>OX422219.1:488767672-490162672 GCA_949130495.1 Sambucus nigra
CACGCGCATATGTTTTCTTCTCTATAGAATGAACACTATGTAATTGCTTGCAAGTTATAAACAAAATTTAAAAAAAAATTGTGTAGCTTGTGATCGGATTAGAGCTTTAATTATTTCAGTGGCATGGATCGTTGCTATGATACACCTATCTGATAATACGTGATCATTTTAAAGGTATGGATTCTTCATTATGAGTTGTTTACATGTAATGTTTTATATCTCTTTCTATCATCATTTACAGTTATTATGTTATCATTTCAGTGTTACGTTTTTAATGGCAAAGTGGGTAAGTTCATATTGGGTTTTGCAGATACTAAATTACTTTTTACATGAACGTTTCAATTTTTGAAAATATGATTTTATATTTTATTCATTGTTTACTTATATAAATATATTATTAGTTCAAGCTACCCGAGAAGACTATTGAAGGTGGATTTTTTTAGTTTTACATCAATTTTTGAATGGAGTCTTTGTTATACATTAATTTTGATTTATTCAGTTTTGTTTTCAATTATTACAAAAATACTAATAATGATATTTTAGGTTTGTGGGATTCATATTAAAAAGATCAAACAAAAACATTCATGATATTCTTCTGGTGAATAATAATTCTTATTTCCATTCATGTGAAATTTTTTCATTTTAGTTAATAATTTGTTTGTTTTAGATACAATTCTAGTGAGTTACAAAGTTACCCGCAGGAAATTCAAACAGAACTTGGCTAGGGCCACCAATTGTGTTGGAAGTTGGGTGCTTTAAACAACTAAGGAAGAATATGAAAATAAGAGGAGGGTGGTTGGATACTTGAGGAAATGAATACTTTGTATTGATCTCAATTTTGACTTGATACAAAAGGGCTACTCCTAACTACCACATACTTCTTAGATATTTTATGAGAACATTTGAGCTAAAGACCCTTCTAGAAATGTTACACCTTTAATGGACCAAACTAACTATTAAATCCCATAATAGCTAATTAAGTGCATATTAAAGTTTCAATTTAACCCAGCAAATAATACAACTTATTTAAGTCCAATTAAATATGCCCTAAAACCAAGTTTAATTTTTAACACCCCCTCTTAAACTTGGTTTTTAAACTCCACGTAGTCTTTGTAACTTGTGGAACACCTAATGCTTGAGTGGCTTGGTGAAGATGTCGGCAAGATGATCATGAGATCTCACGTACTTCATCTGCAACTCTTTTTTTTCTATGCTCTCTCTAATAAAGTGATATCTTGTGTCAATGTGCTTATTTCTATTAAGGAACACTTAAATAATTACCAATACAAGTGCTAATTTATTATCCACATAAATCTTTGCCGCTTCATGTGGCATTTTTAGCTTTTTCATTAAGTTTCTTAGTCAAGTCGCATGACACACACTGTGACACCCCGACTAATTAAATATCGGGTAGCTACTCCTTTATTAAATTAAATCAAAATGCCAAGTTGTCTCAGTTAATAGCATCACTGTCGAAAACATTTTATTATTACTAACCACCTAGTATTTAAAAAGTAGGTTGTCAAGTTTTAATTAAAGTCTGATTAACATGCAGTAAAAGATTTAAAACAAGAATAATATCACCATTAACCATAACGAAATAATAGAATAACCATCACATGATATAAATAAATCCGGAGGAAAAACTCCTCACAACAAATCCCACAACTGAAATAAGTAACGAAATACTGAATACAGAATTAATACATGCCAAAGTCTGAAAAACTGAAATGTAAATGTCTCTAATAGAATTTGGGCAACATGCCCTACAACTGAGGAATACTGAACATGGAATCCAAATGATAGAAGCGTCTAAAAGCAAATCCCTGTAACTTCCACAAACAGCTACCGCTCGTCACCTGTATGAGGATCCTAAGCGTGGTGTCCTTGTGGCTGGGCACCTAAAATGGTTTTTACAAAAAAAAAAAAAAAATTGAAAGAAAACGGATCAGAGCCCGAAAGTGGAGAGTATTTTGAAAACAGCAAGTGCTTTAATAACAATTAAAACAATAAATGCAAAATACATGTTAGGACGTGCTCTCATATGAGATACTCACCTCTCGTCTAACTGTGCACTCCTAACGTTCCTGTACCCATTCATGTGTTTTCTCATAACTATCTAGTTCAAAAGAGTTTCTAACACTTCTACTCGGTTCACATTTTAATTCCAACCTTAACAATTACATAGAGAGTTCTACTTTAATTCTCGGATTCTCAATTATAACAAAGTCATTTATTGATATAAGTCCCCTTTTTATCTTTTCATAAAGTTACAATAACCGTACACACAATTAAACATAACAAATTACTTTTTCCTTTAACCGTATATTATTCACATCATAAATATACAATACAAGCACCCAAAGGCTAAGCTGTGGTGCACACATACTCTGCTATCCATCCCGGTACATCACGTACATAAGGATCACGCATTCCGAATCTCTCAGGAATCGTTCTTAGATAACAACATCACAAACAATGGAGGCGAACACAGTCACATCACATGGGTCACGCACATACCTATGCTCCCACGATCAGCTAACTTATTAACATCCCAATAAGTCCTTCTTTGTCCTATGTTCATCGAGGTAACCAATCTAAATCCGGGCAACACAAGGATTAGAAGGCCATAAGCGAACGTAAACCTCCTGTGATAGCAAGTATGGTAGGTATGTCATACACATAAAATTATATGCTAAGCATTCACACATCTTAGATATCACAATATTAATAAAGGTATACTCTACATCCTTATACCATTATTCCAAATTTTATATATATTTTAAGTCACTCGATAATATAGAATTCTAAACCGTCGACACGTCTCATGTCATAGTTTCTTATACTTAAAACCTATCTCAAATAGACTATTAAGTTCCTATTATTCCCACATATAACATCTTTATTCCTAAGGTCCTCACTTCTGACCCAAACCTCATTTCATCAATTTATTCAAATTACACTTTTAACTCACATTAAATCTCACTTATCGAATATCATTAAATTAGAATAATTCCTCAATTTGAATTCTAATTAAGGTTCAAATTTCCTAATCATGCCTACTGGTCTTCCTTAAGTTTAAGGGTATTCATAAGGTCTCCAATAATATTTCCCAAGGGTTACCACCATTAAAATTTCAAATAGGGAAAAACTTTACTCATTCTAGGAAGGTCGATCGATCGACCTTTACCTTCGATCGATCGATGGTGGTCGATCGATCGACTGATGAGCATCGATCGATCGAACACACCAGGTATGGCTACGGACTGCTTTGTTTTGCAGTTTTCAAATCATCCCAAAACATACTTTTAATGCATAAAACTCTAATATAACGTTATAGTATCATCATACAACCAACCTACAACATTAATAACGTTCTAAAACCAATAATTCATCAACCAAGGGCTATATATGGATCAATCTTCATCAAGAACCCTAGTTTTCTAATTCTTTCAAGAACATTCATAAACCTCTTCTCAAATCCGATTTTAAATCATCAAGGGTCATAATTTTGAATTCATAATTCGTCCAGATTGTTACTACATGCAGTCCCTAACATAATTCATAGTTTTTAACTTCCAATTCATGGGTATATATCATCTTCCAAGATCAATTTCGATAATTCCTAAACATGGAAAAGCATAGCATTAAATCAATTGTAATTAAACCACTTGCCTCTAATCTTTCTCTGGATTTGAGGATGAATCTTGAAGGCTGAATTGCCTTCTCTCTCTCTCTGCAGAATTCTCCTCTTTTTCCCCCTCTCTAAGCTTTCTTCTCCAATGGCTATGGTGGCTAGGGTTTGTTTTGGGAAAAATTAGAAACCTAATTCTAATAACCTACGTAGCCTATTAGGTTAAAATGAGTTGGTTAGTGGTTTAGTGGGTCAAATCCACATCAGATATAATTTACTAATTTTCGTCACTTTTAATTCTCAAAAATGCAAAATTACCAAACTACCCCTATATGTTGCCGGTATGGCCTAATAAATACCCCAGGACCCAAACTAAACCCCCGGCTAGTGTTTTCTGACTATCTCGACCCTTCCGGACGTATTGGCGCACTCAAAACGACCATACGGTTAATATAATTTAATTCACTTTTTAATTAACATAATTATATACCTGACGCGACTGTCACACGCGTCTCAACAAAATTTCTAAATTGCTGTATTTCAATCTCACGACAAGTTTCATAATACAATAACCATATATATAGTCATATATATACATCATATTCAAATACCAACTCACATCTCGTTAGTATTTTATCCGGATTAATTTCCAATTAATTCACATTTAATTTAATTAATCCCAAAAATAAATATCACGAAAAATACGGGGTATTACATACTTCCCCCCTAATAACTGAATTTCGTCCCGAAATTCGGAAAAGTAAGGCACACCTGGAAAAATTAGGTAACCTCCAGTATTCAAAACAATTATTAAGAAAAGCCCAAATCAGTAAAAGCCTCGCTTCACAATAAGCTTGTTTAACATACTCGATACCTTATCAGAATAATCTTCGATAAATGCACCTCGCGTTGTGCTCTTATTAAACAACATTCGAATAAAAATACCTTATACTTCATTGGTTATATTATCTCAATATCATTATGAGTCCGCACTTCACTACGCATTAACTCCCGCATTTATCAAAACATGAAACACCCATTCTGGAAGGAATCAATAACACATCTGACTACTCTTGCCCACTCTTTGAATCTCTATTCCCGACGTTGTGACCTTTACATAAGGAAAAACTACTACAGTCGGTTGTTGTTCCACAAAAATAATTGTAAGCATCTTGTTCACTATAAAATAGATATGGGTGCTTTTCCCCCAACTCTACCATTAGGTAATATCTGCTCCTCATGACTACCATATACCTCACTAGTTATACTCGATTTGGAATTGAAAATATCGCAATGAATCCAAAATTTCTTTCATACAATCCATCAGTCATTAGTCACCTTGCGCTTGTACTTCGGGTTGTAGGTGATACAACCCTCAGTTTGAATCGTTATTTACCTCTACTTATGGTCACCCCACCGGAATTTGGATTTCGGGGATTTCATCCCAGTTCTAAATAATACTACGCCGAACCACGTACCGAAGTGTTCACTATCTAATAGTGTAAATCACTCCAAGTATATAACAATTTCTCCCCTTCTGGACAACATGTCCCACATAATCGAAGGAACTCATTACTTATCAATAAGTTGGCTACCTCTCAAGAAAATTCTCCAACTTGACCCTCCCATTCTTGGAATCGTCGTCTTGATACAAAATTATCTGGTTGATCATCTAACCCCAACTGTTCTACTACTTACTATACTTCTTTCAATGCCGATATTCACATAAAATTTTCCCCGTTAAATGATACTTAATTATCTTATTATTTCGACGAATACCAAAAGTTTGGACCTTTACACTTTTCACCACTTTGTGCATATCTGGACTTTATACCTGATTGACATACTCATTCTATTTACTCTTGAGTCACCCTCAACATTCGATTGATCGGAACTCTACTCCAAATTTCTCATAATAATTTATTCGCCTTCTTAAGAGATATCCTTTTATTAAATGGCTTTCTACTGTTCTTCCAAATTTGAACGTGTTACACTGACATATGATATCCACTTACACCTTTTCTTATGATTTAATCTCATAAGTAATACTCTCACTCGTCCATGTTCCCTCTTCCTTTGATTTACACTTTAGTAAATCAAGATGTATATGCCCCTTATAACCCAACCATACGGTTTTTAAACATTATGTACGCTTCATACAAATTCCAAACTCTTTATTGTCACTGTAAATACAACGGTGCTATACCACTTGGGAGTTCTCAATCGCTTCTGAATTAGAAATCCTAAATCCTCCTTATCCTCAATGCGTCCTTCAACATGCCGTGACAAAACCAACATTATTAGTACTTATATCGTAATTTACTAACAACTGGCTCTAATGGCCTTACAACATAATTTCCTCCTTGTAACTTCCCGTTATAACTACGTACTCCCATATCGATAGAGGTATCCAATTCATGAATGAAGGGCCACACTTCTCCTTACTACCAATCTTACGCTAAGTTTCATGCGTGGGGTGTCTCGCAAAGCGAAATTCAAACAAGGAACCCCCCCGATACACTACTACCTAACATTGTTGGTCATCGGAATCCGTTAAGCCCTGTCCATAATATGTACCCCTACACTCTCGTTTCTCAACAAAGTTACATTCTGTCGCAATGACACTTAAACAAGGAACTCCTTTCGAATGACACTTTCTCTTGACACTGATGGTAATCACATTCCATATACACCACGTAACTAAAATCGGGGTTCTCAAAATCCCGTCCCTAGACACACAACTATGAGTATAAACTTCCAAATCTCTAACGGGTGATAAAATAATGCACTCTTTTTTGTTACGACCTCTCTATCGTTAATTATAAAAACCAATTTACTCTTTGTTGACTAGTAAATCAATTACATACGACTCATAATAATGAAACCCCTACGCGTAATGGGATTAAATATCCGAGATCATTATACCATTTTGAAATCATAACATATTCATATATATGTATATATACCTATATACAAAAGTACAATTGCGAGTCCGGCCCTCTCACAGACGGGGCCTCGCCAGAACAAAACATGCTACCCCAAGGTGGCAATCCCAATAAACTTGTAATACTAGCACACTATCGGTATAATCATATATATAAAACCATAAATAATATCATATCGTACTCGTATAATACAACACTTAAAACGAGAATTTTCATTAAAGTATAAACCGCTATCAATATACCCATTCATCCTCCACGGATGACAATAAAAGTAACCCCCACACTAACAGGGAAAAATGTTCTTATATATAATAAAATTACTGATATACTTACTAAACTCGACTCTCAAGTGAAAATAACAATTATAATAAATGTAGCGACTCATTCATGCCACAATTGACATGCATCATCATCTGAGGATGTAACTCATACTTCTATCTTATCAATCGTCCCGGCTGCTCAAATGGCTCCTGGACTTACCACACATATCTGTCCCAAATCGGATAGTTCAATAACTGTTGCCCTTGCCAGGCACAATACCTTGATCCCTACTCTTGTATCGGGAAATTTTTTATAACGCACAGGTTTCACTCCCCACAGAAATGCCTCTACACATACTCCACTTATCTTTTGTCTCACAAATCATGTTAAGGTGGTCCATTCTCTCAGACGTTGGTAGTCTCGACTCAGACGACTATCTCTGTTGTTCCCTTAGTTTAGACGGCCATAAGGAACATGCTACTAATTTTCCACCTCTCTTACTGAAATTACCATCACTCGGTAGTAATTTCGCTATCGAATTATTTTAACGGTTTCTCCATTGGGTCTTCCCATTGTGATGCTTCGCCAACACCAGTTTTCCCCAGTCTTACCTTATATAAAGTTCTTGATTCTTGTGTCTCCCCACCCGGGGATGTTTACCTCCCAATTAACACTATGCGACAATACCATTTGCTTTAACCGTCCAAGCAGAGTTCTGCCAGAAGGAATAGCAATTCTCCTATGTAAATTCTCCCTTTAATATCCCCTTTTCCATTTCACTTACTTCACCCGGGTAGGGTTCACCAAATAATTTTATTTATTTCTTCTCACAGTGTGACCTCTGTCCGAATCTCTCGTGGGAGTTCAGAACGACATCCGATTTTCATCCTAAACATTTGATCAAGGACTTATGGTCAAACCATTCGTGTACGCCTTCTCTCGACGTCACATTCCACTTATAAGTGTGGGGATTATTTCTCCCCATTGAAACTCCGTTCTCACGAGATAAGAAAAATTTTCCTCAAATTTTCACTTTCGATTGACCATACTCCGACACAAATCCAAGTCTTTGGATACTTTGCGTTCGTTTGGCTAGCACATGCCGTCTTCTCCTTTCGAGTATTGCTACTGCTGCTTCTCTTCAATGTTACATTTAATTCTTTCTCTCCCATTCCAACCTTGTTGGATGTGTCTAATTTGACCCCATTCCTACTATAGCCGTACCTGGAAGTCTCAAATCGCGCCTTAGCCTGCTATATCCTCCAGGACTTCCGTGCCATAATATCGGTGACTTCAACTACGGTCGTCCTTCTTTAAATAAATCAATTAACCTCAATATATGTTTGCCTCCTGCTGTTCACCCAACTGTCTTCGCCTGATGTACTGCATTATTCGGCACACGAATACACCCGATCGCAAATAAGGTTCACTACCATATGTATTAAAGCAGGAGAACGAAATCTCACCAAAGATATCAACAATCCTAAACATAGGGCTCTACATCAAAGAAAGCTCAGCGGAAACATAATAAGCCGTACAGATCCTAAAGGACACTAGAACCTGATGCTCTGATACCACCTGTGACACCCCGACTAATTAAATACCGGGTAGCTACTCATTTATTAAATTAAATCAAAATTCCAAGTTGGCTCATTTAATAGCATCACTGTCGAAAACATTTTATTATTACTAACCACCTAGTATTTAAAAAGTAGGTTGTCAAATTTTAATTAAAGTCTGATTAACATGCAGTACAAGATTTAAAACAAGAATAATATCACCATTAACCATAACGAAATAATAGAATAACCATCACATGATATAAATAAATCCGGAGGAAAAACTCCTCACAACAAATCCCATAACTGAAATAAGTAACGAAATACTGAATACAGAATTAATACATGCCAAAGTCTGAAAAACTGAAATGGAAATGTCTCTAATAGAATTTGGGCAACATGCCCTACAACTGAGGAATACTGAACATGGAATCCAAATGATAGAAGCGTCTAAAAGCAAATCCCTGTAACTTCCACAAACAGCTACAGCTCGTCACCTGTATGAGGATCCTAAGCGTGGTGTCCTTGTGGCTGGGCACCTAAAATGGTTTTTACAAAAAAAAAAATAGATTTGAAAGCAAACAGGTCAGAGCCCTAAAGTGGAGAGTATTTTGAAAACAGCAAGTGCTTTAATAACAATTAAAACAATAAATGCAAAATACTTGTTAGGACGTGCTCTCACAAGAGATACTCACCTCTCGTCTAACTGTGCACTCCTAACGTTCCTGTACCCATTCATGTGTTTTCTCATAACTATCTAGTTCAAAAGAGTTTCTAACACTTCTACTCGGTTCACATTTTAATTCCAACCTTAACAATTACATAGAGAGTTCTACTTTAATTCTCGGATTCTCAATTATAACAAAGTCATTTATTGATATAAGTCCCCTTTTTATCTTTTCATAAAGTTACAGTAACCGTACACACAATTAAACATAACAAATTCCTTTTTCCTTTAACCGTATATTATTCACATCATAAATATACAATACAAGCACCCAAAGGCTAAGCTGTGGTGCACACATACTTTGCTATCCATCCCGGTACATCACGTACATAAGGATCACGCATTCCGAATCTCTCAGGAATTGTTCTCAGATAACAACATCACAAACAATGGAGGCGAACACAGTCACATCACATGGGTCACGCACATAAAATTATATGCTAAGCATTCACACATCTTAGATATCACAATATTAATAAAGGTATACTCTACATCCTTATACCATTATTCCAAATTTTATATATATTTTAAGTCACTCGATAATATAGAATTCTAAACCGTCGACACGTCTCACGTCATAGTTTCTTATACTTAAAACCTATCTCAAATAGACTATTAAGTTCCTATTATTCCCACATATAACATCTTTATTCCTAAGGTCCTCACTTCTGCCCCAAACCTCATTTCATCAATTTATTCAAATTGCACTTTTAACTCACATTAAATCTCACTTATCGAATATCATTAAATTAGAATAATTCCTCAATTTGAATTCTAATTAAGGTTCAAATTTCCTAATCATGCCTACTGGTCTTCCTTAAGTTTAAGGGTATTCATAAGGTCTCCAATAATATTTCCCAAGGGTTACCACCATTAAAATTTCAAATAGGGAAAACTTTACTCATTCTAGGAAGGTCGATCGATCGACCTTTACCTTCGATCGATCGATGGTGGTCGATCGATCGACTGATGAGCATCGATCGATCGAACACACCAGGTATGGCTACGGACTGCTTCGTTTTGCAGTTTTCAAATCATCCCAAAACATACTTTTAATGCATGAAACTCTAATATAACATTATAGTATCATCATACAACCAACCTGCAACATTAATAACGTTCTAAAACCAATAATTCATCAACCACGGGCTATATATGGATCAATCTTCATCAAGAACCCTAGTTTTCTAATTCTTTCAAGAACATTCATAAACCTCTTCTTAAATCCGTCTTTAAATCATCAAGGGTCATAATTTTGAATTCATAATTCGTTCAGATTGTTACTACATGCAGTCCCTAACATAATTCATAGTTTTTAACTTCCAATTCTTGGGTCTATATCATCTTCCAAGATCAATTTCGATAATTCCTAAACATGGAAAAGCATAGCATTAAATCAATTGTAATTAAACCACTTGCCTCTAATCTTTCTCTGGATTTGAGGATGAATCTTGAAGGCTGAATTGCCTTCTCTCTCTCTCTGCAGAATTCTCCTCTTTCTCTCCCTCTCTAAGTTTTCTTCTCCAATGGCTATGGTGGCTAGGGTTTGTTTTGGGAAAAATTAGAAACCTAATTCTAATAACCTACGTAGCCTATTAGGTTAAAATGAGTTGGTTAGTGGTTTAGTGGGTCAAATCCACATCAGATATAATTTACTAATTTTCGTCACTTTTAATTCTCAAAAATGCAAAATTACCAAACTACCCCTATATGTTGCCGGAATGGCCTAAAAAATACCCCGGGACCCAAACTAAACCCCCTGCTAGTGTTTTCTGACTATCTCGACCCTTCCGGACGCGTTTACCTGACGCGACTGTCACACGCGTCTCAACAAAATTTCTAAATTACCGTATTTCAATCTCACGACAAGTTTCATAATACAATAACCATATATATAGTCATATATATACATCATATTCAAATACCAACTCACATCTCGTTAGTATTTTATCCGGATTAATTTCCAATTAATTCACATTTAATTTAATTAATCCCAAAAATAAATATCACGAAAAATACGGGGTATTACACACACATGTTAAGGAAGCAACATATTCATCTTCACAACTAGAAAGTCCGACAATTGGTTGCTTCTTTGAGCTCCAAGTAAAGGGCTCTTTCATGTAAAACGTCTCCACCCCAGTCACTCTTATTGTATCCAACAAGATTGAAATTGATAGAGTGAGAATAGACCAATCAATAATCAATTGTAACTTCGATGTAAAGAAGAATACTTTTTGCAGCCTTCGGCTGAGTCATCGTAGGTGCTTCTATGTATCTACTAACAAGTCTAACTTTAAAGAGAATATTAGGTCTTGTACATGTCAAGTAGCGCAAGCTTCCTACTGGACTCTTGAAAAATGTTAAATCTATTTTTTTACCTTCTTCACGCTTTGACAACTTGATTCCACATCCTACGGGTGTTATTATAGACTTACAATAATGCATCTTGAATTTCTTTAGAACTTCTTTTGCATAGCCTTGTTGAGAGATAAATATGCCTTCATTCGCTTGCATTCCTTCAACGCCAAGATTTTATGATATCATCCCAATGTTTGGTTATAAGCACCCGAAAGTATTTCATTTATGCTCCAAATATACATGCATTTTAGTCTCTCGTTCTCAATAAAATAGGCCTTATGTTTGCTTTTGTCTATATTGTTGGTCAATAGGCATTGACAATATCAAATTGTGCTACATCAAAGTAATTGAGATAAAGTAGCGGTCCAAAGTGTTGGATGAAGAAAATCAAGGTGATCGTGAAGTGAGAATTCCCATTTTGAGCATGCTAAATCAATTTCGAAGCACTAGACATTTTCCCGTACAAAACCGAGCCCCGTTTGTGTGTAGTTTGTACTTATGTATTTTTATTTGAGTCGTGTACAATTTTAGAATTTTTATAGTTTACTTATATGCATTTAGTTGTTAATATTAGGTTCCGTTATTGTGCGTTGAATGCTTTTATATTTTTATGTTAATATAATAGGTGTGATTATTTTATTAAGTTTTTCTTTATTTTATTTTCCTTATTTTTAATTTTATCAGTTTGTTTTTATTTCTATTTTATTTTATTTGTGTTTTGTTATTTATAGGGTAGTTTTTTTTTAGTTTTAGTAGATTTTATAGTTTTATTGATTTTATATTGAGTTGTAAATATTTAGATAATTTTCATTTTTAGTTAAGCGTAAATTCAACCCCCCCCCCCCCCCCCCCCCCCCAATTACCATATACCTCACCCCACAAAAGACACCCTGTAAGTCAATCCAAAACTGAATCAAATTTATTCTCCCACATCTCACCTCTCACATCTCTCATACCTTACATCACCTCTTATCTCTCTAAAAAAAACCACCATGAAAGCTCCTTCCATAAACCGAAAGCTTACTGAACTTTTATTTTCTATGATGATAATGATGATATTATTCCATAAATTTCAACTCAAATTTTTTATTTTTAATGTTTTATATGAATTTTTATGAATCGGTCATAATTGTTCGTTTATTAAAAAGAATGTAAGTCTACTTTCTATGAGTTGTGGGTCTTAAATTTAATTTTTTAAAAGTTTAGTGTTAGAATTATAACTTTGACAACAGTTAAATTTGTAATTTCACTACTAACTTGGGATATCTCAATTGAATGAATTGATTAATTAGAAATCCAAGAATATGTGGTGTAATCTCATCCCTTATCCGTTTACAATTATTGACCACATATTTCTCTTATTTTAGTATTTGATTTCGTTCATAATTTATTCACTAGTTGAGTAGCATAATTACATTTAAATATTTTTGTTAAAAGAAGATTGAAAAGTTGAATTGATACTCTTACTAACAACCATGCAAGTTTATATTATAATTGTAGGTATCAAAATTTTTTTATTGGAAAGTCGTTGCAACAACTACACACTAAAATGATTTCCATCATAAGCTGTTTTTCACAACACTCATGGTTTAAAATGTGCAGAGCTTTCTCACACACCCTTGGGTGCACTAGCTTTCTCAATTTTTTCTCTTATTTCGCTAAGATTTCATCTCCGGAAGTGACCACACATAAGGTTTTCTTTGGGTGGATTATATTCAAAAGACATTAGGACTTGATCACATCTAAGGAGATACTTTAAAGTCAAAATAGGGTAACAACATCAACCGCTCCATCAAATCATTATCTTACACAATGTCAACTATAATATCCATAAAGGTATCATGATCTAAATCTTGGACTTATTCTTTACATCTAATTATTTTTTTACTTTCTAAAACATAATCAATTAAAGTTTTGGGAAAACAAAATTAATTACAATGTCAGTTTTCATCATTCGCAAAATAAGATAATTGTAATCTAGTTCCTTCCTCGATGGATGTTCAAATCAATCATACCAAGTGGATATTAAAAAAAATGTGATGAAGAGGTTTTCGTTTTGAGAAGTATGATCTGTCCAGTGTCTAAAAAATACACACTAGTTGAAGATTTTGAGATTCACAAGTCTTTTTCTTATGTATCTAGGCAAGATTTTGTATGTTTGGTCTTATTCGTTGATTATATTTTGGAACTTAACTTCCATAAAATGATTTCAATCGTTTTTTAATGGAATTCTCCAACATATGCATCACCACCAAAAGGATTTGAGGACCCCATGTTCTCAACACACGTTTATCTTTTCAAAAGGGCTTCTTGTAAGGACATAATTTTATAAATGTCCAGGTAGTATCTAGGAATTTTTTATTTTCCTAGATCACAGTTTTTATGTCTGATACTGCTACATTTGGCACGTCTCTACACGATCTCATATGATGGCCTCAATCCAAATTCTGGGAATTAAGCATTGAATGTCTCCATCATGTGTCCCACTTCTGGCTCAACGACTTCACGTTCCACGATTTTAGGCATGTAAGGACAATTTTGTCCATTAGCATTTTACATGTCGTACGCCGTTACACCGTTGAGAAAATTCAAGAATCATACGCTCATCAACGGAATTCGAATATCAAAGGCAGAAAAGGAATCTGGGAACAGACCGGACCGATCCGGCCCAGATAAAAGAACCGATCCGGTTCATCCGGACCGATCCGCCTAAAGAGACCGGACCGATCCGCCTGCTGAGGTGAGGCCAGTGTACCCCGGATCCATAGCGAACCGATGAAGCTAAAAAGCCGAACCGATCCGATGCCAACCGGATCGATCCGCCTTCAAAAAGGAACCGATCCGATGTAACCGGACCGATCCGCCTAAAGAGACCGGACCGATCCGACGAGGATAATTTCAAACAGATCGTGGCCAGATCATGTTCCGAATTTTAGGGCTCAAGTTCTCCTACTTAATCCCACTACAGGAAGTGGTTTTTCCAAGACTTCTACACACGATTTTCAGAGTAGAGAAAGCCCTAAGTCTTCACCTATTGACTACCAATACTCTAGGTATTTTGATTCACACAAATTCCATACATTTGTGAATCCTTTTGGTAACCCAGGAACGCAGCTTTTGCAGTTCAACCCTTATGGAGGAGACCGTTCTTCTTCTTCATTGCAGCCCTACTGGACAGGGATAGTTCCAGCCGCCAGCCCTACTGGAAAGGGATAATTCCAGCCGCGACTACAGAATCCAATACCTGAGGGTAAATCTTAGTCAACTTGTATTTTCATTGTAATCCGATTGTAAGCCGTTTTCTTACAAATTATATTGAAAATAAATGGTTTTGCCCCTGTGGGGGATTTTTCCTTAATTGCATGTGTTTGAATGTTCTTGCTTAGATTATCAGCTTATTCAATCACATACTGCTGCATGTTTAGGGTTTGTTTGTGTTAAAAGGGTTTTATATATCATTTGATCATTTGAACGCGAGCACACACGTTCTCAAATTGGTATCAGAGCAGGTTACGCTAATCTATTGCTTATTCCTTTTTCCGCAAAATTTTTCTAAGATATCAATTTTCTGAAAAAATTGATTTTTGAAAAAGTACGTGTTCAAATGGAGAAGTCATATTATAAAATAACTATTTTTTACGGGACAAATTATGCTTATTGGAAAGCCCGTATGAGGTCGGCTTTAAAAGCCATTGATGAACGTGTATGGATTTTGGTTGAAAGAGGATGGACTCCTCCCACCGTGACTGTTGATAATGTGACCAACTTGAAACCTGACACTTCTTGGACTGATGAAGAATTTAAATGGTCTTCCTTTAATTCTAAGGGTCTTAGTGCAATTTCTGGGTCTGTCACACCTGAGGAGTTCAAACGCATAATGACGTGCACCACGTCAAAGGAGACATGGGATGTTTTGCAACTTACCCATGAGGGTACGAACGCTGTTCAAGAGTATAAATTACAAAATTTGGCCACCCAATTTGAGACTATCACCATGTCTGAGTCCGAATGTTTTGATGAGTTTTTTGCACGCTTGTCGGACATTGTTAACACTAGTTTTAATTTGGGTGAGGTAATTGATAACACGCGTGTCGTTAAAAAGATTTTGAGATCTCTCCCAAAACGCTTTATTCCTAAAGTCACTGTTTTGAACTCTTTGGGAAATTTGAAATCACTTAAGTTGGAAGAACTTGTAGGAGATCTTCAAACCTATGAGATTGACATGTTTCCCAAAACCATTAAGGCTAAGGATAATGGGATTGCTTTAAAGACTCATTTTCAGAAAAAGAAAGAAAAAGTTTTTGAGTCCAAGTCTGAATGTGATTTTGACTTAGATGACTTGGCCCTGTTTGCAAAAAATTTCAAAAGAATTCTCAAATTCAAGAAAAGTGGAAATTTCAATGATAAAAGGAATGTTGAGAAAAATATTTTTGAAAAGGAAAATGAGAAAGATTTCAAACACCTTCCTAAGAAAGACAGTGAGCGATGTTTTGAATGCGATGGTAAGGGTCATAGAGCGTTTGAGTGTGCCACCCGTTTGAATAGAGAAAATGGTAAAACTGTCCTGAATACCACCCTTAGTGACGACAGTGAGGTCGAGTCGGTGGACTCGGGAGATGAGTCACCGCATGAGCGTAACTTCACCGCGTTCATGGCAAGTCATGTGAGTACCTCCAATGCTTCTCACGACGATGAGGATGCTACGTCACAAGGACACCTTGACAGTAAGAGCGATGAGAGTGAAGGGGAGGATGAGGCAAGTGAGAGCGAGTGTGATCTCCCACGCCCTTATGCCGAGTTATATTCTGAGTTTTTTGAAACCAAGAAGCGTAATAATGCTTTAGTCCTTAGGATCACTGCTTTAGAGAAGGATTTAAGATTGTTTGGAGAGAAAGAGAGTTGTGGTGAGAATGAGAGAAATAAAAAACTTGAGAAGATAAGATGTTTTGAGTGCGATGGGACAGGGCACAAGAAATTTGAGTGTCCCACTAGACTTAAGAGAGAGGGCGAGAAACTTGATATGCCAACCTCTCTAAGTGATAGTGAGGATGATAATGGTGATGATAGCTTGATCCAAAAAGCCTTTAGAAAGTTGTTTATCGAGGCCATGGAAACAAAAAGGACTAATAGGATCCTAGGTCTTCGGATTGGTGAGTTGAAGGGAGAGAATGATGAGCTTAAAAGGGAAAAAGGTGACTTGACCAACACGGTGTCTAGTCTGACGACACGTGTATCCCATCTCGAGGATGACCTCAAACAAGCACGGGAGGTTCAAGTCACATTAGAGAATTCACCCGAGCCTATATCCACCATTGTGAGTGAGTCCCATGGGTGTCCGTCTAGGAATGTTCATCCCAAAATTGTTGATAAATTACTTCCTAGACCGGTTTATGTTTGCTCCCACTGCAAGAAGCGAGGACATCTTAGGGAATTTTGTTCTAAGTTGGGTTTTGTGCCATATCATGCCACTTCACACATTCATGCACATGCACCCACTCATTATACTTTGCCAGCTCATTTTGATAGAGAGTTTGCACATATACGCGAGCAAGTGAAGTTTTTTATCAAGACTACACATGATCTAGTGGAGTTGGTTCAAAAGATGTCACCATCTTTAGAAAACTCCACCGTTACTCCCGGTTGAGATCTAGTCTTGATTGCTAGCATAGGTTGTTTATCATGTTTTTTTTATCTATTTCTAGCATGTATCATTAGTTAGTTTTTCATTTTTTTTAAAAAAATATACAAAAAGATTTTCCTTTAAGAAAATTTTTGAGAAAAGCACAAAAAGATTTTATTTTGATAAATATTTTTGAAAAAGACCAAAAAGATTTTTGTACTTTTAAGTACCTTTTATGGATGCGCATTTAAGATAGCCAAGTCACAACTTCATTCCATATATCCATGTGACTGTTTGATAGAGGTTTGAGAGGCTACATCATTTCATCCATGTGCTTTACATTGATTGGAGTCTTTGAGATGTAATTAGTGATATCTTCCTACATGTTTGACTCCTATATCCTTTATTGCAAACATGTACGGCTATATTTGATTATTGCACTTGTCTATCTCACGTTGGCTTGCGTGTTTTCATCTCAATCCTGTCTATACAATGTACAATATGCGATAAAACTTAACAAGATTGGAATGCATGTAAAAACCGTTTTGGTGAGACTGTGTGTTTTTGTATAATGGGGAGGGGCTGCGAAAGGTTATCCTTTGCGCAAAAGCCACCGTTACAAGAACCTAAAAAATGGAGGAATTTTAATATCCGAGGTCCAAAGAGGTTAAAAGAGCCCAAAAAAAATTTAAAGGCAATAAAAAGCAATTGATGCCAAATATGGGCCACTTAGGTTTCACCATCAATTCTCCAAAGTTTGAGAATTTAGAATGCCTCTATTCAAAATAATATCTGAGGGAGTTTGGTTGGAGAATATAAACGGGTTTGCACTTCCTTGAAAGTCCTAAAAAAGCATAAAATCATTTTGGACGCTATTGGTGTGAAAATCATTTTGAGCTTTGATTTGTTGATTTGATTGAGTCAATATCTTATATTGTCATTCTTTTACACCAAAGGAAGCATTTGAGTTCATTCGCTAGGAATATCCAATATTCATCGTGCCCATCTGTCATGTTTGTATGCCTTGATTTTCCTATCGAATTTGATCACACCACTTCATTTACACTATCATCGGCTTGGTTGCTTTGTGTTCATTCATGGTGTGATTTTATACTTGTGACACCCCGCACTTGCTTATTTGATTTATATATCTCATTTGTCTATTTTGGGACATCATAAAAAAGGGGGAGAATGAATTATCTTATTATAGGGGAGTTTTGAAAGTTTTGAGTTTGTTCATAAATTGGTATATATGTTTATCTCATTTCAAACTCGATATGTCACTTGGTATTTTGCTTTGTCTCATGTGTGTAGGTACTACATGGATTATCACTGAATTGCACACCCTGATGAGAAAAGCGTTGAGATTCCTGAAGATTTGAAGATCAAACGATGCAGCCTTATTCACTTGTACTCTTTCAGTTTTTGGTTCATGGAAGGGTAGATTTGTATAGGCAATTTTTTATGATTGATAATTCGGATGTTGTTTTTATGTTTGTACCGGCATAGACATAGGGGGAGATTTGTAAGGACAATTTTTTCCATTAGCATTTTATATGTCGTACGCCTTTACACCGTTGAGAAAATTCAAGAATCATACGCTCATCAACGGAATCCGAATATCAAAGGCAGAAAAGGAATCTGGGAACAGACCGGACCGATCCGGTTCATCCGGACCGATCCACCTGCTGAGGTGAGGCCAGTGTACCCCGGATCCATAGCGAACCGATGAAGCTAAAAAGCCGAACCGATCCGATGCCAACCGGATCGATCCGCCTTCAAAAAGGAACCGATCCGATGTAACCGGACCGATCCGCCTAAAGAGACCGGACCGATCCGACGAGGATAATTTCAAATAGATCGTGGTCAGATCATGTTCCGAATTTTAGGGCTCAAGTTCTCCTACTTAATCCCACTACGGGAAGTGGTTTTTCCAAGACTTCTACACACGATTTTCAGAGTAGAGAAAGCCTTAAGTCTTCACCTATTGAGTACCAATACTCTAGGTATTTTGATTCACACAAATTCCATACATTTGTGAATCCTTTTGGTAACCCAGGAACGCAGCTTTTGCAGTTCAACCCTTGTGGAGGAGACCGTTCTTCTTCTTCTTCATTGCAGCCCTACTGGACAGGGATAGTTCCAGCCGCCAGCCCTACTGGAAAGGGATAATTCCAGCCGCGACTACAGAATCCGATACCTGAGGGTAATTCTTAGTCAACTTGTATTTTCATTGTAATCCGATTGTAAGCCGTTTTCTTACAAATTATAGTGAAAATAAATGGTTTTGCCCCTGTGGGGGATTTTTCCTTAATTGCATGTGTTTGAATGTTCTTGCTTAGATTATCAACTTATTCAATCACATACTGCTGCATGTTTAGGTTTTGTTTGTGTTAAAAGGGTTTTATATATCATTTGATCATTTGAATGCGAGCACACACGTTCTCAAGGCACTTTATGCATGTGGTACGCAAGAGAAGTCAAAACAGTGAAAGAAGGCACGATATAAAAGTTCAAGGGCATTTTTGTAATTTTATAGCTGCCATCCGGAGGACTGGTCAACTGGAGAGTTGAAGATCTCGATGCCACAAAGATACAGGAAGAAACAGCTCCTCAATCTGAGATGCGGTGAAGAAGTTATGGCCCTTTGAAAATGAAGAAATTTCTTAGAAAAAAGTAACGAAAATCTTTGTCACTTTCTTCACGACATTCAACAACTTAACTTTATGTCACTTTCGTCACGACTTTCAACATCTTTTTATTCTTTTTAGGCTATATGCCTCTTTACAAAAGAAAATGCTTCCCATCTATGAATGTGGAGATTTTGAAAACCTTCAAGGAATTATTTTACTCATTTGGAGTATTTTGTGGAGAAGGCAGTCCGTTCTTCATTGCTGCCCAGCTGGAGTTCTTACGGGAGATTCCAGCCGACGACATCGAACCGACACCTACGGGTATTTCGTATGTCACACTTATTTTTATTATAATCCGTGTAACCGTTTTTACAAATTATAGTGGAAATAATATGGTTTTGCCCTGCGAGGATTTGCTCTGATATTTTGTGTCATTTGCTTTATTTTATTTGATAAATCATCTAGATGCATGTTTTTAGGATTTAATTGAAAAACTGTGTTTAATTAAATAAATTCTTAATTTGAACAAAAGCGCACTCTTCAAATTGGTATCAGAGCCAATTACACAATATACCGTGTAATTTTTCGCAAAATTTTTCTGAGATACCAATTTTCTAAAAAATTGATTTTTGAAAAAGGGTGTGTTCAATGGAGAAATTATATAATAAAATGCCAATTTTTGACGGGACAAACTATGTTTACTGGAAAGCATGCATTAAATCTGCTTTAAAAGCCATTGATGAACGTGTTTGGATTTTAGTTGAAAGAGGGTGGACACCTCCCTCCGTCACTACTGATACGTGACTAATTTAAAAGCTGTGACTGAATGGACTAAAGGCAAATTTAGATGGTCATCTTTTAATTCTAATGGTTTAAGTGTTATTTCTGGATCCATCACATCTGATGAGTTTCGATGTATTATGACGTGCACCACGTCAAGAAAGGCATGGGATGTTTTACAACTTACCCATAAAGGAACTAATGCGGTGAAAGAGTCTAAACTGCAAAATTTAACAACTCAATTTGAAACTATCACCATGCTTGAGATTGAATGTTTTGATGAATTTTATGTTAGGCTATCTGATATTGTTAACACTATTTTTAATCTTGGTGAACACATTCCTAATGCTAGAGTTATTAAAAAGATTATAACGTCTCTTCCTAAGCGTTTTATCCCTAAAGTCACTGTGTTAAATTCTATTGGTAATTTAAATACGCTTAAATTGGAGGAACTTGTAGGAGGCTTACAAACGTATGAAATTGGTATGTTTCCGAAAGCCTTCAAACCTAAAGATAAGGTTATAGCAGTTAATGCCTGGGATAGAAAAAGTGAGGGTTGGCAAGAAAGAGAGTTGAGTCATTTAGAAAAAGGGAGATAGAAACATGAGATTCAGAGTGTGATTTTGATTTAGATGATTTGGCCCTCTTTGCTAAAAATTTCAAGAAAATTCTCAAATTCAAGAAAAATGAAAATTTCAAAGATAAAAAGATATTTGAGAAAAATAAGAAAAATGAAAAGAATTTTAAATACCCTCCTAAGAAAGACGGTGAGAGATGTTATGAGTGCGACGGTAAGGGTCATAGAGCTTTTGAGTGTGCTACTAGGCTGAACAGACTTGCAAAAGAAAAGGGCAAAGTTGTTCCTAATGCTACCCTTAGTGACGATAGTGAGGTCGAGTCGGTGGAATCTGGAGATGAGTCACCACATGAATGTAACTTCACCGCATTCATGGCTAGTCATACTTTTTGTGCTCCTCAAGACGTTGAGGATACTGATTCATAGGGACTCCTCGACAGTGATAATGATGTAAGTGAGGGGGAGGATGATGCAAGTGAGAGCGAGAGTAATCTTCAACGCGCCTATGCTGAGTTATATAATGAGTTATTTAAAACCAAAAAGTGTAACAAAGCTCTATTTCTTAGGATTATCGCTTTAAAGGAAGATTTAGAAGAAGCGTGAGAGAGAGAATCCTCCACCTGCACTACCTTGAGAGAAAGAGAGTCTGCCTTTGTTGAGAAAGAAAGTTTGTTTAGAGAGAGAGAGAGAGACTGTTTGGAGAGAGAGAGTGGTTTTGAGAAAGAGAAAGGGTAATTGACTAAACAAGTGGCTATTCTTACGAATCATCTCCATTCCTCCCTAGAGACTCAGAAGAAACTTGAATCCCTTGGTGTCCAGCTTACTCATGATCTTAAGAGAGCACGGGAAGTCAAGCTTCAAATCGAGGATAAATACGAAAAGATGAGAAAGATGCTCCTCAGCCTCGGTTTAGGTTTTGGTGATCGGCAGTGAATAGGTTTGATGGTGCCTCCACGACCCAAATTACACCTGAACCAGTTCCTGAGTTTACTTCGACTCCATATGGCCATCGTCAAATACAACAAAGAAGAGTTCGTCCAAGGATAGCAAATCCAGGTCCGCCTAAAACTGTGTTCTTTTGTACGCACTACAAAAGAAAAGGCCACCTCGGGGATTTTTGCTATAGTTTGGGTCGGACACGATGTACTACTGCTCCACCACATCGTACTTAAGATTTTTCCAGTCTGAGAGAGCGTGTTGAGTTTTTAGCTACCACATCACAGAGTTTGATGGAGGAATTTTGATGGATGTATTTGCCGTTAGTAAATGCTTCTTGCATCCCGACTAAAATCAACTACAACAAGGGTAAACAAAAGGTTACCACTTATTAGGTACCTAAGAAAGACGAAAAAGCCATTGTTGTTCATATCGCTCTCAAAGAACATAAAACCTCATGGTGGTATTTTGATAGTGGGTGATCCAGGCATATGACATGTGATGTCTCATTTTTTACACACCTAGAGGATTATAAGGAAGGTAGAGTCGCCTTTGGAGATGGGAGCAAGTTTAGCATTATAGGACGAGGTACAGTAGTGTTACCAGGATTTCCTAAGCAAGAGAATGTATTGTACGTCAAAGGTTTGAAGGCAAACCTTCTCAGCATTAGCCAGCTATACGACGCTGACTTTGCCGTAAAGTTTGATCGGGACGTGTGTAATATCTATAATCAAGCCGGTAAAATTTTAGTGCAAGGGGTGAGGACATAAGATAATTGATATGGGACTGTGCCCACATCCTCACTTGGCTGCAATAGCGCCATTATCACTCCTATGGATCTATGGAACCATCTAGGTCACGTGAACGTAAGAGATTTAACACGTTTAGCTAAAAAGGACCTATTACATAGCTTACCATCTATTGGAAAGCCAACTTCCATGATTTATGGACCCTCTCAGCTAGGAAAGCAAATCCATAGTCCCCACAGGAAGTTGTATTCCATTACCACCTCTCGTGTGCTTGAGTTGATTCACATGGATCTTATGGGTCCTACTCGTACTAAGAGTCTGGGTGGTAAGAGGTATATCCTCATGATGGTAGATGATTTCTATATATATTCGATTGTTAGTTTTCTAAGAGGGAAATTCGATGTTGTAGAGTTTTTAACGACCAAGTTCCGTGTCCTGCAAAATCAACACGGAGTCACTATTAACAGGATACGTAGTGACAACGACGCGTAATTTAAAGAAGCAAAGGTAGATCTATACTGTGACAACCTAGGAATCAAACATGAGTTTTCTGCTATGAAGACTCCTCAGCAAAATGGGATTGTTGAGAGAAATAATAGGATGATTCAAGAAGTGGCTCGATCTATGCTTCTAGGTCGAAAGATTGCTAGGAGATTTTGGGTAGAGGTAGTGTCTACTGCATGCCATACGGGGAATAGGGTTTACTTGGGTCCACACACTCTTAAGATGCCCTATGAATTGTGGACTGGCAAGAAACCCAACCTTGCATATATCTGTGTCTTTGGGAGTAAATGCTATATCCTACGGGATAGAGAGCAATTAGGAAAATTTGACTCCCGGAGCGACGAGGGAATATTGCTAGGATATTCATCAAATAGTAGAGTGTACCGGGGTTTTAACTTAAAGAGATCTAAGGTTATGGATTCAATAAACGTCACCGTACAAGATGACGAACCTTCGGCATTTATTGATCCTAGCCTTAAGTGTGAGGATGAGGACTTTTATGGCAGCGACTTACTTGTCCCTCACCCACACTCTGTGGACTATTCTCCTGTGTTAGGGGACACACCTGCTTGGGTTCGCAAGAGTCATGATCCTTCTGCCATTGTTGGAGATCCCACTTTAGGGGTCATGACTCGTGCTCAATTAGAAAACGTTGTTAGTCATTTTTGCTACACGTCCACAGTCGAGCCCAAGAATCACAAAGAAGCACTCAAAGATGAACATTGGATATCTGCCATGCAGGATGAGTTACTTGAGTTTAAAAATAATAATGTCTGAGAACTTGTCCCCCGACCTAGTGAGACTAATGTGATAGGTACCAGAATAAAATGGATGAAAATGGTACCATAATCAGAAATAAGGCTAGGTTGGTCGCTCAAGTCTATACACAAATTGAGAGTGTAGACTTTGGGGAGACATTTTCTCCTATTACGAGGTTTGAGTCCATCCACTTACTACTCTCCATCGCATGTCATCTGCACTTCAAGTTATATCAGATGGATGTTAAAAGTTCCTTTTTAAATGGCATTCTACAGGAAGAGATTTATGTGGTTCAACCAAAAGGGTTTGAAGACACTCAGTACTCGGAGCACGTCTACTATCTGAGGAAAGCCTTATATGGTTTGAAGCAAGCACCCCGTGCTTGGTACGAGAGGGTTACTTCCTATCTCTTAGCCCGTGGCTTCAAGAGAGGGGGAGTTGATATGATGTTGTTCGTCGGGAGAGATGACTGTGCTATTTTGGTTGCCCATATCTATATGGACAATATAGTCTTTGGATCCACATGCTCCCAATATGCTCACCAATTTGAGGAGGAGATGAAAAGTGAGTTTGAGATGAGCATGGTAGGTGAGATTACATTCTTCCTTGGTCTCCAGGTTTGTCAGCTAGAGGATGGGATGTTCATCTCCCAATCCAAGTATGCTAGAGACCTAGTGAAGAAATTTGGTTTAGACTCCTCTAAGCATGCTTGTATACCTATGAGTACTTCTATCAAGCTTTCTAAGGACACTTCAGGCAAGGACGTAGAGCAAACCTTGTATCAGAGTATGATAGGTAGTCTTCTCTACTTGACTGTCAGTCGTCCCGACTTAGCCTTTAGTGTTGGAGTCTGTGCGTGATATCAGGCGTCCTCGAAAGAGTCACACTTACTCGCTCTAAAACGTATTATCAAATACATGAGTGGGACTCTCTCATACGGTATTTGGTATTCCTTTGATACCGATGACCGTTTGTCCACCTTTTCAGATGCCGATTGGGCTCAGGATGTAGATGGATACAAGAGCACTTCTGGTGGGTGTTTCTATTTTGGTTATTCTCTTGTCTCCTGGTTGAGCAAGAAGAAAAACTCCATCTCTTTGTCCACTGCGGAGGCTGAGTACATCGCTGCCGGGAGTTGTTGCACGCAACTCTTGTGGATGAAATAGAGGCTGGTGGATTATGAGATTTTATAGGGCACCATGACCATTTCATGTGACAACACGGGCGCAATACACATATCCCGCAATTCATTCCAACATTCAGGCATAAAGCACATCAGGATACGCGAGCATTTTATACGACAGTTAGTTAAGGAGAAAGTCGTATCCTTGAGTTACGTACCCACCGACCATCAGTTAGCCGATATTTTCACAAAACCTTTAGATGCCCTTAGATTCGAAAGTCTTACGAAATCTTTAGGGATTTGCACAGTTGACTGAGGGGTTGGTTCGTGTCTAGGATAGGATGCTTTGTCACGTTTATATCATATGATTCCTATTTCTAGACTATATAATGTGTATTATTATTACTTTTATTTTCTTAAAAAATGGGAAAAAACAAAAATATTTTATTTTTATAAAAATTTTAGAAAAGAACAAAAATATTTTCTTTTTATAAAAATTTTAGAAAAGAATAAAAAAAATTCTTTTTATAAATTTTTCCTAAAAAAAATTATTTTATTTGCACCTTTTATGTGCATTTAAGATAGCCAAGTCACATTTCATTCCATTTATTCATGTGACTATTTGATAAGTGTTTTGCGACAATATATCTTGTCATCTTTGTGCTTTATAATGTTTGGAGTCATTAAGATGTAATTAAGTGTTACTTCGTACATGTGTGACTCATGATTTCCTTTATTGCACACATGCACAGATTTCATTGATTACTGTACTTATCTTATCACATGTTAGTTGGGTGTTTTCACTTCAATCATGTCCTTAAAATGAACCAAGCATGATAAAACTTGATAAGAAAGGTGTTCTTGTAAAAACCGTTTGGTGAGATTGTGTTGTATTTTAAAAACGGAGAGGGGCTACGAAAGGTAATTTTCTATCCTTTACGCTAAATCCACCGTTAAAACCAAGGTTCTAAAAAACGCGGGGCGTGATCGAGGCATAGATGCCAAGCGTTAAGCCTTAGAAGCCTAGGCGGGCCTTAGGCGTGCAAAGGCATGAAAAGGCGTTTAGGCCTTTTTTAATATATTTTAATATTTTTTAACCATAACAAGGCTATTAAAATTCTAAAATTGTACATATAATAAAAATGTGTCTGAATATTCGCAAATTAAAATATTATTTGATTACTTTGGATGAAATAATGGTCCAGTTTGTAAAAAAATCTTTAAAATGCGACATGGTTTCACCAAAGCATTGTTGTTTTTAGAGAAAAAGTGCACATAAGGGTTTTACCAAGCATAAGGCGTCATAAGCTTAAGGCGGGGGATTTCTCCCAAGTCTCAAGCCTAGACGTGCCTAAGCGGAGCCTAGGCAGGTTTTTTAGAACAGTGGTTAAAATGGACCTAAAAAATTGAGGAATTTTATTATCCGGGGTCCAAAGAGGTTAAAAGTGCCCGAAGAACTTAAAGGCAATAAAAAGCAATACATGCCAAATATGGGCCATTAGGTTTCACCATCAATTCTCCAAAGTTTGAGAATTTAGTTTAAAACCTCTAAAAATATATATATCTGAGGGAGTTTGGTTGGAAAATTTAAACGGGTTTGCACGTCCTTGAAAATCTTAAAAAAGCGCTAAATAGTTTTGGACGTTATTGGTGTGGAAATCACTTTAACTTTGATTTGTTAATTTGATTAAGACGATGTCATCTAAATTCAACAATTTTTACACCTAAGGATACTTTTGATGTTCATTCATTAGGAGTATACAAATGCATTGTGCACATATGATTGATTGAGTTTATTAACCTATCGAATGCGTTCATACCCCTACATTTACGCTATCATCGACTTGGTTGTTTTTGTGTTCTTTCATGGTGTGACTCTTTATTGTATTTTTTGTATAAAAATTTGGAAAAATTCAAAAAATAGAAGATTCTTTGATTCTTTGTTGTATATTTTAAGTAAAAATTTGAAAAAATTCAAAAATAGATAATGTTTTTTGTGACATTTTCCATGTTTATGCTTCTCATATCTGTCTATTTGGGGACATCATAAAAAGGAGGAGAATGAATTATGTGGGAGAAATTCTTGTTGATTTATCTATGATTTGCTTAAGCTTAATTGATTTTTGATTTTTGCATATCATTAGAATTCAAACTGTTCAGTGTCACGGGTATTTGCTTTATCTCATGTGTGTAGGTAAAAGTTGATATTTATTGAATTGCATACCCGGATGAGAAAAGATTTGTGAGTTTTTTAAATGTTGAAGATTTGAAGATGTTGAAGTTTGATTGAATTAGTATTCTCAGTTTGAGGGTTTAATGGGGATATTATCTTATATGTCATTTGTTTTGGGGTGATTGCATAATTAGGATTTTTATGTATGTACCGACATAGACATAGGAGAAGATTTGTAAGGACATAATTTTATAAATGTTCGGGTAGTATCTAGGAATTTTCTGTTTTCTTATATCACAGTTTGTATGTCTGATACCTCTACATTCGGCACATATGTACACGATCTCATATGACGGCCTCATTCCGAATTTTGAGAATCAAGCATTCAATATCTCCATCATGTGTCCCACTTTTGCCTCAACGACTTCACATTCCACGATTTTAGGCACTTTATGTAAGTGGTACGCAAGATAAGTCAAAACTAGTAAAAGAAGGCATGATACGAAAGTTAAAGGGTATTTTGGTAATTTTACAGTCACCATCCGGAGGATTGGTCAACTGGAAAGTTGAAGAGCTCGATGCCACGAAGATATTGGAAGAAACGACACCTCAATATGAGATACGGTGAAGAAGTTATGGCCCTTTGAAAATGGAGAAATTTCTTAGAAAAAAGTGACGAAAATCTTTATGTCACTTTCTTCACGATTTTCAACAACTTTATCTTTATGTCACTTTCTTTACGACTTTCAACATCTTTTTATTCTTTTTAGGCTATATACCTCTTTACAAAAGAAAATGCTTCCCATCTATGAATATGGAGATTTTGAAAACATTCAATAAATTATTTTACTCATTTGGAGTATTTTGTGGAGAAGGCAGTCCCTTCTTCATTGCTGCCCACCTGGAGTTCTTGCCGGAGATTTCAATCGACGACATCGAACCGACACCAACGGGTATTTCGTATGTAACTTATTTTCACTATAATCCGTGTAACCGTTTTTATAAATTATAGTGGAAATAATATGATTTTGCCATGCGGGTATTTTTCCTGATATTTTATGTCACATGCTTTATTTTATTTGATAAATCGTCTAGATGCATGTTTTTAGGATTTAATTGAAAAACTGTGTTTAATTAAATAAATTCTTAATTTGAACAAAAGTGCACTCCTCACTTCTCATGGTCATTTTCAACCCCCAAGATCTTGGTAAATATGATATGACCCCAGACATAATTATTTGAATAATTAGTTGATGTTCACAACTTCCCCTTTTAACATTGATCTCCAATACATTAGATTCGAGGCCTCGCCATTTTTTTCCCAGGTTTCACGTTTCCTATAAATTGATTTTGTCTTACTTAATCCTTTTGTAAAGAAATAAAATGAGAAATATTTATACTTTGTTCTATCATGTAATTCTGTTAAGGGAGAACATTTTAAATCAGTGATTTTTATTACTGTTATGGAGAACTAATATTTGTTATTGACGCGTATTTCAGATGGATTCTTATGAAATCATTAAGAAATTAAAGTTGCATTATATGCTCGAATTTAAAATTTGAAATCAACAAAAATTTATTTGGTCAATCAAAATTAAGACGAAAAAGGATGTTATATAAATACAAATATTTCAGGGTGCTCCCTCAAAATTAAAGAAATGATTTCTAGCCTCTCCTATAAGAGGAAAGTTGTTCGTTACTATCTTCGTGTCAATTTCGGTGTTCCTATTGAAATTCGAATTAATATAGGACACACTGATTCATAGCCAAAATCAAGTCATACTAGCTATTCTAATATTTGGTATATTGCTATTTGACGAAAAAGAAATGAGAGCTTTTAATAAAGGAAAATAAAAAAAATGTGAACACTTCATTTTGGACATAAAAAGTATAAACTACTTACTTGACATTAACAACATCAATACGATTTGGACTCATAACAACTACTGCTATTTGTAGATGATAAATACAACGAAGTTCTAAAAGTAAACACGAGGTTAGAGAAAATAGTTGGAAAATATGAATAAACTATAGACATACTTCAAGATAATTATGTGCATAAGCTTTCGTGGGACAATTTTTTTTCCACCATTTGTTATTACGTTAATAATTTTAAAAATAAATTATCAAATGTTAAAAATTAACCCCCCCCCTTATATTTATTATTTCAATGTATGACAAAGTTATTACATTACAGTCTTAGCCCCATATATATATATATATATAGTTCATTTTGGATGTCATTATTATATGGTGGGTTTAATAGTTTGAGGTTGTTTTAGAAAATTAAGTGTGAAATGACTTATGGAATTTCACATAGGTATGAGTATTTTTTTATAAAGGTTATGATAGCTTGTGACCAAAAGACACATTTAGAAATAAAAATAGTAGGAAGAAAGTTTTGAGATATATTTAATAGGATACAATCTCATGTGAAGCTTTCACACTATATATTTTAAGCCTCAAAATATTTGTTTAAAGATCCTTATTAACATTTTTCTTTTTTGAATAGTCGGTTTAGAGTATTTACTATCCATTACTTATTTACCTATTTTAATTAAGTATTATTAATGTCTATACACATTCAATCATCCCCGACACCTATTTCAATCAGGGACTAAGCTACACATCGCCCAGGGGGTTCATGGTCCCCCTCAAACTTTTCAAATACTTGTTGCTCAATGATGAATTTCTAATAAATTAGACTGAAAATACAACTGCCCCAATCTATTTTCACATTCACACCCTCCAAGGCTCCATTTTTAATTGACAGAGAAAAAAATAACACTATAATGCCTTGCCATCTTTTAACCATTTCTGTCTCAGATTCTAGAAAATACCAATACACTACAATGTGCCTTCTCATTTCGTGCCTTCAACTTTATTTACCCTTACACTAGTTTAATTATAGATTTATGATCTAATTATAAAAGCTAAGTCCCTTTTGTAATGTATTCAGAAAACTCGATTTAAACATTTTTTTAAATACGATTTTAAAAATCATTTTCCTATATTAATAAATATTGGCGTGCATCTGGTAAATTTGTTTTTAAATACAGTTTTTTTAAAATGCGGCAAAATTGACAAACCTGTATATTTAGATTATACACTGCTTTAAACTCAAATTCTAAACCCTCTTAACCACGCTGAAATAATCGACCCAACCCCGGTACCATTAAACCCCATACCTCCGACCTCATGCTGCCCCGTCATCCCTCCAAAGCCCTACATCCCAATTCCAGCATCCACCAAAACCTCCTGCTTGCCCCTACGACACCGGCGGCAATCCCATGCTCGACCAACTTCGGAGTGTGCACCAAATCTCTGGCCATACCTACTTACCTCTCCAACCCAAATCTGGGTTAACCCAAGATCCATTTCTTTAAACCAAATCTTCTCCTTTAAAATAGGAACTAACCTACCTGCAAAACAAAGGAGATACTCACGTGCCTTACCAAAAGTCCCATGACATAGCCAAATAAAAGCCCTCAAATCTTTGAACAAACATCTAGGGGTTAAAAACAAAAAGGGGAGCAACTCATTTAAAAAGGAGGACTCTCACACAGAGACAGAAAATGAGAGAAACTTGGACTGAATTATTTGCAGTACCATTCTTGTACAGTTTTGGAGGATAAAAAAAATTCAAAAAAAAATACAAAAGAAAATAGTTAAGCATTAGAATAGTTTTCAGATTTTATTTTAATTTTTATTTTTGTAATCAAGTGAGGATATTGTGAACAACTGGGACACCCATTAAATGATTGCAACTCAATAAGGAGACTTGCTTATTGCGTTCTATTTCTTGATTAAATTGAGTGTCGTTATTTTTTTTTATTGTTGTTTGTGTTCTAATATGAAAATGTTGGGCTAAACACACCATTCAATGGATGGGATGAAATGCATAGGATGTTAATTTAATTGATTGTTATAGTTCTAGGAAAATTAATCATGGATTGTTGCAAATCAATTTATGTATCGAGAGATAATAAATTAATTTAGTTTTAATATTTGATTTTGTGAATCGAACTACGTATAGGTTTTTCCTAAATTTTGAATATTAATTATGTGTTAAAATTCGTGGATTCATAAAATTTTATTAAATTGATCCTACTGGGTAATCTATTAAAAATAGTTTAGATCTTAGTTATTTAAAGTGTGACTATTTTAGCTTAGTTTTCTAAAAAAGATATTATTTAATTTATAATTGTAATGAGGGTTAGATTATAAATTTAATATTATCTCGAAATATTTTAATTCAATAAATTAAGAAATTAAAAATAACTGAACACGTGGTGTAATCCCCTCTCTTGAATCTTCTCACATTTATCACACCTGGTTACGTATTATTTTTAGTTTACTTAATCGCATTTGATTTTAGCATTAATTAATTCACCTCCTTGAAGTTGTTATAAAAATATTAAAAAAAGTCTTAATAAAAATGAAATACAAGTATTCATGCTATTTGTTTCACCTTGAAAGTTGGATTGCTACCGGTACGTATCACGATACGAGTTTTTTAACAAGTCTTGTAGGTAATTAACGGCAATTCTAAGACTCGATTTTTGAAGACAACAACCATACGGAAAAATCTTATTATCAGTTGTTAACTTCCTGTAAGTAGTTTATACTTTTCCAGTCCAAAATGAAGAGTTCACAAAGTTTTTATTTAGAGTTTTTTGTTAAGACCCCTCATTTTTTATTTAGAGTTCACAAATTTATTAAGGGCCCTCATTTTTTTCGTCAAACAACAGTATACCAAATACTACAAAAGCTAGTATGACTTGATTTTGGGTATGAACCTGTGTGTCCTATATCAATTCGAATTTCAACAGGAACACCAAAATTGAGACCAAGATAACAACTAACAACTTTCCTCTAAGAGGGGAGACTCGAAATCAGTTGATTAATTTTGAGGGACAGCCCGAAGTATTTGAATATATATAACATCCTTTAATTTTTGATTGACGAATGAAATTTTTGATGATTTCCAATTTTAAAGTCAAGCATACAATGCAACTTTAATTTCTTATTGATTTAATAAGAATCCATCTGAAATATGCGTCAATAACAAATATTAGTTCTCCATAATAGTAATAAAAGTCACTGATTTAAAATGTTTTTCCTTGACAGAGTTACTTGATAGAACAAAGTATCAATATTTCCCTTTTTATTTATTTACATAAGGATTAAGTAAGGTAAAATCAATTATAGGATAAGTCGAACCTGAAAAAATAATGGCGAGGGATCGAATCGAATGTATTGGAGATCAATGTTAAAAGGGGAAGTTGTGAACATTAATAAATTATTCAAATAATTATGTCTACGGTTATATCATATTTATCAATTTCTTGGGTCTTGAAAATGGCCATGAGAAGCCTTTTTGATGAGATAATTGTGTTTAGGAAACATGGGGTCTTCAAATCCTTTTTTGCTGATGCGTATGTTGGAGAGTTCCATCGAAAAAAACAATTGACATCATGTTATCGAACTTAAATTAAAAATCATAATCAACGAATAAGACCAAAATACAAATTTTTTCCTAGATACACAGGAAAATGACTTGTGAAACTCAAAATCTTCAACTTGTGTTTTTTTTTAAACACTAGCTTAGCCCCACTTCTCAAAATGAAAACCTCTTAATCACATTTCTTTTTGAATATTTATTTGCTAGTGCTGATTTGAACATCTTTCAACGTAAGGAACTAGATTACAAATGTATTATTTTGCAAATGATGAGAACTGACATTAGAAATAATTTTGTTTCCCCAAAACATTGATTAATTATGTTTTAGAAAGTAAAAAAACAAATAGATTTAAAGAATAGGTCCAGGATTCAGATCATGATACTTTTATGGATATTGTAAGTGACTTTCTGTACGATAATGATTTGACGGAGAGGTTAATGTTATTACCCTTCTTTGACTTCTAAGTATCTTGTTAGAGGTGATGAATTTTTATTATCTTTTTTAATATAATCCACCCAAAGAAAGCCTTATCTGTGATCACTTATGGAGTTTAAATCATAGATAAATAATAGAAAATTTTAAGAAAGGTAGTGCGCCAGAAGGAAAATAAAGTTTATCGAACGATAGAAAAGAATGTTAACTGAAAATAGTCAAGTTCTCTCTCTCTCTCTCTTTCCCCAGGGCGACCTAAGGCACCCACATGGATGCCATGGACGAAAACCATCACAATCCTCCTTCTTCCAACCCTATTAAGCATCCAGAACCACCCAACCCTTGGTCTAAATCGTTTTCAAGTGTTCTCGTGAATAATAACACGCGTGAACCAGACTTGAAACCTCCATCTTACTGCAAAGGAGAGCCTGAGTCTTTTTCTCTGTTAAAGACATTTCAACCTTAACTTCCCCTTTCAAACACTCCATAGTGGGTAAGTTCTCTCATGGAAGACCCAAAATAGATTTCATTCCTAAAACATGTTGGAAATTAATGTTAAGTGACGAAATTAATTATTTAATTTCAATTGTATTAAATTCCGAATTTCCCATTTATGTGGTTTTAATAAATGTCAGATAATTAATTAGGAATGTGATAAATAAAGATATTAAAAGATTTGGGTAAACCTTATCCGTTAGTCACATGATGGTTAGTGGCATTAGTGGGAGACTTGAAAGAGTCCCACCTTGACTAGGATTCCGGCCCTCTTTCCCTTATAAATAGAGACCTCTACACCATCTAGAGTCATCTCATAACACACTATTTCTGAGGTGGGAGAGAAACTCCGAGATTCCATTAGAGTGCATTTTTTCCAAGAAGGCAGATCGATGGAGCAATTAATCAAGATTGATCTTTGATCAAGGTATGCCTTATTTTCTATCTTTTAGACCTATTTATTGTGAAAACATGAAGATCCAAGATCCTTTTATTAAGAACAATTGTATGTTAAACTTTAATCATATTAATGTGTTCATGATTAATATTAGGGTGTTCTTAAGAATGATTTTATATGTGGTATCAGAGCTAAAGTTTAAGATCTCATGATTTTCCTTATTGATGTTCGTCTATAATGATATATGTGCCTAAGACTTTCTGCGACATTTTATTTATGTCATTAAATTGTTTTTGTGCCTGAGACCTTCTGCGACGTCTTATTTCTGTCATTAAATCTGCTCTTAAAGTGTGTCTGAGATTTTCTGTGACGTTTTTCTTCTGTCGCCAATACTCACTGGTGAGAATGAAAGGTCAAAACTTGCTCAGAATTTTACGAAACTGACATGGTCGACTGGAAACGTCGAAATAAACAGAACCCATTGAATACAATGGGCACCACCTTACTTTTGCGTTTTGACGTCGTTAAGGCGCTCAAAACCCCGTTTTTGCCATTTTAGAAAATAATCTCGGGGCTTATAACTCTTTACAGAAAATTGATATTAACGTTCCGCAAAAAGTTTTGATTTTTTGGCATGTTTTACTTCAATTCCATGGAGAAAACTCATTTTTTCCATTTTTGGCAAAATTCATGTATTACGTGTTTTTATACCTGGGCAATTATGTTTTTGAGGCATTCGAGCTACTATTGGTATCTTTGTGATTACTGATAGATTACATATTATAGTTAATATTAATGCATGATTAACTATATTTAAGTTGAGACATGTAAACAATTATTCATTTGAGTTAAGTCAAAGGCCAAACACAGGCTGAGACTGCATGTACGAATAATATACTTACATTCATTAAAGACTTATTCTAATGTTAGTTATAAAATTGGATTGAGGCGCAACACATGCTAATATCTGAATTGAACAACATTAGAACCAGTTTTGTAAAAACAGAATAGTTGACATTAAGTCCATTAATCATGGTATTAAATGAAATCGGCAACAAACACAGATGCCAAAATTATGGGACCACGATAAATGAATTATAGGGTAATATATCTTTACAATCTGAATATTATGTGATGATTAACACAGATTCCATGATATTCGGAATGTAGATGAAATATACCAAAATTTTAGTCAACAATTCAATATTCGACCCTTGCAATTTTTGTTGTGTGTGAAAATTTAAGTTTTCCCATATTTCATGTATGTTTTATCTAGAACTGTGATAAAACCTTGCTCTAATGATCCTTTTTAGTTGAATATTCGTGCGAAACACATGCCAACATATTTCATATGGTCGGATATTAGACTTGTGTTATTGTTAATATTCATATTTTGATGAATCTCGTGCGAAACACAGGCCAATGATTCATATTGTTGAATATTATGATATTCATGTTTTAATGAGTCTCGTGCCAAACACAGGCCAACGATTCATGTGGTTGAAAATCAGAATTATTGTTTATTTTAAGGCTAGTACTCCCATTAAGTTGAATTAAATGCCAAACACAGGCTACAATTCATATGTGCGGATACTAGATTTATTCGTTGCATGCATGCATATTTGAATGCATGACTTGCAAATTTTGAGACTCATAAGTAGGTATTCATTCAGTTTAATCAAATGCCAAATACAGGCTAAGATTACATGTGAAGATATTATACTTGTAGTCATTTCAGATTATCCTAATGTTTGTTATAAGGTTAAATTGAAGCGCAACACATGCTGAAATTTGAATCAAATAAACATTGGAATTTTTGTAAATGTTAAATAATTGGCATCAATGTTAAAAAGTCATATTTACATATGTCACTAGTATGATAATTGTGATTATAACCATATTGTGCATTAGTATGACCATGAATGATTTGGGTCAATATTTCTGATTTGTTACTCATACATAAGTGATGAAGCGAAAGTAAATGATTTATGTCTTCCATTTACTATTATTTGTGTAATATCTCATGTAAACTCTTTGTCTATTTGATTTTCACATTATGTCTAATTTTTCGTGAATTTCAAATTAAGGAATAGACAATAATATAATTATTCATGTATTACGGGTATTTTGCACATGTATGCGTATCTCTTATATTTATATAATATATGGTTTGGTGTTCATTAAAGTGCTCCATTCCAGAAGATATAAATATTGGACTAATGCATTAATATCATGCATATTTTGGTTGCCTACGGGTCCATGTATGATATTGAATGCTAGGATGATGATACTTTATGATGTTGCATACATATTATTGTTTATTCATTTATTGTGATTACAATAATTGAACAAAATGTTAGTGGTGATATATATTTTGGGAAGGTAATATTGGTCGTCAAACACAGATGCCATAATTTCTTTCACTGTCATATCACCAATTAAGTTTATGAAAACCATAAACATGAATAATTTAGCTTATTGATCATGCGATATTTAATGAAAATAAGTGAAAAATTTATTGACTTGTGTATGTAAGTCTTTACGTAATGTAATATTCATATTATGAAATGTTTGGTGGTCACCACAGTGACCCGACTAGAATTGCAATGAATATTAAATATAAAGATGATGGTAGTAGTAACTCATGATGCTTATAATTGTAAAGATATTAATGGGGTATATTGAGTTTATTTCTTCAAGCAAGGTTATTCCTTACAGGGAATCAATTTTGAGTGATTGAATGAACATCATAGATCACATACATTATTATAGTATGTGAAAATAAGTTGTGCACAGATGTCGTGTACAATATAATGAAATAACATTATACCCAATAAAGTAATCTACAAGCATCATATAATCGATATTTCACGGTTACTACTGACAAAAACTCACGGTTATGCACTCAATTTATCATGTAATCGATGTGTGTGTTGTTAAATCAAAGCATTAATGAAGTGAGCAATTTATCTCATTATCTTATCACATATTATTGTATCCCATTTTATTTCTCTAAAAATTTCATATTTGATTTGGTTAAACAAATTAAGTTTGTTTACATGTTGCACACTCGGACTAATAATGATAAAGATAATATGTATCTTTTATGATTTGAAATGAGTTTTTCATCTCAGTAGAGTTTTCAAGTTATACTTACTATGTTATAGAAAGCATTTACTTTTGATGCAAGGATTTCTTACAAAACAAACTAGAAATGCTAATAAGATTCTTTTCTTTTGTTCTTGGGGAATCAAATCGCCATTTGTTTTCATAAACCCTCAATTTCTTTTGGAAAATGTTTGTCTAAACTTGATCTGAGGGATATGTTCTAAAGAATCTTTTGATGTATATTTTTTCAAGGGTTATGATTTTCGTTTTGATGTTTTGTACAAAATAAAGTTTGGACATAGCTCTTTAAAGATTTGTTTGATCCTGCATCATAATCGTAGCGTTTTTTTTATGAAACTCTTTAAATCTTGTACCAAATTAAATCTAGACTCTTTTTCATAATTTTCGTGGACAAGTTTTTTGTAATGTCTCTTACAAATTTTGATAGTCGAGTTGTGCTCTTAAGGTATTACGATGTCTAATATAAGGATGAACTATGTGGCCCAAGTGGGAGATTATGAGAAACTTCCCTTAAAGTGGACCTACATAGATCATATAATTGTCATTGACACGTATTTATTGCATTAAAGTCAAATTCATTATGAAAGGTGAAATTAGTGGTAGTAGAAAATCATGAAATATGGTTATAAAGGAAGGTAGGGTACTTATCCCATTATCGATAACCTTCTTGAGGTTATAAAGGAAGGTAGGGTACTTATCCCATTAACGATAACCTTCTTGAATCCTTGTTCTTTTAGTTGTTAGATTGTCTAAACAACAAAGAACAAATAAATGGTCAACCACTAAATGATAGTATTGTCACCATGAGAGAAATGTAGATATAACCATAAGGAATAGTATTAAGAAGATCTTAAAAGGTCTACTATCCTAAATGATTATGTAGTGTATCTGCATGAACATGAATTTGGCGTAGGAATAAATAATGACATGGTTTTATTTTCAAAAGTCATAAGAAGTGAAACTAATGGACTACAACTAAGGTTGAAATCTCGTTGAATTACATAATTGATGCACTAAAGTCGGGTATAAGGGGGTCATCAAGATCAAACGCGACACTAATGGTAGTTAAATGAGATAAAGTTAAATTGTAGTAAAATATTTCACTATTAATGAAGAAAAGGTTATAAATGAACCTTCTCAATTATATGTAAGGACATGGAATTCCTATGAGATTAGTAGCTCATTATGATTGAGAGTTACATGAAGTGGATGTGAAAATTAGTTTTTGAATTCTAATAAACCATGCGTATATGTTTAGGACATCATTTTATAAACATAAGTTTCCCACATGACGCATTTTAAGAAATAATATCATTATTTTTTTCATCGTTGTATATTTGTCTACACCTTAAGATCAGTGGGAGTAAGTTTATATATTTTCTCTATATACAAGCACGGATTTAGAAAGTAGAGAATCAAAATAATTTTATGGGTTTAAAAGTTGTGTATGAAGTAATGAGATACTTAAAGGACTATATGCTCACATTTATGATGTATGTGTTCATTTAAATATGAACAATTATTGTGACTGAGATTTACTGTTTGTACGGATGGTACGAAGTTCAGTCTTGCTTAAGTATGTTTGGTTTGGTTTATCAACCAATATAATGAAGGAGTGCAACACAAACCATCCATTAAGTATTGTGAAAGCTGAGTTTGTAGTATGCTTGATGCTACAACTAATGTATTTTGGCAGCGTGACTTCATTTCGGGACTTGGAGTTGTCGACACTATTATCAAGTCGCTGAAATATTATGATAATGTCGCTGCAATCTTCTTTATGAAGAAATGTTAGGTATTCCTAAAGTAACTAAGCACGTTGAATGAAATACCTATCAGTTAAAGAAGAAATTCAGAAACAAAGAGTGACAATTGATCACATCAGTACGCGTGATAACATAGCAGATCCTCTTACGAAAGGACCATCTCTGAAGACCTTTATGGAACATGTCAAAGAGACGAGTCTCGATTAGTTAGACTATGATTGCTATTTTGGGTTAGTTGATTGACACCATTACTTGAATTCAATAAAAGTGTTTCTGATTTCAATTATTTCTTTCTTTTAAGAAAGCATGCATAAAATTATGAATTATTGTTGACAGAAATAGTCCTTATTGAAAAGGACATTATGAGGCCATTATGATACCCAATATTAAAGGCTTAGTTGAATGAAACATTGGTGTTGTGGTACATGGAAGGAACCATGCTCTTGAATAGTATGGAACCGCCATGACTCGCATCCGTGAATCATTTGATTCAGCAAAATAAATTTATCAATGATTGTGCACCTTATGATACCTAATCTAATTATGCGAATTATTAAGACCAAGTGGGAGACTGTTGGAAATTAATGTTAAGTGACGAAATTAATTATTTAATTTCAATTGTATTAAATTCTGAATTTCCCATTTATGTGGTTTTAATAAATGTCAGATAATTAATTAGGAATGTGATAAATAAAGATATTAAAAGATTTGGGTAAACCTTATCCGTTAGTCACATGATGGTTAGTGGCATTAGTGGGAGACTTGAAAGAGTCCCACCTTGACTAGGATTCCGGCCCTCTTCCCCTTATAAATAGAGACCTCTACACCATCTAGAGTCATCTCATAACACACTATTTCTGAGGTGGGAGAGAAACTCTGAGATTCCATTAGAGTGCATTTTTTCCAAGAAGGCAGATCGATGGAGCAATTAATCAAGATTGATCTTTGATCAAGGTATGCCTTATTTTCTATCTTTTAGACGTATTTATTGTGAAAACATGAAGATCCAAGATCCTTTTATTAAGAACAATTGTATGTTAAACTTTAATCATATTAATGTGTTCATGATTAATATTAGGGTGTTCTTAAGAATGATTTTATAAAACATTCCGCTCTTTCTCTCTTAAAGCTGCCTATTACATTGGTCTTTTGGACTCGAAACGTATTTCAATTAGAATCAATAGTGAAGAAGATTTTGCACGTTTATGGATGAGAGATCAATGGAACATATGCAAATACCCTATGTGTACCCTTAAATGGACCTAGAATTTCAAACCTGATGAAGAGAGCCCCATTGTTCCTGTTTGATCAAGCTTCCAAACTTCCCTACCCACTTTTTTTTTTCAAAATCATCATTATATTCCGTAGCCCAACTTGTAGTCCAACCCATAAAGAGGGATGCATCCACTACTGATGTTTCAAGACCAATCGTAGCAAGGGTGTGTGTGGAATCTAACCTCATAGAATTTGGATTGGATGTGGCTCTAAAGTTTTTTGGCAAAGAATTTCATATAAAAACCTCCCCTCCTCCTGCCAGAATTGTATGCAGAAGGACACTCTTAAAATCTATGCATATTCAAGATTCCTAATAACAATGTGATGGTAGTCAAGAAAAATGGAAGTAATATAGTTCAGCAACGTCATGTGATTATTGAAGATAATACAGTTCCTCCCCAGTCAAAGAATTATGCCTTAACAGGAACTACTCATCAAGATAGTTTACTAGTGCTCGTATCAGACCAAGATTTGTAGCCTAAAGAAAAAGAATAATAGGAACCAGTTAATATCTCAAGTGTAAATATGTCTAACGCCCCACAAAATGATGGACCACAAGGTAAAACTATTGATCCTCTATTTTCGAAGATTAATCAGGCGGATCGTTTGACTCCACGATTCTCGGATCCGAATATAGTTTGGTCTACAACTATTTTCAATAACTCAAGTGATTTAAAATTAGTAACGCACAACACTACTGGAACTCAGGATGGAATCATGTTGGACTTTTAAACAATCAAGACCACATTGGGTGACTATCATATAAATAAAATAAGAAGAAATCAATCATATGAAGTCAGAAAAAGCTACTGAGCTAGTAATTAGAGACTGAGAAAAGGTGGAAACAAAAAACAAAGGCAACTCAAATTCACAATCCCATGCACAAGGTAGAATTCGTTTTATGGACAAAAATGGAATGTCTTTAAGTTACAATTCAATGGAGGGAGTGTCTTTAGTTAACTCAGGTAAAAAAGATGATAGAGCAATTCACCTTATAATTTTGGATAGTCAAAAAAATTGTGAATCTTCCACTACTTACAAAAAGAAAATCTTCGTAGAAAAAAACTCTGATAAATACGACTCACAATCTGAAGATGAAATGCCTCCTTTAGAAGACATTTCTAAGGATTGCCCCAGAGTTAATTTATGTGTAGAGATTCCAACGTTCGATCTAGGAATATCTCTAAATTTTGCAAAAGCTCGAAAGTTTAGTAAAGACTCGGTTGAGAAAAAAGGTGGAATTCAAATGTCCAATACTCCAATAAGTAATTCTTTTGAGATTTTAGTAGACATTTAGGATCCAACTAATCTAGTTGAGGTACATGGATTTAGTCAAAAGGGGAAAATGAAACAAGATTTTTTCCCATATTTATTTTCAGAGGAAAAATCCGCTCTCAAATATAATAGGCGCCCAATTACTCGTTCAAAACTTCGTAAATTCTATTGATAATTTCTTTTCTTTAGCGCTTGTAAGATCCACAGGAGAGGCTTTAACTCCTTCCTTTTATAAAAAAAATAAATTTCAAATAAAAAAAAGTGCGCCCGAGGGTTTGTAAAAAACACCACTACTCTATCTTTTTTCACAGTTTTAATAAACATTGCACATTTTAAACCACAAGTGTTGTGAGAAAAAGGTTATGGTGGAAATATTTTTAGTGTGTCATTGTTGCGAAGCCTTTCCCATAAAAAATCTTGGATACCTACAATCATCATATAAACTTGCATAGCATTAAGTAAAAGTGTGAATCCCACTTTCAAAAGTGAGAGAACAAAAATCTGAACATAAATGTAAATTCACTTATATATATATATATATAATTCAATTTTCTTTAAAAAAATATATTCAAAGGTAATTATGCTACTCAACTAGTGAATAAAATATGAACGAAATCAAATACTAAAATAAGAGAAATACAAGGTAAATAAATATGAGAATGGACAAGGGTGGGGCTTACATGACATATTTTAGTTTTTCTAGTTAATCAATGCATTCAATTGAAATATCGCAAGTTAGTATTGAAATTACAATTTTTACTCTCGTTAAAAGTATAATTCTAGCACTAACCTCTTTAAAAATTAAATTTAAGCCCCATAACTCTTATAAAGTAGACTAATAATCCTTTTAATAAATCACCCGCTAGGATCGATTCATCAAAATTCATATAAACCATAGTAAAAAAACTTTAGAAATGAAATTCATGGAATACTATCACACTTGAGAAACACATGTCTCTTGTTTGATTTAAAAACTGATCATTATGTCTTGAATTTTGATTTTCTCTCGAAAATCATTAATCATCTCCCGAGGCGTAAATTAAAAGGTAAAGGTTTAAAATTAATATTCAAAGGGATATCTCAAATAATCAAACTAATTAAGTATAACAAAATTAAACATTGGTTCATCCCACCCATTGAAAGGGTTTTTTAGCCTAACATGATATGAAATATTGGTTCATCACACCCATTGTGGGACCCAATATTTTGTTTATTAGAAGAAATGTTGTTACTTTTGATTATTGATTTTATTATTAAGAGGCCAATTTCATTATTGGCAAAAAAATTGTCAAATATTCCGTTGTAAATCCATTTTTAACTATTATTGTTAATGTTAGTGTTAGTGTGTGTGTGTGTGCGTGTGTGTGTGTGTGTGTGTGACGGGTTATGTTCGTATTAGGATACCGTATAAATATCAATTAATGAATATGGTTTAATACATCAATAACATATATTTCTCTCCCTCTCTCTCTCGCTAGTTCACCTCGTATCAAAGCCTATATCCTAGGCCTCATAGTTTTTCTCTTCCACAAGCGGTTGACCACTCGTCCACCACCATTATTAAATCCCCAAACCAAATCACCATAAATTTTGTCAAAAGAATATTTTTCTCGTACTGAATACTCATTTCATTTCCTCATTTGTGGTGCTCAAATCCACTAGCATAAACTAGGATCTCCACTAGTTCAAAAATTCACCAATAATAGATTACCAAAAAATCCAATAAAAATTTCGTTCTCATCTCCACTGGAATTAGTCTCAATCTCACCAAAATTAACACCGCAAATTTCACGAATCCAATAGGCCCTCACGACTTCGCCTACAATAACCTCACCCTCATCTCAATCTTATTTGAATACTTAAGTTGGATTAGTTTATATTTCTTCTCTTCACCTCGTTTTTGGTTCACTTGTAATGGGTTTTCTTACTTGTGGATTTTCTCACACTTAACCACACAAAATCATCCTATGGGGTTTTGTCATCACCCCATTTCATTGTAACACCCCTAATTTATGAGTATTTATAATTTAATTGATTCAGTCACTTTAAATTACACATGTGCCGTATTTAATTGAATTAAATATCATGGGTTTATTTAAAAAATTAATCGAGAGAGATAATTATTAATCTTTAAAGAATAAATTTACTAAGTGAGCAATAAATAACTTGCGATAATTATTATACGTCGTAGCATGTGATATCAACGTGATTGTGTTATATTTCAATCGCAAATCACATGTAGACTATATTGTGGTCGAGATAGCAAATTTACGTAGAGTGACTTGGATGACGATTTCTAAGTCACGGTTGATTTCGAATTGGTCGAAATAGGGAGAATTGTGTACTCGGGTGTATTTATTGGGTTAGACCAACTAGGCACCACGTAAGGGGCTTTCGATCATTTAGGAGGATAAGGAAGAAAGAACTCCGAATTTGGGAGTGTTATATTAGCCCCTTTGAGTTAGGGACTAGGGTTACAATACTTGGGATAGATAGGAGACCATAGGAGAGGAAGAGGAAGAGGAAAAGAAACATAGGCCATTCCATACCTTTTCGCATTAGTAACGTTGCCAAATTTGTGATCGGAGCAAGGAAAAGTCAACCTCATCATCTTTGAATAAAAACCAGACCAATTTAGCTAAGTGTTTATACATAATTATTTTAAGCATGATATAATATCCATATACTGTAGGATTTTAATTTCATGATTTAAATGATTTCTTTTGATCTGGATGGGTAATATTGATGATTCGGGGTAGGAATTCATGTGTAATAAATCCCTATATGTGGATGATATGAAATCTGAGAATATGTGATGGTTAACTTGAAAGAAATATGGTTATGTTAACGAAAATGCATGACGAACACCATAAACTAAGTTTTTTATGAATTTTTTAATTTAATTTGTTCTTGGGTAGATTTATTAAATATTTCATGATATATTTACATTAGAAATTGCCCTTATATGTATACTTGATGATTGGGTATATAGTGTGGGAGTTTAGGAAGGTTTCATGGTGTTTTGATATAGTATAAATGGTGAAAAGTCGTAACAGTAATGAACAGGGAGAACTGCCAGGTGCAGATAAATTCGGCTCCATGACCAAATCGATTCAGGAGGACGAATCAATTCGGATTCTATACTGAATTGATCCCACTGCCCAGTTTTGCTAAAGTTTGATTTTTATGTTATAATCCCGCATGGAAATAATTACGGGGAACCTTGGTGATGGTTCATTAATGATATAAAGAATTAGAGAAGATCAGTAGACATATAATTAAATCCCGATTTGAAGCTTAATGTCTGTAAAATTAAGATTAGGGCTAACGATATTTAGCCGATTGTAATGCATATCGGGAATTTAAAAATTGGGTTACGGGAAGAGTAAACTATAACATAAAATTAACACCATAAGGATAGCGATGCGCTAACTACTGAGACCCTTATGGTAGTGAGTGATACTAAAAAATATGAAAATAATACTATGTCTGAATCGTTATTACGTTGAATATTCGAGAGATATAAAAAATACGTACGTGATAGTGTGTGTGTGTATATATATATATATATATATATATATATATATATATATATATATATATATATATATATATATATATATATATATATATATATATATATATATATATATATATATGTTTGTGTGTGTGTGTGTGTGTGTGTGTGTGTGTGTGTGTGTGCGTATAATTTGTGAGAATACCTATTATGTGATTTTTTATCTGTGTGAACATACCTACGCTGTCTGCTACCCCAAGAGGTTCCGCGCAGAGGGCGATCCCACCTTGGCGATTCCAGCGAGGTCTCGATGTATTCCCTAGAATATATAACTTTGGGTAGCTCACTATGTGCAATGTATTAGTGGAACTGGCATGTCATTTGGGTACAATAGTTATGTGCATAGCCCAAAGGCTTTGAACTATGTTAGCCTCCATTGTGTGTTGTTTTATTTATTGTTCGGGGACACATTTCGAACCAATAGTCCCTGATTTGGTATGAGAGATACATTAACATGATAACAAAGTATGCATGCATCACGGAAGCCATTATAGGGGATGTTGTAGCTGTATATATTGTAATATCACACACACACACACACACACACAAATGTGATTATTCTAATTATATGTGATGGTAGAAAATATAGATAGTGTATATCTAACAGTAATTTAAGTATGTAAAACTTAATTAATGGTGAAATAATAATATTCAGATATATTAATTATTGGCTTTACGGTAGCGTATCATATGGGCGGTACGGGGGAGCCACTGTTCTAAAAAACCCGCCTAGCCTTGAGGCTTGGGAGAAACGCTCCGCTTTAAGCTTTTGACACCTTATGCTTGATAAAACCCTTAAGACCCACTTTTTCTCTAAAAATAACAATGCTTTAGTGAAATGATGTCTCCTTTTACAGATTTTTTTACAAATCGGACAATTATCTGATCCAAAATAATCAAATAGTATTTTAATTTGCAAATATTCAGACATATTTTTATGATATGTACAATTTTAGAATCTTATTAGCGTTGTTATGGTTACAAAATATTAAAAAGTCCTAAACGCCTTTTCATGCCTTTTTATGCCTAAGGCCCGCCTAGGCTCATAAGGCTTAAGGCTTGGCCTCCATGCCTCGATCACGCCCCGCATTTTCAAGAACCTTGGGGGGTGTTAAACTTGTTTTTGTTAGTTAGAGACTTGCCTAGTTAGGCTAGGTAGCATGGCTAGGTGGGTTTAATAGGAGACATTAGATGTGGATAATAGTTGAGAGGTGGGGAACTCAAGGGAGTTTACATGAAAATAACGTGTGTTTCTAATAACTGGTCTTATGACTGCAATTTAAATACTTGTTGAATATTTTCAAAGGTTTTGGGCTCTGACCCAGGTCAAATCTATTTTTTAAAATATTTTAGGTGTTCAGCCACATGGGCGCCAACCTTTATGACTCATTCTAGGGATGCGTAATTAATTTCAAAATGTTTAGGTTAATTTTGTGAGTCCAAATATATTTACATATTAAGGACTAATTCCCAAAACCACAACTTTAAATCACATTTTTTTGTAACTTTACTAAAAAACGGGGTTATTTTCCAATAGTTAAAAGTATATGGACTATTTTGCAACTATAAAACTTCGTGGGCTATTCTACAACTATACAAGGGTTTTTGAGTTTTTTTATAATTAACTAATAATTGAGGGAAATTTTAATAATTTCCTAAAGTTTGGGAGTTATTTTGTAAATATTTAGTTAAATGCATTTTTAGGGTGAAATGACAATTTTTTACATGTCTACGGTCCAAATTATAATTTAGTGAAAGTTTTAAGTTTAACCCATTTTCATGAAGTTCATGGTGTGAAAACTTTTTGCCTAAAATCACAATTTATCCAAATCTGGGGTTAAATGATTATTTCAAAATATTATTTGGAGAAAAATAATCCTGAAAATCATAATTCCACTTTTCTTGACAAGAAATAATATTCTTTTTTCTATCAAATGGATAAATGATCAACACACCCCAAGTATAGGCCCTTATTCAATTCATGTTTACACGGAATGTACTCTAAAATTATCAACACATAAAATACACGCATATAACTTAAATAAATATTTTATTTTAATTAATGCATTTTTATCATGAAAATTATTTAAATAACATAACACCATTACCTATTATATGAAAGAAGGCTCCCACTCATTGTTAAGTAAACATCTCCTCATTTCCTCTCAACAAGTACAAAATATCTTATTAATACCCTTGTTTGGGTTTATTTTTCACATGGTTTGGTGGTTATTTAGGGTTGTGAGAGTGCTATGTAATATTTGTTTTTTTACCAACCAAAATTCTTAACCTAGTGATAATATAAGGCGATTGTATTGCATTCGATGCATCAATTAAAAGGCCTTGTGCTTCCCTTAAGGAAGACTTTGATGTGAGTCATAAGTTGGGATAAATAACTAGAATAGAAATGTTAATTTCATGAATTGAAAGAAAAGTAAAACTTTGTAAATAAAAGAAAAGAAAAAATGATTGAAGTAAAAGATTGCAAGAAATTATTGTCCATGTAAAGTAAAGAATTACACTAAAGAAATGTTAAGCAAGAACACAAATGACACCAAATGTAAATAAAAGAAACTTTAAACATTAAAAGGAAATAATTATAACTACATGTAATCTACAAAGGAAATAAAATAAATGGTGTAAATAAAATAATCGAAGCATACAAAAAGGAAAAAATGCAAAAAAGTAATGTAAATGCATTTTTGGTGAGGGTGTCATCTCTTTCTTGTTTAGTTCATTGCTTATTTATAGTGTTTCTTTGCATACAACATAAGTGGACTTTTGTAACTGTTGGGTAGTTACTCATCCATTCATATTTTTCCTCTTTGGTGAAATAACCCCCTAATTTGAGTTATAGTATGTTCCATTTTTAATAACAAGTACCAATTTTTGATAAATGTCACGTATGTAAGTTGCCCGTTATTTTATATTTCACATTACAATTTAACTATTTTTACTAGCTTATGAATTGTGTTGGAACACCTCATTGGTTTGCATTGACATGGTGCAAACATACCCACTATATTAATTGATTTTTGCACTAAACCACATTATCCCACGTCACTAAACCACATATGACGATGACTTTCCGAATGTATAAGTATGGAATTTGTGGTTGTGGGGTTGTTACATGATCTAATAAACCATCATTTTGGTCTCAGCTCTTATTTCTCTGTCTCCTTCATTTTATCATTTTTCTTTACACAAATAAATGCTTTTGGTGGTGGCGATGAAGAAAGTGGTAGCATCTTTTATCATATCTCTACCTCTAACTCCATTCACGTGATTGGGAGCCTTGGCCTTCGGTTGTTGCTAATGCTTACCCTTTCACAAATGCCAAACAGATGATTGTAATACTCTTTAAGTTACAGTAAATTAAATTTGTGTTTACTTATCTTCATTGAATGGTGACATCACTAAATTTAAGTTATTATTTCATAATGAATTGAATTTAAAATAATGAAATTATATAATAATAATTATTATTATTTAATGAATAAAAATAACTTTATTTTTAGTACAACTTAAGTGACTTTAGGGATTTATAGAATATTTGTTTACACCTTAAAAGGTTGGGTGTTAAGGCTCATAGGTTCAATATGTATTGGGACAGACTTTAGACTATTTGGAAGAAGTTTTGGGCTTAATTGGTCATGGTCCATATGGGGACTTACACTATTTTTTTGATTAACATTATAAAATGAATAATAGGATTAAGTTAAAGATTTTTTTTTTAATTGGGAAGAAAATCTTAGAGCTAAGGACAAGAGGATAATGGAAGAAGAGAAGGAATAGGGGCTATTGGGTTATGAATTCAACATATTTGAATTTTAAGGCAAGTTTATTTAGTATTATTTTATAATTGATGTTGCATTATTATAGATGCGTGATATCAATTATTTATTTAATTCGCAAATTTCAAATTAAAAACTTTATTTAATTAGGGTCAATGATTGATCCAAATTTTATTAAACCATAATCATTCATCTATGTGGATATATTAAACATGCAATCAAAAATCAAGCGACATATAAGATTCAAGAAAAAAAACTTTTCCGATAAAAACCTTTTTTATTTCACTATCTAACGTAAATCGCAACTTACCATTACGTAGCAAAATCTGCAATGAATCTTCTATAGAAAATCCACATAAACTATAGCTTAACACCAACAAAGATCCCCTCGAAAACCTTATTGACCGCAGTCATCAGTAAGCAGCTCCCACAAGAACTACCAATCCAGCAGCCGACATGACACTCCACAAAGATAAACTTTCACTAAGTGTTTGTGTTCCATAAATGATTCATAAAAGGATTGCGATGTTTTGGTGAATCAAAAACTACTTTTTTAACCCTCAAAGATGAAGGCACATTCTACGAATTTTTAGTTTCCATGTATCGAAAGTCTTAATGAAAAAGGTCACCAAAACATGTATTTATAGCAAAACAAATTTCTTGAGGCGACGGAGATCGTTCGAATGACTTATCAATGTAGTTTGAACGACATTGGATGTCGTTACTAACGACCAAAGAAACGACCTATTATAATGTAAAACAGTACTTGGTCGTTTGAAGCATCAAACAAATGACCCTTCAAATGACCTTTCAAATGACATGTGATGTCGTTAGAAGCAGTCGTTTGAACGACTTGTAATTGTCATTTGAACGACATAAACGAAATATTTTTGAGTGTTTAAAAAGTTTTACCAAGAAAACAACAAAAATTAACCAAAAAGACAAACAAAATCTTTTTGTATTTTTCAATAAGACTCAATAATAAAAAGTAAATAAAAAGATACACATATCATAATTCTAGCACAATTTATATAATCAGGCATAAACTAGAATATGAAAAAATAAACATACAACTACCAAAAATATATCATGATTCACAAAATCTAGTGTATGTAAACAAAACTAACACAATCAACCTTCAGATTTAGCAAGTGAGTAATCATGTGAAAGTAAATGACAATCATAAACTCTATGACGTAAAGTCTCCAAATAGGATCTCTTAACCCACATGAGTGAAACATGATGCTCTCGGGATTTGGTGACCTTGGCGACTATACCCTTTAACTTTCTAGGACCATTTGTAAGATCAAAATAAAACTTCCTAAGGTTCCCTTTTCAACCACAATGTGTGCAGGTGAAAACACGGCGTGAAGTATTACCTAAGGATTGATCTTTTCTAGTGTTCTAAGTCGATTCTCTAAAAATACGATTTTAGATTTATTAGCGAAAGCATTTTGAGTATCAAATCCAATACCACACATGTCATATTTGATTTGGAAGGTGCCCAAGATTTTGTTTAATTTCTCCGACCAACACTCAAAATAAAAATTGACCCAACTTGAGGCTTTCAATTTCTCTTCCATCTCTACAATTCGAGACTCGAGTAAACTCCTACTCTCTTCAAACTCAAGAAGATCTTTCATCATAGCATCCACTAAACCTCTAAGGATGTCTCCTTAACCTTCAACATACACTCGCTTGTCACGAAGTGTTTTCTCACGTGCCTTCAGATCATCAATTAAAACACTTTCATCATTAAAAATGGAACGTTCTCTCATTTTTGCTTCTAACTTCAAATTTGCCATTTTTAACTTCAATGACTCTGTATACAACTCACAAAAGGCTACTTGAAGTTCACTCTCCTCCTCCTCTTCTTCATTCTCACTCTCTTCCCCACTCTCTTTACGGTCAAATAAATGGGATTCACAAACGATGTCCTCAGAAGTGTCTTGTGTTAATTTATCATCAACAGAAGACTTTTCACTATCGCTCACATGACGAGACATGAACGCAGTAAAATTATGCTCAATGGGGGAATCGGGTCCCTATTTCGGTCCACTATTACTAAGGGTATCATTAAATGAAATAGGTCACTTCCCCTCCTTCTTTTGTTTAGTGGGACACTCGAATGCCCTATGGCCAAAACCCTCACAACCATAACATCTATTTGATTCGTCCCTATTGAGGTCTTCATTACTATTATTAGGGAATTTATCGGCTTTATTATGCTTAGACTTCTCAAACTTCTTACAATCATTTTTAAGTTTCTCTTTATTAATTCTGAGAAAGTTTCTAAACCTCCAAGTAAACAAAGCCATTTCTTCCGAGCCAATCTCAAACTCATCATCTGAAACCGATGTTTCCTCCTTATGGGATTCAAAGCTATGCCCTTATCTTTATTCTTTTCATCCTTGAAGGTAAACATGTCAAGTTCACAGGTGTGTAAATCACCTATAAGATCTTCAAGTATTGTTGAGTCCAAAATGCCTAAAGAATTTAAAACGTCCACCTTGGAAATAAAAATACCGGGTAAAGACTCAAAATTTTCTTTACGACACGGTTGTCGGGTATCTTTTCTCCCAAATTAAAACATGAATTCACAATATTAGATAATCTCGCATAGAACTCATCAAAAGTTTCACTTTTAACATCTTAATGGTTTCAAATTGAGTGGTGAGGTTTTGGAGTTTCGAAGCTTTAGCGACACTTCATCCCTCATAGGTGGATTAGAGTATATCCCATGCCTCCTTAGCAGTCCCACGCGTCATAATCCGAAAAATTATTCCGGTGTGACCATATTAAAAAGAGCATTTAAACCACGAGAATTAATATTTGCTATCTGAAGTTCAGTCTCACACCGTCTTTCTACGGGTTTAGGTACACGAACCTCTCCTTATAGACATGTTGGTGGGGACCACCCATTTATTACTGATAGCCAAACCCGTTCATCAAAGGATTTAAGTTTCGACCTCATACGCACTTTCCAGTACACGTAGTTGAAACCATCAAAAATAGGAAATTTTGAAAATGGTAAATTTTCCATATTTTAAAAATCAACAAGGATCTTAAAACAATAATTTAGCGTTCCTTCTCTAATACCAATTTTTGAGAGTACGATTTTCCATTAATTTATAATATATTCTCTCGATACCACAATTTAAAAAATTTAAACGAGATGGTTCACCCAATATTCCTAAATTTTAATTTCATTCAAAATTAAAATAAAGCTAAATAAATCCTTAAATTTTCACTTAAATAAAATTAATTCAATTCAAGTTCTAAATAAGCTAAAAAACCGAAGCACGGATTTTTCCAAATTAAAATTAGTTGACTTCAATTAAACTAAATTTACCTAAATTTAAACTACCACCAAATTACACTAAAGTTGTGATTTAAACAAATTTTTATCTTGTTAACCTAATCATTCAACTAGGTGAATTTTTCTTGATAAAACATAAACAAACAACCACAACACCGCGATGTACGAGGTAAACCCACAACAGGAAAAACTTCGAACTAGCCAACCACAAATCCACTAGGCATGGTTTTACAGAAGACAAGACGAAAGACTTACTTCCTCAACTCGACTCCCTTTGAAGCCCTCATGCTTCTTCTTGCTTCCACCTCCGCCTAGTTTATACATTGGAAATCCACCATAGTCTCGAAATCTACCAATGGTGCAAATCAACTGTCTATAGCACACGACTCCTTTCTCCGTATGCACACCACGAATCAACAAGCACGGGATCCTCCCTAGGAAATTTCTCTTTTGGGGTAGAGATGAAACCTGGTGCCAAAGATGATCTCAAACAAGTATATATATTGGTACTTGGATCATGATAAACTTTTGAGTGTAAATTCTCTTTAACTCGAATGATTTAGCAATGAAGCTTAACAAAATAAAAGGGAATTTTGGATAAATGTTTTTGATGTTATGTTTAGAAAAAATACTCTCAAAAGTCTTGTGAAAAATTGATTCTCCCTCACTATTAAAGTTTGGAATAAGGTTAGTGGGGTAGAGGGAAGTTAAAATTAAAAACAGGCAAAAACTTTCAAAAATCGCCCAGTTCGTTCGGACGAGATTCATACCTTTAGAGACCTTGGAATTGAAATGTTGATGACGTATAGACTTGGCATGAAATCCGACACTGAGGGTATATTCACTTTAGACATGGTCTCTACGTCGTCAATTCAATTATCATAGTCTTGAAAGGATATAACAACTACTATCATATGACTCAATTAGCTTTGTTCAAAATTAAGCCAATACTACAAATTAACTCAATTGGAAATTTTCCCTTACATTTGTGCCATTAACGAGAGGTGGGTGTTAATGTTGGAATCCTTTGCCACCACTGGGTATGGGCTGTGAACTAATGTACTGAATAGGGACCGCCCCACTTAAGTGTATTTTGTGATGTCTGACTTTGATAGAGATTCCTTCGAAATTTCCGATAGAGCACGAACAAGACACCACTATTAGATCACTTTGAGTGTGGAATATATCAAATGACACATAAATTATTGGGATTAAATGAGATTCATTAACTTGTCAAAGAATCCATACATAACTTACAAACCTTTACTATTGTGTGCATAATATATATTTATGGCACTTTCATGAGATATATAATATTGGAATACCTTGGGCATATGTAATTGAATATAGTCGTTTTCGTGTTAGAAACTGATTGTAGCTAATTCACTTAACATCAAATTGATACGGAACTATACATTATATTCGGACTCGTTTGGAAGCCGGTAATATCACACTTAGATGAGGGTGAGATGTTAATCGCTTTTGAGTGACAATGGGGGATATTTACTTTGTATTGACAATATTTATTGCATTTTAAATTAAGTAAGTTAATTATTGCAAATCTAGGGATCTGACCCAAATTTAAATACTTTCTCCCCCTAGGAGCTCCAAGACAGGGATAGCGGGACTATTGATGTAGCAGCCTTCCATTCTCATTTTTTCTCCTCAGACATTTCAGATTTATTGGTTCTAGCTTAGGTGCTTTTTTGCTCTAGGTACTTATTATATTTGGGATTATTGTGTGGGTATAAGCCGTAGATTTATTTACTTTATGTTGGTTTCAGATATTTACATTTATCTCACACTAATCATACGCTTGGTGTTAGATTGGATTTTATTATTACTGAAATGTTGATTCAAACTCAATTATGGGTTATTAATATATTATTTATATTATGTTGATGCTGAGAATGGTATTAATAGACGAACAAGCCCTATCTTCGGTGTATCGTCCCTACACAACACCAAAAATAAGAATCTGACACGGTTTAAAACTGTATCAGATCAAATCTGTCACGATTTTAAAGTGTTCCAGAGTCAGGTGTTCCAAAATGGCCATTTTTTAGCACAATTTAAAAGTGTGACATATTTGATCAAACAGGAACACTTCTAGCAAAATTTTAAACCGTTCCAGAATCTGATATTTCTGGCACACTTTTGGCACAGTTTTGAACTGTGCCAGATTGAGTACATTTTGATAAAATTTTGGCACAGTTCAAAACTATGCCAAAATTTGATACACTTTTTGCACGGTTTTAAACTATGCCAAATTTTTAGGTAAAAGAAAAAAAAATATTTGAAAACAAGAAAATTCATAAATAGCAAATCTTGCACGTTGTTGATAAACTAATTCACATAAAAACTTCAAAATATTACAAGTCTTTAGTAGTTCATGGACCAAAAAAAATTGGGCAGTGTTTCCTCTTTTTTTTGGACATTCTAAAACCTGCTAATATAAAATATGCGTAATATAAAGTCCGCACTGCCACAAAATATCACAATAAACTTACAATAGCCCGCACGGCCATAATAACGATAAAATTACAAAAGTCCGCACGACCATAACATAAAAAATTAGAATCATGAATATTAACGACATTAAATAAATAAAACCCTTGTTGTAATCCATTGACTTCTCCGTGTGTTCCACGTGAATAAATGCTAACGAAAAAATGTTATCCTGCAAAAAAATATAGGATACAAAAAAGAGACGATATTAGTAACCAAGTAATTTATAACAAAAAAAGCTTACCCAAGCTAAAAAATTACATATAGGAGTTGAAATTATTATTATATTCCAAAATTAAAAATTTTACCCAAGTTATGACAACCTCATCAGTTCCAACGAGTTACATTTGTCTCGAGTGAGGTGTTAGTGCTTCTTACAGGATCGTTTGGGGACTGGTTTGGGTTTTCACCATTGAACGGCTTGTTTCTAAGCCTAATCTATATATTTTCGAATTAGTCATATTCTCAAATTGAGAGGACCGTGATTACACTGTTAGTTCCTATAAGTTACATTGGTTCCGTGTGAGGTGTTAGTGCCTTTTACGGGGCTGATTTGGATTTCCGCCCTTTAACGACTTATTTTTATGCCTAATCTATATATTTTCAAACTATCATCATATTCTCAAAATGAGAGGCATGTGACTACCTGGTCAGTTTCTACAAGTTATATTTGGTCATATGCGATGTGTTAATACCTTTTACGGAGTCGTTTGGGAGTTGGTTTGGATTTTTACCCTTTAACGGCTTGCTTTTAAGCCTAATCTACATATTTTCAAATTATCATCATATTCTTAAACTGAAAAATCCGTGATTACACGGTCAGTTTCTACAAGTTACATTGGTCCCATGCGAGGTGTTCGTGCCTCTAACGGGGTCGTTTGGGGGTTGGTTTGGATTTTTACCATGAACGGTTTGTTTTAAATCTTAATCTAGATATTTTTAAATTGCCGTCATATTCTTAAAATGGGAGACCTGTTACTACACGGTCAGTTCCTATAAGTTACATTGGTCCCGTGCGAGGTGTTCGTGCCTCTTACGTGGTCGTTTGGTACCCATGAACGACTTATTTTTAAGCTTAATCTAGATATTTTCAAATTACCATCATATTCTCAAATCGGGAGACCCGTGACCACACGATAAGTTCCTACAAGTTACATTGATCCTGTGCGAGGAGTTCGTGCCTCTTAGAGGGCCGTTTGGGGGCTGATTTGGGTTTTCACCCTTGAAGGGCTTGTTTTTAAGCCTAATCTAAATATTTTTAAATTATCATCATATTATCAAATCGTGAGAACCGTGACTACACGGTCAGTTCCTACAAGTTACATTAGTCCCGTGCGTGGAGTTCATGCCTCTTACGGAGCCATTTGGGGGCTGGTTTGGATTTTCACCCTTTAACGGTTTGTTTTTTAAGCCTAATCTACATATTTTAAAATTATCATCATATTGTCAAACCGAAAGAACTGTGTATATACGGTCAGTTCCTACAAGTTACATTGGTCAAGTGCGAGGTGTTCGTACCTCTTACGGGCCCGTTTGGGCGCTGGTTTGGGCTTTCACCCTTTAACGACTTATTTTTAAGCCTAAACTACATATTTTTAAATTATGCTCATATTCTAAAATCGGGAGAACCATGACTACACTGTCAGATCCAACAAGTTACATTGGTCCCGTGCGAGGTGTTCGTGCCTCTTATAGGGCCGTTTGGGGTTTGGTTTAAGTTTTAATCCTTTAATGGCTTGTTTTGAAGCCTAATCTAGATATTTTCAAATTATCATCATATTCTCTAACCGGAAGAACCAAGACTACATGGCCAGTTCCTACAAGTCAAGTTGGTCCCGTGCGAGGTGTTCGTGCCTCTTACAGGGTCATTTGGACTAGTTTGGATTTTCACCCATTAACGACTTGTTTTTAAGCTTAATCTAGATATTTTAAAATTACCGTGATATTCTCAAACTAGGAGACCCGTCACTGCACGGTCAGTTCCAACAAGTTACATTGGAACTGTGTGAGAAGTTTGTACCTCTTACAGGGCCGTTTAGGGGCTGGTTTGGATTTTCACCCATTAACGACTTTTTTTAAGCTTAATCTAGATATTTTTAAATTACAGTCATATTCTAAAACTAGGAGACTCGTGACTACATGGTCAGTTCCTATAAGTTACATTGGTCTTGTGAGAGGATATTATTCCTCATACGGGGCCGTTTGGGGGCTGGTTTGGGTTTTCACCCTTTAACGACTTGCTTTTAAGCCTAATCTACATATTTTCAAATTATCTTCATATTTTCAAATTGGGAGAACCATAACTACTTGGTCAGTTCCTTCAAGTTACGTTGGTCCTGTGCGAGGAGTTCGTGCCTCTTACGAGGTCGTTTGGGGGCTGGTTTGGGTTTTCACCCTTGAACGACTTGTTTTTAAGTCTAATCTACATATTTTCAAATTATAGTCATATTCTCAAATTGGGAGAACCATGACTACACGGTTAGTTCTTACAAGTTACATTAGTCTCGTGGGAGGAGTTCGTGCCTTTTACGGGGATGTTTTGGGGGCTGGTTTGGATTTTCACCCTTTAACGACTTATTTTTAAACCTAATCTACATATTTTCAAATTATCATCATATTCTCAAATCGGGAGACCCGTGACTACACGGTCAGTTCCTACAAGTTGTCTTCTCCAAACATGCTACCACAAATTCTTCAACTCATTCTTTCTATTAGGCTCGACAAGAAAGTCAGTTGTACCTCTCGACATGCATTTATAAACTGTGCTAACAGAATCAAGTGAGGACATCACTGCAGGATCAGGAAAGAAATGTTTGAACTACACATTAAAATAAAAGACTTCGGGAAAGTAGAAATTCAAATCAATCACCACCTAAGAGTTTGTATTGAATCATACTTATAATAGGAATGTTTTTGCAAATTTCATGCTCAGCAGTCGAGGTAAGAAGAGCGAATCCAGAGATTGACGAAAGCTACACTTCTATCAATATGAGGTTTATGTCGTGGGGTCTTCTTTTAAGAACTTCCCATGCCTTCAAGCCATCAGAAACAACAACAACTGCTTCAGTAGAAATGATGTAATGTTTTAATTATCAGGAGGGTGTATCCAAAGGAGATAAATTGAAGAAGAAACGGGGGGGGGGGGGGGGGGGGGGGGGGAGGGGAAGAACCTTCGAAAACAATGTAAAAGAAATTGTTTCAACACTGGATGCATTCATCTAACATGCAATTTATAAAGTATTTATAACTAGTAGCTTATTTGCCAAAAAGTTGCATTTACTGCATAACACCATCACATAATAGTTAAATGATTACCATTTTAGGATAGATGAAATTATTTGATTCAAACCTTTTTTTCTTCTGTTCAAGTCATCTATAGAAGGAGAAAATAATATCATGTTTTTTTGTATTTAAGCCTTTCCAGTGCTCTAAAAAATCATAATAAGAACATTATTGAAAAAAATGAAGATAGTCTTTCTTAGGCATATTAATCCACTATGAGATGAGCATAGCCAACATAGACTATGATGCTCCAACGCAACATATAATGGATTTCAAGCTTTAATTCTTGATAATAGTTGAACAAATAATGAATAATCGCCTTTAGACAAGATTATAACATCGCACTAAATTTATTGACTAGGTTTTCTATGGTGGATCAAATGTTCTGCTTTTATTCATTGTTAGTTAATGGAATTAACTGGGATAAAGCACAGAACACCTTAGTATTTGAATTTGAATTCGAATTCTCACCATCAGGATCCCAGTTTGCTGAATAACTACGTGTTTTGGTGAGAACTCCTCAACTAAAAAAAATGCCTCAAAATTATTTTGACCAAACCCATAATTAATCAATAAAAACACTAGTTATTACCCCATCACAACCACCATTGTTAAATGAACCAAATCGTAACCAACCAAACATATCCAATTACGCCCAACCACCCACTATAAATTATCATAGCCAGGATCTTGAATTCCAGATAAGAGAAATGCTATGAGCTCAAAGGCATTACATAAACTGATGTGGCAATGTAATAAGAAAATATGGATAAAGCTCCAGAATTTTATAACAAAGATCCAGAATTCGTAAGCTTCTTCTATAAAAAATAAGAAAATAGACTTCATAACAAAGCTCCAGAATTCTATAAAAATAATATGGATATGAAATAAGAATACAAAGAACAAACTTAAGACCTCAAAAAAAGGATCATAAGCTTCTTTCACAAGAAGGTATGCCAAACTTGTTCCAAAGTCAACGATTGTTCCTTGACCACTTGAAATTGCAAACACTTCTGAATCAATAGGCAAAAGCTGCCCATGGACATCAATGCTCTACAAATACAAATTATAATGAGACGTGAAATATTTTAAATCAGATTTAATCAAAATTTCCATTAATCATATTTACCTTCTTTAAGTTTCCAAATATTTCTAAACATATAAGTAAAACAATTATATATTAGGGGTAAAAGGGTTTTCGATTTATACAAATTTAAGATAGAAGAGACCTGATAATAATGGAAATGATTTGCATACAAAAAAATATTGAAGTTAATGAGACCATTGTCTCAAAAACTTTGAAATAATATATTAAAGTCAATGAAAAGTAACCATATGAGGCACGCTAACAAAATTAATTTTTGAAATTCAACTGAATCCAAGAAATCCATTACGTTCAGTCCAAGAAGATTAAAAAATAAATCTACACAGAATAATGGATGTTAAAGAAAACAAATTCATCAAAATTAGAACTGGAGATAATAAGAAAAAAAAAACAGAACCACATGGGGTTTGATTTCCCTTTTCCTTGCCACAATTTATTCTTATTATTTACTTTTCATGGAACGTGTGTTTGTTTTCAAACTAATATTTTGGTATATTTAAGCTGCATGCTCTCCCATCATTAATTTTATGAGACATACATGGATCGGGTGTAAAATCTAGATTGTAGGTCTAAATTTTGTTTGCCGTCACTATTGGCTTACATATTTCAAATTGCAGAAGATAAGAGTATCAAGGAAACTGACATACCACAACCAAAAGATGAAAACTTATAGGTGTCATAACAAAATAATGGTGTTGACTATCTTCTTCTGTAAAAGAAAGTAACAAATCACAAAATTAATTTTAACAACTAATATAAACTACAGTGAAAGAGAACACATCAATTATTGTATTAAAAAACTACAATGGCATTAATAAATAATTAATAAATTGTATGGTGAAATGAAGAGACGAGTTAGAATTTTTATTAGTTAACAAAAGCTCACATCTCTGGAACAAATCTAGTACTAATTGATTATTTTGAACATATATTTTGTCAGAAGTCTTCTTCCCGTATGTTTTATGTGTTCGATCCCACACCTTTTTTTGTTGTTGGCAGTCTCAAAATCTAACGGTTATGCCCATTTTGGTGGGTTTTGTATAATCAATTGCTCCATTTTTATGGATTAACATTTTTTTTTAGTGACCATATTATTAGGGAATGGTACTTATATCCAAGATAAAAAGTCATAGGATTACTCACTAAAGAATCTCAAAATGCAAGACCAAATGCCTATGAGCCCTATTTTTAAACATTGACTTGAGCTAGAGCCTGGTTTAGCCCCTAATATAGCTTTACTCATGCTCAATTTTCCCACATATGCATGGATGTTCACTAATGTGGTTCTTAACACTAAGGATAATTTCAAATTATTGTCATTCATATTTTTGGATGGTCCTCCCCTGCCCAAGTCTCAGAAACTTCAAAATATTCAAGAAATTGAATTCCAAAGTACAAGTAGATAATTACAAAATCATTTTAATGGATAGGGGACTAGGGAGAGCAACACGGACATAGACAGTTTCACACATATGCACACACAGTTTCCCATCTCATACACATAATTTCAGACTCATGCACACAATTTCACACACTGCGCATACAATTTAACATCACACTTTATATACCAACAATAATATAAAACAGTAATAAGAGAGCCAAAAACATCTACAGAACACATCTGCAAATTCGACATAAACAGATCGTTTTGAGAAACCGAGTTCTTATAATAGAAAAAAAAGGTTTGATTCATTAATCAAAAAATTTGGATAGCTCAACAATCAGACATTAAAGTCTGAAAGGCGCGAGCAAACGGCGTAGAGTCTGAAATTGAATCAGACGTTGAATCAAAAATTGAATTCAAACAGATCTATAGCCGGCCAAAAGAAATTGCATTAATCCAGATCGAAAAACCTCAGTGTATATATATTCAAGTTCCAACTATTTAGGGTTGAATCTTAAAGAATATCTAAATTTTGGGAAAAAACCTCAAAAATACAGCGATAATGAAATTAGTGAGAAAGTTAAACCCTAGTCACACTTTCATCTACAAATTCTGACATACAAGAGTAAAAATTGTAAAAGTAAGATCAAGAGAGAAACTCTTGACAGTTAAAACCAGCATTTTGTTCGATTTCAGAGTTGGAGCTGATGATTGCGTTTCGATGACGGAGGTTCGTAAATTATGGTAGTTGGAGGATGAGGCATCGATGATGGTAGTTGGTGTATGAGGTGTGAGGTAGTGTGTAGGTGGATGGTGGAGGCAGGCAAAGCGAAGAGAGGGATGAGCGGGGGTGAGCAGGAAGAGAGAGGGATATCAAAGTGTGAGGATAGTTAATTTTTTAGGGTGTTTTATATTTTAGTGAAGTGTACTCAATTTTGGCACACTTTAAAATAGTGCCAAATTTTGGCACTGTTTCAAAGTGTGCCAGATTGTCATTAAACCGTGCCAAAATTTGGCACAGTTTAAAACTGTGCCAGATTTTTAATATCAGGGTGTGCCAAATTGGTATTTTTGGTGTAGTGCATAGCCAACATTTACGTGAAAAAATAGGGATTATTACACAAACACCATTGGGGGGGGGGGGGGGAGGGGAAACTTTAAAATACTGAAGCATGTGGTCAACCATACCTGCCCCCGCGGTCGATCGGTGCAATCTGTTATTTAGAAATTTCTCTTGTTATTTTTATTTGAGAATTGATATTTAGGAATTCTTTCGGGATTACTCCTCACCTAAATTGATGCATATTATCTTATTGATAGTATGATTCAGAGGACTTAAATGTAATGCAATGGATGGATTCTTTAATTCATTTTAAATGAAATTAATGTGGATAAATATAGCTTGGGACTTGAATTCCGGGATTAAGATATTTATAAGTTGTTGTGTTCTTTATATGATGCATATAATCCATGAGTACTCGTGGCGAACGTACTAGGGGAAATTTCCATTAAAAAGGGGCATGTATAACTTAGACTGCTGTGGTACTTCGATGAGTAGACGAGATACCTTCGTTAATTTTTACGCTGGATCACACGTCTAGCTACCCATGTTGGGGACAGATTACATGGTTATTTATTTTATACATCCTTGAGTATGATAGCCTATATGATTGATGGGTATATGTAGTGATTTATTCCTTGCCTTGATGAGGTCTTAGTCTCAGAATGACCTAAGACTCTAATTAATATGTACGAGGGACTTATGTGATCCTTAACCTCTAAGATTATCAAAATTTCTTCATAACACCTAACATTGATTTGTGTAAATATTATCCTGAACCTTAATTGTTATTTTCACATGTGTAGAATAAGACTTTACGACGGGGTCCCTTGGGATTTGGGATCCTAGATGCGCATGATATTAGGATTGCAGGGTGGGATAATTCTAAACGATGTTAAAAATCTAAAGGCATATGCATAGTTATGACTTACTACAACTTACATTATAATGTTTTTTTTCTCTTTAAACTTGATGTTAACGTTGTGGATTTAACATTTCAAGAACAAGGGCCTCCCTTGTGTGGATGTCATTCATCATTCTGTTGATCTACATTAGGATGAAAATGTCACGGGAATGAGCGCCAGATCTATTATTTTTTTTGTTATATTGGAGAGAGTTAGACGTTCATATTTGTACATTCTATATACAATATAGTAGTTGTATTGGCATGTAGATTTGACTCATCTGAACGGTATCATAGTACTGAAATATATTTCTTCATGGATATTCGGGTTTGATTCAATTTATCACTTTACTTTTATGTTTAGAATGATACTGATTTGTTTAGCCCCTGTACTTTTTGAATATATATATATATATATATATATATATATATATATATATATATATATATATATATATATATATATATATATATATATAATAAATGAGCATTGTAATTTAATTTGGAAAATATAAGAGCACAATAAGGGTTCAGATTCAGCCACATCTTCTCCTCACCAAATCAATGGTCGTGATTTACTCTCCAATTTAATTAGGCCATCCAAAATTTTTACAAATCCCGCCCAAAATATCTCTGCTTATTGTACGCAGACCTCGAGCATCTCAATATCTCACCCACCCCACTACGGATACACGATGCAGAGGCACAACCTTGTGTTTTGATTTTGCTACCTCTATCTCTCTCTCTTTCTAAAATACACTTCTTCTTCTGAGACCTCACCCTCCACTTTTCCGCCTCCATTTTCCTCTCCATCTCTCCGCGTTTGAGGATATTAGAGGGCATGTAAGTATCTTTTCCAATTTGGTATAGCTCGGCCATGAAAGAGGAGGAACCCTCATAGGTACGAGACCTCTCCCTCTCTCTCATAAACCCTTACAGGTACGAATTTAAACTGTGTGTGTTTCTCGGCTCTCTTCAGTAATTTTGGATTTAAATGTTTAACAACCTCGACATAATACGCCACTGTAGTTAGAATTTTAGGAATTCTATTGATCTTCATGGTAATTCATTTTTTTTGCAATTCATTTTTTTTTTGGTAATTCATTTTTTTGCAGTTCAAAGAAGGCACTGATTATCTCTCTTGGTATGTGGTAAGCTTAAATGTGTTCTTTTTCTCCCACCCTCATCTCTCTAACATATATTATGTATTTTGAAATTTTTAGGTCTCACATTCTGAGGTCTGTTTTTTCCTTCTCAAATATTATTAAGGTTTTATATTTACCTTTTTTTTTTACATATTTATGGTGTATCTTTATTGGAAGAATTTTTTGTACACATTGCATTTTCAAAATGAAGGAAGTCAAACCATTAGTTTCAGTATGGAGCTTGGAGTTAATTTCCTCTCAATTTTTGGGGTCAAAATTGAGAGGTTCTGTAATTTTGTTCATTATAACATTTTTTTTCTTATTTTCTTACTCTTTATTCTTCATGTCTAAAAATAAATATTTTGGTGTTTTAAGTTTCACCCTTTGGGGGCCTTGGTTTAGCTCTCTCTTAAATTCTATAACCTTCGTCTTATCGCTTGCAGATCCATCTATCTTTGATGTGTGTTTTGGGTTGTATAGTTGTAACAACCCGCCTAATCGGATACCGGGCGATCACTCCTATATCATATTAAAACAGGAGTTACATATGGATCATCCTTAGCATCACTATCGAAAATCCATTTAATTACTATTATCCTATTAGGCGAGCGTTAAAAACTTTTACTTAACTACACTCTTTAACGATTAAAATAAAACATCCACAAGTTAATGCGTAAATGAGACTGAAAGGAAAATGAAATGAAATAAAATAACCGAACACTCGATTCAAATTATACAACCATATCGAATGTTGTACTGAAAGAATAAATAAAAGAAATTGAGCCATTGGCTCGAATGTTTATACAGTACGACCTATCTAGAGTACAACGATGGAAGCGACTATCAAAAACCTGCACGCATCCACAGCTGCTGCAGCTGACGTCTGACTCGAAGGAAGTGCCATCCAGGCGTCCCTGTGTCTCGACACCTATGTATATATATATAATATATAGCAAGAAAAGAAAAGTAGATAAACGGGTCAGAGCCCGAGTTTTGAAAATATTTTGCAAGTGCATAAATGCCTTATTATTTTGAAAAAGGTTTTATCTCATATTTAAGTTTGGTATCGCACTCCCATGAGATACCCCTTACCTCTCTGCTAATAGTGCACTCCTAGCGCATCCCTCTAAACATCCTAGTCAAGCTACCCTGCTAGACTAGTCTATCACCCAACCACTATCAACCCTAGATAGTTTAAGCAATGTACTAAGGGCTAAAAACTTCACCCCAGTCTCAACGCTATGCCATGTTCGTGCGTGGGGTGTCTCGCAAAGCGAAATCCAAACAAGGAACCCCCTCGATACACTACTACGCGGCACGGTCGATAGTCGAGATCCGTCAGTCCCTCAGTATATATATATGTATATATATCATAAGCATTTATAATATTAGAGAACTAAGTATTAAAATTTTCCCCAGTCTCAACACATTGCCATATTCGTGCGTGGGGTGTCTCGCAAAGCGAAATCCAAACAAGGAACCCCCCGATACACTACTATGCGGCAAGGTCGATCGTCGGGATCCATTAGACCCTCGGTACTCGATTCATCCATATATATATAATCATATTTTATCATAACCATCCGGATCTATATCCCGGACTGAGGATTCATGTATCAAGTATTTATTAATACCTTTATTTTTCTCAAAATTTCCCATTTCCCTTTTTATACTCAGGAAATGTAAGTATAAAAGCCAATTCATTATCATGAATTGCTTTAAGAAATCGTATACCTTTTAAAAGCCAATTTTATTATCATAAAAATGCTTTTCCTTTATATGTCATCCCATTTCCCTTTTTATACTCAGGAAATGTACCCAAAGTCATTTCCATTATCATGAAAATGCTTTGATCAAATCATGCTTCCACATCACTTCTTCCATCCGGGAGTGTTACCGAAGCCAAACCTTTATCCCATTTCCCTTTTTATACTCAGGAAATTTAAATTAAAGCCAATCCATTATCATGAATGGCTTTAAAAAATTTAAGACCGCCCCTCCGGGTTTCCCCACTGGACGCGCCCCTAAATGGCTATCATCTTCCAGGGCCAATCTATACAAGACAACCTAGGAACCTACCAACGACGGGAAGCGGCCATATTGCCTGCGGGAAAGTCCGGACCACACCCAGAATCCCTTAACCAGCGCAGAAAAACAAATAACTGCCCATATGGCCTAGGGACTATATCCAACCTGCTCAATAGCCAGGAAGGCTTCACCACAACGCGCGCAACTTCCCTTATGATAGCGATTTAGGGAGGTGTGTAACCATAATTTATCAATTATGAAAATCATTTATCTTTCCATTTTGAAAATATTCATTTTTATATTTTCAAAATCATTTCCATCATATCACACACACACACACACACACACACACACACACACACACACACACACATATATATATATATATATATATATATATATATACTTTATATAATTTCCATATTTTCCAAACCATCTATCGATGACTAATAATCCCAAAGATTCTCTCAAAGAATCATAATCATGCATTCATATATGCATAATACTAAACCGAAAGTATATTCTTACTTTAATAAGTAATATATACCAAAATCCCATCTACGGATTCATTTAGATATCTCCAATTATACTAATTCACTCTAAGTGAATATACACATATATATATTCCCAATTCCTCAAGTCCTTTAGGACATAACCCTCCATAATACTCTAATGTGGAAGGCTCTTAAACTTTAAACTCAAAAAGGAGAAATAGTCCTAATATCCAAAATCTTGGGCTGAAAACAGGGCACCGGTCGACTGCGGGTTGTAAATAAGCCTACGAAACAAAGCAGTAGGCCCTTTCTCCTTGACGCGGTCGACCGGTCACACCAGGTCTCCCAAATTATTTTTCCTCAATTTCTTTTATCCAACAACCCAAATTCATTTTCGGGGTTTCTAAACTACCCTAAAAATTATCCCGAACATCTACGCAATTAATCCTACCCGTAATTTTTTCAATTCCCGATTTGATTTCCGAGTTGATGATTTCAACCCGGAGCTGTCATCTTGTAAAAATCATATCAAATCGTAGAAAAATCAGAAAAATATGCGGTCGGCGCTTACGCGACCGTATCGAAAAGATCTACAACTTTTGTGTTTTGGACGAAAGCTAAATCAATTCTTTTCCAGGCCAAAAAGGCCCCCTAAGGTGACGGGTTACTATTCATCATCTTCTCCGAGACGATTTCGGCCATTAAAGCTTCTCCCAAGCTTTTCTCACCTCACCCAACGTCGTACAACCTCAACCAACTACAAATACACATATATTAAGGGTTCTAAACATCCTAGAACCCAAAACCACAAATTAATTTTGGTTAAAACCTAAGTTCCATAAATTGAAATATTATATGGGGTTTAATTGTTTTAACTCCCAAAAACCCGTTTTATCCACGATAACCCATCCCAAAACCTTTAGGTTTGTTTATACCAAACTACGGTATGAGATATTTATGCAAAATGATAAATAAAGCAAGTAAACATTTGACTCGTGGATAAAATCCGAGGACCCCGAGTCGAATCCGGCGGAGTTGGCCGAGATCTCCATTTTCTCCTTCTCTTTCTCCTTCCTCTCTCTCTTCTCTCTCTTTTCTTTCTTTCCTTTCTCCTTTTCTCCCTCTCCCTTTCTTTATAAAGAAAGAAAAGGGTTATACCCCTTAAAACCCCAAAACGACTCGTTTACCCAATTACGAGTTACTTTTACCTCTAAAATTACCCGAAACTCATTTTCGACAATCGGACACTCTTTTCCGACTATCTCGAACATTCGAAGGCTCACGGCGCAATCGAAATTCCCATTCGAGGTACTTGATCGCAAATCACTATTCCAACCCAAAATAATTAAATGCGGGTTTTCTAATTAAAAATCTTACCTCGTGTCGCTTTACTCAACGACGACATATAATTAAATTACTTCGACCTATATAGTCCCAAAAATAATCACAACATCCTTCGAAAATCCCAAAAATTACTATTTAGGAAAACTCCCTAAATTCCAATTTATATCCAATTATGGATTTTAACCGTCTCCAAAAGGGCGGGTTGTTACAATAGTTTTAGCAGGTGTACCCTTTTTTTTTTTTTTTTTTTTTTTGCTTTTTTTAATTTATGACCTGAAAAAAAAAACTAAACTTAAATTTCATTGTATGTTTTTAGTTTTAAATCAGGGTTAAAAATTGGTATGTGTTTTTTTTTTTGCAGGTTCTTTCACACATATTAAGATGTGCCATTTTTTGATTCAAATATAGATATATAGTTAAGGCTCCCAATCTTAATGAAGGTTAATTATTTTTTTCTAGATTTAATTGAAATTTAATCATCTCACCAATTTTTGTGTTTTCCTTTTGGCATACCATATCTCTCTTTCACAATCAAGGTATTCTCTCTACCTCTCTATCCGAAAGTTTTTGTTTGTTTGTTTTTTTATAACATAAAAAGGATGTTGGTGTTCAGCCATGAAGACAATATGAGGTAACCACTTCTTGGTCTAGCGGTATATGGTTGTCTCTGAACAATAGTCTTCGGATTGGATTGAGTTTGATCCCCAGTTTGATCTCCGGTACTGTCAAAATAATGCTTGGTCAGCAAAAATCACAAAATGCGAACGTGAATTAATCGAGGAGTGCTTAAAGCTCCGAGGAGACCACGTGATATGGTAGAAGAAAAAAAAGGAAAAAAAAAAATATGAGGTTTGAAATGAGCCGACTGGATTGATAAAAATTGGTGCAGGAGTTGGTGTTAAAGCATATCTACTCAAAACATGTTTGGTAATTACTTGATCCGTCAGCTTTTGTTGTGTGTTTTGTTTCTACATTGGGACGGGGTTCTCTGACAGCTGTGTAGAGATTTCTGGAGTAGTTGATATGTCAATGTTCTGATTTAATTATGGGTACATTAAGCTTTTGTTTTTTTTCTATTAAATGATGTTTAAAGTTTGTTTGTGGTTAGATAGAAAAACTTTTTTCTTTTTGGCAAAGATAGAAAAACTTTTCTGCGGGGTAGCTGATATGTCATTGTTCATAAGTTTAACGTTAGTTTATAGCACTGTTCTAAAAAATTCGTCTAAGTAGGGTTAAGGTTTGGGAGAAACGCCTCGCCTTACGCTTTTCACGCATTATTTTTCGTAAAACTCTTACGACGCACTTTTTTCTAAAAATAACAATGCCTTAGTGAAACGATGTCGCCTTTTAAAGAATTTGTTTACAAACCGGACCACTATCTTATCCAAAATAATCAGATAGTATTTTAATTTGCATATATTCAGACATATTTTTATGATATGTGAAATTTTTGTATTTTAATAGCCTTGTTATGGTTAAAAAATATTAAAATATATTAAGAAGGCTTAAACGCCTTTTCACGCTTTTTTACGCCTAGCCCCCTAGGTTTCTAAGGCTTAAGACTTGGCTTTCACGCCTTAATCACACTCCGCGTTTTTTAGAACCTCGGTTTATAGTGTGGGATCATTTCTATTGGGATGGGTATTACAATTTACTGTTTGGTTTTAAACTTTTTTGGTCCTTTTGTAAAAATGATCTAACATCACGCTATTGTTGAACAAAGTACAAAATTAAATTGTAGATATGTGACGTTTATGTTAATTTAAATTACACAATAGATTGAGATGTAATTTCAGGTGTTAAGAGTGGGTAAGAGTTTAAAGAGTATGATATTTTATGCAAGTTTTCACCTAAAAAGGAGTAGGATTCTATCTGAGCATGTGAATTTTTGAAATTTTCTGAAAAAGGGAACTATTTAAAACTATTGAGTGTTTGGCATGTGCAAAAACAGTGGAAAAGTTGGTCTGGATTAGGGCCGTATTTTTTTTCCGAACATTCCGATTTTTCCGATGTCCGATCCGATATTTTCCGATTTTGGAACATATATAAGGTTTCCAATTTCCGATTTTCCGATTTCCGATTTTTCCGAATTAAATTGGATAGGAAATTGGAACTATGTTTTAAATTCCGATTTTTCGATTTTTCCGATCCGATTTTTCCGATATAATTTCCGAATATTTTTTCCGATTAATATTCCGAATAATATTCCGAATATTTTTTCCGAATATTTTCTATATATATTTTTTTACCTTATAAGTCTTATGTAATAAGAATGTGTATAATTTAGATTTCCTTTATTTTTTACCTTACCCCATATATTTATATATGCTGTTAGTAGAGAGCAACTAGGGTTGTATGATATCCTTATTAAAATATCTCTCACATCTCTCTCTCTCTCTCTCTCTCTCTCGTTTCGCCCCTTTCTCCTCGGCGGTGCATATATCTCACCTCTCTCTCTCGACCCAATCTCTATACGGTCGTCCAACCCCTTTCTTCTACTTTGGGCGGCGCATATTTGTTTATATCGTTCGACCCTTATAGTCTCGAACATAGGTAAGCCTTTTCTAGTTTATTTTTATCTGTTTATTTTTTTTATTTCTACTTATTTACAGATCTGTTTACATCGGTTTATAGGCTCTGTTTACATCTTGTTTACTTCTGTTTATAAGATCGGTTTACATCTTAATTACATCTGTTTACATCTTTTTTATTTCATCTACTTATTTTGATCTTGTTTACATCTGTTGGGATCGATTTATAGGTTTAATAGGTTTGTTATATTGATCGGTTTATAGGTTTACAGATTTGTTTACATCGATTTGTTATATTGATGGCTGCGGCAGAACAGAAAAAAACTAATTTCTAATTTCTCATACTGTCTTCATGCGGCAGGACAAAAAAAAAATACCATATTTCTAATTTCCGAATATTTCCGATTTTTTTCCGATTTTCCGATATTTCCGAATTCGGAAACTTTTTTGATTTTCCGAAAAAATTGGATAGGAAATTGGAACAAATATTTTATTTCCGAAAAAATTGGAATTTTTTCCGAAAGGTCATTTTCCGATCCGATCCGGCCGAAACACAGCCCTAGTCTGGATAAAGGTGAAAAAGTGGGCAAAAACGGTTCAAAATACTCCTGTTAACTGTCTGAAAGAATTTTTCCTTCTGTGCATGTGTTTTTTCTTTTCTTTGTATTCAATTTGGTGTACTTTTTTTTTATTTTCACCTGTGTATCTGTTCAATCAGGTTAGTGGTTTTCGAAAGATACTTAAACATTTTGTTCTTATTAATGTGTTTACAATTTAATTTATATTTGGTGCTTGAACTTCTAGCTTTATAATTGGGAGCTGTAAAAATGAATCTTCTTCCTTCCGTGTGTAAATTATAAGTATTTTGTTTTTTGTGTTTGAAGCTGACCCGTGTAATAATAAAGGGTGGGGCCCGAACTTATCATAATGCTTATGCTACATGAGTGAGATCTATCACTGCCTATTCTCACTCCCAATGCAGTGTTGATGATAAGATTGGTTGGACTTATTAGCTCATTCATTTATTTTATTTTGAAAGGTTCAATTATTTAATAGGTTTTATTATAAATATATATTTTTTAAAAAGAATATATATTTTTAATTTAATTTATTTAGTTCCTCAAGCACTCAATATTATTTTATTTTTAGAGATTCGCGTCAGCGACACTTTTTTTTCAAAATATGTGGCAAAGGATTTTTTGAGGTAAAATAAAAAGGCTTGGATTAAATGAGTATTAAAAAATGCTCAATGGACTATTTGGTATATATCCCTATTTAAAATTATAAGAAGTGTTCAAGTTGGTAGAGTGTAGCTGTAAATCAAAGTATTTGGGTTCGAAATTTGACAGCAGCGTCTTGGAACTATGGATTGTAAGAATTAAATATTTGTTTTGAAAGTCTTGTTCGAGTCGGATGAATTAATCTCGATGTGCACGTATGTTGCCGAAAATTACTTTCTGTATAAAATAAAAAAAAGTTTTTTTGAAATCATTGAATATTGATAGTATAGGATAGAGTAGTGTTGTACTAACCGGCCCTTACTACACGCTTTGAGTTGGACATCATTATCATTCCAAACATCATTTGTCAACTATAATTTGGAAATAATAAGTTAAATAAATATTTTTTGTAATAATTTTAAAATTAAATATTTTTTCAAAGTTAGAAGAATTACTTTTTTTAGCATAAAAGTTAAAACCTCCAAAATGTACCAAAATAATTTTTTTTTTCAAAAATCTGAGTTTAAATAAAAAGGGATAAAAAACTGTTTTTTTTTTCCTTTTAAATTTCAAAACACCCATTTTATTGCTTTTAGTTTAGGGACATAAATAATCCAATTAAAAATTATATAGGAAAGAACAAAAAAAAAGCAGTTAGTTTAAATTGCACGACAATGAATGTGTTAAGAAGTTATATTTTAAAAGAGTTGAAATGTTTTTTTGAAAACAGTTTTTTTTTTAAATCTTAAAAAAGTTATAAAAAGTAAAAAAAAAAATTAATAAAACGTTTCTTATTAAAAATATTTTTTAAAACAACTTTTTATTGAAAATACATATTTTTCGTTATTATTAAATATATTGTTTTAGTTAGGAGCAAAAAAAGTGACCCTTATTGAATTTTTAAAGAGTTTTAAGAAATACAAAATTGTTTTAAATGTTTTAAATTAAAAAAAAAAGTTTAAAAATAATGGGTGCCGCTAGCGCGGACTTTTAAAAATAAGAAAATATTGGATAATTGGGTGTTTAAGGGACTAATTAAGTTAAAAGTAATTTAAAAAAAAGAAATTTCTTATTAGAATAGTTTTATTCTTAAAAAACATATTTTAATTGAAATACATAATTATATTTGTTTTGAAAAAACTGCTTAAAAAAGTTAGTTTAATGTAAGTAAAAATTATTTTTTTACATTTTTTAACAGTTTTTATAAATACGAAAATTGTTTTAAATGTCGTAAAAAAATATTAATTTTAAAAAATAAGCGGTGTCATTGGCGCGAACCTTTAAAAATAAGTGAATATTGGGTAAATGGGTGTTTGAGGGACTAAATGAGTTAAGAATAATTTTAAAAAAGCAAAAGAATAATATTAGACAACTCGAGAGATAGTGTCGGGCCAATTGAAAAAAATTAAGTTTGAAAATAATGGGTGAAGCTGACGCGAACTTGTAAAAATAAGAGAATATTAGGTAAATGAGTTAAAAATATTTTTTTTAAATAAAAAAAATTAAAAAACAAAAAAACTATTCTAATAATTTTTTAAAATTTCATTTCACATCATCTTAGCGTTTTTATAAGCAAAAGATGTGCTTTTTTGCTTTGAAAGTACTGTCCACCTAGGCACCCTGTACTAAGTATGTACTTGGGGTCGGGAAGAGCAGCATTATTCTATAGGATAGCGTATTTTGGAATTCCAAAAATATAAAAGGAAAATAACTTTCATGATTTTGCCTTATCTTCCACTCGTAAAATTAATGTTTGTGAATAATGCCGCAAATTTAATATCCCGCCCATACGAAATACATCCATTTATTCTCTTTTCCTAAAGTGTTTCGCAAAAATATTATTTTTAATGATAAAAATTTGGACGAAAAAAGAAAAAAATATATTTGTATTTTTATTAAATAAATACATGGACGAAAAAAAGAACAACATATTATTGTGTTGTGTTGCGAGCGAATAAGAGTGCGACACGTTAATTGTGTTACACTCGTGTACTGCGATTTTGTATCGGGCTATCATTTTTCGTGCATCAATTTAATTATTGTATAGTTTGGAACCACTAGATGAGCCATGTATTCTCTCTATAAAAGGCCATAGAGCCATGTATTCTCTCTACACAGCCTCTTCCCATTTAGTTTCTTCTACCGTTGTTTGGTAGGCCCTTTTTTGTGAGTGAAAGAAGTAGGAGAGATGGGACTAACAGGTACTCTGGTTGCCAAAACAGAAATCAAATCATGTGGAGATCTATTTCATGAACTCTATAGAACGAAACCACATCATATATCAAACATAAGCCCTCACCATGTACAGGGTTGTGAATTGCATGATGGGGAATTCGGCACTGTAGGCTCTCTTATCGTCTGGAACTATTTCCATGGTGAGGCAGCCACTATTTTAAATTTGAATTACTTGTAATATTAGTTAGATAATAGGTTAATTATTTACGCTTTAATTTTCTTACTATAATAGTACTATTCGTACTATCCTTATAGAGGTTTACAGAGGTCATGGTCTTTTTCAAAATCAATTAAAATCTATTAATCTCAGTAGAAATTCTATTATGCCGGAGTTTTTGTCCCTAAATAATAGGATAAAAAACACATGTATAAAAAAACACTAAAGGCAAAAGGAAGTAATAAAAATATTACTCTCTCAAATCATTTCAAAATATTAATATAGTATTGTGTTTTGATGGATTCATAACACAATATGTTGAAAAATATTGTGTTTTTACACAAATAATTATTATGATCAAATTAATATATTTGATAACCTGGTGGGACTAATTACGTACGTGTTCCTTATAGCAAGACGAGTTCCGTGATATATTCATTTAGTAAAAACGGAAAAATGATGAAAAAGAAATTTGTTTTCAAAGTGCGCCATTTACGTATGAAAATTATTGGGAAATATTATTCAATTTTGGGATGAAATTTCCTAACTGTCGTTAAAGGTTGTGACTGTTCGCTATATAGTAACTGTTTTTCAAAACCGTCCCTAAAGATCGTGATTGTTTACCATAAGTTGTGACAGTTCATGAAAAAGGTCCCTAAAGTGATTGTTTCGTAAAAGATATGTCTTTTCATGAAAAACGCTTTATTTTCAATAAATACAAGACTTGTATTAAAGAGAGAGAACAAATATTTTCAATACTTTCCTTCCCGATCAAGTATCAAGCATAATTGATTTGTGGGAGACGCACATTGAAGTGCTTCTTGCGCGTGTTGAGACTATTTCATCCTGGAAGCCAAAAATTCATCATTCATTACTGTAAGCACCGTAGTGGGAGCGCACTTTATCATAAGAAGAGAGTGTCAAACACTCGACTTGATCATCTTCTAAGTTTGTAAGTTTTCTAGTGATATTAACATGTATTGCATAAATATGATTATTGCATATTTTATTTTTTGATAAAATAAAAAACACGTAATTTTAAATAACAATCTTAAGACAAAATGGTTACATATCAAAATTTTGTTTATATATTTTGTGTGTACTGTGAAAAAAAAAATAAAAAAATTAGAGCATAATTTTATGAGGGTTAATATCATTGGACTAATTTTTATAATTACGCATGTGATTGAATCATTTCCTTATAAAAAAAATGGTAATTACGCATGTGATATGCTCGATTTGGGTATCATTGCCTATATACAATTTTAAAATGATTTTTTTGTTATCTTTGTTTATAGGAAGTGTAATATATTTAAATGGGATTTCAAAGGTTATCGACAAAGATATTTTTGTCATGCATTAATGACATTTGATTGTTTGAATGATAGATTCAAAAGCACTTGAATGTATGTCAAATAACAAATATACTGGTTCATCAAAGGCTTTAACTTGATGCACAAATCAAAATTGACTTTTTAAATAGTTGTATATATGATGCACAAATCAAAATTGAACCAGTAGTTTTTTTGTTTGTGAATCCTATTTTGTGTTCAACTCAAGGCATCAAAATTATATAATCCATGAGAAGACATGTATACAATTCATGCATTCAAGCCTTTGTGCCTTTGTCGTTGCACTTTTCCAGAATCATTCATTTGTTGGTAGGGGTGGACAAAAAAAAGACCGACCCGATTGGACCGATTGGACCGGACCGGACCGGGCCCACTAATATAGGCTTTTTTTAAAATCGGTCCTAATTCGGTCTTAAATTAAGAAACCCGAAATATTCGGGTCGGTCTAAAATATGCGTTGTAAATTCGGTCTTGAGACCGGACCGGACCGTTTAATTTAATATTATATAATATATATTAATTTTATATAAATATTTCATATATTAAATAAGTAAACCCTAAACCTAAAGACACAACATCACTTACACTTTCTTTCAAAAAACACAGCCGCACGACACCTTCGGTCTCTCTCTCTTCTCTTCCTCTCTCTCTCTCAACTCTCCGGTCTATCACGCGACACCTTCTCTTCCTCGATCTTGCACCGCTGCCGACAACACCTTCTTTTCCGCGATAACGATCTTGCGTCGCTGCCGATAACACCTTCTCTTCCTCGCACGATCTTGCGCCGCTGCCTTCACCATGAACACACGATCTGGTGCTATGAACACCAGATCCAGTAGCCCAAAACAAGTGGAGGAGATGGCCGGCACAGTTTTATTCTGGTTTGATTTTGATTTTGGTAATATTATAGTTGAGTGAACCTAATCGAACTAACCTCTGGTTATATTCTGATTTGATTTTTATTTTAGTTATATTCTGATTTGATTTTAATTTTTGTTCTATGGCTAACCTTCAGTTATATGTTGTTCCTGTTTGTTTATGGTTTGTATTTGTTTATGGTTTGACTAAATCAAACCCTAAAATTTTGGTTACATACAGTTTTTGTCACAGATCCATATCCATCTACTATTAACCCGTTTTTTTTCTTTTCACATACAGAAGTTATGGTTTGTTTTTCTTTTTACATACAGAAGTTATGGTTTGTTTATGATCAGAAATTAATGATGGGATATGAGAGCATACTGGGTATTACAGTACCCACCCAAAACATGAAGTACTGGCAAAACAGCACTATTTTAATGGCAAAACAGCACCTAAAAGGTGCAAAACATCACCTAAAAAGTTCAAAAACAGCCTTTAATTACTACAAACAGCAAATAAATTAACAGTTTTTTATTAAAAAAAAAGTAAATAAATGTAAAAAGTGGACCGATTATTAACCGAACCGGACCGAAAATAGCCTAGACCGATTAAATAGGCTAAACCGATTAAATCGGTCCATATTCGGTCTTCTCAAATATAGGACCGAATAATTCGGTCCGGCACCTAAAATGACAAAAAACCGGACCGGACCGGACCGCGCCCACCCCTATTTGTTGGTATGAAAAAATGTAAAGGGATAACCAAAGTCTCTTAAAATTAAATGACAATTCACAATTAGATCATTTGTTGATAATTTTTAAATATTTATGGACAATTTACCGTTAGGTCCATTTGTTATGCAAATAGCCTGAAGTTTCTATAAGAAGAGAATTGGTGGATCAAAGTGTTTAAATTTGATCAAAAGTTCTTTAATTACATTTGTCCATATGATAAAAGGGATAACAAAGGTGTGTTTGATTCAAAGTATACTTAAATACACTTTATATTGATGGTACAATATCTAATTGATAACTCTTTTCAATTATCTTGTTCGAGTTAATAGTGATTATTTCACTTGAAAATAGTCAAAATTAAATACCAATTTTGGTGCACTCATATATCGAAAATAAATAAATATATACTGATGTGATGCTACATGCATGTTATCACATGATAATCAAGTGTCTGATTATGTATTGAGCTTTAGTATGGTAATCTGTTTATTCACATGGTTTTTAAGTGCACTTTACGTGAAGTAATGTGAAATTAATATATGCGATGATATTATAAACTCTTGTATGGCTACATGTATATGTGTGATTTTACTATTTTAGTGTCATTATATAGTTTTTTTTTGTTATCCATTAAAGCACATTTAGTGAAGTATGATGACACAACTACTTATTCATATATGTATTGTGCACCAAATTAAATGAGATTACATGAACTAAAATGTGATATATTTAGTTACATGAATTGAGATCCATTCCATGCATAATTACAAAATTTCATTAATGTGATAATTCATTTAATCTCGATATTACAATTAAATTGGTTTTAATTTTCCGTGTCAAGGAAAAGTGTAATGCATTGTCCATTAATATTAGTGTGTATGTTAAACATTGCAATGCATACATTCTTTTGACTCCTGCATTTAACAACTATGTAATAGACATTGTATTTAAAGATTTTATAATATCATGAGTATCAGCGATATAATCGTACAATGCGAAATCAATGGGAGTAAAATAAAGAAGGGGAAATAATTAATATTAATCTATATCATTAGAGTCAATATGAAATTTTTTTGAATGTCGTGGACAAGTTAGTACACGCATATTGTCTTAGCATGTTTTAGATCCTCTTTGAATTGGACTATATATTGAATATTGTAAAGCTGCATGAAGATTTCATTAGATATACGAGTCTTATAAAGTGATATGTTCCTTTACATAATGTAAAAATTTATTTTGGAAGAATTTTATACTTCCAATTAATGTGCTTGTCTATGTTATTGTCGAATATGTTCTTCAATGGAGAAAAATAGTATGGCGTGATTTTTGATCTATTTATTGTATTTATGATTCAAAATTCAAAACCGAGCGGTTTAACGACTTCTTTAAAGATGGTATAGAATTAAATCATAAATCCATTGAAATGGTCAAGGGATTCGGAAGCGAGCGGTTTCACGACTGCTTTAAAGAAGGTAGAATCAAGTTTTGGTCTCATTGAAGACTTGCATGCAATCTCTCCACAAATAGTGAACTCAAGCATATATATAATATGTGTGACACAACTTGAGTCAAATGTTAAGAATTGTCATAAGTGCATTTGTAGGCCTATGGGATGTTAAGGAATATATTATTGAATGCCGAAATTACTAAAGTAGATAAACTTATCTCAACTATATTTTATCTAGTATGAAAAAAATGTTTACCTTCTAAATGGACACATGTTTTGGTCCAAATAAGCATTAATGTAGCAACACATTATTCTATGTTCTAAAGTCATTGCATTAAAGAAAAAACAAAAAAAGATGATTCCTATTGAAAATAGGATAAAAACTAATGAATGTGTATTATTTAATTATATAAGTGCATTAAATGTACTATAGTATTTCAAATATGCACTTGTTTAGAGAAGTGTATACTTCACTGATTGAATGATAATTAATACTTAAGTACTTTGATTATATTCCAAAATTAGAAAATGAATCAGTATGTACACAAATTTTCACACGGTGGATAAAAGACTAAAGTATAAGTAAGTTTTTTTGTATCTCTGTATGGTGACCAAAACATTACGAAATTATGAATATATTTTAAACGATATATGATTCTTGATATTTGTATTGCGAGTGATATATTAATACAATTGGAGATGCTAATGTTTGGAAAACCTCTTATGATCAAAGATGAATAGTATTTCTAGGAAAGCAAGGTACCTTCATAATTTTAAAGAGGATGATCCTAGATAACAATCTGTTGTTGTGATTGAAAATTATTATTTGAAAAGGCATAGAATAATATGGAAAGTCACGACTAATTAGTCATGAGATACGGTCATAAATAAATCTCTCTCGGCTAGTGATAACATTAGGCCTAATAAGATAACTGTGGATCTGCTAACGAGAGAGTAAGAGAAGTTTATCAAGGGGAATGGTCGTAAGCTGGTTAACACCTAAAAGACTTGTCATAATGGAAAACCAACCTAAATGTATGGAGATACCAAGAATTAGGTTCAACAGTACAACCTAATTATGTGCAATTCAATTTGCACTGAGAAGAAAATTAATTGTTCCTCCGATTCCTAGGATGAGTCAGTGGACTATTTTCCACGTGTAATAGGATAAATTTTATTTTTAATGATTTCTATATCTTGAACATGTGGTCAAGTGGGGTATTAGCGGGATACTCTTTGTAGAAATCACCTATGTAAGTGAGAAGGGGCCACTTCTATGAGAATAACCAACGACTGCCTTGTTAAATTCTAACACACTCATGAAACCAGGAGGCGTCCAAGGCCAAAACAGACACAATAATGAGATTTTTTTATTTCCTATTGAATTAAATATTAAACACTATTTTCAATTCCGGATCATTTAGACTCGAAAATGACCAAAAACATTACTAACCGATTAGTTTTTCTCACGCAATGTCTAAAAGGCCATTATAACTCTACATATCTGGAAAAGATAAAAAATGAACCTTAAATACAGAGAAATTTCTTTAAAATATTAAAAAAAATGTGTTAAGATTTTTGTAAGGTATTGAACATTTCAGGGAACCTATGAAAATCGCCTCAAATTATTATTTTTTGGCTATTTGAATAAAGTCGTCAATTTATGTTCATTTTTAAGTTGCTAAAACTCGATATACATTTGACCAAATTTTTGAGGATGGCAAAAAAAGTACATTTTTGTTGATTTTTTTTAAGTTACTGAAATTTTTAAATACTTCACAAAAACACAACCCAATTTTTTTACTACTTTGAAAATTTTGATTCATATTTTTTGTCATCTTATATATAGATACACACACACACATGTGTGTGTGTGTGCGTCGTCTCAGGTGCGGACTTCATACTGTGCGTACTCTGTGTGGACCATCTTTTTATAACAATGAGATATGATATCCATAGAGAACATATCATCTCCAAATGTTTTCATCAAAAAATTATATCTAAAAGTTGGTGAGATGATCATCATAAGTTTCATAGCTCGAAAATGCGTATATACACTACTTTTACATATCACCTCATCTCGCTCATTTAAAAAATATAGTATGTACTTAAAGCACGTAGTTTAAAATCCTTATAAGAGACTCTGTCTCTCTGTCTCTCTCTCTCTCTCTGTATATATATATATATATTTATATATATATATATATTGTGTGTGTGAGCTCACGCGTGTGTGTGTGCATATCAGCGTGTGTATATAATGAACTTTGTTCCCAAATAATAGTTTTAAATAAATATGACAAAAAAAATATTAGTACTCTCAGAGTATCAATTCTTTTGGGACTGTAATGTCATATTTTAAGGTACTCAATATTTTTTTAGAGATGGAAAAAAATATTTTTTTATCTCGTAGCAAAAAAAGGAATGCGCTTGTATTATATATAAGATTTGACATTTACATGGTTTTGTCAGTGATTCCTATATACGAGAGAAAATGATAATATGTATTAGATATAAAAGAAATTAATTGAACATCCATACAAATCCCTGATTTTTTAAAGGGAAATTTTAACTTCTTTATGGACAATGACTAGATGGGAAAGCAAAGGTTGCTAAAGAGGTTATTGAAGCCATAGACGAAGAGAAGAGGTTAGTAAGCTTCAAGGTTGTTGAAGGAGATCTCATGGATATATTCAAGTCTTTCTTAATCACTGTTCATGTCGATTCACATGGTGACAACAACTTGGTTACGTGGACCCTACAATACGAGAAGTTGAATGAGAATGTCCCTGATCCCTATACATTCCTGGAACTTCTTCTTAACGTCACTAAAGACATTGAGACTCATCATCTTAAGTAATAGTGCTTGATGTGGGATTTGTTCTACTTAATTATTCACAGTAATGCCTTTGTTACTAGGTATGAGACTCTATGTTAGTAAAAGTCGTCACTTATAAAATAAAACATAAAAAAGTGTGTAAAAGTATCTTACACCCCAAGTATGTTTCCTTTAATATATATTGTGTTTATCAATTAATGAATAATAAATGTCTGTTGAATAATCTCTCCATCTCTCTCTCTCTCTCTCTCTCTCTCTCTCACACACACACACACACACACACATATGTTGTCCTCTCTTTAGAATGAATACTATATCGTTGCTTGCGAGTTATAAACAAAATTATAAAAAAAATTGTGTGCCTTGTGATCTGATTAGAGCTTTAGTTACTTCAGTGGCATGGATCATTGTTATGATAATATGTGATCATTTTAAAGCTATGGATTTTTCATCATGTGTTGTTTACATGTAATGTTTTATATCTCTTTCTATAATCATTTATAGTTATTATGTTATCATTTCAGTGTTATCTTTTTAATGGAAAAGTGGGTAAGTTCATATTGGGTTTTACAGATACCAAACTACTTTTTACATGAATATTCCAATTTTGAAAATAAGATTTTATATTTTCTTCATTGTTCACTTATATAAATATATTATTAGTTCAAGCTACCCGAGAAGACTATTGAAGATGGATTTTTTTAGTTTTACATCAATTTTTGAATGGAGTCTTGGTTATACAATAATTTTGATTTATTTAGTTTTGTTTTCAATTATTACAAAAATACTAATAACAATAATTTATGTTTATGAGATTCATATTAAAAAGATCAAACAAAAACATTCATGATATTCTTCTGGTGAATAATAATTCTTATTTGCATTCATGTGAGATTTTTTCATTTTAGCTAATAATTTGTTTGTTTTAGATTCACTTCTCGTGAGTTACAAAGTCACCCACATTAACTTCAAACTGAACTTGTCTAGAGCCACCAATTGTGTTGGAAGTTAGGTGCTTTAAGGGTGGTTGGATATTTAAGGAAATGAATACTTTGTATTGATCTCAATTTTGACTTGATACAAAATTGCTAGACTCCTCCCTATTTATAGGTCTCAGGGGAAGAATATAGTGACTCATTAATTACAGCTCCTAACTTCCACCTACTTCTTAGATATTTCACAAGAACATTTTAGCTATAGACCCTTTTAGAAATGTTAAACCTTTAATGGACCAAACTAACTATTAAATCCCATAATAACTAATTAAGCTAACACATATTAAAGATTCAATTTAACCCAATAAATTATACATCGTATTTAAGTCCAATTAAATATGCCCTAAAACCAAGTTCAATTTTCAACACCCCTTCTTAAACTTGATTTTGAACCTCCAACTAGTCTCTGTAAGTTGTGGAACACCTGGTGCTTGAGTGTCTTGGTGAAGATGCCAGCAAGATGATCATGAGATCTCACGTACTTCATTTCCACCTCTTTTTTTGCTATGCTCTCTCTAATAAAATGATATCTCGTGTCAATGTACTTACGTCTGTTATGGAAAACAAAATTCTTTGCCAACACAAGTGCTGATTTATTGTCCATATAGATCTCTTTCGCTTCTTGTGGCATGTTGAGCTTTTTCACTAAGTTTGTCAGTCAAATCGCATGACACACACATGTTAAAGAATCAACACATTCGTCTTCACAAGTAGAAAGTTTGACAATGTAACATCCCGGATTTTTTAAATGGGAATGTTTAAATTAATTTTTGGAAATCGGAGAAAAATAAAATTTTGGATTTTATAAATTTTATAATTTAAAATGTTGGTTTTTATATTTGAAAAATAAATTTTAAACGGTTTTGAAATCGGAATTAAAATGGAGATTTAATTGAATTTTTATTATTTAGAAGAGTCCTCAAAATATAAAACTCTCTAAGAGTCCTCGGAGCATAAACTGTCTAGAAAAAAAATATTTAAAAATATTGAACTGTCTGATCGAGCTGAATTTTTGTCAGCAGTCTTGTCTCGCCGTTCGCTACAAAATTCTAAAATTTCAAGCGATTCTAACGGTCCGATCGTCCATAATGATTTTTTTCAAGTATTTGTATTTGATTAGGACTCCAATTCTTTTTGGTATATAAACATAAAGTGACGAGTTTAGATCTTTTAAAACACATTTTAGCCTTCTCAAAAATCAGAATCCTCTCATCTTCTTCATCTTATTCAACCTCAAAACCCTAGCCCCATTCTACATAACTTTCAACTGAAGTTTTGTTAAGATTAATCGGATTTTCTCAAGATGCGTCAAGAACGAATCTTTGTCAAATTTTTGAGACGAATACACATTCAAGATGAGATTTCTAAACCAACTTTTATTCAGGCATGAATACTCTATTCTTTTCCTTTAGTATTATGTGTTTTAAGTGTCGCCTAAACACTTAATTACATGTTTTCTTAAAAATAATTAGTAACTTAATTAGAAAAAGTGGACACTAAATATGGGACTGTTTTTATTAAATCTTTTAAATCTGAATAATATTCATAACCCTTGGGTACGTAGGATTGATGAGTGATTTTGGGTTTTATTGGTGTAGGGTGCATGTAGAAAAACCCTAGCTTTAAAATAAATAATTTTTGGGTGCGTATAACTCATGTAATACATGTAGAGATAATAAATTTTGGTTTTGATGTATATATGATGAAAACTTGGTATATTTAATTTAAAATAACTAAATGAGATTATTCGGGTATTGTTGACGTTGTGATAATTAAATTAAAGATTTAATTGAATTGGACTATCATGCGTAGTTTTATATATTGATTAATTATGATGCTCTCCCTATATTTTAGGACGCCTTCTAGGTATGGGACTAGTGGGTATGACTTTTGATGATTTACGCCTTCTAGGTATGGGACTAGTGAGGGTAGATTATCGCATTTTTATCATCTTGAGGGTGGGCTGATTTTTATTACTTTATCGTCGCTACGGTAGTTTAAGAACGAGACTAAGTTAAGATTTATGTTTGAAAATCCTCCTACACATAGGATAGGACGTATTGATAACTTGGGGACCCTTACGTATGGGACTAAGGGGTATTTTGAGGATCTCACATCGATTAAAAGGGTGGGGTAATTCATAAATTATGAAATTGAGAATTAATGCCTAAGATAAAAACGGGTATTAAAATTTGTGGCGACATAATGTGTCGGGGTTGACAGTTTAAACGGGCCAGAGGACGATTTATGTCATGTCGTGTGTGGAACCTTGTCATGTGTCGGGGCCGATAGTAAACGGGTCAAAGGGCGATTGACAAGGGTAACCTTGTCATGTGTCGGGGCCGACAGTAAACGAGTCAGAGGGCGATTGACAAGGGGAAGTGTGACACTTTAATAAAAAGTGAGAACAATAATAAAAGTTGGTTAATATAATTAAATTCACATCGTGGAACTTGGGAATTTAAAATCATATTGGTGTGCCTTTATAAATGGGGATTCATGCGGGTAGTTAGTGATTCATATCTATCGCGTTTAATTATCCTGTTTAATTTAAAATATTCTATTGTGATATTTATTGCGTATAATGCTACTGTCTGGATTCAAGGATCCTATTTGAGAAGAGTAGTGTGTATTCTTGCTCAGGGCTTTGGCTCTGACCTTGCGTTGACTAATCTTTTTCAGGATTTAATTTGGAGAAGTTGCATATGTTTATCGGAGTTATCATTTGGAGGAGCAGATGGAGTTATTCATTTTATGGCATAGTTTAGTTAGACTTTCCTTTTCAGTCGAATTATTATGAGACTTCATTTGAGTTTTATTGGGCCATTCGGTTCCAAAGTTGTTTAGAGGATTTCTGTTGGGATTATTCAGATTTTATTTAATCATTATTGGAGTAAGGATTTCTTTTGGAGTTAGCATGTGATGGATCTTTTATCGCTTAGTTGTTTATTATCATTTAATATTAATTCAATTATGTATCTTATGGACTGGTTTATTTATGTGTCATATCTGTCTCATTCTAAGAATGGTATTTTACTTACTCACGCCCGGCTTAGTTTTGGTGGCGGCCGACGCTAGAATTAGGCGGGGTGTGACAGACAATTGGTTGCTTCTTTAAGCTCTAAGTGAATGGTTTTATCTCCCATGTAGAAGTCAAACTTTTTAGTACTCTTTCTATCATCAAAGTCTCCACCCCACTCACCATCATTGTATCCAACAAGATTGAAATTGATAGAGTGAGTATAGACCAATCAATAATCAATTGTACCTTTAATGTTACAAAGAATACCTTTTGCAGCGTTCGGGTGAGTCATCGTAAGTGCTTCTATGTATCGACTAACGAGTCCAACTATAAAGAGAATATTAGGTTTTGTACATGTAAAGTAGAGCAAACTTCCTACTAGACTCTTGAAAAATGTTAGATCTACTTTTTTACCTTCTTCACGCTTTGAAAACTTGATTCCACATCCTACGGGTGTTATTATAGACTTACAATAATGCATCTATAATTTCTTAAGGGCTTTGTTCGCACAACCATGTTGAGAGATAAAGATGCCTTCATTCACTTGCATTACTTCAACGCCAAGATGCTATGACATCGTCCCAATGCTTTGTTGTAAGCACCCGAAAGTGTTTAATTTATGCCATAAATACATGCATTTTAGTCACTCGTTATAATTAAAATTGGTTTTATGTTTGTATTTATCTATATTGTTGGTCAATACGCATTCACAGTATCAAATTGTGCTACATCAAAGTAATTGCGACAAAATAACGATCCAAAGCATTTAATGAAGAAAATCAAAGTGATCATGAAGCGAGAAATCCCATTTTGAGAATGCTAGATCAATTTCGAAGCACTAGACCTTTTCCCGTACAAAACCTAAGCCTAACCCGAGCCCCGTTTGTGTGTAGTTTGTACTTTTATATTTTTATTTGAGACGTGTACAGTTTTAGACTTTTTATATTTTTTGTATGCACTTAGTTGTAAATATTAGCTTTCGTTATTGTGCATCGAGTGTTTTTATATTTTTATGTTAATATAATAGGTGTGTTTATTTTATTAGGTTTTTCTTTATTTTATTTTCTTCATTTTTAATTTTATTAGTTTGTTTTTATTTCTATTTTATTTTATTTGTGTCTTTTATTTATAGGGTAGGATTTTTTTTTAGTTTTAGTAGATTTTTTAGTTTTATTGATTTTATAGTGAGTTGTAAATATTTAGATAATTTTCATTTTTAGTTAAGTTTAAATTAAACACACACACCCCATTACCATATACCTCACACACACAAAAGACACCCCACAAATCAATCCAAATCCATATCAATTTTATTCTCCCACCTCTCACCTCTCTCACAACTTACATCACCTCTTCTCTCTCTAAAAAAATCACCATGGAAGCTCCTTCCATAAACCGAAACCTTACCGAACTTTTATTTTCTATGATGTTGATGATGATATTATTCCTTGAATTTCAGCTCTAAATTTTATTTTTAGTGTTTTATATGCATTTTTATGAATCGATCCTAGATGTTCATATATTAAAAGGATTGTAAGACTACTTTCTATGCCTTGTGGGTTTTAAATTTAATTTTCTAAAAGGTTAGTGTTAGAATTATACCTTTGAAAATAGTTAAACTTGTAATTTCAATACTAACTTGGGTTATTTCAACTTAATTAATTGATTAATTAGAAAAATAAGAATATGTGGTGTAATCTCATCCCTTATCCGTTCTTACAATTATTTACCTCATATTTCTCTTATTTTAGTATTTGATTTCGTTCATATTTTATTCACTAGTTGAGTAGCATAATTACATTTAAATATTGTTTTTTAAAGAAGATATATATATATATATATATATATATATATATATATATATATATATAAGTCACTCTTGAAAGTTGAATTGATACTCTTACTTACCGCCGTGCAAGTTTGTATTATAATTGTAGGTATCCAAAAGTTTTGATTGGAAAGTCGTTGCAACAACTACACACTAAAAAGATTTCCATCATAAATTGTTTCTCATAACACTCATGTTTAAAATGTACAGAGCTTTCTCACACACCCTTGGGTGCACTAGCTTTCTCAAAATTTTCTCTTATCTCACTAAGATTTGGTCTCTGAAAGTGACCAAACATAAGATTTGCTTTGGGTGGATTATATTCAAAAGACATTAGGACTTGATCACATCTAAGGAGATACTTAAAAGTCAAAATAGGGTAATAACATCAACCTCTTCATCAAATCATTATCATACATAAAGTCAACTGCAATATCCACAAAGGTATCATGATCGAAATCTTGGACTAATTTTTTTGATCTAATAGTTTTTTTACTTTCTAAATCATAAGCAATTAAGTTTTGGGAAAACAAAATTAATTACAATGTCAGTTCTCATCATTCGCAAAATATGATAATTGTAATCTAGTTCCTTCGTCGATAGATGTTCAAATCAATTGTACCAAACAGATATTAAGAAAATGTGATGAAGAGGTTTCCGTTTTGAGAAGTAGGGTCCGACCAGTGTGTAAAAAATGAACACAAGTTTAAGATTTTGAGATTCATGAGTTTTTTGCTTGTGTGTCCGGGCAAGATTTTGTATGTTTGGTCTTATTCGTTGATTACGCTTTGGAATTTAACTTCCATAAAAAGATGTCAATACTTTTTTTAAATGGAACTCTCTAACATATGCATCACCACAAAAAGGATTTGAGGACCCCATGTTCCCTACACACATTTATCGCTTCAAACAGGCTTCTCATGGTCATTTTCAACCCCTAAGAGCTTGGTAAATATGATATGACCCTAGACATAATTATTTGAATAATTGATTGATGTTCATAACTTCCCCTTTTAAGATTGATCTCCAATACATTAGATTTAAGGCCTCGCCATTTTTTCCCAGGTTTGATTTTTCCTATAAATTGATTTCGTCTTACTTAATCCTTTTGTAATGAAATAAAAAGGGAAATCACTACACCAAAACTGGGCTAATGGACACGAACTTTATCCCTGACCAGGAAGGGTGGGTCGCGGATTTCATCTATGACCAAATCGGGTGTGACCAATTTCGGTGGTTATGGCCCAAATACCTGACCCATAGTCTAGTCACGGATCCCTCATAGTCACAGATGTGGTCACGACCCATAGCCCTGACCCTAATTGTATGTTTGGTCACAACCCAATTCCGTGACCACATCCAAATTAAAGACCATCTGGTCACGGACTTCCACCGTGACCAGTACTCTGTGCCATCCATATTTGTCACGGCTTCAGATCGTGAACATTTCTCTGTGCCATCCATATTTGTCACAGTTCAAGGCTGCGACCAAACTCAATATATATATGATATTGTCACGGCTTAAGGCCGTGACTATCCTTGTTGTGCATAAAATACTCTTGCTGGAAATGAACTCCACAGTTTATAATGTAGTTAAATTGTTCGATCTTCGTATTCCCATACCAATAAATCGTAGTACCCACTTTATGAGGATCATTAATGAAAGAGGTATGAGTGCGGACCAATTACAACCTTTCATACTCTTGTTTCCATCGATTATCACCGTGACTCATTTTTTCGGAGAATAATGAACGAGGGCATGGATACGATTCCTATAAATAATGGTTCTAATGAATCACTAAATAGTTATTGTGTATGAGGGGGTGAATATGGTTCCTATAAATAATGCCTTTAATGAATCATCAGTCATTAATTTATTATGTTTTGAATACCTACTTTTGTCATTTAACCCAATAATCCCTCAAATTAACCCTTATGTTTGGTATTTTTTAAATGGTTTGGTATTTTTTTGAAGGAGAGGTATTTTTTTATATTTCAGCCCCAAACTTAAACCAACAATATCCATAAAATTAAAATTTTCCCTAGTTTGAAAATTAAACCAACAATACCCATTAAATTAAAATTTGCCCTAGTTTGAAACTTAAACCAACATTAATCATATATATGCATTTTTTCTAAAATACAGCACCTACGTACAAAATACACACACACACACACATAGAAATACACACACACATAAATACATACACAATGAAATAAATAACAAGGGTTTGAAAATACACACACACACGATGAAATAATTAATAAGGGTGTGAGATTATATACACACATATACACACACGTATACACACAGACACACATAGATATACACACAAAAATACACACATGTATATACACACACATATATATACTCACACATAAATACATGCACACAGTGAAATAAATAACAATAAAATAACTAGGGCTTGGATTACCTTTGAGATTGAGAGAATGAGAGATCTTGAGATTGAGGGAAATGAAAAACTTGGAGAGACGGAGGGAAAAGTGTTTAAAAGTTTTTGAGGGAAATGAAAACATGTTCTGTACGGACACAATTTTCCAATTGAGTCCATTGTAGTTTTGGCTCAATTCCGGAAAAAAACGTTTATGTCATAGGATATTGTTCAATGTACCTATTCAAGCCTATGATGTATTTAGTTGAAGACGTAGTGGCCAAGAGTATAAAGCTTCATCAAATGTCGTGTTTCAAGTGCCTTGTTTCTACGTCACCAACATAGTTCCAATTGCTCCCAAGGTATGACTGCATTTCAATATATATGTAGGAGCTTGGAACATTTTATATAGGGTTAATCTTATTTAAAACTGTTGTTTATTTTTCCGAAATTTTTTATTAAAACTTTTATATAAAGTATACAAAGTTTCTGGGCTAAATTCGAAATTTATAACTTTCTGTTTTTTCGTTCGATATTGTCGTTCGAACGATAATGTCGTTCGAACGAAGATGCCAATGAGTTTCCTATAGGCCACTGGAAGGTCATTCAAAGTATTGTTCGAACAAGAATGATGGTTTGAACGAGATATCCAACGAGATTTCTAATGAGTTCACACTGGAACTTCGTTAGAAGGCTCGTTTGAACGAGACTTCGTTCGCACAAAAATCTTGTTCGAATGAGTTTTGGCGGGAACAGTTTATTGGAAATTTTGAGCAGTTTTTCCCACTTTCCCACTTCTTCTCCCACTATCTTTTGACAGAACCTCTTAAGTGCAGAAATCAACTTTTTTTAATTAAATTTTTCATAATATTCTAACTCCTAGAGAGAGTTTTGAGAGATTATTCTTCCAAGAAAAAGTTCATGAGTTTGAGTGTTTAATTATAAAGAAAAATCCTTTAAACACTTTGTTGCATCCATATTTGTTTATTCCAAGTTTCTTTATATATATATATATATATATATATATATATATATATATATATATATATATATATATATATATATATATATACATTTCTTGGAGTTTTGGCACCGATTTACTCTACATATTGAAGAGTTCATTTGGTTTTTTTTCTAAATCCCTCAAAGAAGAAGAAGCGTGTTTTGCTGCGGCATTCTCATATGGTGAAAGGCACCATGTGTGGTTGACGGTGTACCTATTGCCTCCTTGGTTGAAGACCAAGATTTTGGTGGAGCTCCGGGGGTGTCTACTAGGCGGAGGTGTTTACAAGAAGACCCGTCAAGGATTGAAAGGGGTCAAGTCGAGTAAGTAAGTCATCTGTCTTGTAATTTGTAAAATCATACTTAGTGGACTTAAGGCTAGGGCCGTCCGAGGTTGTTTTTCGTTGTGGGTTTTTCCTCGTACATCATGGCGTAGTGATTCACTATTTTATTTTATCTTGCAAAATCACCTAGAACGCATGCTTAGGTAAAAAAATAAAATTTGGTTTAATCACTATTTGTTTAATTCGGTGCTAAATTAAACTTGGGTAATATTTATGATAATTTAATTCAAGTCGTCACTTAATTTGGTAAAATTGGTTTGGCCTAATTCGGTAATATTGAAAATATAACTTAGGCAAATTTCTAGGACTTGGGTTAAATTAATTATATTTAAGTAAAATTAAATTGTGTGTGTGTTCCATCATATTTCACTTGGTTTAATTTTAATTTTAGAAGAAATTAAAATTTGTCGTTTTTATGAACCATCTCGCTTCCGCATATTTACAAAGGAAATTGATTGAATTTTTGTTAATTTTTTTAAAATTGGTGGTCTATACGTTGTCAAAGTTGTATCAGAGCCAAAAACGATAAATTATTTCGTTAAAGATATTTAATTTTTTTTAGCCAAAATAGAATTTTCCCCATTCTCTAAATTTCCTATTTTCGATGGTTCTAATTATGTGTACTAGAAAGCGCGAATGAATTGTCACTTAAATCTATCGACGAGAGGGTTTGAATGTCCGTAGTTAACGGGTGGTTCCCACTAACTCATTTAGTAGATAACGAACATGTTCCCAAACTGACCGATTGATGGAGTGAGAGTGAATTTAAACTTTCAAAGTTTAATTCTCGAGGTTTAAATGCCTTGTTTAGCGTTGTCACACTGGATGAATTTCGATGCATTATGACGTGTGAGACCGCTAAAGAAGCTTGAGATATTTTACAACTCACTCATGAAGGTACTAGTGTCGTTAAGGATTCGAAACTCCAAAACCTCACCACTCAATTTGAAACCATCAAAATGAACTAAAAAGAAATTTTTGATGAATTTTATGCTAGACTTTCCAACATTGTTAATTCATCTTTTAATTTGGGAGTGAAAATACTCGACAATCGAGTTGTAAAGAAAATTTTAAGACCCCTTCCCGATAGATTTATTCCAAACGTGACCGTTTTAAATTCTTTACCAACTTTAGCCTCTATGAAATTAGAAGAGCTCGTAGATGATTTACAAACCTATGAAGTAGACATGTTTCCCTCTAAGACTGAAAAGAAAATAGAAAAGGGCGTTGCTTTAAAAGCCCGAAAAGAGGAAAAAAAAGTAGCAGAGAGCGAGAGTGATAGTGACTCGGAAGACATGGCCTTGTTTGCTTGGAAATTTTGAAAGTTTCTTAAATTTAACAAAGATAAAATTTAAAAATGATTTTAAGAAATTTGAAACTTCTAAGTATGACAAATTCGATAAGATCCCTAAAACTTCTAAATAAAATTTAAGTAGGGACGAGTCAAATAGATGTTTTGGTTGTGAATGGTATGGACAAAGTGCTTCTGAGTGCCCCACTAAACTAAGGAGAGAGTGTAAGCAACCTATTTCATATAATGCGACCCTTAGTGATAGTGATAAGGAAGAGGTACCTGATTCCCCCACTAAGCCCAATTTTTTGGCTTTTATGGCTAGTCATGTGAGCACCGATAGTGAATCTTCTCATGAAGATATTCAAACACATGACACTTCCGTGGTCAAAGTTTTTGATTCCCTTATTTTTTATGGTAGTGAGCGTGAAGAAGAAAGAGAATGAAAATGATGAGGTTGATGTGAGTGAACTTCAAAATGCTTTTCAAGAACTTTATAAAGAACCATTAAATTAAAAAGAGCAAGTTTGAAGTTAGAAGCTTGTTTAAGAGAACGTGTCAAGGTCGTTGATGATAGTGTGTTGGTTGAAGACATTAGGACATGAGAGAGATCACTTCGAGAAAATTTAGAATATATATAAGGTGAGAGAGATAGCCTTAGAAGTTTAATGGGATCCTTTAAAAAGAACCTTCTCAAGTTTGAAGAGAGAAATGTTTTGTTAGAGTCTAAAATTGTAGAATTAGAAATTAAACTAAAAGACTCTAGGAAAGTCAAATTTTATTTGGAGTGTAGGTTTGAAAAACTAGATAAGATATTAGGAACGGTCCAAATTAAAAATGACTTATGTGGTTTTAGCTTCGATACTGGTAGTGAATCAACACACAAAGCCAAGATCAATGTTTTAGGAGAATCCACAAGGAAAGCTTTTAGAGATCACTCCTTAGGTAAATCTTTTCGCCGTGAGTTCAAGTGTTCACATTGTGGTCGAAAAGGTCATCTTTGGAAATTTTGTTTTGATCTTAAAAGAGGTCCTAGAAAATCCTTTCGTAAGGCAACCGAGGTAGCCAAGATTCCTACACCCGAGTTAGTCACTCGTCATTATGAACCATCTCGCTTCCGCATACTTACAGAGAAAATTGATTTAATTTTTGGTAAGTTTTTAACAATTAGGGGTCTATACGTTGTCATGTTCTATGTTTTTTATATATAAAGACGTGGTCAAGGCTTAGGGCCGTGACCCTATGCCGTGACCCCTTTATTTTTAACAAGCCAACGTGGAAACAAGACCATGGTCAGGGTCAAAAGTCGTGACTCAATCCTCAGAATGGTCACGGTCCTAAGCCGTGAATATAGTGATGTGTATTTCGGCACCTGGTCACAGTTATAAGCAGTGACCCCATCCAGGACAACACGTGCTGGGAAACTTGGTGCCATAATGGTCACGGTTGGGTCATGGTTGTCAGTAGTGACACATACCAGTCACGGTTAAAGGTCGCGACCACGTAAAAGTCGATCCATGACCACACTAGGTCTGGGAATTGGTCACGCTCACTTTTCATGTAGTCACGGCTTTGGGTCGTGACCCTCTAGTCACGGCTGTTGACCGTGACCCCATTTTCGTGACCATTTCGGGTTTTTAGTGTAGTGAATATTGATACTTTTTTCTATCATGTAACTCTATTAAGGAAGAAAAAATTAAATTAGTAATTTTTATTACTGTTATGTAGAATTATTATTTGTTATTGACGCGTATTTTGGATGGATTCTTATGAAATCATTAAGAAATTAAAGTTGCATTGTATGCTTGACTTCAAAATTTGAAATGAACAAAAATTTCATTGGTTAATTAAAATTTAGACGGAAAAGGATGTTGTTATATATATACAAATATTTCAGGGTGCTCCCTTAAAATTAAACAACTGATTTCGAGCCTCTCCTCTTAGAGGAAAGTTGTTCGTTACTATCTTCGTGTCAATTTCGGTGTTCCTATTGAAATTTGAATTAATATAGGACACACTGATTCATAGCGAAAATCAAGTCGTACTAGGGATTGTAATATTTGGTATATTGTTATTGACGAAAAAGAAATGAGGGATCTTACTAAAGGACAACAAAAAATCTCAATAAAAAATATGTGAACTCTTCATTTTGGACATAAAAAGTATAAACTACTTACAGGACGATAACAACATCAATATCATTTGAATTCATAACAACTATCGCTATAGTGTATGATAAATAAAATGAAGTCCTAGAAGAAAACACGAGGTTAGAGAAATTAGTTGGATAATATAAGTAAACCATAGATATAGTTCAGATAATTGTGTGCATAAGCTTTTGTGGGACAATTTTTTTTCCACCATTTGTTATTATTTTAATAATTTTTAAAATAAATTATCAAATGTTCAAAATTAAAGGCCCCCCTATGATTTATTGTTTCAATGTATGACGAAGTTATTACATTGTAGTCTTAGCCCTATATATAGTACTTTTTGGATGCCAATATCATATGGTGGTTTAATAGTTTGAGGTAGTTTTAGAAAATTAAGGGTGAAATGACTTATGGAATTTAACATAGGTATGAGTATTTTTTAAAGGTTCTGATAATATGTGACCAAAAGACACATATTTAGAACCAAAAATTGTAGGAAGAAAGTTTTGATATATATTTAATAGGATACAATCTCATGTGAAGCTTTCACATTATTTATTTTAGGCCACAAAATATTTGTCTAAACATCATTATTAACACTTTTCTTTTTTGAATAGCCGGTTTAAAGTATTTACGATCCATTACTTATTTACCTATTTTAATTAAGTCTTACTAATGCCTCTACACATTCAATCATCCCCGGCACTTATTTCAATTAGGGACGAAACTACTAATTGCCCAAAGGGTCCATGGCCCCTTCCAAAATTTTCAAATATTTGTTGCTTGACGATGAATTTCTAATAAATTAGAGTGAAGACACAAATGCTCTAATATATTTTCACATTCACACCTCCAATGTCCCATTTTTAGTTGAGAGAGAGAAAAATAACAGTATAATGCCTCACCAACTTTTGACCATTTCCCTCTCAGATTCTAGCAAACACCAATACACTACAATGTGCCTTTTCATTTCGTGCCTTCAACTATATTTACCCTTACATTATTTTGATTATATATTTAAGATTTAATTCTAAAATCTTTACCCCTTTTGTTATGTATTCAGAAAACTCGATTTAAACATTGTTTTTAAATACGATTTTGAAAATCGTTTTTCTGTATCTATAAATATTGATCTTCATTTGGTAAACTTGTTTTTAAATACAATTTTTTGAAAATTTGAAAAAATTGACAAACATATATATTTATATTATACATTCCTTTAAACCCAAATTCTAAACCCCCTTAACGCAGCTGAAAGAATCGACCCAACCCCGATACCATTAAACCACATACCTCTGACCTCAGTTGCTCGTATCCCTCCAAAGCCCTACATCCCAATCCCGATATCAAACTAAACCTCTTGCCTACCCCTATCACACCGACGGTAATCCCATCCTCGACCAACTTTGGATAGCGCACTAAATCTTCGGCTATACCTACTCACCTCTCCAACCAAAATTCTGGTTAACACAAGACCCATTTCTTTAAACCAAGTCTTCTCCTTTAAAATTGGAACCAAACCTACCGGGCAAACAAAGGAGATACTCACGTGCCTTCCCAAAAGTCCCATGACTTAGCGAAATAAAATCCCTCAAATCTATGAACAAACATCTGGGGGGTTAAAACAAAAAGGGGAGCAACTCATTTAAAATGGAGGACTCTCACACAGAGATGAAATAAGAGAGAAACTTTGACTGCATTATTCACGGTACAATTCTTGTACAGTTTTGGAGGATAGAAAAATTAAGAAAAAAGTACAAAAGAAAATAGTTTAACTTTAGAATAGTTTTTATGTTTAATTTTTATTTTTATTTTTGTAATCAAGTGAGGATATTGTGAAGAATTGGGACGCATTGGACGCACTAAAATATCACAATTCGACAAGGAGATTTGTGTATTGTGTTCTATCTCTTGATTAAATTTTGTGTCTCTATTTATTTATTGTTGTTTATGTTCTAATATGAGAATTTTAGGCTAAACATCCCGTTCAAGGGGTGGGATGAAACGCGTAGGATGTTAATTTAATTAACTGTTATAGTTCTAGGAAAATTAATTGTGAATTATCGCAAATTAGTTTACGTATCGAGAGATAGTAAATTGGTTTAGTTTTAATATTTGATTTTGGGAAACGAACTACAAATAGGTTTTTCCTAAATTTTGAATATTAATTCAGTGTTAAAATTCGTGGATTCATAATTTTTTTATTAAATTGATCTTAGCGAGTAATCTATTAAAAAGAGTATAGATGTTAGTTTTATAAAGTATGATAATTTTTGCTTTGTTTTCTAAAAAACATATTATTTAATTTATAATTGTAACGAGAGAGAGATTATGAATTTAATATTATCACGAAATATTTTAATTCAATAAATTAAGAAATTAAAAAAAACTGAACACGCGGTTTATTCCCATCTCTTAAATCTTCTCACATTTATCACACCTGATTACGTATTATTTTTAGTTTACTTAATCGCATTTTATTTTTGCATTAATTAATTCACCCCCTTGAAGTTGTCATAAAAATGTAAAAATATAAAAAAAAAGTCTTAATAAAAAATGGAATACAAGTATTCACGCTATTTTTTTCACCTTGAAAGTTAGATTGATTCCCGTACGTAACACGATACGAGTTGTTTAACAAGTCTTGTAGGTAATTCAAGGGAATTCCAACACTCGACTTTTGAAGATAAAAACCATACGCAAAAAACCTATTATCAGTTGTTAACTTCATGTAAGTAGTTTATACTTTTTAAGTCCAAAATGAAGAGTTCACAAATTTTTTATTTAGAGTTTTTGTTGTCCTTTATTAAGAGCCCTCATTTTTTTTCGTCAAACAACAATATACCAAATATTACAAAGGCTAATATTACTTGATTTTGGATATAAACCAGTGTGTCCTATATCAATTTGAATTTCAACAGGAGCAACAAAATTGAGACCAAGATAGTAACTAACTGCTTTCCTATAAGAAGGGAGACTCGAAATCAGTTGATTAATTTTGAGGGACACCCTGAAGTATTTGAATTTACATAACATCCTTTTTCGTATCAATTTTGATTGACGAATGAAATTTTTGATGATTTTCAATTTTAAAGTCAAGCATACAATGCAACTTCAGTTTCTTAATGATTTATTAAGAATCCATCTGAAATATGCATCAATAACAAATATTACTTCTCCATAATAGTAATAAAAATCATTGATTTGAAATGTTTTTCCTTGAAAAAGTTACTTGATAGAACAAAGTATCAATATTTCCCCTTTTTTTCTGTACAAAAGGATTAAGTAAGAAAAAATAAATTACAGGATAAGTCAAACCTGGAAAAATAATGGCGAGTAACGACTCGAAGGTAATGGAGATCAATGTTAAAAGGGGAGGTTTTGAACATCAATCAATTATTCAAATAATTATGTCTAAGGTCATATCATATTTATCAATTTCTTGGGTCTTGAAAAAGTCCATGAGAAGCCTTTTTGAAGAGGTAATTATGTGTAGGAAACATAGGGTCCTCAAATCCTTTTTGGGGTGATGCATATGTTAGAGAGTTCCATTGGAAAAAACTATTGACATCATGTTATGAAACTTAAATTAACAATCATAATCAACGAATAAGACCAAACATATAAAATCTTGCCTAGATACACGGACAAATGACTCGTGAAACTCAGAATCTTCAACTTGTGTGTTTTTTTAGACAGTAGCCTAGACCCACTTCTCAAAATGAAAACGTCTTCATCACAATTCTTTTTGAATATTTATTTGGTAGTACTAATTTGAACATCTTTCAACGTAGGAACTAGATTACAAATATCTTATTTTGTTAAAGATGAGAACTGACATTATAAATAATTTTGCTTCCCCAAAACATCGATTAATTAAGTTTTAGAAAGTAAAAAAAATCAAATGGATCTAAAGAATAGGTCCAAGATTTAGATCATGATACCTATGTGGATATTGTAAGTGACTTTGTGTATGATAATGATTTGAAAGCGAGGTTGATGTTATTACCATTCTTTGACTTCTAAGTATCTCATTTGAGGTGATCAATTTTTAATATCTTTTTGAATATAATTCACCCAAAGCAAGCCTTATGTGTGGTCAATTTTGGAGATGAAATCATAGATAAATAAGAGAAAATTTTGAGAAAGCTAGTGTGTTAGAATGAGAATCAAGTTTGTCGGGCAATAGAAAAAAACGTTAAATGAAAATAGTTAAGTTCTCTCTCTCTGCCTAGGGCGACCTAAGGTACCCACATAGCTTCCATAGCCGAAAACCATCACAATCCTCCATATTGAAACCCTTTTAAGCATCGATAACCACCCACCCCATGGTCTAAATTGTTTTCAAGTGTTTGAGTGAACAACAACACGCGTGAACCAAGCATGAAACCTCCCTACTTCTACAAAGGAGAGCCTCACTCTTTTTCTTTATTGAAGACATTTCAGCCTTAGCTTCCCTTCAAACACTCAACAGTGGGTAAGTTCCCTCATGGAAGACCCACAATAGATTTCATTCATAATATTTCTCTCTTGAATCTTCATATTACACTGGTCTTTTGTACTTGAAACATATTTTAATTAGACTCAATAATGAGGAAGATTTTGCACGTTTATGGATGAAAGATCAATGGAACATATGAAAATACCCTATGTGTACCCTTAAATGGACCTCTGATTTCAAACCTCATGAAGAGAGCCCCATTGTTCATGTTTGGATCAATCTTCCAATTTCCCTACCCACTTTTTTACAAAATCATCATTATATCACGTAGTCCAGTGGCTGAGAGAGAATAGCCCTGGGGGATGCACGTGCATCTCCCAAGATTTAAAAAAAATTAAAATAAAAATTAACCTCATTTAACCTTACTTAGCACACATACATAACCAAACATAAGAATCCCCTTTGCTCAGCAGCACAACAGCTAAACTTTACCCTGTAACCCTGTTCCAGCTTAGGACTTCAGTGATACCCTCTTTGACTCCGGTCACTAACATTTGGTGATGAAGGTATATATATTCCAGCCTCTAATTTGACCTTCATTATTTGATGAGTATTAAAGAAGTGTAGGAGGGTAGGTTCTCTATTTTTTTTTCATGGGTAGAAGGGTAGGTTATCTATTTTTTTTCATGGGTTGGTGGAGATAAAATGGGTGTTGTTCTTTCATGGATATTACAGAAACCCACTCCCTATTTTTTTAATAGTTAATGCTTTCAATGCTTTAAATTTTTGGATGCATTCAATATTTAACAGTTAATAATTTATTGCTTTAACAGTCAATAATTTTTTAATGGTTTGTTTTTGGGTAGAAGCTAATGATTTAACAGTTAACAATTTATTTCTTTTAATGCTTTAAAACCATTCCCTAATATTTAACAATTAATAATTTTTTTAATGCTTTAGCAGTTAGCAGCTAATTTTTTTCCTAATTTCCTAATAATATTTTATTTATTTATTGCAATCTCCTAGTTTGTTTTATTTTATTACAATTAATGTGTGAATAATCCTCAAAAAAAAATTTGAGGGCTACCGCCCCTGAACCCCCGTACTTTCTATTACAGTGCTCCACCAGTTGGAAATTCCTGGCTCCACCACTGCCGTAGCCCACTTTTACACAAAAAACTTAAAAAGGGATGCATGCACTACTAATGTTTCAAGACCAATGATATTAAGGGTGTGTGGGGAATCTAACCTCATAGAATTTATATTGGATGGAGCTCTTAAGGTTTTTTGCAAAAAAATTCATATGAAAAACCTCCCATCCTACTACCAGTATTGTATGAAGAAGGACAGTCTAAAAATCTTTTCATAATCAAGATTCCTAATAGCAATGTGATGCTAGTCAAGAAAAATGGAAGTAATATAGTTCATCAACATCAGGTGATTGTTAAAGATAATACAATGCCTCCCCAATCAATGAATTATGCCTTAACAACAACATCTCATCAAGATAGTTTAGAAGTGCTCGTATCAAACTAAGATTTGCATCCTAAAGCCAAAGAATTACAGGAACTAGTTAATATCTCAACTGTAAATCCATCCAACGCCCCAGAAAATGATCGACTAGAAAGTAAAACTATTGATCCTCTAATTTTGAAGATTAATCAGGCGGATCGTTTGACTCCAAGATTCTTGGATCTGAATATAGTTTGGTCTACAACTATTTTCAATAAATCAAGTGATTCAAAATTAGTAACGCAAAATAATGCTGGAAATTTGGATGGAATCATGTTGGACTTTAGAACAATCAAGTCCACATTGGGTGATAGTATCATATCAAGAAGAAAGCAATCATATGGAGTCAATAAAAGCTACTGAGCTAGTAATTAGAGATCCACAAAAGGTGGAAATAAAAAACCACGGCAACTCAAATTCACAATCCCATGCACCTGGTAGAATTCGTTTTATGGACAAAAATGGAATGACTTTAAGTGGCAATTCAGTGACGCCCCGAACCGGATTTAAGGGTTTCTATAGGATCGACCCTGATCCGATCCGAGCATCAAGTGTGGAGTGCAATTAACAACCTAAATAATGTTAATATTCAATTTTTATTATTAAATAAGATTACACTTTTCTTAGCATGCGATTCCAATATAAAATAAACTACGTGCGGGACCCAAGGGAAGTACCCCAAAGGCCAAGTAAACATATCTACTAACGTTAGTGCAAGTAAATATTACTTGTATAACGCTCTCAAAGTACGGAACCGCATACAACCTGCCGTAACAAAGAGGAGGGGAGCGAAAGGCTCAATGGGATTTATACAAATGCAACATAGAAACGAACGGCAGAAAAGAATACTCACTCACAATATGCTTATGAAAATATGTATATATCTACATATATACTTTTGAAAATACATGCTCCGATGTATTAAATCATTTTATTCCATAAATACAATTTATCCCTGTTCATCCTCTTTGTTTTTCACAAAATAGTCATTTTGGATAATCTTTCTTTAAAATCACATTCTTTCCCATTAATGCACACGGTTAATCATTTATAGGAAAAATCTTTCTTTTCTTGAAAATATTCATCTATTCAACGTTTATTAACTTACGCAAGAATTACTTTTCCATTATTTTGATATTCTCCTTAAAATAATCTTTATGACACGTATACCTCGGGTTTGGAAAATATTCATTTTCATCGAGAAATTTATACTCCAAACGACACAAAATATTTATTATTTCATGAAAACTTTGGTTATTTCCATCTTTCAATCTTTTACAAATCTCAAAGATTTATTCGCATTAGTTTTTAAGAATATTCTCATCCTTCATTTCATATTACAAGAATTATCAATCTTTGCCTTGGATTCTAGCCATTATTCCTAGATTTCATGGGCTCTACACCATCGGTCTCTAGTCGCCATATGATCATCTGTACAGGCTTTGGGGTCTTTCACCACTAGGGACATCAAGCCCTCCTTAATTCTTGGCATCATGCAAGTATCCTTTTCTAATACCCCAAAATTTTATTGATTTTTATTTAATGGATTAATTGAATTAAATGAGAATTAATTGGAAATCAATCCGGAATTAAATACTTGTGATACATGAGTTGGTATTTGAGTATGAGGTTAATATTAAATATTACTGTGGATATATAGTAATATATGAGTATTGAAAGTATTAAAATTGTAGAGAGTTATAAATATGACAATTTGGGAAATTAAGCTGGGACGTGCGTGTCAGTCTCGTCAGGAAATGAATTTAATTAGATTAAAAAGTAAATTATATTTTTATCAACCTATTTATCATTTTGAGTGTGCCAATGTGTCCGGAAGGGTCGAAATATTCAGAAAACACTTGATGGGGGTTTAGTATGGGTCTCGGGGCCTTTTTAGGCCAAACCGGCAACCCAAAAGAGTATTTTGGTAATTTTAAAAATTGAGGAGTTAAGACCCACGAATTTTGATTGTTATTTATTAATAATTAGTAAGGCCACTAAGGCCATTATCAGCCAAAAGCAATAGAAGTGGGCCACGGGAGTTAGAGAGAAGTTACCATAGGGTTCCAAACTAAAACCACCAAAACCACCACCATTTTGGCCGGAATAGTGACCGGAAAGAAGTGAGAATCAACCTTGATCATCAACAACGAATAAGAAGACCAAACTTAACGCAAGTGATTTGGTTTCATTACTTGCAATGGATATTTCCTCCATGTTTAGTGCAGAAATTAACATATGTCTTGAAAGATTGATGAAAACCCAATGGAATTGTTAAGGATTGCATGTAGAATTAATCTGGACGAATTTAGTATCCAAAACATAGAATTTGATGTTGTAAAAATGAATTTAAAAAGGACTTTTCATGTTCAATTAAATTCTAGGTCCATGTTGTTGGGGTTTGTAGCAAAATTTGGGGATATATGGATTTTACATGTTGATTTGAAGAAATTGACACAAAAACTATGTTACAAGGTGATCTAGGGTGCTTTAGAATAATTTAGGAACCTTAAAATATGATTAGTATGAATTTGAGATGATTTTGGAGAAGGAAATATGGTGAAAAACGAATTTGGAAAAATTCTGGGCAGTTTCAGAGTTTTCATTAGAAGACTAACCCAGGTCGTTCGAACGACCTCGTTCGAACGAGCTTCTAACGAGATTCCAGTATCCCTTCTAACGAGTTGATGGTTCGTTCGAAGCCTTTCGTTCGAATGACACTCGTTCGAACAACCTCATTCGAACAAGATTTTTGGGTCTTCTAATGAGATTTCAGAATGACCTCTTTCGACTGATTTTTGGTTCGAACTTCGCGTCGGCTTAGCCATATGAGTGTTATTCTTCCCTTTGTTGAATTTTAATAATTTTTACCCTGGAGAATCAATGTTGGGAACTTTGTGAACACTTAGACTTGAGGAAGTCTAGTAGGTCAATTTGTGAGACTGGAGTATAATTTAGGATTTAATTTTAGAGAATTATATAAAAGACTTGGTAACCTTTATGAGTTAGGTTTTAAGTACTTTACATTACGACGTGAGATGTGTCGGCGGTCTATATTGTATTTTATCCAGATACTTATAAATGTACAAACGTCAATGACGGTATAAGGATGTAGAATATACCTCTATTAATATTATAAGATATCTAAGATGTGTGAATGCTTAGTATATGGACTTATATGTGTATAATATACCTACCATACTTGCTATCACGGGAGGTCGGCTTTCGGGCAGGGCCATCTAATCTTTGTGTGCCTACGGGGTGATTTAGATGGGTACCTAAAGGACATAGGGCTGTGAATTATAATGAATATTTCCTCCATGTTTAGTGCAGAAATTAACATATGTCTTGAAAGATTGATGAAAACCCAATGGAATCGTTAGGGATTGCACGTAGAATTGATCTGGACGAATTTAGTATCCAAAACATGGAATTTGATGATGTAAAAATGAATTTAAAAAGGAGTTTTCATGTTCAATTAAATTATGGGTTCATGTTGTTAGGGTTTGTGGAAAAATTTGGTGATTTATGGATTTTACATGTTGATTTGAAGAAATTGATCCAAAAACTATGCTAGAAAGTGATCTAGGGTGGTTTAGAATAATTTGGGAACCTTAAAATCTGATTAGTATGAATTTGGGATGATTTTGGAGAAGAGAATATGGTGAAAAACATAGTTAGAAAAATTCTGGGCAGTTTCAGAATTTTCGTTAGAAGACCAACTCAGGTCGTTCGAACGTCCTCGTTCGAACGAGCTTCTAACGAGATTCCAGTATCCCTTCTAACGAGTTGATGGTTCGTTCGAAGCCTTTCGTTCGAATGACACTCGTTCGAACAACCTCATTCGAACAAGATTTTTGGGTCTTCTAATGAGATTTCAGAATGACCTCTTTCGACTGATTTTTGGTTCGAACTTCGCGTCGGCTTAGCCATATGAGTGTTATTCTTCCCTTTGTTGAATTTTAATAATTTTTACCTTAGAGAATTTATGTTGGGAGCTTTGTGAACACTTAGACTTGAGGAATACTAGTAGGTGAATTTGTGAGACTGGAGTATAATTTAGGATTTAATTTTGGAGAATTATATAAAAGACTTGGTAACCTTTATGAGTTAGGTTTTAAGTACTTGAGATTACGACGTGAGATGTGTCGGCGGTCTATATTGTATATTATCCAGATACTTATAAATGTACAAACGTGAATGACGGTATAGGGATGTAGAATATACCTTTATTAATATTATAAGATATCTAAGATGTGTGAATACTTAGTATATGGACTTATATGTGTATAACATACCTACCATACTTGCTATCACGGGAGCTCGGCTTCTGGACAGGGCCATCTAATCTTTGTGTGCCTACGGGGGGATTTAGATGGGTACCTCAAGGACATAGGGTTGTGAATGACTTATTGGTGAGTTAATAAGTCAGATGACCATGGGAGCGTAGGTTGTGCGTGATCCATGGGTATGTGAACAATGTTCTCCCCCATTTTGTGTTATTGTTGTTTATATAAACGGTTCCTGAGAGATTCGGAATACGTAGTCCTTATGTACGTGATGTACCGGGATATGATAGCAGAGTATGTGTGCACCGCAACTTAGCCTAGGGGTGCCTTTATTGTATATTTTTGATGGGATTAATACACTGGTAATTGAAATAGACTGTTTATTAAAGTGAAAGTGTGAATACTTGAGACATTTTTAATAGAGTTAAAAATGGGTAAGTCGCATAATAATTATTATAAGTAAATCTGGGAAATAAAAAGGAAGACTCATAGTTCAGCTGGAAATTTCTGGCATTGACCCTTATATTATAAAGTAAGGTCAGGTTGTGAATTAGACTAGTTAGATAGTGGCATAACTAGGATAGGTTACGGATACGTTAGGAGTGCACAATTAATTGAGAGGTAAGGAACTCACGTGAGTGCACGTACTAACATGTATTTTATATTCATTGTGTTAATGTTATTAAACATTTGCTATATTTTAAACTGTTTTCACAATCGAGCTCTGACCCATTTGCTTTCAAATCTATTTTTTTTAAAAACCTTTTAGGTGCCCAGCCACAGGGACACCAAGCTTAGGAGTTCCATTTCAATGACGTGCTGTAGCTGCTGTGGAAGTTAGAGGATCTCGATTGTAGAGGCCTTAACTTTTTACTTTGACTCAATTCAGTTATCCATCTGTAAGGCATGTCGCCCTTTTCTTTTAGAGACATTTTATTTACTCAGTTCTATTTCATTTTCGGATTAATTATTTAGTGATTCAGACGTCGTACTTATTGTATTCAGTATTCGGATATTTTAGAGGTGTGTTCCTCCAGATTTATTTATTCCTTTATTATTTTATTGTGATTGTGATGTGGTTGTGGTAACTTTATTTCATAATTTAATTTTGTTGCATGCTAATCTAATTTATTTAAATTTGACAGCCCATTTTTTAAATATTAGGTGGCTAGAAATTGTTTAAGAATGTTTTCAACAGTGATGCTACGAACTGAACCAACTTGACATTTGTAGTAATTTAAATAAAGGAGTAGCTTCCCGGTATTTAATTAGACATGGTGTCACAGGTGGTATCAGAGCATCAGGTTTTAGTGTCCTTAGGATATGTATGGCTTGTTATGTTTCCGCGTAGATTTCTTTGATATAAATCCCTATATTTTAGTATTGTTGTACTCTTTTGTGTATCATACGCTCTTCAGCTATTTTAAAATAATAACTGTGAACTTATAATACTTCTCTCTCATTTCAGATGCCTCCACGACGTGCAGAGAGAGTTCCCAGGGATGCTCGTCCCGAGCCACACCCTACACTAGTTCAGGGCTCTATGAATGCCGCAGAGGTTGCCGCTATTGTATCCCAAGCAGTAAATGCCACTCTAGCAGTTGTGTAGTAGGCACCGACCCAGGCGCCGGTAGTTGCACCAGTACATGCTCATGCATTCCCGTCTTCTTGGGAACATGTTCATGATGATTTTCAGAAGGCACACCCTATGAAGTTTGCAGGTAGCTCCAACGTCATTATGTCCAGTTAGTGGAAGAAGGACATCCAAAGACACTTGAGGATGTATGAGGGTACGTATGTATAGAGACAGATACTGGCTACTTTTAAGCTAGTAGGGTCAGCGTTGTAGTGGTGGGAGTCCATTACCACCGCGAAGGAGAGAGATATTTTTACCATTCAGGAGTTCTGGGTGCGATTTGATCGCAAGTACTTTCCATCAGCAGTTCATACCGAGATGAGGAGGAAGTTGATGAACCTCAAGTAGGAGGGGAAGACGGTGGCAGAGTATGAGGCCAAGTTATCCAATCTTTTGAACATCGTTCTCGATGAGATTCAGACCTAAGAAAAGAAGATACAGAAATTCATGGATAGGTTGACTTGGAGGATCTGTCAGCACTCGCTAGGAAATCTCTCTTTGGACACTTATTATGATGTGGTTAACGCAGCACTGCTACACTGCCAGGACCATCGCTTTCACTTGTCAGAGGGTAAACGATCAGGAGAGTCCAGCCAATAGGGTTGAATAGAGAGGAATGGTGTCAGCGGGGCACAGTCAGCTTAGGGTCAACACAGGTAGAGTGATCAGAGTTCCCAGCAAGGGGATTTTAAGAGATTTTTACCTAGAGGTTTTATAAATGAACAGGGAGGTTTTCGTCATGGCCAGCAGGGTCAGCAGGGCTAGCATGGCCAACAAAAACAGTTTCAGCAGGGCCATCATGGCTAGGGGAGGAATGGCAACGACCACTAGGGCCAAGGGCAGCAGGGCCAAAGAGGGGGAAACTTTGTAGGGAAATGTTTTATTTGTGGTAAGATTGGCCACAAATGTCGGGAGTGTCTTGAAAGGGGCAGGGCCCCACAGCAGCAATAGCAGGGTGCTCGACATGAGCCCCATAGACCTATGTTTCCTGCCACCCTCCCATCACCACCGCAGATGCCAGCTTTACCACCCATTCCAGCAGTCCCAGTCCAGCAGGGATAACTTCAGTACGGGCGAGTTTATCATCCCCAGCAGGCCGCAGTCCCACATGATCCACCTACTATTGAGGGTACGTTCTCTATTCAGGGGACTATAGGGATTATTTTATTTGATACGGGGGCCACACACTGTTTCATTGCCACGAGATTTGCATGCACTATGGGGTTGTTAGACACTGTGGAGAGCACTGTTACTTGCGTAGATTCACCATTGAGTAGGGGTTCTATGATTTCCATTATATGTAAAGGTGTGGGTATCGAGATCGGGAGGTTTACTTAACCTACTGATATGTTAGTGTTAGATATGACGGAGTACGATGCTATCGTTGGCATGGATTGGCTAGTTGCATATCTAGCCATAATTGATTATTTCAGCAGGAGTATTATTTTTGCCATACCCGGGCAAGAGATGTTCTTAGTGGAGATGCCTCATCCTGAGGGAGGATCGTCCACTCACTTGTATTATATAGAGGATGAGACCTCTAAGGATGTGGTAATACCACTCGATTCGATTCCAGTTGTTAGGGAGTTTGCTGATGTATTCCAGGATATTCCAAGATTACCTCCTAGTAGAGAGATAGACTTTGTTATTAATTTAATTCCGGGCACTCGACTTATAGCTCGCGCACATTACCGTATGGCTCCAGCGGAGATGATAGAGCTACGAGATCAGATAGAGAAGCTGTTGGGTCAGGGGTTTATCCGTAGGAGTACTTCGTCATGGGGTTCCCCTGTGTTATTTATAAAGAAGAAGGATGGATCGTTGAGGCTTTGTGTAGATTATCAGGATTTGAATAAAGTCACGATAAGGAATAAATATCAGTTGCCCCGAATTGATGACTTATTCGACCAATTGAGAGGAGCGGCCTTCTTTTCAAAAATTAACTTGCGATCAGGATACCATCAGTTGCGTATCAGGGAGAAGGACGTCACTAAGACTGCCTTCTTGATGAGATATGGTTCCTACGAGTTTTGGGTTATGTCTTTTGACCTAACCAACACCGCAGCCGTGTTTATGGACTTGATGAATAGGGTATTCAGAGAGTTCCTAGACCAGTTCATCATCGTCTTCATTAATGACATTCTGGTTTACTCCCAGACAGAGGAGGAACACACCGAGCACTTGAGGTGAGTTTTGCAATTGCTGCGTCAGAAAGAGCTATATGAAAAGTACGAGAAGTGTGGGTTTTGGCTCAAGAAAGTTCAGTTTTTGGGGCACATCATTTCAGACAAGGGGATATCTATTGATCTGGGGAAGGTAACCGCAGTGAGAGAGTGGGGACATCCCATGACACCGACTGAGATCCATAGTTTCTTGGGCCTAGCAGGATACTACATGAGGTTTATTCTGGGTTTCTCCAAAATAGCGGGTCCTTTGACACATCTCACTCGCAAAGGTGTGTCATTCATCTGGATCGATGCCTGTCAGTTCGCATTTGAAGAGTTGAAGGACAAGTTGACCTCAGCGCCAGTGTTAACATTGCCCAGATCGGGAGTTGAGTACCTAGTCTACACCAATTCATCCTTACAAGGACTTGGAGGTGTACTGCAACAGGAGAGTCATGCCATAGCTTATGCTTCCCATAATCTTAAGCCTCACGAGAAGAATTAACCCACCCACGACTTGGAGTTAGCAGCAGTTGTATTTTCTCTTTGGATTTGGAGACATTATCTCTTGGGGGAGAAATTCCATTTATTCACGGACCACAAGTCCCTACAATACCTCTTCACACAGAAAGAATTAAATATGCGTCAACATAGGTGGCTTGAGTTCGTGAAGGATTATCAGTTCGATATCCAGTACCACCAAGGAAAGGCTAACGTGGTAGCTGACGTGTTAAGCCTTAGGCCAGTAGGTGAGGTGGCCGAAGTGTGGAGAGCAAAGTGGAAGGAGTTGGGATGCCATGATGCAGTGGCCCGATCATTCATGTCGGTAATGACCGTTACGCCCCAGATTGTTACGAGAGTGATACAGGCCCAGGCAAAAGACTCGTTTTATCAAGAATAAATAGTTCATTTACTACCAGAGGGATCCGAGTCCTATATCGTTGATTCAGACGGTGGCCTATGCTTCAATGGGAGACTAGTTGTTCCTGAAGGGGAAAACTTGCAATACTAGGTTATGGCAGAGTCGCACGATTCGCGGTACATCCTGGTGGGGATAAGATGTACCAGGATATGAGGCGACAGTACTGGTGGTGCGGGATGAAGAGAGATATTACCGAGTTCGTTTCTAAATGTACCACTTATCAGCTGGTAAAGGTGGACCATCAGAGACCGGCAGGACTTCTACAACCGTTAGAGGTTCCTATGTGGAAATGGGAGAGCATTTCCACGAAGTTTTTCACGAGGTTACTTACTTTGCAGAGGGGTCACGACTCCATATGGGTAATCATAGAGAGATTGACCAAAGTTGCTCATTTTCTGCCAGCCCGGACAGACTACACTACGGGACATTATGCCTAGATTTTCATAGTGGAGATAGTGAGACTTCACGGGGTGCCTCTCAATATCGTGTCCGACCGAGACAAGATATTTACTTCACGATTTTGGGAGAGTTTCTAGGAGGCCATGGGTATAGAATTGCGGCTGAGTACTGCGTATCACCCGCAAATAGATGGGCAAATCGATTGGATGAATCAAATGTTGGAAGATATGTTGCGTATGTGCATCTTAGATTTTGGAGTGGTTGGGAGCAGTACCTTCCACTGGTGGAGTTTGCTTATAATAACTCCTACCAGTTCACCATTGGCATGCCTCCATTCGAGGCGTTGTATGGTAGACATTGTCGTTCCCTAGCATGTTGGCTGGAGGTGGTGAATAACAAGCCTCTTGGGCTGGAGGTAATTCAAGATACCTCAACGAGGATAGAGATGACACGGAGCCGTATTCGGGTAGCTCAGGACCGACGAAAGAGCTATACTGATGCCAAGAGGTTCTTCAGAGAGTTCAAGGTGGGAAGAAGGGGAAACTGGCACCAAGATATGTGGGGCTGTTTCCTATCATCGAGCGGATTGGGCCAGTAGTGTATAGACTTGGGTTACCGGCGCACTTGCATAGGATTCATGACGTGTTCCATATTTCCTAGCTAAGGAGATATCTTAGGGACGATTTGGTCCATACCCATATTGCTTTGGAGAACATCGATCTTCAGCCTGATAGTTCTTACGAGGAGGGGTCGATTGCTATTCTGGACCACAGCGAGAGGAAACTGAGGTCGAAGATAGTACCGTTAGTACGTGTTCAGTGGCGGCATCATAATGCCGAGGACTCAACCTGGGAGCGCAAGGATGAGATGCGCGAGTGATATCCAGAGCTATTTTTTCCAGGTACACTTTACTTTTGAATTTCGGGACGAAATTCTGTTACTAGGGGGAAGTATGTAATACCCCGTAATTTTATTGATTTTTATTTAATGGATTAATTAATTAAATGAGAATTAATTGGAAATTAATCCGGAATTAAATACTATCGAGGCGTGAGTTGGTATTTGAGTATGAGGTTAATATTAAATATTATTGTGGATATATAGTAATATATGAGTATGGAAAGTATTAAAATTGTCAAGAGTTATAAATACGAAAATTTGGGAAATTAAGCTGGGACGCGCGTGTCAGTCATGTCAGAAAATGACTTTAATTAGATTAAAAAAATAAATTATATTTTTATCAACCCATTGATCATTTTCAGTGCGCTATTTTGTCCGGAAGGGTCAAAATAGTCAGAAAACACTTGTCGGGGGTTTAGTTTGGGTCCCAGGGCATTTTTAGGCCAAACAGGCAACCCAAAAGGGTATTTTGGTAATTTTAAAAATTGAGGAGTTAAGAACCCCAAATTTTGATTGTTAATTGTGAATAATTAGTAAGGCCATTATCAGCCAAAAGCAATAGAAGTGGGCTACGGGAGTTAGAGAGAAGTTACCATAGGGTTCCAAACCAAAACCACCACCATTTTAGCCGGAATAGTGACCGGAAAGAAGGAAGAATCAACCTTGATCATCAATAACGAATAAGAAGATCAAACTTAAGGCAAGTGATTTTGTTTCATTACTTGCGAGGAATTTTTCCTCTATGTTTAGTGCAGAAGTTAACATATGTCTTGAAAGATTGATGAAAACCCAATGGAATTGTTAGGGATTGCATATAAAATTGATTTGGACGAATTTAGTATCCAAAACATAGCATTTGATGTTGTCAAAATGAATTTAAAACGGAATTTTCACGTTCAATTAAATTATGGGTTCATGTTGTTAGGGTTTGGAGAAAAATTTGGGGATTTACGGATTTTACACGTTGATTTGAAGAAATTGACCCAAAAACTATGTTGTAAAGTGATCTAGGGTGGTTTAGAATAATTGAGGAACCTTAAATTCTGATTAGTAAGAATTTGGGATGATTTTGGAGAAGATAATATGGTGAAAAACGAATTTGGAAAAATTCTGGGCAGTTTCGGAGTTTTCATTAGAAGACCAACAAAGGTCATTCGAACGACCTTCTAACGATATTCCAGTAGCCCTTCTAACGAGTTGATGGTTTGTTCGAAGACTTTTGTTTGAACAACCTCGTTCGAACGAGATTTATGGGTCTTCTAACGAGATTTCAAAATGACCTCTTTCGGTCGATTTTTGGTTCGAACTTCGCGTAGGCTTAGCCATATGAGTGTTATTCTTCCCTTTATTGAATTTTAATAATTTTGGACCCTAGAGAATTTATGTTGGGAACTTTGTGAACACTTAGACTTAAGGAAGACTAGTAGGTCAATTCGTGAGACTGGAGTATAATGTAGGATTTAATTTTGGGTAATTATATAAAAGACTTGGTTACCATTATGAGTTAGGTTTTAAGTACTTGAGATTACGAAGTGAGATGTGTCGGGGGTCTATATTGTATATTATCCAGATACTTATAGATGTACAAACATGAATGATGGTATAGGGATGGAGAATATACCTCTATTAATATTATAAGATATCTAAGATCTGTGAATGCTTAGTATATGCACTTATATGTGTATAACATACCTACCATACTTGCTATCACGGGAGGTCGGCTTTTGGACAGGGCCATCTAATCTTTGTGTGCCTACGGGGAGATTTAGATGGGTACCTCAAGGACATAGGGTTGTGAATGATTTATTGCGAGTTAATAAGTCAGCTGACCATGGGAGCGTAGTTATGTGCGTGACCCATGGGTATGTGAACTATGTTCGCCTCCATTTTGTGTGATTGTTGTTTAAATAAACGGTTCCTGAGAGATTCGGAATACATTGTCCTTATGTACGCGATGTACCGGGATACGATAGCAGAGTATGTGTGCACCTCAACTTCGCCTAGGGGTGCCTTTATTGTATATTTATGATGGGGTTAATATACTGGTAATTGAAATAGACTGTTTATTAAAGCGTAAGTGTGAATACTTGAGACATTTTTAGTAGAGTTAAGAATGGGTAGGTCGCATAATAATTATTATACGTAAATGTGGGAAATAAAAAGGAAGACTCATAGTTTAGTTGGAAATGTCTGGTATTGACCCTTATATTATAAAGTAAGGTGAGGTTGCGAATTAGACTAGTTAGATAGTGACATAACTAGGATGGATTACGGATACGTTAGGAGTGCACAATTAGTTGAGAGGTAAGGAACTCACGTGAGTCCACGTACTAACATGTATTTTATATTCGGCGTGTTAACATTATTTAACACTTGCTATATTTTAAACTGTTTTCACAATCGGGACCTGACCCGTTTGCTTTCAAATCTATTTTCTTGTAAAAACCTTTTAGGTGCCCAGCCACAGGGACACCAAGCTTAGGAATTCCATTTCAGTGACGTTCTGTAGCTGCTGTGGAAGTTACAAGATCTCGATTGTAGACGCCTCCACTTTTTACTGTGACTCCATTCAGTTATCCATCTGTAGGGCATGTCACCCTTTTCTTTTAGAGACATCTTATTTACTCAGTTCTATTTCAGTTTCGGATAAATTATTTAGTGATTCAGACTTTGTACTTGTATTCAATATTCGGATATTTTAGAGGCGTGTTCCTCTATATTTATTTATTCCTTTATTATTTTATTGTGTCTGTGATGTGGTTGTGGTAACATTATTTCATAATTTAATTTGTTTGCATGTTAATCTAATTTATTTAAAATTGACAACCCACTTTTTAAATATTAGGTGGCTAGAAAGTGTTTAAATTTTTTTTCGACAGTGATGCTACGAACTGAACCAACTTGACATTTGGTATTAATTTGAATAAAGGAGTAGCTACCCGGTAGTTAATTAGACGGGGTGTCACACCTTTCTTATCTTTTTTCATGTGTTTCAACATTATTCTCAATGTTAAAATTTATTCTCACTTGAAAAATCAATTCTTTCCTTTTTCTTCTAAACTATTCATTGACTTTTTTACTTCATAAAAAATGTTCGGCTTTACGTAAATTTACCAATTTACCCATTTCTTGTCAAACACGCATTTAGCCATTTAACAAGTGTTGTTGGCAAAAAAGTTATTAACTTTTCAACTTAATTCTCAAAACACTTTTAATCACTTAATACTTGTCAAAAACTATATTTTTACCCATATTTCACACTTATCATTTTAGTGAAACTCATTATTTTCACTTAGCAAAAATATATCATTAATCTCCTTTTATTAAACTTAATTAATACATTTAGTTGTCAAATATTTTCTTGACAGCACACTATTCACTGTATTTACGACAATGCCACTAGTATTTGTTTCACACAAATATTATACTTTTAAATCGGTTTAATCATACTAATTTCGCCAAAAACCAATTTGTAATTTCTCAAAGTGTATTAATGATATTTCCAACATAATTTCAGTAATAAATTCCAAATTTTATGAAAAGACTTTATTTCCATTTACGTTTCCAAAATAAGTTGTAGAGACTTTAAATACCCAATTGACCACTATCAACACATTCGTCCTTCTTTAGTTTTTTTAATTACACTTAAGCATCAATTTAAAAGCAAGCATTTTAAACTTTCATTATTTACATATCAACCCAAATATTTCTTATTATGAGTTTATGTATCTCAAAAATACCCATCTAAGTAAAAGTCCAAGTTCTTCTTCTACTTCGTCATTTTGGTAAGAAAGTCCCATTTTTATTTCACGGAAATGGCCTATATTAGCCAAATATTTTTCTAAACATTAAATTACATTATTTACCTTTGGAACATCATTTTGACACATTTTATTTCATAAAATGTTCAAGGCTAGTATCCTGGAATTTATCCACCTTTTGAACCTATCAAAATTACTTCTTAAAAACTCATTTCTACACACCAAATGATGATATGATGACTAAACAACATGAAGTTGTAAATTAGCTAAAATACTACATATATTAAGTCTAATATATGTAAATATCATTCTAAAAATTATCAAACTCAAAACCTCAATCATAGTAAGATTTTCCCACATCTTAAGACTCCAAAATGGTGGTTGAATTGTGGTGTAGGAGGAGTAACCCCCACCTCCAAAGGTGGCCTCAAAGGGGTTATAATAAAAGCCGTCTATTAGAGCTTCCTTCCAAGCTCTTCTTTCTCTTCCTCTTTTAAGTCTACAAATAACTCTATAATCTTCCATAAATATCCAAGAATAACATCTCCATCAACCCATCATCCTTCCTGGGATAAATCTGATGGGGATGTGAATGATTAAGCCGATGTCCCTCCTTTCTCATTTATAACTAAATTCCAACTCCTACCACTCATAGTAGCCATGTGAAAATTCTCCACCACCCTCATATGCTAGACTTTACAACCCATGTCTGAAAAAGGGTGGGATGAAGTGGGAGGATGATTACAAGAATTCAAGAAACAAAAGAAAGTGGAAAACAACCTAAAATTATACAATCTGACCGAGTAAAAAATTGTCAAAAAAAGGCATTAGATAATTTTTTTTTGGAGATGTTGAAGAAGGTAAAGTTGCTCAAATTATATTTTGAGTCAGTATGGTGATTTTCAGAATTTTCTGAGCACTTTTATTTTTTTGACAAAAAATAATTTTTAATTATTTTTTGACTTTTGACCTCATAGTATTTTTATATGTACTTTTAGGTCCCAAATATGTAGTCATACTATTTTTATCCTTCTCCAATTGTCTAATAAAAATCACGCAAGTCCACGTCATGCGCAACACGCGCTGACAAAAATTGCGTTATATTAACCATGACCGTGTCACAATCATTCATTGGAATTTTTGCATCAAACTTAACCAACATACTTACTAGGACTATTAGGACTTAAATGCGCATCCATACGAACCATGCAACGTGGGGATTCTGTTTCTCCCCAGTTACTTTTTTTGCCATTTTGGCGTAGTTCCCTTATATATTTATTTCTAAAAATTTTCCTTAGAATAAAATCATCAATTTATTATTTAATATTTCTTTTCAAGGGCGGGGTATCACATTCTTCCCTCCTTAAGAAATTTCGTCCTCGAAATTGTGAACTCATCAATCTTAATCATTTATTCATCTAAGCAAACCGTTTCTAATTCTGGAGTATCCTAATCTTTACAGTTAAAACTCAAATATTCCATCCACGTTAATTATCATCAAGTTAACCCAATCATGGTAGGGTTTTTCATTAATAATACCCAAGCATGCCTAACTTATTCATACCAAGAAATTTTTTGAAAAAATCGGTATTCCTCAAACATCATGCCATTATTAATGAATTTATCATCACGAGTTAGGATTTACAAATCTATGTTTTCTCAAATTTTGAATCACGTCAAGACTAGGTTAATACATATGTAACACTTGCTAGTCATTCTTATCAGCAATCTTAAAAGAGTCACTTTGTCACATTGGCCTGAAAGACCGAAACCTCCCATGAGATCTTCATATTAACCTCAAAGCATCCTAGACATCATAATCCAAATTATACATATGAGTAACTATATCCTCAATTCAGAGTGTAACATTTGCACTTAAGGTCTCATTAAGTCCGATATCCACATAATTCCTAAAATGTATTCTTGATCCTATGACTGAAAAGCAATTATCTATACTGTAATTCCGTACTGTAACTAGTTCTATCGGTCAGCTGATAGGGTCGTTAACCTAAGATAACCAATTTACACATGAAAATTACGAGAAAAAAATTGCGAGACCATGCGCACACACAGACTAATGAAAAGATTAGGGTGCTTCCAACAAAGTGCGCAATCATTTACCAGTGATGCATCAGCCACAACCGGTCTAACCCGCTCCACTAGTGAGCTTATGTAGTGTCACACCCAGATCACAACTGAATAACAACTTCCCATTTTTGGGATCAAATGAAACATATGGAATCATAACGAATTAAGTGAATACCGAGCCAAAGGATAACAATTGATTTTTGGCAACGAACTGTTCTTGACAAAGTACGAACCCACAAGTGTTCTTAAGGTCCACAACTTATAAACAATGTTCCTCCTATGTACATTAACTGATCCTATGCAAATTTTCCATTCTTACTTTGTGAAGTTAAAACAAACGGTTTCTTAGGAGTAATTTTATGGGTTACACTTTTATATTTATACGTACTGCGCTAATTCATGAGAGATCGTCCTTATCATCTTTAATCATAAACAGTCGATCCATCATACCTAGGTCACCAAATTTCAATACGTGGTATCTAACCTCAATTTTCAAGTTCAACACATATGCACAGTCTCAAACAACTGAATTTACCACCACATTTCTAACTCTTAGCAACATCCTATGAAATCCTGAATATCACACTTAAGTTGAAGCTGGCGCTTCTAATCTCATAGGTAACATCTTTGCTCACCATGTACTATCACTATGGGTTATGCTAGGAGAATAATAATTTGATTTTACTGGGGTTACTCCAAACGCATCGGTAGCACAACATGGTGCTATGATTAAGCCTATTGCCTCATTCCAAGAATTATTTATTGAATATCAATACAACATCAAGTTACTCCAAGTTCTCCCATGCGCACAACCTAGCACTTACCATCATATTTACGACACAATCCTCAATGATCATATTAAGACAAGTTTTACAATTTATGGTGCAAATCTCCAAGGTTTTTCCACAAGTCAACATGTATGATAATGATTCATCAGCACCTAAACAATCCCTAATACTCATATTCTCCAAGGATTTATGGATATTTTCTTTAAACTTATAATTTTTTAATTATAAAGGTGTATCCACAATCAAATGTAAGAGTCGACTGTCACAAAAAAATCTTGTCATGCTCGATGTACTAGAAATAAATGTTAATTAAGCCCATCCAAGTGCTTGTCACAAAATTCAGATATAATTACCAACTTATATTTCTACAAGACTTATATCAAGTTACGTAATCATAATCTGAATGAATTCATCATATTGTCACCAATTCTAAGGCATTTTCTCCACATCAACATGATTTAGTCACTAAAGACCTATTATTAATTTATGAAATCCTCAACGCAATAATTCTGCCAAGATTTAAGGTAACAACATAAGATTTAGCCATTTCCCGAAGCTAACATATACGACCAAGTTCAATTATTATTTCGTCACAACATAAGCTTATCGTAATAATGTCCCAAAAACACTTTCCTTAAGTCAACTCAATTGTTTATCATAAAGATTTGATTAAGGCCACTATTATTCAATACCTTTATGTGGTAATCATTGATTTGATTCTCCTAGCGTCACACCAATTGTCTCCTATCATATACTAGGGGATCACCCATGACATATTCTCATGTCACCTTAATATGTCATTTCTACGCAAGTAAATAACATGCCTATCACTGAGGAACACTAATCAACCTTAGTTTTATCTAAGATATACAACCCCAAAGGTATCACCTTAATATGCTAATTACTTACATTACTATTTTTCTCAAATAACCTTCGCACTTACTCCTAAGAGCAATTATCATGGAATTACAAACTTATAAAGTTACTAGCCCGTAGTTAAAATCACTAGACAATGTCATATAAACCTCAATTTGTGTCTAATCATAGATTTATCTTGTCTCCAATATGTTATCATCACACTACGCGGTAAATCATTTGTTGTTATTTACTAAAGACTAAGGTAGGATACGGGACAATAGGTATTGCCTATAAAAATCCAAGACCATACTCCAAATGCCATAAGAGATCCTATTCCTCAATACCGTATTATTATAAGCTCCCAAAATTATCAATTTGATACCATCATCAACATTGTACCACAAGTACTATTTAATTTAACTCCTAGGTCAACTTAAGTCATCACGATTATCCAAGTTTACATTATAACCAAAATATATACATCACGGTATAAGAAACCCCAGTCCTCAACTAAGGGACCTACTAATTTCTCATCACAAGATGAATACTTACAAATATACTACCGAAGATATACACCGAAATACATTAATCAGAGTTTTCAATTTAATACACTCTTACTACGAAGTCAACACATATAATTTACACTCAAGTCAACTAATCTCCAAAGTTAAACCCAACCAATATTTCTAGCTACAATTTAGCTCACACTATTTAGTGCATTAACTTCTCTTATTCTTTGTTACCATTAAAATTAACACGCAATTTATCTCTTATCTAATGGATTTACGATGTTGTCGACATCAGATCATGCAGATGCCTGTAATTAATAACAAATCTATATCATGAATGCGGAAGCGATTTATAACTATCAACCAGATCGCTTGCCACTTGGCACCAACTTACTTCTCATGTTAACCTATTTGACTTTACTGACGAGGATACAAACTGTCACCAAACTAGCATGACTGGCCCAAACCAACATCGGCGTCGAAAGATCCACTACCGACCTCACCACGTCACACCCGAACGAAACATTGAACCTAAAGCTCTGATACCAAGTTGTGATGCCCCGAACCGGATTTAAGGGTTATTATAGGATCGACCCTGATCCGATCCAAGTGTCAAGTGTGGAGTGCAATGAACAACCTAAATAATGTTACTATTACACTTTTATTATTAAATAACATTACACTTTTCGTAGCGTGCGATTCCAATATAATATAAACTACGTGCGGGACCCAAGGGAAGTGCCCCAAAGGCCAAGTAAACAGAGCTACTAACATTAGTGCAAGTAAATATTACCTATATAACCCTCGCAATGTACGGAACCGCAAACAACCTGCCGTAAAAAAGAGGTGGGAGTTAGCGAAAGGCTCAGTGGGATTTATACGAATGCAACATATAAACGAACGACAGAAGAATACTCACTCATTATATGCGTATGAAAATATATATATATATATCTACATATATACTTTTGAAAATACATGCTCCGATGTATTAAATCATTTTATTCCAAAAATATAATTTATCCCTATTCATCCTCTTTGTCTTTCCCAAAATATTCTTTTTGGATAATCTTTCTTTAAAATCACATTCTTCCCTATTAACGCACACGGTTAATCATTTACAGGAAAAACCTTTATTTTCTTAAAAATATTCATCTATTCAACGTTTATTAACTCACGCTAGAATTACTTTGCCATTATTTTAATATTCTTATTAAAATAATCTTTATGACATGTACTCCTCGTGTTTGGAAAATATTCATTTTCATTGAGAAACTTATACTGCACACGACACAAAATATTTATTATTTCATGAAAACTTTGGTTATTTCCATCTTTCATCCTTTTGCAAATCTCAAAGATTTATTTACATTATTTTTTAAGAATATTACCATCCTTCATTTCTTATTACAAGAATTATCAATATTTGCCTTGGAGTCTATCCATTATTCCTGGATTTCACAGGCTCTACACCATCGGTCTCCAGTCACCATATGCTCATTTGTACAGGCTTTGGGGTCTTTCACCACTTGGGATGTCATGCCCTCCTTAATTCTTGGCATCATGCAAGTATCCTTTCTTATCTTTTTTCAAGTGTTTCAACATTATTATCAATGTTCACATTTATTCTCACTTGGAAAATCAATTCTTTCCTTTTTCTGCCAAACTATTCATTGACATTTTTATTTCATAAAAAATGTTCCGCTTTACGTAAATTTACCAATTTACCCATTTCTTGTCAAACACACATTTAGCCATTTAACAAGTGTTTTTCCCAAAATAGTTACTAACTTTTCAACTTAATTCTCAAAACACTTTTAACCATTTAATACTTGTCAAAAACTATATTTTTACCCATATTTCACAATTATCATTTTAGTGAAACTCATTATTTTCACTTAGCAAAATATATCATTAATATCCTTTTATTAAACTTAATTAATACATTTAATTGCCAAATATTTTCTTGACTGCACACTATTCACTGTATTTACGACAATGCCACTACTATTTGTTTCACACAAATATTATACTTTTAAATCGGTTTAATCATACTAATTTCGCCAAAAACCAATTTGTAATTTCTCAAAGTGTATTTATGATATTTCCAACATAATTTCAGTAATAAATTCCAAATTTTATGAAAAGACTTTATTTCCATTTATGTTTCCAAAATAAGTTGTACACGCTTTAAATACACATTTGACCACAATCAACACATTTGGCCTTCTTTACTTTATTTAATTACACTCAAGCATCAATTTAAAAGTAAGCATTTTATACTTTCATTATTTACATATCAACCCAAATATTTCTTATTATGAATTTATGCATCTCAAAAATACCCATCTAAGTAAAAGTCCAGTTTCCTCTTCTACTTCATCATTTTGGTAAGAAAGTCCCATTTTTATTTCATGAAAATGGCCTACATTAGCCCAGTATTTTTCTAAACATGAAATTACATTATTTACCTTTGGAACATCATTTTGACACATTTTATTTCAGAAAATGTTCAATGCTAATATTCAGGAATTTATCCACCTTTTGAACCTTTCAAAATTACTTCTTAAAAACTCATTTCTACACACCAAATGATGATATGATGACTAAACAACATGAAGTTGTAATTTGCTAAAATACTACATATATAAAGTCTAATATATGTAAATATCATTCTAAAAATTATAAAACTTTAAACCTCAATCAAAGTAAGATTTTCCCAACTCTTAAGACTCCAAAATGGTGGTTGAGTGGTGGTGTAGCAGGAGTAACCCCCACCTCCAAAGGTGGCCTCAAAGGGGTTACAATAAAATCCATCTATTAGAGATTCCTTCCAAGATCTTCTTTCTCTTCCTCTTTTAGGTCTTCAAATAGCTCTATAATCTTCCATAAATGTCCAAGAATAACATCTCCAATAACCCATCATCCTTCCTATGGATATACATGGTGAAATATGGTGTTTATAGGTTAAAATACGGTGGTTTCAAGGTGGTTTATGGGTGGGGTAAGGACAACTACGAATTTGAGAATGGTATTTGACTTAGAGAAGCTTAAGGGAGTGAAGGAAATGGGATAAATCTGATGGGGATGTGGATGATTTAGCCCATGTCCATCCTTTCTCATTTAAAACTCAATTCCAACTCATACCACTCATAGAACCCGTGTTAAAATTCTACACCACCCTCACATGCTAGAATTTACAACCCTGATCTGAAAAGGGGTGGGATGAAGTGGGAGGATAATTACAAGAATCCAAGAAACAAAAGGAATTGGAAAACAACCTAAAATTATACAATCTGGCCGAATAGAAAATTGTCAAAAACAGGCATTATATGATTTTTTTGGAGATGTTGAAGAAGGGAAAGTTGTTCAAAATTAAATTTTGAGTTGGTATGGTGATTTTCTGAATTTTCTGAGCATTTTTATTTTTTTGACGAAAAACAATTTTTAATTATTTTTTATTTATTTTATGACTTTTGACCTCATGGTATTTTTATATGTCTTTTTAGGGTCCCAAATATGTAGTCATACTATTTTTATCCTTCTCCAATTGTCCTACAAAAATCGCGCAAGTCCGCTTCTTGCGCGTGTCAAAAATCGCATTATATTAACCATGGCCGTGTCACAATCATTCATTGGAATTTTTGCATCGAACTTAGTCAATATACTTACTAGGACTATTAGGACTTAAATGCGCGTCCATGCAAAACATGCAACGTGGGGATTCTTTTTCTCCTTAATTATTTTTTTTGCCATTTTGGCGTAATTCCCTTATATATTTATTTCTAAAAATATTCCTTCGAATAAAATCATCAATTTATTATTCAATATTTATTTTCAAGGGCGTGGTATCACATTCTTCCCTCCTAAAGAAATTTCATCCTCGAAATTGTGAACTCATCAATCTTAATCATTTATTCATCTAAGCAAATCGTTTCTAATTCTGGAGTATCCTAATCTTTACAGTTAAAAATCAAATATTCCATCCACGTTAATTATCATCAAGTTAACCCAATCGTGGAAGGGTTTTTCATGAATTATACCCAAGCTTTCCTAAATTATTCATCCTAAATTTTTTTTCGAAATAATCGGTATTCCTCAAACATCATGCCATCATTAATGAATTTATCATCACGAGTTAGCATTTACAAATCTATGTTTTCCCAATTTTTTTTGATAAATAAATGATTGTATAAATACCAAATCGCTAAGGGAGCGAACCCGTATATAGGGCGTATACAAACAAAAAAGAAAAGATATACAGATGAACCCCGATAAACATACTTTTGGATTACATAGCTGAGTGAATCTCCTCCACGAAGTCCAAAAAATCATGCGTCGTAACAGTAATCCTCTCCTTAGACCAACAGAGCAGAGTGCTCAAAAGGATATAATGAAGTCTCGATGGAGATGTTTCAATGCCATCAAAAACTCTGGAATTCCTTTCAAGCCAAATCGTCCGAAATATGTTGTGCGCAACCACATTCCATATCCTCTTGTCTCCTGACCAACCCCACGGAGGTTTCCACATATCTAAAAGCCCCCTCACTGACCTTGGCATGACCCAAACTGTCCTCGTCAAAGCAAAAAAAGTGTCCCATAATCCTCTCGTCACCCTGCAATGTAACAACAAATGATTGGTCTTCTCCTCTTCCTCGTAGCATAACCAACAACGACTAGTCAAGAGATATCTTCTCTTCTGCAAACCTTCTAGCATTAAAATTGCCTGTCTTACTACCATCCATACGAAAAACTTGACCTTATGCAGCACTTTAACTCTCCATATCTTCTTCCATGGAAAGCTAACCGTCAAAGTACCTCTACCCATCAAAAAACGATAGTAACTGCGAATTGAAAAGGCACCCGTCCCTCCCCCTTCCACTTTAGAGAATCCTCTCTGAGTTTCGGACTAGGAGCCGCTTTCAACCATTGCATGAACAAGTCAGCCTCCTGTAACTCCCAGTCCCATAACCTTCTCCTAAGTTGAGGTCTCCACATTATCTAGTCTCCATTAACGGTCACATGCTCGGCCACCAATCCATTCGGATTCCTCCCTAAGTTGAACATCCTTGAAAAAAATTCTTGAATAGTTTTATTTATGCCCCATTTGTCTTTCCAGAACCTTATCCTATCCCCTTTCCCTAAGGAAAATTATGTATGGCTTATATAATCCTCCCATCCATTCGCAATATGTTTCCATAAACCCACGCCATGAGCTAAAGGTACTTGAATTGGCCTCCATCCCATTTGATAAGATCCCCATCTAGCATCAATAACTCGCCTCCATAATCTGTTGGTCTCCTGCGGATATCTCCATAACCACTTTCCAAGGAGAGCCCTGTTAAATTTATCCAAGTTTCTCACACCTGCCCCCCTCCTTGATTGGCTTACAAACTTCCTTCCATCTAACCAGACTGTGTTTAAAGCTATCTTCTGTGCCTCTCCACAAAAAGTTTCTCATGAGCTTCTGCATTTTATCGCACACTGCCACAGGAATAGGAAAAATAGACATGTAATAGGCGGTCAAACTGGACAAGCAAATCTTAATGAGAGTCAATCTCCCCCTTTAGAGAGATACACATTCTTCCATCCTATCAATTTCCTCCTCATTCTCTCCAAAACCGGGTCCCAAATAGCCTTCGACTTAAATATGGCTCCGAGAGGCAGCCCCAGATAAGTATTAGGGAAAGACCCAATCCTACCACCAATCATGCCTGCTAGACCCTCAACAACTCCTTCCCCCCCATATACGAATCATCCACACTTCCCCCCCATTCATCCGAAGCCCTGAGACAGTCTCAAAGCAAATTAGTAAGAGCTTAAGGGAACGAATTTGCCTTCGATTCGCGTCACAAATCGCATCATCTACAAACCGAAGGTGGGAAACAGAAATAATCTCAGAATTAGTGGTCCCAAGAGAAAAGCCCCTTATCCACCCCGCCTCGACCACCCGACCCATCATTCGACTGAAATAATGGATTACCAAAATGAATAAAAAAAGGAGATAATGGATCGCCCTGCCTCAATTCGCGGGAACACGAAAAAAATCCTTTCGAAACTCCATTTATCAGCACCGAGAATCTTACTGTAGAAACACACCTCTGCATCCACCGGCACCACCGATCCCTGAAACCCATCCTCTTCAGAATATAGAGAAGAAACTCCCAATTAACATGATCATACGCCTTCTTGATATCCATCTTACACGCAATTCTAGGAACCCCACTATGCAACCTCGCCTCCACACATTCATTGGCCACCAAAACTGCATCGAGGATCTTCCTTCCACCCATAAAAGCATTTTGATATTCCTGAATCAAGGGGTCAATCACCGTCCTCAATTTGAAAGATAATACTTTGGCAAGAGGCTTATATATACTCCCAATTAAACTAATCGGTCTGTAGTCTCTAATATGAATAGACCCCCCTTTCTTAGAAATCGGAGTGATAAAGGGGTAGCATTTTACCTGGGAACAAAGTAGCCTCTATTATGAAATTCCTCAAAAAAATCCATCACATCACCTCTCACCACTGCTCAATTACGTTGGAAAAAAGCAATCGAAAACCCGTGTGGTCTTAGCGCCTTGTCCCCGCTCATAGACTTGAGGGCCTAAACAACTTCCTACTCAAAAAATAACCCCTCGATTTCTTCTGCCTCGATCTCCGATATACTATCAAGCTCGGCACCATCAAGCGAGGGATGCCACACCTCCTCTTCCCTGTAAAGCTCCTCATAATAGAGAGAAATTGCCCCCCTCACCTCACTAACTTCTTTGAAAGTATCACCCCCACTTTAATTTTACTAATATAATTCCCATGTCGATGGGAATTTGATACTCTGTGAAATAACTTAGTATTTGAATCACCTTCCCTCAACCACAAAGCCCTAGATTTCTGCCTCCAGCTGATTTCTTCCTGAATTAATCTCTTCCCTAGCTCCCCCTTCTTTATCTCTCCTCTCCTCCTCTGAGAGGCCGTCTCTCCCTTCTTTCTCATAACGTCTCCTTATCTCCTCCATAAATCTAGCTGTAACCAAAAGATTATTACCAAAAACCTCTCTATTCCACTTCCTTAAATCTTCCCTGAGCAAAACTTAATTTTACGACGAGTCTATAACTAGCATTACCCTCCACCTCGTACCCTATCCACCAATTCCTAACTCTATACTTAAAATCCGGCTCCTTTAGCCACATATTCTCAAATCTGAATGGAGACCTCCCTTCCCTCCACCCCCCAGACTCCAGAAGAATAGGCACATGACCAGAGGTCACCCTGGGTAAGCAGGACAGAATCACCCCTGGAAAATGCTCCTCCCAACCCTGCGAAATAAGAAATTTGTCTAGTCGAGACAAAGAAGGCATGCCCATTAGACTCGACCAACTAAACAGGCCCCCTTCCAGTGGTAAGTCCATAAGCTCCATCTCATCAATGAATTCAGAGAAGTCTCTCATATACCTATCAGTTCTACCTCCATTGCTTCTCTCCGTACCAAAACGGACCACATTAAAGTCGCCTGCCAAACAGAATGGAAGGTCCCATAAACTGACCACTCCAGCTAGTTCTTCCCATAACTCCCACCTAGACTGATCCTCCATCGGGCCACAAATCCCCAAGAAACTCCACGTAAAACCATATTCCTTATTTTTAAACATACAAGATAAGGACCATCTGCCCTCTAAACTCTCAATTAATTAGACCACAACAGAATTCCACAATATGACCACCCCTCCTGATACTCCGCTAGCATCCATGCTCACCCATTTAATTACACTCCCTCCCCATAGTGATATAATAGTATCTTCCTCCATGATGGGCATCTTTGTCTCCTGAAGACAAAGGATATCGGGCTTCCACTTTGCGATCTCTCCTCCAACGATACCCCTTTTGTTGTTGTCATTCAGCCCTCTTACGTTCTACGAGATAATTCGAAGATTCATTACTTAAATTAACTAATTAAACCTCTCGTCCTTCTTCCTCCTCGTCCCCCACCTCTCCTACCCCAAATATATTATTCTTCTCGTATAACTACCAAACCTCCCTCTCACACCCCTCAATAACTACTCCAATGGCATTGCTAAAAGATCCCAATAATTCCTCCCTCCATCTCACCGGGTCTACCTCCTATCCTTCTTCCTCATTATCAATTACATCTCCTACTTGTTTTAGGATCACTAAGTCTACCCACAACCTAGAATTGTTTAGTTCCCGAAAGTGTGCCCCATCGCTTATAAAGTCCCCCGACGTCATTTCACTAGCCACCACAATCACTTTACAATTATTTTCTGCTAACAAATTCGACTCCCTACCTCCATTGTCCTCTATTCTCCTAACTGGTAATTCCACCTTTTTCCCCATGCTATATTTCCCCATCGCCTTTCCTTTACTGCCCTTTTTTCCCTCATTTCTAAAATCCTTGATATTTTTTACCCCTAACATAGATGAACTGAGATAAATCTCATTCTTTCCTTTTATTTTCTCACCGCGCATCTCTATCCCCCCTTTATTTCTATTAACCCTCCTGATTTATTTTCTCCCTCTAATAGACTATTAGTTATCGATTTAACTTCTTCTTGGTCGAGTCACCACCATCCCTGGTTTAAGTGCCCCTAACATCATGCGACTTTAAGACCTGATTTTTCTTGCAGATTTGAGGCCCCCCCCCACTAGTATTGGTGCATTTATTAACACAAACCCCATGTTTTTAAAAAAATGAAACTTTGTTTTCTTCACACCTTGTCATCTTGTCTGATCTAAATACACCAGCCATCTTTTTACCAAGCGTGGCCTTGGGACCTGCCTTAGGCATCAATAGATCGACATTCCTTTTGATATCCCTAAAGTTTTCTTTAGACGAAAAAGAGGGTCCACATGACAAAGCATGCTCATCATTCTTAGCCCCTATTTTGTCCAGCATGGGGATCTGACAAGCTGCCAAACTCCCTTTTCCTCCAACCCCTTCTCTCTTATTTTGAATAATGAATAATCTTGTCTTATCATTATTTATAGGGACAACTACGTCCATAATCGTTTTATCAGTCCTCTCTCCTGCCACTTCATTAACATTCGTTGTTGTTGGAGGTAATGGTATGGGAGTGGTGACCTTCCCATGCGTTGCTCTCTGCCACATCTGATCCCTATGCCTCAATGATTTAACGTCCCACGATGACAAGTGCCTAGCTGTACGGCTACCCCGTGTGGTGGCAGCCCGTCCGTCTCCCTGGTCATCCGTAATCGGTGGTGCTTCGTGGGTATCTACATCTGCTATCTTCCCTATCTCGTCCATCCTCTCATCTGCTACACCACCGCCACTGTCACCCATTAAATTGTGCCCCATTTTTTAAATGTTCGGGTCTGTGCTAGGACCGGCTGTGATATCTTTCAGAACCACCCGAATAGATCTTGAACTCCCACAATCATTTTTTCCATATCCCGCTACCACCACCGGGTCCGACTAACTAACTCCTTTAACTAGGGTAGTATTTTCACCACTATAATGGAAATATAGCTCCTCATCCCATATGGTCAGAGAAAACACCCACCCCCTACTCTGACTTTCACACTATGTGGCAAGTGGTCACTCCATTTTACCAAAATCCGTACCCACTGTAACTCTCCCCCCACCATGGTCTCTTCATCTACCTTCACAAATCCCCCACATTTATCCCCTAAAGCTGTAAAACCTTCCACCCGCCATCGATGGAGAGGCAGGCCCATGACTTAATCCGTCGGAATGAGGATATAAACCACTCTTATGAAACCCCGACAGTGGGTTCCACCTTTGGACCCACAGTTTATGTCCAAAAAACAGCCAAGTTTTCTTTTTCAATACCCTATCAGCTTCCTTATTAGATGCGAATACAACTTGAAATAAGGACGATTGAAGGCTCCTAACCTCAGTTTCACCAATGGGGTTCCAATTGTCTGCTACCCATTGCTTTAACATCTTTAGAGAAGGCGGTGACGTTTTCATATCTCCGACTCCCCCAACCACGGCTCTTTGGAAAAAATGATTTCTAGACAGATATGAATCATCTTAGACAATAAGATATGTCCTTTTCATACTATCTTCATTGATATTAATCTTTTCAAGAGGCCATGTCTCCACCTTGGTTGCTTGAAGATAACTTTGCCCCATTACTACACCAGCGGAACAACTTGTTTTTTACACGAAGAAACCGTTTGTTTTTTGCTCTACACAGCGAACCACACGCTCCATCATGAAGAAGACCCAACCAACATAGCTACAAACCCTCCTCCCTGTATCTTCCGACAGTAGAAAATACCTTGCATCCCCCTCCTTTTTGATAGCAATATTAAAGCAGCAACATCTTTTCCTCACACTAGTGTAGGCCAACACATTCCTATCCAATCTTTGTCGCATCTTAAAAAATCTGACTGGCTCTACATTTTCCTCCCTGATGCACGCCCCTAACCATTGTACCTCTCCTTTCATTAATGTGGCACTGATGGAACAATGGATCCCCTGAGCGTAGAGTTTGAAATTATAAACAAATTTTGAATCATGTCAAGACTACCACGTCAAGACTAGGTTAATACATGTGTAACACTTCCTAGTCATTCTTATCAGCAATCTTAAAAGAGTCAATTTATCACATTGACCTGAAAGACCGAAACCTCCCATGAGATCTTCATATTAACCTCAAAGAATCCTAGACACCGTAATCCAAATTATGCATATGAGTAATTATATCCACAATTCGGAGTGTAACATTTGCACTTCAGGTCTCATTAAGTCTGATATCCACATAATTCCTGGAACATATTCTTGAACATATGACTAAAAAGTAACTAACTACACAGTAATTCCAAACTGTAACTAGTTCTATCGGTCAGCTAATAGGGTTGTTAACCTAAGACAACCAATTTACACATGAAAATTACGAGCAACAAATCGTGAGACCGTGCGCACGCACAAACTAATGAAAAGATTAGGGTGCTTCCAACAAAGTGCGCAATCATTTATTGTGACGCATCATCCACAACCGGCCTAACCTGCGCCACTACGGAGCTTATGTAGTGTCACACCCAGATCACAACCGAATAACAACTTCCCATTTTTGGGATCAAATGAAACATATGGAATCATAACAAATTAAGTGAATATCGAGCCAAAGGATAACAATTGATTTTAGGCAACAAACTGCTCTTCACAAAGTACGAACCCACAAGTGTTCTTAAGGTCCACAACTTATAAACAATGTTCCTCCTATGTACATTGAATGATCCTACGCAAATTTTCCATTCTTATTGAAGTATAAATTCATTCTTTTGTGAAGTTAAAACACAAGGTTTCCTAGGACTAATGTTTTGGGTTACACTTTTATATTTGTACGTACAACGCAAATTAACGCGAGATCATCCTTCTCACCTTTTATCACAAATAGCCGATCCATCATACGTACGTCTCCAAATTTCAATACGTGGTATCTAACCTCAATTTTCAAGTTCAATACATATGCACAGTCTCAAACATCTGAATTTACCTACAGCTTCCTCACTCTTAGCAACATCCTATGCAATCCTGAATATCACACTTTAGTTGAAGCTGACGCTTCTAATCTCATAGGTAACATCTTTGCTCACCATGTACTATCATTAAGGGTTGTGCTAGGCGAATAATAATTTCTTTTTACTAGGGTTACTCCCAATGCATCGGTAGCACAACAGGGTGCTATGATTAAGCCTATTGCCTAATTCCAAGAATTATTTATTGAATATCGATATAACATCAAGTTACTCTAAGTTCTCCAAAGTGCACAACCTAACACTTGCCATCATGTTTACGACACAATCCTCAATGATCATATTAAGACTAGTTTTACAATTTATGGTGCTAATCTCCAAGGTTTTTCCACAAGTCAACATGTATGATCATGATTCATCAGCACCTAAACAATCCGCAATACTCATATTCTCCAAGGCTTTATGGATTGCTTCCGTAAACTTATAATTTTTTTTATAAGGTGTATCCACAATCAAATGTAAGAGTCGTCTGTCGCAAAAAAATCTTGTCATGCTCGATGTCCTAGAAATAAATGCTAATTTAGCCCATCCAAGTGATTGTCACAAAATTCATATATAATTACCAACTTATATTTCTCCAAGAGTTATATCAAGATACGTGTTCATAATCTGAATGAATTCATCATATTGTCACCAATTATAAGGCATTTTGTCCACATCAACATGATTTAGTCACTAATGACCTATTATTATTTTATGAAATCCTCAACGCAATAATTCTCCCAAGACTTAAGGTAACAACATAAGATTTAGCCATTTCTCGAAGCTAACACATACGACGAAGTTCAATTATTATTTCGTCACGACAGAAGCTTATCGTAATAATGTCCCAAAAACACTTTCCTTAAGTCAACTCAATTGTTTATCATAAAGATTTGATTAAGGCCACTATTATTCAATACCTTTATGTGGTAATCATTGATTTGATTCTCCTAGCGTCACACCAATTGTCTCCTATCATATACTAGGGGATCACCCATGACATATTCTTACGTCACCTTAACATGTCATTTCTACGCAAGTAAATAACATGCCTATCACCAAGGAACACTAATCAACCTGAGTTTTATCTAAGATATACAACCCCAAAGGTATCTCCTTAATATGCTAATTACTTACATTACTATTTTTCTCAAATAACCTTCGCACTTACTCCTAAGAGCAATTATCATGGAATTACAAACTTATAAAATTACTAGCCCGTAGTTGAAATCACTAGACAATGTCATATAAACCTCAATTTGTGTCTAATCATAGATTTATCTTGTCTCCAATATGTTATCATCACACTACGCGGTAAATCATTTGTTGTTATTTACTAAAGACTAAGGTAGGATACGGGACAATAGGTATTGCCTATAAACATCCAAGACCATACTCCAAATGCCATAAGAGATCCTATTCCTCAATACCGTATTATTATAAGCTCCCAAAATTATCAATTTGATACCATCATCAACATTGTGCCACAAGGACTATTTAATTTAACTCCTAGGTCAACTTAAATCATCACGATTATCCAAGTTTACATTATAACCAAAATATATACATCACGGTATAAGAAACCCCAGTCCTCAACTAAGGGACCTACTAATTTCTCATCACAAGATGAATACTTACAAATATACTACCGAAGATATACACCGAAATACATTAATCAGAGTTTTCAATTTAATACACTCTTACTACGAAGTGAACACTTATAATTTACACTCAAGTCAACTAATCTCCAAAGTTAAACTCAACCAATCTTTCTAGCTACAATTTAGCTCACACTATTTAGTCCATTAACTTCTCTTATTCTTTGTTACCATTAAAATTAACACGCGATATATCTCTTATCTAATGGATTTACGATGTTGCCGACGTTAGATCATGCGGATGCCTGTAATTAATAAAATATCTATATCATAAATGCGGAAGAGATTTATAACTATCAACCAGATCGCTTGCCACTTGGCACCAACTTACTTCTCATGTTAACCTATTTGACTTTATTGACGAGGATACAAGATATCACCAAACTAGCGTGACTGGCCCAAACCAACATCGACGTCGAAAGATGCGCTACCGACCTCACCACGTCACACCCGAAAGAAGCATAGAACCTAAAGATCTGATACCAAGTTGTGACGCCCCGAACCAGATTTAAGGGTTATTATAGGATCGACCCTGATCCGATCGGAGTGTTAAGTGTGGGGTGCAATGAACAACCTAAATAATGTTACTATTTCAGTTTTATTATTAAATAAGATTACGCTTTTCTTAGCATGTGATTCCAATATAAAATAAACTACGTGCGGGACCCAAGGGAAGTGACCCAAAGGCCAAGTAAACAGAGCTACTAATGTTAGTACAAGTAAATATTACCACTATAATGCTCTCAATGTACGGAACCACATACAACCTGACGTAAGAAAGAGGAGGGTGTGAGCGAAAGGCACATTGGGATTTATACAAATGCAACATAGAAATGAACGGCAAAAAAGAATACTCACTCACAATATGCTTATGGAAATATGTATATATCTATATATATACTTTTGAAAATACATGCTACGATGTATTAAATCATTTTATTCCAAAAATATAATTTATCCCTGTTCATCCTCTTTGTCTTTCCCAAAATAGTCGTTTTGGATAATCTTTCTTTAAAATCACATTCTTTCCCATTAACGCACATGGTTAATCATTTATAGGAAAAACCTTTATTTTCTTAAAAATATTCATCTATTCAACGTTTATTAACTCACCTTAGAATTACTTTGCCATTATTTTAATATTCTCATTAAAATAATCTTTATGACTTGTACTCCTCGTGTTTGGAAAATATTCATTTTCATTGAGAAACTTATACTCCACACGACACAAAATATTTATTATTTCATGAAAACTTTGGTTATTTCCATCTTTCAACCTTTTGCAAATCTCAAAGATTTATTTGCATTAATTTTTAAGAATATTCTCATCCTTCATTTCTTATTACATGAATTATCAATCTTTGCCTTGGAGCCTAGCTATTATTCCTCGATTTCTCAAGCTCTACACCATCGGTCTCCAGTCACCATATGCTCATCTGTTCAGGCTTTGGGGTCTTTCAGCACTTGGGACGTCATGCCCTCCTTAATTCTTGGCATCATGCAAGTATCTTTTCTTATATTTTTTCACGTGTTTCAACATTATTCTCAATGTTCACATTTATTCTCACTTGGAAAATCAATTCTTTCCTTTTTCTTCCAAACTATTCATTGACATTTTTATTTCATAAAAAATGTTCCGCTTTACGTAAATTTACCAATTTACCCATTTCTTGTCAAACACGCATTTAGCCATTTAACAAGTGTTGTTCCCAAAATAGTTACTAACTTTTCATCTTAATTTTCAAAACACTTTTAACCATTTAATACTTGTCAAAAACTATATTTTTACCCATAGTTCACACTTATCATTTTAGTGAAACTCATTATTTTCACTTAGCAAAATATATCATTAATCTCCTTTTATTAAACTTAATTAATACAATTAATTGTCAGATATTTTCTTGACAGCACACTATTCACTGTATTTACGACAATGCCACAACTATTTGTTTCACACAAATATTATACCTTTAAACCAGTTTAAACATACTAATTTCGTCAAAAACCAATTTATAACTTCTCAAAGTGTATTTATGGTATTTGCAACATAATTTCAGTAATAAATTTCAAATTTTATGAAAAGACTTTATTTTCATTTTTGTTTCCAAAATAAGTTGTACACACTTTAAATACCCATTTGACCACTATCAACACATTTGGCGTTCTTTACTTTCTTTAATTACACTTAAGCATCAATTTAAAAGTATGCATTTTATACTTTCATTATTTACATATCAACCCATATATTTCTTATTATGAGTTTATGCATGTCAAAAATACCCATCTAAGTAAAAGTCCACTTTCTTCTTCTACTTCATCATTTTGGTAAGAAAGTCCCATTTTTATTTCATGAAAATGGCCTATATTAGCCAAATATTTTTCTAAACATGAAATTATATTATTTACCTTTGGAACATCATTTTGACAAATTTGATTTCATAAAATGTTCAAGGCTAATATCCTGGAATTTATCCACCTTTTGAACCTATCAAAATTACTTCTTAAAAACTCATTTCTACACACCAAATGATGATATGATGACTAAACAACATGAAGTTGTAAATTAGCTAAAATACTACATATATCAAGTCTAATATATGTAAATATAATTCTAAAAATTATCAAACTCTAAACCTCAATCAAAGTAAGATTTTACCACATCTTAAGACTCCAAAATGGTGTTTAAATGGTTATGTAGGTGGAGTAACCCCCACCTCCAAAGGTGGCCTCAAAGGGGTTACAATAAAAGCCCTCTATTAGAGCTTCCTTCCAAGCTCTTCTTTATCTTCCTCTTTTAAGTCTCCAAATATCTCTATAATCTTCCATAAATCTCCAAGAATAACATCTCCAACAACCCATCATCCTTCCTATGGTTATACATGGTGAAATATGGTATTTATAGACTAAATTATGGTGGTTTCATGGGAGTTTATGAGTGGGGTAAGGACACCTATGAATTTGAGAATGGTATCTGACTTAGAGAAGCTTAGGGGAGTGAGAGAAATGGGATAAATCTGATGGGGATGTGAATGATTAAGCCCATCTCCCTTATTTCTCATTTATAACTCAATTACAACTCATACCACTCATTGAACCCAATTGAAAATTCTCCACCACCCTCACATGCTAGACTTTACCATCCATGTATGAAATGGGAGGATGATTACAAGAATCCAAGAAACATACGGAAGTGGAAAACAACCTAAAATTATACAATTTGGCCGAGTAGAAAATTGTCAAAAAAAGTCATTAGATAATTTTTTTGGAGACGTTTTTGAAGGGAAAGTTGATCAAAATTAAATTTTTAATCGGTATGGTGATTTTCAGAATTTTCTGAGCACTTTTAATATTTTGACAAAAAATAACTTTTAATTAATTTTTATTTATCTTTTGACTTTTGACCTCACGGAATTTTTATATGTATTTTTAGGTTCCCAAATATGTAGTCATACTATTTTTATCCTTTTCCAGTTGTCCTACAAAAATCGCACAAGTCCTCGTCCTGCGCGACACGAGCTGACAAAAATCGCATTATATTAACCACGACCGTGTCACAATCATTCATTGAAATTTTTGCATCAAACTTAAACAACATACTTACTAGGACTATTAGGACTTCAATGTGCATCCACGCAAACCATGCAACATGGGGATTCTTTTTCTCCTTAATTACTTTTCTTGCCATTTTGGCGTATTTCCCTTATATATTTATTTCTAATATCTTTCCTTCGAATAAAATCATCAATTTAATATTCAATATTTATTTTCAAGGATGGGGTATCACAAATTCAATGGAGGGAGAGTCGTTAGTTAACTCCGGTAAAAAAGATGATAGAGCAATTCACCTTATAATTTTGGATAGGCAAGAAAATTGTTAGTCTTTCACTACTTATAAAAAGAAAATTGGTAGAAAAAAACTTTGATAAATACGACTCAAAATTTGGAGATGAAATGCCTCCTTTAGAAGATATTTCGAAGCACTGCCCCCATTCGGCAAAAGCTCGAAAGTTTATTGAAGACTCGGTTGAGAGGTGGAATTCAAACGTCCAATACTCGAGTAAGTAAATTCTTTTGAGACTTTAGTTAACATTATGGATCGAACTAATTTAGTTGAGGTACATGGATTTAACCAAAAAGGGAAAACGAAACAAGATTCTTTCCCGTATTTATTTTTAGCGGAAAAATTCGCCCTCAAATATAATAGGCGCTAGGTTACTTGTTCAAGACTTCATAAATTCTATTAATCATTTCTTTTCTTTAGTGCTTGTAAGGTCCATAGGAATGGTTTTAACTCCTTTATTTTATAAATAAAATAAATTTCGAATAAAAAAATGTGCGCCCGAGGGTTTGTAAGAAACACCACCATTTTATCTTTTTGCACAATTTTAATAAGCTCAGCACATTTTAAACCACAAGTGTTGTGAGAAAAAGGTTACGATGGAAAAATTTTTAGTGTGTTGTTGTTGCGAAGCCTTTCTAATAAAAAATCTTGGATACCTACAATCATCATCTAAACTTGCATATCATTAAGTAAGAGTATCAATCCCACTTTCAAGAGTGAGAGAACAAAAATGTGAAGATAAATATAAATTCACTTATATATATATATATATATATATTCTTTTAAAAACTATATTCAAAGGTAATTATGCTACTCAACTAGTGAATAAATATGAACGAAATCAAATACTAAAATTAGAGAAATACGAGGTAAATAAATGTGAGAACGGACAAGGGTTGGGATTAAACGACATATTTTAGTTTTTCTAGTTAATCAATACATTCAATTGAAATATCCCAAGCTAGTATTAGAATTGCAATTTTAACTCTCATCAAAAGTATAATTCTAACAATAACCACATTAAAAATGAAATTTAAGCCCCCACAACTCTTATAAAATATACTTACAATCCTCATAATAAATCATCCGCTAGGATCGATTCATCATAATTCATATACGCCATGGTAAATAGAATTTAGAAATGAAATTCAAGGAATAATACCACACTTGAGAAACACATGTCTCTCGTTTGATTCAAAAATGATTATTATGTCTTGAATTTTGATTTTCTTTCAAAAATCATTTATCCTCTCTCGAGGCATAAATTAAAAGGTGAAAGTTTAAAATTAATATTCAAAGGAATATCTCAAACAATCAAACTAATTAAGTATAACAAAATAACACATTGGTTCATCCTACCCATTGAAAGGGTTTTTTTTAGCGTAACATGATATAATTCAATTGAAAAAAAAGCACTAAAGAATAAGAGTGCAGAAGAGAAAAATTGTACCACCCCGTATTTTTAACTATTTATAATCCAATGAATTTGGTTATTTTAATTTACACGCATGATGTAATTTAATTTAATTAAATATTATTTTTTTATTAAAATATTAATCAAGAGAGACAAAGATTAATATTTATTGAATATAATTACTAAGTGAATAATATTTATGGGTCACCAGACATTGAGGAGTTACCATCTTCCTTATTTTAGGGCTTGGACCTGGGGGAGAGGAGCACGTCATCATCATTGTCATCAGAAACAAAAAAGAAAAACTCTCTTCCTAGTGGCGACCATTGGGACTTCCTTTTTCTCTGGATGAATTGACCCAACGTGCAAAGGCTCGAAAGTAGAAGTTTCCTCATTGGGAAGAGGAGTATCAGGTATATCATCCACCGGGCGAGTAGTATAGTGGCTTGTGGTCTTGGTGTACTGAAGAAGGAAGGCTGTTGACCGAGGATGTTCACTGTCAAGTAGACTATTTATGATCCTCCACGCATTTAGGAGTTCTTCAACCTTAATGTCTATGAGAAATGGCTCTTTTTTTCTTGAAATATGTTTACAAGGCAACAGAAAAGAAAAATCAGCAATAGCAGAGCAAATAGTAAACCAATCAGTAAATTATAAAACCAGGTGTTAACCTATGTGATCATCACCCCAATAAGGATGTAAAAACCCTGTGTATTCTTTTAAATAAGGGAGCTATGGATGTGTCTAATTATTTGTGATGAACCCCTGATCCTAATATCCCTTGTTGGAATGAGGGAATGTCATGACCAACACCCTTTCGTCCTTCCTTGCCTTAAGATAAAGCAGGCCCTCTGAAGTGAGAGATAACGAGTAGAAAAAATTGATCTATGGGATGCCCATGGTGGTCCCATAGTGATCATTTATATGGTTGACCCCATTTACTATTCACTTAGTATTGGGGGCACATTGAGTAGGGACCACTTTTGGGAATTGAGAAAAATCTAAAAACAAAACGTTTACTAGAAATGCCAGCGTCCCATAGGCCACAATCAACGTGTAAATCCAATGCACCTTTCCATATCTCTGACATCTTTCAACATGGGGGCACTGTCGATTCCCACCTAAGAAGGAATAGAATATATTTTTCTAAGAAAGGAAGGAGTAAAGATGAAGACTTACAAAGATGGAAGAATGCCAAAAAATCTCTAAAGATTTTTCTAAATTTAAATCTCTAAAGATGCTTTAAATTATACCCACTAAATCTGTATTCTCATGCGTAATCATAAGACACAACTCTCGAGAAGGGTTTTGCAACTTCACCTGTTACTCGAACGAGCGTACCCTTGAGAATCTAGCATAACTACGAGGCTGTCATGCCGGTTTTAATTTTTTGACAAGTTTAAAAAATGAGTGGGACGTAATGATGAATAAAATCTATGGGCCCAAAAACATTTCAGGCCAAAGATCTAAGGGGAAATTGTGGGGACCTAAATACTTAACTAGGCTCAATTGAGAGACGACCGACAAGGCCCAGTAGAATGTTGACACATCTGGTCCAAGCTACTCAATGATGATCAACAATTACATTTATGAAACTGATAAATGCGTACATTTATCACGTCAATCTTTATAAGCTCAAACGCCTACCTACAATCTCAGAGGAGATATTTAGGATTATAACATGAGCTAATAGAAAGCTGGGGGAGTTCCTTGTATAACTCAACCACTTCACATAATTATAAATGTAACCCTCACCCTTGGGTCAAAGGGGTGTAATTTATAATACTTGGGAGAACTTAATAGAAAAACAGTGACCTCTACATAGATGTAAACAATTTGCCGAGCCATGAAAATTTGTGTGTTATGTGATTGGTATCTTTTTACTTCGTTCTTCAATTGCTTTCTCAGTCTTATTTGTAATTAATTTGAACTCACACCAATAACGTAATAAGAGAATCAAATATGAATAAATAAATTAATAAATAAAACTGGACTAATAAAACCAAAAACAAACAGTTTAAAATAAAAAAATTAATATAAATTACAAACAACTATTATGTTTTTATATAAAAATATAAAAGCACCCGACATAAAAAAAATTAAAACACACGAACCCTAATATTTACAACTATATGCACACTAATAAAATATATAAATTATAAAAATATATGCATGACTCAAATAAAAATCGAAAAAATAGAGAAATACGAACTAAACACACAAGAGGTTTAGGTTATGACTTAGGCTCAATTTGGGCTTGAATTTGTTACGAGGCTGGCTTTAGGCATCAATATTAATTTAGGGAAGGTCAAAAGGGATTTATAACTTCATGGTTACTTTGATTTTCTTTATTGAATGTTTTTTATTTTCACTTTTCCATAATTACTTTGTTAGAGCACAATTTAATAACTCTACTACACATTGACCTACAAAATAGGAAAATACGAAGATAGAGAAATTTTACCAAAAACTAGGAGCTAAATTGATTCTAGTTGGGGCATAATTTAAATATTTTGGGTGTTTATCTGGACGATTCCATCAAAACTCAATAATGTTCCAAACATTGATGTCAATAAAAATTGAATATGATCCTTCCAATATGAATATTTTATCCCATCAAATAATAAAGGCTGGTCAATGGAACTAAAGCGTCATCTCATTCGAATAAATGAAAATCTCATTTAAAATTACACTTGATCTCGTTCGAACCGACTTTGAATGTGCTTCGAATGAATATACCTTTTTCCAACCGAGGTAACTCTTTTGATGTTTATTAGAAGGTCATTCAAATGAACTCCACGTCTCTTTTGAACAAACACTTTGTTGATGCAAAAAACTTGACCGAATCCCATTTTTATGATCACAGATAAATAGATAAAAGTAATCCAATCATGCACATGCGAGACAAAGATTTTTAAAGTGGTCCGACTATAAGAAAGAAGCCTATGTCCACTGTTATTTTATTCCAAGGGGTTTACAATAGCACAATATGGTAGAGAGAGGGACAAAAAGGGTGTATCTTGTGTATGGTCTCTCATCGTTGTCGGATCTCCTTTTTTGGCTAAGGGAATACATGTATTTATAGTGATAGGAGATAAAGAAATTCATTGTATGCAGACATTTATGTCTACATTCAACGAATCTAATTGTTGAATTGATTGGTATGCTATGTGTTGTCATCTATTAATACAGTATAAATGTACATTAAGGCTCATTAAATGCGCTGCCATCTTCATTAATGCACATTAAATGCATAATTATCCTTTGACCTTCGTGGTTGATATGCCGACCAACTCTCCTCGGGTGCCGACTAATACTCCTCGGGTGCCGACTAATTCTCCTCGGGTACTGACCAACTCTCCTCGGGTGCCGACTAACACTCCTCGGGTGCCGACCAACTCTCCTCGAGTGTCGAATATTGCCACATAGGATGACATGTGTCCTTTTCTGATTGGTCCTTGTAGATGGAGAATTTTTGCGTTAACAGAAGCCCCTAATGCTCCATGCTTAATGGTTTACTGAAAGGATGGAGTATTTATTCTGCAATGTTGCTTGGTGCATGTGAAATTCTTGATCTTCCTTCTTGATTTGTTCAACATAAAGTGCATTATCTCCTAGACGACATATGATGCAGGATGATCGATGGTTGCTAATCTTTCTTTTGAGGAACTCCGTGTGCTATGTATCACCCTTGGGAATTTGGATGCATCCATGCCATAGTATGCAGCTTGTAGCTTGTTATAATCTTCAAGTATGTTGATTGGTTTGCTAGCCGATCAACTGCCTCCTGTGCCGAGAAACTGAGTGCTAACTTCACGTGCTTGATTCTTCTGATTTATGATCCTCTGAATACTTTGTCGAGTAACATACTAGCTTTTGAACCCAACTCTTCAATCTTATTAGTACCATGCTAGTGGTGGACTTCGAAACATTTTCATACAACTTCTTCTTTAATGTTGGTCGAGACAGTAGTAGTAAAGATCTCAGTGCTGTAGATGTTGTATTTGACTTATGACTTCAATATCATGTGAATAATAACTCCTGAATATGCCTCCTGAACTTCAATATGCCTCATGAACTTCAATATTCCTCTTAAATTTCAATATACCTCCTGAACTTCAATAGCATGTGCATAATAACTCCTGAATATGCCTCCTGAACTTCAATAGCCTCCTAAACTTCAATATCATGTACATAATAACTCCTGAATATGCCTCTTTAACTTCATAAGCAAAATTAGCTCCTGAGCAAGAAAAATAACTTCTGAATCATAATTAGTTGGGGCTGAATCTGATGCTCGACTGCATGATGTTATGAGAATGTCCCACCAAATGAGCAACTGGAGTTTTAATTGAGCCCCCAAGTGTGGAATATGATCTTTGAATGCTTTCTCGGCCTTAAAGTATGTTATTTGACAGATTTCCCTGTTTTGCATAGACAATAAGATTTGTTTCACCCGTTGTTTGTTGTTCGACCAATCGGAGTTGATGGAGATTGATTCCCGACCAACTTTGGCACTTTTTGGAAAATATTTTTTCTTCCCAACCAACCTTAGTTCGCATTTTTGGGGAAATAGTTTTACTTCCTAACCAACCTGAGTTGGCATTTTTAGGAATATTTTTTCTTCCTAACCAACCTGAGTTGGCATTTTTAGGAATATGATATAATAATTGCTGGAGACATCCTTGAAGCTGACCAATAGATTGTTGGGAATAAAATATAATAATTGCTGGAGACATCCTTGAAGCTGAATATATATAGATAGAAGAAATTTTCCGAGCTCCATGTTGAGATAAATATAAAATATGAATCCGAACGGATATATAGAATAATTTGTGCTTGAGCCGATATCCCCGAGCAATAATATATAATGCCTCGCTGAGGTGAAATGATAATAGTTTCCAGATTGTTTCCGAGCATTCGTCGGCGTTGAGTCTTGTACCTGTAAAAATTAATATCTTGCTCTTCCATATGTGTAGGATGAATTGATTAGTCAATAGAATAATTTAATCATCCAATAAATATATGATAGGTACATGTTTTAGAAATAAAAATATTAATATCAAAAAATGAAATAATATATGTTGGCTGATATGTCGAGGCAAAATTGCCTGATGTCGAGCAATAATAGTTTCCAGAGGTTTACAATTGTGGATGAGCTTTCGTCGGGATTGAATCTTGTCCCTATGGAATTTCAATAAGCTGCCCGAGCACCTATCGAGACTAGATCAAATAATTATTATCATGAGAATAATTATTCAGCCAAACAATATGTGATGTGTATCAGCATAAAATAATAAAAAATTCAAAATATGAAATAAATTATTTTTTTGCCACACATGTATTTCATGAGCAAATTTTAATAAAAATGCTAGGCATTTTAATTTTAAGTAAAAGACCAAATATAAATTGGTTTTTTAGAAATTATTTATCACTTTAGGAGTTATTTGAAATTCAATAAATGCTCAAATATAATTTTTTGGTCTTAGAATATTTTTCACATAAAGTTCCCGAGGATTAGAAAATAACCAAGTATGCATTTTAATTTTTCTCCATGAAAATTTTCAATTAGGAATTTCATGTTTTGAATTAATAAAGGATAAGGATAAGAATGAGGGGATAGTCTTGCCCTTTGGCAGCGAAGTAGTGATTTTGTCAAAATAAAAAAGAGAGAACCAAAGAAATCGTCAATTTTCAATTCTAGTATTAGCTTTCTACTGCCTCCGACCAAGGTTGAGATATTGCTGACCAACAATTGATTTTCTCGACCAACTATATACACGTCGACCAACAATAGGTACATCCGAGTAGAAATAGATGTAGCCGATGAACGAATGGGAGATCGAGAACTCCTCAAATTGCATAATATCCATCACCGATCATAATGAAATGCCTCTGCCCAACATTTGATTTCTCCGACTAGCTATATATAGTGGACCAACACAATTGGTGCTGGTGATGTTTATTGTTGTAGTACTGATTGTCGACCTTCTCTCCAATAATCATTAAGCCATACTTACAATTATGAGGTGCCCCGACCTTTTACAGCTGACCTATGCCAGAAGTTTTTCAACCGTTCCTTTTTTATGACTGGAATTGGTAAACTGAAATTCGGTGTAGGATTGTTGCCGACTTGATGCCGACCAAGTATATGAGAACTGCGGAGTAGAAATAAATGCCATCGACCAACAAATAGTAAGTCGTGGATCTCCTCTTGATGTATAATACATGATAAAAGGATAACTGTTGGGGGTGAATCTTATACATGAGGCATTTAATAAGTTGCTCGAACACTTGTTGAGATTGATTCTCATAGAAATTATCATTAGCAAAATTTTCCAGCTAAATATCATATAATATGTATCAGCTCAGACATAAGGGAACAAAATTTCCAAAATATGAAATAAAATGTTTTGTGCCAAAAGGTTTGATTTGGGATTTCTATAAAATAATTTTGGGCTTTTTATAAAATAATTTTATCAAATATGGGATTGAAAAATTTATTCTAAGATAAAGTTTAGGGATATATTTTATTTAATTTTAAAACATTTATTTTGTTAGAGATGTGTGAGAAAAATAAATAGGTAGCAATGGTAATAATTTTGACTTTGTCAAAATTAATAATATAGGCAAATAAATTTGTCATCCCTCCATTCCAGCATTCCTCGTCAATAGGTGATAACCATCTCTGACTAGTGGTATCATCGACCAGCATCGTGTGGCGTCAGTGTTGGGATGCCTTCGTTTTGATCTGTCGACCTTGTACATAGGATCAAGATGCCTTTGTTTTGGCTAAAACTTATTTTCGACCAACTTTGGCCTTAAGTTGTTGACCAACTATTTCTTTGTTATCAAAAGTAGATGTCGACCAGATGTTCTTGTTTTGAAACAACCACCGAGGTGTTGCCGATCTACTCCAATGTTTCTTATGGATCTTCACAGCCTACCACCGACCAATAAAAATGGTCTCATGAAATTCTCTATCAACAAATAGGTTCACCAACCAATTGCATACCACCATTAGATGTCTCTGAACAATAAAATTTCAACTAGTTTAGTTGGTCGGGAGGCATTTCAACTTGGGTGAATCCCTCCACCGACCAATATATAACTACTGCCAACTAGAATCAGGTGCCTCTGACCAGAAGATTTTGTTGATCGTGATTTGAAAATCTGGTGAAGTTGTTCGTATTTTCTTCGCAAATGACCACCGACTAGCAAGGATGGTCCGGTAAAAAATTTTTGGTCGGGTAATGAGTAGATGTCGCCGACCAACAGTAGATGGTTCCGACCAACAAAAATGCAGAAATACTCATCCGGCGACCTTCTTCTGGATTTTTCGTCCTCACACAATTGATGCTAAATAGTAGTTGCAGATTCATGGGACCTTTGAGCCCAAGGCAGCCAGACTTTGAATCAGAGAGTAATATAATCCTGGGATTGAATTTTTTTGTTGATCTGAAACCGAATCAAGTTGTGAGGTAGATGATCATCCTTGAATTGTAGGTTATTTTTTTATGCCGCCCAATTTCATTATTTTTGTTGTTGTAGACGGTTGAAGTCAAAACGATTGATATGAATTTAATGAATCCAAAATTTCTTCATCTTCTTGGGAAAGTTTCTCCATTGCCCTTTCTTGAGCGACTGTTCATTTTTCATCTTCTTTACGAAAGTGGGTAAAGGTTTTTCAGGAGAGAGAACGTTATTTTGGGTTTCCTTCCAATTTTCCATTTGCGGAGATAAAAAATACGGTGGATGATAAAAATCATTACGAAAATTGTACCAAAAATCAATCATCGAACCAATAAATCAATCTTTATCAAAATTAATAAATCGTAACAAATAAAATTCTTAGATCAAAGAGATAACCAATAGAAATCATCAGATCTAAGAGAAAATATGATCAATATCCAACAGGAAAAAGAATGGTTTTGAATTTTTAACTCCCTTGTAGAAGATGTGAAATATGTGAATCAACACATGTCAAATCTTTTTCCTTGATGTAACTCATTACATAAACGTGTTTGCCCAGAACATTTTCAAGAAGAGTCATAGATGCTTAACGTTCATGATGAAAATTGTCTAACACTGAATATAAACATATATATATATATATATATATATATATATATATTATTTTTTTATGAAACAAATTGATGAGAACTTTTAAAGCAGATCTGGGTCAGAATTATAATTATCGAGAGAGAGAAATTGTTCTTGATTTTACCTTTTCCCATTCTCTGATTAAAAATATGATGGGAATTTGAATAGACACCAAAGATCTTACAAAATTTATAATGAAAATTATCAAATCTTACCACCGTCATATATATTGGTATATGTAATCATTTAAAATATCTATTCCATGATATAAAATTGAAACTTGAGAATCAAGCAAAAAATTAAGATTTATGAAATCCATTATTTTTCAGATTTCTAAATAAGAATTAATCTAACAGTTATGATTTTAAAATCATGATATGCAATGTTTTGCAGATAAAAATTGGACAATTAATTTATGTATATAAACATAAAAATCATGATTGAATCAAAAGACGTATGTATAATTGATTATACGTAGAGAAAATAAAAACTTAGCTTTTGATGGAGAACAATGCTTGTAACACGTTTCCACAGACAGCGCCAATCTGTTGATGCAAAAAACTGGACCGAATCCCATTTTTATGATCACAGATAAATAGATAAAAGCAATCCAATCATGCACATGAGAGACACAGATTTTAAAGTGATTCGGCTATAAGAAAGAAGCATACGTCCACTGTTATTTTATTCCCAGGGGTTTACAATAGCACAATATGGTAGAGAGAGGGAGAAAAAGGGTGTATCTTGTGTATGGTCTCTCATCGTTGTATCTCCTTTTTTGGCTAAGGGAATACATGTATTTATAGTGATGGGAGATAAAGAGATTCATTTTATGTAGACATTTATGTCTACATTCAATGAATCTAATTGTTGAATGGCTTGGTATGCTAAGTGTTGTCATCTATTAATACAGTATAAATGTACATTAAGGCTCATTAAATGCGATGCCATCTTCATTAATGCACATTAAATGCATAATTATCCTTTGATCTTCCTGGTTGATATGCCGACCAACCCTCCTCGAGTGCCGACTAACACTCCTCGGGTGCCGACTAATTCTCCTCGGGTACTGACCAACTCTCCTCGGGTGCTGACTAACACTCCTCGGGTGCCGACCAACTCTCCTCGGGTGTCGAATATTTCCGCGTAGGATGACATGTGTCCTTTTCTGATTGGTTCTCGTAGATGGAGAATTTTTGCGTTAACACACCTCAAACTAAAATAAATATTATTTTTCTTTAAACAAACATTTTATGGAAAGGACTCAATCTACTTTTATAAATTAATTCCCAAAACGTTTCTAAAGATCAAACACTTATATCCATTCATACCCTTATTAAGATCCGTCAGTTATTGAAGGTAAAAACTCGATCCACAGTCTAATGTAACCTTAAAGTCACTTTATCTTTAAGGCGTTGTCTTCAATTATACATCATAGTCTTAAAGTACAAATAACTCAAATCCTAATCTACGACTCAAACAAGTTTTTTTCAACCATGGAGTTAAGAAATAACATATAAATTGACTCGATTTGGAAATTTATACTTACAAATTACTTTATCTCTTCTCAATCGTTTATGAATTTGGTCTTCCATGAAAGCCAAAAAAAATTTCTTTGATCCTCAGACGTTTGTACCTTTTGTTTGATTTTGGCCTACCCACTAGAAACTTGGGTGCACTTGTTTATTTTCTTCATTTGTGTTTTTCTTACTTCTTTGTCAACATTTTGAGACCATTTTATGAAATTCCCAACCTTGATTTAAAAATCGAGACCATTTTATAAAATGATATTTTCTCCAAGCCTTATTGAAACCATAATCTTATTCTATTGACAAGGTGTAAATGGATTTCAATTTACAACATTTATATTATCGGGGGATTCCAAATCAGAGACACATGGAGGGTATGATTTACATAGTTTTCTATTTAGGGAGTTTATTTTGTTAGGTGGAGTTGGAGACCGTTGTTAGGGGTAGTAGTGGTGGTGGTTGTAAAGGTGTTGGATAAGGGTTTATATGGAGGTGGAAGAAGAGTGAATTTTTTGGAAGTAGAGGATGATTATGGGATAAAGAAAGTATTTTTGTCTAGAAAACAACTATTAGACAAACGTTTCAAAAGGTTGCACACTAAATAAGGGTTTATATGAAGCTGGAAAAAGGGTGCATTTTTTTAGAAGGGTTAATTGTTAACAACCCTCGTTTCAGGAATTTGATAACTCAAATCTAAATTTGTATTCACAACATCAGACAAGTGTGCATAAAATTCATCAATATTTTCAATTTCAAGAATGATTATAGTTTCAAATTGTGTGGTGAGGTTTTGAAGATTAGAAGCTTTAACAACATTTGTACACTCGTGTGTGAGTAGTAGGATATTTTAAGCTTCTTAAGACGTGGTACACATCATGATATGACAAAATTCGTTGAGTGTGGCAACACAAAAAATAGCTTTCAAGACACAAAAGTTAAAATTACTTGGTTTAAAATCTTTTTTAGTCCAAATTACAACTTTTAGGAGACTACTGACTTTTTCATTAGTCACAATAGGAGGAGTACACCCCCTTTCAATAGTAAGCCAAAAGAGTTCGTCGATCAATTTTAGAGACAATGTAATTTGAGATTTCCAATAAGCGTTATTTGAGTCAGTAAATAAATGTGTCTTATTTTACGAGTTTTGCATATTAGCACTAGGATTCATCTGAATAACTTGTAGAAACAAGCGCTGATACTAATTTGACAACCTAGTCCAGTTGTATGATCAAATGTAGACTTTGTAAATTAGGTCACCCACACGAGCCAATTCAATTTAATTCAAAATTTATATCTATTAATTAGGTGAACCTAAACATGTAATAAATATGAACCAAAATTGAATCAAAACATACCATAAACCACAACACATGATAAGAGAAAAAAACTCCTTCGAGTAAAACCGTTTTAAGTAGTGTTATAACTAGGTACTACATAATGATGTAGATTGGATTACAGACTTAGATTCCACTATGTATTGCTGTTATGTATTGATTAGAATTCCCTATGTATTGCAATTATGTCTTCGTTTTTTCTTGTTGACAAAAAATGATGCAAATTCAACAACACTCCATAACAAGCTCCACTTCCCTCGATATCCATCGACCAGCCTTGGGAAACTCTTTTCACATCTCCATCAATGGAGAGAGAACAACACAGGGATATGAACATGGTATGTGTTCTTATAGGTTTGATAAATTATTTACAAAATATCTAAGGGTTTAGATTTGGAAAACCGAAGTGTTTAGATAAAACTAGGGTTTGTAGATCTTTTAGAATTGTACGAAAAAACATATTTGTTCCAGTATTCCACAAAAAATTGATGACAATACCCCTTTATACAGGAAAAATTATTTTTGAGGCGGCACAAATTTTGAGGGCTCGTTTAAACGAAAAAGAAGTATATTCGATTGAAAATAAATGTTTGGTTCGAACTAATTTCTAACGAGCTTTAAACTATTTTTTCGACTGAGAAACCACGTTCGATGTTCATTTAAGGGTAGATTCATCAAACATGTATAACTCGCTTGAATAAAGAGCATTAAGTCATTCGAATTATTATAAGATTGGAAAAAATTTGGTTTGAAAAACACTTAAAAACAACCTTGAAATATTTTATAAAAAGAAATACTTGTGACACCCCGACTAATTAAATACCGGGTAGCTAATCCTCTATTAAATTAATCCAAAATGCCAAGTTGGTTCAGTTAATAGCATCACTATCGAAAACATTTTAATAATTACTAACCACCTAGTATTTAAAAAAGTAAGTTGTCAAATTTTAAATTAAATCTGATTGACATGCATTAAGTGAAATATAAAAGAATAACATAACCATTCACAATAAAGTCCCAATAGTGTAATCAACAAATAATAAAGAGTCTAGAAGAAATACTCCTCACAACAATCCCACAACTAAATAAAAAGAAAACAAGTCTGAATCCTGAATTAATTACAATCCACAATCTGAATAACTGAAATATAAAATGTCTCTAAAAGAAATGAGCGACATGACCTACAAATGATGAAACTGAATATAGAGTCAAGACTAGAAAAGGAGGCGTCTACTATCAAGGTCCTATAACTTCCACAACAGCTACAACTCGTCACCTGAATAGAAATCCTATGCATGGTGTCCTTGTGGCTGGGCACCTAAAAAGGTTTTTACAAGAAAATAGATTTGAAAGCAAACGGGTTAGAGCCCGAAAGTGGAGAGTATTTTAAAAACAACAAGTGCTTTAACAACATTAAAATAATGAATGCAAAATACATGTTAGGACGTGCTCTCACATGAAATACTCACCTCTCGACTAATTGTGCACTCCTAACGTACCGTACCCATACACGTGATTCTCATATCTAACTAAACCGACATAAGTTCTATCCTTTCTACTCGATTCCCACTATACATCCCAACGTTATCAATTTAATAGAGAGCTTTACTTAAACTCGGATTCTCAATTATTAGCAATACAATTTACCAGAGGTTATCCCACTTTTTATCTTCTCAAAGCATTACTATAATTGTACTCACAATTAAAACCTAACAATTCTTTTCATTTAGCCGTATATTATTCACATCATAAACATACAATACTAGCACCCCAAGACTAAGCTGCGGTGCACGCATACTCTGCTATCCATCCTTTATATCACGTACATAAGGATCACGCATTCCGAATCTCTCAGTAATCGTTCTCAGATAATAGCAAATCACAAACAATGAAGGCGAACACAGTCACATCACAAGGGTCACGCACATACCTACGCTCTCACGATCAGCAGACTTATTAACTTCCCAATAAGTCCTTCTCTGACCTATGTCCTCGAGGTACCAATCTAAATCCCCCTCGTAGGCACACAAAGATTAGTTGGCCCTAAGCGAATGCAAACCTACCGTGATAGCAAGTATGGTAGGTATGTCATACACATAAAATCATATATACTAAGCATGCACACATCTTAGTAATTACCATAATTTATTAGTGGTATACTTCTTATTCTCATACCAACTTTTAATGTCACACAAATCATATGTCCGGTTTATATGTATTTAAGTCATTAATTATTCTCACCACGTGACTAGTCCCTCGCGTCCTAATCCACGGATATTATTTAGTTCCAATCATACTCCTATATTTTACTCCTCAATATATCGCAAATCTCCCAACTATACCAATTAGTTAACATGGGAAAGTTATCTCTACAATTAAGCAGGGCTACGGGACACTAGAAATCAAATCAGGCCAAAAAGGCCAATCTGTCAACTCATTAGAAGTCTCGTTCGAACGAGGTCGTTCGAACGAGAGTTCGTTCGAACGAAAGGGGCATCTAACGAGATCTCGTTCGAACGAAAGGAATCTAACGAACATCCAACTCGTTAGAAGGAAAACTGTCACCTCGTTAGAAGCTCGTTCGAACGACCTGGGCAGGTGTTCTAACTAGATGCCAGTCTCGAGCCCAGAATTTCCTGTCTCGTTTTTCACCAATTTCCTCTCCTCAAAACTCCTACAAAAATTATTCCAACACTATTTTAAGGTTCCTCAATATTTCTAAACATTCTTAGGTCGTAATTTAGCACATTTATGGGATCAAATCTTCCTATACAACTCCTAATTATCAAATCTCCCAAAGTTTTCCCCCAAACCTTATGAGTATGAACCCTAGAATTTAAAATCATCAATTTCCATAAATAAATCCCTTTTTATAACATAAAAATAGTAATTCTTTTAGTCTAATCCCCCAATAACAATTCTACATGCAAAACTATATCGAAATCTGAATTTATAACTCCAATTTCATGGGTTTTTATAAATCTCCCAATACAATGCAAATATATCAATTTTCTAAGCACGGAAGAAGCATTCGCTTGAAATTAACGAAATTAAACCACTTGCCTTGGATTTTTCTCTGAATTTGGTGTTGAATGATGAAGGTTTCTCTCTCTCTCTCTCTCTCTCTCTCTCTCTCTCTCTCTCCTTTTTCTCCCAAGGTTGAAGGTTGAAGATGGAGGTTGTGTTTTCTCTTTGGAACTTTTCCTAACTTCCTCCTCTAAATCCCGTTGTCCTCTAATCACTTAAGTGCTGGTAATGGCTTAGTGGATCATTAAATTCCCTATTTTTAATTCCCAAAATTCGTTGGGCATAAATCCCCAATTTTAAAAATTACCAAAATACCCTTTTTAGTTGTCGGTATGGCCCAATAATGCCCCGGGACCCAAACTAAACCCCCGACTAGTGTTTTCTGAATATTTTGACCCTTCCGGACACGTTGGCGCACTCAAAATGACCATACGGTTGATCAAAATAAAATTCACGTCTTAATTAAAATAATTACATTCCTGACGCGACTGTCACACGCGTCGCAACAAAATTTCTCAAATTGCCGTATTTCTATCTCACGACAAATTCAATATTTCTAATATTCATATACTGCCATATATACACATTATAATAAAATACCAAGTCACATCTCGTTAGTATTTTATCCGGATTAATTCTCAATTAATACACATTTAATTTAATTAATCCCATAAATAAATATCCATAAAAGTACGGGGTATTACAATACTATTTCAAATACCCCTGAATAAAATGTTTACAAAAAATCGACCTCCTATACCTCCTCTGATAAATGTGGTGTAATGAAAAATACCGAACTAAAATCTAATGAGGAATCAAAAACTCGCCCTTAAAATAAATCCGTGTTGATTTTTTTGGACATAATGATGGGCTGGTTGTTAAAAATTATGGATACATTCTAATGACAACAGGTGGTGAGTGCAATGGTCCGATAATGATATTTTGCATTGGACTTTGAGTTCAAATAGTCCCCTACGGTTAGAATTTTTTGACACGTCGAAAAATAAGGGAATAACTTATAGTGATGTGTTTACTCAAAGGAGGTGTCACGCGACTAGGCATAAAAGAATTCATAGTGTGTGTGTCCCTTATATAGTATAAAGTTTTAAATATTTAGTAAAGAGGGATGGATTTATTGAATTAATCCCTGCCCTTAAGATATTTTGTTGTGGGTTAATTATCGAGGCATTGAAAAACATGAGTTGGGGATTGGATGCCCGATTATTGTTGGTGTAACATCCCGCTTAAAATAATAACGGGTGGCCATCCCTATACTATATTAAATCAGGAGTTTCAGATGGTCCAGTCTTAACATCAACTGTCGGTACTATATAATATTGACTAACTACCCAATATCACATAAGCGAGATGTCAAAATTAAATAAAATATGCAACAAATAACAAACCAACACTATAAGTTACTAACGAAGAAGAGAAAGATGCATGTAAGAACTATGAGAAATGGAGTGCTAGAATAAAAATAAAATAAGTAAATACAAACCGAATATACCATAAAGAAATAAACCCAAAAAAGCTGTCGGATCACAGCCAATACAACGACAGAAATGGAAAATAATACAAACAACTATAAATATCCCTTGGGTATAAACCCGATATACAACATGAATCTAACCTAGATTTTTTGAAGTAGGAAGCGACTACAATCTAAGTCCCACAACAGTCCGCACCTGTCACGGCTCCCAAGACTTTGGATAGAAGGTCATCCGGCATCCATGCGGTAGGACACCTCTAATAATATATATATATATATATATATATATATATATATATATACTGGCAGGAGATAAAAGTAAACGAGTCAGAGCCCGAGTGTGAAAAATATTTAGCAAATGTGTTAACTGTGCATAATAAATATCGGTGCACTTATTTCATAATTAAAGTGGAATCGCACTCTCGTGAAACCCCAACTCACCTCTCATCTAAAGGAGCGCACCTATTCGCGTCCTCAAATTTTAGTTAAATTACCCCAATTATAAGGACAACCTAACTTATCATATACCCACGAGAATTTCCTTCCTATCTTAACCCACGTATCCACTCCTTCTAAACACACTTAATTAATTTTACAAACAAATATGCCATAATAGGCTTAACGGGTTCCAGTTTATAATTTAATTAATTATAATTCTTAATATATAATACCCATTCATATTTGGGTTTAATCATGTAATTTGATTAATAAATAACATGCATACAAATTATTATTGACAAAAATTCTCTCCAATATCAACATTGTACTACGTTTCTTGCGTGGTGTGTCTCGCAAAGCGAAATCAATACAAGGACCACCCCGTTACGCTACTCCTTGACAACGTCGATCCTAGAGATCCATCATGCCACGCACAATTATTATACTACTACAACTACTAAATTTAAACTACAGTATGAAAACAACTAAAAATCTCCAATAATATCCTTGGGATGATGTAACTGAAATATTCCTTAAAAGCGATACATCAACCCCCATTAATCTAATACATCAATATCATCCAAGATGTACTCCACAAAGATTATATATCCTTTAATCTATAGGATATATAAATATATATATGTATAGGTATTTTATTCTAACCATATATATATATATATATACATACCATCATCCATTCCCATAACCATGTATACATACCATATATGATGTACAATGGCCATGCACATATAATACCCGACTATATATATTGCCGATAAACTGCATCAGGCTATCATCTTCCCAGTGCCCGGCTCCTGTAGCAATACTAGGGCCACCATGGTGGGACTAAACGACACCCATCTCATGGTAAACTCACGCACACGACGTCCCGCAAAGAGGTCATAGCTCCAAACCGACAATGAGACGAAACGTACCCACCACGTCTCATCCCAAAAATGTAAATCACATAATAACACACGGGACGACTATGACCAGGGGAATATCCACACCTTACTTTTCTAGTAAGGATGCTCACCCTCTGCGCGAAAACTTCCCAATGATAGCATGAGCGGGGTATGCTTAACCACATAAGTATATATATCATTCACATGCACAATATATACACATCCATATGATCCCATCATATGATCAATCCCTAAACCATCATATACGGTTTAGATATTCATACCATGTATGTTCACAACATAAATATATCCATATATTCATATCCGTATAGATATATATATACATATATTCACATATCCACATATATCTATATATGCAAACTAATACTCGTTCATATGTATAATACATATATATATATATACACTCGGCTATAAGTATACATAATCCTCAATATACAAGCCATCACCACAAACTCATTTAATTTACCTCGATATGTGAATACAATCCCACACTTGAAACATATTCATCCATTTTTCCTATGATGAATAGTCTCCCAAAATCATATGTATATATATACATCCATACATTAGGGTTATCACCCAAAGATTAGTTTAGGAAATCATCACTACACATCTCTTCTATATTCAAAAGTACATAATTATCTTTAGTACTCGTTGACCATTGGCATATAAATGACTAATAGTCTAAAAACCTCAAATTATCCCAACCTTACGTCAAGCATTGGAATCTCAGTAATCAGTTCCACACAATTATGTGTAAACTATCCTAACTAGAATTTATACTACCGCTTATTCTAGTCGATAGTACGATCCAAAACGTTCCCAATATCACCTATGGTTCAATTTATCTTATGAACCCTTACTCCTATTGAGTTACCGATTGTTCCTTAATCTAAACATTTCTAAGGATACGCGACCCCTCTCACTCTTTGGTCCCCAAGACTTAATCTCAATAGAGTCCTATTTACTATAAGGATTTGGCACTACCATCGGCCTACAATTACGAGCCATGCCCTCGCAACTCTCTCTTTAATAGTTCTTAGGTTCACATCATATCTATACTTACTTTTGAATTATAATTCGTATTTTCAACCCCCAATGAGGTTTCTCACTATCCCCAAAAACATACACAACTCCAATGTATACATGTAAACATATACCTTCCTTAAACTATTTTTAAAGAAGTCCCCAAAATCATAATAAGTGAGAAACCCCGTTTAAGTCTCCCAAACATATCTCTTACATCATAAGAGAAAGCCCCAAATCAAAAAACCCAACCAAAAAGGGTTTAAAATCACTATAGAGAAAATTCCTCAAAATACCCTCTTTCCGAACCGATTCGGCCTAGCGAATCGATTCGACCTCCAAGGCGAATCGATTAGAGTCCAAAGACCTGGGCTTCTGTCTCAGGACGAATCGATTCGGCTTGGGTCCGAATTGATTCGGTCACACAGACCTGGGATTCTATAACATTTCGAACCGATTCGGAAAGAGGCCGAATCGATTCGGTCCGTTCAACAGGATACGAAATGGTCATTTTTCTACATAAACCTAAATTTCCCAAAATCCCAAATCTATAATTTCTAACTATGAATTTGTAACCCAATAATGTTTCCACACTAAACATATCCTATACTTTCACCTCATCAATTTATAACTCTTAATCCCATGTGTAAACATAAATTTCAAGATTAAACCCAAAATCTAGGTTTTGATATTAATACCCAAAATCCATTTCTTTTACCCACAAATTATGAAATCAAATACACAAATGACTTATTTAGCAAGATTAAAGACTTTCCTCGATTTTGTAGAGGTTGGATCGTCCTCGATGTCGCGTTTGGGCCAGAATCTCCAAGCTTTCCTTCCTCTCTCTCTTCTTTTCTTCTTATTTTCTCTCTTCTCTCTCTTTCTCAAATGAGAAGGCTTCATCCCTAAGCCTATTAAATCCCTTAAAACAATAAACCCAATTTTAAATGTTAATACATACTTTAAATGACTCCTTTACTCCAATTCGAGTCAAACTGACTTAAAAATATTCCGGAGCCGAAATAAAACGCAATGACAATCCTTTTGACTATCTCGATCATTTCGAGATCGATGGTACACTCAAAATCATCATTCGGAATACTTTGAAATGTCCTCTATTTTTGGACCTCAATTTCCAAATTTTTGAATTCTCCAATTTAATTAAATTTTATTTTCCCAAAAATTTAATTTCTCAGTCTCAAAAGCATGGGGTGTTACATTGGGTTGACCCGATTAGAAATCTATGAAAGGTTAATATGAAGTGACACATATTAATATGAATAAACGTATTAATATATAGAGAGATGCATATTAGTATAAACAAGTTCCTTTGGGACATGTATGAAGAGACCCACAAAATATAAAGTTTCTTGCTCTATCTTCTCAATATGGTACGCCCTAAACCTTTTATAAACATTTCGATACAAATCAAATTTTTTATATCTGTATCAGAGCTTGTGTAGTTGTTTGATAGCACATACAGATCTATGATTGAAATATTTTAAAATTTTCATCTCGATACCCATTTGAATTTGAATTTTGATTTGGTATATTTTCGACCAATTTTTTCTTATGGATATCGTCTTATATGGGTTTTAATGTTACCCTTAAAGTTTCAACAAAATCACAACCAATTTTGATTCAACATATTTCAAAATTAGTTTTCTTCGAAAACTGCCTCGTCTTTTGATGACTTTATTTCCATTTTCTATGTGATCTATTTGCTTATTCCAAATCAATGCCGTAAGATATTACCAACCATATGTAATACGTTAAGTTTTGTTAAGCAGTGAAGAAAATACAACTCTCCAAAGTTGGCTCGACGAAAATATGAAATCTTAGAATTTTTTAAGGTTCATGACAATGATGTAATACCGCATATTTCTGTGTATTTTTATTTAATTAATTTGAGGAATTAAATTGGAAAAATATGTTTAAAATAAATTATGCAAGTGAAGTAATTTAATGTGACTAGAAAATAATTGCGACTATTAAATATTAATCGAGAAACAAATACTGATTAATATTGCATGATGATATTTACTAAGTGTGTATAGTAAATAATGGATAATTTTGTTTATATGACATAGCGATTGATATGTGCGTATTTTATTAATTACGGTTATATGACATAGCGATTGATATGCATGTATTTTATTTTATCTCGCCGGGAGTCGGACGTAGACTATTTTGAAGTGAGAAATATATTTTATGTTTCTCGGATAATAATTTAGAGGTCACTAATGATTTTGGATGGGTCGAAATAGTCAGAATAGTGTACTCGGGAGTATAATTTGAGTCCCTGGTGAATTTGGGACTAAACTGGCACCTATAAGGGCATTTTGGTCATTTTTCAAAAAGAGGGTAAGAGACCTACAAAATTTAGAGCCATATATCTGATACTTAGCGATTGGGTTTAGGGATCTTAACACAAAAGATTAGAGAGGTCATTAGAGAAAGGAGAGAACCATTTTCCCAAAGCCTAAGAAGAGGATTATGAAGGCAATTAGAAAGGACAATTTGAGGAGAAGGAATCAATCATCAACAAGGAACCAAGAAATCAGATCAATCAATCTAAGGCAAGTGTTTATTGAAAATCAAATTGCTGTTATTATACCCAAGTGTAGGAATTTCATGATTTTAATTGATTCTATTTAAAATCTTTGATGAAAAGTATTAATTGATCGCATGTTTGGGTAGAATTTAATGTAATTAGTGTTTAGATCTGTAGAGAATCATAAATCAGAGGAGTTTTTATTGTTACTACAAATTTTAATCTGGTTTTAAATTGAATGAAATATATGAACACAAAGGCAGATTTATAAAAGAGTTTTGGGGGTTTGATTCATTCTTAATTGATTTTGGTGAAGTTTTAATGTGTTTGAAACATTATAAATCATCCTAACTCATGTAGAAATTGTTAGGAATAATCAGATGTGAATTTGGTGAAGAATTATGTGGTTTAGGTGAATCATATGGTGTAAACATTTCTGCGAAACAGAGAGCAGAAATTGCGGAAAGACTGATCGATCGAGTTCTGGGAAGCCAGATCAATTTGGTGCTCTAAAATTTTGAAATTTCCCTTTTTCGCTTGTATTACTTAATGGATGTGGTGTAAAATCCTTACACACTTGTGAAAATCATATTGGGAGACTTATTATGTAATAGTAGGCCTATGATGGGAGTACGACTTTGTCTTAGAGAGAGAATTAAGACGGGAATGGGATTTCTTAAAGAAATCTATAATTAATATGAGAGATGGATAAAAAATTATGGGAATCTAATGAAACTTTCTACATCAGTATAGTAAAGATGGTAACTACTGAATTTATATATGAAGGGGTAACTATAACCCTTATAGTTATGTGAACATTCTTATAGACATGATAGTGAGATTAATCGTAAAGTAAATAGTATAGCGAATATGTGAGAGAGATATACTACGTACTAACACGTATTATCGAGTTGGGTGAATACCTCAAGTATACTACATATATATTGGTGATCGTGGTGTGATTCCGGGCAAAAATAAATCACTATTGGTGATCGAGGGAAGATTTTGAGCTAATAACCCCTAAAATGTGATATAGGGAGGTGACTATATAGTATGTGTTTGTAGTACATATTGTGTGCGAAATGTATATACATAAAGTGTGCTTAATTCAGTATTGGGTCAATGATTATTCGGACGAATACATGAAATATTGATTTGGGGGTTGATGATTATCCGGACCAAATTCGAGGATGAACAGTATTTGGGTCGATGGTAATGCCATACCCATATACATATGTATAACATTTACGTTGGGTTCGAGGGATAACTGGACCAATGTAAATGATAGGATGATTGGGGTCGATGATTTTCCGGACTAATAATCCTTATAGTATATTTTTTGGGTGAAATATTTACTTCATGACATTCTACTTATGTGCGAAAGTAGACTTGTAGATGATATATCTGTATATATATGATATATATGTATATGTATGTATGTATGTATGTACATCTAAATGGTAAATTAAGTCGAGAGAAACTTAATTTCAAGAGTAAAAATAGATTGGGAATATCTATAGTAGATTAAGTAGTGAAACTTAATTATGGAAGTTAAATGATGTTATATATGAAATGCTATGTGAATTAAGTAGTGAGACTTGATTCTGTTGACGAAATTTAACATATGTGAATGTTACATAAAAAATGAAAAACATACGAGAAATGTTAATAATGAAGCGTGTTATATGGGCGGTACGGGAGAGTAGACTTGATAAGGTCGGTTATATACTTTAGTCGAGATAGCTTAGGTTTGATAACTAGGTGGGATAAGTATAGAACGAAGGGCGTTCACATTAGATGAGAGGTGAGGAAACTCAAGGGAGTGTGCGAAACCTAACCCTTGCAATCAAGAACCAATTTTTATTGCGATAAACCACTTGCTAAATGTTTTCAAATGTTTTGAGTACTAACTCTTGCTATAAAAATATTTTCGAAACCTTTTAGGTTTCCAACCACAGGGACGCCATACTTGAAAGTTTCATTCTAGGGACTTGGAGCTATAACACTGTGGATGCTAACATGATTTTGAGTAGCCGATTCTTTCGTTCGGATCTAGAATATGATCTTACTTTGGTACATCCTGTTTGGACATGTGGTCCGTTGTTGATATTATAGTTTAAGTTTTGTATCAGTTTTACTTTGCATTTTGGACTTGGATTATTACTTGGTTTTGGTTCTTTTAGTCGACGGTTTAATCGGCATGACTTTGATTCGATTACATATCATGATTGTTTGGATTCTAGTATATTGTGAATTTTTTTTTTAGTTTTCAAACTATTTTTTTATCATGTTTAAATAAAAAGATAAAATTTGGCATTGTGCCTTTTTAATACTAGGTGGTTAGTAAGTTTAAAAAAGTTTCGACAGTGATGTTAAGAATGAACTAGATGAGATTCCTGTTTAATTTGATATGGGACTGATCACCCGATATTTTATTAGGCAGGGTATCACAGATGGTATCAGAGCGTCAGAATCCAGCGTCCTTAGGATCTATACGACTTACTACATTTTAAGAGGATCGTTTGATTGATATAGAGCCCTATTATATGATTATTGTATTACTATACATACGTGGTTTACGTTCTCCTACTATAGTGTATAAATATTAGTGAATCTATTATGCATATGGGTGTGCTTCTGATGTTAATTACACAGATAACGATCAGTGAGGGCCGTTTGTAAAGCAGTAGGAGGCGGGGCTCAGTTGGAGTTGAAAAATCTTTTGGGGTCGATGACCATAGTAAAGGTCACCCCTGTTGTTGCTCGGGATAATGGAGTTGTAAGGAATACTAGATTGAAGCATATATTGTTGTACCGTTATAGCAGAGAGTGGTTCTAAATTAGACTCACCTAGTGTGGTTAGGACAAGTGAGAGTAGGAGGGGCCTTTCAGAAGGACCACCCATTGGAATTTGTTAGATGTGTAGATTGTGCGAGTAGCTAATGGATGTAGAATACCCAGAAGCTTTGGCATATAGAAGGAAGTAATAAATACTCGGAAGTGAATTGGGGTAAAATTTTGCTTGGCTCGTAGGAGAAGTGTTGTATTGGTGGGAGTAAATCACCATATTTGGTACATTAGAGAAAAGAGCATTTAATGTGGGTAATGGACTCCTGAGAAGAGTCAATAGTACTTAAAGGGAAATTCTTCTTTGAATATTTTGTGCAGATGGTGACGATGTTGTGCTATTGGTAGTATTAATATTAATAATTCCTTGTGAAGGGAGATAGAAGAATTGGAGAACTTAGTCAGGGAGTAATAATAGAGGAACCAGTGTTATTGAGACACTACAAGGTGGAGACCCATTAGGGGACCCATTTAAATGATTCAAATGACTGAATTCTTACCATGTGGTAGTGGATTCGGTAGGAATAGTAAGGCCAGTAGTGTGTTCCTTAAGACCAACAAAGATAAGGGAACAATGAGGGTGGTCGTAGGAGTCGTGGCTACTAGGGTTAGAGATAAGGACAACCCTAATATGGTCAGTATGGCGAGGAAGAAGGGCTTATGTGAAGAGTAATTTTATGTGGAGAGTAGGATCACATGCATTGATTTTGCCCGAAGTAAGTAAAAACCATTGATTTTGCCCGAAGTGAGTAATTTTATGGTGCCTATCTAGGGCAATGATTAAGATAGTTTAGTTCAGTTCAGACGTGTGTGTCATGTCCAAGAACCATTTAAGCCACCAACATTATTGACAATTGGAAGTATGAGTTTTATACTCAGGTTAGTGGCGTAAGTTTTATGTGACACGAGCGAATAACAATATTCTATTAGCATTAGATTCGCGTGTGAGACGAGTTTAGTGGGTATAGCATTGATAACACTATAACGTGTATATTGTTTCCTTTTCTATAGTGGGGCTTTCTTTAGTACTACCCGTAGGGGGAGAGAGTGAAGGCATAGGGAGTATATGTATGTTGGAATTTCTAATTCTAGTAATGTATCACATGAGTGTAATATTATTCTGGGTATGAACTGATTAATGACATGGGTGGAACGATAGAGGGTTGTGATAACAAGGCCACCATGTCTAACAGGGTAGGATGTGTTGTTTGACGAGGCCTCGCCTGAAAGAGGGTCGAGATCACATTTATATTATATTATGGTAGATACTTCTGAGAGTATGGTTGTCTTGAGATATTTGATCCCGGTGCGTAGGGACTTTATTGGTGCGATTTGAGGTATATTGGATTTACTTTTGATTGGAGAGATTTAGCTCACTATTATGTTTAGCACTCAGAACTTGGTGATATGGAGAGCGCATTATTATATCACTCCTTTAGAGTCGTGGGAGTTGAGAGTTATATTTATATGTCCGGGGGACAGGATTTTGAGAGTCCCAGCAGTGAGTTTGAGGTTTATGGAATTTGATTACTGCCAATGCTGAGTGACAGAGCATTGTGGAAAGTTCCTTATTTGAATGTTATTGCATGATGAGATACGGAGGGACCTTGATGAACATCGTGAGTAGAGAGATGTTGATGGATGATTGGGCATCCATTTTGAATGTCAATCAATGAATGTGTAGAGAAAACACTATGAGATGTGAGTGATTGTATAGTATAAGACATTTGGGGCTGGTAGTGCCGTGAGAGAGCACTGAGAATTTAACTTATCACCATGCGATGAAGGGTGGAACGATGTTAAGGAGAAATAAATTTTGATTTATGGGGTGGTTGAGTATACCCATGGGTTATAGTCACGTCGAGAATGTGAGGCTAGTTTTAAGTAAAGTGTGAGTGACGTTTGCATTATTGGTGCAGATTTATAGGAGCATATGGTGTATGGGCGCCATGGTTAATTGGTTTATAAATAGTCCAAGATAGGAGGACGAAGGAATCAATGTATGGAACATATGCCTAAGGGCAATTATAGATAAAGCCAAAATGGTTTGATGGATTGAATGTTATGTAACAATGATATTAATCTAAGCATTTATGTGCAATGAGAGTAGCACACCGAGATGGGTTAAAAAGTTGTGGGAAACCATTCAAAAGATATCTATTAATAAAGAGGAGGCTGAACTATTGTGGGAAAATAGAGCGAAGATTTCCTCAATCGACTGTTGAGAATGGGTTGCGCTTAAATTGGATGTTGATGACTATGGAAAAAATAAAAAGACCCAAGAAGTGTGCCAGGTGCGAAAAGTGCATGGGCCGTGACTTTTGGCATACCGGGGGAAGTGAGTATAAGGTACCACATAATTAAAGATATTATAAGTGGGAATTTGTGTGGGGTGAGACGCAGTGAGATTGTCTCTGAATGCACCACTCATAGATAGAAATGAGTTACTCGGGATGAGCAACAAGAAATTTTGTACCAAGCCGACGATTCCAGTGATAGAAGGGGTAAACAGGTTGGTAAAGAAGGATTTGCACCGGTGTAAGGTGAAGACCAATATAGTAGTGAAACGGGATGAGATCCTACAATCCCACCTCTGATAGGGATTATGAAGAAATGATGGGGACAAAGTTTTATTTTGGGAATATTGTAACACCTATTGACCGATGATTAGATGAGAGGTGGTTTATTATACTGGATGATTCTAGTAGTGCGTGTGGTGCCTTGTAAGGTAATTCAGGGGATAAATTATTATTGGTAGAATTGTGTGTAATAGCTGGTACTGGTTTATCATGTTCAAGTTACCTCTTATGGTTTTGTGTGTAAAGCCATGTCATTTACCCTCTAATTGATTAGAGCTGAGGGGATAACTAGACTTCTGGACTGGCCATGTTTTGGAGTCCGTTGTTGAGAGTGGACTAAATCACAAACTATTTTGGGTGACTTTTGAATGTCGTAAGAGTTACGTCACCGTGAATCGAAGTTCTAAACACTAACGTGAGTGGTCAGAGGTTATCGTAATTTATCCCATGAAGGGAGTTTTGAGTTGCGATGAATAAGGATAGTTGGTGGTTAAGGAGATGTGACCTTTTCGCAGTATGGACAGAATACAGCTAGTATTGAGATCACATGACTGGTGGAGCGTATTAGTACGTAGTAAATTGAGAAAGCTTGTTGATAAACTCGGGCTAGAGTGATTAAGCCTTTTGATACACTGGTAACACTAGCAGAGGTATAGTGGAGAGACCCTTATGTTAATATGATTTGAATTTGGGTACCAGAGGATGTTGTGATGTTAAAGATCCTATGTTTTAGTACCGGTCTTGCTCTAATTTTGAGGACGAAATTCTTTTATAAGGGGGAAATTATGTAAGACACTGTATTTCTATGTATTTTATTTAATTAATTTGAGGAATTAATTAGTAAAAATATGTTTTAGTTAAATTCCACGAGTAAAGTAATTTAATGTGACTAGAAAATAATTGTGACAGTTAAATATTAATCGAGAGATAAATACTGATTAATATTGCATTACGATATTTACTAAGTGCGTATAGTAAATAATTGATAATTATGGTTATACGACATAACAAGTGATATGTGCATATTTTTATTAATTATGTTTATATGACATAATGAGTGATATGTGCGTATTTTATTTTATCAACGGGAGTCGTGTGTAGACTATTTTATTAATTATAGTAAATTTTTGGACTATCCAGGAGTATAAAATCCGGAATAAAATATATGATATACGTATATTAAGATGAGAGTATTATATACGAGATAATAACCCTAAAATGTGGAGAGGGTAATAACTAGCGAAGGTTATATAACTTATATGGATCTATGAAAAGTGAGAAATTATAACGTATAAGCTTGGGCGAAAGCTTAGAATATTTTATATATGCAAGGTATGAGATATCGTATGGTGACTTGAAAGTTTTGTGAGATGTTAGTAAGACTGGGTAGCCTAACTAGGATGGTTAAAATTCATGAGTTAGGTGTGCATTGTTAGAGGAGAGGTGGGGGGTATCTCATGTGAGTGAGACACTAGTTTAAATATGGAGAGTATCATATTTTAAATATTAAAGTATGTTAAGCACTTGCTAAAATAATTTTACAAACCCGGGCTCTGAACCGTATCTATTTTTTCTTTCCTTCCCCTTATACTTTTTAGGTGTCCAGACACATGAACGCCTAGATGGTTTTCCCTTCGAGTCAGATGTTTCTGCCGCAGCTATGGATGTTGGCAGGAAATGAATTAGACACTTCTCTCCTTGTGATCTAGATAGGAGGTATTGTGAGCAAGGTTCAAAAAAATACGGGGCGTGATCGAGGTGTGGAGGCCAAGCCTTAAGCCTTAGAAGCCTAGGCCGGCCTTTAGCGTAAAAAGGCATGAAAAGGCATTTAGGCCTTCTTAATATTTTTTACCTATAACAGGGCTATTAAAATACTAAAATTATACATGTCATAAAAATATTTCTGAATATTTGCAAATTAAAATACTATTTGATTATTTTGGATGAGATAATGGTCCGGTTGGTAAAAATATTCTTTAAAATGAGATATATTTTCACTAAAGCATTGTTGTTTTTAGAAAAAAGTGCTCCTTAAGGGTTTTACTAAGAATAAGGCGTAAAAATCTTAAGACAGGGCATTTCTCCCAAGCCTCAAGCCTAGGCGGATTTTTTAGAATAGTGACTGTGAGTTAAATTTTGGCATGTTGACTAATTGTTGTCTTCTCATTTATTTTTGAGATTTTTATTTTATGCCTATTCGACATGGTTGTATAAATGTTGTACCGAGAGTTATCGGTTATTTAATTATTCATTCCATTTACCATTTATATTACGGCGTGAATGAATTTACTTGTGCGGTTAAGTTAAAGAGATTGGAAAGTTTAAAATTTGACGCTAGACCTAATAGGTTATTAGTAATTAAATGGTTTTTGACAGTGACGCTGAGGATGAAACCATTTGAGATTCGTGTTTAATTTGATATAGGACTGATCACCTATTATTTTATTAGGCGGAGTGTCACAGGTGGCATCAGAGCATCAGGTTCTAGTGTCCTTAAAAATCTAATCGAACGTACTATGCTTTCAATGTTTCCTTTTAATTGGTATAGAGCCCTATCTTTAGGAATGTTGATTCCTATGGTGAGAATTCCTTCTCCTTCTATTTTGTATATATATATATTAGTGAATTTTATTTGTGTTCCGGTGTGTTCGTTTACCAAAAAATGAATGGATGACAGGCGAAGGCCGTGGGGAGGCAGGAGGAGGCTGGGCTCAGTTGGGGTTGTAGAATATTTTGGGGACAATAATTGTAGTCAGGGTCACCCCTATTGTTGGTCAGGATGATGAGGCCTTAAGGGCTACCAGGGTGCAGTATATATTTTCATGTACCCCTATAGCAGAGAGTGATGCCGAATTTGTTTCACCCAATGTGGTTAAAATGGGAAAGAGTTAGAGGGGTATTTGAAGTGGACCTCCCATTGGAAATTTAGAAAATATGGAGATTGTGTGCATTAGCCCATGGATGTAAGGTACCTAGAGGCTTTGGCATATAGCAGAATGTAATATATCCGGAAGTGAAAATTGAGGTAAAATTTTTCTTAGCTTGTGTAGTAAAGTTGTACTAGTGGGAGTGGATCACCATATTTGAAAAGTGAAATATTATCCAATGGAAGGTTATTTGGTATAGAATGACCACAAGTTCCTTCATCTTTTGTTCAGAAGAGGATGAGGTCCAGACAGAGACCTTGTGTAGAGAACTTTATACCCGATGAACTAGGTACAATGGAGAGGAGAGTCGTTAAGTGGGTGATAGACATATGATAATAGTCACCAACACTTGTGGGAAATTCTTCTTGGATGATCAATTCAGAGGGAGATAATATCATGTTTTTTCAATGAGGATATTAATGCTTCTATGTGAAGGGAGCTATATGATTTAAAGGATTTTTTCAGAGAATAAGACTGGATGCAATGGTGATAGTGAACCACCATAGGGGAGACCCATCAAGGGACCCATTTAAATTATTTCGATAGCTAATTTCCAATTAAGTGATGATGGATTCAGTTGGGATTAGTAAGGCCAATAGTGCATTCCTTAGGGCCATCGGAGCTAAGGGAACAATGAGGGTGGCCGTCAGGGTTGAGGCTACCAAGGTCAGAGAGAAGGACAACCCTAATATGGTCAGCGTGGCTGAAGATAAGTGGATTTTATGAAGAGATATTTTTATGTGGGGAGTAGAATCTCATACATTGATTTTTCCTAAAGTAAGGGACAAAAGTATGGTGCCTACCAGGGGCAATGATTAAGGTAGTTTTTGGTTCAGTTCGGACAAGCATGTTGATAAACTTCCAAAAGTGTGCATTTTATACACTGAATAGACGTATTTAGTTTGCTAATTATCGACAATTTGGATCTTATACGCGTAATTATTTATTGTGCAGGCTTAATCGCCATTTTCGGAGTTCAAACGCTTATTTCAAGGCAAATATGCGATTTTTGGAGTTAATTTCCCAGTCCCGTAACCTTACTCGAGCCTAAACTTAGCCCAAAACTTCACCTGAGCCGATGTGTGTTTAGTTTGCGCGTTTTATAATTTTTTAGATTTTCAGTTTGAGTCGTTTTTATTTTCAGGATTTATTTCAGATTTATTTAGAATTCTCTAGAATTTATTTTGTATTTCTTTTTATTTATGATTTTTATTAGTTTTTAATTTTAGTCTTTATTTTTAGTTTTGCTAGATTTTATATTTTTAGGACTATAATTAGATTTTATTTTTACTTCTTTTGTAATTTTTATTTTTATTTTTATTATTTGAGTTTTAATTTTAATAGATTTTATTTATTTTTTTAGTTCATCAATTATTTGTTTTCCTTTATTTTTGTTTGGTTTTAGTTTTTAATTAGTTTATTATTATTTTTTGATTTTTAATTAGTTTTTATTTGAGTCGTGTTTAGTTTCTAGAGTTTGTATATTGTGTCATGTTATTTTTATTTTTATTTTTTTAGTGTGTTTTATTTTTAATTGATTTTTTTTTTTTTTTTTTAGTTTTTATTTTATGAGGTGTATTTTTATTATTTTTTAATTTAATTTTAATGCGGTCACAAGTTAAACACAGCCACTCACACAAATCCTATATACACACACGCATGCACATAACTAACCCCTCACCCAGACACCAATATAATATAATACACCTCCACCTCCACCACACCCTATAACCCCCACACTCATCTTCTTCCTCTCACCTACCCTTACTCTCTCTCCTCCATTAACAACATCATCTTCTCCAACAACCTCATCACACTATAACCATACCAAACACAAACACACAACAACCCTTATACCACAAACCCAAGAGCATAAACCGGAACCATCCCATGAAAATCGGAGTGAAAAACCTGTCACAAAACCATGACCCAATAGCCCGAAACCCATTCTCACCGGCGAGACCAACTTGAACCCGTTCCGCGTGTCCTACCCGCAATCATAAACCTTCCAAAACTGGTAACCTAAGAATCTTACCCGAGAACCCTGTCACCCGGCACCCATTTCCCCTAACCCAGGCGAAAAATTTGGATCGCACCTCCGACCCCTTTGACCGATGAAGCCTTCGATCTCGGCGCGACCTCCACCACACCCATCGGCGATCCTAGACCCGGAACCAATGAAACCTGACAGCCCATTTCAACCCCAAAGCCATAAACAATTTTTCTCTTACCTGCCAATAAACCAAAACCCAATTCAAAAACCCATTTCATTTCCCACTACTACCTGTCAAGACCAAAGCCAACAAATAAACCCACATGTTTTTGAAGCCTCATGTCCTTCTTTTTACCTAAATTCCCCTCACACCTTATTAAACCCAGTTTCCTATTATATCCACTTACCAAATCAGATATTATCCTCACCCATGCTCCTTTCACCATTTCCATGCACACTACAACATAAACTCTCCAATTTACCCCTAGCCTCCATGTGCACCATATAAATTGAAGACTTGGTCCATTTTCAAGATATCTCCAATTTCGTTTTTAAGCTTTGTATTATAAAATTCTCTACACCGCTCTATGGAGGTTCCACTCAACCCCTTTATTGTGGATTTTTGCTTTTTACCAACTATTTCAAAATAGATTGATTTGATTGAATTCATTCCTTATTGGAGGTAAATTCTAATCCATTCCTTTATGTTGAGTATTTGCATTCTTATCAAATATCTCAACATAAAGTGATGATGTATAATTTATTTCCTTAAATGAGTTCTAATGTAAAATTTTATAATATTAGGATTTGCATTTTTAGCAAATCTCTTTGTTATTTAAGTGTCCATTATGAATTCATCCATTATCTTGTCATTTGTTTTCTTATTTTTACTTTTATTTTGTAGTTTTTATTTTAGATTCAATAAATATATTAGTGAGTAATTGTAATTAAGTGATTGTTGATGTAATTGAAGATTTCATTCCAATTCAAGGCTTAAATGAGTTTGATATGTTCCTCTCTTATTACTTTTATTTTAGTCATCACATGCTTTCATTTGTTTATCTTATATTTTTGGATGATGATTATTGAGGCCTAATCTCCCATTCATGGGATGTATTTTGAAGCCCTCATGAGTCCAATTAGTTAGTTTACTTTTTAGCACAATTTTGTTTACCTCAGTTTTTTATTAACTTTTACATCTTAGTTAGTTCTTTAAAAATCAATATAGTTAGTTAATTAATAATCCCTTGAAAAATCCACAAACAAATATAAAAAGAAAAAAATATAAAAAAAATAAAAAATAATAACATGCAAATGATTTCACACTTTTGTCTTCACATATTTCGTGTTTCATCCTTAGAGTTGGATTGATACGCCCTACTAACCATATACATATTTTGTGATTATTTGTAGGTTCAGGGGAATTTTGATTGAACAGAAGTTGCAACAACGACAAAATACACATTAGCGACACAATTTTTTCCCTATCAAATGGCGCCGTTGCCGATCTTTGGAGCTTCAACCATTGGAGATGATTTGCATTGTGATTGAGAGTGGAATTTTGTTCAAATAAAGAAATTATTTAATTAAACTCAGTTTTTCAATTAAATCCTAAAACATGCATCAAGGTGTGATTGGAGATAACATAATTATGTAAGAACATTCAATCACAAGCAGACACATAAATAAGAAAAAATCCCCCAAATGGGCAAAACCTTTTATTTTCACTATAATTTGTAAAGAACGGTTTACATGGATTACAATGAAAACAAGAGTGACATAAGAAATATCCTCAGGTGTCAGTTTCGATATTGTCGACTGGAATCTCCTGCAAGAACTATAGATGGCCAGCAATGGAAAAAAGATGACTTTTCCACAAAGTTATTCCATATGAGTAGAACGATCCATTGAGGGTTTAGAGATTCACACAAATGATAAAGGAATGATTTGTGAATCAAAAGCATGTTTGGAACATCAAAACTTGAAGTCTTGTTATGTTTGGACACTCCAAGATATTTTCCCACAGACTAAAATAAACAGCTCCAAAATAGCCCTTATAATGAAGTTTTGAGCCTATCAAAACAAATATATCAGATTCGGGCTTATCTGGAGCTGCGGTCCGGATCGGTGCCCAATTTAAAATAAAGGGATCCTTAGAAATGCGGTCCGAATTGTTTTGCATAAAAAAAGGTCCGAATCACTGCCAAAACCGTCCAGAGCCTTTACCTTTGCGGTCAGGATCGCCTGTGTAACAACCCATGACTTTGGAAACTGAGAAATTAAATTTTTGGGAAAATAAAATTTAATTAAATCGGAGAATTTTAAATTTGGGAATTTAAGTCCAAAAATATAGGACATTGTAAAGTATTCCGGATGATATTTTTGAGGGTACCGTCGATCCCGGAAGGGTCGAGATAGTCAAAATGACTGTCATTGGGTTTTATTTCGACTCCGGAATATTTTTAAGTCAGTTTGACTCGAATTGGTGTAAACGAGTCATTCAAAGTGTGTATTAACATTTAAAATTGGGTTTATTGTTTTAAAGGATTTAAGGCTTACGGATGAAGCCTTCTCAGTTGAGAAAGAGAGAAATAGAAAGAAAAGAGAAAGGAAGAAGAAAAAGAAGAAGGAAAAGAAGAGAGAGAGGAAGAAATCTTGGAGGTTCCCTGCCCAAACGCGACAACGAGGACGATCCAACCTCTACAAATCTGAGGCAAGTGTTTAATCCTGATAAATAGCTATTTGTGTATTTCATTTCATAATTTGTGGGTTAAAGAAATGGATTTTTGGGTATTAATGTCAAAACCTAGATTTTTAGGTTTAAATCTTGAAATCAATGTTTAAATATGGACTTAATGGAATAGAAATGTTTGGGATCAACTTTGGGTTGACTTATGGGCTTAAAATCATAAATTAATGAAGGTTTAATGGTTAGAAATGAAAATTTAGGGTTTAGAATTCGTGGGTTTTGATGAAGAAGAACCCTTCAAAAATTGCAGGTCCGAATCGATTCGCCCCCTCAAGCGAATCGATTCGGTTTAGTGAAATTGGCAGGTCTGCATTGACCGAATCGATTCGGACCCAAGCCGAATCGATTCGGCCTATTGCAGAAGCCCAGGTGTTTGGACCCGAATCGATTCTCCTTGGAGGCCGAATCGATTCGCTAGGCCGAATCGATTTGGAATAGGGCCGAATCGATTCGGAAACAGGGCATTTTGAAGTATTTTCTCTATAGTGATTCCAAGCCCTTTTTGGTTGGGTTTATTGATTTGGGGCCTTCTCTTATGATGTAAGAGATATATTCTTGGAGACATTGAAGGAGTTTCTCACATATTAGAGATTTTGGGGAAACCCTTTGTGATTGAGAATCCTAATTGTAGATTAAAAGTAAGTATAGATGTGATGTGAGGCTAAGAACTCTTAAAGATAACTGTGAGGGTATGTTGTGAAATTCTAGGCCAACCTTTATGTCAAATCCTTATAAGGATAGGATATTATTAAGATATGATTTGGGGCAAAAATGGAAGAGTGTAGTTGCATACCCTTAGTAATGATAAAAATTTAAGAAATAAATCCGAGAGATCTTAGACTAGGGGATTCACAAAAATGATTGAACCATAGTCGAAATCGAGGGAAATGAGATTATTTGATGAATGAAAGAATGAGCTTGAGGCTTATAGACTATTAGTTATATGTATACCGATAGTCGAAATTATTACTAGATTTATGATGTGCATCTCGAATACAAATGGAATGTGTAGTGATGGTTTCCTATACAAAATTTTGGGTGATAACGCTAATGTTGAATATATATGTATAGATATATACATATGGTTTTGGGAGACTATTCATCATAGGAAAAATGATTGAATATGTTTCAAGTGAGAGATGGTATTCACATATCGAGGTAAATTAAATGAATTGTGGTGACGGTTTGTATTTTGAGGATTATATATACTTATAGCTGAGTTCATATATTTCATAATTATGAACGAGAATTAGTTGTATACAAGGATATGTGAACATATGTATATATATCTATATAGATACGAATATATGGATATATTTATGTTATGGATATACATGGTATGGATATTTAAACCTTATATGATGGTTTAATCTTTGATCATATGATTGGATCATATGGATGTATATATATTGTGCATGTGAATGATATATATACTTATTTGGTTAAGCATACCCCGCTCATGCTATCATTGAGAAGTTGCGCGCGTAGAGGGTGAGCATCCTGGCTAGAAAAGCAGGGTGTGGATATTCCCCAGGTCATAGTCGTCCCGTATGTTATTATATGATATATATATTTATTTTTGGGATGAGACGTGGTGGATATGTTTTGTCTCATTGCCGGTTTGGAGCTATGACCGCTTCCCGGGACGTCGTGTGTGTGAGTTTACCACGAGATGGGTGTCGTTTAGTCCCACCATGGTGGCCCCAGTATTGCTACGTGAGCCGGGCACTGGGAGGATGATAGCATTGATGCAGTTTTATCGGCGCTATATATAGCCGGGTATTTATTTGTGCATGGCCTTGGTACATCATATATGGTATGTATACAGGGTCATGGGATTGTATGATGGTATGTATATATATATGGTGAGAATAAAATACCTATACCTATATATATATATATTTATATATCCTATAGATGAAAGATATAGAATCTTTGTGGAGTACATCTTGGATGATTATGGTGTACCAGATTAATTAGGGGTTGATGTATCGCATTTAAGGAATACTTCGGTTACATCATCCCAAGCATATTATTGTAGGTTTTTAGTTGTTTTCGTATTGTAGTTTAAAGTTTTAGTAGTAATGGTAGTATTAAATTGTGTGTTAAGAATTATGGATCTCTAGGATCGACATTGCCCAGGAGTAGTGTAACGAGGTGGTTCCTTGTTTGGATATCTCTTTGCGAGACACCTCACGCACGAAACGCAGTGCAGTGTCGAGAATTCAGAGAAGTAATTTCATATATGGCATATCAGATCTCTGGTCTTGACTTTGTCAGGAGTAGTGTAACGGGGCGGTTCCTTGTTTGGATTTCGCTTTGCGAGACACCCCACGCACGAAACGTAGTGCATTGTTGAGATTAAAGAGAAGTTCTGTCAATATTTATGTGTGGCATAATGGATCTCCAGGATCGACGTTGACATGGAGTAGTGTAACGGGGTGGTTCCTTTTTTGGATTTCGCTTCGCGAGACACCCTACGCACGAAACGCAGCGCAGCGTTGAAATTGGAGAGAAGTTTTGCTGATATTCCATGTGCATGATATTTAGATATTAATTCTTATATTTTAGCCTATATATATATATATATATATAGGGGTAATGTATTAAGAATTATAATTCATTATATTATAAATTGGATTCCCTTAAGCCTATTGTCGCATAATTGCTGAAATCATAATCTATTAAGATTAGAAAAATGGTGGATTCTTGGGATAAGTTAGGAAGGCAAACTCTCATGGGTATAGGCTAGGCCTATAATAAGTTAGGTTGTCCTAATAAAATTGGGGTAATTTAACTAAAACTTGAGGACGCGAATAGGTGCGCGCCTTTAGATGAGAGGTGAGTTGGGGTACCACGAGAGTGCGGTCTCACTTTAATTATGAAATAAAGTGCACCGGTATTTATTATGCACGGTTAACACACTTGCTAAATATTTTTCACATTAGGGGCTCTGACCCGTTTTCTTTTCTCTCCTGCTTGTATATATATATATTTCCACAGGTATCCTACCGCATGGATGCCGGATGACCTTCTATCTAGAGTCTTGGGAGCCGTGACAGGTGCGGACTGTTGCGGGATGTTTCATGTAGCCGCTTCCTACTTCTTTAAAATTCTAGGTAGGATTCTTGTTGTATATCAGGTTGTACCCAGGGGATATTTATATACACGTTTATATTTATTCCATTTCAATTATTGTATTTGCTGTGACCCGACAGCTTATTCGGGTTTATTTACTTATGGCATATTCATGTATAGTGATTCCTTTCATTTGTTATAGTGCTTCTCGCATCTCTCTCCTATTCATTAGAAATTTTATAGTGTTGGGTTGTTGTATGTTGCAAGTTTTAATTTATTATAACATCTCGCTTATATGATTTCGGGTAGTTAGTCCTATATTATATAGTGCCGATAGTTGATGTTGAGACTGGACCATCTGGAATTCCTGATTTAATATAGTATAGGGCTGGCCACCCGTTATTATTTTAGGCGGGGTGTTACAGCCTGGAATACCCGATTTTGATCGGCGTGGAAAAATCACCAGAAACTAGAAGTTGTCCTCTTGTAATTTGGATCCGTCTTTAAGGCAAATATGATCATGAACATTCTTGACAGTGTATCGGTATATGACATATAAAAATGAGATGGACATTTATAAAATTATGTCCTTACAAATCTCCCCCTGTGTCTATACTGGTACATATATGAAAACATCTGAATTATGCTATCTCACTAAATACAAATGACATACAATTTAATATCCCCAAAAAACCCTCAAACTGGAAATACTAAGAGACATTTCTTCAAACAAACTCCATCATCTTCAAATCTTCAAAAACTTTCTTTTTCTTTGTCAACATCAGGGTGTGAAATAAATACCTACATAGATGTGACACAAAACAAACAAATACCCGTGACGCGCAATAGTTTGAAATATAATGATTAGCACAAAGAATCATCAATTAAGGTTAAGCAAATCATTAGTAAATCAAACAAACAATTCTCCCCCATAATTCGTTCTCCCCCATTTTATGATGTCCCAAAATAGATAGATATGAGAATCACAAAATAAAAAATGGAGAATGAATAAACATTCTATTTTTGAATTTTCAAAATTTTTCACACAAAATATAAAATAAAGAATCACACAAAAACAATCAACTCGGTGAGAGTGGAATTGTAGGGGTGTAATCAAGTTCGATAGGAAAATCAATGCATACAAACATAACATATGTGCCCAATGAATATCGGATACTCCTAAGGAAAGAACTCAACATCTTCCTTAGGTGAAAAAAATGGAATTATAAGAAATTAACTCAATCAAATCAGCAAATCAAAGCTCAAAGTGATTTCCACACCAATAACGTCCAAAACTATTTAATGCTTTTTCAGGACTTTCAAGGAAGTGAAAACCCATTTATATTCTCCAACCAAACTGCCTCATATTAATATTTTCTTTTAGAGGAGATCTAAATTCTCAAACATTGAAGAATTGATTTTGAAACCTAATGGCAAATTTTTGGCATGAATTTCTTTTTATTGCATTTAAATTTTTTGGGCTCTTTGGACCTTGGATAATTAAAATGCCTCAATTTTTTTAGGTCCGATTTAACGGTGGCTTAGTATTCGCGAAGTCCAAATGAGTACCTTTCACAGACCTTCCTCATTTTCAAATATCACACAATCTCACCAAACGGTTTTTACATACATTCCAATCTTGTCAAGTTTTATCGTATATGGTTCATTGTATAGATAGAATTGAGATGGAAACAGTCAAGACAACATGTGATAGATAAGTACAATAATCAAATAAAGCCGTGCATGTGTGCAATAAAGGATGTAAGGAGCCAAAGATATAGAAAGATATCAGTAATCACGTTTCGTAGACTCCAAACAATGAAAAGCACATGCATGAAATGATGCAGCATCTCAAATCACTATCAAACAGTCACGTGGAGTATGGACATAAAGTTGTGACTCGACTATCTTAAATGCTCATGCATAAAAGGTGTAAACAAAATACAACAATTTTTTTGAGTTTTTCAAAAGTTTATAAGAAAAAAATATTTTTGTCTTTTTCAATTTTCCCAAAAGAAATGGAAAATCTTTTTGGATTTTTCAAAAAAATATGAAAAAGAAAGCAAAAAAAAAAATCAATAATACAAATGATACTAACTAGCAATAACAAACATAATATATGAACATGGCAATGCATCCTACCCTAAACAAAAACTAGCCCGCTCAGTCAATTGTGCAAATACCTAGAGACTTCCTAAGACTCTCGTATCTAAGGGCATCTAAAGGCTTCGTCAGAATATCGGCTAACTAGAGCTCGGCAGACACATAACTCAGGGATATGACCTTCTCCTGAACTAACTCATGGATAAAGTTCTCGCGTATCCTAATGTGTTTTATACACGAAAGATGGACTGGGTTGTGGGATATGTGTATCACGCTCGTGTTATTTTGAGATTTTATCATGTGAGGGAACATGTCAATTTCATATGTTTGGAGGTCTCCTACCAACTCTTTTAATTTCATATCTCTTAAAGCGTTCAAAGAGTTTAGCACAATGACTTTGGGGATGAAACGCTTAGGCACAGTTCTCAAAATATTTTTAATCACCCTAAAATCAAGAATATGCTCACCAAGGTTTAAACTGTTGTTAACATTATCAGACAAATGAGCATAGTAATCATCAAAGCATTCAGATTCAAGCATAGTGTTTGTTTCAAATTGTGTAGTTAGATTTTTCAACTTTGATTCTTTAACAGCATTAGTGCCTTCATGGGTAAGTTGGATAACATACCATCCTGCTTTAGATGTGGTGCACGCCATTATGGGACAAAATTCATCAGGAGTGACGGATCCAGAAATGGCACTCAGACCCTTAAAATTAAACGTGGACAATTTTTGCTCATCATCAGTCCATTGGGTTACATGTTTTAAATTTCTCACATTATCAACTGTGACTGTGGGAGGTTACCACCCTTTTTCAACAAGAAACCACACACGTTCATCAATGGATTTAAGAGAAGATTTCATATGGGCTTTCATGTATGCTTAATTAGACCCGTCAAAAATTGGAATTTTACTAAATGATTTTTCCATTTGAACAAATGCATTTTCAATAAATTAATTTTTTAAAGAAATTGATATTCAGAAAATTTTTGCAAAAAATTACATGGTAAAATTGTATAAGAGGCTTTGATACCAATTTTAGAGTGCCCTTATGTTCAAACAAAGAAATTATTTAATTAAACTTTGTTTTTCAATTAAATCCCAAAACATGCATCTAGGTGTGATTGGAGATAATATAATCATGTAAGAACATTCAATCACACACAAACACATAAATGAGGAAAATCCCCCAAAGGGGCAAAACCTTCTATTTTCACTATAATTTGTAAAGAACGGTTTACACAGATTACAATGAAAATTAGAGCAACATACGAAATACCCTCAGGTGTTGGTTATGATGTCATCGGTTGGAATCTCCCGTAAGAACTCCAGATGGTCAGCCACGGAAAAGAGATGGCTTTTCCACAAAGTTACTCTAGATGAATAGAATGATCCATTGAGGGTTTAGAGATTCACACAAATGATAAAGGAATGATTTGAGAATCAAAAGGATGTTTGGAACATAAAAACTTGAAGTCTTGTTGTGTTTGGAATCTCCAAGATATTTTCCTAAAGACTTAAAATAAACAGCTCCGAAATAGCCCTTACAAAGAAGTTTCAAGCCTAAGATCTTGGAAATTTATTTTGGGTGTTAATATTTTTTTGTTAATTTTTTTGAATTCATAGTTCTAAATATTTTGTTCTCGGACACCTTCCGTAGAAAAATCATATCAAATCCAAAAAAAAATCTGAAAAATATGAAACTGGCTACCACGCATTCGTATCAAAATTATCTAGAATCATGGCCTACAATCTCGTTAGAAAAGTCGTCCGAACAACCTCGTTCGAATGAACTTCTAATGAGATTTATAAATTTTTTTTGTTTTCTCGTTAGAAGTTTTGTTCGAAAGAACTCAAAGTCGTTCGAACGAACTTCTAAAGAAATTTCAGTTTCGAGCAGTTTTTTTGACAGTTTTTTTATAACTTTCCACTTTGCCCACTAACTTTTACCACCTTTACATAGTGCGGGAAAGACATTTTCTAAGATAACTTTTTCACATTCTAAGAGTCTTTTGAGAGAAAAACTTTTAAGAAAAAGTTCCATGTTTTGTGTTTGATTTTTATGGATTAAATTCACCAAAAAATACATACACACCCATTTGTTTAGTTTATTCCAAGTACCTATTGATATATCATAGCTTGGAGAGTTTTGGTACCTGGTTTGGTTTTCTCTACACCAATAAGAAGAGAGTTTGGGTTCTTCTCTAACACAAAAAGGAGAAAAGTTTGTTGCGGTGTTCTCACTCGAAGAAAGGCTTCACGTGCGGGTTGACGGTGACCATAGCCCCATCGGTGGAGTCCGAGACTGTGGAGGAGTCCACGGTTATTCACTAGGTGGAGATTGAAGATCGAAGGAGAGCGTCAAGGCCTAGACGGACTCAAGATAGTTTGTGTAAGTCCTCTTGTGTTTAGTCTTTGTAAAAACTATCATTCTTAGTGAATTCGTGGCTAGGGCCGTCCGAGGTTTTTCCCATTTGGGTTTTCCTCGTACATTGGCACGCCATGTGATATTGTTTAATTTTATCTTGCTTAAATCATGTAGATGCATGCTTAGATAATTCAAGATAAAATTTTGTTTAATTATCACACTTATGTTCTTTGGTGTTAAAATATATTTGGGTGAAATTGAAATTAATTCAATTCAAAGATAATTTATTTTGGTAAAATTTGATTTAGCCTAATTTGGAAAATGGATTAATCTTGTTAGGCAAATTTCTAGGACTTGAATTGAAATATTTGGTTTAAGTGAAAAATCCATTTGTCGTTTAATTTATTCACTTTGTGTTTCGTTTAATTGTAATTTGAAAGAAATTAAAATTTATTATAAGTTATTTATATGTGTGAACCATCTTTATTCCACACTTAAAAGAAATTCTTGTATAAAAATTTAAAATTGGGGGCCTATCGTTCTTTCAACACCCAATTATGGAATTTAATCATCCCGCAAAAGTACGGGGTGCTACACTGATTTATAGGACTAAAATGTGGTATACAACTGAACTAATGCATGTAAGTTGATTTATGAGATTGAATTGTGATATGAGAACTTACGTATGGAGTGACATGTTATTTATATACATTGATGAGGCACACTTTATAGGACCAATATGCATGTAAAACGATATATGGGACTGTAATGTGATATGTAAATTGATTTATGGGATTGATTCGGTTTTAGGACTTGTTTGATATATGCACAATTTAATTATGGGAGTTATTTATGGGGCTGAAATGTATATAAATTCGTTTCATGTTTTTCTCTGTTTTATGGGACAAAAATATATATAAATTGATTCATGGGACTGAAATGTGGGACTGATATGTAAGATAATGTATGTAAACTAATCTGATGTTTTTTTCCGTTTTTCTTCATATCACGTTTTTCTCTGTTTTACATTCTGTGACTTTTTTCTATAATAAATGTTGATACTTAGATCAATAACATTGAAGACTTGCATCATCGTTGTTTGACAATGTTCGACATCATAGTCGAGGAAAGACCAATCGAGAATAAACCACTCAAAAATCTAGTGGGAAATGATTTAGATATGACATCCCAAATTAACTCCATGGTACACAACACAAGGGACCATGGAACTAGAGAGATTCAACCATAAATTACTTCCATTTAGTCCACCATACAGATTCATGAATTAACATTTAAATGATAGAATACACATAACAACTTAAGAGCTTAGGTTTCTTTAACATAAAAACCTATAAGTCGACTTTCCCCAAATATTGACCAGATTAATAATTTATTTGGAAATGTCAATCCTACATCCAATTTCATGTCTTTAAATGGCGAGGATCCCACAAGTATTCCATGTTACACAGCACATTATTTATATATCCAAATTTGTATTACATTATATGTTTATATTCACACTGAATAAAATGTTTACACATTTAAGGGGTTAGAAAAGGGGCCAGACCTTGGATGGAATGGAATGATAAGGAAAAGTAGATATTAGAAATAAATGAACTTTGTCACCCAATTTGCAAACTTGAAAGTAAACTGGTGTCACATTTATGTTATTGTTCAGGGTGTGGACATTTGTTTCCATTGAAAATGTTATCTTAGGACGAAGCAACTGGCTGAGCACTTGACAATATTTGTAAGGAAGTGAAGGTAAATTATTAATTTGACTTATTTATTTGTTTCCTTGTACATTATCTAGACAGGTTTTAACTAATTTATTATGTTGGTTCTCAGGATAACACAAATGCAACAAAAGGGTTTAAACAAATCTACTTTGCAAGAATAAGACTTGCATGGAAGTAATGGAAGAGCCGAGTGAAGGTTAATCACTATGAAAAGTTCCAAACAGATGAAGAGAAATTAAGTTATACACCTGAATGAGTCGAAAATCTAGTGGCATGTATTAGTGAAATATTGTGGTCTAACTAAGATAAAGGTATAAATATCAGATCTTATTAAGAATATTATTTTTACATCAACTTCATTAGTATCATAATTTTTATCTTTATTTTTTTAATATTTAGGATATAGAGGATCAAAACTCTAAGAATCGTGATGTTGAATATGCTTAGTTAAGAACAGGACGAAAGCTACATGTTAAAATAGCCAAAGAGGTTAGAATTTTATTATTATAAATATTATATATTTTAATATAATTGTATTAAGATATACATTATTTTTTAAGAGGGTAGAATAAGGGGATCCCGTCAATAATATTAGCATGTGGAAAGCCCCTCAAGCTCCAAATATAAACCTTTCAGTGTTGTAGATGGGCCATTTTATGGAGCAATATCTTTTTTATAACTTTTAATTGCAATATCATATCAGTTCTTCTTATCATTTTTAGTAATTTATACTTCCATTTAAGCATTTGAAATGACTTATTTTGCCAAAAACATGAGTAATATATTTTGAACATGAATTTTAGGAGTCCAACCTCGTCTTTTTCTCCTTCAACTTCATCGTCAATATTCTTTGTCCCCGACTCTTAACTCATTCAAACTCATATTCTTCTATCACACACACACACACACACACACACACACACACACACACACACACACACACACACAGATATATATATAGCAGTAGAAGTTTTGACACTATTCAATATATTTATAACACAAGTAGAGGCAACAATTAAATCATCAAAACCATTCATAAGTAAATGAAAGGTTAGATTTTCACTCACACACTAATAGAATGTACTATAGTACACCCCAAATTTATTTCACCTTTATTTTGAAATTCTACCCACTTTTATCATACCCATCATTCATTCACGTCTCTCTCTCTCTCTCTCTCTCTCTCTCATAACTCAAATGCATCCTCAAACTCCATCTCGGTTCCAATGGTAAGATCATGTTCTCTCCCCCCTCCTCTCTCTCTCTCTCTCTCTCTCTCTCTCTCTCTCTCTCTCTCTCGAGCTTTTCTCTATTTTTATACTCACCCTTTTTCTATTTGAGTTTGGAAGTTTTTGGAGATTTTGTACGAATTTTTTCGATGCCGCCTTACAGATCTAGAAGGTTTTCCAACATTTCTGGCACCGACTCACGGAATGGGCTACACGTTTGTTTCCCCCTTTTTATATAGTTTTGAGGGTTTTGGAGTTTTGGAGTTTTCTGTGCAAAAACATATGATGCAACTTTTGTTTTGCTAAAATAGTGGTTCAAAATTTAGGGCTTAGGTTCAATTTTTGTTTGTTAGGTGGTTTGGTTCCATTTGGCTTCAATTTCAGTTCGTTTAACATTGTGTTTTGACCATCGATCTCTTAATAGTTTAGCATTGTGTTTACAGTGTAAACCTTCATTTTTAACAGTTGGAGCTTCATTTAGGATGTTTTGTACGAATTTGGCGAGAGTGATTCACAGTGGTGAGTATTTTTAGTATGTTTTCTATAATTGGATGCCTAGGGCAAGACCCAAAATGTATTGACAATGGTGAGTATTTTTAGGATGTTTTCGAAGTTGAAGTCAATCTATGAAGGCTGAAAATAAATCCGTATTTTTTTAGGGATTATGGATCATGCAAGTTTGAGGGATTATTAATCATGTAAATAATAGACATGATGTCGTGCTCATGTCTATTATTTAGAGGTACTATGAGAGAAATATTTCCTACCCATGTCTATTATTAAGATTGTAAGTTTGTTATATTCGATTTTCATTTGGATGTCCTCATATGATCTTTGATGTTTTTGGATTTGGGAAGTGGCAGGTATATATGCATATATTTTGTTTACTATATTCGATTTGCTTTACATAATCTCTATTATGAATATTGATGTTTTTTTGTGATTTATAGTGACATGCTTGGTTAATTTTTTCAGGGTTCATTCAATATCCGAGGTTTTATATCTTATTTCCATAAGCGTACAACATTGTATGGGTGGGGAAAGTCATTTACACATTTAGTCCATCACATTTTTAGTTACATTTTCTGTATGCTGTGTTTATTAAGAAACACACTCACATGCCCAACATTTATGATGTGTTTTTATTGAATCTTTAATGTTTTAGGTTTTTGCTGCTCTGACCATGTGTAGGAACAAAGCTTAGAGGTGAAATATGGTGAATGTTTAATTTAGCTTGGAGGTAAATGAATATGTTGAATGCTTAATTCATGATAGAATGTTATTATGGTCAAACTTATAATTTTAATGATGTTAGGGTATCCACATGACTATTGACTAGTAAATGAGGGCACATATATGTTTATTTTGGTGTGTAATAGCAGAAATAAGGCCGAGAATTAATTATCTCAAAACAATTTTACTGAAATCGAATTTTCAGAAATTCTTTTCGTGAAATTGATTCCTATAATTTTCCTTTAGCTGTAATTTCAGAGTCCTATAGAGCTTCAGGCTCTTTCTTAAGGTCGTTAGTGTGGGGATGACATTAGTAAACCAGTTTGATGACACTTAATGAGTTTAAAATTTCATGGCTCTCTGTATTAGTTTCACTGTTATAAACAATAAACTAGCGCATATTGCCACATTTTTTAGACAATTAGCATTCATGATTGTACACTAAATTAAAGTCGCTTGGGGTTGTAGCTATTATCTTTTTGTTACAGTAATGATATTTTTATTCAGTTGGAGTATGTTTAAAGCACTTTTGTGGGTCATGGATACATCAACAATAGAATAATTACACATAATTCACATTTTTAGTTAGTGGTTGTTGTACAATGTGTTATATTATGAAAGTAATATGATTAATATCATATTTCTTTTGCCAGATACATAATGCATAATCCTGTTGGAGTATTTTCATTGAATTCATTTATTGTTAAAAAAACTTTTTGTGTTGTGCCACTTTTACTTCGATGGCGTTGGAGGTATCTTTATACTAATTATTTTCTAATCTAATATATCTAAGAATTTATGATGGGTATATGTAACATGACCATGAACTTGAAGTATAATATGTTCACTGTGATTCCTCATCCAAGTTATAAGTAAGTATTATTATGATGTTTCTTATATCTATTGTGAATTCGAGACAGTCAGGGAAATTGATAGGTTTTCTTTTAATGAGATGTCCTTTTTACACTCTATTCAGATGGAAATATTTTTGTTTAACTTTTTTAGCTACTAAATGCATCACTCAAATATGCTTTGGGTTTGGATTATTTATGTTCAAGATCACAGGTAATGGTGCTCAAATTAGTGTTATGGATGTCTTTTGTTTTTTTCTAATTTGTAGTGTGTTTGTGTTTTAAAAGTTCGTTCTCTCTAATATATATCAGGTACACCCCATCCCCCATCCCTCTCTATGTTTTATATTTTTTTTGTTATTTTGTAGGCTTTACTATTTTTTGTTTGAAAGATCTATGAGATCTACTTACACCGAAAAATCTTCTATCTTCTTAAGTTCATATAAATTTTGAAGAATTCCCAACATAATGACTGTTTTAGAATATGTTCACAATAACATGTAAATTTTTCCCAAGAGTATTATGACTCCCACATTGCCTGCTTTAGGATTAATCATTGTCAATTATATTCTTAAATACATCATCCCCATTATGTTCTTAAGTTATTATAATTATATATATATATTCGTTGGGATAAGATTTACTTTTACTATTATTGTGAACATATTCTATGTCAAGTTGTTGATGTTTAATGACTATTTTGTATGGTGATGCGACACAAACAAGTTTTACTATTTCGTATGCTGGTGTGGCATACACGAGTTTTACTATTTCGTATGGTGGTGCGACTCGCACGATTTTTACTACTTCTTATGACAGCGTTGTGCACACGATGTTTTATAATTTCGTATATTGGCGGGTCGCACACAAGTTTAAAAACAACATTTTTCCCTTTTTTATTGTCGTTTTTATTTATTGACTTTACTTTGAAAATATACTTATTTGTTACATTTTTATTCTACAGATTTCATATATTTCATACCAAATTGTTATGGTTGACAATTCTTAATAGTTTTAGTATTTACTGGGGCTGGATTGTTTTTGAAGGTATGATATTTTGAAGTTTTAGTATTTATAATTTTGAGCTTTGTTTATTAGCTCAGGTCTTACTAGCCCATCCTATGTTCTTAACAAAGCAACCACCAAATTTCTCTTTCTTCGATCTCCTTTAAACACTGTGAACACGACATCGAGGAGTTTATTGGCCGCGACCACATGAGATTACATTTCTTCGGCATACCGACAATGACTTTGGATGCAGATTTATGCCTATTTTTTTATCACTGGGAACTCACCCGCTCATCAGGGTCAACGCGAGTGCCAGTTTATTGGCGCAGCTATATATATTTTCTTTAGAAGTTTTTCACAGTTATAGTTAGAAGTTTTGTTATGGCAGTGCTTTACTACTTCAAAAACCTTTGGAAAGTAATTTTGTTAGTTCATCAGCTTTTATGTTTCGTACGTTCTTATATGGCTTTGGGAAGCCTGCTCCATATATAATTATGACATTTTAGTCGCTACAAAATTAATGCGTACCTTCTTTCCCTTTTTCTAGGTAATGTAAGAACATTTCAAGGTGGAGGTAATTTTTTGTTCTTTTTTATTTAATTTATACCCGGGAATGAAAAGTCATACATGATTTCCCCATTTCTTTTGTCCTTTCTTAATGTTTGGAAGTTATGAAATTCCTGATCCCAAATTCTTGGACTGTTAAGAGTTTGGTAGTTTGTGGTTGTTGATATTGAATTATCTGTAACATTCTTTTGTGTTTCTAATGTATGAATCTACAATGCTTTATTGAGGTTATGCAGATTTAAAATAAAAATTTGATATTATTTTTCATTTTTTGAACTTTGTATTGTAGTTGACGATATTATTTATCATTACTTGATTTATAATCATGCATCGATGAATGTTCTGCGATGTGTGTGGCTATGGAAGGTGTTCGTGTGGTCAGTGGTTTGGAATGTAAGATGACTTGCAACACATCTAAGGCCTCCTACGTTCTAAATACAAAAGATTTCTTTTATTGCAAACAGGAAGAAAACTAGAAAGGAGCAGATCTGTAAAATGAATAAATGCGGTGTGTGACACCGATTTAAAATAATTCGTAAATTTCAACATTGGCACACTTATATAATTGGATTCTATATAAACCAAATCAATTCAGTCCCTACACATGTATTTATATGTGTGCGTGAGTCAACCCATAAATAGATAAAGCATGAGACACAAATTTTAGGAAAAATCCCCGAAGGGGAAAACCTTTTATTTCTTGAACTTTGAAGAATTTACAAGACCATTGACTTACATACAACCTGATAATCGCTCAAAAGTGTAACGCACGATGTCTTTGTCAAACCTCCAATGCAACGGATAGAAATATCGTCGGTTGGAATCTCCCGCAAGAACTCCAGATGGTCAGCAATGAAGAAGAAAATAGCTTCTCCACAAGTGTGAACTTTATAAGGACTCCCTCCATAATAGCACACAGCTCTCCGGTTGTAGAGTTTTCCCCACAAAGAATAAACCACAGCAAAGTGTGTTCTTTAACACCAAAATAATTCACCAAAGCATATTGGGATTTTTGTGAATTCTAAACAAAAAGGGATTAAACCCTAAAAGTAAGAAGATAAAAGAATTCTGCTTTCGCAATTTTTCTGTTCTGTAAAACACTAGGACTTCTTCATGAAAATGAAACCATTTAATAAGTATTTATACAAAAGCCTGTCTCCTCGGAATACGTGCTTGTTTGAACAAAATAGCAATCTCACACGAACGACGTACAAATGTCGTTCAAACGACATCGCGCGACATCCAATGTCGCTCGAACGAGATGCTGATCCCGCTTTAACGACCTGGGCGTCAAAATTGAGGTTCTCTCCAACGCTTAGAAAAAATTACACATTCTCAAATTTGACGAAAAAGTCCGCTCTAGCATTTAGAAAATATTTTGTAAAAATATCCCAAAAGCTCCAAGTGGAAAGTTAAGGTATTAAAAACATAACCTTACCAAAGTAAACTTTGTGGAGTCTTTTTGATGAAGAACTTGATTAATTCGGATCCGTCTTGATGTAGATTGCTCTTAAATGCTCTTAGACAGTGTAGCGGTATAAGACATAATAAATTGATAACGGACTTATAAAAATATGCCCTTACAAATCTCCCCCTATGTCTATGCCTATACACACATAAAAAATATCCGAATTATCAAAATCCAAAATTCCTATACAAATCTAACCTGCCATTGAATAAATTTTCAAGATCTCAAACTGTTCTTCAAAAATTCTTCATCAAATCTCGAAGCTTTTCTCATCAGGGTGTGCAACATAATGATCTTCAATCTTTGTACCTACACACACGAGATAGAGAAAAAACCTTCGTGACGTATCGAGTTTGAAATGATATAAGAATAAATCATTAATAAATCAAATCTCCCCCATAATGCTAAACCTCCCCCATAACATGATAATTCTTTCTCCCCCTTTTTATGATGTCCCCAGATAGACAGATAAGAAGAAGCAATCAAAACATGAAGTGTGACGAAAAAATGCATAGAAAATATGAATAATCAACGCATTTGTAAAACTATTTAAAATAATTTGTAAAACGAATAAATACGGTGTGTGATACCGATTTAAAATAATTCTCAAATTTCTACGCTGGCACACTTATATAATTGGAATCTATATAAACCAAATCAATTCAGCCCCTAAACATGCATATATGTCCGTGTGTGTGTCAACCCATAAATAGATAAAGCATGCAACACAAATTTTAGAAAAAATCCCCGTAGGATAAAACCTTTTATTTCTAGAACTCTGAAGAATTTACAAGACCACTGACTTATATATAACGTGATAATCGCCCACACATGTAATGCACGGTGTCTTCGTCAAACCTCCAAAGCAACGACTAGAAATATCGTCGGCTCGAATCTCCTGTAAGAACTCCAAATGGTCAGCAATGACGAAGAAAATTGCTTCTCCACAAGTGTGAACTTTATAAGGACTCCCTCCACAATAGCACGCAGCTCTCCGATTGTAGAGTTCTCCCCACAAAGAATAAACCACAACAAAGTGTTTTCTTCAAATCCAAAACAATTTACCAAAGCATATTGGGATTTTTGTGAATTGTAAACAAAAAGGGATTAAACCCTAAAAGGAAGAAGCCAAAAGAATTCTACTTTAGCAATTTTTCTGTTCAGTAAAACGCTCGGAATTCTTCATGAAAACAAAACCATTTAATGATTATTTATACAAAAATGCACCACCTCGGAATACGTGCTCGTTCGAACGAAATAGCAATCTCGCACGAACAACGTACAGATGTCGTTCAAACGACATCGCGCGACATCCAATGTCGCTCGAAAGAGATGTTGATCTCGCTTTAACGACCTGGGCGTCAAAATTGAGTTTCGTTCCAACACTTAGAAAAAATTACGCAATCTCAAATTTGACGAAAAAGTCCGCTCTAAAATTTAGAAAATCTTTAGAAAAATATCCCAAAAGCTCTAAGTGGAAAGTTAAGGTATAAAAAACATAACCTTACCAAAGTAAACTTTGCGGAGTCTTTTTGATGAAGAACTTGATTAATTCGGATCCGTCTTGATGTTGATTGCTCTTGAATGCTCTTCGACGGTGTAGTGGTATATGACATAATAAATTGATAACGGAATTATAAAAATATGTCCTTACAAATCTCCTCCTATGTCTATGCCGGTACACACATAAAAAATATCCGAATTATCAAAAACCCAAATGCCTACAAATCTACCCTCCCATTAAATAAATTTGCAAGATCTCAAACTATTCTTCAAAACGTCTTCATCAAATCTCAAAGCTTTTCTCATCAGGGTGTGCAACATAATGATCTTCAATCTTTGTACCTACACACATAAGATAAAGCAAAAAACCTTCGTGACGCATCGAGTTTGAAATGATATAAGAATAAAGCATTAATAAATCAAATCTCCCCCATAGTGCAAAAACTCCCCCATAACATGATAATTCTTTCTCCCCCTTTTTATGATGTCCCCAAATAGACAGATTAGAAGAAATAATAAAAAGTAGGGAGTGTCGCGAAAAAATGCATAGAAAATATGAATCAATCAACGCGCATGCAAAGGAGTATCTCAAAAAATTTCACGAACTATTTTTTATTTTTCAAAATTTTCATACAAAAATAACATACCAAAAACTCTCACACCATGGATTTATACTCAAACAACTAAGTCATGGTAATGGAATGTATGGGTGTGAACACATTTGATAGGTAAATAAACTCAATCAATTATATGTGCACGATGCATATGTGTACCCCTAACCAATGAACATCAAAAGTAGTCCTTAGGTGTAAAATTGTTGAATTTAGATGACATTGTCTTATACAATCAACAAATCGAAGTTAAAGTGATTTCGACACCAATAACGTCTAAAACTATTTAACGATTTTTCAAGACTTTCAAGGACGTGCAAACCCATTTTAATTCTCCATCCAAACTCCCTCATGCATATTTTCTTTTAGAGGTGATCTAAATTCTCAAACATTGGACAATTGGTGAGAACCTAAATGGCCCATAATTGGCATGAATTTCTTTTATTGCCTTTTAATTTTTTCGGGCTCTTTTAAACCTCTTTCGACCCCGGATAATAAAATTCCTGAATTTTTTAGGTCCAATTAAACGCCAGCTTAATCGCAAAGGATAAATAATAACCTTTAGTAGCCCTTCACCATTTTCAAACAAAACACACAAATACTCACAAACAGGGTTCAAAGGAGCACACTTTTTATTGTCTTATTTTATTGCATTTGGTTTGTTGTATAGACAGAATTGATATGGAAACATTCAACCAACATGTGATAGATAAGCGCAATAATCAAATGAATCCGTGCATGTGTGCAATAAATTAAATCATGAGTCAAACATGTAGGAAGTAACAATGAATTACATCTTAATGAATCCAATCATTATAAAGCACATGGATGAATTGACCTACTATCTCAAAACACTATCAAATAGTCACATGAATAAATGGAATGAAATTGTGACTCGGTCATCCGAAGTGTCCATCCATAAAAGGTGCAAACAAAAAAAAAAATCTTTTTGGATTTTTCAAAATTTTATCAAAATAAAATCTTTTTGTATTTTTCAAAAATTTTCAAAAACAAAAATTTATACAAAAAGGACATGTCACAACGCTAGAAAACATAAATATCATGAAACACAAACTAGCGTATGATAAATATGCGAACACAATCATCTATATGATATGGCAAGAGAAGAATCATGTGCAAGAAAATATGAATCAACTTGTCTAAAATCTAGCGCCTTTAAAAGTGATTTCCTAACCTAAATAGATGTGAAATGTCATGTGGGGGATTTAGGAACCAAGGGAACACTAGACATAAACTTCCTAGGACATTTTCCAAGATCAAAACAAAAATGCCTAAGGTAACCTTTACTACCACAATATGATCATGTGTAAACGAGTGAAACGATACCTATGGGTTGACCTTTTCTAACATCCTCGAGATTGGTTGACCCTCTCAAACAAATAATGGTTTTGCTTTAGCACTAGAAGCATGAGAACAAGATGAGCCATTACCATCACTATCAAACCTACTTGAGTATGTCAAATCATTTTTCAACTTCAAAATTTTTTACTCAAGAAAAGAATTAGACTCTTCCAAAGATAAGGATTTCTTTCTCAAATTTTCAATTAAACTTAACTGTTTATCGCGCTCCCCCTCAATTAAAACAAACTTATCCCTCAGAGTCTTTTCACGTGCCGTAAAATCATCGATTAATTTTTTATCCTCGACGGTACAAACGGGACCCCTAGAATTTCTTAAGTCCTTCAATTCCTTCTCTAAAACCAGGACTCTTTCATCACTCTCCTTCTTGGAAAATTTTATAGCAACAAAGTCATGGTCCAAGGAAACAAATTTTTCATGATAAAAATCTAGATGATTTTGAACAATTTGCAAAAGATCCATCGCGGATTTAAAACAAGAATTTTATTTTCCCCAAAAATCAATTCTTTTAGCAAATGTCAAATTCAAAAGATTTATATCATTAAAACTCTGACTCGTGTCATCAAAGGGGGCATCCGATTACATAAGTGCTCCATCGAAAAAATTGCGATTTTTCACAAAATTGAGTTTAAAAAAAATCAATATCACACAAATTTTGCCGAAAATAGGAATACGTGATAAATTAGCGCATCCTACTCTGATACCAATTTGAAAACATGAGTAGACAAATTGTATTAGAAAGTAAATTCTTGAAAAATCAGGATCACGCGATAAATTAGCTTAACCCGCTCTGATAGCAATTTGTAAACGTGAGTAGACAAATTGTATCAGAAAGAAAATCCTCGAAATATCAGGATCACGCGATAAATTAGCGTAACCCGCTCTGATACCAATTTGAAAACGTGAGTAAACAAATTGTATCAGACAGTAAATCCTCAAAAAATCAGGATCACGCGATAAATTAGCGTAACCTGCTCTGATACCAATTTGAAAACGTGAGTAGACAAATTGTATCAGAAAGTAAATCCTCGAAAAATCAGGATCACACGATAAATTAGCGTAACCCGCTCTGATACCAATTTTTAAAACGAATAAATGTGATGTGTGATACCGATTTAAAATAATTCGCAAATTTCTACGTTGGCACACTTATATAATTGGAGTCTATATAAATCAAATCAATTCAGCCCCTAAACATGCATCTATGTGTGTGCTTGTGTCAAACCGTAAATAGATAAAGCACGCGACACAAATTTCGGGAAAAATCCCCAAAGGGAAAAACCTTTTATTTCTATAACTTTGAAGAATTTACAAGACCATTGACTTACATACAACCTGATAATCGCCCACAAGTGTAACGCACGGTGTCTTTGTCAAACCTCCAAAGCAATAGCTAGAAATATCGTCGGCTGGAATCTCACACAAGAACTCCAGATGGTCAGTAATAAAGAAGAAAATGGCTTCTCCACAATTGTGAACTTTCTAAGGACTCCCTCTACAATAGCACGCGACTCTCCGGTTGTAGAGTTAAAGAATAAAGCATTAATAAATCAAATCTACCCCATAATGCAAAAACTCCCCCATAACATGATAATTATTTCTCCCCCTTTTTATGATGTACCTAAATAGACAAATAAGAAGAAACAATCAGAACATGGAGTGTCACGAAAAAATGCATAGCAACTATGAATCAATCAACGCATTTGTAAAACGATTTAAAATAATTTTTAAAACAAGTAAATGTGGTGTGTGATACCGATTTAAAATCATTCGCAAATTTCTACGTTGGCACACTTATATAATTGGAGTCTCTATAAACCAAATCAATTCAGCCCCTAAACATGCATCTATGTGTGTGCGTGTGTCAACCCATAAATAGATAAATCATGCGACACAAATTTCCGAAAAAATCCCTAAAGGGCAAAACCTTTTATTTCTAGAACTTTGAAGAATTTACAAGACCATTGACTTACATACAACCTGATAATCGCTCACAAGTGTAACACACGGTGTCTTCGTCAAACTTCCAAAGCAATGGCTAGAAATATCGTCGACTGGAATCTCCCGCAAGAACTCCAGATGGTCAGCAATGAAGAAGAAAACGGATTCTCTACAAGTGTGAAATTTATATGGACTCCCTCCATAATAACACGCAGCTCTCCGGTTATAGAGTTCTCCCCACAAAGAATAAACCACAGAAAAGTGTGTTCTTCAATACCAAAAAAATTCACCAAAGCATATTGGGATTTTTGTAAATTGTAAACAAAAAGGGATTAAACCCTAAAAGGAAGAAGCCAAAAGAATTCTGCTTTCGCAGTTTTTCTGTTCTGTAAAGTGCTGGGACTTCTTAATGAAAATAAAACCATTTTATGAGTATTTACACAAAAATGCGCCGCCTCGGAATACGTGATCATTCGAACGAAATAACAATCTCGCGCGAACGATGTACAGATGTCGTTCAAACGACATCGCGGTTCGCTCCAATACTTAGAAAAAATTACTCATTCTCAAATTTAACGAAAAAGTCCGCTCCAACACTTAGAAGATATTTTGTAAAAATATCCCAAAAGCTCTAAGTGGAAAGGTAAGTTATTAAAAACCTAACCTTACCAAAGTTAACTTTGCCGAGTCTTTTTGATGAAGAACTTGATTAATTCAGATTCTTGAATGCTTTTCAACGGTGTAGCGGTATATGACATAATAAATTGATAACAGACTTATAAAAATATATACTTACAAGATCTTCAAGGAAAAGTTATGCATATACTATAAGTTTTATTCCTTTTTCTTTTACATGTTTATGTTTTTCTTAATCTTTCACTCCATTACGTAGAATGAAGTAACAATGGTCTTCCGAGGTCTTCTTTTTTCAGCATTTCACAATTATCTTATTTGACGATATAGTTATCCTTAAAATTTGTTGTTATTTTATTGTTGATGACTTATGTTCCTTTATGTTTGAGTGTTGCTGTCAAGATTCGTAATGGAGGAACTAGTACGGTAACTATGAATGGTCGGGATTATCCCATGAAATTATAGCCGACCAGAAGTGGCGAGCTCATGCCAGTAGAGGGGATTGGAAAGAAAAATGTCCCCGGTACCAGGAGTCTTTCTTGGATCCAATACCTGAATCAGATGATGAAGAAGATGTCGAAAACAACAAAATGAGTTGATAAAAATTACTAGTGCTTCTTTTGATAATACAATTGTGTGATGAGAGTATCTTTTTTGAACAGTTGTATAGCTTATTTGTTCAATCTCCCATCACACTAATTCACGCTATATAGCTGCAATTGAGTTCGTTATTAAACAGTTGTATAGCACATAACTTTTTTAACAGTTTTATAGCATCAATTAGTGCATATTTACTTGAATTAGTTATGCATATGTGTTATACAACTGTTTAATAAGAAACTCAGTTATAACATCAGTTATTAATTAGTTACACAAATTAGGAATTATGAACACGAACTCAGTTATGAATTAGTTACCCGAATTAGGAAGACGAACTCAGTTATGAATTAGGAACTCACTTATAACATCAGTTGCTATATTAAACAGTTGTTATATTTACACGAATTAGTTATGCATATGTGCTATATTTACTTGAATTAGTTATAACAGCAGTTGAATATTGATTTAAGCTGCTAATGTAGTTCTAATGAAGTGCTGCATGGCTATGATTCAATACACAGGCCATACAGTGATGATTTTTTTCCTTTTTTCCTTTGTTAACTACGTGATATCATCTATTATATTATTTTATTCCATTTAATTAATTCAAATCCTGATTCTAAGGTATGGAAATAAAAGGTAAGATACACTTCAATACTATTCTTTGGAGTGGTGGATTATGTAAATTTCAATACATTCAAAATTATTGATTAAACTTCATATTGGAGATTGGATTAATGCAATTTCTACACTATTCTTATGATCTCAAATTAGCACAATTTTTGTGTTTTAATATGGAATTACTTTTAGTAAAAAATACAACCAGTTGAGACAAAACGATGTAGTTTGGTCCTTGAAGTGTATTGTACCTTTACCAAAGAATTCAGGTACAAACGAAGTAGTTTTAATATGGAATTACTTTTAGCAAAGAATCTAGGTATGCTTACTCATTCATATCCCTTTGTGTTAAGATTTCAATTTATTCATATTCAAATGACGCTTCAGGCATGATGTTTTTAAGCATACAAATGTCTTTAAGACATACAAATTATGCTATCGATTATTTGACTTTTATTTTTGAGCAATGTCGCAGCCGTGGTAGGATTTGCAATACTTGATGTCATCTTCTAGTGAAAACTCCCTCGGACCTTTGGAACAAATTGTCGATCACAAATTTAGTGTACATTGAACTAGTTGTTCATTGGATTTTTTTTCGTAATAGCATAATTGTGATAGTGTTGTTTTTGTTGAATTAATTTTTTACGAGGGTGGATAGTCCGATAAACAAAGAGAACTCTGTCCAATTTTTAAAAAAATATTTGCACTTTTGCATCGTAAATAATAATTTTATATTATAGTGATGTTTCATTATGATTTTTATTGAGGGCCGTGACGGACTTTTAGTATTGAAAAATATTTACAAAACTATTTACAGTTTTGTTGTGGACTTTTTTCTTAACAGGGTGGATTATCAAAATTTAATCAATTCTTCACATTTGTGTGGTAATAAAACTCGACTTAAATTATTTACATATTTTGATTGTCCTTTAAACAACGGAGATTATAACCATTTTTTCAAATTACAATTTGTTTTGTTGGGGAACGAAAATTTTTGCCATTTTACAATTATGCTCGTTGGAAATTTTACCCGTTTTACGATTACATACTTGGGAATGTTTCGTTGTGCCTTCAGGCACGGGCATTCCGCTAAAAAAAAAATATTTATATGTATATATATATATATATATATATATATATATATATATATATATATATATATATATATATGTTCCCACGTTATGCACAGAGGTTGGGTTGTGATTAACAACTTCTTTATCCTTGTGTTCATTAGATTTGAAGTTCTTTCTCATTTTCCATTCACTTATTATGGTAATTTAGATGTTGGTGACCACCTTAGTAGTCAAATCAGGGTCAATAATTCTATCATTTTCTTTAAAAAATATTCTTATAAATAATGACAAAACGCAGAATGTACTTTTATTTTATGAATATGGGACATTAGGCAATTGTACTATTGCTCATCTATTGACAATAAGGGGTAAGATCAGTGGCGGATCCAGGATTTGGAGTCAAGTGGGGCGAAAAGTTCTGACGAAGCCCTGGGTTTGGGGGCGGGCGCTCCTGAGGCAATTTTTTGGGGATTGTTTTTACTTTTTTTTAATTATTAACCCTAAAAATATTGAGATATTAATTAACTAAATTTGGATTCCTACTTTGTTTCTGAATTTTTTTTAGGATAATTCTAGGCTGACACATAAAAGTAGACACACTGATGTGTCGCATTTGCATTGGCTCATGTCTAGGGTCCACGCCAGTGGGACCCATATGAAGCCCAGACACTAACCAATACGAATGCAACATGTCTACAAAATGTGTCTACTTTTGTGTGTCAATGTAGAAGGACCCTTTTTTTAATAATATTTCAACATAATATTTCCCTAACAGTTTGTGTTGTCTCATCTTTTTCGTTTAAAAAAATCTCTATGAGTTACTTTGTTTACAACAATTTCAGACTAGTTTTACACATAAATTTACACACAATCTAGGGGAACACACTACATAAAAAATAATAACTGACATATCATTTTTTGCGTACATAAAAAAAAATACCACATATATAAAATAGGCATTTTATTTTAAAATACCAAATATACCACATATATCAAGCAGGAGTGAGACTGAGTTAAAATGCACATATAAAAAAATACCTAAATATGCACATATACAAAAATCACATATAAAAACATGAATAGCACATCAAAAAACATGCTTACGTATAAAAAAATATGAATTGCATATAAAAAATCACATATATACCTGAATCAGGTGAGCTGAGCGTGAGCTAATGTGTGAGACCGAGTGTGAGAGAAGAGCAGCAGTCCGGTGAGCTGATCGGAGGGATGGCGGATCTTTGCGATTTTGATTTTGAATCAGATTTTTGCGATTCCAATCTGGGTTCCCAATAAGGGTTTTTGGGTTTCAAAGTTGTTTGAGAGAGAGTCCGACTGTATGGTTTAAAGTTACGTTATCTCTTTAGGTTTTTAAAACTTCCGCTACTTACAGATTCTCCCTTGCCCCAACGTTTTGAAGTTTTACACAGAGATCTAAAAAAAAATCAAAGTTGAACCGGGGCGACCGCCCCAGTTCGGCCTAGTGTGGCTCCGCCACTGGGTAAGATGATGAGTATGCATTAGCTAGAGGGATGACAAGTCCACCGAAGACCTCAATGCATACTCACTTTTTTTTTAAATGAACAAAGAAAAAAAAATTGTTGAATTCAAAACTGCACTAGCTTAAAGGATGACAGATCCACTGAAGAACTGATATAGTTGTTTTTTTGTCACCATCTCTTGAAATTTATTATTATCATATGTCTGTATCTTTAATCTTCAAAAATGCAATTACAATATAGATGTTAAATACAAACTAATGCATTAAGGAACAAGCATTTTTCAAATCACCCTTTAATGTGGAAACTACCTTATAAGAAACAGGAAATTGATTGTTTTACATCAGGTTGGTTTCCTCAACAAATAAGATAATGAAATCATTGAGAGGGTGTATCTATAAGAGCTGAAACTCTAGAAAAGTAATGAAATTTATTGTTTTACATCAGGTTGCTGAAACTCTAGAAAAGTAAATCATATCTTTATCCACTTTTATGATGAAATCAATTGATCATTTAATATTGGGCGCTTGATGTAGTAAGGGGTTTATAAACTGTCCCAACTCCTTTATTTTAATATGGGGCGCTTAATTGTTGATAGAACACCAATAGTACGATTCAGAGGTATTGTGCACAACAAGACAAAGGTAAACACAACTAGATTGCTTGGTTAATTGCTTATTGCTCAACTTTGTTATTTGATTAATTACTTGCTGATCAAATTGTTATTTGGTTAATTCATTACTTCTCAACTTTTTATTTGGTCAAATACATAATAAGACCAAGGTCGCTGCAACACTTATTATTTCGTTAATTATTTGCTGCTCAAAATTTTCTATTTTTTCAGTTGCATAGAGGAATTGAATCTCAAACCACATTCTCACAAAATTAAATCTTGAAGCAGACAAGAGAGAAACCGAAAATCAAGACCTACATCTGTTTGGCATTACAGGGCCTAACAACATTGGGTTATGCATGTTCAAATAGTAGTAGTCCTCTATTTCGTTGGCTTCCATATTTTTAGTATTTATATGCGATTGTTTTATTCAAAGTTAGTGTTGTGTTCCATAAGAGCTTTTCCCTTAATGTAACTCTGAGTAAAGTTTGTACGAGTCTTATTCTTATGGATCACTAAAGAGGGTCTGCTTTGGGGCATTATATTCTCATAATCAATGTATGCTTAGTTTTAAGGATGAAATTGCATTTTCTTTTAACAATGTAATTATACTAAGTTGATTCTATTGATTTTGTTAGGGTTTAAACTACTATTGCTAATTTTTTATGGTCTAAAGCATATTTGATGAACGCTGTTAGAGTTACAACATTGCGTTGATTGTGGTCTGTCGATTTATATTTTTGTTATTCTTATAATTAGTAAATTCAGATGTTTATTTACTTATATAAATATTAATTCGTAGGAAATGCTTGAAAGGTTTATGAACTTTAATATATGTTTTAAATTGTGTTATTGAATGTTCATCAATTATAATATTAATTCAATTTGTAGGTAATGCTTGAAAGATGAATGAGCTACGAGAAGTGGAGAAAAATGATCGAGAAATAAGGAAAAAGATTTTTACCGATGTAGTAGGATATGGAGGGAATGAGTATACTTTACTAAAGGGAGTAGGTATTAGGACAACATCGACAAAAACGTATTCATCTCATTACTATTGGAATAAATTAACCTTTCTAAAGAAAGAAGCTGAAGACCGAGAGACTCAACATCGGTAGGAGCTTAAAGAATTAGAGATTCTCGACTAAAAAGTTCGATTATAGCTGAAGAATGATATGTAAAGGGAAATGAAAAGTTTGTATTAAATTATTACCCTTCATCATGCTTCCATTACCTTAATGATTCAGACCGACTAGTGTAACACCCCGTAATTTTAATGATTTTTATATTGAGATTAATTAAATCAAATTCAAAAAGTAATCAGGCTCAAAATAAATATTAATTAGCGAGACAAGAGTTAATATTTATTTATACTAATAATTATTTAGTGAATGGGTAGTAGTAATGATAAGAAAATATTATGATTGTCGTAAGTGAAAATACGACACTTACGATAAATTTAGTCGAGATGCACGTGTCAGTCGTGTCGGAACATAATTTGGGAACTAAAATGTAATTTCACTCTTGATATTCCTTATGGTCATTTTGAGTGCGCTAGTGTGATCGGAATGCCGGAATAGTCTAAAAATTCTACCCATGGGTCTAGTTTGGGTCCTGGGCCCTTTAAAACCAAGCTGGCACCTCAGAGGGGTATTTTGGTCTTTTGAAAATTTGAAATTTTGGAGAAAATAAAACTATGAAAATTAGAGAGTTATATATGCTATCATGTAAAAGGGAATAAGGTTTATCAGTTACCAAATCAAAGGTAGAGTCACAGGAGGGAGAAAGAGAGGTGTTCCTAGGGTTTCAAGGCCAAAAACCACCTTCTTGCACCATCACCAACATCGGTTATAGATTGGGAAGAGGAGAACATAAATCTCACCACCAGTTCTGCAGAAATTAGACTTCCAAATTAAGGAAAGTGTTTATCTTGTTAAGTTTTGATTTAATATACCATCGATGTTAGAATATGATGATTACCTTATGAAGTTTATGAACTTTAACCTTAAAATTGGAAATACAAATCATATTCTTGAATATGAATGATAATATATTTGATTCTTGATACATGTAGGATGAATTTGATGAGAAATATCACAAAATTTAGGAAGAAATCTGGAATTATGTTGAGGTTCCTGAACATGAATAATAATCTTGGGTTTAGGAATTAGTCTTGATTAAATCTGATTTGAGTTTTTTTTGTAAAGATTTAATAATTCCTATACGTGAAAACCCATTGGTATGTGTTTCTACAATATTAGAGACCTCTGGTTGGGAGTTTGGGATAGTGTAATGTTGGTTTGGAGGTTTAATAATGGTGAATTCTCGTAACAGTGTAGGGAAGAAGATGAGACCTGCTACGGCGAATCGATTCGGACCAAGGCCGAATTAATTTAGTTTCTCAAATGTGATTAATTTTCCCCTTTTTTTCTTAGAACTCATGGGAAACGATTGTGTTGACGTTTGAATTAATCTTAAATCCTAATGAGAGATATTTTATTACCAGTAGGTTAATGTTGGGTTTGAAGTTAGTCGCACGAGGAGTGTTTAGGACTAAAATTCATTAAGCTTAATGGGTAATAAAGGCTTATTTGGATAATTATTCCTTGTTATGGAAAATTAGGGGAATGAAGGACCAAGACCGGTAGGCCTTGAGTGAGATACCTACTTAATTTACTTAAGGGGCAGTTGGAAACCATTTGGGCATTGAGAAACACTCGAGAATATACAATGAAAAGTATTATGCTACGTAGAATATTTTAGCGTGATTATACTACGTATGGGGTTTATGATATAGGTTAAGTGTATAACTATAATGATGTTATATATATTTATATACTAGTGGAATTCCTGTGCCTGAAGGCACGGCGAAAATTTCCAAACTAAGTAATTGTGAAGCGGTAAAATTTTCAAAGTACTTAATTGCAAAACGACAAAAATTTCGTTCCCCAACAAAAGAAAGTGTAATTTTAAAAAAATAATGCCCTTTGTTAATAGGACTATCCACCCTACCCAACAAATAAAAAATTATCCAACAACACTACTACAGGAAAAAAATAGAAGGGGAAATACTAAAGAAGGTAAGGAAAAATATGAATGTACAAATATGCTCTAGTCCAATCAATAGTGAGTGCATACAAATAAAGTGGAAACTGAAAAATCCATCTAGCTTAACGTATCATATTTGGGCCAACAAACCAATGTCTGCAATTTTCACATGTCAAAATCAATAGTGAGGATATAAATACGCTCTAGTCCAATCAATAGTGAGGATGTAAATTGCTACTGAAATTAGTTCAACAATACAAACCTCTTAATTACCACTGGCACGTGAATATTTTAACCACCGAATTGCATTTATAACTATTAATAATGTACAAGCATAACAAAAATCTCATCTCAAAGAGTTCAACCACATAGTTGCCACAATATACAACTATAACTCTACAATATAAGCGATTCTACTTATTCTTGGTAACATAAACAAATAAAAATAAGAAAGTTGTCCTGAATAGCTAAAACTATACATGATAATTAAAATATTAGAGTAATCGGATCAAGAAACTCAACTTAATACAAAATGTTGAAATATTTATTAAAAATAAGGACACCTTGTTAGCTAATAGGATCTGCACTTCGAGTAACCATACCACTAATAGTTGCAAAGGTTGAACGAAGAAAAAAGAATCTTCCAGTCCCATTCTCCTTTGTGATTCAGTAGCTGAGCAATCTCCATATTGTCTATATGAGACATATTATGATCCAGAGCACCATTTTCCAACCAATCATCACATTTCAGATTGATATATGCTCATCTACCCTTCTTTCTCCTTCTATTCATTTTACGGAAAATAGGTTCAAGACTTTAATTATAAAAATTAACAAAAAATAAAACATGCAATGAATTTTTTGTATTATTACATTTCACATTAAATTTATTGTTCTACATTTCACAGTTGCCAGATCATTTAACACTCATGTAGATAGTGGGCACACGTGCATGAGATGAAATAAACAAAAAACTATCCACAATCCCTAAACTATAATCCACAATCAAGTTCCAACATGAGTGTGTTAAGATGAAATAAACAAAACACTATCTATCTCTTTATGAAAAGTAAATGAAAATAGTTTCATGTGTGTGTTGGAGATTATGAGACTTATTAAGAAAAATGATCGAAATATAAAAAAAATCGTACATGTTTCGACAATGAACAATATGTTCTGACATATTTTGTAGCATCCTGGACAAAATCTGATAATGCATCTAGTAGCCCCAAGTAGCAACTCTGTAGGTTTCCCTTGATAATAAGCTCCTCGGATGTTTCATTTAAGGATCGACATTACTGTATAAATATGATCAATCATATAAGCATATAATACACAATCTAATGTGATGCTTTCCCTTGAATAACTCTCAATGTGGTTAGTAAAATATAAAAAGTTAGTGGACTACCTCTGGAACTGGATTATTTGGCATGTAAATATGAAATCAATATTTAAACCAAGCGTACTGGTTTGTCCCGTTTGTCTTAAATGTTTCCACAAAAATAATATTGAGGAACAAAGGGAAGGTATACACTGGTAGTCCTCCGAAGTTGAGAAACAAATACCTACAAGATCATAATGCCATTATTGCATTTGTCTGCAACCCGCATGCAAACGTGGAACGGATCAGTGAAATTCACAGCTATGGTCCTGAAAAATAGAGTCAAAAATTTCAGACAACTTACACAAACAATAGTAGAAAACAATATTAGACTCTGAAAAAAAAATAATGCCTTCAAATGTCTTGTTTTGTGATATTCCAAAATCACGTTTCAGAGCTATTGTCCTCGAACCATCCATAACACTCTATCTATTTACCCAATTTATTCGACACCTCTGATCTAATTTTTTCCATTTTAAAAATACCAATCTCCTCTACATATCCTTAAGTAATAACCCTTTCATCATCACTATCATACAGTTGAACGTTTCGGGTCAACCAAGCCAAAGGAAAGAAAATAACTCTCTTTTGGTCAGACTCCTTGATTAAGATATAAAAGCCCAACAATCTTTGGCGTAGTATTTCAGGAAATAGTGCAAATATATTACCAGTGTAATCATCATTTCCCCTATTACAATACTTTGGGAATTTCACTAACAAAAGTCAAAATTCACCCACAAAAAAATTGAGGCAATGTCTTAAGGAATTGGAAGTATTAGATAATCTTTTGAAAAAAATCCAATTCTTCAAATTGGTGGTATAAATTTTGCACAAATGGAATTGAATAAAAAGGCTTGCAGTCGTAATAAATGTGGCCCATAAAAATTATAGGTCAACACCGAACTATAGAAGCTACTTCTACCAGAATACCTTAGCCAATTAAAAATAATAAAAAAAATCAAAAAATCAGAAATAACAAACATTAAAGCGACATAAAACAGTTATTTAAAAAATAAGATGTATTAAACCTACAAAATGCATGAATAAAATTAAACAGATATTTCGAAACATCAAATAGGTATTTGGTATTAGCCTAAACAGTAAGCAGGTATTTAGCTTAAACAACAAACAGGTACAAAATCTGAAATAACAAACAATAAAGTGACATGATTAAACAACAAACATGTATTAGCCTAAACCGAGTGATCTTGGACTTTATTGAGCTAGCTTACAGATCATTCTAGCTATGAAAGTTCTGTAATAATTCAAGTGTCGATAACTAACTATAAGAAATCAAATTCAAACATATGATGATCTTAACAATTGAGAATAATGGTTAGTTGGAGCCTGTATGTTGGATCTTCGAACTCTATTGGGACTTTGGCTCTGTTTGGAGAGGTTTTTTTCCTCCTAACCATATTTTTGAACTCCCCAACCTCTGTCTGCATTACCCATTCTAAGATTGTCGTCTGATAGGGGTTTTCTACAATCATGTGATAGGTTTCATCATTGTGGAATTTAGTTTGATATCCATGCTCCTTGGTTTTCTTTCCTTTTCCATTAATTTGTGGTTGAGTCTTTTCTACAAACATCTGGTTGGCAGATTCAATTGATGTAACAATTTGATGTCCATTTCCTTCTGTAGGCTTCTCTTTTTCCTCTAAAATTTCTGGTTTATTTTCCAGAGTATCTTTATTTTATAATTTTGTTCGCACACATTACTTTGAACAATAAAAAAATTCACACTCCTTTGAATAATAAAAAAATGGTGTTAAAACTTTGGATTCAGTAAAAAAAGCCTAATTCAGGAATTAATGAAGAAATTAGTTCCTTTAAACACAACTAAAATACACAACTACCTATTATAATCAAATAAAGATTGAAGAATTATAATACCTTACTGAAATTTTGGAAAACTACCAACTTTGATGAAACTCCATTAAAACTAAAGACATTATCCTGGGCAATGATACGATAGTAAAAGCATTTGAAGTATGGTAAAGAAAAAAGAATATGTATACTGATGATACTAATTCGTCATTACAATCCTTCATGTCTGAACTTTAAACTTTTTGTAGTATAGAAACTTCATATTTCATGGCTCTTGAAAGAAATAATACACATTTTCAACAAAGTTAGTCCCCAAAACTCGTTACAAATACACACCAGAAAATGTAAGGAAATCATAAATCAAAACTCAATGAGAAAATTAAGATGTCTCACATCTGAAATATTTACCTAGGAGAGCCTATGATGGACCTGCTTGCATATTAGCATCGTTCCCCTTCTCAAATTCTTCCCAAGCATGGACATTTAGCTACTTGAACTCCAAATCTTGACCACTCACTCTATTCTGATTATCACCTGCATAAAACATCTCATTTGGATCCATATCTGGAAGAGGATCGTTACGCATGGATCGGGTTTTGGGGTCATAATGAGCATAGTTAACATCAAGATTAAGAAGGTGTTTTGCAGTATCCTCTTTAATATGCAAGTTCCTAACATTTTCTGTTCTTTCACCATCAGTAGTTCACACACGTTTTCCAACCTTTGTAAAGTCCATTTGTTTGCACATTAGTGTTAAACTCGGGAAACAACGCTTTTCAAATTTCCATACATATACTGATAAAAAATTGGTTGAACATTAATCAACAAATACAACATCATTAAACAAATAAGAAGGTATAAAATATTTTTATCGTCATGTTATCGCGGATGTAGCAGATGTATAACACATATAGCAGATAAATCAATAAATCGGCGAATCAGTGAATCCACATATAGCAGATGTATAACACATATAACAAATATAGATGATGTATAGTAGATGAATCAAGGAATCCACATTTAGCAGATGAATCAGCGAAGCCACATAAAGTAGATGTCGAAGTCACATTGCATGGTTATAATTCCACCAACCAGCCAACAACAAATTGTATGTATCAACATACTGTATAAAGCCTATTTTCAATATGAAACATTAAAAATAAATAATTCAAAAGAACAAATAACATGATATTTCAGGACAACTATGAAAAAAGTTCCAATCCATAAGAATTACAAACTTTAACCAAAAAATTACAATCCACAAATATCATAAGTTTTATGGATTGGAACTACAAAATATTTTATAAAATTGCACTGAAGCTGAGTATGTCACTTCTAGATCAAGGACTAATAGTTGGTTTGAAGTTTTAGATAAAGGACGCCTTATAACTCCTGTTCAGTTGCATTAGTTCTATACGATTATTTTCAAGAACAGATATACTCTACCAATAAGGAGAAGTTTCCAAGAATATATGCAAAACTTTGGACCCCAGACCAAATAACCCTTTTATAACATGTCATTTTTCGTTTCTCTTAACAAACTTTGTATAATCATAAAGGGCGCATTTCCAATTTGGTCTATCAGTCCTCAATCACGTTATTTTCAATATGGGCATTTCCTATAAAGGATGAAAAGGATAAAAAAAATTAAAACATAAGGTGGACACACATAAAACTATCAGATATTAGAACAAACTGAGTGACTTTACTATTTCACTTCCAAATTCAGATAAACCAACTTCAATTACATTAATGGCCCATATCTAAGTTTCATATGCATTACAAATTAAATCAAATAAAAAACTGAACATTAACATAATTTTAAATGTACATCTTCATGTAAAGTATAAGAAAAATAATAATATGATTGTCATAAAAACTTTTAAAAGTGAAAAAAGTAAACCTCAAAAGTGACCAGTGTAAAATTCCTATCTTCCTTACTCTCTCCTCCATCACTATAACATGCCAATTCTGCAAGAAAGTAAGGGACTCCAGCACTGAAATCAGATTATATAATATTTATACAAAACATTAGAAAACAAGTGTGGTGGAACATAGAAAAAGAAAATCTTCAGTGGACATGGAAAATGATTTTTTTACAAATTAGCGTGTTATTTTTATTCCTTTTTTAATCACACCAACACATTAATTTATAATTTTTAAAAGTCCATAAAATAGTTAGACAAAACCTAGTAATCTGCAACATAAATACATAAAATTAGTACTAAATTTGCACTAAAGGTATAAGATTGTCAATATCTCATTAATCTCCTTTGAAACACTTATCAAGATTTCAAAATAAGGCAAGTAAAAAGATAATAAGTACTAAATGAGATAGTGAAATTTTCAAAGTATTCAATTTACCTCATATATTCCATGCCCCCACAAACCTTCGTCATTCCTTATGATTTGAAGAGTAAAACATAAAAATTAGCCTTAGTAAATGTAAATGAACTATCAGAACAATTACAAATCCCAATTACAATCTAAGATTCGCAACCAACATCACAATGCTTAAATCGCACCTCTAACATGTGTTGTCAAAAGAACATATAAAAACAGATTAAATTTGTCAAACATATGAGCATAATTATTAAAAAATAATAATAATAATTGATGGTACAAAGAATAAATAACGTGTGTGTGTCGGAGCATGGATATTCATATATTTGAAAATAAAAAAGAACAACGTAGATTAGTAAAATCATACGGTAATGCTACAATAATGGTACTGCTACAATATGGTTTTGAACAGATCAACTCCAAACACAATCTCATATGAGTAGTTAAGTGATAACTATGGACTTGCATTGTGTTCATTTGATACCTAAATGGAACTAAGAAAAAAGTATACTAATTATAGTTTATGCATTTGTGAGAAATAGTTCATGTATCTAATAGTCCATGTATACATCTCATAGTTCATGTATAAAGATTTGTGAGGATTATTCAAGCATAATGAACCAAACCTTGAAAAACACAAAATAGATGTCAAACAATTTAAAATTGATGGTATATATTATGAAATTAAATAAACAAATAAATAAATAAATAAATATATATATATATATATATATATATATATATATATATATATATATATATAAATCAACACTGTAATATTAATATACGTACAAAGCTTAAGGACTATATGCACTACAAATTGTATTAGCTCCTACTATTATAAAATAATAAAGACTAATCGGACTTATATTGAATCGAGTCCAAAAAATAATCATGTTTAATAAATGATTCAACTCTAATTATGATGGTAAGAAATATATGACAACCCTGTAACAAAATCACCCCCACCTCTACTATTAGATTTGGCACACATAGAAACAAAAGAGCAACAATAGTCCTGAAACCTCATTGGCAATCAAATCAAATTCCCAAAAACTGAAATAAGGAGTATGAAACTCAATATTTTGTTTATAAAGAAGATTGGACATAATGGTTTTAAATAAGATCTTCGTTGTTTAACAGTCAACATTCAAGTAAATGACCAAAACCCAAAATCTTTATCATCAACCCTAAATCTAAAATGAGATGAATAATAATAACCCCAAATCTAAAAACCTCAAATTCCCCCCCCCCCAAAAAAAAAAAATAACCCCAAAATCTAAAAACCCGAAATCGCAGAATAACCCTTCAAATCTATGTATGTGAGATATATAGAGATTACCTAAGGACGACAACCTTGGAGCTCAATGGAGACGTGCTTGGGGAGGGTTTGAGCTGGATGAAGATGATATGAAGAGTCGTACCCTAGAAGAAGGAGATGAAAAAGGTGAAGAATCGTGAAAGTAAATGCCCAAATCGTGTACCCTAGAAGAAGGAGTGAAAAAAAGACAGGATTGTTGAAAAAGACGGGACTGTCTTGGTCAAAGTAAAAATTTAGCCCTTGTTTTGAATTAAAGTTAGAGGGGGAAACAAATTGGTGGTGAGGCAAAAGAGGGGGAAATAAAAAATAGAGGGTTAAAAGAGTAAAATAAAATGAACCAATCTCAACCCTCCATTTCTTGCATTGGTGTTTTAATCTCAACCTCTACTTAGCTTATCAACTTATGAAATAGTGTCAAACATTCTACTCCTTACATATATATATGTATGTATGTATGTATGTATGTATATATGTGTGTGGGTGGGATGGGGGGGGGGGGGGTGTATACCTATTGATTGATTTGTACATAAAACCATACCTAATCTACTTGCAATCTCAGGAGGTTTCACGTCTTGGACAATCTTATTCTGATGAGCCCAACTGGGGGGATATTGACTTGTACCTCAGGACATATAACTTAGGGAGTGCGCACCACTTGTGTGAATAAGGGTGTAACCAGTCATTTGGGTGCGTTAGGTATGAGCGTATCCCAAAGGCTTAGAACTATGTTTGCCTTCAATATTGTGTTATTTACGTTATGGTTTGAGGGAAATTATTCGAACTAGTGTCCTTATTTAGTACGTGATGTATCAGGACTTGATAGCAGAGTTCGCCCACACTGCAGGTCTCCACCTAGGGGCATTGTATATGTATATATGATAAGAGAGATAAATGTGTATATACGTGTGATTGATCCTACTCCGAGTGTATTAGTATAGACGATATGTAGTGATGTCTAAATTAACCAATGTGTATGAGAACTCAATCATTTACTAGTAATTTTTAATGAATATAAAGAATTAGAAAAGGTAGTGTCGTATTGGATGGGCAATATGGGTAGGCACTATAAATGTGAATGTTATATTATATTGATTAAGCTGAATTCGAAAATTCCAATTGTAAACTTATTTAATTAGAGTCAATTTTTAAACCAATTTAGTTCAGCCCTAAACCATACATCTACGTGGGTAAAACCAAACCAACATAAATAAATTGCTAACACACAGATTTTAGGAAAAAACTCCAAAAAGGGAAAACCATTTTTTTCACTTAATAATACTCATAAGGATTACAAGTGAAATATTAAATGAATATACATAGATACCCATAAGAACATGCATTTCCAAATCAACAATGTATCAACCTTAGAAGATTAACAAAGACACGGAGTCCAATCAGCCAAGAACACCAATGAGTACTCCTTATGACGTATAGTTAATTGTCAGCCCACTACCTCCCTCAAGTGGCACCTAGATTTGTAGTAGGTTACCCTCCATATAAGAGAAACTCCATCAAAGATGTATCTTGGGTTCCAAAACAATTCACTAAAGGATTAGGATTTTTGTGAATCGGAAAACAAAAGGATTTGAACCCTAAATAAAGAACACAAAGTGTTCTGTTGTTTTGCAATTTGTGAAGAATGAAAATCGTCATGTCTTTGTAATGAAAAGGGCTCGTTTAACACGCTTTGTATTAAAAAATTGAGTCAGTGTTGTCACTCGAACGAAATAGAGATCTCGCTCAAACGATGCCACTTGTCGCTCGAACGAAATATTGAACGTCATGCACAAGTCGCTTGAATAACCAAGCGCATAAAAATTATTTTTTATTCTGTTAAAAATTCCGCCTTAACACTTAGAAAAATTCTTTGACGAAAAACAACGCCTCAAGACTTAGAATTTTTTTAGAAAAACTATCCCAACAATTTAAATGAACCGTAAAGCAACCAAAACACAATCTTACCTAAACTAATCTTGTAGACACTTTTATGTTAAGAACTTTGACGGTTTATAGCAGTATACGACATACACTAATGTAAATAGGACTTATAAAGTATGTCCTTACAAATCTCCGCCTATGTCTATGCCGGCACAAACTAAAAGCATCTGAATTATCAAATCAAAAGGCCTATAAAAATCTAATACCCTCCCATGAATCCCAAAACTAAAAAGGTACTAAAAACGCAAGATAAACACTTTTCTTAAAAAATCTTCAACATTAAATCTTCAAAATATTAAAGCTTTTCTTATCAGGGTGTGTAACATATGATCATCAATCTTTATACCTACACACATGAGACAAAGAAAATACCTTTGTGGCATATCGACTTTGAAATGAGATAAACATAACATCAAAACAAATATCGAATCTGAAATCTCCCTCATATTGTAAAACTCCCCCATAACTCGTCCCCCCCCCTTTATTTGTTCAAAATAGATAAGGAAATTAATAATCAAAATAAACATGGAGTGTCATGACAAGTAAAGCAAACAACTAAGATCATCTATGATATACTCAAAGGCATTCCACAAACTATTTTTTAATTTTCAATTTTTCACACAAAAAAGCATAAATAATTTTACAAAAATCACACACCATGAATTTATACTAAGATAACCAAATTGTGATTACAGAATGAATGGGTGCGAACAAATTCGATAGGAAAATAAATGCAATCAAACATAACATATGTGTAGGATGAATACGGAATCTCCTACCGAATGATCTCAAAATCGTCCTTAAGTGTAAAAAAATGTGAATTTATATGACATCGACTAAATCTAATCGACACATCAAATTCTAAAATGATTTCCACACCAATACCGACTAAAACTATGTAATAATTTTTCAAGACTTTATCAGGATGTGGAAACCCGTATATTACTTTCCCATCCAAACTCCCTCATAAATAATAATGCATTCATTTTTTTCTTTTGAGGTGATCTATTTTTCTCAACTTAGAGAAATCCTGTTGGCCCCATTTTTGGCATATTATTATTTTTATTGCCTAAATTATTTTTCTTTTGGGATATTTTAAATGGTGTCTTTCACAACGAGTTAATTTTGTACTCTAGTAACCCTTTCCCATGAACACTCGTCATTTTTTAAAATTTAAACAAATTCCTCACGGGCAACGGTTATTACATGAACTACTTTCATTATCGAGTTTTATCGCATTTGGTTCGTTTTAAAGACAAGATTGAGATGAAAGCACTTCGATCGTCATGTGATAGACAAGTACAATAATCAAACAAATCTGTGCATGTTTGCATTAAATGAAACTAAGAGTAAAATATGTAGACAGTAATATGAAATTACATATTAATGACTCCAAAACATTATAAATCACAAAAATGAAATGATGACGCATATCAAAACACTATCAAACAGTCAGATGGATATGGAATAAAATTGTGAGTCGGTCATCTAAAATGTCCATCCATAAATGGTGTAAACAAAAACACAAAACTCTTTTTGTCTTTTTCCTAATTTTTTATCAAAATAAAATCTTTCTGGCTTTTTCAATTTTTTTCTAAAAATCGATTTTTTTTTGAATTTTTCAAAAAAATTTCAAATACTAAATCTTTTTTGGTTTTTCAAAAAATATATCAAAAATGAAAAATATAAATAAAAAAGTGGTACATAGTAGCAATAGGCATGAAAAATATCGACATGCAAATCAACCTATGCTAGCAAACAACTCTAAACCTCAACCGTTAGGTGCAGTGAAGTTTTCCAAAAGTGGTGACATCTAATGAAAAAATCCATCAATTTATGTGAATTCTTGACTAAAAACTTTACATGCTCCCTAAGATGTGCAAACTCTCTCATGTAATGATCCAGTGCATCATGTGTGGGTGCGTGTATGTGAACACGTGTAGTAGCAAAACGTGACGCATTACCCAACTTAAAGAAATTTTCCCTAAGGTGTCCTCTCTTTTTGCAATGGGCGCAAATATACATGATATGGTACGGGACACCTAGGTGGGGGGAGTTGAGAGACATATGGATCAATCACAAACTCAGGAACCTACTCCGGTGCAACGTGATAAGTGGACCCACCATCATGACCTATTCCTAGTCCCTTAACATTACCCAAAGCGAGACCGAGGAGCATCTTTACAACCTTCTTAAATGTGTTCTCTATAGTGACCTTTACTCCGGGCACATTCAAGATCTATTTCTAATTGTGAAACATGGGATATAACTTCACTCTTTTACCGACCTACGATGATCAACTGTTCACTCAAAGTAACCTTCACCTTCTCGAGTTTACTCGTCGATGCCTCACATCCCCTCAAACTCTCAATCTATCTCTGCAAATCTATCACCCTAAGACCTAATTCCTTATTCAATTTCTTAGTCTTAAAGGTTTTCATGTACAAATCTCTAAACTCAATCAGGAGCTCACTATCACCCTCACTAGCGCACTCGCTTTGACCCTCGCTGGAAACACTCAAATCATCCTTGGGGGTCTCACGTACACAAGTATCCTCATCGTCATGGGACAAACAAGGTGTGCTCACATGACTAGATAAAAAAGGGAACAAACTTACCATGTGAAGACTCATCCCCGGAATCTTTCACCTCTTCCTCACTATCGCGAAGAGTGGCTTGCATGAGAATCTTTTTTCCCTTTCTCTTTAGCCTAGTGGGAAACTCAAATGCTCTATGACCTCTACCCTCACACTCAAAACATATTTATTCCTCATGTTTATCTTTCTCACCCTCTTTCTCACTCTCTCTTTGGCCTCATCTTTCTTTTAATTTTTCTCAAAAACCCTTTTATTGGAAGAGTTTTGTCTTAAAAACTAGAGAAAATTTTCAATTTTTTTTGCTAGCATGGCCATATCAAAATCAGGCTCGCCCTTAGGCTCGGACTCACAATCTCTCACTTTCTTTTTATTCTCTCTCTCTGAAACTTCCTCTCCCTTCCTAGAAACGGCTCTAAGTGCTATCCCTATATCCTTAGGCTTGACAGTGTCGAAAAACATGTCAATTTCATATGTCTGGAGTTCTCCTACCATCTCTTCCGATTTTAAATTGCTCGAATTACCCGAGGAATTCAAAACAGTCACTTTAGGTATAAAACATTTCGGTAGGGATCTTAAAATCTTTTTAACCACTCGTGCATCAGGTATGTTCTTACGAAGATTGAAGCTCGTGTTGACAATATCAGATAAACGTGCATAAAAATCATTAAAATACTCAGATTCAAGCATGGTTATTATTTCAAATTGAGTAGTTCAATTTTTAATTTTAAACTCTTGGACCACATTTCTCCCTTCATGGGTAAGTGGTAAAACACCCCACGCTTCTTTTGACATGGCGCACGTCATAATTCGTACGAACTCCTCAGGACTGATGGTAGAGAAAACTGTACTTAGTCTATGAGAATTAAAAGTACTTCATCTAAAATCATCCTCAGTCAAGTCAACCACGGATTTTGAAGTAGTAATATTATTTGTTATGATAGTGAGAGGTGTCCAGCCTCTTTCACAAACAACCCAAACACGCTCACCGATTGCTTCTAAATGTGATTTCATACGAGCTTTTAAGTACGTGTAATGAGACCCCTAAAAAGTTGTCAAACGATTATATAAGTTTTCATTTGGAAACATTGTGATTTTCCAAAATCGGATTTAAAAAAAAATCAATATCACAAAATTTGGCAAAAAAAGGAATTCACAATATATTCGTGAAACCTTTTATGATACCAATTTGTGAATGCTATGTGATATTGATTAAACCGAGTTTCCAAATTCCAATTGCAAACTTATTTAAATAGAGTCAATTTTTAAACCAAATTAATTCAGATCTAAAACATACATCTACTTGCATAAAACCAAACCAACATAAATAAATTGTTGACACACAGATTTCAGGAATAAAACGCAAGAAAGGAAAACCTTTTATTTCATTAAATAATACTCATAATGATTACAAGTAAAATGTGCAATGAATATCCATAGATACCCATAATAACACGCAGTTCTAAATTAATAATGAATCAACCTCAAAAGATCCACCAAGACACGTAGTCGAATCGGCCAAGAACACCCACGAGTACTCCATATGACACTCAGTTAATCGTCAGTCCAGTACCTCCCTCAAGTGGCACCTAGATCAGCAATAGGTTATCCCCCATACAAGAGAAACTCCAGAAAATATGTATCTTGGGTACAAAAACAATTCACTAAAGGATTGGAATTTTTGTGAATTGGAAAACAAAAGGATTTGAACCCTAAAAAAAAGAAGAAAAAGTATTATGATGTTTTGCGGTTTATGTAGAATGAAAATTGTTAGGTCTTATTAACGAAAAAGGAATCGTTTAACATTATTTATATAAAAAATTATGTGGTGTTGTCACTCGAACGAAGTAGAGAACTCGCTTAAGCGATGCCACACATCATTCGAACGACATATCACGTGACATAGCCATGTCGCTTAAATGACATGTGCATGTCTCTTGAACGGCCAGATGTGTAAAAAATAATTTTTTATTCTGTTAAAACTTCCACCTCAACACTTAGAAAAAACTCTCTGATGAAAAAAGACGCCTCAAGACTTAGAAATATTTTTGAAAATTTATCGCAACACTTTAAATGAATCATTAAGTAAACAAAACACAATCTTACCAAAATTATTCTCGTAGAGACTTTGTCGTTGAATATTCGGATCCTTCTTCATTTATCTTCAAACTTGAACTTTTTCTACGGAGGTTTATAGAGGTATACGACATACACTAGTGTAAACTGGACTTATAAAATATTTTCTTACAACAAACGATTAAATTCGAAAAGATGTAAGCCAGACTAGTTTGGAGAGTGGCATAACTAGGTGGGTTAGAGTAGTATGTTAGGCGTGCACATTAGTTGAGGGGCGAGGATCTCTAGTGAGGGCATGTGGTACTAACAAGTATTTAATATCTTATCTTGATGCATTTTAAACACTTACTAAAAAATTTCAAACCGTTTTACTTGGGCTCTAACCCGTTCCAAATCCTTTTTATAAAAATAATTTTAGGTGCCCAGCCATAGTGACGTCAGGCATAGGAGTTCCTACATTTGATGTGTTGCAGTTGTTATGGAGGTTGCAAGACCTTGATATTTGACGCATCCACATTTATTCAGTTCTTAGTTATCGGTACTTATCTCATTCTATCATGTCACACATTCATAGTTGGATAGTATTTGCATATACTTTGTATTTCTAGTTATTTTGTTTATTTCTAGCAATGATTTAGACCTCACTTATGGATGAATGTAGTTGGATTTTCTCTAGCGTGTTATTCCAGTCTCTGTGTTATTCCAGTCTCAGTTATTTATTTATGTTGTTATCTCGTTATTCATTGATATGTGCATGGAAATGGTGAATGCTATATTTATTCCGATTTTAATTAGTACATGTTAATAATTATGACTAAAATTTTGCCACTGAGCTATTAGGATATTATTAATTAAATTGAATTCCTACAGTGATGCTAAGAATGACACCATTAATGATTTCTATTTAATTTAATAATGGACTGATCACCCAGGATTAGAATAGGAGGGGTGTCATAAATGGTATCGTAGCATCAACTTCTAGTGTCCTTAGAATCTGTACGGCTTATTCCGTTCCAGCGTAGCGTTCTTTGATATTGATCCCCATTATAGGATTATTGTGTTCCTCTTAGTAAGAACATTTACGTTCTCTTTCTATTAAGTATAGTTGATGCGATTCATATACGATCTCAGTTAGACTTCGTGCACCAAATAATATAGGACGACCAATGAGGGCCGTTAGAAGGACTACATGAGGAGAGGAAAGGTAGAGTCTATAGAGTATTTTGAGATAAATGATCATGATAGAAGTCACCATGACTACTTTTTAGATATAGGAGAATAGGATAGTTACTCGTGAGTAGGAACTTACCAAAGCACTGTCATAGATAACAGTGGTAGGCAAGGAAGGGGAATCGGGAGCTCTTTTGAAGAGAAATCTATAAGGATTCGGGTAAGAGAAGAAGTGTGATAGGGTAATGGAAGGAGGTAATCTAAAGGCAATTGTGTATGGTGGAGTGAAATGACACCTAAGATTAAATTTTAAGCGATATTATTTTTGCTCAGAGGAGCAGCATTACAGTAATGGGAGTCAGTCACCAGAACCATGGAGAGATACATTAATAGAGAAATTTTGGGTGCGATTTAACCACAAGTTCGTTCGTATACTATTCATATAAAGATGCGAAGGAAGTTTTTGGACTTATCACATGAAGGGAGAACATATGTCAATTTTTAATGAAAAATTTATTTATAAGTGAACTTTATACCCGAATAGGTAGGAATGGAGAGGAAGGTTATTAAGTGTGATGATGGACTCACGAGTAGGAGTCTCCAGTACCGATGGGAAATCAATCTTGGATGACTTATCCGCAGGGTGTCAATGGCGTACTTTTACAATGCTTCCATGAGAAGGGAGACAAGGGAGTTGGAAAGCATAGACAGAGAAGGGTAAGACTAAAAGTAATTGGTGATAACGATGCACCACTGAGGGATACCCAACAGGTAATCCATTTAAATGATGTAGATAAATGTAAATTCCTATCGAGCGATGGTGGATTCAATTAGGTCCTCTAGGGACAACAGTGTATTCCACAGGGCGAGCAAGCCAAAGGAATAACTAGGGTAGCAATCGGGACCAAGACTGCCAAGTCCGATAGAAGGACAACCCTGATATGGCCAGTGGGTCCATAGATAGGGTAATGACATAAGGAGGTTTATTATGTGTGGAGAGTAAGGGCACATGTATCGAACTTGTTCGAAGTGAGTTAGGGGGACAAGGGAGGGATTCCTAGTAGGGGCAATAGTCATAGAAGTTTTGGATTAGTGTGGAGAAAAGTGTTATATCCAGGAAACATTTGGACTGCCAGCACTATTGGCAATTAAAAGTGCGAGTTTTGTCCTAGGGTAAATTGGGTATGTTTGTGTGACATGAGATGAGTTTAGTGGGTGTATTGTTATTATTACAATTGTGTGCCTATATTTTACCATTTAGTAGAAGGGATCTTTGATCCCATCATCAGGAAAGTGGGTATAGCCATTTAGAGAATATATTTTAATGGAATTATTTGTTTCAAGAGATTATATTAGAGTATGATGTTGTCCTGGGTATGTGTTTGTTAACGACGGGTTGAGCGATGGTAGGATGTTATAGCAAGGCTATCGTATACGCTACTCCAGGGTAGGATGTGTTGTTTAACGAGGTGTCACCTGGAAGAGGGTTGACCTATCATTTATGTTACATCGTATGGGAGACTTCAGAGGTTTTAGTCGTCCCGTTATATTTGATCCTAGTGTGTAGGGACTATACTAATATAAATTAAGGTATACTAAGTTTACTATCGAGCAGAAAAATTTAGCTCGTTATCGATTTAGCGCAAAAACACTAGTGATAGTGAGAGTTCCATGTTGTATAACTTCTTTAGTGATATAGGAGTGAATAGATAGACTTGCACATATGTGGATAGGATTTTAGATGTTCTGATCATGTGTGTAGGACCTACGGATTTTGATGAATGAGAATGATACATAGTAGTGTATCGGGGGGGATTCCTTATTTGGATTTCTCTTACGAGACGTCGCACACACTGATCCCAGTGAATGTTGAGAGTTGAGAGACGTGTTGATCGCTAGGGCATGAGTTACCACTTTAGTTATTACACGTGTATGTGGATAAAAGCATGAGATGGGAGCTATTCTATGATATAAGACATGTAGAGTTGAGTAGTGTTGTGTGAGGAGCATTGGGGAAAACATTTTGAACCCATAGTTAATGGGTGGGGCAGTCTCGAGTGGAATTAAGTCATTTTAATAGGGCAACTGAGGTTAGCCATACGGTATAACCACACCGAGAATGTGGGTCGGACTTGAGATAAATATGTTTACGTGTGGAATGTTAGAGATGATTCTGCAGTTATGCACGAGATATAAGGTGTATGGGCACCTTGGTCTATTTGACTTACAGTATCATCTGTGATAAGGAGGATTATAAAGATGTTGTAAATGTGTCAGTGGGACAGTCAGAAAAATAAGTGGATATGTAGGAAAAGTTGAACTTCGTTCAAGGAAAATTGATAGTCTAATTGTGTGTATGTCATGAGAAAACTCCCACAACCAAGGTGTGTTGAAGGTGAGTCAGAATACGTTGGGAACAAATGGAGTCTCACCTAGTAGAATGCATAAAGTGGCTCGCGTTTAGATAGATTGTTAAAAAAATCTAATAGATGGAAAAGGGCCCAGGAAGCGCACACTTTTGGAGCAAACGTATAGGCCATAATTTTTATATATCTAAGAATAAGGAGAGTAATATGTTCCATGTTAAGTGTGTGGATTTCATGTTGAATGATACATAGTCAAGTTGTCTCTAATTACACCACTAGTAAAGGGAAAAGGTTAGTCAGATATTACCGATCCGAATGTTGTGATAAATTAATGACTCCAGGGACGAAATGGATGCTCAAATTAAAATAATCGTTATTAGTTTAGGGTGTGTTATATTACCGGGCAGTGTTCCCAGCAAGTTATTAAAGAGAAAAAATGAACCAGCATAAGGTGTTATCCAATACTGTTGTAAATCAGGACGAGACCCTTGAATCCAGCATTGACTATGTAGTATCGGGAGGCAATTGGGGAAGAGTTGAGCCCATATCGAGGTGTGTCCAATCATAGGTCGATGGATAGTCGGGAGGGATTACATAGAATGTGGACGAATAAGAGACTGCATGTCTTGGACATTTAGAGTAATTAGAAATATTAACTACAACTACTAGGGTTGCATGTGATTATCCATATCGTAACTGCTAAGTGACTTTTGAGGCTTAATAGGAATAAAAATAAATAATTAAAATTTAACCCATCATTTGGATAGTTGAAAAAGGGGAAATGGCAAGTTCATCGGGCCAGAGTGATTCGTAGTCCGTCAACAAGGATTGAGTCAATCCACATCCCTTTTGTATAGTTCAAAACATAGTGTGTGTATGTTTATGTGAACCAAAGTTTTGAGGACTAATATGAGTATTCAGGGGCTAATAAGGGTGTATCCCTCAAGGAGAGATGGCTTGGTGCAGAAATAAGGGAAATTAGTATCTATAGAGGTGAGGCCTTTTCTAACATGGAGACGATATAGCCAGTGGTGTATAGGCTCGTATTTTGAGACATTGTTATCGAATTCACAATGGTTTTGCGTATCATTATATAAGTGAGACCTTAAGCATAAAGGAACATATCGCTATATAAGGGCTTGAATGAATTTCTCGCTAATCGTAGGTTATAGTGAGTAGACCTTCAGTTGAAACGGTATCATTGGTGTATGTATAGTGGAAATAATAGAAGATTATTTCAAGTAAATTTTAAATACGTTCAGATGCAGTTATGTGCAGGAATATGAGGTTATAATATGGGGCATCATAATGTCGACAAGTTTATTTGGGAGCGTGAAGATAAGATGTGCGATAAATATACAGAGTTATTCATACTAGGTATTTTCTTTTTTCCAAATTTCAGGACGAAATTCTGTTATTATGAGGGAAGTATGTAACACCCTATAAATTTAATGATTTCTATAATGGGATTAATTAAATCAAATTAAGAAAGTAATCCAGCTTAAAATAAATATTCAAAAGTGAGACACGGGTTAATATTTATTTACATTGAATATTATTTAGTGAATGAGTAACAGTAATGATAAGAAAATATTATGATTGTCGTAAGTGAGAAATGTGGCAGTTACGATAAATTTAGTCATGACACGCGTCAATTGTGTTGGGACTTAATTTGAAAAATAAAATATAATCTCACTTTTGATATTGCTTATGGTCATTTCGAGTGTGCCAGTGTGTCTGGAAGGGTCAAAATAGTCTGAAAAGTCAACCCGGTGGTCCAGTTTGGGTCCTGAGGCATTTTTAGGCCAAACCAACACCCCAGAAGGGTATTTTGGTGTTTTGAAATTTAGGAGAAAATGAAACTGCGAGAATTAGAGAGTTATGTTTGCTATCACGTAAAGGGAATAAGGGTTATCAAATACCAAACGAAAGGGAGAGTCACAGGAGGGAGAAGGAGAGGAGTTCCTAGGGTTTTAAGGCCAAAAACCACATTCTTGCACCACCAACACCATCAGATTGTAGATCGGGAAGAGGAGAACACAAATCTCTCCACCAGTTCTACAGAAATCAAACTTCCAAATTAAGGCAAGTGTTTATCTTGCTAACTTTTCATTTGATATACCATCCATGTTAGAATATGATGACTACCTTATGAAATTTATGAACTTTGACCTTACAATTGGAAATATAAAACATATTCTTGGGTAGGAATGATAATATATTTGATCCCTGATACATGTAGGATGACTTCGATGAGAAATATCATGAAATTTGGGAAGATATCTGGAGTTATGTTTAGGCTCTTGAACATGAATAATAATATAGGGTTTTAGAAATTAATCTTGATTAAATATGATTTGAGGTTGTTCTATATAGATTTAATAATTCTTATATGTGAAAAATCATTGATACATGTTACTAAAATGTTAGATACCTCTAGTTGGGAGTTTGGGATAGTGTAATGCTGGTTTAGAGGTTTAACATTGTTGAATTCCCATAACAGTGCTGGGAAGATTATGAGACTTACTACGGTGAATTAATATGGCTCCTTGGCCGAATCGATTCGGAAAGCAAATCAATTTGGACCAAGGCCGAATCAATTTGATTTCCCATAAGTGCAAAATTTTCCTCTTTTTTTCTTAAAACTCATGGTAAACGATTGGGTTGATCTTTAAATTAATCTTAAATCCTAATGAGATATATTATATTTACCAGTAGGTTAATGTTGGGTTTGAGGTTAGTCACACAAGGAGAGTTTAGGAATAAAATTGATTAAGCTAAACGGGAATAAAAGCTTATTCGGATAAAAATTCCTTGTTATGGAAAATTAGGGGAATGTAGGACCACGACCAATAGGCCTTGAGTGAGATACGTATTGAATTTACTTAAGGGACAATTAGCAACCATTTGGGCATTCAGAAACACTTGGGAATATACAATGAAAAGTATTATGGTACGTAGAATATTCGAGAGTTACTATACTAAGTATGGGGTATATGGTATATGTTACGTGTATACCTATAATGATGTTATATAAATAGGTGGTGTGTGTACCTATTGTTTGATTTGTATATGAAATTATACCTAATCTACTTACTATCACGAGAGGTTTTGCGTCGTGGACAGTCTTATTCTAATGAGCCCAATTAGGGGGATATGGACGTGTACCTCATGATATATAACTTAGATATTGAGCACCACTTGTGTGAATAAGGTTGTGACCGGTCATTTGGGTGTATCCCAAAGTCTTTGAACTATGTTCGCCTCAAATATTGTGTAAATTAAATTATGGTTCAAGGGAGATTATCCAAACCAGTGTCCTTATTTACTATGTCATGTACTAGGACTTGATAGCAAAGTACGCCCACACTGTAGGTCTCCACCTAGGGGTGTTATATACGTATATATGATAAGAGTGATTAATGTTTATATACGTGTGATTGATCCTACTACGAGTATATTAGTAGATAAGATAGATAATGATATCTAAATTGACCAATGTGTATGAGAACTAAATCGTTTACTAGTACTTCCTAATGAATATGAAGAATTAGAAAAGGTATTATGGTATTGTATTGTCAAAATGGGTGAGCACTATAAATGATTAGATGTGAAGAGTTGTAAGCTAGACTAGTTAGGCGGGAAGCAAAAGTAGGTGGGTTGGAGTAGTATGTTAGGCGTGCACATTAGTTGAGGGTGAGGATCTCAAGTGAGGGCACGTGATACTAACATGTATTTGATATCTTATCTTCATGAATTTTAAACACTTGCTAAAAAATTTCAAACTATTTTACTTGGGCTCTGACCCGTTTCAAATCCTTTTAGTAAAAACCATTTTAGGTTCCTAGCTACTGGGATGCCAGGCATAAGAGTTTCTACATTTGATGTGTTGCTGTTGTTTTGGAACTTATGGGACCTTGCTATTAGACGCCTTTACATTTATTCAGTTGTTAGTTATCCTTACTTTTCTCAGTCGGGCATGTCTCCCACTCATAGTTGGATACTATTTGCAAAGACTTTTGTATTTCCAGTTCTTTTCGTTTATTTCAAGCATTGATTTAGACCTTGCTTATTGATGACTGTATATGGATTTTTTTTAGAGTGTTATTCCAAACTCGGTTATTTATTTATGTCGTTATCTCGTTATTCATTGTCATGTGCATGGAAATGGTGAATGATATAGTTATTTCGATTTTATTTACTGCATGTTAATAATTAATATTCAAATTTTAACACCGAGCTATTAGGGTATTTGTAATTAAATTGAATTTCGACGGTGATGCTAAGAATGACACCATTAATGATTCATGTTTAATTTTAGAATGGACTTATCACCCAGGATTAGAATAGGCGGGGTGTCATAACTAGGTAATAATATGTAGTTCATACATATAAACACTTATATATATTGAGATATTTGCAGGTGGAAAATTAACTCTTTTAAGCATTAATTTTGAATAATTACTACGGTGGTGCTGAGAATTTGTTATGATGGTGGTGAGAATTTCCATTGGTTTGGTGCATAGTATTCTTAAAATCAAATTTAATATTTAAAATAGGTTATCTACCTGTGATTTTAATGAATAAAAAAAGCGACTCTATCAATATTTTTATTAAAATAATATTAGTTAGATATGTATTATCGTAGTTTAAAATTTATATTGTTTGTAATGAGAATTATCTATAATGATTCATTGCACCATGCATTTTTATTTAGGTTGTCCCAAATATCGTCCCAAAAAGTATTTGAGATGGATAAACCATCTTTTGGGACTATTAGGTTACCATCTCAAGATCTACTTTTTTTGTAGTGGGTGTTTGCGTCTCTTTTCTGGCCATTTGGTGGATTTTTTAGGAGTTCGGCCTTTACACCATATTTTGAATCCTAAGTCTCGAGGTTTGAAATTTATCCTCAAATTCTCAAACCAGGATTCCTTCAAGCACATGGTTAATTTCTATGAGTTTCATTGGTCCTAGGCTAGTTGTTGATGCGTCTTACAAATCTATTTAGTTGTTGTTTTACGTTTTTACCTTTAACAACATATTTTCATTCCCGTGAATTGAGATTGGCAAATTATCCTCATATTCTCAAATCACGAGTTTTACTACACAATTAGTTAGTACTTGTTTGATTGATCCCATAAGAGATTCGTGCCTCTTTTTAGGCTATTTGGGGTTTATTTTAGATTTTTCCCTTTAATTACATGTTTTCAAGACTAAGTCTAGATATTGGCAAACTATCATCATATGCCTTAAGGACACAGTTAGTTCCTATGAGTAACATTCGTCTTGTGCAGGGAGTTCATGCTTATTAACAGGTCATTTGGTATTTGTTTTGAGGTTTTGCCCTATAATGAAATATTAACAATCTTTAGTCTTGAGATTTACAAATTATCATCATATTCTCAAATCGCGAGTCCCGTTATTACACAGTTATTTCGTAAGAGTTACATCCATTGGTCCCGTGTGAGGTGTTCGTGCCTCTTTTTGGTACATTTTGTGGTTGTTTTGTGTTTAGTCCTTAATGACATGTTTATAAGCCAAGTATTGATATTTGCAAGTTATTCTCATATTCTCAAATCGAGAGTTCCATGAGGGCATGGTTAATTCCTACAAGTTATATTTGTCCTGTGCAAGGTATTAATGCCTCTTACGAGATCATCAGTGGGATATTTTGCATTTTCTCCCTTTAATGACATGTTTTCAAGACTAAATCTTGAGATTTACTAATTTTTCATCATATTCAGAAACCTTAATCCCCATTCGAGGTGTTCATGTATTTTTCATGATAATTTGGTTACAAACCTTTAATGACATGTTTGGTTACTATTTTTTATTTTCTCCCTTTAATGACATGTTTTAGGGCCAAGTCTGGAGATATGCAAATTATCATCATATTCCTAAACCTAGAGTGGCGTGAAGACATAATCAGTGCTTATAAGTGAAATTGGTCCTGTGCGAGGTGGTCAATCCTCTAACGGGGTCATTTGGTGGACCTTTTGCGTATACACCCTTTAACGACACATTTTTAATCCCAAGTATAAAGATTTGTAACCTATCATCATATTCTCAAATCGGCGCACGGTAGGTTCCAAGTTATTACATTGGTCCTATGTGAGGTGTTCATGACTCTTACAGGGCTATTTGTGGTCTCTTTTGGTTTCTTTCCCTTTAACGGCATGTTTTAAATCATCAATCTAGAGAATTTTAAAATATTGTTATATTCTTAACTCAAGAGTCTCGTAAGGATATGACCACTTCCTACGAGTTACATTGGTCCCGTACGAGGTGTTGATACCTCTAACCAGGTTGTTTGGTGATTGTTTTGGTTTTTTTTCCTTTAAGGGCATGATTTTAAACTTAAGTTTAGAGATCTATAAATTATCATCATTGTAAAATCGTGAAACGAGTGAGGACACAATCAGTGCCTAAGAGTTACATTGAAGTCTTACGAGGTGCTCGTGCTTCATATGGGGCTATTTGGGGGATTTTATGGGGGTTTTCCCTTTAACGACATGGTTGTAATCCTAAGTCAAGAGAGTTGAAAATTATCATTATATTATAAAATCAGGAGACATGTGAGGACACGATTAGTTCTAATAAGTCACATCGGTCCATTCGATGTGTTATGCTTCTTTTCGAGCTGTTTGACAATCTTTTTTTTAAAAGTATATTTTTAGGTCTGTTTCCATGAAAACTTTAGAGATTTGCAAATTATAATCATATGATCACACCGAGAGTTCCGTGAAGGCATGGGCAATTCCTATTAATTACATTGGACCCGTGCGAGGTTTTCGTGCCTCTTATAGGACAATTTAGGGGTTGTTTTATGTTTTGACCCATCATCATCATGTTTCAAGCCTTAGTACAAAAATTCAAAAATTATAATCATGTTCTCAAACTTGGAGACCCATAAGGACATGACCAGTTCCTACGAGTTACATTCATCCTGTGCAAGGTGTTGGTGCCTCTCACGGGGCCGTTTGGTAGATGCTTTATATTTTTACCCTTTTATGACATGTTTTCAAGCCTAAATCTTGAGATTTGAAAATTACCATAATATTCTTAAACAGAGTCCCATGAGTAGACGGTCAATTCATACGAGCTACATTCATTGGTAACATGCACAATTTCAGTGCCTTTTTTCTATCTGTTTGGTTGTTGTTTTTTTCATTTTCTTCCTTTAACGAAATTTTTTCAAGATGATTCTAGATATTGGTAAATTATAATCATATTCTTAAATAGGGAGTGTCGTGAGCATACGGCCAGTTCCTAAAAGTTATATTGGTCCCATTCGAGGTGTTCATGACTCTAACAAAACCATTTTTCAGAGGTTTCGAGCTTTCACCCTTTAACATCAGGTTTTCAAGGTGTATCTAGATATTTAAAAATTATCATAATATTCCCAAACTAGGAGTCTTGTGATGGCATGTTCAGTTCTTACAAGTTACATTAGTCCCGTGCGGGTGTTAGTGCCTCATACGGGGCAGTTTGGTGTTTTTTTTCCATTTTGGCCTTTAATGGTACATTTTTAGGATTAAGTTTTAGGATTTTCAAACTATCATTGTATTCTCAGGTTATGAGTCCTATAAATACACGGTCAATTCATACGAGTTACATTGTTCCCATGAGAGGTGTTTATGTCTCTTTCTGGGCCGTTTTGTTGACTCTCTTATTTTTTCTCCCATTAATGGAATGTTTTTAATGAAAATTATAGAGACTTACAATTTATAGTCATATTCTTAAATGGAGAGATGCATAAGGGTACAACCAGTTCCTACTAGTTATATTACTCACGTGCGATATGTTCATGCCTCTTTATGAGATGTTTATGGGTTGTTTTATGGTTTCATGCTTTAACGACATGTTTTTAATATTAAGCCTAGTGATTTTCAAATTATCGCCCTATTCAGACTGAGGGTGTTGTTCAGAAAAACTATTTTTTACGAGTTATAAATGTCCCGTGCAAGGTGTTGTTGCCTCTTACGCAAATGAATAGTGTTTGTTTTTCATTTTCCCTTTAATGACTTGTTTTCAAGACTAAGTCTTGATATTTGTAAATTACTATCATATACTTAAATCATGAATCCTGTAACAAAACACTGACTTCCTAGAGGTTACATTCATCTTGTGTGAGGTGTTGGGGCCTCGTACGGGGCCGTTTGGTGGTATTTTACATTTTCACCCTTTAACATCATGCTTTTAAGATTAAATCTTCATATGTGCAAATTATAATCATATTCTCAAATCGTGAGTCCCTTGTCTACACAACAAGCTCTTCAGACTTACATTGGACCCGTGTAAGGTGTTGTTCCTCTTATGGGACCGTTTGGGGGCTATTTTGGGTATTTTCCCTTTAGTGATTTTTTTACAAGTTTAAGGCTATATAATTGAAAATTATTATCATATTCACAAACTAGGACTATTGTGAGTGCACGATCAGTACTACGAGTTAAATTAATATTGCGTGATATGTGAATGCCTCTTACGGGGTCATTTGGTTGGTGTTTTTAGATTTCACCATATGATGACATATTTTTCAATACTAATTCTAGATATTTCCAAATAAGCCTTACATTGTCAAACCGAGAGTCCCATGAAGACAAACATAGTTATAATGAGTTACATCGGTCTCGTGTGAGGTGTTCATGCCTCTTTTCAAGCAACTTGGTGGTTATGTTGCCTTTTTCCCTCTAATGCCAGGTTTTTAATACAATTATAGACATTGTAAACTTATTGTCATGTTCTGAATACGGGGGTGTCGTGAAGTCACGGTCAGTTGTAACTAGTCATATTAGTCCCGTGCGAGGTGTTCTTGCTTCTCATAGTTCCATATTTGGGGATTCATTGGTTTTAGATCTAAAAATACATGGTTTTAAGCCTAAGTCAATATATTTTGTTATAAAGTATCATCATATTCTCAAACTGGGAGGTCCGTGAGGAGATGGTTAGTTCCTACGAGTAAAATTGGTCGCGTGTGAGATGTTTATGCCTATGACAGGGTCGTTTAGGCGCTATTTTGCATTTTCACCATTTAACAACATGTTTTTAAGACAAAGTGAAAATATCATTCTATTCTCGAACCTGGAATCTCATGAGGACACGGTTGGTTGCTATAAGTTACATTGGTCCTGTGCGAGATTTTTGTGCCTCTTTCCTGTCCATTTGGGAGTTATTTTGGGTTTTTGCACTATAACGACATGTTTTCAAGCCATGTCTAGAGATTTGAAAATTATCATTTTATTCCTAAACTCAGAGTGCCGTAAAGACACTGTTAATTCCTATGAGTGAAATTGGACATGTACGAGGAGTTCGTACCTTTTATGAGGTGGTTTGCTGGTTGTTTTGCAATTTCACACTTTAACGACATATTCTCAGGCTCGAGTTTTGAGATTTGACAATTGCCGTCATATTCTCAAACCGAGGTGTGATCGGTTCTAACTAATTACATTGGTCCCATGCAAGGTGTCCATGACTCTGATATGGCGACGTATGGTGTCTTTTGGTTTTTTTCCCTTTAATAGAATGGTCTAAATCCTATCCCTAGAGATTTCAAATTATCTTCATATTATTAAATCGGGAGTCCCTTAAGGACATGACCACTTCCAACGAGTTATATTCGTCGCGTGAGAGTTATTAATGCCTCTTATGCATCTATTTTGTGGTTGTTTTTAGTTTTACCCTATAGGGGCATGTTTTTAAGACTATGCCTAGAGATTTTTATATTATCATTTTTCTTAAATCGTGAGATGTGTGATGACACAATCAGTTCCTAGGAGTTACATTGGTCCCGTGTGAGGTGTTCGTGCCTCTTTACGATTCGTTTGATGGGTGTTTTGCATTTTTTTTATTTAATGGAATGTTTTCAACGGAAGTCTATATATTTTCAAGTTATCCTCGTATTCTCATATTGAGAGTGCTGTGAGGGTGCAGTTAGTTTTGACTAGCTACACTGGTCCCATGCTAGCGCTCGTGCTTCTTACAGGGCTGTTTTGGGGCTTTCATGTTTTTTCCCTTTAACGACATTATTTCAATCCTAAGTCTAAAGATTTGGAAATTATCATTATATTTGAAAAAATGAAGACATGTGAGGATGAGATTAGTTCCTAGGAGTCATATTGGTCCCGGTGGGAGATGTTTGTGCCTCTTTTTGCATCATGTTGTGGTTATTTTTTTATTTCATCCTTTACCTGTATTTTTTTTATCCAAGTTTAGATAATTTCAAATCATCAACATATTATCACACTGAGAGTTTCATAAGGTAAGATGAATTCCTACTAGTTACATTGGTTTCGTGTGAGGTGCTCGTGCATCTTGCGAGGTCATTTGGGGGTTATTTTTGTGTTTTCAAACATTAATGGAATATGCTCAAGACTAAGTATATACCTCTATAAATTGTCATCATATTATCAAACTGAGAGGTCCATGAGGACACATGCATTTCCTATGATTTACAATTAATGTTATAGTGCGAGGTGTTCATGCCACATTCCAATCCGTTTGCTGGTTGTTTTGTAATTTTGTATTTTAATGGCACGTTTTCAATCCTATCTAAATATTTAAAAATTATCATCATATTATCAAAGAGTCTCATGGGGACACGACCAGATCCTGTGAGTACATTAGTGTCATGCGAGGAATGGATGCCTTTTAGGGGTCCGTTTGGTGGCTTTTTCGCATCTTCGCCCTATAATGACATGTTTTCAAGTCTAAGTTTTGAAAATTTGAAATTATCATCATATTCTTAAACTGTGAGTTTCGTGACTACAAGGTCAATTATTATGATTACATTGACTTGTTTGAGGTGTTCATGTCTCTTTTTCAGTCCGATTGTGAACCATTTAGTATGTTCTCTATTTAATGGCATATTTTTAAGCCTATGCCAAGATTTTTTCAGATAATCATCATATTCTCAAACCGGATAGGTGTGATGAGATGATTTTTCCCTACAAGTTTTATTTTTCTTGTGCGAGGTGCTCGTGCCTTTTTTCGAGCCATTTTGTTATTATTTTTCATTTTCACCATCTAATGTTTATTATCAAGCCAAGTCTAGAGATTTGCAAATTATTGTCATGTTATAATTCCTTGAGTGTCATGAGGGCACGATCAGTTATGACTAGTTACACTAGGCCCGTGCAAGGTGTTTATGCTTTTTACAAGGCCATATGGGGGTTGTTTTGGATTTTCACCCTTTAGCGGCATGTTTTAAGGCCTAAGTCTAGAGATTGAAAATTATCATCATATTATCAAATCGAGAGGCCGAACATGACACGTTTAGTTCCTATAGCTTACATTTGCACCGCGCGAGGTATTGACGCCTCTTATAAGGCTTTTTGGTGCGTGTTTTTCATTTTCACCCTTTTGAAGACGTGTTTTCTAGACTAAATCATAATATTTTCAAATCATCATAATATTCTCAAATCGTAGTCCCGTGACTACACAATCTGTTTCTATAAGTTACATTTATTGTTCGCGTGTCTGGTGTTGCTGCCTCTTTTTGATCTGTTTAGTGTTATGTTTACAGTTTTTCCCTTTAGCATGTTTCCAAGAAAATAATTAAAGTTTGAAAATTATCATCATATTATAAAATCGGGAGTGCCTTAAGGGCACAATCAGTTTGTACAAGTTACATGTTTTCCATGCGAGGTTTTGGTGCCTCTTGTGAGTCCATTTGGTGGTCGTTTTGCATTTTTTCTCTTCAAGGATATTTTTTAAGACAGAGTCTTCAGATTTGCTAATTATTGTCATATTTTGAAACCAGGAGTTCATTAGGGAATGATCGATTATATGTAGCTACATTGTCACATGTTAGGTCTTTGTGCATTTTACACGACCATTTGGGGTCTCTTTTAGGTTTTCACCTTCTAATGCCTTATTTTTCATAGTAAGTACAGAGATTTGCATATTATTATCACATTCTATAACCAAGAGTCCCATGAGGAGATGATGAGTTCCTAGTAATTACATCTCACGCCGTGCGAGGCTTTGGTGCTTCTGATATGGCCATTTGGTGGAATTTTGGAATTTTCCCCTTTACTGTTCTGTTTTGAAGTACAAGTCTTAAGATTTGTAAATTATCACCATATTCTAAAACTGTGAGTCTCCTAGTTACACGATCAATTATTATGAGTTACAATTGTCCTATGCGATTATTCGCGTCTCCTTCTGCTCATTTCTGATTTTTCCCTTAATGGAATGTTTTGAATCCTAAGTCTAGATATTTGCAAATTATACACATATTCTCAAACCAGGAGTCTCTTGAGGACATGGTTAATTCCTATGATTTACATTGGTCCCAGGAGAGATGTTGGTGTATTTTACGGGACCGTTTGGTATTTTTTGTACATTTTCCCTCTAATAAGATGTTTTTAAGCCCAAGTATTGAGATTTTCAAATTATCCTCATATTCTCAAATCGTGAGTTTCCTAATTACATAGTTAGGTACCACTAGTTTTGGCCCCCGTGCGAGATGTTCATGCCTACTTTTAGGTCATTAGGGGTTGTTTTGGGGTTTTTCCCTTTCATTGAATGCTTTTAAGACTAAGTATAATTATTAACAATTATCATCATATTCCCGAACCAGGACTGCCATAAGGACACGGTCAGTTTTTATGAGTTAAATTAGTCTTGTGCGAGATGTTCATGCCTCTTAACGGGTCACTTGGTGGTTGTTTTTAATTTTTGCCTTTTAACGACACGTTTTTAAGCTTCAGTCTTGATATTTACAAATTATCATCATTTCTTAAACTGTGATTCTTGTTACAACATAGTTATTTCCTAGAGTTACATTAATTGGTCCCGTTCGAGGTGTTTCTGCTTCCTTTTGATCCATTTGGTGGTTCTTCTATGTTTTCATCTTTTAACGACATGTTATTAATCCAAGCGTAGAGATTTGGAAACTATCCTCATATTCTCAAATCGGGAGTACTATGAGGGCATGACCAGTTCCTATGATTTACTTGTTCCTGTACGAGCTTTTAGTTCATCTTCCAGAGTCATTTCAAGGTTATTTTACTTTCCTCCTTTTAACGACATGTTTTCAAGACATAGTCTTGAGATTTGTAAATTATCTTCATATTCTCAAACCGAGAGTCCTATGAATACATGGTGAGTTCTTACAAGTTAAATTGGTCAAGTGGGAGGTGTTTGTCTCTCTTTTCCGTACGTTTGGTGGCTATTTTATGTTTTTTCCCTTTCAGCGACATGTTTTTTAAGCCTAAGTATAAATATCTGAAAATTATTATCCTATTCTCAAATAGGTATTCCTATGAGGACACAACTAGTTGCTACGAGATACGCTCGTCCTCTGCACAATTTTTGGGGTATTTTTGTTATCCCCTTTAACGGCATGTTTTCAAGACAACTCTAGATATTTATAAATTAGCATCATATTCCCAAACTCGGAGTGTCGCAAAGACACGATCAGTTCCGATGGGTAAAATTTGACCCGTGCGAGGTGTTTGTGCCTATGATCGGGTCATTTAATGGATATTTTTCATTTTTTACCTTTAACGACATGTTCTTAGGCTCGAGTCTTTAGATTTACAAATAATCATATTCTCAAATTGGGGCATGGTCGGTCCTGACTAGTTACACTGGTCTCGTGCAAGGTGCTCATGTCTCTTATAAGTCCACTCATGTTCTCTTTTGGTGTTTCACCCTTTTAACAACATTTTTTGTTGCCTGAGTCTAGTAATTTTTAGATTATCATCATATTCCCAAATTGAGAGTCTTATAAGTACATGACCACTTCCGGTGAGTTACCTTTGTCCCGTGTGCAGTGTTAATTCCTCTAACCGGGTTGTGTAGTGGTTGTTTTGAGTTTTCCCTTTAGAGGCATGCTTTTAATCATTAGTTTATTGATTTGTAAATTATCTCCATTCTCAAAATGCATGACACATGAGGACACAACCATTGCCAAAGTCTTACATTGGTCTCTTGTCAGGTGTGTGCCGTCTCCTGGTTATTTTACATTTTTCCTAATTTAACGTCACATTTTTAAGCTAAGTGTGGATATTATTAAATTATTGTGATATTCTCATACCAAGAATGTCATGTCATTAGTTTTGACACCTACAATGGTCTCGTGCTTGGTGCTCCTGCTTCTTACGAGGCCGTTTTCATATGTATATTTTATTTTCTCCCTTTAATAGCATGTTGTCAATCCTACATTTAAAGATTCGTAAATTGTTGTTATATTCTCAAATCAAGAAATGCGCGAGGACATGATTAGTTTCTACGAGTCACATTGGTCCCGTACGAGGTGTTTGTTCCTATTTTCCTGTCGTTTGGTGTTTTTTTTCATCATTTAGAAATATATTTCTAACACAAGTGTAGATATTTTTACATTATCATCATATTATCACACCGATAGATTCGTAAGGGCATGAATGATTCCTATTAGATGCATTGGTCCCGTGTGAGGTGGTATTGCCTCGTACGGGCCATTTAAGTGTTATTCTGTGTTTTGACCCATTAATGGCAAGACTAGCTCCAGAGATTCACCAATTATCATCATATTGTCAAACAATGAGGACCATGAGGACATGGGTAGTTCCTATGACTTACATTCATTGGTTCAGTGCGATCTGTTCATACCACTTTCGTTCCATCAGGTGGTGGTTTTGCATTTTCATCTTTTAATGACATGTTATAAATCCAAGTCTATAAATTTGTAAATTATCATCATATTCTCAACTGGGACTTCCTAAAGGTCATTATCAGTTCCTGCGAGGTACATTGGTCCTGTGCGAGGTGTTTATGCCTCTCACGGAGACGTTTGGTGGTTGTTTCGCATTTTCATCCTTTAACGAGAGGATTTCAAGGCATGTATAAATATTTGAAAATTATCGTCATATTCTCAAACTGGGACTCCTATGAATACATGGTGAGTTCTTACAAGTTAAATTGGTCAATAGTGAGGTGTTCATGTCTTTTTCCTGGACGTTGGTGGCCATTTTATGTTTTTGACCTTTCAACGACATGTTTTTCAAGCCTAAGTATAAATATTTGAAAATTATTATCCTATTCTCAAATCGGTATTCCTGTGAGGACACAATTAGTTGCTACTAGTTACGCTGGTCCTCTGTAAGGTTTTTAGGCCATTTTAGGGCTACTTTTGTTATCTCATTTAACGACATGTTTTCAGGTCAACTATAGAGATTTATAAATTAGCATCATATTCCAAAACTCAGAGTGTTGCAAAGACACGATCAGTTCCTATGAGTAAAATTTGACCCGTGCAAGGTGTTTATGCCTCTGATCAGGTCATTTAATGGATATTTTACATTTTTTACCTTTAACAACATGTTCTCAGGCTCGATTCTTCACATTTACAAATTATCATAATATTCTCAAACTGGGGCATCGTCATTCCTAACTAGTTACATTGGTCTCGTGCAAGGTGTTCTTGACTCTTATAAGTCCAATCATGGTTTCTTTTGGTTTTTCACCTTTTAACGACATGTTCTGTTGCCCGAGTCTAGTGATCTTTAGATTATCATCATAAACTCAAACTGAGAGTCCTGTAAGTACATGACAACTTCTGACGAGTTACCTTAGTCCCGTGTGCAATGTTAATGCCTCTAACGGGGTTGTTTGGTGGTTGTCTTGAGTTTTCCCTTCAGAGGCATGTTTTTAATCCCTAGTGTATAGATTTGTAAATCACCTCCATTCTCAAAATGTGTGACACACGAGGACACAATCATTGCCTAAGTCTTACAGTGGTCTCTTGTGAGGTGTGTGCACATCTTTCTGAGTCATTTGGCGGTTATTTTGCATTTTTCCTGATTTAAAGTCACATTTTTAAGCTAAGTGTGGATATTATTAAATTATTGTCATATTCTCATACCAAGAATATCGTGACATCAGTTTTGACTAGGTACAATGGTCTTGTGCAAGGTGCTCCTCCTTCTTACGAGGCCATTTTCATATTTTTTTAGTTTTCTCCCTTTAGCAGCATGTTCTCAATCCTACGTTTAAAGATTTGTAAATTGTCATTATATTCTCAAATCAAGAATGCATGAGGACATGACTAGTTTCTACGAGTCACATTGGTCCCGTGCGAGGTGCTTGTTCCTCTGTTCGTGCCGTTTGGTGGCTATTTTTTTGTTTTCATCATTTAGAAATATATTTCCAAGACAAGTCTAGAGATTTGTACATTATCATCATATTATCACACCGATAGTTTTGTGAGGGAACGAATGATTCCTATTAGTTACATTGGTCCCGTGTGAGGTGTTCTTGCCTCGTATGGGCCATTTAAGTGTTATTTTGTGTTTGGACCCATTAATGGCAAGCCTAACTCCATACATTCACATATTATCATCATTCTCAAACAAGGAGGCCCATGAGGTCATGGGTATTTCCTATGACTTACATTCATTAGTTCAGTTCGAGCTATTCATACCACTTTCCGTTCCATCAGGTGGTTGTTTTGCATTTTCATCTTTTAATGACATGTTATAAATCCAAGTCTATAAATTTGTAAATTATCATCATATTCTCAACCGGGAGTTCCTAAAGGTCACGATCAGTTCCTACGAGTTACACTGGTCTTGTGCGAGGTGATTGTGTCTCTTATGGAGAAGGTTGATGGTTGTTTTGCATTTCAACCTTTAACAAGATGATTTTAAGGCATGTCTAGATATTTGAAAATTATTATTATATTATAAAATCGGTATTATTGTGAAGGCACGATAAGTTCCTACAAGTTAAATTGGTCAAGTTCAAGGTGTTTGTCTTGCTTTTCAGTCCCGTTGGCCTCTATTTTGGGCTTTATCCCTTTAGTGCCATAGTTCTAAGCCTACGTACGGAGATTTATGAATTATCCAAATTATTCTTAAATGAGGAGTTGCATGTGGACATGATTAGTCCCTGCGAGTAATATTGGTCTCGTGCGAGATGTACATGTTTTTTCGAGCAATTTGGTTGTTGATTTTCATTTTCAGCCTCTAACAACATGTTTTCAAGCTAAGTCTAGAAATTGGTAAATTATCATCACATTATAAAACCGGGAGTGCGATGAGGGATCGATCAGTTACTAATACTTACATTGGTCCTATGTGACGTGTTCATGCCTCTTATAGGGCCATTTGGGAACTATTTTAGGCTTTCACCCTTTAACAACATGTTTTCAAGCCTAATATATAGATTTAAAAATTATCATCAAATTGTCAAAATGATAGACATGTGATGACATGTTCATTTCCTACAAGCTGCATTGGTCCCATGCAAGATATTGGTTCTTCTTAGGGAGTCATTTAATGGTTATTTTTCATATTTTTTCCTTTAACAACATGTTTTCAAGCCTAAGTCTTCAGATTTGAAAATTATCTCCATATTCCCAGAATGTTAGTCCTATGACTAGATGGTCTACTCCTTTGAGTTAAATTTATTGGTCTCGTAGGAGATGGTGTTGCCTATTGCTTATTTTTTATTCGTTTGGTTCTTTTTTTTTTCCTTTTTATAATTTAACGGTATGTTTGAAGGAAAATCTAGATATTTTCAAATTATCATCATATTCTCAAATCGAGAGTGTAACCTATTCTTACAAGTTACATTTGTCCCATGCGAGGTGTCAGTGGCTCTCACGGGGCATTCAATGGTTGTTTGCATTTGCATTGTTTAATGACATGTTTTCAAGGGAGAGTCTTCATATTTTCAAATTATCATTATATTATCAAACCTGGAGCACCGTGAGCGCACGATCGGTTCTGACAAGTTACATTGGTAAGGTGATAGGTCTTCGTGGGGTGGCCATTTTGGGGATCATTTGGGTTTTCACCCTTAACAGCTTGTTTTCATACTTGAGCCTCAATTTAAAAATTATCATCAAGTTTTAAAATTGAGAGTCCCGTGAGGAGAGGGTTAATTCCTACTAATTATAATAGTCATGCACCAGGTGATGGTGCTTCTTACAAGGCTGTTTGGTGGCTATTCTTCATTTTCCACTTTAATGATATGTTTTTAAGTCTAATTCCTTAGATTTACATATTCTCATCATATTCTCAAATGATGAGTCTATTGATTATGATTAATTATTATGAGTTACAGCTCGTGTCTCTTTTCGAGCTGTTTGGGGGCTGTTTTGGCAAATTTTCCTCTTATTCTCAAAATAGGATTCTCTTGCGGACACAGTTAATTCTTGCAAGTTGCATTAGTCCTAAGTGTGGTGTTGGTTCATCTTACGGGGTCGTTGGTGGCTATTTTACATTGTCACACTTTAGCGACATATTTTTAAGCCCAAGCATTAATATTTGTAAATTATCCTCATATTCTCAAATCGTGAGTTTCACGACTACAAAGTCAGTTACTACCAGTTACATTGGTCCCGTGCGAAATGTTCGTACCCTCTTTTTGGGGGCTATTTTAGGTTTTTCTGCTTTAATGTCATGTTTTCAAGACTAGGTGTAGAGAATGGAAACTATCGTCACATTCTCAAACTGGAAGTGCTGTGAAGACATGGTCAGTTCCAACAAGCTAAATTTGTCCCATGATAGTTTTTCATGCCTCTTAAGGGTGATTTGGTGGTTATTTTTTATTTTTTCTCTTTAACAACATGTTTTCAAGATTATGTCTTAAGATTCACAAATTTTCATCAAATTCTCAAACCATGAGTCATGTTACTACACGATTATTTCCTATGAGTTACATTCATTGGCCCCTTATGAGGTGTTCTGCCTCTTTTTGATCCGTTTGGTGGTTGTTTTATATTATATTCCTTTAAGGGCATGTTTTCAAGTGAAGTTTAAATATTTGCATATTATCGTTATATTTTCAAACCCGGAGTGCCGTGAGGGCATGGTAAGTTCCTACAAGTTAAACTGACACCTGTTTGAGGTGTTCGTGTCCCTTTCTAGGTCGCTTTATGTCTATTTTTGTTTTTCTCCCTTTAATATCATTTTAAGCCTATGCACCTAGAGATGCATGAGGACAAAATTAGTTCTGACGAGTTATATTTGTCTCATGCAAGGTGCACATGCCTTTTTTCGAGTTGTTTGGTTCTTATTTTGCATTTTAATCCTCCAACAGCACGTTTTCTATCTAATTTTAGAGATTTGGAAATTATCATCACATTGTAAAACTTGAAGTACCATGAGGGAATGATCAGTTACTACTAGTTACATTAGTCTCGTGTGAGTTGTTCATGGCTCTTAAAGGGCAATTTAGCGACTGTTTTGGGTTTTCACCATTTAATGGAATGTTTTAAAGACTAAGTCTAGAGATTTAACAATTATCATCATATTCTAAAACTGGGAGGCTTGGATGACACATTTAGTTAATACGAGTTACATTTGTCCTCTGCGAGGTGTTGGCCCTTCTTACAGTGCCATTTGGTATCTATTTTGCATTTTTTACCCTTCAACGACATGTTTTCAATCCTGAGCCCTAAAATTTGTAAATTATCATCATATTATCAAACTATGAGTCTTATGACTATTCGGTCCATTTCTACAAGTTACACTTATTGCTCCTTTGTGAGAGGTAGTGCCTCTTTCTGATCTGTTTGGTGCTTGTTTTTGAAGGAACTGAATACCCTTTCCAACAGTCTGCCTCATGCGTGAACCAACTGTTTGGTAGAGACCAATGATCCGTTTTACTCCAAAAGGTAACCAGGCGCTTCCAGGACCCGACTGACTAAAGTAAACTTCCGAAACTGAGCTAAGCTCTTTGGAATGTCAAAGTCTTGCATAACCTTTCCAACGGTCCGCCTCGTTCACAATTTTGACTTACCATTCGAACGAATGATCCGTTTTCGTCAAACGATCTCCCGTCTAAAGGACCAACAAGCGATTTCGAGCCACGTTGACCCAAAGTCAACTCCCAAACATAGGAGAAACTTATGTACTATTTAATTTATATGAATTACCATTCTAATAGTGTACCCCATGCACGATTTGTATTAATGGATTGCGTTCTATGACCATTTTTTTAGAAAAATATGCACGAGACTGCTGATTGGGAAGTCTATTTTTCTTCCTCTCTGAAGTGTGCCAAGGGTTACCAACCAATTTTCAAGGCTAGGGCTATGCCGATCGGCATCCTTATACCCCATAAATAGAGGGCATGACCTCACTCCCAAAGCACACCTCAGATCCATCAGCAACATTCTCTTGCAATGGGCGAAATTTTCCTTATGTGAAATTCCCTCTCATCTTAAATTCCCATGATTTTGATACCCAATTTGGAAAAATCTTATTCTCTCATGTCCAACATTCATCTCAACATCCAAGGGAGTTCATCCAAGATCATGATCAATCGCCAATTCTCCAAAGAAGGTCCAAAATCCTTCTCCCTCACTTTATTATTCTTGTTTTTGCATTAATTACACAAACTCGTAATCTAGTTTTTACTTTAGTTCATACACATTGACATCTCACCTTTTTATTATTTATGTTGCATATACTTTATTTTCTACAAAAAAAAGAGGATTATACCAATAAATTCCAACGGGATCATTCACCACAATTTTTTAAATCTAAAACACATTTTCTACACGTAAATATATGATAAAATACCTTTCCAATCTATAGGGTAAACCCCACCCTTATGTCTCATACAAACTACATAGACTTTGATTCCTTGATAGGCTACGTAAGCATTTCGGGTTAAAATCCGAGACTCGAGTAAAATTTTCCAATTTTTCAAATTTTCAATTTTCCCAAATTTTGGCATCTTTACATTTTCATCCTTTTCATCAATACATTATTTTAATACATATTATGTTTGTGATCCTTATTAGCATTTTATCCAACATACATTATCGTTTTATTATAGCCATTAATATTTCGATAAATGCTTAAGTCGTATTTTTTCTAGATATTATTTTAGGAACGTTCGAACGGATGATCTCACTCCATATCTTCCATCGTATAAGTTGGACAATTCCGATCTCCATTATATATACATGCGCACACACTTAACGGATAAATAAAGGAAAACAGTAACAAAAGCCCATGAGAGACCGAAAGGGCGGGATGGGTGCTAACACCTTACCATTCTGTAACTTAGCCCCCAAAAATTCGAAGTATTGGTTTCGTAAAGCATCAGTTTTTCTTTGATGCCGCTCTCTGCAAGCGGCGACATGTTATTTTGCCTATTTTGTGCAAAATAGGTTGGGGACTTCTTCTCTTTAGATTTACCCCACACCGAAGATGTCCAAATAGCTCCTAAAGTGGAGAGGGACCGAGACCTTTTTCACCCCTTTCCCCCAAACCCCCTAAAGGAGAGGAGATGGAATCTAAGGTTGTCCACAGTGGTGACTCCACCGGGGAATATTTTCATAACAGATCTAGACTCTATTTGGATGGGTGTTATTGTTTTCTGCTTATGTACGTATGCACCTACCTATATGTTCCCTTTTTATCCTCTATTATTTCTTACACGTATATACCTCATGCTTATATCAGTACTCACTTACACACATGTAGATACTCTCCATGTACACTTCACACTACCTCCACATAGGATCACTTATATCCACATGATACACACACCACTTAGAATATCCATGCCTAGGTGTCATTAAACACACGTCCACTTATCACACATGTATACATCCCTTCTCACTCGCACTTGTCACACATCAATTGTAGTTGATCCATGCTTAGGTTCAGTACCGAACACTCACTTAGAAATATTCACACATATCCATGCTTGATTTACTTTTTATACTTGTACATTCGACCCTATTTAGTATAATGCTCATCATGAAAAATAAAGATACTCTGTCTATAATATTCTAATCAAGAATCATGCATTTTGCACACTACATCACCAAAGAGCGTTGATATTAGCCAATTTTTTTCCCGTAAAGGGTGGGTCACTTCGTGATGGGTGTAATACCCCGTATTTTTATGCTATTTTTAATTTGGGGATTTATTAAATTTAATGTGATGTTTTATTTAATAAAAATCCGGAAATTAATTATGCTATAATTATTAACGTGACTAGAGTTAGTAATTATGGGAAACTTGTTGAATATTACTAATGAGCATAGTAATATATTATATTGGTTATATTGAATGTCATAAGTAAATTATATGACTATTTCGAAAATTTAAGTCAGGACGTGCCCGTGTCACGTCGGGACTAATTATGTTAATTAAAAAGGGAATATTTTATAAATTGTCCGTATGGTCGTTTTGAGTGCGCCAACGCGTCCGGAAGGATCGAGATAGTCAGAAAAGTGTACCCGGGGGTTTAGTTTGGGTCTCGGGGTGTTTTTAGGCCTAATTAGTGACCCGGGAGGGCATTTTGGTCATTTTACAAAATAGGGTAATTAAACCCACGAATTTCAGCCATCCTTAGCAGCTATTTAGGTCAGCCTTTTAGGGTTAGAACACTCATAACCCTAGTACGGCCATTGGAGAAGAGAGGAGAGAGCTCTCAAGGTGATTCAAGGCCAAATACACCACCGTTTGCACCGCCGTCACCACCAACACGTAGATCTCGAAGAGGAGAACGCAACCACACCAAAATCAACAGGAAACCAGACCTCTGAAATCCCAGGCAAGTGTTTAACTTGTGTATTTTCGTTGGTGCAATATTCATATTAGTTAGGAATGATTAGGAGTATAATCTATGGAAGAAAACCCCACTTTTTGATAGGAATTTGCATGTAGAAAAGATTAAAACCATATTCTGGAAGTCTTATATGATGTAGATGATTAACCCACGAATTTTGATGATTATGTAGAAGGAAATTCTGGAGAAAAACTGATTAGAACAGAAGTTAAGAAAACTTAGGGTTCTTGATGATTAGATGAGATTTTAGGTTGTTTAATCATGTTTAATGATGGTTATATGCATGCTTAACGTTAGAAACATCTGGTAATATGTTATTATGTTTGTGGTATAAGTTTTGGGACGATTAGTGTTGAAAAATATGCATTTGGATGAAGAATTGTGATGAAACCCGTAACTGCACTTCTGCAGAAATCGAAACACCCGTTTGATCGATCGATCGACCCTAGAGCATCGATCGATCGAAGGTTCGATCGATCGAGCCCCAGTCGTCGATCGATCGACCCTTCCTGGCAGCCTCTTATTTCCCCTTGTTTAATTAGTTGAATTAATTTACCGTGGAATAACTTTTGGGATTATGAATAAAATGTTTTGGGATATAGGAGAGACCAGTAGGACATATGATTAAGTGTTGAAAAACTTTATTATGTAACAATATTTGGGTTTTAGGGACAATTATTTAAAGAACGAGGAAACTACGTATTTAAAGTGAGAGATTACGTCGAATACTTCGATAGTGCATAGACGTCTACCTACTGAATTTACTACTTGGATAGTTAGGATCCACGAGTATCACATAATTAGTGAGAAAACCCTTCGAGTTAAGGTTAGAGACGAAACCTTATACGTAATCTCAATAATGTGAAATTAAGGATAAATGTTGTAATTATGGGTAATGAGAGGAACCTATATTAATATGATGAAATTGGTATATTTATATGATTGTGTGTGCATATATTATATACATGTGAAAAACGTACCCGCGCTACTTGCTATCCCTGAGGTTACCACGCTGGGACGACCTTATCCTGTGTTGCTTTTTGGGGGATATTGGTTCGTACCCTAGGAGATAGATATCCTTGGTACAGGCTATCGATTCGATAGTTCAGACGGTCCTATGAGGCGTGAGGGTATGTACTGACCTTTTAGAGACTTGGAATCTATACTTCGCCTCAATGTTGTTTTGTATATGTTAATACAGTTCGAGAGTGATTCCGAACGTGTATTTCCCTTTGTGTGAGCGATACGGGGATTGGATAGCAGAGTATGCCCGCACCATAATCTTAGTTGGGGTGCTAATATATATATATATATATATATATATATATATATTATCCGAGTAGATTATATATATATATGAGATTATGGAATTCAAACTACCTACTGTGACTTGATAAGTAGGACATGGTTGTTGACTCAAATAATAAATACTGTTTTGCGAAAGTATAATATGACACTGGGAAACTTTATAAATTAATGAAGTTAAAATGAGAGTTGTGCTACAACTAGAAAGTAACCTTTTTACACGTTGACATTGTTCGGTTTTAAAACTTATGTGTAAGTTAAGATAAATTAAATTATTGGGGAGGTTAGTATGATCTAAATGTTAAGTTAAACCATTTGGGAAGGTTAGTACGATAGGCGTGCACACTAGAAGAGAGGTGAGAATTTCTCAAGGGAGTGTCGAACTAATATGTTGTTGCATTGGCCTGTATCAATTTAAATACTTGCTAAACTGATCTTAAATAACACACACTTTCGGGCTCTGACCCGTTTCTTCTCTCCCTCTCCCCCTTGTATATATATGTATGTATTTCAGGTGCCCAGCCACAGGGGCGTCTTGCTTAGGATCTTTTGGAAGGAACGCGCTGCAGCTTAGGTGGGAGTTGCAGGTCTTTTGATTAGACGACTTCGTTCATTCAGATCCACTCCTAGCATTTTCATTCAGATGGGCATGTGTAGCCCTTTCCATTATTTCTTTATGTTGGGACATTGTTATTTCAGTTGTTTCCTAGTTCGTTATTATGGGATTTTGTTCAAGATGGATGTATTACTTTATTTTCTCGCATGTTGGCATTCGTTGATGGATGTTTTATATATTGGATTTTTGGTTCCAGTTTAGTGTGGCGTGAATCTTATTCATTGATCTTTGTTAACAAAATAAATAAATCTTTTCTTTAAATAAAATTTGGAAGTTTATGTTTAAAATTGGTTTTGTCACTTAGCTTAATTATTTAGGATGTTAAATTGGAAAATTATTTTTATCGACAGTGATGCTGAGAATGAACCAACTGTTCACCTTGATTTAATTTCATAAAGGAGTGATCGCCCGGTATTTAATTAGGCGGGCTGTCACAGGTGGTATCAGAGCATCAGGTTCTAGTGTCCATAGGATCTGTACGGCTTATTTCGCTTTCAGCTTAACGTTATTTCTATAGAGCGCTATTTTTAGGACTGTTGTATTCTTGCTTTTACGTTTAAGTCTTCAGCTATTCGAGATTTGTTGATAACTGTAGACTAATAAACTTGTTCACGTTTCAGATGCCTCCGAGACGTGCTCCGAAAGATAGGCGTGCCCAAGCCGAGCAGCCAACAGCTCCGACACCAGGCACAATGAATGCAAATGAAGTAGCTGCCATAGTTGCTCAGGCCGTGAATGCAGCGATAACAGTGATTCAACAGGATCCACCCCAGGTTCAAGCAGTGGTGCCAGTACCAGCACAGCTTCCATCTGCATGGGAGAGGGTTCGGGATGCTTTTCAGAAAGCACATCCCCCTGAGTTCTCCGGTAGCTCCGACATTGTCACGGTTAGCCAATGGAAGAAAGACATCCAGCGGCATCTTCGCATGTATGAGTGCACCGAAGTACAAAAGCAGTTATTGGCTTCTTTCAAGCTGGTGGAGGTCGCATTACAGTGGTAGGAGTCCACTACTACTTTGGAGGAGAGGGACACGATCCCTATTCAGTTGTTCTGGGAGCGGTTTGACCGCAAGTATTTTCCACCCGCAGTGCAGACTGAGATGAGGCAGAAATTACTAAATTTGAAGCAGGAGAACCTTACTGTAGCTGAGTATGAGGAGTAGTTCACGAGACTTCTCACTATTGTGCCGGATGAGGCACCCACTGAGGGCAAGAAGATTTTGCTGTTCGTCGACGGGTTGGCTTGGAGGATCCGTCAGCACCTTATTGGGAACTTATCCCTGAGTACTTTCACTGATGTACTCAATGCAGCGTTACTACATTGCCAGGATCACCGCTTCCATCTTCAGGGGAGCAAGAGAGCAGGAGAGTCCAGCCAGCAGGGCAGGACAGGGGGTAACGGTGTCGGTGGGGCGCCATCTCATGGACAGACTCGTCAGCACGAGCAGAGTTCCCATCTAGGGGACCCTGCTAAGCGATTCCGTTCGGGTGATTCCAGGCAGGGAAATGGGGGTTATAGACAGGGCCAGCAGGGTCAGCCTAATCAGCAGGGCCATCAGGGCCAGCACCGACAGCAGGGTCAGCAGCAGGGCCAGCAGGGCCAACAGCGTGCACATCAGGGCCAGGGGCGTGGGGGTAACGGCCAGCAGGGTTGTGGACAGCAGGGATAGAGGGGAGGTAACTTCAGAGGCCGATGTTTTGGGTGCGGTAAACATGGCCACAAGCGTCAGGATTGCCCAGAGGGCGATAGGGCCCCACAGCAGCAGGGAGCCTGCAATGAGCCGCAGAGACCACTTTTTCCACCTGCCCTTCCAGCTCCAGCCCAGGTGCCAGCCCTACCAGCCATTCCAGCAGCTCCAGTGCAGCAGGGGCAATTGCAGTATGGACGTGTCTATAACGTCCACCAGGCAGCAGCTCCACAGGCACCACCCGCGATTGAGGGTATGTTTCCTATCCATGGTACTATGGGTAAAGTTTTGTTTGATACGGGGGCAGCGCATTGTTTTATAGCTACGCATTTTGCGAAGTCTTTAGGGTTGTTAGCCACAGCAGAGAGCACCGTGACGTGTGTTGACTCACCACTGGGGAGTGGGTCACTTATATTCTTTATATGCCGGGGAGTAGGGGTAGAGATTGGTAGCTTGGTATTGCCTGCAGACATACTAGTCTTAGACATGCACGAGCATGATGTGATCATTGGTATGGATTGGCTCGCATCTTATAGAGCCATGATTGATTGCTTCGGTGCGAGCATTGTTTTTTCCATTCAGGGGCAAGAGATGTTTGTAGTGGCGATGCCTCGCCCAGAGGGAGGTTCGACCGCTCATTTATATTACATTGAGGAGGATACCTCTAAGGAGGTTGTGATTCCTTTGGATTCGACCCCAGTTGTTAGGGAGTATTCCGTTGTGTTTCAGGAGATACCAGGCCTACCGCCCAGTCGTGAGATAGACTTCGTTATAGATTTATTGCCGGATACGAGACCTATAGCACGCGCACCGTACCGTATGGCTCCGGCAGAGATGCGAGAGCTACGAGATCAGATTGAGCAGCTATTAGGTCAGGGCTTCATTCGTAGGAGTACCTCACCTTGGGGTGCTCCAGTCTTATTTGTAAAGAAGAGAGATGGTTCACTGAGATTGTGCGTGGACTACCGGGAGTTGAACAAGGTCACGATACGGAATAAATATCCGTTGCCTCGAATCGATGATCTGTTCGACCAGCTGAGGGGAGCAACTTTCTTTTCGAAGATAGATCTGAGGTCGGGGTACCATCAGCTACGTATTAGGGAGCAGGATGTTTCGAAGACTGCTTTCTTGACGAGATATGGGTCTTATGAGTTCCGGGTGATGCCGTTCAGACTCACAAATGCTCCAGCCGTTTTCATGGACTTGATGAACCGAGTATTCAGAGAGTTCTTGGATCAGTTTGTCATCGTTTTCATAGATGATATTTTGATATATTCACACTCCGAGGAGGAGCATGCCGAACACTTGAGGCAGGTTCTTCAGACTCTACGAGAGCATCAGTTGTATGTTATGTACGAGAAGTGTGGATTCTGGTTGCGAGAGGTACAATTCTTGGGGCATGTTGTTTCTGAGCAGGGGATTTCAGTTGACCAGAGAAAAGTGTCAGCGGTGAGGGAATGGGGACAGCCCACGACACCGACGGAAGTGCGAACTTTCTTGGGGTTAGCTGGTTACTACAGGAGGTTCATTCGGGGATTCTCCAAAATAGCGGGTCCATTGACGAATCTGACTCGCAAAGGGGTACCATATGTCTGGGATGACGCTTGTCAGTTGGCTTTCGACGAGCTGAAGGACAAGCTTACTTTGGCACCAGTCCTTGCTTTACCGAAGCCGGGTGTAGAGTACCTGGTTTACACAGATGCGTCCTTACGAGGACTTGGGGGAGTACTTCAGCAGGAGGAGAAGGCTATAGCTTTTGCTTCCCGCAAGCTTAAGCCGCATGAGAAGAATTACCCCACCCACGACCTGGAGTTAGCTGCGGTCGTCTTTGCATTGAGAATTTGGAGGCACTACTTATTGGGCCAGAAATTCCGTTTGTTCACAGACCATAAGTCACTGCAGTACCTGTTCACTCAGCGAGAGCTGAATATGCGTCAGCGCAGATGGTTAGAGTTTGTGAAAGATTACCAGTTCGATATACAGTATCATCCGGGGAAAGCCAACGTAGTTGCTGATGCGTTGAGCCGTAGACCGGTTGACGATGTAGCGGACATTTGGAAAGCAAAGTGGAAAGAGTTGGGTCACCAGGACGCAGTAGCCCGTTCTTTCATATCTGTTATGACTGTCGCCCCCGAGATTGTTACGAAGGTGATACAGGCTCAGACCACAGACCCGTTTTGCCAGGAGCAGATTGTGCGACTTCTAGCCGAAGGTGCGGAGTCCTATTCTATTAGTTCTGATGGAGGTTTACGGTTTAATGGGAGGTTAGTGGTTCCAGAAGGAGCGGAGTTACGTCATGAAGTGATGACTCATCCTCATGGGTCCCAATTCGCAGTACATCCGGGAGGCGATAAGATGTACCAGGACATGAGACGACAGTACTGGTGGAGTGAAATGAAGAAGGACATCGCTGAATTTGTGTCCAAGTGTTCTACTTGCCAGCTAGTGAAGGTGGACCACCAGAAACCGTCAGGATTACTTCAACCGTTGGAAGTACCCGCGTGGAAGTGGGAAAGTATTTCCATGGATTTCATTACCGGGTTGCCTACGTCACAGCGGGGCCACGATTCTATCTGGGTGATTGTAGACCGTTTGACCAAGGTGGCTCATTTTCTGCCAGTGAGGACAGATTATACCACGGGTCAGTATGCCCAGTTGTTCATCGCCGAGATTGTCAGATTACATGGGGTGCCCCTGAATATTGTATCAGATAGAGACAAGATTTTTGTGTCACGTTTCTGGGAAAGCTTTCAGGAGGCTATGGGTACAGAGTTGAGACTGAGTTCAGCTTACCACCCACAGACAGATGGACAGACAGAGCGTACAAATCAGATGTTGGAAGATATGCTACGAATATGTGTTCTTGATTTCGGAGGAGGTTGGGAGCCACACCTTCCACTGGTAGAGTTTGCTTATAATAACTCCTATCAGTTTACGATTGGCATGGCTCCATTTGAGGCTTTGTACGGCAGGCCTTGTCGTTCTCCAACTTGTTGGCTCGAGGTGGGGGACAACAAGTTATTAGGGCCAGAAGTGATTCAGGAGACCTCCGCGAGGATTGAGATAATCAGGAGTCGTATTCGGGTAGCCCAAGACAGGCAAAAGAGCTACGCCGATGCGAAACGGTTCTTCCGGGAGTTTAACGTGGGAGATCAACTGTTGTTACGTGTATCTCCTATGAAAGGAGTGATGAGGTTCGGGAAGAAGGGGAAGTTGGCTCCGAGGTACGTAGGACCATTTCCCATCATCGAGAGAATTGGGCCAGTAGCATACAGGTTGGGATTGCCAGAACATTTACATCGCATCCACGATGTATTCCACATTTCGTCGCTGAGACGATATCTTCGGGATGATATGGCCCATACTCACATCGCGATAGACGAGATCGATTTACAGCCTGATAGCTCTTACGAGGAGAGACCGGTGGCTATCCTAGACTATAGTGAGAGGAGATTAAGGTCGAAGGTAGTTCCACTTGTGCGAGTCCAGTGGGAGCATCATAATGTGGAGGAATCCACTTGGGAGCGTGAGGCAGATATGCGCGAGAGATATCCAGAGTTGTTTTTACCAGGTATGCCTTATTTTCCGAATTTCGGGACGAAATTCCGTTATTAGGGGGGAAGTATGTAATACCCCGTATTTTTATGCTATTTTTAATTTGGGGATTTATTAAATTTAATGTGATGTTTTATTTAATAAAAATCCGGAAATTAATTATGCTATAATTATTATCGTGACTAGAGTTAGTAATTATGGGAAACTTGTTGAATATTACTAATGAGCATAGTAATTTATTATATTGGTTATATTGAATGTCATAAGTATATTATATGACTATTTCGAAAATTTAAGTCAGGACGTGCCCGTGTCACGTCGGGACTAATTATGTTAATTAAAAAGGGAATATTTTATAAATTGTCCGTATGGTCGTTTTGAGTGCGCCAATGCGTCCGGAAGGGTCGAGATAATCAGAAAAGTGTACCCGGGGGTTTAGTTTGGGTCTCGGGGTGTTTTTAGGCCTAATTAGTGACCCGGGAGGGCATTTTGGTCATTTTACAAAATAGGGTAATTAAACCCACGAATTTTAGCCATCCTTAGCAGCTATTTAGGTCAGCCTTTTAGGGTTAGAGCATTCATAACCCTAGTACGGCCATTGGAGAAGAGAGGAGAGAGCTCTCAAGGTGATTCAAGGCCAAATACACCACCGTTTGCACCGCCGTCACCACCAACACGTAGATATCGAAGAGGAGAACGCAACCACACCAAAATCAACAGGAAACCAGACCTCTGAAATCCCAGGCAAGTGTTTAACTTGCGTATTTTCGTTGGTGCAATATTCATATTAGTTAGGAATGATTAGGAGTATAATCTTTGGAAGAAAACCCCACTTTTTGATAGGAATTTGCATGTAGAAAAGATTAAAACCATATTCTGGAAGTCTTATATGATGTAGATGATTAACCCACGAATTTTGATGATTATGTAGAAGGAAATTCTGGAGAAAAACTGATTAGAACAGAAGTTAAGAAAACTTAGGGTTCTTGATGATTAGATGAGATTTTAGGTTGTTTAATCATGTTTAATGATGGTTATATGCATGCTTAACGTTAGAAACATCTGGTAATATGTTATTATGTTTGTGGTATAAGTGTTGGGACGATTAGTGTTGAAAAATATGCATTTGGATGAAGAATTGTGATGAAACCCGTAACTGCACTTCTGCAGAAATCGAAACACCCGTTTGATCGATCAATCGACCCTAGAGCGTCGATCGATCGAAGGTTCGATCGATCGAGCCCCAGTCGTCGATCGATCGACCCTTCCTGGCAGCCTCTTATTTCCCCTTGTTTAATTAGTTGAATTAATTTACCGTGGAATAACTTTTGGGATTATGAATAAAATGTTTTGGGATATAGGAGAGACCAGTAGGACATATGATTAAGTGTTGAAAAACTTTATTATGTAACGATATTTGGGTTTTAGGGACAATTATTTAAAGAACGAGGAAACTACGGATTTAAAGTGAGAGATTACGTCGAATACTTCGATAGTGCATAGACGTCTACCTACTGAATTTACTACTTGGATAGTTAGGATCCACGAGTATCACATAATTAGTGAGAAAACCCTTCGAGTTAAGGTTAGAGACGAAACCTTATACGTAATCTCAATAATGTGAAATTAAGGATAAATGTTGTAATTATGGGTAATGAGAGGAACCTATATTAATATGATGAAATTGGTATATTTATATGATTGTGTGTGCATATATTATATACATGTGAAAAACGTACCCGCGCTACTTGCTATCCCTGAGGTTACCACGCTGGGACGACCTTATCCTGTGTTGCTTTTTGGGGGATATTGGTTCGTACCCTAGGAGATAGATATCCTTGGTACAGGCTATCGATTCGATAGTTCAGACGGTCCTATGAGGCGTGAGGGTATGTACTGACCTTTTAGAGACTTGGAATCTATACTTCGCCTCAATGTTGTTTTGTATATGTTAATACAGTTCGAGAGTGATTCCGAACGTGTATTTCCCTTTGTGTGAGCGATACGGGGATTGGATAGCAGAGTATGCCCGCACCATAATCTTAGTTGGGGTGCTAATATATATATATATATATATATATATATATATATATATTATCCGAGTAGATTATATATATATATGAGATTATGGAATTCAAACTACCTACTGTGACTTGATAAGTAGGACATGGTTGTTGACTCAAATAATAAATACTGTTTTGCGAAAGTATAATATGACACTGGGAAACTTTATAAATTAATGAAGTTAAAATGAGAGTTGTGCTACAACTAGAAAGTAACCTTTTTACACGTTGACATTGTTCGGTTTTAAAACTTATGTGTAAGTTAAGATAAATTAAATTATTGGGGAGGTTAGTATGATCTAAATGTTAAGTTAAACCATTTGGGAAGGTTAGTACGATAGGCGTGCACACTAGAAGAGAGGTGAGAATTTCTCAAGGGAGTGTCGAACTAATATGTTGTTGCATTGGCCTGTATCAATTTAAATACTTGCTAAACTGATCTTAAATAACACACACTTTCGGGCTCTGACCCGTTTCTTCTCTCCCTCTCCCCCTTGTATATATATGTATGTATTTCAGGTGCCCAGCCACAGGGGCGTCTTGCTTAGGATCTTTTGGAAGGAACGCGCTGCAGCTTAGGTGGGAGTTGCAGGTCTTTTGATTAGACGACTTCGTTCATTCAGATCCACTCCTAGCATTTTCATTCAGATGGGCATGTGTAGCCCTTTCCATTATTTCTTTATGTTGGGACATTGTTATTTCAGTTGTTTCCTAGTTCGTTATTATGGGATTTTGTTCAAGATGGATGTATTACTTTATTTTCTCGCATGTTGGCATTCGTTGATGGATGTTTTATATATTGGATTTTTGGTTCCAGTTTAGTGTGGCGTGAATCTTATTCATTGATCTTTGTTAACAAAATAAATAAATCTTTTCTTTAAATAAAATTTGGAAGTTTATGTTTAAAATTGGTTTTGTCACTTAGCTTAATTATTTAGGATGTTAAATTGGAAAATTATTTTTATCGACAGTGATGCTGAGAATGAACCAACTGTTCACCTTGATTTAATTTCATAAAGGAGTGATCGCCCGGTATTTAATTTGGCGGGGTGTCACAATGGGTGCTAGACCCTTGGCTTGGCTCTCTATTGGCTTCAGTCTTCCGTCGAAATTCCCCAAAGCTTCGTTAGTTCCCTTGTTGCTTCCTTTGAGTCCGAAATCCATCCTTATCCACTTTCCACGGAGGACACATACCAAGTACCGAATGTGCAGCCGAATTTAATGACAGTCATAACCTAATTCACAACTAAGATTTTAAACCTTCAAACTGAGGTTCACGAGATGCAACGGAACTTGGTCCATCTCCCCAAAGGGACCGAGTTCCTCTTTCCTCGCGTTATAGGTTCGCCTATACCCAAGCCTATTTGATTCCTCGAGGAATATCAGCACATTAGTCGTGCTCCTCCTATTAATGGGCCGCCATCAGCCCAGCTCCTTATGCCGAATCTTTCCTATCCAGGGGCTAACCTACCCATAACCATTGATTTAAAGGAGGAATAAATTAACAATGTGAAGGAAGACCTCAACATGTTGACCAAGAAGTTTGACAAAGTTCGAATCCCTGAGAACTACATGAATTACACCCACATGTCTCCTTATCCTAAAGAAAGGCAATCAAAAAAGTTCAAGATGGCTAACATTAATAAGTTCGGGGGTAGTGAACCCCCAATTTCTCATCTCCGAAATTACCACCGAGCCATGACTCTTTTAGGTGCCTTCAAGGAAATAATGGCCCTAATGTTCCAACAGAGTTTGAAGCATAACACTCTTTGCTGGTTCTTGTCTCTTGAGGAGTCTAGAATTCACAGTTGGGGGAATGTTTCTTGAGAATTCATGTCACAGAGAAAAGAGTTAGAGGTCGCTCGTTATGATTTAGAATTTCTCAAACAGAACCCGAGGGAATTAGTTAGTAATTTCATAGCAAGGTGGAGAGAGAAGGCAACCACCATGCCTAGATGGCCTTCCGAAGAGGAGAAAGTCATTATTATAAAGAAGTATTGCTTACCCCATGTTCGAGAGACGATCAGACAATAGTACTACCCTCATTTCCAATCCCTCTGATAAGCAGGAGTTGAGATAAAAAATAGGTCTTGCCAAGACAGAAGCTGAGCTAAAGAAAATATCCAGGTAGTTCACTCCAATAAAGTATGACAAGCCTGTCAATACCATAATTTCAACCATCAATAACATCTCTCAGCCCGCCACTTCATAGGAACCAGAAAGCCACTCTAACCCATCAAAAATGAATATACCGAGCTTCACGCTCCCCTCTCTACAGTTTACCACGCCCTTTTAACATGAAATATTATAAAGCCATTAGAACCTCATCCATTACTAAACCCACTCCCCAAAAATCTCAAACTAGATGCCCATTGCGACTTTCACGAAGATGTTGGCCATACCACTGATTAGTGTTTTCACCTTTGAAATTTAATCCAAGGTCTGATTAACCGGGGTATCATTGCCCTGCCAACCAATCTAAAACCAAACACTACCGACAATCCATTCCCAAATCATAAAAGTGCCATTTTCGTAGAATAAGACCCATAATTTGATCCATCTACCAAGATCGCACCTAGTAAATCACCCATCATACCCATATATTCTCCTAAACCCCTCTAAGTTTTCCCATCTTTTCTCCTACACCCTAACTTCTTTGCCAATAAGGCTCTGTCACTTCTTATTAGAGCATGCATTACTGTTCATACCCATTTCGAAGGGAAAGGTATGGAATTGTCAGCAGTGTTGAACCAACTTCTAGAGTTCGGGCTGAATTTTCCCTCCAAGATGACTATTGATTACCAAAAATTTAGTACAATATTCTTGGAAGCTAGAAAATGAGCTCAAGAGTGAGATATTTGGGTACCACGTCATCTATATTATCGGGCCCACAGTCCCTCCTTCCACCACCCCAGAAGAAGTAGTGAATCTGGTCAGATCTCTAACTTCTAATAGAATTCTATCATTCTTCGAAGAAAAAACCCAAATATTGGAACAAATCACAACTATGCTATTAATATCTCTATTGAAGTCATGGGAAATATAGTCCCACTTTCACTTTTCGATAATGGAACATCTCTTACTGTTTTCCTATTGAGAACCCTTAATTGCTTGGGACTGAAAGTAAGCGACCTTGATCCAACCTCTGCCATAGTGCACACTTATGAAAATACTCATCGCGAAGTGATGGGATCCATAAAGCTTATAATAGGGGATGGCCCTATAAATCCCGTTGTTGAATTCAAAGTCACCAACATCCAGGCTTATTTCAATCTGTTGGTTAGACGACCACGGATCCATAGTATCAAGAGTGTGTCTTCTTGCCTCCATTAGAAACTGAAGTGCTTGGCCAATGTGTAGGCCATCACCATCTCATGCGATGAAAACAATATCGAGAATGTAAGCACCAACGATTTAGTACTAGAGATACATCAAAAGGTGAATGATATGTTGCTATTAGGTTTCCAAGTTCAACCGCCTCCATTCCCAGTGGGGGAGGATTTTAAAGGTAGAGTTTGTCAAGAGAACAACCCTCATGGCAACGTTAATGTGATACAAATGCTTAGGAACATATACGTCATGCTTAAACTGAGGTTGGGACGATGACAACAGGAAATACTTCAACCCATACTATTGAAAAAGGCCTTTCTTACTATTGGCATGGGTTATCATCCATAACAAGAACTGAGAATGCTCCACCAACCTGGGTTAAAGTGAAGGATAAAAAGATCCAAGACTATCTCAAGAGATTTCTTGAAAGGAAAATTAATCAGAAAGTGTAATGATTTCCCCTTCTGCTACTTTCTCGAACCGTGGTATGATCATGTGGGTAAGAATATGAAACTATGAATGGAGATTTTTTTCTAAGATAATTATTCATGCGACGAGATCTCCTAGCATCGTGTGAAAAAGATCATAGTCGATACCAGAGACTACGAGGTAAGCGACTCGAAGGATTCATTTAATTTGTAGAAACTGGGGCTGACACTCTACATGATCCACTTAAGCTCTACTTTATTAGATCCATCCCGCGTGATCAAAGTTGCTTATGCACCGCTCCTCAACTAGCATGTTGTATCGGTTCCACCTATTGAAATACAACCCATATCTAATGTTTATCCTATTTCCTCTTCTTTAATTTTTCCTCCTTATTATGATGTAATCGATATCTCCTTTGATCAAGTTCTCAATGTTGTTTTTCCTAACAATGAAACAAAATGAAGATTTTGCGTATCTTGTTCTGCCTTACATTAATTGTCTTAATTATAATCAAACTCTTAATGATGATGATCTAGCAAATAAAAAGTTGTTAAATAATCTTAATAAGGTTAGTAACAAACACTATAACTGCGTTCAAGTTGAGGAAAATGAAACTGTTGTTATTAATCTCATTCTAGTAGACAACTGTGTGAGATTAGGATAGGGGACACCCTTAATGAGCCTGGATATACGTAACTTGAAGAATTATTGAAGGAATTTTCGGATGTCTTCATAGGGTCCTAAAATGATATGCCTATCATTGATACCGAGGTAGCTCAACATGAGATTCCAACTCTCCCATAATGCAAACCGTCCGAACAGAAACTGTAAAAGCTCCACAACGAATGGTTGCTCAAGGTTAAGGAAGATGCGGTCAAACAATTGAACGTAGGTTTCATTAGTATGATCGAATATCCCACATGGCTAGCCAACATTGTACTTATGCTGAAATCCAAACGAAACATTCACATGAGAATTGACTACCGAGACTTGAACAAAGCCTCATCGAAGGATGATTATCCATTACCCAATATAGACGTGATTGTGGAAAATACGACCAGTTATAATCTCAAGTCATTTGTTGATGGTTTTACTGGATATAATCAAATCAAGATTCACCCGAATAATCAAGAGAAAACATCATTCGTCACTCCTTGGGGAACCTTCTGTTACACCGTCATGCCATGTGGTCTCAAAAACGTAGGGGGCTACCTACCACAGGGATGGCACAACTATCATGCATGATCTGATACATAAAGAAGTTAAGGTCTATGTGGATGGTGTGATTATCAAGTCAAAGACTGTGGAAGGTTATGTTCACGCTCTTCGAAGGTTCTTCGAGCGAATTAGACCATACCAGATGCGACTTAACCCACATAAATGTGTTTTTGGAGTTACCAAAGGAAAGCTCTTGAGATTCATGGCTAGCAAAAAGGGGATTGAATTAGATCCCGCCAAACTAAAATCCATTATGGAAATGCCACCACCCTGAATAGATAAGGAAGTTTAGGTATTCCTTAGAAAATTGTAGTATATTAGCTGGTTCATCAGCCAGTTGACTTTTATCAATGAAGCCATCTTCAAACTCCTCCGAAAATATTCCACCAAGGTTTGTAATAAAGCTTGCCGAGTGGCCTTTGACTGAATCAAGTAATACCTAACCCGACCTATGGTACTCATGCCACCATAACCTGGTATTCCCCTACTCTTATACTTGACCGTAATAAACATTGAAGCTGGGGCTCTTCTAGTTTAATACCATGAATAGTTTGACAAAGAGAGATCCATCTACTATGCCACACATAAGGTGACCGGGTACGAAATTAACTACACTCCCTTGGAGAAAGCATGTGTCACCCTTGTTTGGGTCACCTAAAAATTATGGCAATATGTGCTCACCTATCCAATTAAACTTGTGTCCCGAAGGGATCTCATTAAGTACCTTCTAGAGAAACCATACATGTCTAGCCGAATGGCCCGATGGTTGATGTTTCTAGATGAATTTGATTTTGTGTATGTCACACAGAAATCCATGAAAGGAGGATCCATCTCTGACTACCTCACTGACTAACCCATGGAAGAAATTAATGTTTGGATTTCTAAGTTCCCGAATGAGACTATACTTTGTGGCTCCTAAGAAGACCTATGATGGATGATGTTCGTTGACGGCATCACCAACAAGAAAGAATATGGAATTGGGATACTCCTAATTACCCCATAATGACTCTCACACTCCTATTGACATTAAGATGGATTTTCCCTACACTGAATAGAGGAATGAATACAAGGCATGCACGACAGGCCTTAAATTAACTTTCAATAAAGGAATTTTATGTCAATATGTCTACAGTGGTCCAACCCTCATCATCGGTCAAGTACTCAGAAGATGGAAAGTCAAGGACGAGAAACTCTTACCATTCCATTCCCACCTAGAAGAGTTAGACTCCTAATTCCAAGATATCACCATGCATTACTTGCCCTGAGCAAAGAACAACCTAATAGATGCCATTGTTACCTTAGCCTCCATGGTTGACATTCTCGAACTAATAACAATGTCCCACTTTCTAATCAAAAAGCAAGTTAAACCAACGCACTACTACCACATTGATCTCATCATAGAAGAAGATCTTCATAGAGACAATTGATGGTATTATGATATTTGGTACCTCCTCAATCATAGTAGGTATCCCTAAGATTCTAACAATAAAGACTGAGAAACCCTCAGCAAACTGGCTGCCCAATACATTATCTGTAATAAAGCACTATGCAAGAGAAACTTCGATGGAACCCATTTACACTTCATCGTAGGGGATGACATTGAAGAGATGATGCAAAAAATCCATAGCGAGGATTGCTAACCCCACATGAATGGCCATATGGTTGCTAAGAAAATCATTTTATAAGGTTACTAGTGGACTATCATGGCTCAGGATTGCACCACATATGTTCGAAGTTGTCTTAAATGCCAGCAGTTTTCCAACCTCCAGCACTTGCCTTTGCGATAATTATATAACATGAATTCTCCCTGGCCGTTTTCCACACGTGGCATCGACATCATAGGGAAAGGTACACCCAAAGACTCCAATGGGCATGAATCCATCTTATTTTCCATTGATTACTTTACCGAATGGGTCGAAGCTGAATCATACGCAATGCTGAATGCCAAAAAGGTGGACAAGTTCATTCGAAAAAAATATCAGCTTTCGATATGGGGCCCCGCGTGAGCTAGTGTCACAAAATGGGTAACATTTTGAGGCAGAGATTACAGAAGTGGGCGACGAGTATGGGATTCAAAGACACAAATTTTCTCCTCATCTCCCTCAAACAAACGGTGCATTCGAAGCCGCTAATAAGAACCTCAAAGCCATCATCAGCAAGATGACTTAGCGTTATCGAGATTGGGTTGATTGAATTCCTTATACCCTATGGGGATACCACACTTCAGTTCAAACTTCTATTGGGGATACCCCTTACTCTCTGGTAGACGGTGTGGACGTAGTGCAACCCGTGGAGCTAGAAATTCCTTCATTACGTGTCATGCTTGAAAGCAAAGTCAGAGAGGAAGACTGGCATCAAAACCATATTGATGCATTGTCACTTATGGTCAAAAGGAGACTAAAGACTCTGTATCACATACAAGGGTATCATGATGAACCGCACAGTCATTTAAGAATAGATTCAAAGACTCTAGTGTCCAAGAAGGGGATTTATCCCTTAAAGAAATTATAGAGCCCATTTGGGACCCTAGAGGGACATTCAAGACCAAACTGAGAGACCCCTGCATTGTAAAGAAGATCCTATTTGGAAGCGCCGCTATGCTCACCGACAACGATGGGGGAGAGATGTACCGTCCAGTAAACCTAGACCGTCTTAAGAAATTCTACCCCTGATTTGAAATCTCGCTACGCTACGACTCTTCTCATCTACCTTCTACTAAAATAAAAGAAAATTTTCCTCATTTCCCTCTACTCATAAGTATATAGGTCCTGAATCTCTAAAAACTGTTTACCCTAAAAAATGAAACTCAAAAAATTTTCAAAATCCCAGAAGTATGTAGGCAGCTCATACGCTTTACATGAGCACGACCCTTTTTTTTCACAAAATGATATTCTCTTCTTATCCTCGATAATGACAGTTCATTTTATCATTTTCATAAACAAAAGGATTATGTATGCCATAGCGATTGGTATAGATAATTCAAATGAAAAAACTCATCAAGAGGCACAACAATATAATTAAAATTTTCTTTATTTTCATTGATGAAATTTCTCGTTACAATTACATCGGCATAAGGAGTGAAAAACCTTCCCCCACCAACCTAACCTTATTTTCCCAAAAATAAAACAAAAAACAATACAATCTACTCCTAAAACAATATTCTCAAAGTTATTCCTACCAGATACATAACCAAAACCATTACAAAAGCTTCACAAAAAAATTCACTAGGATCCTACATGCATCTACTAGAGGAACCGTCTCCATCACCATCTACATTCGGGGATCCCCAAACCTTCCCCACCAGAATAGAGTGACGAAGGCACTCTATGGAATGATAAGCTCGGGCCATCCTAGGGAAAACAACAACACCTCCCTCTATGGTGTGAGAAATGGCGAACCACCTTTACCCAGTATCAATAGCCAGTATTTTAGCATATACTCTCCTACACAACCACTTCATGTAGTCCTCGAAAATAGGCCAGACTCTGCCAACAGATTGGTAAGGACGAGTCGATGATTGATGATTATCCCATAGAAAGCCCACGCGCATGCGTAGACGCTCTATCAAATCCTCCACAGGAAAAAAGTCTAGTGTCCAAGTTGGCACAATCTTCTCCCAGCTAAATTGGCATAAGAGTCACCAGGGAATGTAGAAAGAGGTCTACCAGAGGCAAACCAACCTAATATACTGGTATTCCCCCAGTTCTAGAATGGGTTGCAACTGGTCCCACCAAGGTACTGACCAATGTAAACCTCGAGACCCGTGTTCTACAAACCAATTCTCCTAAATCTTGATATCTAGGCCCATGTTGATAAAGTAACAGGAAAAGATGATTGGCACAAATTTCAAGGGATATTTTGGAGGGAATTCCATCCAGAATATCTCCATTAACCACATGAACATCATAACATGTCTACCCCTCAAGAAGTTAGAATGACCTTCTCGTCGGGCAACTAGATCATTCAGAGTCTCTGCCAATATCATCATCGTAGGATTGTGACGGTACTACATCCATGAAGAAATGGATGGAAATTATAGGTCCACCAACAATTCATTAGTCCCTAGAAATAATTTTAAGATTAATCTAAGGACGACGTCTCCATTATAGCCAACATCACCAACATCATATAAATGTACATAATGCAGTAGAGTCGGGAGAGAGATCATTCCTCCCCTAACCAATGGTCGAACCGCCGAGGGAGAGATATGGACAAGTCCTTCGAACAACTCCTGAGGAGATTGAGAAAGTTTAGGGATGTCTTTCATAATACTAGAATTTATCCCCAACATGGCAGAGAAATCTTGATAAGTTGGATATAATTTGTTCAAGGAAAAGATAAAGACATGGTCCTCACGGTACCAGAATTCTACCACCGCCATCAACATGTTCCATTCAATAGGTAGGTTGGGTAATAATAAACATGGCGCTTGTTAAAAGCATCATAGTTGACATTGTATGGGAACATAGCCTCTAAATTTTCAAGGTAAGAGGCCAATTCAACACTTCTCGGAAGAGCCATCATGGAAATGATGAGATAAGAAGCAAGAAAAATGGAAAAGAGAGGAAATGTGAATGGGTGAAGAAAATACTCCCCCATTACCCCCTTCTTATACCTAGAAAACTTTAGCCAAAGACAAAAGTCCTGCAAATCCTGAAGGAAAACTTTCCCCACCAAGAACGAAGTAATTTAAGAAAGTCCAATCAAAGCCATAAGTTGATTAGACTAGACTGACATGTCGATAGGCAGGACAAGGGGAATATCGATCGACAACTCCCTATTTTGGGAAAGTTCCTTTTTTCCTTTATTGTCAAAATCAAAAAACTCAAAATAAATAATTTTTATTCTAAGGAATTCAGAATTTCATTCTCCATATATTTTTTCTTATGCAATTTTAAAATAAATTTTCCTTTAAATAATTTAAATCCTTTTTACGGTCTCAGCAGGAAAGTGAAAAGTGCATATCAATTAAGTCACTAAAGCAAAAAATTAAACAAAATCTCATTTCTTTGCATATGTATTACTTTATTACATTTATCTTGCAGGAAAAAACAAAAACAACGAGACTCAACCCAAACCCCCCAAAACACTCTCTCCCTCTTTCACCTACTCTCTCTCTCTCTCTCTCTCTATATATATATATATATATATATATATATATATATATATATATATATATATATAACCTTATATTTATTTCTCTCAAAGACCCTCTGTCCCTGTGACGTACGTGATTCCCCCGATGATTAGATGATGAGCCTCTGCTCCTCGAACTAGACCCCTATCCAAACAAGGCGGATAGCACCAAGAAAGACGGAACCGGGATTGAATCGCGAATATGAGCAGTTGCAGAAGCCACCCAAACTCTAATATCCCTTAGCCAGTTGGTACACATCCAAATGTGCTAAAAGAAAAATAAAAAGAAGGAAATTAGTCAGTCCAAGGCAAAGAAAGAAAATAGAAAATCAAAAGATGTAGAAATGAAAGGTACACTGCTGGATGAAGAAATTCCTCTATCAGCCCCAGCTCCTCCGATTCCATCTCACTTGGAAGATGCAGAATACGCACCAACCCTCCTTCGGATCGTCGAATATTATAGGAAGTAGGATCCAATCGCACAAAAAGAACTTCTGATGTTGTCATCGCTCTCGATGTCGACGAATCACCTGCACTGTGGGCAAACCCCAGTGGCCGACTCGAGGGCGCGAGGGTAAGAGTCATAATGCCATACATGTTGGGACTAATTAGCCTGGTCGACATGAAATATAAGTAATCATTGGTTGCCCCCATGTCAGTATATGGCGAATAAGGATCACCGACCAACACGACCACCCTCGCCTCCTCTGACATCTCCCGCTCTCGCCTTATAAACATCGGGGGCCTTGCAGGTGGAACCATCACATCGTCCTCCACCACCTTCCGAAATACCCTCTCCCCCATATATTAGGATTAGTCAAACTCATTAACTAACAAACGATGCAGGTGCGTGTTTCCCCCGATCAACCCCGTGTGCTGCATGGCCATCCCCTGGGGATAGAAGGTCACCTGCAAAATCCCTTGCAAAAAATCAATATCTAAAAAGGACATCGAAGAAAAATGGTCTCAATAAGAAGGAAGAATTTACTGATCGCAATTGTCCCTTCACCTCCCTGAGGATTCCCAAAAGGTCATGCCACTGCCGTTTGGCTCCTCCTACACCCTGTCGATCGGCACCTCCCTGAAATTTTGTACAAAAATTCTCAAAAAAAGGCCGAAAAATCCCCAAAAAATTCATAAAATTATGAAATGAATTTTAGAACCTTTTTGAGCAATTTTTTTTCCTTAGCGGAACACTTACTTCCTTAGTAAAACATTCACCTCCCTGGAGGAACACTAGTCTCAGTTGGATATCACTCCAGCAGCGTCTCCAAAGACATTGTAGAAATTGAAAAAGAATTCCACAACAAGGAAACATCCAATCCTTGAATTAATACATTTTCCCTAGTGGGGTCTCCATAATAAAACTACAACTTAGGTCCTCCAAATAAATCTTGGCCCTCAGAATTGGTCGCTTCTACTTGAGCCCTCTGAATTGGCTTCGACCCTCAGAATAGGTAGCATCTAATTTAGCCCTCATAATTGGCTTTGACCCTTATAATTGTTCGTTACAACTTAAGCCTTCAGAATTGGATTCGACCCTCATAATTGGTCGCTTATACTTAAGCCCTAGGAATTGGATTCAACCCGTAGAATTGATCATCTCAACTTAAGCCCTCAGAATTGGCTTCGACCCACATAATTGGTCATCGCTACTTAAGCCCTCAGAATTGGCTTCGACCCGCAAAATTGGTTACCCCAACTTAAGCCCTCGGAACTAGCTTCAACACACAGAATTAGTCACTTCTTCTTAAGCCCTCATAATTGGCTTCGACCCACTGAATTGGTCACCCCCACTTAAGCGCTCATAATTGGCTTCGACCCGTAGATTTGTTCGCTTCTACTTAAGCCATCAAAATTGGCTTCGACCCGTGAAATTGGTCACCTCTACTTAATCCCTCAAAATTAGCTATGACCTACAGAATTGATCACCCATACTTAAGGTCCTCAAAATTGACCTCGGTCTACAGAATTGGTCGTTTTAACTTAAGGTCCTCAAAATTGGTCATTTCAACTTAAGGTCCTCAAAATTGACCTCAACCCATAGAATTGGTCTCTACCTACTTATGGTCCTCAGAATTGACCTCGGCCCATAGAATTGGTCGCTACCTACTTAAGGTCCTCATAATTAACCTCTGCCATTAAAATTGGTTGCTCCCTACTTAAGGTCCTCAGAATTGATCTCGGCCAGTTGAATCTTTCTCTCCCTACCTTAGGTCATCATAATTGACCTCAGCCCATAGGATTGGTCACTTCCCACCCTAATTCCTTAGAATTGACCTCTTCCCCCCGAATCATTCATCCCCAGAAGAACGGTCATCCTTGTCCCATTAGGGCCACATAATCAATCTCTTTTCAAAGCATTGTGTGGTGTCTATTCGATGACTTTCACTTATTCTAGGGTCACCCATCAAGGGAATGTGTAGACATCACATTCTAAGACCCCCTAATCCTCTTCTTATGTCCCTAGTATGTCCCTATTTCACTATAAACCCTAGATATTACTCCGAATATTAATCTAGAGGCCATCGGGTGCTCTCAAGCCCTATTTGATTTCGGTCAATTTTATTGTCAAAGAAAAGCTCAATGAATCTTTGAAGGTCTTTGAATCCCCTTTCCAATGATCTACCCTGTGCCGAAATTGGCATAACTGTTCGGATGAATGGACGATTTTACCACCAAAATTGATTTGGAGGCCACCGAGTGCTCCCGGGCCCCGATTTTACCCTAATCAACATCACCATCAGGGCGAGAGCTATTTGAATATTCTAAAGATACTGAAACCCCTTTCCAACGATGCACCCCATGCACAAAATGACATAATTATTCAGACAAATAATATGTTTTCCTTTGAAAAATTGATTCGGAGGCCACTAGGAGTTCCCGGGCTCCATTTGACTAAGGTGAACTCTTCAGCTCTAATGAGATTGAACGAATATTCAAAGGTCACTGAATACGCTTTCCCATGGTCCACTACATGTAAGAATCAACCTTATGGTATGGACAAACGTGTCATTTTACTCCGAAAGGTTACTAGGTGCTTCGGGGCTCTAGTCTACCAAAGTCAACTTTCCAAGCGGAGCCAAGATCTTTGGAACGTTGAACTACCTCGCACAATCTTTCCAATAGTCCACCCCATGTGCGATTATGACTTACCTTTCGGATTGACGATCCGTTTTCATCCAAAGATCTCCCATCCAAAGGACCAATGCGTGTTTTTAAGCCACATTTGACCCAAAGTCAACTCCCGAACCCGGGATTAATCAAAAGGACTCTTGAAGGTCTCTGAATTACCTTTAAAAAAGTATGCCCCATACATAATTTGGATCAACGGATTGTGTTCTATGATCATTTTTCCAAAAAAAAAAAACGCACGAGATTGTCAATTGGCAGGTCCATTTTCCTGCCTATAGGTAGTGTGCCTAGGGTTACTCGCCGATTGGAAATGATAGGTCTATATCGATTGGCACCCCCAAAGCACATCGCAGATCCATAAGCTTTAGTGATCGCAGTAAAATTCTCTTGCAAGCAACGAAGTTTTCTTATGTGAAATTCCTTTCCATCTTACAATCCCATACTTTTCATACCCAATTTGGACAAATATCATTTTTTCACATCCAACATTCATCTCAACATCCAAGGGAGTTCATTCAAGATTAAGATCAAACTTGAATTCTCTAGACAAGGTCCAAAATCATTCTCTTCCTCTTTAAATTTCTTGTTTTTGCACTAATTACATAAATTCATAATCTAGTTTTTACCTTAGTTCATACACATTAACATCTAACCTTTTTTTAGTTATATTGTACGAACTTTATTTTCTATAAAAAAACTAAACAAACAAAAAAATAGTTATACGTACGAATTCCAACAAGATTTTCCACCACAATTTCTCAAAACTAAAACACATTTTCTACACACACACACATTATTAAATACTCTTTGAATCTATGGGCTAAACCTCACCCTTATGTCTCATATCAACTACGTGGACATTAATGCCTTTATAGGCTACGTAGGCATTTCGGGTTAAAATCCGAGACTCAAGTCCAATTTTCTATTTTTCCAATTTTCTTAAATTTTCCCATGTTTGCATTTTCATCCTTTTCATCCATACATTATTGTAATGATTATTATGTTTGTTACACTTATTATCATTTTATCTAACATACATTATCGTTTCATTAGAATGATCAATATTTTGATAAATGCATAAATCATATTTTTTTTCTAAATGATATTTTGGAGACATTCCTATAGATGACCTCGCTTTATCTGTTACATGGTATAAGTTGGGAAATTTCGGTCTCCATTATATATACACGCACACACACTTCACGGAAAAATAAAGCAAAACAGTAACATAAGCCCGTGAGAGAATGAAAGGGCGGGAGGGGCTCCTAACACCTTCCCATTCTATAACATAGCCCCCAAACCTTTGAATAATTTCTTTCGTAAGCATCAGCTTGTTTTTGATGTCGCTCTCTCAAAGAGACGACATGTTCTTTTTACGGCTTTGTGCAAATTGGGTTATGACTCAATCTCTTTACATTCACCCCACACCGACGATGGCCGAAGCGCTCATAAAGCTGAGAGGGCACGATATCTTTTTCACCCCTTCCCTCGAAACCCCTCGAGGAGAGGAGATGGAATCCGGGGATGGCCACAATGGCACATTTTGATTCCTAAGTATAGAGATATGAAAATTATACTCATATTATCAAACAACGAGTCCTTTAAGGACACAATCAATTCATATGAGTTACATTAGTCCCAGTCGAGGTGTTGGAGCATCTATCGGGGCCACTTAGTGGTACATTTTCTCACTTTAACATCATATTTTCAAGCCCAAGTATTGATATTTGCAAATCATCCTCGTATTCTTAAATCGTGAGTTTCGTGACTACAAAGTTAGTTAGTACTAGTTATATTGGTCCTATGCGAGACATTCATGGATTTTTTCCGGACGTTTGGGGGTGATTTTTGGTTTTTTCATTCAAGAATAAGTCTAGAGATTGACAATTATCATTATATTCAAAACTCAAGAAATCTGTGAGGACTCGATCAATTGTAGGAGTTAAATTGGTCCCGTGCGAGGTATCCATTCCTCTTAACGGGTTCACCCTTTAACGACATATTTTCAAGCCTAAGTCCTGAGATTTAAAAATCATCATCATATTCTCAAATCGTGAGTCCCATTACTACATGCTTATTTCCTAAAATTATATTCATTGGTCCCATTTGAGGTGTTCGTGCCTCTTTCGGATCCATTTAGTTGTTGTTTTGCATTTTTTTCCCTTAATGGCATGTTTTTAAGTTATGTCTAAATATTTGAAATTATCCTTATATTTTGAAATTGAATGTGTCATGCGGGCACGGTCATTTCCTAAGTTACATTGCTCCCGTACGAGATGTTAATGTCTCTTGCGGGCTCATTTTTGATCTAGTGTTCTTTTTCTCCCATTAAAGACCTATTTGCAAGACATATTCTTGATATTTAAAAATTATCGTAATATTCTCAAATTTTGACTCCCGTGACTACACAGTCAGTTTGTATAAGTTAATTTAATCATGGGTGAGTTTTTTATTTCTCTTTTCAGGTCATTTGGTGGATATTAACGTCATGTTTTTAAAAATAAGTATAGAGAGATGCAAAACATTGTCATATTTTCAAATTGGAATTCGCGTGACGATGCAATTAGTTGTAACTAGATGCATTGATCATGTGCGAGGTTTTCGTGCCTCTTTTTGGGTCGTTTGGGGGTTGTTTTTTTTGTCCCTTTAACGACATGTTTCCTAGTCAACTCTAGAAATTTTCAAGTTATCATCTTATTCCCGAGCCAGGAGTATCGTGAAGACATAATTAGTTACTTTGAGTTATATTGAGCCCATGAGAGCTGTCCATGCCTCTAACGGGGTCGTTTGGTGACTATTTTTCATTTTTTTCCCGTTAGCAACATGCTTTCAAGATCGAGTCTTGAGATTATAAAATTATCATGATGTACTAAAATCGATGCATAGTCGATTCCGATCACTTACATTGGCCTAGTGTGAGGTGTTCGTGACTCTTAAAATTCTATTTATTGTATCTTTTGGCCTTTTAGCCCTTTAACGACATGTTTTTAAGATTTAGTCTAGAGATTTGCAAATTATCATGATATTCTAAAATCAGGAGTCCTGTAAAGAAATGAAATTTTCCTACGAGTTACACTGGTCCCATGCGAGTGTTACTGACTCTTACGAGGCTATTTCGTGGTTGTTTTTTCTTTTTGTCGCTTAATGGAATGTTTTTAATCCTTAGTCTAGAGATCTTTAAATTGTCACCATTCTCAAAATCTGAGACGCATGAGGACACAATTATTTTCTAAGAGTTATATTTGTCACGTGCGAGCTTCTTGTGCCTCTTTTGATTCATTTGGTGGTTATTTGGTTGTTTTATCCTTTCACAACATGTTTTCAAGCAAAGTTTAGAGACTTTCAAATTATCATCATATTCTCATACAAGGCGTGTCGTGAATTTAGGATAAGTTTTGAATAGATACATTGTTCTGATGCGAGGTTTTCGTTGTTCTTACAGAACTGTTTTTAGGCTATTTTACGTTTTCACCCTATAAGGGAATGTTTGCAATCCTATGTATAGATATTTGCAAATTATCATTATATTATCAAACTGGTAGATGCGTGAGGATATGAATAGTTCCTATGAATCACATTGGTCCCATGTAAGGTATTTGTGCTTCTTTTCCAATGGTTTGGTGTTTATTTTTCTTTTTCATCCTTTAACGGTATGTTTCTAGCTAAGTCGAGAGATTTTCAAATTCTCTTCAATATTATCACACCGAGAGTAACCCGAGGGCACATTTAATTCCTACTAGTTACATTGGTTCCATGTGAGGTGTTCGTCCTCTTACTGGTTCCTTAGGGGGTTGTTTTGTGTTTTCACCCATTAATGGAAAACCTAAGTCGAGAGATTTGCAAATTATCATCCTATATTCAAATCGATAGTCCCCTAAGGACAAGTTAGTTCCTACGATTTATATTCATTGGTACATTATGTGGTGTTCGTGCCACTTCTGATCTATTTAGTGGTTGATTTACATTTTCATTTTCAAATATCATGTTTTCAAGCCAAGTCTAGAGATTCATATGATACCATCATATTCTCAACTGAGAGTGATAAGAGGTCACAGTCAGTTCCTATGACTTATATTTTTCACGTGCGAGGTGTTAGTGCATCTTATGGGGTCGTTTCATGGTTTCTTTGCATTTTCATTCTTTAACAACATGTCTTCAAGATAATTCTTGAGATTTACATATTATCGCTGTATTCTAAAACCATGAGTTCCATGAAGGCATGCTCAGTTCCTACAAGTTAAATTAGTCCTGAAAATTGCTTACCAAGTTATTAACAAAAATGAGTGATTATGTAAACTCCAATTATACTCTTTGAAGGGACTCCTTATGAATATAAACACAAGATGTGTAATGAAATAAAACATAAAACAATTTAAGATTCTTTGTTACAAAGTTTTAGAAAATATACCTTATTACGCACCTAACCAGTATACAAAGAACTAAGAACCATTCACAATAAAGTACGTGCAATATTTTTAACGTGGTACAACCTAAAACTAGGGGAAACATCCGCAGTGACCTCTGCGCCACAAAACAAAAATCCTCTAAATATGAATAAATTTACAAGAATACAACTAAACCAAAAGATCAAAATAAAGAATAAGAAATAAACCAAAATAGAGTCACACCTCCAACTTTTTTCCTTGCGCTTTGACTTCTCTCGATAGTTTTCCTTCTTCTTATCCTTCTTAGCTTTGTGTCGACTCGGTGAAATGAGTCTTTCACTTAACCGCAAACTCTATTTAAATGTATAGTGTGTGAGAGTGTTGTATCATGTGCATTTTAAAATATGCAAATAATGAACCGACACCCCCTTAAATGTTATAACCCAGTCCTACAAATTAAAAAGAGTCTATATGTTGGCTTTATTTTAAAAGAACGGAAAAAGGACTAAACACTTATGATTGTTTTAGATTTGTGTTTTTCGATCTTCAAAAACATAGATCTAAAAACGTTATTTATGTAAAAAAAAATTACAAACTGTTAAATTACAAAATAATATCAGATCTAAAACATGCAAATAGTTTTAAGTCTCTTTTTTAATTTTTAAAAAAAGAAAATAATGGATCGAAATTTTTTAAAAGAATTTAAACTAAGATCCAATAAGAAATAATTTCTATTTATTAAAATTAAATAGAACTTACTAAGTGTAAACTAGATTAAACATAAAATGTATCACTGAGTTGAAATCTCAGATTTCTAAAAAGAAATGGCACATTCAACAACGTGAGGTTGGTTTGAGAGAGATAGGTTTTTCAGAGGAGGTTGTGTGGGATTTTAACACTTAAAATCACTACAAAAAATCACAAGGGGGATTCTTATTGTTTCTTCAAACCCTAAAGCACTTTTATTTGATAAGATTTGAAAACAATTTAGATATAATTTTCCCAAGAAATCTTTTTCTCTCTGAATTTCTTCTTCATTCTCTTTCTACCCTCTTTTCTCTCAAAATTTTTCAAACTGGTAAAAGTCTCAAAGGGTTTAAAAGAAGGGTATATCTACATTGAGAGGTGAAGGTTTTGGGATTTGATGTCTGAACTTATGGCAGAGATGACATCTACCATTAAAAAAATCCAATGATCAAGATTTCACCGCTCAAGGAAAACGATCTGTTTATAATCGATTTCAAGTCAAACATTTTAATTGGCTAAGAAGTGATGCATTGAGATCACAATGAACACATGCAAATCCTTGAATATATAATATCTAAGGTTATGATTTCATCTCTGGCTTATGAGAGAGGTGAAACACATGTTGGTCCAATCAAAATAATCAAGTGTGCAATACATGTAAGATATTTTATAACATCCCGCCGACGCGCATTTTAGAATTTAATAAAATCCCATTTTCAACAATAATATTTTGTGCCAATTTGAAATTCATTCCTAAAGGTTTTTAGGAAAGTTTGATATTTCTAATGAAGCCCACAAACTTTTAAAATCAATTTTAAATGTTTAAAAAAAATTTAAAATGGTTTAAAATTTCCAAACAATATATTAAAAATAGTTTTAAACACACTAATGAAATATGGGTTCAATGTGTTCATATAGTGTGTTGTTTACTACATTTTGACTTCTTACCCATGATTGGGATTGCTGGAGTTGTACTTGATGCTGACTTTGTAGTACCTTGATGAAAGGAGGCTCAATTCTAACTAGAAAATATTGTGTATTCATATCCAGACTAGTTGAAACTCATATATGGTATAGACTCCTAATAAGTTAACCATATAGTGTGTTTCAGGTCCCACGTGAGGTGTTCGTGTATTTTTCATACCAGTTGGTCGTTATTTTGTGTTTTATCCCTTAAATGACATGTTTTAAGATTATGTGCAGAGATTTCAAAATTATCATCATATTCCCAAATCAGGAGATGCGTGTAGACACAATTAGTCCCTATGAGATATCTACTTTTAAGACGTTTGGTTGTTGTTTTGCATTTTCATCCTCTAACGGCGTGTTTTCAATCTATGTTTAGAGATTTGTGAATTATGATCACATTATAAAACTTGTAGAGCCGTGAGGGAATGACTTGTTATAACTAGTTACATTGATCACGTGTAAGGTGCTCATGATTCTTAGAAGTCCATTTTCGGTTTCTTTGGGGGGTTTTATCCTTTAAAAACATTTTTCAAGCCCGATCTAGAAATTTACAAATTAATATCATATTCACAAATTGAGAGGCCTTTGATGACATATTCAGTTCCAACGAGTTAGATTAGTCCCGTGGGAGGCATTGGTGCCTCTTATGGGGCCCTTTGGTAGTTGTTTTGCGCTTTCACCCTTTAATTGCATGTTTTTAGCCTAAATCTTGAGATTTGCAAATTATCACCACATTATTAAACCGTGAGTCTCGTGACTACTCGGTTTGTTGCTTCAAATTATATTTAATGGTCCCGTGTGAGGTGTTGGTGCCTCTTTCTGATCTGTTTGGTGCCTCTCTTATGCTTTTTCCCTTTAACATCATGTTTTGAATCAAAGTCTAAGGCTTTTCAAATTATCATTATATTCTCAAATCAGGATTATGGTCAGTGCATAATTAGTTCATATAAGTTACATTAGTACTGTGCGAGGTGCTAAGTTCTATTACGGGGCCGCTTAGTGGATGTTTTGCATTTTCACCTTTTAATGGTAAGTTTCCAAGCGTAAGTCTTGAGGTTTGTATATTATTATCATATTCTTAATCATAAAGTGTAGTGAGGACATGGTCAGTTTCAACTAGTTACATTAGTCACATGCTAAGTCCCCGCGCCTCTTATGGGGATTTTTAGGGGCTCTTTTGGGTTATCCCCCTTCAATGGGTTATTTTCAAGCCTATGTCTAGATATATGAAAATTATCATCAAACTCATTAACCTATATTTCCATGGGAAAATGGTCATTTCCTACCCATTACATTTGTCATATGCGAGGTGTTGGTGCTTCTTATAGTACTGTTTGGTGGTTGTTTTGCATTTTCCCATTTAATGATATGTTTTTAAGTATAAGTCTTAATATTTGAAAAGTATCATCATATTCTCAATTCTTGAGACTCAAAATTACACGATCAATTACTATGAGCTATAATGTTCCGTGTAAGGTGTCCGTGTCACTTTTTTGGCTATTTGGGGCACTTTTAGTAATTTGGTTTTAATGGCATGTTTTGAATACTAATTCTTGATATTTCCAAATTATCCTCATATTTTTAAACCAGGAGTCTCTTTAGGACACATCCAATTCCTATGAGTTACATTGGTCACAGGCGAAGTGTTAGTGCATCTTACGAGGCCTTTTGTGTTTGTTTTACATTTTCTCCCTTTAACAACATCATTTCAAGCCCAAGTATTGATATTGTCAAATTATTCTCATATTCAAAACTGTTAATTTTGTAAACACACAGTTAGTTAACATTAGTTCCATTGGTCCTCTACGAGACAATCATGCCCTCTTTCGAGCCATTAGGGGGCTATTTTGGGTTTTTTCTATTTAACAAAATGATTTTAATCCTAAGTCTAGGATTGGAAACTTATCATCATATTCCTTAATTGAGAATGACCTGCGCATAAGGTGAGTTCCTACTAGTTAAATTTGTCCCCTGCGCGATGTTCATTCCTTTTAATGTGTCATTTGGTGGTTGTTTTGCATTTTCACCCTACAACAACATGTTTTGAAGCATGTGTCTTGAGATTTATGAATTATCATCATATTCTCAAACTGTTTGTCCCGTTACTACATAGTTATTTCATATGTGTTACATTCATTGGTCCCGCATGAAGTGTTCATGCCTCAATTCAATCCGTTTGGAGGTGGTTTTGTATATATGTCCTTTAACATCATCTTTTCAAGCAAAGTTTAGAGATTTGAAAAGTATCATTATATTCTCAAATTGAAATTTCTGTGAGGTCTCAATCAGTTCCTATAAGTTAAATTGGTCCCGTGCGATATCTTTGTCTCTTTCCTAGTCGTTTGGCAGCTCTTTTGGGTTTTCTCCTTGTAACGACATGTTTTTAGACCTAAGAATATATATCTACAAATGATCGTCATATTCTCAAACCTAGAGGTACATGAGGACATGATTAGTTCCTATGACTTTTGCAGGGTCATTTGGTTATTATTTTTCACTTTCATCTCCCAACAACACATTTTCAAGCAAATTATATTTAAATATCAACACATTATAAAATCTAGAGTGTTGTGAGGGAATGGTCAGATACTATTAGTTACATTGTTTTGTGCGAGGTGTTCATGCTTCATACTGGATCATTTGTCGGTTATTTTGGGTTTGAACCCTTTAACGAAATTTTTAATCCCAATTTAGAGATTTAAAAATTATCATCATATTCTCAAATTAGGAGGATTGGGATGACATGTTCAGTTCCTACGAGTTACATTTCCCCCCCGCGTTGTGTTAGCGCCTCTTACAGGGCCATTTGGTGGACATTTTGCATTTTTCTCCCTTTGATTACATATTTTCAAGATTGAATCTTAAAATTTTCAAATTGTCGTCGTATTCTCAAACCATGAGTCCCATGACTACGTGGTTCATTTCTGCGAGTTACATTTATTGCTCATGTGCGACGTGTTAGTGGCTCTATTTGATACGTTTGGTGCGTGTTTTGCATTTTCATCCTCGAATAGAATGTTTTCAATCCAAGTCCAAAGATTTTCAAATTATCACCACATTATAAAACATGGAGTGCCATGAGGGAACGATCATCTACTACAAGTTACATTGTTCCCTTTCTGTAACATTCATCCCCCAAGTTTTGATCGTACATGTATGAATTGGTGACTTTATGTGACCCAAATGGGTAATAGATCTTATGAAATGGATAATGGGTCAAATTTGGGTGATATCATGGCCTTAGTGTAACTACTTCGACTTAGAATGACCTAATATTTTATCTGGAGGAAATTTTTTTGGGATGTTCGAATGAGAGATCCTTGGTCATTCAAACATCTCTTCAAATGACTATCAAATGAAAAAGACATATTCTACTTTTGAGGCTCATTAGATTTTTGTTGGAACACCGTTCTAACGAGATGCAATGTCATTCAAACGAGGTCTAGTCTCGTTCGAATGAGCCTACAAAAATAATATTTTCCAGATTTAGAAAATGTTGTCAAAATCTTGACCCTTAGAACATTTGGAATGTCAAACTCTCAATGGACAAGATCAAACTGGGCGAAGACTTTTTGTGGACCAAAGGGTAAAAGCATAAGAGGTTTTGGGGGTATTTAAAGGGTGTTGGGGCCATTTCTCCCATTTTAAAATCAAATTTTCTCTCTCAAACACTTAGATCTATCATGGAATCCACCACCCTTACACCCTAAACCACCATGTTTACTTTATATTATACCACATTTAATCTTATGAAACCAATACACACCATGTGTTTGAGAAAGACATCATTTATGAAGATGTTGTTGAGGATTTTGGGAAAAGAAATGAAGAAGAATAAAGGAGCTTCAAGGGGATATTTTCTTTGAGACTTCAAGGAGACAAGCTTAGTGGAGCTAGTAAACCTCTTTAAGGCCACCTTTAGTGATGGGAGGTTTCCATCATCGTCTACATTCATCCATTTATTTTAATAGATTCTTTGAGGTGGGAAAAACTCTACACTTGTTAAGTTTAGAATTACTTTATTTTTCTATAAATGAGTTAAATATGATAGAGTTCAAAAGGGTTGAATCTGTGACACCCCTCTTATTCAATATAATGAGTGGACTACCCTATACTAGAATACAACAGGAGTCTCATGTGTATCATTCTTAGCACCAACTATCGAATATAAATATAATCAGTAACCACCATATATAAAATAAATAGGTTCCAAACAAATTTCTTTTTATAAAGTGTAACGACAATAAATCATTCACATACCAGGGAGCAAAAACAATAATAGAAAATTAAAAGACTAGATCATTTACATGATATGAGTAGTCATACAAAAGAATATTCCCGAATATTCTGTCAGGCAACAAACCATACAACATCAAAAGACAACTATATAAGAGATCCACATATATGACCTTTGGGTACACACACTCTATTTACAATTGTGAATTCTTAACTAGATTACAAAAAGAGATGTGTCTATAACAAAAATCCTGTAAAATCTCACACCTACTACAGACGCGGTAAAATACTGGATGCTATGACCTGGGGACTATACTGTCCCTACTCCTCAAGCCAGGGGATTTTCCTACATCTCGTAACTTCCCATGACAACACTAGAGGGGTATCCACCACATAGTATATATACTACACACCCAATATACATTCACATCATATATACAAACCGTCAAATTTAGAAGGTATATATATTAATAATCCTATCTATATGTAAATATCACACCTTGCACGAGTTAATGATCCACACAATCATTTCAAGTTCATATGATAATTTACTCGCTTATTTGATTATTGATAATCAATCACACCTATGATTTTTCCTCCAATTTTCCCTTGTTAGGGACCCACGAACTCTTGTTCATTATCCCGTAACCCTCCTCGAAAGAATTACCACTCCCTGGAGGATTTACAAAAAGGTAACAACATAATACCATCTCAAATATTTCTCTATAATATCCCCAAAGTTTCCCCTCCATTGAGTCATATCATACACACAATATGCCCCATAAACATGTATACCCAAAAATATAAAAGGGTTCTTAAGTATTTAAAATCAAATAGAGAGGAATAACATTAGAATTTACAACTGCAGTAACCGAATCGGACCGAAGGTCCCCAAGAACGAACCGACGTGGTTCCTTAAAACTGGCAGAAAACTTTTAATTACCGGACAGATCCGATATCCTTAGAAAATGAACTGATCCGGACTGCAAAATTCTGAATCCTACGAAATTTTCCTATTTCACCAACCAACCCATCTTCTATAATATTTAACTTCATAATCCACCGAAAATATGAGTTCCATCATTTATATACCTTTAAACCCATATACAGTCAACAAAGAGTAAAATTCTACACTAAAGTCTAGGGTTTAACATATATATCTAATATTACCAAAATCTTTCCACAAATTTTTAAATAAATCACACAAATAAGCATTTAGCGAGTTAATCAACTTGCCTTAAAGATGTAGGGTCTAATTCTTCCTTGATGATGCTGGAAATAGCACCACCCTTCAAGGTGTTTGTAACCTAAATTCAATGTTAACAATGGAAGTATAAGGGCATATGCATATAGTAGAAGGAGATGAGTAGAAGAGGTTTCACACCGGAATTTAAGTGGTTCAGCCAATCAGGCCTATGTCCACTGTGCAAGTGTATGATGCATATCACTGTATGAGGGCTCTAATGGCTATAGATACAATCTCTCAATCTTTCTCTCTCTACTGTATATTTGAACAGAGTTTCAGCTAGGGCTGCTAATTTCGGGTCTCCTTCAAGGAGGAGAAGACAAGTATATATAGTAATTGGGGGGTGTAGTGTACCCCCCATACATGAAATGAGCATGTGTGTGTTGATATAACCAATATGATGAAGACATTTGTCACTGTCACACGTAGAGAATGATGATGAAATATTCCCCCCACGCGAGGGGAATGATTTGTTATAACTGATTTATGTACACGTGTCCTTATTCACACATATGCGCACAAGAGCTCGGCGACCTGTGGTTAGTCACAACCTCGGCCTGGAAGGGTATGAGGTTGGTGAAGCCTGGAGGTTATCTAATTAGAGATTAATCATGATGACCTCGGCTTATCTGGAGCCGAGGTAACCTAAGTGGAGTGATAAGGTCGTCCTGGGCTGAGGTTAAGCTGGAACCTGCTAGGAACATTGGCTGATTCCCTACCAAAGATGGCCTTGATGGAAGTATAGCTTCTATAACCTCGGCCTATTCCAAGCCGAGTTTGTAATCCCCTAGTCGACCTAATGAATAACTATTCCCATGTACATGAAGGCCTCTCTTGACGAGGTTGGTAGTAACGTCGTCTATGGCCGACCTTGCTTGGGACGAGACCGCTGGTCATTGATCTAAAGCCCCTCCAATGTCGGCCATATCCATAGCCAAGGTTGATGTCTCAGAGACGAGGTGGTACATTTGGGGCATATCAATCACCCCTAGACCTTAGTTACCTGTGTGATCAGGTCTCTAAGGGGTATATTTGTCCGAGGTCGAATTTCTCTAAGTGTCAAATAACCTCTTAACAGGTGTCAGCTGCTGCAGTAAATAGCGTGCCTAACAGGTTTAATGATGTTGGCTGCCTTTTGGGGCTCCCAAGGCAATGATGGGCCTTGGAACGTGGTCACTCACACTTAAGGGTTTAAACCCCACTTTCTTCTCTTTCTTCCTCATTTCTCTCCTTCTCCGGACTTGGGCATTTTCTGTAACTTTCTCTCTCTAGAAGATCTCTGATTTGAAGTGTGTTTGGGTGGTCATTCCTTGCAACTCCTTCCTTGCTTCTCATCACTTTTCTTCAGGTATCCTTTGCCATACCTTCTTCTTCTTTATTCTTCCTTGATCTTGTTTTTGCATTTTTCGGTGAGATTTAAGAGGTTTTCGGTGAGTTTATTGGTTTTCTGGGGAACTGTTCTTGTATGTTCTTCGTTGTTTTGCTCAAAGTTGAATAGCTTGATATTTAATTCCATTTGCCAATCTTGTTTGTAATTAAGGAGTGTCACAAGTCTAACGTCTGCCTCATATGCTCAGACCCCTTTACCAACTCTTAGAGGAGTTCCCCTCCCTTAGGGAGAAGACTTTAGATAAAATTAGACAAATAGAGAGAGCCCAAGAGGAAGCTCGTAAGGCAGAGGCATTCCCCATCAGGCCTATTTTTCCATCACCTCTCAAGGTCATCTACCCCTATCCAACTGAACCAGCTACCCAATAATAGGTCTAAGTTGAACTATCTCCAATGTCTGAGTCTGAGTCATCCAGCTCAGATCCTATATCTGTGGACTCTTTTCATGAGGCCATGGATTTCTCAACTCGGCAAGATCAGGTCCCTGATCAGGCAGAGGTTTCCAGTCGAGCCTCGTCCCATAAAAGTTTAAGTACATCAACCTCTTCCTCTGAGATTGAAATTATTGGACCAAGTGTGGCTATTCCACCAATCCTTGAAGCCATTCCCCTGTCGGCTGTCACAGGGGCTGAGTTCGCTCAGACATTTCCCAGTAATCCCCTAATGTCTACTCATGCCGACGTTGAGCTAAATGATGATGATGATGCTGAGAGTGATATTGACGTCTTTGAGGCGATCGAGATTGAGAGTTTAGTCAGCAAGATCGACCTCCTATCCTTCAGATACCTATATTCCGTAAGCCCCTTTATAAAACTCAGGAAACCTCTAAGGGAAGAGAGGGCCTATGACGGCCGAGATGGTGAGATCTGCCTATACGAGCAGATGTTCAAGTTGGGATTTCGTCTGCCCATCCATCCCATCATCAGGTCTATATTGGCCTATATCAACTTGGCCCCTTCCCATTTGTCACCCAATATTTGGAGGGTGATAATTGGAGCCATTGTCTGATGGAGGGTTGTTCATCACTCAAACCTTCCTATCCAAGTCTTTATAGGATGTTATGTCCCTTCATCTACCAGAAATCATCCGAGCTATTATCATTTTTTAGCTCAGAAACCAGAAAATAAGATGCTTCAGATTACCCAAACCTCAAACCATAACTGGAAGCCACATTATTTCTTTTCCTCAGGGCCATGGGAATTTGGTCCATGTGCCCCCTCTTCCTCATTAGAGCCAAGAATACCCCTGAGATGGGGAAAGTTTATGATGGCTGCTAAGGTCGACCCTGGGCTTAGCCAACTCAATCTTCAGAAGGTCAAAGACCTTCAGGATTAGGGGGAGCATGGTCTGCTTGTCAAATTCGAGAACCTGATGACCCCCTATTACCTCTCTGAGACTGGTCTAGGGGGAAATCCTCTTACAGAGCTTGGTTAGTGCTTTTTATTTCAACAAAGTTATACCTCTGAATATATGTGTATATCTAATTCTCTAACTCAGGCCTTTCTATTTTGCAGAGCGACCAAAAGGAATATTGGACGAGTTGTGGGAGATGGCAGCACCAAGTCTAACAAAACTCATCAAAAAGCAGGTCTGAATGCTCCTCCTCCCCCTCCTTCAACCTCGAGGGCTGAGGCCACTAAGAAGAGGAAGGTTGTCAACCCTGCCCCGGAGGATCAAAGGAAGAAGAAAAAAGGAGGGGATCGTGCCATCCCTATTTCTTCTGAGAATGCCTTCATTACTCATCTTGACCAATTAAAGATCGGTGAAAGTGTCATTGGCCAAAGTATGAAGGCTTTGGATGCTATCGACGGTGTCATGACCGAGTCTGACAAGTGTTTTTGCCAATCCATGGATAAGCCTTTGCTGGCTAAATTATTTCTTCATCGTTCTATCCAGGTAAGACATTTAAGTTTTTTCTTCTGTGTTTTACAAGCATAACATCGACATTTGAACTACATTAGGCCTTAGACTGACATCTTGGCACATGTTCTGCAGGGTCTTATCACCATGTATCACTACGTTAACTAGACCTTGGGGAAACTTCCCCTGATAAAGAAGGGCCAAGAGGCTGATAAGATTGAGGCCACATTAAATGTTGAGATGGAATGTCTCAAGGCCGCTTTGAAGAAGGCTGAGACCAGTGTCAACGGGATACAGAAGGACATGGAAAAGCAAAGGGAAGACCATAACACTGCTCTGAAGGCTCAGGCTGACTCCCTTCAGCGCAAAGTCGATGTTACTATCAAGGCTACCTTGAAAGATGCCTCAGAGAAGATCTTGGAGGAGTACAAGGTCTCTGACGAGTTTATCAACTTCGTCTTTGAATATCTGTAGAGGGGTGTTAAGGCAACTGGCAAGTGGGCTGCCATGAAGGAGAAGGAATTAGGAAGCCTTGCAACTGCTGACTTCATCGACCTGGGTTATACCGACCCTAAGTTTGCTCAGGCCTTGCAGGAGGTTGAAGAGGGAGGTACTGCACCCCCCGATACTGCACCATAGGGAGACACAATGACCGAAGATGTCGGTGCTCAAGATGATGGGGGTGGAAGTGGCCACCCTCGGCCAGAAAAATGCAGATCCGACCATCACCCCTGAAGCTGCAAACACTTAGTTTTTGTGAAGCAATTTTTTATAACTCATGATTTGTTATAACCTCTGATGAACATCGTTACTCTATATCTTTGCATTTTGTATCTTAATGTCAACCTCTGAGGAGGGCTTTTATTTCCTCACTTGTTAATTTGTTTGTTGAATGCTTTTCTTCGCCATGCAATGTGTTCAGTTCTAAAGTCTTGGTACAATGATGTCTTTGTTAAACTCAATCAATGGTGTCTTACCTTAGACCTTGTCACCATATTATGATGTTTTATGGTCTTAGGTCATCACCTAAGATGTTATCCCCATAAGTAATTTCACCAAATTAATGATGTTAAGGGTCTGAGGTCATTTAAGTATAATGTCTTACCTCAGACCTTGTCACCACATTATAATGTTATAAGGTCTGAGGTCATCAACTATGATGTTATCCTCATAAATAATTTTACCAAATTAATGATGTTAAGGGTCTGAGGTCATCCAAGTATGATGTCTTACCTCAGACCTTGTCACCACATTATGATGTTATAGGGTATGAGGTCATCAACTAAGATGTTATCCTCATAAATAATTTCACCAAATTAATGATGTTAAGGTTCTGAGGTCATCCAAGTATGGTGTCTTACCTCAGACCTTGTCACCACATTATAATGTTATAAGGTCTGAGGTCATCAACTAAGGTGTTATCCTCATAAATAATTTCACCAAATTAATTATGTTAAGGGTCTAAGGTCATCCAAGTATGGTGTCTTACCTCAGACCTTGTCACCAAATAATGATGTTATAAGGTCTGAGGTCATCAACTAACGTGTTATCCTCATAAATAATTTCACCAAATTAATGATGTTAAGGGTATTAGGTGATCCAAGTATGATGTCTTACCTCATACCTTGTCACCATATTATGATGTTATAAGGTCTGAGGCCATCAACTAAGATGTTAGCCTCATAAATAATTTCACCAAATTAATGATGTTAAGGGTGTGAGGTCATCGACTAAGATGTTAACCCCGTAAATTCTACCACTGGAGCACAATGAACCAAGAATTGACATGGAAACTGATCTTCTCATTAAAAATATCTTCATAAGATAATACATTGACACAAACTCTGGCAACATCATATGTAATACTTCTTTAGATGATCAGCATTCCAGGGATTGGAAAAAGGTTCCCCTTTTAGGTGTTTTAGCCTGTAGGTCCCGGGTACAACCTCTTCGATCACTTTTTAGGGATCGTGCCAATTTGGGTGAAGCTTGTTTGCCTTCTGAAGTGTCTTCTTCAGTACTAAGTCTCCCACAGCAATGGGCCTTGATTTCAACCTTTGATTGTAGAATTTTGATGCTCTCTACTGGCAATTTGCTTGTCTGATTTCTACATCTTCTCTTCTCTCTTCTATCAGATCTAGGTCTAGCCTTCTCTCTTACCCATTCTTATCAGGGTCATTGGTCTGAATCCTATGAGTAGGGATTCCTAGTTCTGTTGGTATGACGGCCTCTGAGCCATATGCTGGCATGAATGGGGTTTCTCCTATCGGTCTTTCTACTGTTTTCCTCTAGGCCCACAACACAACATAAACCTCTTCAGTCCATCTCCCCTTATTTTCTTCCAACCTCTTCTTTATTCCGTCGAGGATTTTTCTGTTTGTGACTTCGGTCTGACCGTTTTCCTGAGGCTGACCAGGAGAGCAGAAGAACTATTTTATCCCAACTCTTTCGCAATACTTCTCTAAGGAAGAGTTCTTGAACTGGGTTCCATTGTCTAAGATGAGAGTGTTTGGGAGGCCGTGTCTGCATATGATGTTCCTCCAAATAAATTGGAAGGTCTTATGCTCTGTAATCGTTATCATCGGCTCTGCCTCCACCCATTTTGAGAAGTAATCAATGGAAACTATCAAAAATTGGTAATTATTGGCAGCTCCTAGCAGTGGTCCCACTAAGTCGATTCCCCATACTACAAATGGCCAAGGGGAACTGATTGACGTCATAGGCTGATGAGGTTGGTGAGGAATAGTGGAGAATCTCTGACATTTATCGCACCTCTTCACGTAAGCTACAGCATCTTTGGCCAATGTTGGCCACCAGTACCCTTGTGTAATAATTCTCTTAGCCAAGGGTCTTCCTCCTATATTACTAGAGCAAGAACCCTCATGTACCTCCTGTAAGATGCGGGGAACTTCTGTTGGATGAACAGATCCGAGGAGAGGCAATAGGAATCCCTTCTTATACAGGACGTCTCCTACTGTGGAGAATTTCGCAGCCTTGTATCTTAATTTCCTCCTCTCTAGCTTGGATTCCGACATCTCTCCCTCTTTGATATATCTGATGAGGGGGTCCATCCATGAGTCCCCCAGGTTCAAATTAAGGCAAGGGTTACTAACCTCTTCTTCTTCGATGGTCGCCCTCGGCAAGACCTCGACTGGAACTGTTCTTCTGATATTTTTCTTCATTGTCGAGGCTAACCTTGCTAATGCATCTGCATGGCTGTTGTTTTGCTGAGGTATTCTCTTCATCTTTACCTCTTCGAAACCTTCTAGCATCGTCCGCACCCTCTTCAGGTATTTGGCCATCCTTTCATCCTTGGCCTCATAAACCCCCAACACTTGATTAATAACTAACCTTGAGTCACTGTGAAGTATAAGTCGTCCTACTCCCAGAGTTTTGACCAATGAGAGACCTTCTATCATGGCCTCGTATTCCGACTCGTAGTCGAACCTCAAAGCATACTCAATATTGAGCTAAAAGTATTAGCCCTGCACCGCTTCCACTGTCGCAAGAAGACCCGTCAACACAAAGGTTCCAGATGTCTTTATCTGATGAGAATCCCCCTTCTGATATAATTCCTAGCTTGAAGAAGTATTGATCCTCCTCATTTTTTGCTATTCCATTTCTGACTCCCTTGGGCACAACCTCTTTCAAGTCTTGGAAGACATTGGGTACAAGCTCTTCTGTGTGTCGGAGGACATTTTTTTTCGACCCTTCTATAGTCTTAAGGTCCTCTACCTTAGTCTCTTCCCATGTGAACTCAGCAACGAAGTCTGCGAGCGCCTGCCCTTTGATGGCCACCCTTGGCTGATAGTTAAGGTCATACTCCCCTAACTCAATGGCCCAGGTCATCAACCTTCCCGACTTCTTAGGTTTATTAAGGACCTATCTTAGTGGGGAATCGATGAGGACGACCATGGAATGGGCTTGAAAGTTGGGTTTCATCTTCCTTGAAGCATTTATCAGGGCGCAGGCTAACTTTTCCATCTGAGGATAATTTTTCTCAGACTCTTGAAGGGCTTTACTGTTAAAGTATACAGGCCTTTGGATCCCAACGTCTTCCTGTACTATGGATGCACTTATAGCCGATTCAGAGACTGCTAGATAAACATACGATTTCTTTCCTACTATGGGCCGAGACAAGAGCAACGGAGACCCTAGGTAGAACTTAAGTTGGTTAAAAGCCTCTTCACACTCTTCGTCCCATTCGAAGGATTTTCTGAGCACCTTGAAGAATGGAAGGCACTTGTCCATCGCTCTAGAAACAAATCTGTTGAGTGCAGCTACTCTTCCAGTGAGCCTTTGGGCGTCCTTGATACTCTTTGGTGTCTTCATATCAAGCAAAGCCCTAATTTTCTCAGGGTTTGCTTCTATTCCTCTTTGATTGACGATGAATCCAAGAAACTTCCCAGCTCCTACCCCGAAGACACACTTCGCCGGTTTGAGCTTCATCCTGTATAGGTCCATAGTATTGAAAGTCTGTTCAAGGTATGCCACATGAGTGCATGCCTCTAAGCTCTTCAACAGCATATCGTCTACATATACTTCCATAGTCTTGCCTATTTGGTCTTCGAACATCTTATTCATAAGACGTTGGTATGTTGCCCCCGCATTTTTCAGATCGAAGGGCATAACCTTGTAGCAGTATATCCTTTTGTTGGTAATTAAGGTCGTCTTCTCTGAGTCTTCTGTATCCATGAAGATCTGATTGTAGCCTGAATACGCGTCCATGAAGCTCATAATCTCATGCCCTATCGTTGCATCTACCATTTGATCTATCCGAGGTAAGGGATAACTGTCTTTTGGGAAAGGCTTGTTCAGGTCGGTAAAATCAACGCACATTCTCCATTTTCCATTGGCTTTGGGCACAATAACTGTATTCGATAGCCACTCCGGATATATTACTTCTCTAATAAACTCAGCATCTTCTAATTTTTTAACCTCTTCCTAGATCACATCATACTTCTCTCTGGAGTAGACTCTTCGTCTTTGTTTGATAGGCCTGGCATCTTTAGTCACGTTGAGCTTGTGACACATAACCTCGGGGTTGATGCCGGGCATATCTGCATGACTCCAAGAGAAGACACTCTGCCTCTTCCTCAAGAAGTTTATAAGTTCTTCCTTGATTTCTGCTTTTAAGTCTTTGCCGACCTGGACGGTTTTTTCCTGTTTGTTCTCATTGAGGATGATGGATTCTACCTCTTCCACGGCCTATCCCTTTTTCAACTTTGTTTCATCTCTTGGGTCAAGTGTATCAATGTTATAAGTGGTGGTTGCCCTCTTATGGGCCTCTCTCTCTTCAGCCGAGTTAAAGTAGCATTCTTGTGCTATGGTCTGGTCACCTTGCACTTCCCCTACCCCATAGGGGGTCGGGAATTTTAGCATGTGATGGACCGTGGACGGAACGACCTCGAACTCCTTAAGGGCTACCCTTCCTATGATGAGGTTATAGGCTGAGAAGACATTTTCATCCATAAGGAAAAATTTGATCTTCTGGGTTAACCTTTTAGGCAACTCATCACCCATCCGTACATCCATCTCATACATGACCAATGGGTGGACCTTTTCACCGCTGAACCCCATTAAAGGATGATGATAGGGTACTAGCCTATCTCTGCTAAGACGTAGGCTCTTGAAGAAGGCCAAAACATCACATCTGCAAAACCTCCCCCATCGACGAGAATTCTCTGCACCTCACATCCATGTACCCTTGTTGTAATTACCAAAGGGTCATCATGTGGGGCTAAGATTCCTTTAATGTCGAGTCGGGAGAACCCAACTATAAGGGTGTCCATGTCCACCTTCTTTCTCTTTTGCGCTGTATCGGAAGACGTTAGATTTACAACTTCAAGCTTTGCCACTGACTTGGCCTCTGCCACATGACCTTTCCTGTTAGCAACCTCAGAACCACCCCCTGCAAGTCCTCGACATATGGTGCTAATGCCAAAGGAGATCATACCAACCCTCTTTACTGAGGTGCTGTCATCTTTTGGTGGGAGGTCTAGATCTCTTTGTCATCGCCGTCTGAGTTACCATCTCTTCTTGATGGGGAATCTTCACGACATCTGTTGTTCCTCTTCTTTTTGGGGTCATCTCTTCCCCTTTTGGGAGCTTTGCCATCAACATATTTCCTCAATTTTCCCGACTTCAACATCTTCTCGATATCATCCTTTAAGGCGAAGCACTTGTCTGTTATATGGCTATGGTCTTGATGGAATTCACACCATAAGTTATGGTTCCTCTTATGTGGAGGAGCCTTCGTCTTCTCTGGCCATCTCAGGGATCAGTCATTCTTGATCTCATTGAGGATGTGTTCACAGCTTACCATAAGAGGGGTATAATGCGCAAACTTGTCATCAGCTGACCTCTTCTTTCCATCCTTCTTCCTGTGGAAATTTCTGCTACTACCGCCATTCTCGTCTTCATACTTAGTGTCCATGGCCTCTTCAGCATTCATTACCTTACCCGCAGTTGCCAATAGCTCCGCCATGGATTTTGGAGGGTCTTCCGCAAGTTCCATAACAACTTTCCCTTCTGAAGACCTCCTATGAGGGCGGTCATGGAAATATTCTCTTCGTAATGTTCAACCTCAAGTTTTTCTTTGTTAAACCTGGCGATGTAGTCTCTTAGGCTCTCGTGCTTGCCTTCCTTGACATACAATAGATGGGTGGTCTTCTTTTGAGGTCTTACCCCAAAGAAAAAATTGTGAATGAACCGTTTAGCCAAGCCCTTAAAGTTCTCAATTGAATTCTTCAGAAAAGAAGTAAACCATATGTGCACAGCTCCCGTCAAAGTCCCTGAGAAGTCCCGACACTTCATCTCATCTGATATTAAATAAATGTCCGCAGCTGACTGGTACATCTCAATATGATGTACAGGGTTGGTGCTTCCATCATACCTAGGAGACACCACGGGCGGTTTGAACTTAGCGGGGGTAAGGAAGCTCACTATCTTAGCCACGAACGAAGAGCCTTCTAAGAAACCCCTTTGCAGTGGATCCCTACTTTTGATAAGGCCTCCTATCTTGTCCTCAAGACGTTGGAGGAGTCATTCCATGGTCTTGCAACGTCGGCCTGACCGAGGTTATCCTCAGCCACCTCCAAGGGGTGAACTGAGGTTTCACCAACCGCAGCACAATGTCTGCTGTTGACCTCTTCCTGGTCTCTACCTCTTCCTACATGGGGTCGGCCTTGGTGAGGACGGTGTTGACCGTCTTCTCTTTGTGATCCGGCTGCACTCCTTGACCTTGATAACCTCTGTCTTAGGTCATTTACTAGGCCTAGACTTTTAAAGGTCGACCCTCTTATCAATCGATCAAAAGCTGATCCTCTTTGTTGGGCTTCTTCACCTCTTCTGCCCCCACAACCTCAGCTTCATTGGATAGGACGAACTGTATTATTGGAAACCTCATACGGCTCCCAACATTCTTCCTGAACATCTTTCGCCTCTTAATCATCATACATGTCCCCAGGGCAAGGGTTTCCTTGCCTCCCCAGGTGCAAGCGCCTAGGGTCAGCAACGTTCCTCCTTCGCTGGGGTGTAGGTTGGTCCTTCCGCTGTGCCTGAGGTGGTCCCCTGGCATCAGGATGAGGTTGAACAGCCACCGGAGTGATCATTTTCGGTGAAACTCCAGGTGGCCTCATCATATTTTGGTTGAGCTGTGCAAACTGCTCCTGCATTGCTTATTGTTTTACTGCCAAAGACCTCAAGGCTGCGACCACCTCCGCCATTTCGGATTGGGGCGGTGCCTGCCTGGAGCTAGGTCCCCTCTCACCAGGCAGCGGAAGAGGTGGTGGTAATTCTGGTGCCATGTGTTAGCACAAAAGAGCTTGATTAGTAAATGAGCTTAATACCTTACAAGACCTATTTCAATGGTGAAATAGCTCCACGCAAGGGGTGAGGCCTGGTTCACCACCAAAGTCTCCGGTGAGGCTAAGCAAATAAAGAGGAAGAGATAGCTTCTCTCTTCCCACAGACGGCGCCAAAATGATGATGCTGGAAATAGCACCACCCTTTAAGGTGTTTGTAAGATCAATTCAATGTTAACAATGGCAGTATAGGGGCATATACATATAGTAGAAAGAGATGAGGAGAAGAAGTTTCACACCGGAATATAAGTGGTTCAGCCAATCAGGCCTACGTCCACTGTGCAAGTGTATGATGCATATCACTGTATGAGGGCTCTAATGGCCATAGACACAATCTCTCAAGCTTTATCTTTCCATTGTATATTTGAACAGAGTTTCAACTAGGGCTACTAATTTCGGGATCTCCTTCAAGGAGGAGAAGACAAGTAGATATAGTAACTAGGGGGTGTAGTGTACCCCCCATGCATGCAATGAGCATGTGTGTGTTGATCTAGACAATATGATGAAGACATCTGTCACTGTCACATGTAGAGAATGATGATGAAATATTCCCCCCACGTGAGGGGAATGATTTGTTATAACTGATTTGTGTACACGTGTCCTTATTCACACATATGCGCACAAGAGCTCGGCCACCTGTGGTTGGTCATAACCTCGGCCTGGAAGAGTACGGGGTTGGTGAAGCCTGGTGGTTATCTAATCCGAGATTAATCATGATGACCTCGGCTTATGTGGAGCCGAGGCAAGGTAAGTGGAGTGATAAGGTCGGCCTGGGCCGAGGTTAAGCTGGAGCCTGCTAGGAACATCGATTGATTCCCTGCCGAAGCTGGCCTTGATGGAAGTATAGCTTTTGTAACCTCGGACTATTCCAAGCCGAGGTTGTAATCTCCTGGTTGACTTGATGAATAACTATTCCCATGGACATGAAGGCCTCTCTTGACGAGGTTGGTAGTAACGTCGACCATGGCCGACCTTGCTTGGGACGAGACCGCTGGTCATTGATCTAAGGCCCCTCCAACGTCGGCCATATCCATGGCCGAGGTTGATGTCTCTGAGCCGAGGTGGTACATTTTAGGAATATCATTCCTCAAAGTCAAGAATTATACAAGATTTCCAAGGTTCTCAATATTTTTATTCTTTTTCTTTTCTTCTCACGTTTTCTCTCTCAAAAGGGCTTTCTCTTAATTGAGATGAATTAACTCTCTTAACCATAATAACCCCCTATCATTAATAATCCCAACTTTAAATGATAATACACACATAAAAATAACTCGTATACCCCAATTCGAGTCAAACTAGTAAAAAATATTTCGGAACCCAAGGCAGTCATTTTAACTTTCTCGGCCCTTATGGGATCAACCGTGCCCTCCAAATTTTTTTTGAAACTCAGAATATAAAAATCATCTCCGAACCTCATATAACTCACTAAAATTTTCCACGGTTGAGAAATAACTAAGTCCCTCCTCCGATACACACATATACAATGAAATTACATACAACAAGACTATATTGGCCATATAACTCTAGTAAACGTGCAATTCTCACCAATATGAACTATTCTACCCAAGTCAATATTTATGTTAAATCCTAATTTTAATTCTTAATTATATTAAGTTACCCACACCCGATAATTTAATATAAAAATAAATATACGAAAGTAAGGGATATTATAGAATCTTTGCATGTTTAGGTAATTATTTCTCATTATTTATGTAAAATGGTTTTATAAATGGTTTCAATGTTTTGAGAAATTGTTATGTTTTCAAGAGGACTAGTTATATATGTCCAAAGGGAGATGTTCTTACCTCTTGTTGATCTCTTTGTTTGCAATTTTGGGTTATTTCCCTTTAGGATGTTTTCAACTTTATGTCTAGAGATTCTAAATTACTGTTATATTCCCACACCGGGAGTTCCTTGAGGACACAATCAGTTTCAATGAGTTAAATTGGTCACGTGGTGTCAATGCCTCTTAACGGGTCATTAGGTGGTTGCTTTCCATTTTCCCCTTTAGCGAAATGTTTTCGAGCTTGAATATTTATATTTACAAGTTATCATTATATTCTCAAACTGTAAGTCCCGTTAAGACATGTTTATTTCATACCAGTTACATTCACTAGTCTCGTGTGAGGTGTTCGTGCATGTTTTTAATCCTCTTAGTGGTTATTTTGCATTTTCATCCTTTAAGGACATGTTCTCAATCCAAGTTTATAGATTTGCATTTTATCATCATATTGTTAAACCAGGAGTGCCATGAAGGCACGGTGAGTTCCCTCGAGTTATATTCATTTTGTACGAGGTGTTAATTCCTATTACAAGATTGTTTAGAGTTGTTTTGTTATTTCTCCCTTTGTCAACATAGTTTCAAATCTAAGTTTTGAGATTTGAAAATTATCATCATATTCTGAAATCATGAGTCCTGTGACTACTTGGTAAGCTCCTACATATGAAACCGGTCCCATCTGATGTGTCCGTATCTCTTTCCAAGATGTATGGTGGTTATTTTTGGTTTTTGCCCATTAATGGCATATTTTTATCTAGGTCTAGAGATCTGAAAATTATCATCATATTCTAAAAAATGGAGTGATGTGAAGACACGGTTCGTTCCAATGAGTGAAATTTAACCCGTGCGAGGTGTCCATACCTCTAATAGGATCGTTTTGTGGACCTTTTACATTTATTCCCTTTAACGACATGTTTTCAGAATGAGTTTTAAGATTAGTAAATTATCATCATATTCAAAAATCGACCATAATCAGTTCCACCTAGTTACAGGTCTTGCGCAAGATGTCCCTGACTCTAACATGAACGTTTATGGTCTCTTTTTATTTATCACCCTTTAACGGCATGATTTCAAGCATCAATATAGAGATATTGAAATTTTCATAATATTCTTAAACCGGGAGTACCATATAGACATGACCATTTTATTCGAGTTACGTTGTCCCGTGCGAGGCACTAGGTCCACTTATGGGGTTGTTCGGTGGTTGTTTTGATTTCTACACTTTAAGGGATTATTTTTAAGCCTCGATTTAGAAATTTCTAAAATATGATCATTAGTCTAGAAATTTGTAAATTATCACCATTCTCAACCTGCGAGATGTGTGAGGGCACAATAAATGCCTAAGAGTTACGTCGGTCCCATGCGAGGTATTTGTTCCACTTTCGAAGGTGTTTAACTGTTGTTTTACATTTTTATCCTTTAACAACGTGTTTTTAAGAAAAGTTTAAAGATTTTCAAATTAGGGTCATATTCTCACACTGGGAGTTCTGCGAGGGCGTGGTCAGTTTCTAATAGAGATATTGATCCCACGCATGGTGCACGTGCTTCTTATGGTCTATTTGGGACTTTTTTGAGTTTTCACCCTTTAATGGCATGTTTTTAATCCTAAATCTAGAGTTCTAAAAATTATCATTATATTCTTATATTTGGAGATGCGTGAGGACATGATCAGTTCTTACAAGTGACATTGGTCTCATGTGAGGTGTTTATGCCTCTTTTTGAGTCGTTTGGTGTTTTTTTATTCTTTAAATGTACGTTTCCAACCAACCTCTAGATATTTTCAACTTGTCATCATATTATCATACCATGAGTGTTCTGAGGGAATGATCAATTCCTACTAGTTACATTGGTCCCCTGAGCGGTGTTTGTGCCTCTTACAAGGCCTTTTAGGGGTTATTTTGTGTTTTCACCCGTAATGGCATCTTTGAAAACCTAAGTCCATTATTTGATATCATATTCTCAAATCAGGTGGCCCATAAGGACAAGACTAACTCCTACAATTAATATTCATCATAGGCAAAGTTTTGGTGCCTCTTATGAGGTCATCTGACAGTTGGTTTACATGTTTTCCCTTTTGTGACATGTTTTCAAGACCGAGTATTGAGATTTGCAAATTACCATAATATTCTTAAACTGAGTCCTGTGACTATCGTGTGGGGTTTTAATGCTTCTTTCCATATGTTTGGTGTTTGGTTTTTGCATTTTCTACCTTTAATGACATGTTTTCAAGCTTAGTCTCGATACTGGAAAATTATCATCATGTTCTCAAATCGGGAGTGCCGTGAGGGCACAGTCATTCCTAGGAGTTACATTTGTCTTATGAGCGGTGTTGGTGCTTTTTATGGTGCCATTTATTAACTATTTTTCATTCTCTCACATTAATGAATTGTTTCAAGAGTAAGTCTTGAGATTTCCAAATTATTGTCATTTTTTTAAATAGTGAGTCGCTTGATTACACAGTTAGTTCTTAGAAGTTACATTGGTCCAGCGCGATGAGTTAATGCCTTAAATAGTGTTATTTGGGGGTTGTTTTACATTTTCTACATTCAAAGCAATGTTTTGTACCTTATATCTTGGGAATTTCAAATTATCATCATACTCTCATATTGCGTGTCATGTAACTACATGGTTAGTTCCTGTGATTTATGTTGCACCCGTGTAAAGTGTTCATGTTTGCTTACGGGCTATTTAGTGATTTTCTAGGGTTTTCTACCATTAAAGACATGTTTTTAATCCAAATTCTAGAGATTTTCAATTTACTGTCATATTTTCTAATCGGTAGGTGAGAGAGGGAACGGTCAGTTCCTACTAGTTGCATTAATCCCTTGCGAGGTCTCCGTTCCTCTATATGGGAAGTTTGGTGGATTGGATTTTCGTGCTTTAAAGGCATGTTTTTCATTCTAGGTCTAGATATTTGCAAATTATCGCCTTATTCTTAAATCAAGAGTGTCAGTAATGGGAAACCTATTTTTACAAGTTACAAATTTCCCATGTGAGGTGTTGGTGCCTCTAACAAGGATATTTGGTGGCTAATTTGCATTTTTCCATTTAATTATATATTTTCAAGATTATGTCTTGATATTGGCATATTTATATCATATACTCAAACCGTGAGCCCCTTGAGGAAATGACCAGGGCCTATTAGTCACATTGGTCCCGTGAGAATGTGACACCCCGCTTAATTTAATACCGGGTGATCAGTCCTTTATTAAACTATAATCAAGGTGAACGGTTGGTTCATTCTTAGCATCACTGTCGTAAAAATAACTTTTTCAATTTAACACCCTAAATAATTAAGCTAGGTGTCAAAACTATTTTAGACCTTACTTTCCAAGTTTTATTTATATAAATCAACATTTAAGACTTTACGAAATTCATAATTAAAGAATCACACAACAACTATACCAGAACAAACAATCCAATAATTAAACATCCAACTAAGTAATTCCACATTAAAACTTAAAGGAAAAACAACCTGACAGTAATAAATCCCAAAGTGTAAATACTGGAAATAAAAGAATCACAATGTCCAATAAAACAACTGAATAATGGAAAGGGTGACACATGCCCAACTGAAATAATAGTGCTAGAAGAGGAATCAAGAAGTGAGCTCGTCTAAGCAAGAGGCCTGCAACTCCCACCTAAGCTGCAGCGCGTTCCTTCCAAAGGATCCTATGCAAGATGCCCCTGTGGCTGGGCACCTGTAATATATACATATATATACAAGAGAGAAAAGAAAATGGAAACGGGTCAGAGCCCGAATGTAAAAATGATTTAAAATTTTCTTAGCAAGTATTTAAAATGTTTACAAGCCAATGCAACAACATATTAGTGCGACACTCCCTTGAGAAATTCTCACATCTCTTCTAATGTGCACACCTATCGCACTAACCTTCCCAACGGTTAAACTCATCTTAACTTAGGTTACTCGTAAGATTTAAATTGAACAATTCAACTGTTTAAGAAGTAAATTCCATTTAATACCAAAACTCTCATTTTAATTTTATTTGTAATAAAGTTTCCTAGTAATATACTATACTTTCAAAACACGTTTCCTCAATTGAAATCATTATTCATTTCTTACTTACCATAAACACAGTAGGAAATTCCCAAATTTCATAATTTAATATATATATTAAACACTCATATAATATATATATTCTATCAGCACCTCACATAAAAATTATGGTGCGGGCATACTCTTCTATCCAGTCCCCGTATCACTCGTACTAAGGGAAATACAACTTTGGAATCACTCTCGAACTGTATTAACACAAACACAAACAATATTAAGGCGAAGCATAGAGTCCCGGTCTCTAAGAGGTCAGCACATGCCCCCAAGTCTCTTAGGCCGTCTGACTATCGATCCAATTAGCCTGCACCCAAGGATCTCTATCTTCTAGGGTACGAGTCAATATCCCCCATAAAGGTCCCATCGAGAAAAGACTGTCCCAGCGCGGTAACCTCAGGGATAGCAAGTAGCGCGGGCATGGTTTTCACATGTATATAGTATATGAATAAACACATACATATAAATATACTACTATTACCATATCAAATTTTGGTACATCTCATAACCCATAATTATGATATTTATCCTTATTTCTCATTATTTAGTTATCACGTATGACGGTTCGTTTCTTACTTTAATTTGTGGAATTATACCAACTTATTAAGTGACACTCGTGGATTCCTATCCTCCCAAGTGTAATTTCAGTAGGTACTCATTTATTTTCCAACGTAACTACCGTACTCGTCTCCCCCTTTTTATACATAGTTCCATTGTCCCTTATATGTAAACATTCCCGAAAAATGTAAATCTCGTCTTACATTAAAGATTTCATATTATCAATAAGCCCTACTGCTCTTCTTTATCTCCTAAAATATTTTAATAAGGATGTCCAAGGATTATTACTCATTTAAATTTAATTCAACTATTTAAAAGGGGAAATTTGAGTCTGCCAGGAGGGGTCAATCGATCAATGGCAGGGGCTCGATCGATCGATGCGTCGATCGATCGACACTCCTGGCTCGATCGATCGATTAAACAGGTATGGCGAATTCTACAGATTAACATTTACGGGTTCTATCATCAAACATCAACCAAATCCAGATTTTTAACACCTAAACTCCCAGAAATTCATACTATAAACATTATGAACCCAAATTAAACATCTTCTACGTAAAGCATGCGAATTTTCATCAATATCCATGGATTAATAGGCCAAAACTTATATAAATCTCATGAACCCTTGAAATTTCTTTAACTTTGTTCTAATCAGTATTTTTCCAGAATTTGTACTCCTAATCCATCATAAATTTGTGGTTAAGCCTCTACATATGAAGGGGATTTCCAGATTATCATTCATATCATTACTACATGCAATTTTCCTATCTCCAACATGGGTTTTCTTCTATGAAACTCATCCTAATCAACCCTAGACTAATATGAATGATGAATTAATGAAATTAAGCAAGATAAATACTTGCCTGGGAATTTTTGGTCTCTGATTTGTGCTGAAATTAGTGTGATTACGATCCTTGCGACGTGATCTCTCATTTGGCGGCGACGGCGGCGCAAACGGAGGGGTTTTCGGCCTAGAATTCCTTGGCAAGCTCTCTCCTTCCTTCTCCAATGGCCGTCACTTGCTTTTGGTTGTGTTAACCCAAGAAGGCAACCCTAAGAATCTGATATAACCTTGTAATTTTCGTGGGTTTAATTACCCAAAATTACTAAATGTCCAAAACGCCCTCCCGGGGTGCTAAATAGGCCTAAAATGCCCCGAGACCCAAACTAAACCCCCAAGTACATATTTTTTACTATCTCGACCCTTACGGACATTTTGGCGCACTCGAAATGACCATACAGGTGATTATTAATTTATTCACTTTTATTAAACAATATTTAGTCCCGACGCGACACGGGCGCGTCCCGACTCAAATTTCCAAAATTGTCATTTTATTCACTTGTGACATTTAATAGTACCAATATTATATTACTTTACTCATTAGTAATATTCAACAAACATTTAATAGTACCAATATTATATTAGTTTACTCATTGGTAATATTCAACAAGTTTCCAATGATTACTAACTCTCGTCACGTTAGTAATTAAAAATAAGTAATTTCCGGATTTATATTAAATTAATAACTCACATTAAATTTAATAAATCCCAAAATTTAGAAAGAATAAAAATACGGGGTATTACATACTTCTCCCCTAATAAAGGAATTTTGTCCCGAAATTCAGAAAATAAGGCATACCTGGTAAGAATAAATCTAGGTATCTCTCGTGCATATCTGCCTCGCGCTCCCAGGTGGATTCCTACACATTATGATGCTCCCACTGGACATGTACGAATGGAACTACCTTCGACCTCAATCTCCTCTCGCTATGCTCTAGGATAGCCACTGGTATCTCCTCGTAAGAGCTGTCAGGCTTTGAGTCTATCTCTTCTATCGCGATGTGGGTGTGAGCCATGTCATCCCGAAGGTATCGTCTCAGTGACGAAATGTGGAATACATCGTGAATGCGATGTAAATGCTCTGGCAACCCCAATCTCTATGCTACCGGCCCAATCCTTTCAATAATGGGGAATGGTACCACGTACCTCGGGGCCAATTTCCCTTTCTTTTTGAACCTCATCACTCCTTTCATAGGAGATACACGTAGTAATACTTGGTCCCCCACATTAAACTTTCGAAAGAACCGTTTCGCATCGGCGTAGCTTTTCTTCCTGTCCTGGGCTACTCGAATGCGACTCCTAATCATCTCAATCCTAGCGGAGGATTCCTGAATCACCTCTGGTCCGAGAAACTTGTTATCCCCCACCTCTAGCCAACAAGTTAGGGAACGACAAGGCCTGCCATACAAAGCCTCAAATGGAGCCATTGCAATCGTGAACTGATAAGAGTTATCATAAGCGAACTCCACCAGTGGAAGATGTGGATCCCAACCTCCTCCAAAATCAAGTACACACATGTGTAGCATATCCTACAACATCTGACTAGTACGCTCTGTTTTTCCATCTGTCTGTGGGTGATAAGTTGAACTCAGCCTCAACTCTGTACCCATAGCTTCCTGAAAGCTCTCCCAGAAATGCGACACGAAAATCTTGTCTTTATCTGACACAATATTCAGGGGCACCCCATGCAATCTGATAATCTCAGTAATGAACAACTGAGCATATTGACTCGTGGTATAGTCTGTTCGCACCGGGAGAAAATGAGCCACCTTGGTCAAACGGTCCATAATCACCCAGATGGAGTCGTGCCCCTGCTGTGATGTAGGCAACCTTGTAATAAAATCCATGGAAATACTCTCCCACTTTCACGCGGGTATTTCCAATGGCTGAAGCAACCCTGACGGTTTTTGATGGTCCAATTTTGCCAGCTGGTAGGTAGAACACTTGGACACGAACTCAACAATGTCCTTTTTCATCCCACTCCACCAGTATTACCGCCTCATATCCTGGTACATTTTATCTCCCCCAGGATGTACCACAAATCAGGACCCATGAGACTGGGTCATCACTGCATGACGTAATTCGGCTCCTTCTGGGATCACCAATCTCCCATTAAACCTTAAACCCCCATCAGAACTAACAGAATATGACTCATCTCCCTCAGTTAAAAGTCGTACAATCTGCTCCTGGTAAAACGGGTCTGCGGTCTGTGCCTGTATAACCCTCATAGCAATCTTGGGTGTCACTGTCATAACAAATATGAAGGAAGGGGCTACTGCGTCCTGGTGACCCAACTCTTTCCACTTTACTTTCCAGACGTCCGCTACATCGTCTACCGGTCTACGGCTCAACGTATCAACAACTACGTTGGCTTTCTCCGGATGGTATTGTATGTCGAACTCATAGTCCTTCACAAATTCTAACCACTTGCGCTGACGCATATTCATCTCTCACTGAGTGAACAGTTACTGCAGTGACTTGTGGTTTATGAACAAGTGAAATTTCTCCCCCAATAAGTAGTGCATCCATATCCTCAAAGAAAAAACGACCGCTGCTAACTCCCGGTCATGGGTGGGGTGATTCTTCTCATGCGGCTTAAGCTTGCGGGAGGCAAAAGCTATAGCTTTCTCCTCCTGCTGAAGTACTCCCCCAAGTCCCCGTAGAGAGGCATCGGTGTAAACCAGGTACTCTACACCCGGATTAGGTAAAGCAAGGACCGGTGCTGAAGTAAGCCTATCTTTCAGCTCGTCGAAAGCTAATTGACAAGCATCATCCCAAATATATGGTACCCCCTTGCGAGTCAGTTTCGTCAATGGACCCGTTATTTTAGAGAAACCCCGAATGAATCTCCTATAGTATCCGGCTAATCCCAAGAAACTACGCACTTCCATCGGTGTCGTGGGCTGTCCCCACTCCCTCACCGCTGACACTTTACTCGGGTCAACTGTTATCCCCTATTCAGAAACAACATGCCCCAAGAACTGTACTTCACGTAACCAAAACCCACATTTCTCGTACTTAGCATATAGCTGATGCTCTTGTAGAGTCTGAAGAACCTGCCTCAAGTGCTCGGCATGCTCCTCCTCAGAGTGTGAATATATCATAATGTCATCTATGAAGATAATGACGAACTGATCCAAGAACTCTATGAACACTCGGTTCATTAAGTCCATGAATACGGTTGGTGCATTTGTGAGTCCAAATGGCATCACTCTGAACTCATAGGACCCATACCTCGTCAAGAAAGAAGTCTTTGAAACATCCTGCTCCGTAAAGCGTAGCTGATGGTACCCCGACCTCAGATCTATCTTCGAAAAGAAAGTTGCTCCCCTCAGCTGGTCGAACAGATCATCGATTCGAGGTAATGGATATTTGTTCCATATCGTGACCTTATTCAGCTCCCGTTAGTCCACACATAGCCTTAGTGAACCGTCTCTCTTTTTCACAAACAAAACTAGAGCGCCCCAAGGTGAGGTACTCCTGCGAATGAAGCCCTGGCCTAACAGCTGCTCTATCTGATCTCGTAACTCTCGCATCTCTGCCGAATCCATATGGTATGGAGCGCGTGCTATAGGTCGAGTATCCGATAATAAATCTATGACAAAATCTATCTCTCGACTGGGGGGTAGGCTTGGTATCTCCTGAAATACATCGGAATACTAGGGAACAACTGGGATCGAGTCTAAGGGAATCACAACCTCCTTAGAGGTATCCTCCTCTATGCAATACAAATGAGCGGTCGATCCTCCCTCTAGGAGAGGCATCGCCACTACAAACATCTCTTGCCTCGGAATGGCAAAGGCAATACTCCCACCAAAATAATCTATCATGGCTCTATAAGCTGCGAGCCAATCCATACCGATAATAACATCGTGCTCATGTATATCTAAGACTAACATGTCTGCTGGTAATACCAAGCAACCAATCTATACCCCCACTCCCTGGAATATAAAGAAAATTAGCGATACACTCCCCAGTGGTGAGTCTACACACATCATAGTGCTCTCTGCTGTGGCTAATAACCCTAAGGCCTTCGCAAAATGGGTAGCTATAAAACAGTGCGTCACCCCAGTATCAAATAAAACCTGACCCATAGTACCATGGATAGGAAACATACCCTCAATAAGGGGTGATGCCTGCGGAGCTGCTGCCTGGTGGACGTTATAGACACATCCGTACTGTAACTGCCCCTGCTGCACCGGAGCGGCTGGAATGGCTGGTAGGGCTGGTACCTGAGCTGGTGCTGGGAGGGAAGCTGGAAAAAGTGGCCTTTGTGGCTCATTACGGGCACCCTGCTGCTGTGGTGCCCTATCACCCTCTGGGCAATCCTGGCTCTTATGGCCATTCTTGTCGCACACAAAACATCAGCCTCTGAAATTACCTCCCCTCTGACCCTGCTGACCATGGCCCTGTTGGCCGTTACCGCCCCGCCGCTGGCCATGTTGGCCCTAATGGAAATGATTTTGGCCATGCTGGTGACCCTACTGCTGGCGGTGTTGGCCTTGTTGGCCCTGGTGATTAGGCTGGCCCTGCCTAAATCCTCCAAATCCCTACCTGGAATCACCCGATAAGAACTGCTTGTTAGGGTCCCCCTGATGGGAACTCTACTCGTGCTGACGAGTCTGTCCCTGAGATGTCGGTGCTCCCCTAGCACCACTACCCCATGTCTTGCCCTGCTGGCCAGACTCTCCTGCTTGCATGCTTCCCTGCAGATGGAAACGGTGATCCTGGCAATGTAGCAAAATAGCATTGAGTACATAAGTGAAAGTACTCAGAGACAGATTCCCTATAAGGTGCTGACGGATCCTCCAAGCTAACCCGTCCACAAACAATAGTATCTTCCTACCCTCTGTGGGCACCTCATCTGGAACTATAGTGAGAAGTCTTGTGAACTCCTCCTCATACTCAGCAACGGTAGAATTCTCCTGCTTCAAGTTCAGTAACTTTCGCCTCATCTCAGTTTGCACGGCGGGTGGAAAATACTTGCGGTCAAACCGCTCTGAGAATGACTGAATCGAAATAGTATCCCTTTCCTCCAAGGTTGTGGTGGACTCCCACCACTGCAAAGCGACCCCCACTAGCGCAAAGTAAGCCAACAACTGTTTCTGCACGTCCGTTCACTCATACATACGCAGATTCCTCTGGATATCTTTTTTCCATTGGCTGATGATGATGATATCTGAACTACCCGAGAACTCAGGGGGATGCGCCTTCTGAAAGGCATCCCTAACCCGCTCCCATGCTGATGGAAGCCGTGCAGGTACTGGCGCCACTGCCTTATTCTGGGGTGGAGCCTGCTGTACTACCGCTAACGCGACATTCACTGCCTGAGCAACAAGAGCGGCTACCTCATTAGCATTCATCGTTCCCTGAGCCAGAGCTACTGGTTGCTCGGCTAGGGCACACCTATCCTTTGGTGCACGTCTCGGAGGCATCTGAAACGTGAAGAAATTTATTAGTCTACAGTTATTATCAAATATCAAATAGCTGAAGACGTAATCGTAAAAGCAAGAATACAAGAATCCTAAAATAGGCCTCTATAACAAAAATGTCAAGCTGAAAGAGAAATAAGCCATACAGACCCTATGGACACTAGAACCTGATGCTCTGATACCACCTGTGACACCCCGCCTAATTAAATACCGGGTGATCAGTCCTTTATTAAATTATAATCAAGGTGAACGGTTGGTTCATTCTTAGCATCACTGTCGTAAAAATAACTTTTTCAATTTAACACCCTAAATAATTAAGCTAAGTGTCAAAACTATTTTAGACATTAATTTCCAAGTTTTATTTATATAAATCAACATTTAAGACTTTACGAAATTCATATTTAAAGAATCACACAACAACTATACTAGAACAAACAATCCAATAATTAAACATCCAACTAAGTAATTCCACATTAAAAATTAAAGGAAAAACAACCTGACAGTAATAAATCCCAAAGTGTAAATACTGGAAATAAAATAATCACAATGTCCAATAAAATAACTGAATAATGGAAAGGGCGACACATGCCCAACTGAAATAATAGTGCTAGAAGAGGAATCAAGAAGTGAGGTCGTCTAAGCAAGAGGCCTGCAACTCCCACCTAAGCTGCAGCGCGTTCCTTCCAAAGGATCATATGCAAGACGCCCCTGTGGCTGGGCATCTGTAATATATACATATATATACAAGAGAGAAAAGAAAATGGAAACGGGTTAGAGACCGATTGTAAAAATGATTTAAAATTTGTTTAGAAAGTATTTAAAATGTTTACAGGGCCAATGCAACAACATATTAGTGCGACACTCCCTTGAGAAATTCTCACCTCTCTTCTAATGTGCACACCTATCGCACTAACCTTCCAAATGGTTTAACTCATCTTATCTTAGGTTACTCGTAAGATTTAAATTGAACAATTCAACTGTTTGAGAAGTAAATTCCATTTAATACCAAAACTCTCATTTTAACTTTATTTGTTCATAAAGTTTCCTAGTAATATACTATACTTTCAAAACACGTATTCCTCAATTGAAATCATTATTCATTTCTTACTTACCATAAACACAGTAGGAAATTCCCAAAAAATCAAAATTTAATATATATATTAAATACTCATATAATATATATCTTCTATCAGCACCCCACATAAAAATTATGGTGCGGGCATACTCTGCTATCCAGTCCCCGTATCAGTCGTACTAAGGGAAATAAAAGTTCAGAATCACTCTTGAACTGTATTAACACAAACACAAATAATATTAAGGCGAAACATAGAGTCCCGATCTCTAAGAGGTCAGCACATCTCCCCACGTCTCTTAGGCCATCTGACTATCGATCCAATTAGCCTGTACCAAAGGATCTATATCTTCTAGGGTATGAGTCAATATCCCCGATAAAGGTCCCATCGAGATAAGACTGCCCCAGCGCGGTAACCTCAGGGATAGAAAGTAACGCGGGCATGATTTTCACACGTATATAGTATATGCATAAACACAGACATATAAATATACTACTATTACCACATCAAATTTTGGTACATCTCATAACCCATAATTATGATATTTATCCTTATTTCTCGTTATTTAGTTATCACGTATAACGGTTCGTTTCTTACTTTAATTTGTGGAATTATCCCAACTTATTAAGTGACACTCGTGGATTCCTCTCCTCCCAAGTGTAATTTCAGTAGGTAATCATTTATTTTCCAACGTAACTACCTTACTCGTCTCCCCATTTTTATACATAGTTCCGTTGTCCCTTATATGTAAACATTCCCGAAAAATGTAAATCTCGTCTTACATTAAAGATTTCATATTATCAATAAGCCCAACTGCTCTTCTTTATCTCCCAAAATATTTTAATAAGGATGTCCAAGGATTATTACTCATTTAAATTTAATTCAACTATTTAAAAGGGGAAATATGAGTCTGCCAGGAGGGGTGATCGATCGATGGAAGGGGCTCGATCGATCGATGCGTCGATCGATCGACACTCCTGGCTCGATCGATCGATCAAACAGGTATGGCGAATTCTGCAGATTAAAAATTAGGAGTTATATCATCCAACATCAACCAAACCCAGATTTTTAACACCCAAACTCCCAAAAATTCATTCTACAAACATTATGAACCCAAATTAAACATCTTATACGTAAAGCATGCGAATTTTCATCAATATCCATTGATTAATAAGCCAAAACTTATATAAATCTCATGAACCCTAGAAATTTCTTTAACTTTGTTCTAATCAGTCTTTTTCCAAAATTTCTACTCCTAATCCATCGTAAATCTGTGGTTAAACCTCTACATATGAGGAGGATTTCCAGATTATCATTCATATCATTACTACATGCAATTTTCCTATCTCCAACATGGGTTTTCTTTAATGAAACTCATCCTAATCAACCCTAGACTAACATGAATGATCCATTAACGAAATTAAGCAAGATAAATACTTGTTTTGGGAATTTTTGGTCTCTTATTTGTGCTGAAATCAGTGTGATTACGATCCTTGCGACGTGATCTCTCGTTTGGCGATGACGGCGGCGAAAACGGAGGGGTTTTCGGCCTAGAATTCCTTGGCAAGCTCTCTCCTTCCTTCTCCAATGGCCGTCACTTGATTTTGGTTGTGTTAACCCTAGAAGGCAACCCTAAGCATCTGATATAACGTTGTAATTTTCGTGGGTTTAATTACCCAAAATTATGAAATGTCCAAAACGCTCTCCCGGGGTGCTAAATAGGCCTAAAAATGCCCCGAGACCCAAACTAAACCCCCCAAGTACATATTTTTTACTATCTCGACCCTTCTGGACACTTTGGTGCACTCGAAATGACCATACGGGAGACTTATAATTTATTCACTTTTATTAAACAATATTTAGTCTCAACGCGACACGGGCACGTCCCTACTCAAATTTCCAAAATTGTCATTTTATTCACTCGTGACATTTAATAGTACCAATATTTTATTACTTTACTTATTAGTAATATGCAACAAAAATTTAATAGTACCAATATTATATTACTTTACTCATTAGTAATATTCAACAAACATTTAATAGTACAAATATTATATTACTTTACTCATTAGTAATATTCAACAAGTTTCCAATGATTTCTAACTCTCGTCACGTTAGTAATTAAAAAAAAATAATTTCCGAATTTATATTAAATTAATAACTCACATTAAATTTAATAAATCCTCAAATTTAGAAAGCATAAAAATACGGTGTATTACAGCGAGGTGTTAGGGCGTTATATGGGGTCGTTTTGTGGCTATTATGCATTTTTTACCTTTAACGGCATGTTTTCAATCCTGAATCTTCATATCTACAAATTATTATCATATTATCAAATCGTGTGTCCTTTGACTACATGATAAGTTCTTAAAAATTACATTGGTCCTACATGTGGTGTTCGTGTCTCATACGGGGTTGTTTTGTAGATATTTTTCGATTTCCTCCTTTAATAGCTTACTTTTTAACCTTAACTCTAGATATTTCTAAATTATCGTCATATTCTCAAATTGAGAGTCTTTTTAGGACACGACCATATCTTAAGAGTCACATTGATCCCAAACGAAGTGTTTGTACCTCTTTTTGAGTCGTTTAATGGTTGTCATTGTTCTAAAAAACCCGCCTAGGCGCCGCCTAGGCACGCATAGGCTTGAGGCTTGGGAGAAACGCCCCGCCTTAAACTTTTCACGCCTTATGCTCGATAAAACCCTTAAGGTGAAATTTTTCTCTAAAAACAACAATGCTTTAGTGAAACGATACTGCCTTTTAACGATTCTTTTACAAATCACACCATTATCTCATCCAAAATAATCAAATATTATTTTAATTTGCAAACATTCAGGCATATTTGTATGATATGTATAATTTTAGTACTTTAATAGCCCTGTTATGGTTCAAAAATATTAAAATATATTAAAAAGGCCTCCACGCCTTTTCACGCCTTTTTACGCCTAAGGCCCGCCTAGGCTTCTAAGGCTTAAGGCTTGGCCTCCACGCCTCGATCACGCCCCGCGTTTTTTAGAACCTTGATGGTTGTTTTGCATTTTCACCCTTTAATGGCTTCTTTTCAAGACAAGTCTAGAGATTTTCAATTTATTATCATTCTCTCAAAACAAGAGTTTCATGAGGCCATGGCCTACTCAAACTAGTTGTATTCGTTCTATGTGAGATGTTCTTTCCCCTTACAATGCCATTTTAGGGGTTGTTTTGGGTTACTTCCTACAAGTTACATTTATTGGTTTGATGTAAGGTGTTCGTGACTATTTTCGATTTTTCTGGTGATTGTTTTGAATTTTTTTCCTTTAATCATATGTTTTCAAGACAAGACTAGAAAATATCAAATTATCATCATATTCTCAATCAAGGAGTTTCGTGATGGAACGACCAGTTTTTAAGAGTTATATTCCCATGTGAGGTTCGAGTGCCTCTTATGGTGTCATTTGGTGGTTGTTTAACAATTTCTCCCTTTAATTACATCTTTTAAAAAATAAGTCTTAAATTTTTTAAATTATCATCATATTCTCAAGTCGTGAGTCCCGTGACTAAATGGTCAGTTCTTATAAGTTCAATTTCTCCCGTGCATGGTGTTTACGTCTCTTCCCAAGTCATTTGGCGAGTATTTTGGGATTTTCACTTTAATCTTATGTTTTAAGACAAGTCTAGATATTTTTAAGTTATCATAAAATTAGCAACTCGAGAGTGTCGTGAGGAAATGATCAGTTCCTACAAGTTACATTGGTCTTGTGCGAGTGTTTTCTCCTCTAACGGATCCGTCTAGTGGTTGTTTTGCATTTTTTACATTTTAAAGCTTTTTCTATAGAGTTTCAAATTATCCATATGTTATCAATCGGGAGTACCGTGAGGTAAGATCAGTTCCTACGAGTTATATAGGTCCCTTGCGAGGTGTTGGTGCCTCTTGAGGGGCCGTTTAGAGGATGCTATGGATTTCTGAAATTAAATTATATATTTTCAAGTATATGTCCTGAAATCGATAAATTATAACCATATTCTCAAACAAAAAGTTTAGTGACTACACGGTCAGTTCCAACTAGTTAAATTGGTTCAGTAAAATGTGTTTGGGTCTCTTTTCGGGCCATTTGATGGATTGTTTGGGTTTTCACTGTTTAACAACATATTTTTAAGCCTAATTCTATAGATTTACAAATTATCTTCATCTATCAAAGTGGGAGTCCCATAAGGAATCAGTTATTTCTTACTTATCCCATTTGTCTCGTGCGAGATGTTCATACATATTTCTGGGACGTTTGGGGGCTATTTTCGGTTTTCTCCCTTTAATGACATGTTTTCAAGCCTCAATATTCAGATTTATAAATTGTCATCACATTCTCAAATTAGGACTAATGTGAGGACATGGTTGGTTACGAATAGTTACATTATTCTCATGTGAGTTGTTTTTTTCCCTTACTGGGTCGTTTAGCGGCTCTTTTAGGATTTCTCCCATTAACGACTTGTTTTAAAGCCCAAGTGGAGAGTTTTCCAAATTATCATCATATTTTAAAACAAGTAGTCCTTTGACTACACTAAATGTGTGTCTGCGATATTGATTCAAGTAGATTCGCAATTTCACTTTCAGACTTATTTAATTGGATGTCTAAATTTGCTCAAACCAAATACCAATTCAATCAGCCCCTAAACATGCAACTGCACGATAGTTCAAATCTCATATTAAATCATGCGATAACAAATGCTAACAAAAACAGATCTCAGGAAAAAATCCCCGCAAGACAAAAATCTTTTATTTCCGCTGTAATTTATAAAAGAACACTTTACAATCAGATTAAAGGGAAAATACAATTTGACTTACGACATACCCACAGGTGTCGGTTTGTAGTCTTAAGCCCATGAGCACCGAAGCACTCCCTATGGCATGCAGTCGATCATCCCAGTACCTCTCCAATGAACCTATGATTTAGCAGAAAAACTCCCACCAAAAATATGCTTCATGTTCCACAAAACAACTCACACAAAAAGTATGGGATTTGTGAATTGTAAAACATGGTTTGAACCCTCAAAATGTGTTGGAGAATAAACAAAAACACTCAAAATGTATTTTGTTAAAACCAGTATTTCTCCACACGAAATATATAAGTGTGACACCCCTATTTATATTAAAAATCAAGGCCGTGACATGTCGACTTAAAATAGTTCTCGTTCGAACGACATGTGGCGGCATTCGAGCAAACCTCCATCTCGTTCGAACGAGATGTGGCGTCGTTTGAACGACATTCACTGATCCCCTTAAAAATGACTTTTAAGTATTAAATAACTTGGTAACCTCAAATATTAAAACTGTTCACGGGATCAGGAGATATTTATCTATAACTTTTATGATTTTAAAAAATTAAAAACCATTTAAAATCATTTCAAAAATCATTTAAACTTTTATAAAAATATCCCAACACTTTAAATGTAAAATGTAAATGGAACTTAAAACACATTTTACCAAATTGGTCCTTGTTGGGCTTGAATGTTGAAAACATTTTAAAATTCGGATTGTCTCTTGTAGATGTTAGCTTCCTAATTCTTCGATAACTTGTAGCAGTATATGACATACTTAATGTGACGGTTAATTTCCTTACAAATCTCCCCATATGTTTATGCCGGTACAAAATAAAGAATATTTGAATTATCAACCAAAATATGGCATATACAAATATACCCCCCAACAAACTCAAATGTGGAAAGTTAAACCAACAAGTCTTCAAACTTTTAAAACGATGCTTCAACAATCAATTCTACAAAAACATCAAGTTTTTTTCATCTGGGTGTGCAATCATAATTTTCTTCAATTGTACCTACACACATGAGACAAAGCAAAAACCTTGTGATGTATCGAGTTTGTAATGATATAAACATAGACATGTAAGCATAATCAAATTTCCCACAAACTTAAACTCCCCCATTAAATTAAAATTTGTTCGCCCCCTTTTTATTTGTCCGAAATGGACAAGGAAAAGAATAAATCACATAAAGCAAAATTGGGGTGTCACGGTGAAACAAAGCAAACCAACTATTTATGATTTTTTTTCAAATTTTTCATACAACGACACAAAAATGATGTTACAAAAATCACACACCATGAATTTACACTAAGACAACCAAATCGTGGAAATGGAATGAATGGGTGTGAACAAATTCGATAGAAAAATAAAATTAATCCTATCATATGTGCAAGATGCATAAGGGTACTCATAACAAATGAACATAAAAAATAGTCCTTAGGTGTAGAATTGTTGAATTTAGATGACATCGTCTTAATGATATCAACAAATCAAAGTATAAATGATTTCCACACCAATAACTTCCAAAATTATGTAATGCTTTTTCATGACCTTCAAGGACGTGAACTGTTGAAATTTCCATCCAAACTCCCTCATTAAAAGATAAATCTTTTTATTTTTTCTTTTGAGGATATGAAACAAAAAAAACTATTGGCCCATTTTTGGCATAATTTTATTTTTATTCCATTTCAATTTTTTTCGGGCCCTTTTAAACCTCATTTGACCCCGGATAATTTTCAATTACTCACTTTTTTAGGTCCAGTTAAATGGTGTCTTAATCGCAAAGGATAAATGGGTAACTTTGGTAGCCCTTCCCCATTTTTCAAAATAAAACACACAAATCTCACAAACGGTTTATATCATGCACTACTTTTTGTCAAGTTTTATCGCATTTGGTTCTTTGTATAGACATAATTGATATTGAAACACTCAACCAACATGTGATAGACAAGAACAAAAGTCAAACAAATTTGTGCATGTGTGCAATAAAGGACAAATAGTGTCAATCATGTAGGTAGCAACACTATATCATGTCAAAGAATCCAAACATTATAAAGCACATGAATAACACAATATATTATCTCAAAATACTATCAAACAGTCATGTGGATACGGCATGCAGTTCTAAATTGGTCACCCAAAATGTGCATTCATAAAAGGTGTAAACAAAATACAAAACTCTTTTTGAATTTTTCAGTTTTTTTCTAAAAAGAGAAAATCCTTTTGAATTTTTAAACGTTGTTCAGAAACAACCTTGTTGTACCAATAACATATAATAGGAAGAAACGGGGACTGAAATTAGAATTCCAAGAGTCGTTCGAATGAGATGTCATATTGTTCAAATGATAGGCGATCTCGCGAGATGCAAACTCATTAGAACGAGACATTACAAATTTCCCAGATTATTCATAACATCATGCCGTTGTGTCCAATGGGAAAAAAACATAAAAACAGTTCCTGGAAAGGGTAAACAGATCCAAAATAGTGCTAAAACATAAGAAAAAGAAAACAAAAATGCTAATAGAATACAAAATAAATGGTACATAATAGCAATAGGCAAAGATGACATAATGTAAATCACCCTATGCTAGAAAACATGTCTAGACCTCAACCGGGAAGTGTGGTGAAGTTCTCAAAAGATGGTGACAATTTTTGAAACAACTCCATAAAATCATGTGAAGTCTTGACCAAAAACTTTACTTGCTCACAAATATGTGCAAATTATCTATCATTATGTGCAAGCAAAGTATCATGAGTGGGTTCGTTCGAATGAGCATGTGTAGTGGCATAACGTGTCACGAAGCCGAACTTGAAATAAAACTAAGGCTTACACTCTTTTTTCAATGGGAGCAAACATAAATCGGCCTAGGAACACCTCTCTCATAAAATCTAGGGCATGCTCTCCTGATGGGGATGGGACACCTAAGTGGGTAGGGATGAGAACCACGTGAGTCAATTACTAAAGTGGGAACGGGCTCGGTTGCAACAAAAGAACCTTTTCCTACATTCTCACCACCACCCAAAACATGATTTAGAACCATATTTTCAACTTTCTTAGATGCGTTCTCTAAAGGGATTTTGACCTATCGGGCACGTTCGAGATCACTCTCGATTTGGCTTACATGTGTCATCATACTAGACACCTCGTCGGTTAAATCACACTTTTCCCGCCTTAAAACATCCCTCTTTATCCCCAAATTCAAAACCCGACGACCTAAATCCCGATTATATTTCTTTATTTTCAAGGTCTCGATTTATAAATCCCTAAAAGCTTTTTGGAGCTCACTTTCATCACCACTCTCAAACTCGCTCTCATTTCCACTAGAAACACTCAACTCATCGGCGTTGCTCTCGTGGACACTATCATCGTGGGACAAAGTGGGTGCGCTCACATGACTCAAAAAATCTATACACATCCCATGAGCTAAACCTTTTTCGAACTCGTATTTCTCATCATCTCCCTCACTATCACTAAGAGTGGCGGGAATGACTACTTTCTTCCCTTTTATCCTTAGCCTAGTAGCACATTCAAAAGACCTATGACGTTTGCCTTGACATTCGAAAAAAATCATCTCTTCTTCCCCACTCTCTTCCTCTTTTCTCTCTCACTCTCTTTTTCATTCCCCTCTATGACCTCTTCTTTCTTTTTATTTTTCTCAAACGACTTTTTATTAAAAGAATTACTTTTGTTCATTTTGAGAAACTTTCTAATTTTTTTTGCAAATAAGGCCAAATTGTCAATGCTAAACTCTTCCTCAGAATCATACTCATACACTCTCTCTTTCTTTTTCTTTATAACTTGAGTCTTCCCTCTATCCTTAGCCTTAATGGTTTGGGTAAACATGTCAATCTCATAAGTTTGCTGGTCTCCTACGAGCTCTTCTAACTTAAGTGAATTTAACTTTCCCAAATGCATTCAAAATGGTGACTTTAGGAATGAAATGATTTGGAAGAGATCTCAAAAATCTTTTCAATGACTAATGTGTTATCAATTAGATCACCTAAATTAAAACTCGAGTTAAGAATATCCGACAAACGTGCATAAAACTCATTAAAACATTCTGACTCAGACATAGTAATGGTCTCAAACTCGGTGGACAAATTTTATAACTTTGATTCTTTAACCGTGTTCGTACCCTCATGTGTCAATTGGAGTACATCCCATGCCTCATTAGACGTGGAGAACGTCATAATTCCAAAGAACTCGTCAGGGGTGACGGCTCTAAAAATAGCACTCAAATCACGAGAATTAAAATTAAACATTTTAAAATCATCTCCAGTCCAATTTGACACCAGTTTCAAAGAGGTGATGTCATTAGCAGTGATAGTTGGAGGAGACCACCCTCTTTCACAAAGAAGCAAAAGAAGTTTGTCAATGGTTTTGAACTGGGATTTCATACGAGCTTTCCAATAGGTATAATTGGAACCATTAAAAATCGACATCCGATTATATAAGTTCTCGTTTGGAAACATTGCGACAAACTTTTAAAAATCAAACTTTTCAAAAAATCAATATCTCACAAGTTTGTGAAAAATAGGAATACCCGATAAATTAGCCTAACTTGCTCTGATACCAATTTGAAAGTGCTTGTACGATATTGATTCAAATAGATTCGCAATTTCTAATTCCGACTTATTTAATTGGATGTCTAAATTTGCTCGAACCAAATACCAATTAAATCTGCCCCTAAACATGCAGCTATGTGATAGTTCAAATCTCAAATTAAATCATGCGATGACAAATGCTAACAAAAGAAGATATCAAGAAAAAATCTGCGCATGGCAAAAACCTTTTATTTCCACTATAATTTGTAAACCAATGGTTTACAATCGGATTAAAAAGAAAATACTATTTGACTTACGAAATACCCGCAGGTGTCGATTCATAGTCGTCATCCCAGGAATGACGTAACACTCCCTATGACAGGCAGTCGATCAACCCAGTACCTCTCCAAGGCACCTTTTATTCAGCAACAAAACACTGAGCAAAAATATGCTTCAGGTTCCACAAAATAACTCGCACAAAGATTCTAGGATTTTTGAATTGTAAAACACAGTTTGAACCCTCAAAAATGTGTTGGAGAATAAAAAAAACACTGAAAACGCATTTTGTTAAAACTAGTGTTTCTCCACACGAAATAAAGAAACCTCACACCCTTATTTATGTTAAAAATCAAGGCAGTGACGTGTCGGATTGAAACAATTCTCGTTTGAACGACAAGTGACGTCATTTGAGCGAACCTCAATCTCATTCAAACGAGATGTGATGTCGTTTGAACGACAGTCACTGATCCCCTTAAAAATGAGTTTTAAAGTATTAAATAACTTGGTAACCTCAAATATTAAAACTCTTCACGGGATCAGGAAATATTTATCTAAAACTTTTATGATTTTGAAAAATTAAAAACTAATAAAATCATTTAAACTTTTATAAAAATATCCCAACAATTTTAATGTAAAATGTAAATGGAACTTAAAACACATTTTACCAAATTCTTCCTTGTTGGGCTTGAATGTTGAAGACATCTTGAAATTCGGATTTTCGCCTGTAGATGTTAGCTTACCAATTCTTCGATAACTTGCAGCGGTATATGACATACTAAATGTGATGGATTATGTCCTTACAAATCTCCCCCTATGTCTATGCCGGTACAAAATAAAAAATATTTGAATTATCAACTAAAATATGACATAAACAAATCTACCCCCTAAAAAACTCAAATGTGGAAAGATAAACGGACAAGTCTTCAAACTTTTAAAATGATGCTTTAACAATCAATTCTACCAAAACTTCAAGATTTTTTCATTAGGGTGTGCAATCATAATGTTCTTCAATTGTACCTACGCACATGAGACAAAGAAAAAACTCGTGACGTGTCGAGTTTGTAATGATATAAACATAAACATGTAGCGGTAAGCATAATCAAATTTCCCATAGACTTAAACTCCCCCATAAAATCATAATTTGTTCTCCCCTTTTTATTTCTCCGAAATAGATAAGGAAAAGAATAAATCACGTAAAGCAAATTGGGGTCTCATGGTAAAACAAAGCAAACCAACTATTTTTGATTATTTTCAAATTTTTCATACATAAATACAAAAATGATGTTACAAAAATCACACACCATGAATTTACACTAAGACAACCAAATCATGGAAGCGGAATGAATGGGTGTGAACAAATTCGATAGCAAAATGAACTTAATCCTATCATATGTGCAAGATGCATAAGGGTACTCGTAACGAATGAACATAAAAAATAGTCCTTAGGTATAGAATTGTTGAATTTAGATTACATCATCTTAATGATATAAACAAATCAAAGTATAAATGATTTCCACACCAATAACATCTAGAACTATGTAATGCTTTTTCATGACTTTCCAGGACGTGCAAATCATTCAAAATTCCATCCAAACTGCCTCATTAAAAGATAATGCTTTTTCTTTTTTTCTTTTGAGGTGACGAAACAAAAAAAAAACTATTGGCCCATTTTTGGCATAATTTTCTTTTTATTGCCTTTTAATTTTTTTTTCGGCATCTTTTAAAACTCATTGGACCCTGAATAATTTTAAATTCCTCACCTTTTTAGGTTCATTTAAACGGAGGCTTAATCACAAAGGATAAATGGGTAGCTTTCGTAGCCCTTCCGCATTTTTCAAAATAAAATACACAAATATCACATACGATTTATATCGTGCACTACTTTTTGTCAAGTCTTATTGCATTTGGTTCGTTGTATAGACAGAATTGAGATGGAAACACTCAACCAACATATGACAGACAAGAACAAAAGTCAAACAAATCCATGCATGTGTGCAATAAGGGACAAATAGAGTCAATCATGTAGGTAGCAACACTATATCATCTCAAAGACTTCTAACTTTGTAAAGCACATGAATGGAAAAATATATTATCTCAAAACACAATCAAAAAGTCATTTGGATAAGGCATGAAGTTATGAATTGGTCATCCTAAATGTGCATTAACAAAAGGTGTAAACAAAATACAAAACTCTTTTTGAATTTTTCATTTTTTTCTAAAAAGAGAAAATCTTTTTGAATTTTTAAGCATTGTTCAGAAATAATCCAACAGTACCAATAACATATAACATGAAGAAAAAGGGGACTACTGTAATAACCGCCCTTTTGGAGACAATTAAATTCCATAATTAAATATAAACTGGAAATTTGGGGAATTTCCTAAAATAGTAATTTTGGGATTTTCGAGGATTAAATGATTTTCGAAGGATGTTGTGAATATTTTTGGGACTATATAGGTCGAAATATTTTAATTACATGTCGTCGTTGAGTAAAGCGACACGAGGTAAGATTTTTAATTGGAAAACCCGCATTTATTTATTTTGGGTTGGAATAGTGATTTGCGGTCAAGTACATCGGATGGGAATTTCGACTGCGCCGTGAGTCTCGAAATGTCCAAGATAGTCGGAAAAGAGTGTCCGATTGTCGAAAATGAGTTTCGGGTAATTTTAGAGGTAAAAGTAACTCGTAATTGGGTAAACGAGTCATTTATGGGTTTTAAGGGTTGAAACCTTTTTCTTCCTATTTGAAGATGGATAGGGGAAGAGAATAGAAAGAAAAGAGAGAGAAGAGAGAGAGGAGGAGAGAAAAAGAGGAGAACGGGGACATTCCGCCAAACTCCGCGGGATTCGGCTCGAGGACGTCGGATTTTTTCCACGAGGCAAGTGTTTACTTGCTTTATTTATCTTTTTGTATAAATATCTCATACCGTAGTTTGGTATAAACAAACCCTAAAGATTTTGGGTTGAGTTTTCGTGGATAAAACGAGTTTTTGGGAGTTAAAACAATAAAACCCCTAATAATATTTTAATTTGTGGAAGTTAGGTTTTAACCTAAATTAATTGGTGGTTTTGGGTTCTAGGATGTTTAGAACCCTTAATATATGTGTATTTGTAGTTGGTTGAGGTTGTAGGACGTTGGGTGAGGCTAAAAAATCTTGGGAGAAGCTTTAATGGACGAAATCGTCTCGGAGAAGATGATGAATAGTAACCCGTGACTTTAGGGGGCCATTTTGGTCAAGAAAATAATTGATTTAGCTCTCAGCCAAAACACGAAAGTTGTAGATCTTTTCGATACGGTCGCATGGGCGCCAACCGGTATTTTTTTTATTTTTCTAAGATTTGATATGATTTTTACAAGATGGCAGCTCCGGGTTGAAATCATCAACTCGGAAATCAAATCGGCAATTAGAATAATTACGGCTAGAATTAATTGCGTAGATGTTCGGGATAATTTTTGGTGTAGTTTAGAAACAGCGTTAATGAATTTGGGTTATTGGATTAAGGAATTGAGGAATTTAGCTTTGGAGACCTGGTGTGACCGGTCGACCGCGCCCCTATGACCGGTCGACCGCATCAAGGAGAAAGGGCCTACTGCTTTGTTTCGAAGGCTTATTTACAGCCCGCGGTCGATCGGGGGACTAGGACCGGTTGATCGGTGCCCTATTTTCAGCCCACGATTTTGGAGATTAGGATTATTTTTCCTTTTTGATTATAAGGTTTAAGGGCCCTCTAAATTAGAGTATTATAGAGGGTTATGTCCTAAAGGACTTGAGGAATTGGGAATATATATATATATATATATATATGTGTATATTCACTTAGAGTGAATTAGTATAATTGGAGATATCCAAAGGAATCCGTAGATGAGATTTTGGTATATATATATTACTTGTTAAAGTAAGAAAATATTTTGGGTTGAGTATCATGCGTATATGAATGCATGATTAGGATTCTTGAGAGAATCTTTGGGATTATGGGTCATTGATAGATGGTTTGGCAAATATGGCCATTTTTATATATTCAGGTAGGAATATATGGTATATATATATACTATGTGATTAAAGTATATATATGAATTAAGATAAATGGCTTTTGAAAATGTAAATATAAATGTTTTCAAAAAGGAAAGATAAATGATTTTCTTAATTAATAAAGATGAGGATACACACCTCACTAAATCGCTATCATAAGGGAAGTTGCGTGCGTATGGTGAAGCCCCCTGATAAATTAACGTAGGGTGGATATAGTCCTATATGCCATATGAGCATTTGTTGTATTTTTCTGTGATGGTTAGGAGATTCCGGGTGTGGTCTTGACTATCCCGCAGGCATATGGCCGCTTCCCGACGTCTTGCGATGTAGGATCCTAGGTTGTCTTGATGATAGGCCCTGGAAGATGATATCCATTTAGGGGCGCGCACAGTGGGGAAACCCGGACGGGCGGTCTTAGAACGCGTTATATTAAAGCAATTCATGATAATGGATTGGCTTTAATTACATTTCCTGGATATAGGAAGGGAAATGGGTTATATGGATTGGCTTCGGTAACACTTCCCGGATGGAAGAAGGGATGTGGAAGCATATGATATGATCAAAGCATTTTTATGGTAATGAAAATGGCTTTAAATACATTTCCTGAATATAAAAAGGGAAATGGGATATTTTGAAACGGAAAAGAATTTTTATGATAATAAAATTGGCTTTTAAAAAGGTATATGATTTATTAAATCAATTGATGATAATGAATTGGCTTTTAAATACATTTCCTGGATATGAGAAGGGAAATGGAAGGTTTTGAGATAAAAATGATAAGTATTGATAAATACTTTGCAAATGTATTCTCATTCCGGGAGATAGATCCGGATGTATATGGTAAAATGTATGTATATGTATAAATCGAGTGCCGAGGGTCTAATGGATCCCGACGATCGACCGTGCCACATAGTAGTGTATCGGGGGGTTCCTTGTTTGTATTTCGCTTTGCGAGACACCCCACGCACGAATATGGCACTGTGTTGAGACTGGGGATAAGTTTAATCCTTAGTTCTCTAATATTAGTATTTCTTGTGGTATACATATTTATTTATATATATATTCTGTACTGAGGGACTGGCGGAACTCGATGATCGACCTTGCCGCATAGTAGTGTATCGGGGGGGTTCCCATTTTGGATTTCGCTTTGCGAGACACCCCACGCACGAACATGGCATAGCGTTGAGACTAGAGTGAAGTTTAGCCCTTAGTACATCTCTTGGACTATCTAGGGTAGATAGTGGTTGGGTGATAAACTATTTTAGCAGGGTAGCTTGACTAGGATGTTTAGAGGGATGCACTAGGAGTGCACTGTTAGTGGAGAGGTGAGGGGTATCTCATGGGAGTGCGATACCAAACTTAAATATGAGGTAAAACCTTTTTCAAAATAATAAGGCATTTTTGCACTTGGTAAATATTTTCAAAACTCGGGCTCTGACCCGTTTATCTACTTTTCCTTTCTTGCTATATTAATTATATATATATAGGTGTCCAGACACAGGGACGCCTGGATGACACTTCTTTCGAGTCAGACATCAGCTGCAGTAGTTGTGGATGCGTGCAGGATTCTTGATAGACGCTTCTATCCTTGTACTCTAGATAGGAGGTACTGTATAAATATTCGGGCCAATGGTCCAAGTGCATTTATTTATTCTTTTAGAGAATCATTCGATATGGTTGTATATTTTGACCGAGTGTTCGGTTATTTTATTTCTTTCAGTTTCATTTTCGCAAAACTGTGTGGATGTTTTAATTTAGTAATTGTTAAAAAGAGTAGTAAAGTTAAAATTTTGACACCGGCCTAATAGGTTATTAGTAAATAAATGGATTTTCGACAGTGATGCTAAGAATGATCCATATGAGACTCCTGTTTTAATTTGATATAGGAGTGATCGCCCGGTATCTTATTAGGCGGGGTGTCACAACTGCAATCCAAATTCTAGGAGTCGTTCGAACGACAGGCGATCTCGCGAGAGGCAATCTCGTTAGAACGAGACAACACAAATTTCCCAAATTATTCAAAATGTCATGTCGTTGTGTTCAGTGGGAAAAAATCATAAAAACGATTCCTGGAAAGGGTAAACAGATCCAAAGCAGTGCTAAAAAATAAGAAAATAAAACAAAAATGCTAATAAAATACAAAACAAATGGTACATACTAGAAATAGGTAAAGATGACATCGTGTAAATCACAATGTGCTAGAAAACATGTCTAAACCCTAACCGGGAAGTGTGGTGGAGTTCTCCAAAGATGGTGACATCTTTTGAAACAACTCATTCAGATCATGGGAAGTCTTGACCAAAGACTTTACTTTCTCGTGAATATGTGCAAATTCTATATCGTTATGTGCAAGCAAAGTATGATAAGTAGGTGAGTGCAAATGAGCATGTGCAGTGGCATAATGTGGCTCGAAACCCAACTTAAAAAAAACCTCCCTAAGGTGTCCTCTCTTTTTGCAATGGGAGAAAACATAAATCGGCCTAGGAACACCTATCTCATAAACTCTAGGACATGCTCTCCTAACGGGAATGGGACTCCAACGTGGGTAGGAATGAGAACCACGTGAGTCAATCACCAAAGTGATAACGGCCTTGGGTGCAACAAAAGAAGTAGATGCACCATCATGACCTTTTCCTACATTCTCACCACAACCGAAAACGGGATTGAGAACCATCTTTTCAACTTTCTTATATGCGTTCTCTAAAGGGACTTTGACCTCCCCGGCACGTTCGAGATCACTCTCGAGTTGGGATACACGTGTCAGCAAACTAGACACTGTGCTGGTCAAATCACACTTTTCCCTCCTTAAAACATCCCTCTCTCTCTCCAAATCCAAAACTAGATGACCTAAATCCCTATTATCTTTTTTTTTCATGGTCTCGGTGTATAAATCCCTAAAATCTTTTTAGATCTCACTTTCATCTCCACTCTCAAACTCATTCTCATTTCCACTAGAAACACTCGACTCATCATCGTTGCTCTTGTTGACATTATCATCGTACGACAAAGCTGGTATGCTCACATGAATTGAAAAAGCTACACACATTCCATGAGCTAAACCTTTTTCAGACTCGTCTTTCTCATCATCTCCCTCACTTTCACTAAGGGTGGTGGGCATGGCTACGTTCTTGCCTTTTCTCCTTAGCCTAGTAGCACATTCAAAAGCCGTATGACCTATGCCTTGACATTCGAAACAAATAATCTCTTCTTACCCACTCTCTTCATCTTTTCTCTCTCACTCTCTTTTTCATTTCCCTTTGTGGCATTTTCTTTCGTTTTATTTTTCCCAAATGAAATTTTATTAAAATAATTATTTTTGTTCATTTTGAGAAACTTTCTAAATAATTTTGTAAATAAGGCCACATCGTCAATGCTAAACTCTTCCTTAGAACTAGACTCATAAACTCTCTCTTTATTTTTCTTCCTAACTTGAGTCTTTAAAGCAATGCCTCTATGATTAGCCTTAATTGTTTGGGAAAATATGTCAATCTCATAAGTGTGTAGGCCTCCTACGAGCTCTTTTAACTTAAGTGAATTTAACTTTCCCAATGAATTCAAAACGGTGACTTTAGGAATGAGATGATTTGGAAGAGATCTTAAAATCTTTTTAATGACACACGTGTTATCAATTGGATCACCGAAATTAAAACTCGAGTTAAGAATATCCGACAAACGTGCATAAAATTCATCAAAACATTCAGACTCAGACATAGTAATGGTCTGAAACAGGGTGGCCAATTTTTATAACTTTAATTCTTTAACCGCGTACGTACCCTCATGTGTCAATTTCAGGACATCCCATATATCTTTAGACGTGGTTCACATCATAATTCGGCGGAGCTCGTCGGGGGTGACGGCTGCAGAAATAGCACTCAAACCATGGGAATTAAAATTAGACATTTTAAAATCATCTTCAGTCCAATCTCACACAAGTTTCAAAGACGTGATGTTATTAGCAGTGAGAGTGGGAGGAGTCCACCTTCTTTCACAAAGAAGCGAAACACGTTCGTCAATGGATGTCAACTGGGATTTCATACAAGCTTTCCAATCGGTAAAGTTGGACCCATCAAAAATCGGCATTCGATTATATAAGTGCTTGTTTGGGAACATTGAGACAAACTTTTAAAAATCATATTTTTCAAAAAAACAATATCTCACAAGTTTGCGAAAAATAGGAATATGTGATAAATTAGCATAACCTGCTCTGATACCAATTTTAAAGTGCGTGTGCGATATTGATTCAAATAGATTCGATTTTTCCAATTCATACTTATTTAATTGGATGTCTAAATTTGCTCAAACCACATATCAATTAAATCAGCCCCTAAACATGCAAATACGTGACAGTTCAAATCTCAAATTAAATCATGCGATGATAAATGCTGACAAAAGCTGATCTCAGAAAAATAATTCTCACAAGGCAAAAACTTTTTATTTCCACTATAATTTGTGAAAGAACTCTTTACAATCGGATTATAAAAAAATACTATTTGACTTATCAAATACCCTCGGGTGTCGGTTCGTAGTCGTCAATCCATAAACACCGCATCACTCACTATGACACGCAGTCGATCAACCCAGTACCCCTCTAAGGCACCTATGATTTAGCAGTAAAACGCCCAGCAAAAATATGTTACAGGTTCCACAAAGCAACTCACACAAAAAGTCTGGGATTTGTGAATTGTAAAACACAGTTTAAACCCTAAAAAATGTGTTGGAGAATAAACAAAAACTCTCAAAATGTATAATGTTAAAACCAATGTTTCTCCACATGAAATATAGATGCCTGACACCCTTATTTATATTAAAAATCAAGGCAGTGACGTATCGGCTTAAAACAATTGTTGTTCGAACGACATACTACGTCATTCAAGCGAACCTCATCTCGCTCGAACGAGATGTGACGTCATTTAAATGTCAGTCAATGATCCCCTTTAAAAGGACTTTTAAAGTATTAAAAAACTTGGTATCCTCAAATCTTAAAACTGTTCACGGGATCAAGAGATATTTATCTAAAACTTTTAAGATTTTGAAAAATTAAAAATCGTTGAAAATCATTTAAACTTTTAGAAAAATATCCCGACAATTTTAATGTAAAATGTAAATGGAACTTAAAACACATTTTACCAAATTGGTCCTTGTTGGGCTTGAATGTTGAAGACGTCTTGAAATTCAGATTGTCTCTTGTAGATCTTAGCTTCTCAATTCTTCGACAACTTATAGCGGTATATGACATACTAAATGTGGCGAACAATGTTCTTACATACACATTCAGTTCCTATGATTTACATTGGTCCCGTGCGAGGTTGTGGTTCTTCTTATGGGGTTATTTGGTTGTTGTCTTGCATTTCCCCTATAACGACATGTTTTTAAGACTAATTATTAAGATTTTCATACTATCATCATATTCTTAAACCGTGATACCCGAGCTATCCATGCCTTTTTCGAAGCTATTTGGAATTTTCATACTAGTTCCTACTAGTTACATTGGTCTCGTGTGAGGTGTTCGTGCATTTTTCCAAGTGATTTGGGGTTTCTTTAGATTTTTTTCCTGTAACGACATGTTTTCAAGCCTAGGTCTAAGTATTTGAAAATTATCATCATATAACCAAAATGAGGGTGGTGTGATGACAGGATCAGTTCTGATAAGATAAATTGGTCTCATACATGGTGTCCGTGCCTTTTACGAGGTGATTTGGTGGTTGTTTTGTGTCTTCTCCCTTTAGCGACATGTTTTCAACCTGAATTCTAAATATTTGAAAATTATCACCATATACTTAAGCCATGATTCCTGTGACTACAGGGTCAGTTCCTAAGATTTACATCCATTAGTCCAGTGCGGGATGGCCATGCCTTTTTTATCCATTTGGTGGTTGTTTTATGTTTTCATACTTTAATGGCATGTTTTTAAGCTAAGTCGAGGGATTTGTAAATTATCGCCATATTCAAAAACTGGAAGAGTTGTGAGGGTATGGTTAGTTACTACTAGTTCCAATTATCGCCTGAGAGTCGTTAGTGCCTCTTACGGGGACGCTAGGTATCTATTTATTATAATCACCCTTTAATGTCATACTCTTACGCCTATGTCTTGAGATCTACTTATTAACATCATATTATCAAACATTGAGTCTCGTGACTACATGATCAGTTCCTACAAAATTAATTGGTCCCATGCTAGGAATCACGTCTCCTTCCAAGATGTTTGGTGGTTGTGTTGGATTTTCCTCCTTTAATGTCATATTTTTGTAAGACAAACTCTAGTAATTTTTAAACAATCATCATATTCTTAAACTCGAATATTCATGAGTAAAAAATTAATTTCTACAAGTTATATTGGTCCCATGAGAGGTGTTTGTGCCTCTTTTCAAGCCATTTGGTGGCGTTTTGTGTTTTCCTCCTTCAACGATATGTTTTCAAGACAAGTATAAAAACATTCCAATTATCATCATATTATAAAATTGGGAGTTCCACGAAGGCATGATCAATTCCTTCTAGTTACATTGGTCCCGTGCGAGCTGTTTGAGCCTCTTACGGGGTCGTTTGGGGGATATTTTGATTTTTCACCCTTCAATAACATATTTTCAAGTCGAAGTTTGGATATTTGAAAATTATCACCATATTCTCAAACTGTGATTCCATTGACTAAAGGGTCAATTGCTATAAGTTAAATTGGTCCATACGAGGTGTTCGTATCTCTTTATGGTGGCTACTTTTGGTTTTCTCCTTTTAACGATATGTTTTTAATTCAAAGTCTATATATTTTTAAATTATCATCATTTTCTCAAACCGAGAGTATCGTGAAGACACAATTATTTCCTACTTGCCATTGTGGTCCCATGTGAGGTGCATGTGCCTCCTTCTAAGCAGTTTAGGGGTTGTTTTGGATTTTCTCTCATTAATGACATGTTTTTAATTTAAGCCTAGATATTTTTAAATTATATTCATATTCCCAAATCGATAATGTTGTGATCACACGACCAGTTCCTACGAGTTAAATTGGTCCCATTGAGAAGTGCCTCTTACAGGGTCTTTTGGTGGTTGTTTTACATTTCTCCCTTTAACAACTTATTTTCAAGATAAGGCTAGATGTTTTCAAATTATCTTCATATTCTAAAATTGATAGTGTTAAGACTAAACAGTTAGGATACGGTCAGTTCCTATTAGTTACATGGATGTGGGCGAGGTGTTTATTCCTTTTACGAGGCCATTATGTAGTTGTTTTACATTTTTTCCTTTGACAACATGTTTTTAAAGCTAAATCTCGAGATTTGCAAATTATCATTAAATTCTCAAACCAGGAGTCCTGTAAGAAGACGACTAATTCCTACGAATGACATTGGTCACGTGTGAGGTGTTAGTGCCTCTTACGATGTTGTTAAGTGATTTCTTTGAAATTTATCTTTAAGGATTTGTTAACTACCCTAAGTCTTGAGATGTACAAATTATCATCATATTCTCATACCACGAGTCCCCTAACTATATGATCGATTTCTATGAATTACATTGGTCATGTGCGAGGTGTTACCTCTTTTGTGATTTGTCTCTTTAACGATATGTTTTGAAGTCTAAGCATATAGATTTGCAAATTATTGTCATATTGTCAAAGTAAGAATCCCTTGACGATACGATTAATTCTTAAAAGTTACATTGGATCTAAACGTGGTCTGGGTGCCTCTTATGGGGAAGTTTGTTTATTATTTTACATTTCATCCTTTAACGATATGTTTTAGAGCCAAAGTATTGAGATATTCAAATTATTATCATATTCTCAAATCTAGGGATGGACAAAAAAAAGACCGACCCGATTGACCCGATTGGATCGGACCGGACCGGACCCACTTTTATAGGCTTTTTTTATAAATTGGTCCTAATTAGGTCCTAAATTAAGAGACCCAAAATATTCGGTTCGGTCTAAAATATCAATTATAAATTCGATCTTGGGACCTGACCGGACCGTTTAATTAAATATTATATAATATATATTAATTTTATTTTATATAAATATATCATATACTAAACCCTAAAGACTAAAGACACAAGAGATAAAAAAAAAGCCACGGCCTCTCTCTCTCTCCTCATTTTAGTCTTCATCTTCTCTTCCTCTCTCTCTCCAACTCGGTCACTCTCTCCTCTCCACACTTTTCTCTTCATCGTTTCTTCCTCTGTCTCTCCAACTCTCCGGTCGACGGTCGATCGATCACCACACCACCATGAACACATGATCTGGTGCTCTGAACACCATATCCACACCTGTTATTCCTCCAGTTGCGATGCATTACTCCACTGTAGCAGCGGCTATTTGGTGAGTAAAGAGATAGCCACGGTTGCGACGGCGAGAAAAGAGACAACCACAGTTGTTCCTCCGGTTGCGATGAACAACGCCACCGGGACTATACCGGTGACGGCGAGAAAATAGATAGGGGTAAATATATGCCCTATTTTTTATGTTATAAGAGTACATAAAAGTTTTGTTATACGAGTACATCGTGGTAACTATATGCCCTATTTTTATGATCAATTATTTTGGTCATTGGTAACTATGAACATGTTTGGTTTTTGATTTTTGATTTTGGTTTGGTTTTTGATTTTGATAAGGTATTGCATCAGGTATTCATCCTCTGGTTCTATAAAGAGAATAACCCGCGCCAACATGATTTTCAAAAATAAAAAATAAGTTCAACTATATGATAAACACAACAATTCAAGACCATCGAAATATAATAAATTTCTAAACTATACCTCGTAGTTTTTCTTTGTAAGCCTCTCAAGGAATGGAGATTTATTTAACTGTTCCTTCCTGGTTCCTGTAATGTAGAAGTTATCCTTTTGACCTGATCTCATTCTTAAGATGTATTGATCTACAGGTGTCAGTTTACCCTCCGACTTTGTGCTTTAAAATCAAATAAAGGTAACATGATGTCATTGAATGTGTAAGCAAAAGTAAAAAGAAAGCAAACAAAACTTGTATTTACGTGGAACATGAAAAATACCTTTTAAATCTAAGAAGTTTGACCAAGTGGAATATGGTTGTTTTTCCCCTACCTATGATGTATTTGGTGTTTTAAAGTCTAGTCTAGAGAAAATTAATCCCTAAACTATCACAATATTTTAGAGCAAATTTTCTCTGTTCTGTTTGTCAATTTTACATTTTGTTATTTTTTTCCCATGTGTATATGGATGGAGTGAGTGAAGATCTGTGAATGCTACTTTACATGGTTCACCAGCGTCGCCAAGAAGAACTCATCCCGTGCAATAAAAACGGAAAAATGCATCTACGGTATGGGATCACTTCCATAAAAATACTGATGTTAAAAGGCCTAGAGCTATTTGTAATTATTGTGATGGATTGATGCGCCTTTTAGAGGAGGTGGAGGAGACTCGAGGGCTTTGTTTTAGCTTACTTTTGAAGCTATTTTGTATTTTATTTTTATTCTAGACTATGGGACTTGTAATATGGTGGACATGTAATATTTTCTTAGGTCGGACATGTAATATTTTCTTATGGTGCTTGCTTGGACATGTAATATTTTCTTATAGTGGACGTGTATTACTTTTGAAGCTATTTTACTGTTTGCATATTATTGGGCAAAACAACACATTTGAAGGAAAAAATAGCACCTTAAATGGGGCAAAACAACACTATTTCAATGGCAAAACAACACTATTTCAATTACAAAACAGCACCTAAAAGGTGCAAAACAACACTTAAAATGTTCAAAACAGCCTTTAAATAGTATAAACAACAAAAAATTAACAGGTTTTTATTGAAAAAAAAGTAAATAAATGTAAAAAATGCATCGAATATTAACCGAACAAGACCAAAAATAGCCTAGACCGATTAAATAGGCTAAACCGATTAAATTGGTCCGAATTAGGTCTTCTCAAATATAGGACCGAATAATTCGGTCCAACACCTAAAATGATCAAAAAATGGATCGGACCGTGCCCACCCCTACTCAAATCGGGTGTGTTGTGGGGGCACAATCAGTTGTTATGAGTTGCATTGGTCACATGCGAGTGTTGTTGCCTCTTATGAGGCCGTTTTGTTATGGTTTTGTATTTTTCCCTCTAATGAACTGCTTTCAATCCAAATTCTTGAGATTTAGAAATTATTATCATATTCTCAAAACAGAAGTACCGTGAGGGGAAATAGTCAACTCCGACTAGTTAAATTGGTCATGTGCTAAGTGTTTATGCCTCTTACGGGGCCGTTTGGAGAATCTTTTGAGTTTTCACCCTTTAGTTGCTTATTTTTAAGCTTAAGCCTAGAGATTTGAAAATTATCAACAAATTCTCAAACTAGGAGTCCCGTGAGGACATCTAGTTCCCATAAGTTATATTGGTTCCACACAAAGTGATAGTGCCTCTAACGGAGCCGTTCGATTGATGTTTTTGGTTTTTTCACTTTAGCAGAGTGCTATTAAGACTAAGTATAGATATTTTAAAACTACCATCATTATTAAACTAGGAGATTCTTTGGGACAGAGTTAGGTCCTACGAGTAACATTATTCCCGTGTGAGGTGTTCGTGCTTCTTACAGGGCCATTTATGGCTTTTTTGAGGTTTGGCCCATTAATGACATGTTTTAAAGCCTAAGTCTAGAGATTTTCAAATTATCGTCATATTTATAAATGAGGAGCGCTTAAGGGAACGATCAGTGCCTACGAGTTACGTTGGTCTTGTGCGAGGTGTTGGGACCTCTTATAGGGCCGTTTGGGGGTTGTTTTCATTTTTGCCTTTTAACGATATGTTTTAAAACATAACACCCATTTTTAAATTATCATCACATTTCCAAACCATGAGTCCATATACTACATGGTATGTTCTTACAAGTAATATTAGTCTCATGCATAGTGATCATGGCTCTAACAGGGCCTTTTTTTTTTGGGGGGGGGGGGGGGGGGGGGAGGTTACTATTTATGAGAATTTTTTCAAGCCCAAGTATAAATATTTACAAATTATCATTATATTATCTAACCAAGAGGCTTGTGAGGACCCGATCAGTTCCTAAGAATTAAATTGGTCCCGTGCGAGGGGTTAATGCCTCTCACGGGTCATTATGGTGTTGTTGTGAGTTTTCTCCCTTTGATATATTTTCAAACCTAATTCTAGAGATTTGTAAATAATACAATGTTCTAAACAAGGAGCCCCATGAGGACACAAGCAGTTCCTATAAGTTTCAAAACTCCCATGCAGAGTGTCGTTCTTCAAACTAAGAAATTTGAGGGTTATTTTTTGTTCTTGTCCTTTAACAACACGTTTTCAAACCTAAGTCTAGATAATGGAAAATTCTTTTCATATTCTCAAATTGAGAGTGGAGTGAGGGCATGGTCAGTTCAAATAAATTACATTTGTCCTGTGCAAGGTGTTTCTACCTCTAATATATCCATTTTGGGGTTTATTTTGCGTCTTTTCCCTAAAAGGACATGTTTTTAAGCCTAATTCAAGACAATTTCAAACAATTGTCATATTATTGAATTGGGATCCTATGAGGATACAAACATTTCATACGAGTTAATTTTGTCATGTGCACGGTGATAGTTCCTCTAACAGGGTTGTTCAGTTGTTGTTTTGTGTTTTTCCACTTTAGGGGCATGTTTTTAAACAAAGATCTAGTGATTTTTGAACTATTGTCGTTATCAAACTAGGTTATGCATGAAGACATAGTCAGTTCCTACGAGTAGCATTTGTCATGTGTGAGGTGTTCATGCCTATTTCTAAGCCATTTGGTGGTTATTTTGCATTTTCATCCTATAATGGTATGTTTTCAAACCAATTATAGAGATTTGCAAATTATTATCATATCCTCATACATGGATTTTCGTGATGGCCCGATTAGTGATGACTAGTTTCATTGGTCTCGTGCGAGGTGCTCATGCTCCTTACAAGGCCATTTGGGAGATTTTTTTGGATTTCGCCTTTTAGTGGAACGTTTTTAATTATATGTCTAGAGATTTGCATATTATCATCATATTTTGAAGACATTAGTTCCTTGAGGATATGACTAGCTGCTACGAGTTACATTGGTCATTTGCAAAGTTTTGTTACCTCTTATGGGGCCTATCGGGTGTTATTGTGCATTTGAACCATTTTAATACTATGTTTCAAGTATAATTCCTTAGATTTCCTAATTATTATCACATTCCCAACATGTAAGTCTCATGACTATACGATCTCTTCCAACGAGTTATATTGGTCCCATGTGTGGTGTTCATGGCTCTAACGGGGCTGTTGGGAGGTCATTTTGGGTTTTCACCATTTAACATAATATTTTCAAAATTATTGTCATATTCTCTAACCAAGAGAACCTTTAGGACACTACCAATTCCTAAATGTAAATTTGGTCCACTGTTAGGTGTTGGTTTCCCTCATGGAGCCGTTTAGGTGATGTTGTGGGTTTCTTCCCTTTAACGATGTGTTTTCAAACCTAATTCTAGAAATTTGAAAATAATATCATATTTTCAAATCGAGAGTCCCGTGAGGGGACGATCAATTCCTATAAGTTACATAAGTCATCTGCAGGGTGTCAGTACTTCTAACATGGCTATTTGGGGATTATTTCGTGCTTTTGCCATGTAATGACATGTTTTCAAACCCCATTCTAGAGATTGGAAAATTCTTCTCATATTATCAAATCGAGAATGGTGTGAGGGAATGGTCAGTTCCAAGGAATTACATTGGTCTCATACGAGGTGTTCCTACCTCTTATAGGGCCATTTTGGGGGTTGTTTTGTGTCCTCACCCAAAAATGACTTGTTTTCATGACTAAGTATAGAGCTTTTCCAATTATCATCATATTCTCACACCGGTATCCCATGAGGACATGACCAGTTCCTATAGTTTTATTGGTCCCCTGCAAGGTGTTCATCCATGTTTTCGAGACTTTTGGTATTTGTTTTTTTCATTCATCCTTTAAGGACATATTTTCCCGTCACGTTTAGAGATTTTCAAATTCTTGTTATATTCTCAAATAGTAGTTCCATGAGAGAACGATTAGTTTTGACTATTATTGGATGCATTGAACTTTGTCTATCTAACAAAGACAAGTCTAAATAGTAAAAATTATCATGATTTTCTCAAATCATGATTCACATAACTATACGGTTAGTTCCTATGAGTTACATTGGTCCCATGCGAGGTGTTTATGTCTCTTTCTGGCATGTTTGATGATTATTTTCAGTTTTCACCCTCTAATAACATGTTTTTAATCCTAAGCCTGAAGATTTGCAAATTATATTTACTACGAGTTACACTGGTCCCCGTGCAAGGTTTTCCTTCCTTTTTCTAATTCGTTTGCTGGTTGTTTTGCATTTTTCTCATTTAATGCCATGTTTTCAAGTCAAATCTAAAAATTTGATAATTATCATCATATTATCTTATCCGGAGTTTCGTGATGGCACGATTAGTTCTACTTATTACTTTGGTCCTATGCGAGATGTTTGTCCCTCTTACGAGGCTTTTTGGGTCGTTTTTATGTTTTCATACATTAACAGCATGTTTTCAATCATAATTCAAGAAATTTTAAAACTATCATCACATTCTCAAATTGGCAGGCCCTTGAGGACATGACCAGTTCCTACGAGTTATATGGGTCCTGTATGAGGTGTTGGGGCCTCTTTTGGGGCCATTCGAATGGTCTTTTGTGTTTTCTCCATTTAACAACATTTTTTTATGTTGAAGTATAGATATTTGGAAATTATAATCATATTCTCATAATAGTGGACACGTGAGGACACGATCAAGTTTTACGAGTTACATTAGTCCCTTGAGAGGTGTACTTGTTTTTTTTCCGAAATGATTGGCGGTTGTTTTGGGTTTTCATCCTCTAACATCATGTTTTTTTCCCAATTCTAGAGGTTTGTAATATCTTATTCTCAGACCGAGAGTGTCATGAGGACACAATCAGTTCTTACTAGATACATCGATCCCGTGTGCGTGTCCGTGCCTCTTACGAGGCCATTTGTAGACTATTTTGGGTTTTCTACCTTTAAAGACATGTTTTCAGGCCTAAGATTAGGTATTTTCAAATTCTCATCATATTTTCAACCTGAGAGTCCTGCGAGGACACGATAAGTTCCTACGAGTTACATTGGTCCCATATGAAGTGTTAGTACCTCTTATGTAGCCGTTTGGTGGCTATTTTTTTATTTTTTCCATTTAACGACATATTTTCAAGCTCAAATAAGAATTTTTTAAAATTATTATCATATTCTCAAATCGGGAGTGCTGTGAGAGAACAATAGATTTTAACTAGTTATATTGGTCCCATGCGAGGTGTTCGTGCCTCTAATGGAGCCATTTGGGAGGCCTTTTGGGTTGTTGCCCTTTCATGGAATTTTTCAAGCCTAATTTTAGAGATTTGAAAATTATCATTTTATTATCAAGTCGAGAGTCCCATGAGGGCATGGTCACTTCCAATGAGTTACATTCATTAACTTCGAGTTGTTATTTCCTTTAACGAGGTTGTTTGGTGTTTTTTGTGCATTTTCTTCCATTAATGACATGTTTTCAACCCTAAGTCTTCATAATTTAAAATCAACATCGTATTATAAAATTCTAAGTCTTATAACTACAGGATAAGTTCCTAAAGTTACATTAGTCCCGTGTGAGGTGTTTGTGTCTCATGTCGAGCCATTTTATGGTTGTATTGGGTTTTCGTCCTTTAATGATATGATTTTAAGCCTAAGTCGTGAGATTTGAAACTATCATCATATTATCCAACTAGGAGTCCCGTGAGGACGTGATTAGTTCCTACAAGTTACATTAGCTATGTGCAAGGCATTGACATTTGTTATAGGCCCATTTGTGGTTATATTTCTTTTTGGTACTTTAACATGTTTTCAAGCCTAAGCCTTGATTTTTTCAAATTATCTTCATATTCTCAAATTATAAGTCCCCTGATCACACAGTCAGTTTCCTACAAGTTATGATGGTCCCATATGAGGTGTATGTGCCTCTTATGGGGTTGTTTGGCTTATCTTTTCTGTTTCCACCTTATAAGCATTACGTCTAGAGATTTCCAAATCATCAACGTATTCTCTAACCTTGAGTCTCCTGAGTACACGACTAGCACCTACGAGTTATATTGCTCCCATGCGAGGTATTTGTGCCTCAGACAAAACCATTTAGAAGTTTTTTTTTCATTTTCTACCTATAACGACATATTTTTATACATAAGTCTAAAGATTTTTAAATTATCATCATATTCTAAAACCATGACTTTCGTGAATATAAAATTCCTTTCTACAGGTAAAATTGGTTCTATATGAGGTATTTGTATCTCTTTCGGGGACATTTGCATGTAGTTTTGGGCTTTGTCTCTTTAATGATATGTTTTTAAGCCTAAGTCCAGAGATTTGCAAGTTATCATCACATTTTTCAAATTCGGCGTCCCGTGGTAATGCGACCAAGTCCTAAAAGTTACATTGATCTTGAACGAGGTATGGGGGCCTTGTACGGGATTGTTTGGGGGCTATTTTGTATTTTCGTCCTTTAACGACATATTTTCAAGTATAAGTCTTCAAATTTGGAAGTTATCATCATATTCTCAAACTGCCAGTCTCGTGATTAGATGGTAACTTCCTACGAGTTACCTTTCAAATCAGGTAAATTGTTTTTAGATTCGAAATGAGGGGTTGGGTGGACCTAGGCTCATGGATTTGAATGAGAAAATCAATAATTTGATTAGAGATAAGTTGCATTGGTAACAGAGGATAATTGAGCTCGACCGTTCGAATTATACCAACCATTTTCAAAAATGTCTGATTTGAAAGATAATCTTGTGTATGTGGATACATATATAAACATACATGCTTGTATGTATTATTTATTTTGAATGAAGAAATTGGTTATATATTTTGAATGAAATAATTATATAGAAGGTAATGCTAGATATAATAAGTATATTTATACATGTTTGGAATGCAAGAATTGATTAGTGGGTAATTGCGTGCGTGTGTGTGTGTGTGTGTGTGTGTGCATGCGCGCGTGTGTGTATATTTATATGTATATATAAGGAAATAATGGTATTTTTTTCGTCTTCGTGACAAGTGGCAATTAATATGGCCTTTATAAAATTTTGCATTTAGTCTGTGTTAACTTCTATGTTGCAAAACGTCTATTCACTGCACAAAAAAAATCAGGCATAGTTTAAAACTATGCCAGAATCGATGGTGCCATATTTGAATTTAGCACGTTTTTGGTACGATTACAAAGCATGCCAGCTTGTGGCACTATCTGACATGATTTTGGAACAATATAAAACTATGCAAGTTTTTGACAAGATCTTTGATACGGTTCAAAACCGTGCCAAATTATATTAAATAAAAATAAAAATTAATTGGGACATTTTTCGCATCGTTTAAAACCTTGCCTCATTTTTTAGGGACAAAAAATATATTTATATGTAAACAAATCATGAGAATTAGAAAATTGCAAATCAAGCGAAAAATAGAGTATAATTGCAAAATTAACCTTTAAATTTGGGGTCGTTATCAATTTTAAATTCGATGTTTCAAAAGTTGCAATGTTAACAATCATTTTTTAAAATTAGTTAAATTGTATTCATCAATCTCATGTTTGTTGTAACAACCTACCAACATGTTCTAAATATCCCTTAAAGAAAAAGTAATTACCATGGAAATCTATAAAGATTATAAATTACCAAATTATCCAAAGAAACATTAGCAATCTGTGACATCCTGCCTAATTTAATACCGGGTGATCACTTCGTTATTAAATTAAATGAGAATATCCAGTTGGTTCAGATTATGCATCATTGTCGAAAACTTTATTATTAAATACTATCCAACTAATATATAAAAGGTTGATGAAAAATTTTTATCTTTTAATTTATTTAAAACTAGGTTACGAATAATTAAACATTCACCATTCACAGCAATCTCATATGATAGGAAATAACTTCAATAATAAATGAAACTGGAGAAAACATTTCCATTCTAAGTCCCAAATACAATAATCCAACATAAATAAACTAACAACTGAAGGAAGTAAATAACTAAATCCAAAATATTTGAATATCTTAATAGAAGAGGGGTAACATGGCCTAACTGATGAAATAACTCAAAAGGAAGAATGATAGACATAGAGGCGTCTACTGCCAAGGTCATGTAACTTCCATAGCAGCTATAGCTCGTAGAGTGAATGGATCTCCTATGCTTGGTGTCCCTATGGCTGGGCACCTAAAATAATTTGACAATAAAAATAGAATTACAGAAAATGGGTCAGAGCCCGAGTTGAAAATTGTTTAAAATCAGGGGGTACTTAAAATGACTTTATAGCACATATAAACTTCATGTTAGGTTATCTTACTCAATTGAGATGATCACCTCTCATCTAATGTTCATGCATAACGTTCCATCAAAACCTACTAGTTTATATTCCCATGCTAACTAGTTCTTTCCCATCTAACATCTAATTATATCCCAATATCGTTCCCATGTATAACCATTGTAATATACATAATACCTACAATCAACTTCTCTTTAACATGGATGAGTTCCATTTTAATTTAATATAGGTATATTGTTCACCAACTTAGTTCATTTCATATTTCATTATTATACACGTCTACTTAATTCACACAGTAGATAGTATCACAAGTACATATACATAAGCTCTATTATATATATATATATATATATATATATATATATATATATATATATATATATATATATATATATATATATATATATATATATATATATATTCAATACTGCACCCCTAGACACAGCTGCGGTGCATGCATACTCTGCTATCGTGTCCTGCTGCATCGCCCATTACATAAAGGACTAAAGCTTCAATCTCTCACGAACCATCAAAACAACCACACATATTGGAGGTGAACATAGTTCCAAACCGATGGACTATCCACATACATATGCACTCATACGATCATCATCACTATCATTCTCCCTGACAGCTCGTAGCTAGGTTCTATGCTCTAGTGGAACAAATCAAAATCCCACCTGAAGGCTCCTCAAGGCATCATTTTCCACAAAGCGCAACCTCTGCTCGATAGCAAGCATCGTAGGTATGTTATACACATAATAGTTCAATCCATAAATATACACACTACTTATTATATTCATTAGGTATTCATGCAACCTAAGTTATTGAAATTATATGTAGTGTATTCATCCCTACTGCCCACAATACTTTAACTACACGATTTACCTCTCTACGTATATACTCTTTAAGGTTATCACATTCCAACCCATCCACTTAGTAGTTAAACAATTTCCCCTCACTACTAAATTATGAAAATAAGCTACTCTAGAATAGGGTAGGTCCTATCCTCTCACTTAAAGGAACCTAGAAGGATTTTTAACTCATTTGGGCAAAATTTGGAGTTCCTAAAATCTCGTTAGAACCTAGGGATTCTCGTTCGAACAAGGTCGTTCGAATGAGTTTCTCACTTCAAATGAACTCTAAAATCTTCTTACTAATCTCATTGGAATTCTCATTCGAACGACCTGGGCAGGTCTTCGAACGAGAATTCAGGGTTCATCCCTGACTTCCAAAAGTTATGTTTTTCCTATTCATTCAATAAAAAAAATCACCCAAAACTCATCCTAATCCAAATTTAACAACTCTAAACCATATCCCCTAGTATTAGAACACCTTCCCATCCATTTTTAACTTCAGATCACTAAATTTATAACATAGATTTTGATTTATTTATCAAATATTCAACAAGCCCTAATTTTACATAATCTCCATTAACAACAATTTAATCCCAAATTTAATTTCTTGAAATCAACATATAAAACCTAGAATTATCATACCCAGACCATGGTTATTCAACTACATGCAAACCTATACACCCAATTAAAGATTAATAACCAAATTCAAACCCAAATTCATAATATCATGGTTATTCCATCAACTACATTAACATGAATCAGATATGCTCTAAAACATCAGCAAGATAAACACTTGCCTTTTTGTGAAGTTTTGATTCGCTGGATGAAATTGGTATAGGGCGATCCTCTCTTCACGATCTACGCATGGGTGTATTTTTTTTGTGAACTTGAGTCTTTATCCCTTGGCTCCTATGGAGTTCCTCTTCCTTTTTGGTTCTCTCTCTCTCTCTCACATAGGTTTGGAAACTCATAGATAGCCTATTACCCACGTACTTGTGACCACGCTTAAAATAATAATGGGTGGACAACCCTAGACTAAAATTAATCAGGAATCTCAAGTGGATCATTCTCAGCATCTTCTGGCGATAATAATTTAAACACGGATAACTACCGAATACTATAAAAAGAAGGTGCCAAAAAAAATATTAAAACTAACAAAGCAATAACCAAACAACATATTAACTACTGAACAAGATAACATAAGCTCAAGATGATAATAAAAGGGGTAATTCTAAATTAAAACATGAATTTACAAAATAAAATACCCGAATATGATGTTGGGTCACAGACAATACAATGAACTGAGCAAGGAAATATAAAAGTGATACACCTACAACACTTGGGTGTAAACCTGATATACAAACTGAACCCTAATCTAGATATACAAAAGATAGGAAACGACTATATCAAAATCCCGCAACAGTTCGCTACTGCCACGGCTCCACAACTATACTGGATAGATAACATCAATGGCGTCCTTACGGAGGAACACCTAAAATAATACAATATATATAGCAAGAGGAAAATATAAACAGGTCAGAGCCCAAGGTGTGAAAACATTTTTAGCAAGTGCATTAAAATTCATAATAATTATAAACTCATTATAACATGATTTGAGGTGGAGTCGCACTCTCCAGAAAAATCCAACTCACCCCTCAACTAGTGCGCGCACCTAAACATATGCACATGATCCTCAATTAACCACCCAATATCTAAAACCAAATCATAAACTTCCTATCCTAACTTACTCCACGCGCGTCTAAAATTCTATTAACTTAAAAATATACATATACATATACATATACATATACATATACATATACATATACATATTCTCTTATTAGAATTATCAAATTCTAGTTATTAACTTACATGAGTTATTAGCATCTAAATGCTAAGGACAAAACTTCTTCTAACTCTCAACACTGCACTGCGTTTCGTGCGTGGGACGTCTCGCAAGAAAAATCCAAACAAGGAACCCCCCCAATACACTACTCCTTGATAGTGTTGATTATCAAGATTCATTATGCCCTCAATGCACGAAACATATAACCCCAAATTACTTATTTAATATATAGGACTAAACGTCTCCCAACTCTCAGCAGTGCACTGTGTTTCATGCATGGGATGTCTCACAAAGCGAAATGCAAACAAGGAACCCCCGATACACTATACCATGACACTGTTGGTCGTCGGGATCCATTATTCCCTCATTGTACGATGCATATAACATCATCCACTTAAATAATATCTTACTCCAGATTATTTTCATAAAACCTTGTTTCACTATAACATGAAAATCTGAGTACTAAGGACTAAACTTATCCCCACTCCCAATATTGCACTGCGTTTCGTGCCTGGGACGTCTCGCAAGAGAAATCCAAACAAGGAACCCCCCGATACACTACTCCTTGACAATATTGATCGTTGAGATCCATTACGCCCTCGGTACCCCACACATAACTATGAATACATATAAGGAGCAACAATTTCTAATCACATAAATAATATAATGCTCTGAACCTTTTAGGGGTCTATAACATCAATCAAGTTATAAAGCACAAACATGCGACCCTAACAATCAAGTACACATAACACACTTTGTGTACAATTAAATATCCAAAATCCAATCACACACGGATATACCAAATACATCACAATGTTATCATCTTTCAGGAATTACTCACTTTATCCCGGGTTACCATATATCAGACTATTATCACACCGCCATGGTAATAAAACAAATCACAACGTATGGGAAGCGATCGTAGTTCCTAATTGGAGAGTGAGACTGAATCATACCCAAGACTTCTCATCCCCAAATAAATCACACAATAAATAATGGACGACTATGACCTGGGGACTATACGCACCCTGCTCCTCAAGCCAGGGGCCTCACCCACATCGCGCAACTTCCCATGATAGCAATGGAGGGTATGCCCACATAATAAATAAATAAATATATATATATATATATATATATATATATATATATATATATATATATATATATATATATATATATATCATTCACATTGGATATATATACAATCACATCATATAAATGCAACCAATCACACAAGGTATATACAATTACGCCATATAGGTATACATACTATATTACGCCCGTAAGTAAGGGAAGTGAATTCATTTATTCTATATAACTCTCATTATACTAACCGTTGCTAACTCGCATACCTTCATAACTTATATACACAATTTAATCCGTCCCTTGAAGCTCATCCATTACACCTATGAATATGGAAAGTCTCCCAATTCAAACAACCTTGAGGATACATTCTATTTCCGATGTTTTAGAGGTTGAATCTTCCTCGAAATCGCGTAGTAGCCGGAATCTCCAAGCTTTTCCTCTCTTTCTCTTCTTCCTCTCCTCTTCTCTCTCTCTAGGTATTTCTCTTTTCTCAAATGAGAATGGCTTCTCACGTAGGCTTCTAAGCCTTAAATCCAAGATACCCAACTTTAACTGATAAAACACACTTTAAATGACTCAGTTGCCATCCACACATCCAATTCGAGCCAAACAAACATAAAAATATTTCAAAACTCAAATAATACCCAAGTACAGTCATTTAAACTATCTCAACCCTTCCGGGATCAACCGCACACTCAGAATCGTCATTCCAAATACTTTCTAACATCCTCAAATTTTGACCGCAATTGCCAATTCAAAATTTCTCCAATTAAAATAATATTATTTCTCCCAAAATAATTAAATTATTAGTCCTGAAAATCACGGGGTATTATAATAGTCTTCCTTTTCAATTTTCTATTTTCGTCCATTTTAATTCTCTAAAATCTCAGAACACTAAATACCCCTCTGGGTGTCGGTTTGGCCTAAATTTCCCCGTAACCCAAATAAAACACCCGAGTCGAGTTTTTTGACAATCTCAACCCTTTCGGACTCATTGACGTACTCGAAATGGTCATACGAGTTACTTAAAAATAAATTATATTTTAATCAAATAAAATAATACCGACACGACTCACATGCGCATCCCAACTAAGTATATTGTAAGTGCCATATTTTTCGCTTCCGACCATAATAATATTTTCTTAATCATATATTACCATACTCGTAAGGTAATATTCAACATAATTGTCATCAATAAATACTAACTCTCATCATGCTAGTAATTATTACATTTAAATCCGGATTAATTATAAATAAATTTACTCCATTTTAATTTAATTAATCCTAATTCCATAATTAAAATAAAATCCCTCAAAAATACGGGGTATTACATACTTCCCCCCTAATAATGAAATTTTGTCCCGAAATTTCGAAAAGAACAAAATTAAGGTGTATCTGGTAGGAACAAATCTAGATATTTATCTCGCATGCCATCCTCACGCTCCCAGGTAGTCTCCTCTACATTATGATGCCGCCACTGTACTTGTACTAACGGCATTATCTTTAACCTCAGTGTTCGCTCACTACGGTCTAGAATCACAATTGGCCCTTCCTCATAGGAACTATCAAGTTGTAGATCAATCTCCTCTAAGGAAATATGGGTGTGGGCCAAGTTATCCCGAAGATATCTCCTCAGCGAGGAAATATGGAACACATCATGAATCCTATGGAGGAGCTCTGGTAACACAAATCTATAAGCTACTGGCCCAATCCACTCAATAATAGGGAATGACCCTACATATCTCGATGTCAACTTCCCTTTCTTCCCAAACCGCATTACTCCCTTCATAGGGGATACTCGCAACAATGTCTGATCCCCCACACTGAACTCCCTGAAGGACCTCTTGGCATCGACATAACTCTTCTTCCTATCTTGAGCAACCCAAATGTCACTCCGTATCATCTCAATCTTAGCCGAGGTCTCCTGAATTACCTGTGGCCCAAGTATCTTGTTATCCCCCACCTCAAGCCAACATAATGGGGAATGACAAGTTCTACTCGAATGGAGCCGTGCTAATAGTAAACTGGTAGGATTTATTATAAGCAAACTCCACCTGTGGAAGGTACTTCTTCCATCCCCCTCCAAAATTAAGGATACACATCCGCAACATATCCTCTACCATCTTATTCGTTTGCTCTATCTACCCATCCATTTGCGAGTGATAGTTCGAACTTAATCATAACTCTGTACCCATGGCCTACTGGTATCTCTCCCAAAATTTGGACACAAAATCTTATCTCGGTCGGACACAATATCAAGGGGCATTCCGTGGAGTCTCACGATCTCGGCAATGAAGATATGAGTATATTGTCCCATAGTATAGTCGGTCCGGACTGGAAGAAAGTGAGCTACCTTGGTCAACCGATCCACAATCACCCATATTGAATCGTGACCCCTCTGTGATGTAGGTAGCCCTGTGATGAAAACCATGGAAATGATCTCCCATTTCCACATAGGGATTTGTAATTAATGACTGTAGTAATCATCCCGGTCTCCGATGGTCAGACTTCACTAGCTGACAGGTGGCACACTTCGACACAAACTCGGCGATGTCCATTTTCATGCCACTTCACCAATATCATCGCTTCATATTCTGGTACATCTTATCCCCTTCGAGATGTATCGCAAATCATGAACCATGTGACTCAGCCATCACCGCATGTCGTAAACCACCATCAGAGCTCACGGAGAAGGACTTTTATCCTTCAAATAGAATTTGGATAATTCGATCCTGACAGAAGGGATCCGATGCCTGAGCTTGTATCACCCTGGTAACTATCTTTGGTGTAATCGTCATCACCGACATAAATGAGTGGGCATTTGCATCCTGATGCCCGAGTTCTTTCCATTTTGCCTTCCACATCCACTAACATATATTTAGCTCCTGCTACATGAACAGATACTGCAGTGACTTTTGATCTGTGAACAAGAAAAAAAATTCCCCCAAGAGATAATGTCTCCATATCCGCAGTGTAAACACGACTACCGCTAACTCCAAGTCGTGGGTGGGGTAACTCCTATCTTAAGGCTTAAGCTTACGGGAATCATAAGTAATCGCCTTTTTCTCATGCGAAAGCACACCCCCAGGTCCTAGTAAGAACGCATCAGTGTAAACAAGGTATTTCATGCCTGGCCTAGCTAGGGCTAGAACTAGTGATGAAGTCACCTTGTCCTTCATCTCATCAAAAGACAACTGGCAGGAATCATCCCATATGAATGGAACCCCCTTGTGAGTCAAGTTTTTCAATGGACCCGCTATCTTCGAGAATCCACGAATGAACCGCATGTAGTATCCTGCCAGTCCCAAGAAATTACGTATCTCAATCAGCGTCGTGGACTGTCCCCACTCCCTCACCGCTGACACATTCCCTAGATCTACTGATATCACTTCCATAGAAACGATGTGCCCCAATAATTGAACCTCTCTCATCCAGAACCCACATTTCTCATATTTCGCATATAACTCATGTTCACGGAGAGTCTATAAAACCATCCTTAGATGCTCATCATGCTCTTCCCCAATCCGGGAATAAATCAGAATGTCATCAATGAAAATAATGTTAAATTGATCTAAGAACTCTCTGAACACCCTGTTCATCAAGTCCATGAAGACTTCCGCTGCATTAGTTAGACCAAATGGCATAACCCTGAACTCATAAGATTTATACCTCATCCGAAAATAAGTCTTAGGGACATCCTTCTCCCTAATACATAATTTTTGGTACCCCGACCTCGAGTATATCTTCAAAAAATAACAAGTTCCCCTCAACTGGTCGAATAGGTCATCAATTTGGGGCAACGGATATTTATTCTGTATCGTGACCTTATTCAACTCTCGATAATCTACACATAACCATAACAAACCATCTTTATTCTTTACGAATAGCACAAGAGCGCCCCAAGGTGAGGTACTCCTACGGATGAAATCCTGACCCAATAACTGCTCGATCTGATCACGTAGCTCCCTCATCTCTTCCGGAGCCATATGGTAAGGTGAACGGGCAACCGTCCGAGTGCCTGTCACTAAATCTATTACAAACTCTATCTCCCTGCTGGGCGATAATCCCGATATGCCCTGAAATACATCAGTGAACTCATGAACAATCAGAATCGAATCAAGTGGTATAACCACTCCCTTAGATGTATCCTCCTATGTATAATATAAATAGGTTGACGAACCTCCCTCAGGACGAGGCATCACCACCAAAAATATCTCCTGATCCGGGATGCCAAACACTTTACTACGGCTATAGCAATCATTCATAGACCTATATGTAACTAGACAATCCATCATGATAATAGAGTCATACTCGTGCATTTCTAAGACAAGAATATCGGCTGGTAAAATCAATTTCCCAATCTCTAACCTTACTCCCCGACATATAAAGAATATCAAAGACCCATAGCCCATTGATGAGTATACACTAGTAAATATGCTATCTAATGTGTCTAACCCCATGGCTCATGCAAAACTAGTGGTAATGAAGCTATATAAAGCCCCCATGTCAAATAATATCCACCCCATTATCCCCTAAATAGAAAACATACCCTCGATTGTGGGCGGGGCCTGATGAATCGCGACATGATGGACGTTGTATAAACGTCCATACTAGAACTATCCCTACAGCACTGGATCTTCTAGAATGGCTGGCAAAGCTGGTATCTGGGGTGGTGCTAGGAAGGTGACTGGGAATAGTGGTCGGTGGGGCTCCTGTCAAGCGCTCGGATGATGTTATTGCTGCTGTGGGGCTCTACCCCTCTGAGGACAATCCTGGCATTTGTGGCCATTATTTCCATAAGTAAATCATCTCCCTAGGAAGTTTCCTCCCCTATTCCCCTGCTGGCCTCGACCATGATGGTCATTTCCACCCCTCCCCTGGCCCTGTTGAAATCTATGATGCTCCTATTGGCCCTGCTGAACAGCCTAGTCCTTATGGCTCTACTTAAAACCTACCTGGCCCGGTCTAAAATCTCCAAAACAGAATCGCTTAGAAAGGTCCCCTTGATGGGAGCTCTGCTTACCCTAATAGACCTATCCCTGAGTTGCGGGTGCCCCACCGGCACTACTACCTCCTGTTCGGCCCTACTAGCTAGACTCCCCGACTCATTTGCTTCCCTGTTTATGGATGCGATGGTCCTGACAATATAGTAGGGCAACATTAACCACATCAGAATAAGTGGCCAATGAAAGATTCCCTAACAAATGTGACACCCCTCCCAATTAAATATCGGGTGATCAGTCCTTTATAAAATTTAAAACAGAATGTTCGGTTGGTTCATTCTTAGCATCACTGTCCAAAATATAATAACCTTACTAAGCACCTAATAATTAATTAAGCTAGTGTCAAAGTATTTTCCTTTCTAAAAATAATCTTTCAATTATTAATCCAAGAATATAAATATCATCCATCCACCACAATTAAGTAATATAAATACTGAATCAGAATCATATGTTGAATTAAATAAGATTGGATAAAACATCCCAGTTCAAAACTCTAAACCAAGAACCATAGTAACAATAAATCCAAATGAAAATGAACGAAAAGTAAACTGAACATAATCTCTTATAAAATGTCTAAGTAATGGGAGACACATGCCCTAAACAGATAGTCTATAGAATGGAGTGAATTGATGGAGTCGTCTAATGCGAAGACCTACAGCTTCCACAACAGTTGCAGTACGCCAAGCAATCCAAATCTCTAAGCCTGGTGTCCCTGTGGCTCAGCACCTAATATAATACATAGGTATAGTAAGTGAGAGAAGAGATGTAACAAAACGGGTTAGAGCCCGATGTGTAAAAATATTTGTTTTAGCAAGTATTTAAAATTTGAAATAAAGCACCCCAAGGCTAAAGCTGTAGTGCATTGCATACTCTGCTATCATGTCCCGGTGAATCTCGTACTCTAATATGGATTGTCGGTTCGGAAGTGTCCCATGAACCATATACACAAAACACACAAAGTGGCGGCGAACATAGTTCACATACCTATGGGTCACGCACATACTTACGCTCAACACACAAATACATCTTCACAGTACTATGTTCTGAGATACGAGTCAAATATCCCCCCAAAGGTCACCTAGGATAAGGCCGTCTCTACACAACCCCCCGTGATGGCAAGCAGCTAGGTATGTCATACACATAATATTAAACAAGTAATAGGTATCCACACATCCTATTAATAGTTATGGTTATTCTCCCAACCTTATTGTATATGTTCCATACATATTGTATCCTTATTATTACGTATTTTATAGTATTACTAAATTACCACAATTCTTTAGTAATTTCCAAAGTAACTCTTCCTTCCAGATTAATTAAAGTATAAAACTCACATACTTTCTCGTAGACTTGCCTCATTTCAAATCTATTAACTGGTAATTTCTCTCACTCGTAAAGACTGGAAACTTTCAAAACTTTCAATTAAGTAATATAAATACTGAATCAGAATCATAATTAAGTAATATAAATACTGAATCAGAATCACATGCTGAATTAAATAAGACTGGAAGCTTTCAAAACTGACCCTAAGGAATTTCTCAGAAATTCATACTGTCTCTCGAACCAGATGGCATGTCGTTCGAACGAATGCCACGTGTCGTTCGAGCGATTTCGCACGATACGCAATCTTGCTTGAACGGCTTCGCGCGACTTCGTACGAGATTGCACTGTTCGTCTTCCTATCCATATTTTCAGTGTTTTTCACCATTTTTAACCCTAAAACCTGTAATTTAACATCCCAAACTACAATCAATCAATCCCAATTCGAATCCCAACAATTTCGCATGGTTTCTAACATCCTAAAATCATTATATCATTACTAATCATCACAGAATTATGAAATCCCCAAATTTATTAACTAAAACTCTAGTTCTTCAATTTCTTATTCAAGAACACATGTTTCCCAGATTTGTTCTTCACATAAGTTCATCAAAACGTGATTTTTAATCTACATGCGTGGAGGGTTTCAATTTAACAAATCTCATATTCAATTTACACATCCTAATTCTCCAATTTTCATCACTTTTCTGAACCAAAACATGTTTATAACATCCCTATACTAACATAAGTATGATAAATGATAAGGTACAGCAAGTAATAAACACTTGCCTTGAATTAGTCGTCTGATTTCTTGACGTTGTTGATATGGGTGTGTTCCCCTCGTCCCAATCTACATGGTGGTGGGGTTGGTGGTTGTGCAAGGTGGTGATAATTGAGCCTTCCCTCTTGGAAATTGGTTCTTCGTCACACATCCTATGGCCGTTCTTTACTTTTTGTATCTCTCAACCCTAATGGACTTTCCTTGGCTGATAAAATAACTCTTCATTTTCGTCCACTAATTAAACTCAAAAATACAATTTACCATAATGTCCTCTCGGGGTGCCGGTTAGGCTTAAAATTGCCACGGGACTCAAACTAAACACCCGGGTATACTATTTTGACTATCTCGACCCTTTTGGACTCAATGGCGCACTCAAAATGACCGTACGAGTTACCCAAAAATAATTAATCTTTTATTCCATCAAATTAGTTCCGACATGACTCACACGCGCGTCTAACTTAATTTACTAAACTGTTGTATTTCTTATCCTTAACTATTTATCGAAGCGTATAGTTCCATATTACATATCACACAGTAATATTCAATCAATATGTATTAACCCTTGGCACGCTAGTTAATATTTGTTTTAAATTCGGATTAATTAATCAATTAAATTCTCACATTTTAATTTAATTAATCCCACAATAATAATTAATCTCATATTTATTTAAATCATAAAAATATGGGGTATTACATACTCCCCCCTAATAACGGAATTTTGTCTTGAAATTCAAGAAATAAGGTATACTTGGTACGAATAAGTTTGGATAATTCTCTCACATATCCGCCTCACGCTCCCAACTAGATTCCTCCGCATTGTGATGCTGCCACTGCACCCAAACAAGTGGAATTACCTTTGACCTCAGCCTCCTCTCACTATAATCTAGGATAGCCACCGGTCTCTCCTTATATGAATTGTCTAGTTGTAACTCAATCTCCTCAATCACGATGTGAGTGTGTGCCAACTCATCCCGAAGGTACCACCTCAGTGACAAAATGTGGAACACATCATGGATACGATGCACGTGTTTCGAAAACCCAATCCTGTAAGTAACTGGTCCGACCCTCTTTATAATAGGGAATGGTACAATGTATCTCGAAGCCAATTTCCCTTTCTTCCCAAATCTCATTACTCCCTTCATCGGAGATACTCTCAACAAAACCTGGTCCCCCACTACGAACTCTCAAAAGGACCTCTTAGCATCGGCGTAGCTTTTCTGTCTATCCTATGATACCCCTATGCGATCCCGAATCATATCGATCCTTCTTGAAGTATCCTGAATTACGTCTGGCTCGAGTAGCTTGTTATCTCCCACCTCTAGCCAACAAGCTGGAGAACAACAAGGTCTACCATACAATGCCTCGAATGGGGCCATGCCAATCGTAAACTGATAGGAGTTGTTATAAGAAAACTCCACCAGTGGAAGGTACTGCTCCCAACCTCTCCCAAAATCAAGGATACATATGTCCAACATGTCCTCGAGCATATGATTAGTGCGCTCAGTCTGCTCATCGATCTACGGGTGATATGTTATACTCAACCGCAACTCAGTACCCATAGCCTCCTAGAAACTCTCCCAAAAATAAGATACAAACATCGTGTCTCTATCTGACACTATATTAAGAGGCACACCATGCAGTCTCACTATCTCTACAATAAATATTTGAGCATACTTTCCCGATGTATAGTCTATCCTGACTGGCAGAAAATGGGCTACTTTCATCAATCGGTCCATAATAACCCCTATAGAATCGTGCCCTCTCTGCGAAGTAGGTAATTCTACAATGAAATCCATGGAAATGCCCTCCCATTTCCACGTTGGGATCTCTAATGGTTGAAGTAAACCTGGTGGTCTCTGGTGGTCCACTTTCACTGGCTGACAAGTGGTACACTTGGAGACGAACTTCACAATGTCTCTCTTCATTCCGCTCCACCAGTACTATATCCTGGTACATTTTTTCCCCTTTGGGGTATACTGCAAATCAGGACCCATGCGACTCCATCATCACTGCATGTCGAAGGTCCTCACCCTCTGGAACAACGAATCTCCCATGGAAGCGCAAACCACCCTCGGATCTCACTGAGTAAGACTCAGCTCCACCAGCTAAAAGCTGCCTAATCCGTTCTTGACAGCACGAATCCGCTGCTTGTGCCTGTACTACTCGCGTAACAATTTGAGGCATAACTGTCATCACAGACATAAATAATCGGGCCACGGCATCCTGATGTCCCAATTCCTTCCACTTTGCTTTCCATACTTTGGCCCTCTCATCCACTGGCCTACGGCTCAACGCGTCTTCTACCACGTTAGCCTTTCTTAGGTGCTATTGGATATTGAACTGATAATACTTCACGAATTCAAGCAATCGACTTTGACGCATATTCAGCTCTTTAGGCGTAAAGAGGTACTGTAGTGACTTGTGATCCGTGAATAAGTGAAATTTCTCCCCCATGAGATAGTGACTCCATATTCGAAGCGCAAACACGATTGTTGCTAACTCCAAGTCATGGGTGGGGTAGTTCCTCTCATAAGGCTTAAGCTTACGGGAAGCATAAGTTATAGCCTGGTCCTCCTACTGGAGCACACCCCCAAGTCTTAGTAAGGATGCATCTGTGTAGACTAGATACTCCATTCCTGGCATGGGCAGTGCTAAAACTGGTGCTGAAGTCAACTTGTCTTTCAGCTCATCGAAATCCAACTGGCAGGTATCTTCCCAGATAAATGGTACCCCTTTGCGAGTTAAATAAGCCAATGGGCCCACTATCTTCGAGAATCCCCGAATGAACCTCCTGTAGCATCCTGTTAGTCCCAAGAAACTACGTATCTCTGTCGGCGTCGTGGGTTGTCCCCACTCTCTAACCGCTGACACCTTCCCCGGGTCTATGGATATCCCTCTATCTGAAATGATGTGCCCCAAAAATTGGAACTCTTTCAGCCAAAATCCACATTTCTCATACTTTGCATACAACTCGTGCTGGCGCAGTGTGTGCAAAACTTGTCTCAAATGTTAGGCATGCTCCTCCTCAGTCTGAGAGTAAATCAGAATGTCATCTATGAAGACAATGAAAAACCGATCCAGGAATTCTCTGAACACCCTGTTCATCAAGTCCATAAACACGGCTGGGGCGTTGGTTAGCCCAAAAGGCATAACCCTGAACTCATAGGAACCATATCTCGACAAGAAAGGCGTCTTCGACACATCCTGCTCCCTGATCCTTAACTGATGGTATCCCAACCTCAAGTCAATATTCGAAAAGAAGGCAGCTCCTCTCAACTGGTCGAATAAGTCATCGATTCGAGGAAATAGATACTTATTCCTTATTATGACCTTATTAAACTCTCGGTAATAAATACACAACCGTAACGATCCATCTCTCTTTTTAACGAACAGCACAGGGGAACCCCAAGGTGAAGTACTCCTATGAATAAACCCCTGGCCCAAAAACTGCTCTATCTGATCCCGAAGCTCTCTCATCTCCCCTAGGGCCATACGGTACGGTGCGCGAGCTATCGACCGAGTGCACGACGTTAAATCTATAACAAAGTCTATCTCTCTTCTAGGTGGTAATCCTAGAATATCCTGGAATGCATCAACGAATTCCCTCACCACCGATATCGAATCAAGCGGTATCACTACCTCCTTAGAGGTCTCTTCCTCTATATAGTACAAATGGGTGGATGATCCTCCCTCAGGACGAGGCATCGCCACCAGGTTCATCTCCTGATCATGTAAGGCAAAAATAATAGTCCTATTAAAATAATCGATAATGGCCCTATATGCAACAAGTCAATCCATACCGATGATCGCAACATACTCATACACCTCTAATACAAGCATGTCGGCCGGTAAGGTAAGTCTCCCAATCTCTATACCCACCCCTCGACATATAAAGTGAATTAGTGAACCACTACCCAAAGGCGAATCTACAAAATTAACAGTACTCTCTGGTGTAACTAATAAACCCAAAGTACGTGCAAACCTCGTGGAAATAAAACAATGTGTGGCCCCTGTATCAAATAAAATGCACCCAGAGTCCCTTGGATAGAAAACATACCCTCAATCACGGGTAGAGCCTGTGGGACTGCGGCCTGATGGAGGTTATAAACCTGTCTATATTGAGGTTGTCCCTACTAGACTGGGACCGCTGGAATAGCTAGCAATGCTGGCATCTTAGCTGGTGCTGGGAGGGCAGTGAGAAAAATCGGTCTCTGGGGCTTCTGTCGAGCACCCTGCTGCTGCTGCTATGGGGCCCCGCCCCTCTCAGGACAGTCATGTCGATTGTGTCCAGTCTTTCCACATATGAAACACTTCCCACCAAAGTTTCCCCCTCATTGCCCCTGCTGGCCGTTCCAACCTACCCCTTGGCCATATTATCCCTGCCTAAATTATTGCTGCCCCTGATGCCCCTCCTAGCCCTGATGGCCATGCTGACCCTGCTGGCTAAGCCTAAAACCTCCCTGACCCTAATGGAAACCCCCTGACCTGAATCGCTTAGAATCCCCCTATTGGGAACTCTTATCAACATGCCTCTGTTAACCCTGAGCTGGCTGTGCCCCGCTGGCACCATTACCTCCTATCCTGCCCGGTTGGCTGGACTCCCCCGCTTGTTTGGTCCTAGTCATATGGAAGCGGTGGTCTTGGAAATGCAGTAGTGCTACATTTAGCACATCATAATAGGTCTGTAATGAGAGGTTTCCTAGAAGATGCTGCTTGATCCTCCAGGTGAGGCCATCCATGAACATCTGAATGCACTTCTCCTCAGTTGGCACCTCCTCTGGTACCATGTTTGCCAATCGCGTGAACTCCTCCTCGTATTCCATAATTGTTCTCCCTTCCTGGGTGAGGTCTAAAAGTTTCTGCCTCATCTCAGTCTTGACGGTGGAAAGAAAGTACTTGCAGTCAAACTGCACCCAGAAATCACTAATCGTCAACATATCTCTCTCCTCTGTAGTAGTAGTGGATGCCCACGACTGTAAGGATACCCATATATGCTTAAAGGTAGCCAAAACCTGCCTCTGTACCTCAGTGCACTCATACATACAAAGGTCTCGCTGTATGTCCTTCTTCCACTGGCTAAAAATCACCATCTCAGAACCACCTGCAAACTCTGGAGGGTGCGCCTACTAACAGGCATCCCTAACTCTCTCCCGTGCAGTAGGGAAGGTGTGGGCAGGTGCTGGCGCTACTACTGGTTCATGTGTTGGTGCCTGCTGTACCACGATCAATGCTCCATTAACTGTCTGTGCAACGATGGCAGTAACTTCTGTAGCATTCATCATGCTCTGAGCTGGAACTAGTGGTTGCTCTGGCTGAGCATTCCTGTCCTTAGGTGCACGTCGAGGAGGCATCTGAGATGAGAAATTTTTTTATTAGTCCCCAGTTATCATTAAATCTTAAATAGCTAAAGACGTAAACGCACAATTAAGAATACAAAAATCCTAAATATAAGGCTCTACATCAAAGAACGCTAAGCTGAAAGCATGAAAAGCCGTACAGATCCTAAAGGACTCTAGAACCTGATGCTCTAATACCACATGTGACACCCTGCCCAATTAAATATCGGGTTATCAGTCCTTTATAAAATTTAAAATAGAATGTTCGGTTGGTTCATTCTTAGCATTACTGCCGAAAATATAATAACCTTATTAACCACCTAATAATTATTTAACCTAGTGTCAAAATATTTTCCTTTTTAAAAACAATCTTTCAATTATTAATCCAAGAATATAAATATCATCCATCCACCATAATTAAGTAATATAAATACTGAATCAGAATCACATGCTGAATTAAATAAGACTAGAAACATTCAAAACTGACCCTAAGGAATTTCTCGGAAATTCACATTGTCGCTCAAACCAGATGGCATGTCGTTCGAACGATTGCCACGTGTCGTTCGAGCGACTTCGCGCGAGATGCAATCTCGCTTGAACGAATTCGCACGAGATTGCACAGTTCGTCTTCCTGCCAAGATTTTCAGCATTTTTCACCATTTTAACCCTAAAACCTCTAATTTAACATCCCAAACTACAATCAATCAATCCCAATTCGAATCCTAACAATTTCACATGGTTTCTAACATCCTAAAATCATTATATCATTACTAATGATCACGGAATTATGAAATCCCCAAATTTATTCACTAAAACTCTAGTTCTTCAATTTCTTATTCAAGAACACATGTTTCCCAGATTTGTTCTTCACATAAGTTCATCAAAACATGATTTCTAATCTACATACACTAAGGGTTTCAATTTAACAAATCTCAGATTCAATTTACACATCCTAATTCTCCAATTTTCATCACGTTTATGAACCAAAACATGCTTATAACATCTATATACTAACATGAGTATGATAAATTCTAAGGTATAGCAAGTAATAAACACTTGCCTTGAATTAGTCGTCTGATTTCTTGACGTTGTTGGTATGGCTGTGCTCCCCTCGTCCCGATCTACACGGTGGTGGTGGTGGTCGTGCAAGGTGGTGCTAATTAAGCCTTTCCTCCTGGAAATTGGTTCTCCCTCACACCTCTTATGGCCGTTCTTTACTTTTTGTATCTCTCAACCCTAATGGAATTTCCTTGGTTGATAAAATAACTTTTCATTTTCGTCCATTAATTAAACCCACAAATGCAATTTACCATAATGCCCTCTCGGGGTACCAATTAGGCCTAAAATTGCTCCGAGACTCAAACTAAACACCCGGTAATACTATTTTGACTATCTCGACCCTTACGGACTCAATGGCCCACTAGAAATGACCATACGAGTTACCCAAAAATAATTAATCTTTTATTCCATTAAATTAGTCCCGACACGACTCACACGCGCGTCTGACTTAATTTACGAAACTGTCATATTTCGTATCCTTGACCATTTACCGAAGCGTATAGTTCCATAATACATATCACACAGTAATATTCAATAATAAGTATTAACTCTTGGCACGCAAGTTAATATTTATTTTAAATCCAGATTAACTAATCAATTAAATTCTCCCATTTTAATTCAATTAATCCCACAATAATAATTAATCTCATAATTATTTAAATCATAAAAAAATGGGGTAGTACAACAGATGCTGGAGAAACCTCTAAATCAATCCATCCATAAACCTCTGGATTTTATTCTCCTTCGTTGGTATCTCTTCTAGCACTTAGTTCAGAATATCAGTAAACTCTTTCTCATACTCAGCAACTATCATCCCTTCCTGTTTGAGGTTCAACATCTTCCACCTCATCTCGATCTACACGGAGAAAGGAAAGTACTTGCAGTCAAACCGTACCTAAAAATCCCGAATATTCAAGCTGTCACTCTCCTCCGCAGTGGTAGTGGACTCCCACCACTGTAGCACTGCTCCCACCAACTTAAAGGTGGCTAAAATCTTCTTCTGCACCTCTGCGCACTCATACATCCTCAGGTTTCTCTGTATATCCTTCCTCTATTGGCTCACCTTTACCACATCTGAACTTCCTGTGACCTCTGGAGGATGTGCCTTCTGGAAGGCATCTATGACGCCCTCCCAAGCAGAAGGGAAAGCGAGGACTAGTGTTGGATGCTGGTGGCTGTAGTGGGGCCTGTTATACCATGGCTAACGCTGCATTCACCGCCTGTACCATAATAGCAGCAACTTTCGCAACATTTATCATACCCTGGGCTGGAGCTGGTTGAGGCTCGGGCTAGGCATCCCTATTGGCTCACTGTACATGCCTGGGATGCATCTAAAAAAGAGAGAAGCTTTATAAGTCCACAATAAGTATCTCAAATAGATGAAGACGTAGAATATGCATTTAATGAATACAACAGTCCTAAGTATAGAGCTCTATATCAAATAAAGCTATGCGGAAAGCATAATAAACTGTACAGATCCAAAGGACTCTACAACCTGATGCTCTGATACCATCTGTGACACCCCGCCTAATTAAATACCGGGTGATCAATCATTTATTAAATTAAATCAAAATATCAATTGGTTCAAATTATGCATCATTATCAAAAACTTTATGATTAAATACTAACCATCTAATATTTAAAAAGGTTGATGAAATTTTTTTATCTTTTAATTTATTTAAAACTAGGTTACGAATAATTAAATGTTCACCATTCACATCAATCTCATATGATAGGAAATAACTGCAATAATAAATAAAAATGGAGAAAACATTTACAGTCTAAGTCCTAATTATAATAATCCATATAAATAAACCAACAACTGAATGAAGTAAATAACTAAATCCAAAATCTCTTAATATCTTAATAGAAGAGGGGAAACATGACTTTAAGATGAAATAACTCAAAAGGAAGAAATGATAGACATAGTGGCATCTACTACGAAGGTCCTATTACTTCCACAGCAGCTACAACTCGTCGAGTGAGTGGATCTCCTATGCTTGGTGTCCCTGTGGCTGGGCACCTAAAATAATTTGACACGAAAATAAGATTTGCATAAAACGGGTCAGATCCCGAGTTGAAAACTGTTTAAAAATTAGCAAGTGCTTAAAATGAGTTTATAGCACATATATTAATCATGTTATATTATCGTACTCACTTGATATGCTCACCTCTCATCTAATGTGCACGCCTAACGTTCCATCAAACCCTACTAGTTTTTATTCGCATGCTAACTAGTTCTTTCCTATCTAACATCTAATCATAGCCCAACATTATTCCCTTGTATTTCCCTTGCAATATACATAATAACTATAATCAACTTCTCTTTAACATGGATGAGTGCACTTTTAATTTAATATAGGTAAATTGTTCACCAACTTAGTTCATTTCATATTTCATTATTATACATGTACACTTAATTCACACAGTAGATAGTATCACAAGTATATATACATATGCTCTATTATATATATATATATTCAATACTGTACCCCTAGACATAGTTGCGGTGCATGCATACTCTACTATCATGTCCTAATGCATCGCTCATTGCATAAAGGACTAAAGGTTCAATCTCTCGCAAATAATCAAAACAACCACACATATTGGAGACGAACATAGTTCCAAGACAGTGGGCTACGCACATACCTACGCACCCATACGACCGACATCACTATCATTATCACAGATAGCCCGTACCTAGGTTCTATGCTCTAGTGGTACAAATTAAAATCCCACCTGAAGACTCCTCAAGGCATGATTGTCCACAACGAGCAACCTCCGCTCGATAACAAGCAGCGTAGGTATGTCGTACACATAATAGTTCAATCAATAAGTATACACAAAATTTATTATATTCATTAGGTATTCACGCAACCTAAGTTCAGAAATTATATGTAGTGTATTCGTCCCTACTACCCACAATACTTTAACTACACGATTTCCCTCTCTATCGTATATACACTCTAAGGTTCTCTCATTCCAACCCATTCCCTTAGTAGTTACACAATTCCCCCTCCCTACTAAATTATGAAAAAATGCTACTCTAGAATAGTGTAAGTCATATCCTCTCACTTAAAGGAACCTAGAAGTATTTTTAACTCATTTGGGAAAAATTTGGAGTTTCAAAAATCTTGTTTGAACCTGGGGATTCTCGTTCGAACGAGGTCGTTCAAACGAGTCTCTCACATTGAATGAAATCTAAAATCTCGTTACTAATATCTTTGGAATTATCGTTTAAATGACGTTATTCAAATGACCTAGGCAGGTCTCCAAACGAGAATTTAGGGTTCGTCCTTGACTTCCAAAAGTTACATTTTTCCTATTCATTCAATAGGAAAATCACCCAAAACTCATCCTAATCCAAATTTAACAAATCCAAACCATATACCCTAGTATTAATACACTTTCCCATTTATTTTTAACATCAAATCCCTAAATTTATAACATAGATTTTGATTTATTTCTCAAATCTTCAACAAGCCCTAATTTTACATAGCCTCCATTAACAACCATTTAATCCCAGATTTAATTTCCTGAAATCAACACATAAAACCCAGAATTATCTTACACAGAACATGGTTATTCAACTACCTACAAACCAATACTCCCAATTAAAGATTAATATCCAAATTCAATCTCAAATTCATAATATCATGGTTATTCCATGAACTACAATAACATGAATCATATATGCTCTAAAAATTCAGCAAGATAAACACTTTCCTTTTTTTGAAGTTCTGATTCGCTGGATAAAATTGGTATAGGGGTTATCCTCTCTTAATGATCTACACGTTGGTGTAATTTTTGGTGTGAGCTTGAGTCTTTATGCCTTGGCTCCTACAGAGTTCTTCTTCTTCCTCTTTGGTTCTCTCCCTCTCTCGCTCTCTCTCTCTCTCTCTCTTCTCTCTCTCTCTCTCTCTCTCTCTCTCTCTCTCTCTCTCTCTCTCTCTCTCTCATGTAGGTTTGGAAACTCATAAATATCCTATTACCCACGTACTTTTCCTTTTTAATTTTCTATTTTCATCCATTTTAATTCCTTAAAATCTTAAAAGACTAAAATACCCCTATGGGGTATCGGTTTGGCCTAAATTGCCCCGAAACCCAAATAAAACCCCCGAGTAGAGTTTTTTTACTATCTCGACTCTTTCGGACTCATTGGCACACTCAAAATGGTCATACGAGTTACTTAAAAATAAATCATATTTTTAACCCAATAAAGTAATACCGCCATGACTCGTATACGCGTCCCAACTAAGTATATTCTAACTGCCGTATTTTTCGCTTCCGGCCATAATAATATTTTCTTAATCATATATTACCTTACTCGCAAGGTAATATCCAACATAACTATCATCAATAAATACTAACTCTCATCACGCTAGTAAATATTACATTTAAATTCGGATTAATGATAACTAAATTTTCTCCATTTTAATTTAATTAATCCTAATTACATAATTAAAATAAAATCCCTAAAAAATACGGGGTATTACACAATCACTATTTACACCGCACCCAACCATTAGAACCCAAACATAAACACAAAAATTCATCAAAGTAATTACACTTTTCATCTATTACACAACCCAAACCAATAAGTTTTAAAAATTACAGATTGCCCCTAAACTTTCAAAAAAATAATAATTGTCCTTAAATTCATTTTATATATTACCCATGGACCCAAATCAAAACAAAACTTAATTACACTTTACCCTAGGACATTTTGGACAGCTGAATGCCTTATGGGAAGTTGTACCACATGGGATACATATAATACCCATGTCCTCCTCCATGGCACCTTGGTGAAACCTAACCTAATTCTGGTAACTTCCCACCTCATTTTCCACCAATCCCTTCTCTTCACCAACACTATTAAATTCCCTATTCACCACTGTAGAAACGTATACGACCACAGTGAAAAAATAAAGAAAAATTTGAGCATTTCGATAATTCTATGATTTTATGTAGCATTGATTGTTTGCTTTCACTTGTTTGAATTTCTGGGCATTCCTAAAGTAGAAATATGATTTTACCTGGAAGTTTTAGCGTGAGAAAATAACTGAATAGGTTTGAATATCATAAAACTCCATCAAAGCTTGAGCTTTAATGATGGAAATTGTAGTCTAGACAATAAAACAGTTTCAAAATGAAAGAAGTTAAGATCTGGGTCTGAGGAACCTAGGTTCAAAGCTTAATTTAACCCAAAAAAAATTGATACCCCAAATCGATGTTTGAAATTTATGAACCTGGAAATTTTAGAAACAATATTCAGGAGCTTTGGTAAACCAAAATCTTTGAAACCAAACTAGTTTGACTACATTTTGATCATAGATCATGGATATCATGATACCATAGCTTGAATTATAGCCTAAACCCACAAATGTTAAAAGTCAAACTTATGCCATTTTTAATAGAAAATTAATAGCTCAAACTTGTTAACCTCAATGCTTGAAACAAATATGGTTGGATTCCTACCCATAAAGTAGATAGTTTTCATTCAGGAACCAACCTAAATGGTATTCTACAAATGTTTGAAATTAAGGTCAAAGTTTTCAAACCCCTAAAGTCAACAAATTGAAGGTAAGAGATGGAAATGTATTGCATGCACAAGAGTGGATTCAAACCTGGGCGTGTATGGACTTTGACCCAGCATGTGAAGTCGTGTCTCCAATCAGGAAATTGGATTATTTCCAAAAAAATATTTTAATTATATAATCTAGGTGGTATATTACATCACTACACTTATTGGATTCCAACAAGCAGTTTCGTGAGAAAATATTTTTTAAAATTTTATACCAAATTTATATATTTCACTTCAAACCCCTGAAAGTTTCAACTATTTCAAAACACATACACACTTTAAATATAAGTCCCTTTTATAAATACAAAAAATTTATCTCTTATCACCAAGTCTAAAATGAATGGAAATAAGGATATTAATGAAAAACCTCAAGTATTCATAATTATATATTTAACCCAACATTAAATTTAATAATGTAACCAATTTGTTTTTCACCCCAACGTTAAAAAAAATCATTATTATTTCATAGTCTAAACATTTATACTATCCATGAATTCAGAATACCCTATTTTCTCCCATGAAAAAGAAGATCAATTTCAATCAACCTGAAATTAAAAAATAGGTCATTATGTTTCAATAATACTTTCGAGCTTCCACCTTCGAATTAATCTACTATTTTTTATCACTATGTGATAGCCCCCAAACACTAGTTCTCGTTTATGAACTCTTTTATGTAGTTCACATATGCCAATGGTATTGATTCGATCCTTATATAATTAAACCCTAACCTAGTAGTTTCATGCAACCTATGATTCGATTTAAACCCACTAGATTACCTGGTAATTTGGGAAATTGACTTTCGATGAACCAAAAGAAGCAGTTTATATCATGTAGGACTCGGCTACTTGAGTTCCTAGTTAGTATTGCTACACTATTGAGTCTCTCTCTAATTATTATTGTGGGCTTAATTAAATTAAAATGTCGAAATTTGATTGTTGATTAATCTGGATTTAAAATAAATATTAACTAACGTGACAGGGTTACACTTTGGTAAATTGTCATGAGTAAGAAATACGACAGTTTAGTAAATTTAGTCAAACGCGCGTGTGAGTCGTGTCGGGGCTAATTTAATGAAATAAAGATATAAATTATTTTTAGTAACTCGGATGGTCATTTCGAGTGCACCGTTGAGTCCAGAAGGGTTGAGATAGTCAAAATAGTATACCCGGGTGTTTAGTTTGTGTCCCGGGGTAACTTTAGGCCTAACCGGCACCCCGAGAGGGCATTATGGTCAATTGTATTTTTAGGCTAAATTAATGGACGAAAATTAAGAGTTATTTATTAGCCAAGGAAAGCCCATTAGGGTTATAAAAGTGTCAGGAAGTTAAGAACGACCATAGAAGGTGTGAGGGACAGCTATTTCCAAGAGAAAAGGGCCAAGTTGACATCACCTTGCACAACCACCACCACCACCGGGTAGATCTGGACAAGGGGAACACAATCATTCCAACAACGTCAAGAAATCAGATGACAAATTTAAGGCAAGTGTTTATAACTTGCTGTACCTTAGCAATTATCATACTCACGTTAGTGTAGGGGTGTTATAATTATGTTTTAGTTCATAAAAGTGATGAAAATTGGGGCAGTTGGGATATGAAGATTGAATCTGAGAATTATTAAATTGAAACCCTTCATGTATGTAGACTAGAAATCACATTTTGATGAACTTATGTGTCAAACGAATCTGGAAATTTTGTGTTCTTGAATAAGAATTTGAAGAACTAGGGTTTTGGTAAATTAAATTGGGAACTCCATGTTTTATTGATGATTCGTAATTATTTGATGATTCTAGGATGTTAGGATTCATGTATAATTGATAGAATTCGAATTAGAACTATTTATTGGGATATTGGGATGTTGATTTAGAGGTTTTAGAGTTAAAAATGGTGGAAAACGCTGAAATTCTGGGTAGAAGAGGAACAGTGCAGTCTCGCGCGATCTCGCGCGAAGTCACTCGAGCGAGATTACATCTCATGCGAAGTCGCTCGAGCGGCATGTGGCAGTCATTCGAACGACATGCCATCTGGTTTAAGCGATACGGTGAATTTCTGAGAAATTTCTTAAGGGAAGTTTAGGAATTTTCCAGTCTTTACGATTAAGAGAAATTTATCAGTTAACAAATTTAAAATGAGGTAGGTCTACAAGAAAGTATGTGAGTTTATACTTTAATTCATCCGGAAAGAAGAGTTACTTTGGAAATTACTAAGGAATGGTAGTAATTTAGTAATACTTTAATATACGTAATAATGAGAAGGAAATATGTATGGAACATATATAAGAAGGTTGGGAGAATACCTATAAATATTAATAGGATGTGTGAATACCTATTACTTGCTAGTATTATGTGTATGAGATACCTAGCTACTTTCTATCTTGGGAGGTGGTGTAGAGGCAGCCTTATCCTAGGTGACCTTCGGGGGGATTATTGACTTGTATATCAGAACATAGGACTGTGAAGACTTATTGGTGAGTTGATAAGACAACTGACTATGGGAGCGTAAGTATGTGCATGAACCGTAGATATGTGAACTATGTTCCCCTACATATGTGTCTTTTGTATATATGGTTAGTGGGAAACTTCCAAACCGATAGTCGTTATTAGAGTTTGAGATGTATCGGGACATGATAGCAGAGTATGCAATGCACTACAGGTTTAGCCTTGGGGTGTTGTATTAGTATATGTACATTATAGTAGTGAATATATGTACACATATACTTGTGTCATTCCTACTTAGAGATAATTGCAGGATATTGGGATAGTATAATCTTAAGTAACGTAAGTTGTGAATACTTAACATAGTGTGAAACACCTAACCGAATTTATTAATAAATGATGATATTAATAATGTGGGTAATTGGGAATTTCGAAATGCTACTACGAGTTATAACAAGAGGTGTAAGTCCTTATCGAGTTAGAAGTGCTACAAAATGGCTAGGTGGGGATAGAAGTATGTTAGGCGGAACAATAGACGGGAGGTGAGTATCTCATGTGAGAGTTCGAACTAACTTGCAATTGATACTTGCTTTTTTGCAAATTTTAAATACTTGCTAAAATAAATATTTTTACACATCGGGCTCTGACCCATTTCTTGCATCTCTTCTCTCTCTTGCTATATATATATATATATATATATATATATATATATATATATATATATATATATATATATATATATATATATATATATATATATATATATTATATAAGGTGCTCAGCCACAGGGACACCAGGCTTAGAGATTGGATTGCTTGGCGTGTTGCAGTTGTTGTGGAAGCTATAGGTCTTCGTATTAGACGCCTCCATCATTTCATTTCCATTATTTATACACTTTCTATTTAGGACATGTGTCACCCATTCCTTAGACAGTTTTTCAGAGATTATGTTCAGTTTACTTTTCGTTCATTTTCATTTGGATTTATGGTTACTATGGTTTTGGTTTGGAGTTTTGAACTGGAATGTTTTATCCAGTCTTAGTTATTTCAGCATGTGATTCTGATTCAGTATTTTACTAATTAATTATGCGTGGATGGTTTATATTAAATTTCTTGGATTGGTATTTAAATGGTTTTAATTAAAAAGAAAAAAATGTTTTGACACTTAGCTTAGTTATATTAGGTAATTAAATGAGTTATTATGTTTTTGACAGTGATGCTAAGAATGAATCAATCGAACATTATGTTTTAAATTTTATAAAGAACTGATCACTTGATATTTAATTGGGTGGGGTGTCGCAGGTAATATCAGAGCATCAGGTTCTAGAGTCCTTTAGGGTCTGTACGGTTTATCATGCTTTCAGCTTAGCATTTTTTTATATAGAGACCTATTATTAGGACTGTTTCACTCCTTGATTTCATTTTGTAGACTACGTTCTTTTGCTACAATGATGTGTATAGTCGATGGACTTATGTAATTCATTTGAATTTTAGATGTCACTCATGAGGAAGATACAAACTAACACTGCTGAAGGAGAAAATGCGGGACAAGACCAACAAGTACCTCAGGTACACTAAGAAAGAGTAGAAATCACTCAGATAGTGAATATCGTGGCACAGGTAGTGGCTACAGCAAGATTACAGTACCAAAATAGCAGTGCACAGCTTGCAGGGGCAAAAGAATGAGAGAAGTTTATCAATATGACATTTCTAAAGTTGGAAACAAAGGGAAAATACCGCAGCAGCAGTGACAAGTGCCTCAGAGTCGTCAAGGATGGGAGGATAATAGAAATGGCGGGAAGAGCCAAACCCTCTAGAGCCAACAAAGCCTGGAGAGGACGGCCACTACCAAGAGGTGTTTTAAATGTGGGAAAATTGGTCATACCCATCGGGACTGCCCGGATTCGGCTGGTGAGGAACCTCGTCCCAATCGGCAAGGACAACAAGGCATAAAATGGAAAGAGTTTCAGGGTCAGTGTCATAAGTGCGAAAAGCAGGGTCACCGGTGGAGGGACTGCCCGCAACAAGATAAGGTAATAGGACATGATGCCCAACATGAGGAAGCCTAGATAGTTACCCCAACATCACAGTCACCACAACAACATCAAGGAGTACAACATGGATGTGTCAATAATGCCCATTATGCGGTTATGCCATTGATACCGCAACTATCACCTGCGTTTGGAGGTACGATACTTCATTAATTATAGTGTCTTTTAATATAATAAGGAAATATCGAATAATTTAGATGTGTTACAGTTTAGTAATAATATTCTGAGAAATATTAGCGCAGAATGCAGTATTGTCCTGATTTTTGAATTTACTAACGATGGTTTGAGTGATAATAGACCATTACAGTAGTATTCTTGTGTTCGTTAGAAATTTGCGCTAAGTGCCACTTGAGAAGAGGCAGGGATGTATATACATATTTTCATACAGTAGAGAATAAAGATTTCGTAAAGTACGTCATCTGGTTATATGTAATCCCGATGGGTAGGGAGGTCTATTAAAGAAATTTAAGATTTGATGAAATGTTTATGAGCATGGGAATTTCCCAAAGTATATACTAGAGTCTAATGACAAATTAGTAGGAGGAATGTGTTTAATGTAGCCTCACATATCATGAGAATAGGTAAGATAATTTATTAGCAAGAAGTAAGGATACGGGGTACAAGTCAGATATCGATGGCCCCAAATCTCCTTGACCGATAATGTTAGATAGTAGTGTATCGGGGGGTTCCTTGTTTGGATTTCTCTTTGCGAGACATCCCATGAATAAAACCTAGCAAATGTCGAGAGCTGGGAGTATTTGGCCTTTAGTACCCGGATTAGTACCCAAATTATCATCTGTAAATGGAATAATAACTTAAGCGTTGTCAAAATTTTTACCTCGTAAATAAATTAGAGTGACAAGGAGGCTAATATTGCTACAATTATTCGACTGATTGAGCCTAACCCCATCGAACCTTTGAAGTTACAAGATCAGGTAGAGCAGCGGTTGGGCCAGGGGTTTATTCATAGGAGTACTTCACCTTGGGGTGCCCCTGTGCTATTCATTAAAAAAAGATATGGTTAGTTACGATTGTGAATTGGTTACCGAGAGTTGAATAAGTTCACGATATGAAATAAATATCTGTTACCCCGAATCGATGACTTATTCGACCAGTTAAGAGGAGCTACCTTCTTCTCAAAGATTGACTTGAGGTCGGGATACCATCAATTAAGGATCAAGGAGCATGATGTGTCGAAGACTACTTTCTTGTAGAAATATCGATCCTATGAGTTTAGGGTTACGCCTTTTGGGATAATCAACGCCCCAAACGTGTTTATGGATTTGATGAACAGGGTGTTCATAGAGTTCTTGAATCATTTTGTCATTGTCTTTATAGATGACATTCTGATTTACTCCCAGACTGAGGAGGGGCATGCCGAACATTTGAGGCAGGTTTTGCAGACATTGCGCCAACACGAGCTGTAGGAAAAATATGAGAAATGTGGATTTTGGCTGAAGGAGGTTCAGTTTTTTGGGCACATTATTTCGGATAGAGGGATATCCGTAGACCCAGGGAAAGTGTCGGCGGTTAGAGAATGGGACAGCCTACGATGCCAACAGAAATACATAGTTTCTTGGGCCTAGCAGGATACTACATGAGGTTCATTCGGGTATTCTCTAAGATAGTGGGTCCATTTACTCATTTGACTCACAAAGGAGTGCCATTTATCTGGGACGATGCCTATCAGCTGGATTTTAATGAGCTGAGAAACAAGTTGACTTCAGCACCGGTGTTAGCACTACCCCCGCCAGAAGTGGAGTATCTCGTCTATACAGATGCCTCCTTATTCGAACTTGGGGGTGTACTTCAGCAGGAGGATCAGGCTATAGCTTATGCTTCCCGTAAGCTTAAGTCCCATGAGAGAAACTACCCCACCCACGACTTGGAGTTAGCGGCAGTCATGTTTGCACTTCGGATTTGGAGGCACTATCTCCTGGGGGAGAAATTTCGCTTATTCACGGATCACAAGTCACTACAGTACCTCTTCACAAAGAAAGAGCTGAACATGCGTCAATGTGGATGGCTTGAGTTCGTGAAATATTATCAGTTCGATATCCAATACCACCCAGGAAAGGCTAACGTGGTAGCAGACGCGTTGAGCCACGGGCTAGTGGACGAGAGGGCCGAGGTGTGGAAGGAAAAATGGAAGGAATTGGGATATCAAGATGTCGTGGCTAGATCATTTATGTCTGCGATAACTATTACACCTTAGATTTTTACGCGGGTGGTACAGGCACAGGGGCAGATTCGTTCGGTCAATATCGAATTAGGCAGCTTTTAGCTGGGGGAGCCGAGTCTTATTCAGTGAGTTCTGAGGGTGGTTTTTGCTTTAATGGGAGACTCATTGTCCTAGAGAGGGAGGACCTTAGGAATGAAGTGATGATAGAGTCGCATGGGTCCCAATTTCTGGTACATCCCGGTGGGGACAAAATGTACCAGGATATGAGGTGGAAGTATTGGTGGAGCGGGATGAAAAAGGATATCGGAGAGTTCGTTTTTAAGTGTACCACTTGCCAGTTAATGAAAGTGGACCATCAGGTTTGCTTCAACCATTGGAGATTCCTATGTGGAAATAGGAAGGCATTTCCATGGATTTTATCACCGGACTACCCATTTTGCAGAGGGGGCACGTTTCTATATGGGTTATTGTGGATCGGTTGACGAAAGTAGCCCACTTTTTGCTCGTTAGGACAGACTACACAGCGGGACAGTATGCTCAGCTATTTATTGCAGAGATAGTGAGACTGCATGGTTTGCCTCTTAACATTGTGTCGGATAGAGACAAAACATTCGTATCTCATTTTAGGGATATCTTCTAGGAGGCTATGGGTACCGAGTTGCGATTGAGTACAACATATCACCCACAGACCAATGGGTAGACTGAGCGCACTAATCAGATGCTCAAGGATATGTTGCGTATGTGTATTTTTGATTTTGTGGGAGGTTGGGAGCAGTATCTCTCACTGGCAGAGTTTGCTTATAACAACTCCTTTACGATTGGCATGGCCCCTTTTGAGGCATTGTATGGTAGACCTTGTCGTTCTCCACCATGTTGGCTAGAGGTGGGAGACAATAATATACTCAGTACAGAGGTGATTCAGGATACGTCGAGCAGGATTGAGATGATTCAGGATCACATATGGGTAGCATATGACAGACATAAGAGCTACGTCAATGCTAACAGGTTCTTCCGAGAGTTCACAGTGGGGGACCAGGTTTTGTTGAGAGTATCTCCGATGAAAGGGGTAATGAGATTGGGAAGAAAGGGAAGTTGGCTCCGATATATGTAGGACCATTCCCTATTATAGAGAGGGTCGGACCAGTGGTTTACAGACAAGGGTTACCGGAGCACTTGCATCGTATACATAATGTGTTCCACATTTTGTCAATAAGGCAATACCTTCGGGATGAGTTGGCACGCACTCACATTGCGATTGAGGATATTGAGTTACATCTAGACAGTTCATCATATGAGGAAAGAACGGTGGCTATCCTAGATTATAGTGAGAGGAGGCTGAGGTCAAAGGTAGTTACACTTGTTCGGGTGCAGTGGCAGCATCACAATGTGGAGGAGCCTACTTGGGAGTGGGAGGTAGATATGCGAGAGAAATATCCAGACTTATTCGTACCAGGTATAACATATTTTCAAAACTTTGGGACGAAATTCCGTTATTAGGGGGGAAGTATGGAATACCCCATATTTCTATGATTTAAATAATTAAGGGATTAATTATTATTGTGGGATTAATTGAATTAAAATGTTGGAATCTAATTGTTGATTAATTCGGATTTCAAATAAATATTAACTAATGTGCCAGGGTTAATACTTATAGATTGAATATTACTGCGTGATATGTAATATGGAACTATACACTTCGGTAAATTATCAAGAGTAAGAAATATGACAGTTTAGTAAATTAAGTCAAACGCGCGTGTGAGTAGAGTCAGGGCTAATTTAATAAAATAAAGATATTAATTATTTTTAGTAACTCGGATGGTCATTTCGAGTGCACCGTTGAGTCCGAAAGGGTCGAGATAGCCAAAATAGTATACCCGGGTGTTTAGTTTGGGTCCCGGTGCAATTTTAGGCCTCACCGGCACCCCAAGAGGTCATTATGGTAAATTGTATTTTTAGGCTAAATTAATGGACGAAAATTAAGAGTTATTTATCAGCCAAGGAAAGTTCATTAGGGTTAGAAAAGTGTCAGGAAGTTAAGACGGACATAGAAGGTGTGAGGGACAGCTATTTCCAAGAGAAAATGGCCAAGTTAACATCACCTTGCACAACCACCACCACCACCGTGTAGATCGGGACAGGGGGAACACAACCATACTAACAACGTCAAGAAATCAGACAAAAAATTCAAGGCAAGTGTTTATAGCTTGTTGTACCTTATCAATTATCATACTCATGTTAGTGCAGGGGTGTTATAATTATGTTTTAGTTCATAAAAGTGATGAAAATTGGGGAAATTGGGATATGTAGATTGAATCTGAGATTTATTAAATTGAAACCCTTCATGTACGTAGACTAGAAATCACGTTTTGATGAAATTATGTGTAGAATAAATCTGGAAATTTTGTGTTCTTGAATAAGAATTAGAAGAACTAGGGTTTTGGTAAATTAAATTGGGAATTCCGTGTTTTATTGATGATTCGTAATGATTTGATGATTCTAGGATGTTAGGATTCATGTATAATTGATAGGATTCGATTAGAACTGTTTATTTGGAGATTGGGATCATGATTTAGAGGTTTTAGGGTTAAAAATGGTGGGAAAACGCTGAAATTCTGGGTAGAAGACGAACAGTGCAGTCTCGTGCGATCTCGCGCGAAGTCGTTCAAACGAGATTGTATCTCACGCGAAGTTGCTCGAGAAACATGTGGCAGTTGTTCGAATGACATGCCATCTGGTTCGAGTGATTGGGTGAATTTCTAAGAAATTTCTTAGGGGAAGTTTAGGAATTTTCCGGTCATTTCGAGTGAGAGAAATTTATCAGTTAACAAATTTAAAACAAGGTAGGTCTACGAGAAAGTATGTGAGTTTATACTTTAATTAATCCAAAAAAAAGAGTTACTTTGGAAATGATTAAGGAATAGTAGTAATTTAGTAATACTTTAATATACGTAATAATGAGAATGAAATATGTATGGAACATATATAAGAAGGTTGGGAGAATACCTATAAATATTAATAGGATGTGTGAATACCTATTACTTGCTAGTATTATGTGTAAGACATACCTAGCTGCTTTCTATCACGGGAGGTGGTGTAGAGACAGTCTTATCATAGGTGACCTTCGGGGGGATTATTGACTTGTATCTCAGAACAAAGGATTGTGAAGGCTTATTAGTGAGTTGATAAGACAACTGACTATGGGAGCGTAGGTATATGCTTGACCCATACATATGTGAACTATGTTCCCCTCCATTATGTGTGTTTTGTATATATGGTTCGTGGGAAACTTCCGATAGTCCTTATCAGAGTACGAGATGTACCGGGACATGATAGCAAAGTATGCAATGCACTACAGGTTTTGCCTTGGGGTGTTGTATTAGTATATGTACATTATAGTAGTGAATATATGTATATATATACTTGTGTTATTCCTACTTAGAGATAATTGTAGGATATTGGGATAGTATAATCTTAAGTAACGTAAGTTGTGAATACTTAACGTAGTGTGATAACACTTAACCAAATTTATTAATAAATGATGATATTAATAATGTGGGAAATTGGGAATTTCGAAATGCTACTATGAGTTATAACAAGAGGTGTAATTCCTTATCTAGTTGAAGTGTTACAAATGTCTAAGTGGGGATAGATGTACGTTAGGCATGCACAATAGACGAGAGGTGATAATCTCATGTGAGAGTTCGAACTAACATGCAATTGATACTTGCTTTATTGCATATTTTAAATACTTTCTAAAACAAATATTTTTACACATCGGGCTCTGACCCGTTTCTTGCATCTCCTCTCTCTCTTGCTATATATATGTATTAAATCAGGTGCTCAGCCACAGGGACACAAGGCTTAGATATTGAATTACTTAGCGTGCTGCAGCTGTTGTGGAAGATTTAGGTCTTCGTATTAAACGCCTCCATCATTTCATTTCCATTCTTTATAGACTTTCTATTTAGGGCATGTGTTGCCCATTCCTTAGATAATTTTTCAGAGATTATGTTCATTTTACTTTCCGTTCATTTTCATTGGGATTTATGGTTACTATGGTTTTGGTTTGGAGTTTTGAACTGGAATGTTTTATCCATTCTTAGTTATTTCAGCATGTGATTCTGATTCAGTATTTTATTAATTAATTATGCGTGGATGGCTTATATTAAATTTCTTAGATTGGTATTTAAATGGTTTTAATTAAAAAGAAAAAATGTTTTGGCACTTAGCTTAGTTATATTAGGTGATTAAATGAGTTATTACATTTTCAACAGTGATGCTAAGAATGAACCAACCGAACATTCTGTTTTAAATTTTATAAAGGACTGATCGCCCGATATTTAATTGGGCAAGGTGTCACACCCATCCCCAAAGGTTTTGGGTTAACTATATCTTCAATGGTTCTGGATTAATTTTGTTCAAAGGTTTTAGATGGTATTATAAGAGTATTTTATGTAATTAAAGCTTCTATAACCAATAATTGTGGGTTCCTGTTATAGTTTGAACCTTATCCTTATGTCTTGATAAACACTTATCCATTTGTAATCACCATACTATTCTTGATAATATCAACAAAAATCCACATACCCTATTTTATTACTGTTGACATGTCAATTTGTTTCCTTTATTATAACTGTGACAAAACTTTTGATACTTCATTTATCTTTAAATAGACTCACATATATACAATTGTTATCGAATTAAAATGATTCGGTTGGCAAAGTTTTGCTTAGTTGTTTCTGTTTCAGATGGACAATGAACTCGAAGAAGGAGAAATACCCAATATCCCCCATCCCACTGGATTTTTATTCAGTATTATTAAGGAAAACATTTTCAGTTACATATGTGCGGGCAGTAACAAGCAAAGATGGTAGCACCCATTGGAATACGTTGACCACAACTTACCAGCTTATATGACCTTTTAGTTCCCCCGTTGTTTCCTTGTTATGAGAACTCCGAGTGACCATTTTTATTTCTATTTTATTGATATTAAAAGCTATGTAACAGTAAGTTATTAATCCACATAAATAAAGTTTTATTTTTCTTCCTCTTAAGAAATTATTGTAACTTTAGTAGTACAAGTCATATAACCTCGGGTGTGACAATATGGTACTAAGGTGAGTGCCTATTTGATGCCTATATAAGACTAAGAGGGCTTTATGACTCTAAGAAACTTATAATAAGAATATTAGTTATTAAAACCTTCCTTGTTAAGTAATTTAACTAACTTTATCTTATAGACATGAACGTATGGGATGAAATTTACTTACATATACGCGGCGCGAGTCACAAGAAGTTTGAGTGAATCATCAGAGATGAGGGATATGCCAAGTTATGCCAAACTTTTCGAAGTATTCATTCATATTGGCCTATCGCCGCTACTGATATTAAACATAGTTTGCTTATGGGTTGCTTAATGGAAGAGGCACAAGTTACAAGACAAGCCTAAATATTTCTTAAGATCCCGATATGCTGCAACAAGACATCCATCTAGCTTGGGACATATTTCCACTTAATGAACCTTCACTCCTGTAATTACCCAATCGATTACGACCCAATTTCATCAAACACCATCCATTTTACCTCCACTTCCTCTGGAAATACCTCCAATAACTCCGATCCTTCCGAATCAATATATAAATTTGATAGTGTTGTACCTCATCTTGCTTAACATAAACTAAGGAACGAAATATGTATGTAAATAAATAAACCCACTAGGGATCCAATATATTTCTATGATTTTGTGTGTATGAGAAAAAGAGTGATCACCAAGTTTCTAACTAAGCGTAGTAGACCTTACCAACCATTTGTACCCATAAGATTTGTAAAATAGTAACATGTAAGTGTGTACTTTTATTATCGCAAGTTTTGAATGTACTATATCTCCATGTAACATAGTTGTGATATCAATATGATAAGTTTGTTGGGTTACCTCCATTGTAATTATATCCATAGTATTTTGTTTTATATATGGTGGTTAATACGCGAGCATCTGTTAGTGGATTCTAATGAGAAGAAAAAAATGCTCCACATATACCGAATCCATCTACGACTAATGAAGGGATATTACATTATTTATAATAACAAACAATTTTAACCAGAATGCCACAAAATTTACCACTACTACACCCGATTAATAATGAGATTTTAGATGAGAACCATAGAATAAATTAATTTAAGGAAATCCACCAAAAAGGCCACTACTATTTCACGAAAAAATCGATGCTACAAAAGTAGAAAAAGGATATGTTAGACACATAAGGTTTGAGATAGAGAAGGTATATGACCCGAACTTTGGGTGAATGGCCCTATATCTATTTGAGGGAGAAGCATATTTTTTATTGTAGTTTGTTCTTCAATTCATAGATGTTGATAACTTAACATTGATTCAATTCAAAGAGATTTTCTTTAAAAAGTACTTTCTGAATTAATGAAAGATCAAATGACTGTGGAATTCCTAATCTTGTAATGGAAACAGCTGACTGTTGCATAATATAATGACACATTTACAAAATCGTCTTAGTATGCCCAAGAGTATGTGGATACTGAAGCCAAAAGGCGTAAACACATTGAACGTGGCTTGCAAACGAACACTAAATATTTTATCATCCCATTAAAACATCGTGACTTTGAGCAAAAGATAAATTTAGCCTCACTTATTGAAATAAATGCAACATATGGAAAAATTAATCAAATCTCAACTCCACCCCTAGAAACTGATATGTTACTATGAACTACTCAAATTAACGAGACCATCCTTACTCCAAACCAAATGAAGGTCAAGCCTTTATCCAGATAATTCATTGAAACATTATATGTATAGTATAATGTCATTAGTGAACCAACTAGGACAGACAACGTGACAATGCTTGGATCTTCAACAATCCTATTCTCTAAAATTTTCTCCCCCATTAAGAATAAAACCGACCAATTTTATCAAACCAGCGTTCTTGACACCAACTTGTTACTATAGAAATAACCCACCTCGGTAAAGGTTTCTAAAAAATGGGTAATAACTAGTGACTTCAGCACGAGGTCAAAATTTTCCCATTCTCCAAATCAAAAATCCAAACTATGATGACATGGTAAAAGGTAACATATCTTTTCATATCATCTCGGCACATATATTATTTTTCTATTGGTCAACACATTATTTCATTATCCATTACCGTATGATTCGATTAAAATTATCTACTAGTCCTTTAGCATATCCTTGTCCATAGGGATGATAACTAGAGAAATCATCATCACTAATAAGATATGTAAACAATAGATTCTATGGCTTGAGACAGGAATGTTGAAAGTAAATTGAGTTCTCCAAGACCTAACATAGATTTACTTGATCATAGGAATGGATGTTTTATCGCCCAAATTTCCCCATACTAACTACCACAAAATATAGGACCATTTAGAAGACCGCATCAAATTACATTCTACTTCCAAGGGAAGAGTCACATCAAATCAGTACTTTCTCAACTTCACAAAAAGGAATCTACATGTCCTTTTACTATCTTAGATAGGTACGATGATGTATTATCAGATGATTTTCCTAGACTACCCCCACCATTAGAACTTGAATTTGTTATCAAATTATTACCAGACACCTCCTCCATTTTGATATCTCCATATTGTATGGCCCGATTAGAAGTATGAGAACTTAGAAACTAACTTGATAACTTGCTAAAGAAAGGTTTTATAAGACCAAGCACATCTCCTTGGGGACCATTTGTTCTTATTTTGAAAAAATAAGGATGGTGCAATTCGATTATGCGTTAAATACCGTAAATTAAATCATGCAACCATCACGAATAAATATCCATTGCCTAGGATACGAGATATATTTGGTTAATTGTGGTGGTAAATTTTTTTGTCACAAATTGAGTTATGATCTGGATATCATCACTCCATGTGAAAGAAGAATATATACCCAAAACTTCCTTCCTAACTCAATATGGCCATTTTAAGTTCCTAGTTATGTGCATTGGATTAACCAATGCCACAACAACCTTCATAGATCTGACGCATAATGTATTTTGACCTTTCTTAGATCAATTCATAATCATTTCATAGATAATATCTTGATATACACTAAGACTAGAGAGGACCATGAAGAACACTTACTCATAGTACTATAAACGTTATGCCAATGCCTCTTTATGTGAAGAAGGGAAAATGTGATTTTATTATGAAAGAGGTAAAGCATCTTAGCCATGTGATCAATAAAATAGTTATACAGGTAGACCCAACAGAGATCATGGTAATACTAAAATGGAATCAACCTACAAACGTTATAAAAATACAAAGATTTTTCAGCCTCATGGGTTATTATCAACGCTTTATAGAATTTTTTTTAAAGATTTCCTTATGTTTAATGAAGCTAACTCAAAAGGATGTCTGGTTTGTGTGGATACATAAATGTTAATATTATTTCCCTACATTGAAAGAAAAGTTAACCACTACCGTAGTTCTCTTTATTTTTCCATTAATGTTGTCTAGGATGTATATACGGATGCCTCATTTCAAGGATTAGGATGTTTGTTGATGCAACGAGGAAAGGTGATCGAATATGAATCACAATATTTAAAGATTCATGAACATAATTACCCAGTACATGACTTAGAGTTTCCAGTTGTAGTCTTCTTCCTAAATATGAGAGAATCTATTTGTACAAAGTTGAATTTTAAGTATTCTTTGACCACAAAAGACTCAAATATATCTTTACTCAGGATTATCAAAATAATCAATAAAGACAATGTATTGAGTTTTTAAAGTATTACAAGTTTTATTTATTATACCATTATGGAAAAGGTAACATAGTTATTCGTGATGTAACTCAAAAATTGGAAGGAACACTCAAGTATAGGGGAATACAACTTGTAGAGAGAATCTTTTAAAAAAACAATCATTTTGAGAAATATCATTACGCATCCCACCCTCCACAAAATATTTTCACAACACAAAAAAGTGGATGAACTCCTGAAAAGACAAAAGAAAAAATTAAAAAACAACATAATATATGAAGATTGGTCTTATAGCCCCAAGAGTGGGTTAAATTTAAAAATCGATTATGTGTCCCTATGAAACCCTCAATGAAAATAAATCCTTGAGGAATACCATCATTACATATTTATGAATAATCCATGGAGCACCAAGATGTATCATAATATTAAGCAATAATATTGGTGGGAAGGTATGCAGAAGGATATTGCCACATTTGTGGCAAAATGTTTAACCTCGCAACGGATAAAAATTGAACACCATCATCTCGAAGGACTAATATAACCACTCTCAATTCCATAATGTAAATTGGATCACATTACAATGAATTTTATCAGCGGATTAACTCACACATCTCGAGGTTACAATTCAATATGGTAATATTGTTGACTGACCTACAAAATCTTCCCATTTTCAACCACCAAGGGCGATTGATTCTTTTAAAAAACTTACGGAGCTTTACATTTGAGAAATTATTAGACTCCATGGAATACCCTTATCCATTATATCTAATCGAGATACTCAATTCATAGGAAAATTTTGGCAAGCATTGCAAACGTCCGTGGGAACTCAGCTTTATCTAAGCACTGCTTTCCATCGTCAAATCGATAGTTCACCTGATAAAGTAACCCAAAACCTTGAGGATATTTTATGATCTTGCGCCTTGGACTTCTTCAGTACATGGAATGATCATATGTCCTTGACATACTTCTCTTACAGTAATAGCAAGCAAACTAACAAGCAACTCCTTATGAAGCCTGATACGATAGGCCTTATCGTTCACCTTTATGATGGAAAGAATCCATAGATAATCATATATTTGGACCCAAAATTATAGAAGAACCTATCAAAAAGATACGCATCATAAGAGAAATATTACATTCGGTCCAAAGTCGACAAAAGAGATGCAGATAACAAAAGGAAACCTTTAGAATTTCAAATGGACAGTCATGGATTTTTAATAATATACCCACTAAAATAGTATTATTCAATTTGGAAAGAATGGAAAGTTCGCACATATTTATACTGGACCTTTTAAAATCATCGAATGTATAGTACCAGTGCACAATCCAATATACATAATTTTTGTGTGTTTTGCATATGTAGAAATACATACTTGATCCTAGTCACATTATTACCTAGGTAAGTATATATCAGTGAGACCCATCATGACTTCGAGGAGAACCCTACTCAAACATTTCATTTTCAAAATAAAGTCCTTCAATGAAATAACACTTTTCTAGTAAAGGTCCTTTGGTAACACCCTGGCATGGAAGAAGCAAGGAAACAAAATAATCTATGAGACAACACTATCTCACACTTTTTGAACATAATTTCGAGGATATTTTTTTAGCGAAGTAGAATGTAACAACATGTGAGTACGTTACAAATATGCCTAAAATATAAATTAGTTACCATTGAAACCCTTAAAGATTTAAAATTTCCAAAATACCCCAAGAAACTTTAGAACTCGTTATTTACATTGTACCCTACCATTAGAACCCAAACTTAAACACAAAAGATCATAAAAAATAATTATACTTTGCATCAGTTACACAACCCAACCTAACAAGTTTTAAAAATTACAAATCACCATCTAAACTTTTAAAAAATAAGTAATTTACCTTAAATTGATTTCATATATTACCCAAAGACGCAAATAAAAAAAATTACACTTTACCCCTGGACATTTTGAATAGTTAGTTTCCTTAAGAGTAGTTTTACCACATGGGATACACATGTACCCATGTTTTCCCACATGGTACCTTGGTAAAACCTAAAATTCCTATGGTAATTTCCCAACTCCTTCTCCACCAATCCTCTTCACTAGAACTATAAAAGCCCATCTTCACCACGGAAAAAGTGTACATAACCACATTAAAAAACGTAAAGCAAAATTTTAGTCTTTGGTCATTTCTATGATTTTATGTAGAATTATTTTTTTTATGCTTCTGCGCATCCTTAAAGTAATAATATGAGTTCACATGTATGTTTTAAAATGGGAAAAGCATTAAAAATGCATGAATATCAGGAACCTTTATTCAAGCTAGGATTTTAATGGTGGAACCCGTACTCTTGACTTTGAAACATTTTCAAAGTTGAAGAACTCAAGCTCTGGGTTCAAAGAACCTAGGTGAAAATCTTAGTTTAACCCAAATTTTGTTTTGATACCCCAAATTTATGTTTGAAATTTACGGAATAGGAAATTTTAGAAAAACAATTTAGCTGCTATGATAAACCAAATGTAAAACCCCTTATTTTTGAGTAATTGTTTTTATATTAATTTTCCATGCGGGTTAATTATATAAAATGAAAGAAGTTGGAGTAAATATTATTTTAAGTGATTTAAGGTATAATATTTACTGAGTTTTGCAAATTTACTGTTAAGTGAATGTAAATAACATCATATTATTTTTATTGCGTTGTTGTTTTTTAAGCGAGGGGTATGGCTTATATTCCAATTGAATCATTATTGATAAATAAAAATGGTTTGGAACATGAAATAGTTTATGTTATCCCAGATGCCAATTTAGAGGGTGCAGTTAGTCCGGAAATGGTTGAGATAGTCAAAATAAGTACCATGTTGTATTTTTGACTTCCGGGTACTTTTGACCGGTTATGACTTAATTATGTTGTTATGAGTTATTCTAATTGTGTATTAACATTTAAAGTTGTAATTTAGAGTAAATGGGCATTTAAGTGTTCCAACAACATTTACTTTCATTTATGTATTTTAAACCTAGAAAGATAGAGAGAAATATAGAAAGGATAGAAAAGGAAGAGAATTACAGATTTGAGCTTGGGATATGTTGCTACCAGAAGATAATCCTAGACTACAACCCTAAAGCATGTTTCCAACTTCCAAATGTATGATTTATTGTGGATAAATTGTATCGATAGTTGTGTATTTGGAGAACTGAACAAATTATGGGATTTGATGAATTTTGGTGTTTAACCCTTAGACTTTGATGTATATATGTTGTGAGTTCATTATATTAGTATGATGTTGCACATAAATGTTGGGGTGAGGTTGTTAGTTGATGGGGTGGTGTTATGGGAAGAAATTATGATTAGAAGTTTAGGTTTGGTAAGAAAAATGGGTGAGGGCCGACCTACTAGGTACCGGAACGATCCGATCCTCCCAAGAGGCGGATCGATCCGGCCCCTAGAGTTTCTACATGCACCATAATTACCGGACCGATCCGGGTAAAATGAAAAACGGATCAATCCGGTACCTTGTTTTTTTTAAACCAAAATTAAGATTGTCTTTCGACTCCTTTATTTTAAGGTTTAAGACTTAGAAACCTTCTTGCAAGAAGTAAAACTAGAGTTTTAGAGTCTAGTATTATGGGAATCAAGAACCCAGGTTAGAAAATGAGTGTTCGGGCTTAGGTCGGGAATTAATTAATTAGTTGTTAGAAGGAGGTGAGGGTCCTCTTCATATAGAGAGATAGTCTAGGACTAGGGGAAAGTAGGGTTTTATAATTTTGGGACTTTTGAGATTGGGATGAGGTAAAAATTTTATACTTGATGTCTCATAGGGATGTCGTTAATTCATGGAGACTAATATGAGGATAATTAAATGTTGTCTTTTACGTCGTTAAACACATATGGCTCCGGATATAATGTAATGTATAATTTAAATGGGCATATTGTGAATATTGATTTGTATATACATACCTCTCTAATTGCTATCATAAAGGAAGTTTCGCAAATGAGGTGAAGTCCCCTGGCTAGTGAATGCAGGGAGAATATAGTCCTCGGCCATAGGAACAGTGGTTATATTGCGATGTTCGAAGTGTGGTAATTACGGGTATGGTTATGACTCATTGTCGAAGGTATATGTCCGCTTTCCACGCTATGCAATTTTGGATGCCCAGGTTGTCTTGATTATAGGCCACCAAAGATGATAGATATTTAGGGGCGCATCCAGTGGGGTGACTCCTGGAAGGATGGTCTTAAAATCATTATGTTGTGATTATAACTATTATCATGAAAGTGGTATTTTATAAATGGCTAAAGCATTTTATAAATCAAATGTTTGGAATAAATCTCCTATTGAGAAATGAAGTTGCGAAGTTATTGCGCAAAACTGAAATGTAAGCTTATTAAGTTGGAATTGAGTTACTTTTCTTGCATTAGTGAATAGTTAATCTTATAAATGACATTACGTTAGGTTGTGTGTTTAGATGAGAGGTGAGGGTTATTCTTATTGTCGAGAGCGAGTTAAGCTTGTTTATGATGTTAGAAATTCATAATTGTCATGCATTTTATTCACATGTATATCATATCAAACCGGGCCCTGGCCCGTTTATATCTATTATTTTGTATGTATCTCTTTTACGCCTAGGTGCTCCGCCGTAAGGACGACAGTGTTGATCCTTCCTTCCAAGTGTCCAGGAGCTATAACATTTTTGCGTATGTTGTAGGATATTTATTATTGATGCCTCTATCTTTTGTGTACTCTAGTTATGATTAGTCTAAACATTCGGGTTTGTTGCCTAAGTTTTATACTTTCTTATATACTGTGATATTTATTTTTATACTCGGTGTAACCGCTTGTATTGGTCTGTTAACCAAAAACTTATTCGGTTATTATGTTGTGAATGATTGTAATTGTTATCTATCTTTATTTTATATCCACCATCGTTTCAAATTGGATTGTCTAAATGGTTTTCTTTAAACTACAAATTCATTTGACATTCGTTTTCTAAAATAATTGGTGGTTATCTTGTATTATTATTTTTACGACAGTGATGCTAAGAATGGACCATCTGTGATTCCTATAATTATCAGAGTATCGTGCTGGCCACCACTTATTTTAATAAGCGGTTTGTCACAGATGGTATCAGAGCATCAGGTTATAGAGTCTTTAGGATCTATGTGGTCTTATCACGTTCTACCGTGGTGTTCTTTGATATAGAGCCCTATTGTTAGGACCGTTTTATATGCATATTCTTGTAATCTTACGCATGGATAAATTATTTTAATTGTATTCTGCTTCGGTTGCTTTTTGTCTTAGATGCCATCTAGAAGAGGTCGCCTGGCAATGAGGAATCGAGTTATAGAAGATCATGTAGAACCCCCACCACCGCAAGGAACGATTAATGAAGCAGAGGTGGCCAACATCATCGCCCTAGTAGTCAATGTCGCAATGACTGGTATGGGCCAACAGTTTCCTCAATCCCAACAACCGGCAGTACCGAAGGTACAAGACCATGCAAGAACTTCCCCGTGGTAGAGACTTAGAGAATCTTTCTTATAAGGTCACCCCCCAGAATTTCAGGGTGGTGCGGACGTGATTGTAGCAAACCAGTGGAAGAAATATATACAGCATCATCTCCGAATGGTAGAGTGTAGTGGGGAATGGAAATAGATCCTTGACACTTTCAAACTAATAGGAGCAACTTTACACTGGTGGGAGTCGGTGACCACACCAGAGCAGAGGGATACCATGTCTATATTGGACTTATGGGTTTTGTTTGATCAAAAGTATTTTCCTCCAGCAGTCCAGAAGGAGATGAGGAGGAAGCCTTAAGATGTCGTTCAAGGGGAATGGTCAGTGGTGAATTATGAAGAGGAATTTACTTGTCTAGCGAACTTTGTATCGGATGAAGTAATTCCAGAAGAAAGGAGGATTTTGAAATTTGTCTGGGGTTTGATTGAAGGATAAGGCAACACCTTTTGGGGAACCCAGTCATGCAAAATTTTGGCGATGTGATGAATGCCGCTTTGCTCCATTGCCAGAATCATCATCTTCACTTAAAGGGGAACAAGAATATTGGGGGTTCTAGTCAGGCTAGTAAGAAGGAGGTAATGGTGTTGGTGGAATACGGACACCACCACCACAATCTGGGAGTAAGAAGAAAGAGCGGGACCCATGGCAAGGGGACTCATTGAAGAAATAATGTTTTGGGGGTTTTAACTTTGGCGGAGGTGGTTTAAGGCACGGTCAGGGTGCTCAGCAGTAGTAGCACTTAGGCCAATAGGGCCAAGTGAGCAAAGGGAATAATGGAGGTCGAGGAAATCAGGGCTAAGGTGCGAGGTAGTTTCGAAACAACAATCAGGGCCGATATCCAAAAAAATTTACGGTCTGTTGTTTTCAATGTGGTGAACAGGTTCACATGAGGAGAGATTGTCCACAATTGATTAGGGGACAGTTACCTAGGTGTCCTCAGCATCAGCAGGCACATTTACAGCCTCCAGAACCTATTCCAGTCGTCCCTCTACAATAGGGGCAACTTTAGTATGGGCGTGTGCACAATATTCAGGATGCTTTGTTTCCTCCAGCACCGCCTGCATCGCCAACTATGGAGGGTACGTTTCCCATTTACGGGTATGTGGGTCGTGTGTTATTTGATATGGGTGCACCACACTCGTTTATTGCTAGACATTTTTCTCAAGCGACATGGTTGATTAAGTCTGTGGAGAGTATCTTTACTAGTGTGGAATATTCTATGGGTGATGGTTCTCTTATATTCTTTGTTTATAAAAAGTAGGAATAGACCTTGGTAATTTATATTTTTAGGCCTATTTACTCGTCCTGGATATGGTCGGGTATGATGTTATTTTGGGGATGGACTAGTTAGTGAAATACCGAGCCATGGTAAATTATTGCGGGAAAAGTATAGTCTTCGTTATTCCGGGGTAGGTTCTACCACGTACTTGTATTGCATTGAGGATGAGAATTTGAGGACATTTTTTGGGAGATTCCAGGTTTACCTCCAAGTCGGAAGATTTAGTTTGTGATTGACCTAGCACCGAGAACTCGACCAATTGCTAGAGCTCCAAACCGTATGGCTCCTATGGAAATGAGGGAGTTAAGGGACAAAATTTAGCAACTGTTGGAGCAAGGGTTTTTTTGGAGTAGCATGTCGCCAAGGGGTTATCACGGTTGCATAGTTGAGCTAACAGACCTCCACGACCGACAAAGTTAAGTAGTAGTGTATCCTAGGGGTTCCTTGTTTGGATTTTGCTTACGAGACACTCCACGCATGAACCTTAACGACATTGGGGGTGGAGAGATGTTGTGGGATGCAAGAATGATGATTTTTTATGATAAGTTACCTAGTGTGGAGAAAACACTATAGACTAAAAGCCATGTCATGATTGGAGGCTTATAGAGATGGAAGTGCATAGTGGTAGAAGTACGTTAGTAAGTTAATGAGATAGGATTTTAGAACTTCCCGATCGTGTGCCTTAGGCCATTATACGTTGATGAATGATGATGTGAGGTAGTAGTGTAATGGGATGGTTCCTTATTTGGATTTCACTTTGCGATACATCCCATGCATGAAACCAAGCTGATGTTAGGAGTTAGGACAGACCTTGGCCACTAGGGATATAGTTATCATAGTGCTTATTTTACAAGTATAGGAAACACGTCGATCTTTGGGTTATTAGGATGTAAGTCTAGGGGGGGAGGTAGCACTTGTATAGGGAGTTTATAGTAGCTGATGCGCTGAGTCATAAAACCGTGGGGGATCTAGCGAAAGTGTGGAAGGTCAAGTGGAAAGAACATAACCAGGATGATGTTGTAGTAAGAGCATTTATGTCTGTGTTGACCATTATGCCTTCTATTGTGATGCGAGTAGCAAAAGTTCAAGGAAGGGATAAGGATTTCCAAGATTGGCTATGCCAATTATTGACCAAGGGAGAGGATTCCTACTCCATTAGTGCTGAGGGTGGGTTACGTTTCCACAGAAGACTTATAGTCCCGAATGAAAGAGACTTGGGACGTGATATCATGATGGAATATCATGGTTCAAGATTTACAGTACACCCAGGTGGGGACAAAATATACCAAGGTATGCACCATCAATGTTGGTGGGCAGGTATGAACAGGGACATTTCTAAATTTTTTCCCAATGTGCCACTTGTCAATTTATGAAAGTGGACCATCAGCGACCGACTGGATTGTTGCTACTGTTAGAAATATCAGAATGGAAATGGGAGAGTATCTTTATAGGTTTTATCACTAGGTTGTCGATGTCATAAAGCGTTCATGATCCTATTTGGGTTATCATCGATCGTTTGAACAAATCGACACACTTCCTACCGGTACGGATGGATTATAATACGACACGTTACACCCAACTCTTTATTGAGTAAATTGTGAAACTTTATGGGGTGCCTATTGACATGGTCTATGATCAAGATAAAAATTTTTGTATCCCAATTCTAGAGAAGTTTCCAGGAAGCGATGTGAACTGAATTGCGGTTGAGTACACCATACCATTCACAAACGGACGGGCAAACGGTGAGGGTCAATCAAATGTTGGAGGATATGCTTCGAATGTGCATACTTGACTTCGGAGGAGGATGGGAACAATGCTTTCCATTGGTCAAATTGTCATACACTAATTCGTATGAATTCATGATAGGTATGACAATGTATGAAGCATTGTATGGGCGACCGTGTAGATCATCTTCTTGTTGGTTGGAAGTAGGATATGATAATATCCTTGGACCTAAAATGATCTAAGATACCTCTTCGAAGATTAACCTCATTCAAAACCTCATACGAATTGCGCTAGATTGCCAGAAGAGCTAGGTCGACGCGAATTAGCGGCATATGGAATCGGAGGCAGGAGACCAAGTTTTGATGCGGGTGTCACCGGTGAAGGGTATAACGCGATTTGGGAAGAAATGCAAACTTGCACTGCGCTATGTAGGCCCTTTTCATGTTATTGCAAAGGTAGGCCCCGTAGCATATCAACTAGCCCTATCAGAATGCCTACAACAGATTCACGACGTGTTTCATGTTTCATCCTTAAATAAGTACAAAAGGTGTAACGGAACTCATTGGCACATGCCTTTGGATGATATTGAATTGCAACCCGATATTTCATACGAGGAACAACCAGTTGCAATCTTAGATCATGGAGAGCCTAGGCTAAGGTCGAGGGTGGTGCCCTTGGTCTGTGTCCAATGGGGACATCACAATGTCGAGGAATCGACATGGGAGCATGAGGAGGTTATTCGAGAGAAGTATCCACACCTCTTTTTACAAGGTACGCCTGAATTTTGAGGGCAAAATTCCCATATAAGGGGGGGGGGGGGGGGGAGTATGTAATACCCCTTATTTTTTAGTAATTATTTTTATATAAATTTGCCAGGCGGATTAATTATATAAAAGGAAATAAGTTGGAGTAAATATTATTTTAAGTGATTTAAGAGACAATATTTATCGAGTTTTGCATATTTACTGTTAAGTGAATGTAAATAGCATCATATTATGTTTTATTGTGTCGTTGTACTTTAAGCGACGTGTATGGCTTATATTCCAATTGAATCATTATTGAGAAATTAAAATGATGTCGGAACATGAAATAGTTTATATTATCCTGGATGCCAATTTAGATGGAGCGGTTAGTCCGAAAATGGTTGAGATAGTCAAAATAAGTACCATGTTGTATTTTTGAGTTTCGGGTACTTTTGACTGGTTATGACTTAAATATGTTGTTACGAGTCATTTTAATTATGTAGTAACATTTAAAGTTGGAATTTAGAGTAAATGGGAATTTAAGTCTTCCAACAACATTTAGTCTCATTTATATCTTCTAAACCTAGAAAGAGAAAGAGAGAAAGGAGAGAAAAGGAAGAGAATTGAAGATTTGAGCTTGGGATTTGTTGCTACTGAAAGATAATCCGAGACTACAACCCTAAGGCAAGTTTCTAACTTGCAAATGTATGATTTATTGTGGATAAATTGAATTGATAGTTGTGTATTTGCAGAATTGAACAAATTGTGGGTTTTGATGAATTTTGGTGTTTAACCCTTAGACTTTGATGTATATATGTTGTGAGCTGATTATATTAGTATGGTGTTGCATAGAAATATTGGGGTGAGGTTATTAGTTGATGGGGTGGTGTTATGGGAAGAAATTAAGGTTAAAAGTTTAGGTTTGGTAAGAAAAATGGGTGAAGGACGACCTACTAGGTACTGGACCGATCCGATCCTCCCATGAGGCGGATCGATCCGGTCCTCCCAAGAGGCGGATCGATCCGGCCTCTAATGTTTCGGCATACAGCATAATTACCGGACCGATCCGGGTAAAATGAAAAATGGATCAATCTAATACCCTATTTTTTTTAAACCAAAATTAAGATTGTCTTTCTACTCCTTTCTTTTAAGGTTTAAGACTTAGGAACCTTCTTGCAGGAAGTAAAACTAGAGTTTTAGAGTCTAGTATTATGGGAATAAAGAACCCATTTTAGAAAATGAGTGTTCGGGCTTAGGTTCGGAATTAATTAATTAGTTGTTAGAAGGAGGAGAGGGTCCTCTTCATATAAAGAGCTAGTATAGGACTACGGGGAAAGTAGGGTTATATAATTTTGGGACTTTTGAGATTGGGAAGAGGTAAAAAATTTATACTTGATGGCTCATAGGTATGTAGTTAATTCATGGAGACTAATATGAGGGTAATTAAATGTGGTGTTTTACGTCGTTAAACACATATGGCTCCGGATATAATGTAATGTATAAATTAAATGGGTATATTGTGAATATTGATTTTCATATACATACCTATCTAAATGCTATCGTAAGGGAAGTTACATGAATGAGGTGAAGTCCCCTGGCTAGTGAATGCAGGGTGAATATAGTCCTCGGCCATAGGACCGGTGGTTATATTGCAATGTTATTTTATTCGAAGTGAGGTAATTCCGGGAATGGTTATGACTCACTATGGAAGGTATAAGCCCGCTGCCCACGCTACGTGATTTAGGATTCCCGAGTTATCTTTGTTATAGGCCCCGAAAGATGATAGGTATTTATGGGCGCATCCATTGGGGTGATTCCTAGAAGGATGGTCTTAGAATCGTTATGTTGTGATTATAACTGTTCTCATGAAAGTTGTATTTTATAAATGGCTAAAGCATTTTATAAATCAAATGTTTGGAATAAATCTCCTAATGAGAAATGGACTTGCGAAGTTATATTGTGCAAAAATGAAATGTAAGCTTCTTAAGTTGGAATTGAGTTACTTTTCTTGCATTAGTGAATAGTTAATCTTATAAATGACATTGCGTTAGGTTGTGTGTTTAGATGAGAGGTGAGTATTATTCTTATTGTCGAGTGCGAGTTAAGCTTATTTATGATGTTAGAAATTCATAAATGTCATGCATATTATTCAAATGTATATCATATCAAACTGGGCCCTGACCCGTTTATTTCTCTTGTTTTGTATGGATCTCTTTTACGCCCAGGTGCTCCGCCGCAAGGACGTGTGTGTTGATCCTTCCTTCTAATTGTCCAGGAGCTAGTTATTCACATGTATATCATATCAAACCGGTCCCTGACATTTTTGCGGATGTTGTAGGATATTTGTTATAGACGCCCCTATCTTTTGTGTACTCTAGTTATGATCAGTCGAAACATTCGGGCGTGAAGCCCAAGTTTTGTACTTGCTTATATACTTTTTATAAGATTATTCGGTGTAACCACTTGTATTGGTCTGTGAACCGACAACTTATTCGGTTATTATGTTGTGAATGATTGTAATTGTTATCTATCTTTATTTTATATCCACCATCATTTCAAATTGGATTGTCTAAATAGTTTTCTTTAAACTACAAATTGATTTGACATCCATTTTCTAAAATACTTGTTGGTTATCCCGTATTATTATTTTCACGATAGTGATGCTAAAAATGGAACATCTATAATTCCTGTAATTATTGGAGTATCGGGCGGGCAACCTCTTATTTTAATAAGCGGGGTGTCACACCAAGATCTTTGAAACTAAACAAATTCGACTACATTTTGATGCTAGATCATGAATCTCTCCGAGCCGTCATTCGAATCATAGCGTAAATGAATATTCAAGTCAAACTTGCATTTTTTTTTTACAGAAAACCAATATCTCTAACCATTTAACATCAAAGCTTGAAATAAATATGGTTGGATTCCTCTAAAATTATTACACAATTTTTAATGAGGAATCAACTTAAATGGTATTCTAGAACTGTTTGAAATTAAGGCCGAAATTTTTAAACCCTAAAGTCATCAAATTGAAGGTAGGAGATGCAGTGTATTACACAAAATAGAGTGAAGTCAAACCCAAGCACATCTGGACATTGACCCAGTGCGTGAGGGCGCATCTCCAATAAAAAAAAATTGATTTTTTTACCTTAAATTTTATGTTAATTTTATGATCAAATTGATATATTAAATGATCCTAGTTTAATTCCCAAAAAGAAATATCTCGAGAATTTTTTTTTCCAAGTTTTAAACTCAATTTTTAAATTTCACTTTAAACCCCTATAACTTTTAACTATTTCAAAACAATCCCAAATTTTCAATATAAGTACCTTTCTATAAATTCTACAAAATTGTCTCCTATCACCAGTCCAAAAATGAATGGAAAGAAAAAAAATAGATAAAAAATTGAAAGTTTTCTTAGTTCTCTATTTAACCCAAACATTAAATTATACACTCTAACTAAACTTTTTCAGCTCAACTTTTACAAAAAAAAAAAAAAAAATCTCTTTCAAAAGAAGTGTTTTTCTAAACAACTCAAAATTTAAAAAAAAAGTAGGAAATTATGTTTCAATATTACTTTTGAGCTTACACCTTTGAATTACTGTATTTTTATATGATTATGTGATAGCCCCGTAAATTTTTTATCCCTTTATGAATTATTTTGTGCAATTCACTTATACCGTGAGTATTGATTCGTTCGTTACCATATTCCAATTATTTTATGCGACATATGACTCCATTTAAACACATTAGCACACCATATAATTCAGGGAATCGATTTTAGTAAACACTGAAGTGTTATTTGGCCTGTAGCACTCAGATTATTCTATGCCTAGTTTGTATTTCTACATACAAATGGGTGATGCTCTAAGTTAGTGTGCCTAGTTAGTTACCTTCCTCAAAGCTATTGATTGACTATATCTCTAAAGGTTTTGGATTGATTTTTTTCAAAGGTTTTTGATGATATTATAGAGTATTTCTATGTGATTGAAGCGTCTATGATCGATAATTATGGTTTATCCTATTATAGTTCAAACCTTATCCTTATCACTCAATAAAACACTTATCCACTTACAATCACCATATTGTTCATATTAATATCATCAAAACTCCATATACCCTCTTTCATTACTATTGATATGTTAGTTTATTTCCTTTATTATAACTACGACATAATTTTTTATACTTCATTTTATTTTAAACAGACTCACATATACACAATTATTATTGAAATAAAATTATTTACTTCGCAAAGTTTTGGTTATTTGTGTCCCTTCCAGATCGATAATGTACTCGAAGAAGGAGAAATATTCCCCGCCCCACTGGATTTTCATTAACTTTTATCATGGAAAATATTTTCGATTACATATGTGTGGGTGGTTACAACACCCGTCGTAATACTTTCAACGCAACTAACCGACTTATATGGCCTTCTTGTTCCCCTCTTGTTTCTATGTTATAGGAACCCCGAGATACCCTTGTTATTTCTAGTTTATCGAGATTACAAGCTTTGTAATAAGATTTTATGCATCCACATGAATAAATTTTTACTTTTCTTTCACTTAAATTATTATTATTACTTTAGTAATACAAGACATAGAATCTTCGGTGTGACATTTGTAGGAGACTTGACAGAGTGAATGACTAAGAATTAAAGTAGATTAATCCACTCAATATATTAAATATTTTAACAAAGATGTGTTGAAGGGATAAAATTGCACTATTTTTAAAACATGCGGGTTCACATTGCAACTTTTGAAAGACTGAGTTCAAAATTTAAAATGATCCTAAAATTCAGGGTCAATTTTCCATTTTACCACAAAAAATATATATTGTTTGCAAATAAATATGAAGACTCGAAATTTTTTAAATGGAACATTGTTGATAAACTAATTTTCGTATTAAACTTTAAAATATAACATGTCTTTATAGTCTATTGGCAAAAAAAAGTGATAGAATTTTATCTATTTTCTGGACATTCTCAAACCTACTAATATAAAATTCGCTTTAATATACAACCCATACGGAAATAAAATTTAGCAATAATATTAATGAAGCCTCCATGGCCATGGAATTTAATAATGATATCACCAAATCTCGCACGGCCATAACAATTCAAAAACAACAATCCCAAATGTTAATAACAACAATAAATAAATAATCTCCCTAGTGTAAAATATTGACTTATTCATGTGTTCCACATGGATAAAATCTAATGCTAAAATATTATCCTATAAAAAAATAAAATATATATATAAGAGAAGGTATCAATAATAAAATACAGTTTAAAAAGTTGTATTCGTGTAGAAAATTTCATAAATCTAACACTGGCATATACTTGTCATTTTGTTAAGTCGCTAATTCGATAAGGAAATGACTAATTTAAACAGCATGCAATTACCCATCTCGGGGTGTTCATGCCTCTTTTAAGGAAATTTCGTCTTTGTTTTCATATTTCATCGCCAAAATCCCATTTTAACCTTAAATGTGTATACTTACCATTTTTTGAACCGTGATTTCCATGAGGACGCAATTAGTTCGTATGCGATAATTTGGTTCTACGCACAATTAGTTCCTAAGTCTTAAGATTTAAAAATTATGGCTATATTCTGCATCAAGAGTTCGGTGAGGAAGTGGCCAGTTCTTATGCAATATATTGGTCTCGTGGGAGGTGGTTGTGCATCTTACATAGCCATTTGGTATATGTTTTACATTTTTCCCTTTAACGACATATATGCATGTCTAACAAGATTTGCAAAAAGTCATCATATTCTCTAACTATAAGTCATCTTACTACACGATCAGTTCTTATGAGTTGCATTGGTTCCATAAGAGGTGTTTGTATCTGGTTTTAGTCCATTTGGTGGTTGTTTTGGGTTTTGACCCTATAACGACACCTTTTTAAGCCTAGGTCGAGAGATCTGTAAACAATTGTCATTCTGAAAACGAGAGATGAATGACGATATAATCCGTTCCTATGAATTACATTGGTCTTGTGTGAGGTGTTCGTGATTCTTTTTGAGCCGTTTGGTGGTTATTTTGCATTTTTCTTCCTTTAACGGCATGTTTTCAAACCAACTATAAATATTTAACAAGTATCATCATATTCAAAAATCAAGAGTACTGTGAGATCACGATAAATTTTGATTAGTTACATTAGTCCCGTGTGGGTGTTCATGCGTCTTACGGGGCCATTCAGGGACATTTTTGGGTTGTTCCCTTTAACGACTTGTTTGGAGCCTAAGTTTAGATATTTGTCAATTTCATCATATTCTAAAACTGGGAGTACTGTGATAACATGACCAACTACCATGAATTACGTTGCTTCCACGCGAGGTTTTAGTGCCTCTAACGGATCCATTTTGTGGATTTTTTGTATTTTCAATTTCAAGACTTGTTAATTGTCATAATATTCTCAAACTGTGAGTCCCGTAATTTAAGGCACCACCTCGCGAGGTGTTGGTGCCTCTAATGGAAAATACTTGCATTATGTTTTCAATCTTAACTCTTGATATTTGTTAATTGTCATCACATTCTCAAACCACGAGTCCCGTAATTACATGGTCAGCTCCTAAGAGTTACATTACACCTGTCCGAGGAGCTAGTGTCTCTTTTGGCGTTGTTGGTTCGCTGTTTTGGTTTTTTTCCCTTTAACGAAATATTTTAAGCCTAAGTCTATAGATTTGTAAACCATCGTAATATTCTTAATTAGGATACATATGATTATAAGATTATATCCTCCAAGTTACGTTGTCTTGTGCGAGGTGTTCGTGCCTCTTTTTTCGAACTGTTTGGCCGTCATTTTGTGTTTTCATCCTTTAACGATATGTTTTCAATTCGAGTCTAGACATTTTCAAATTATCATCATATTATAAATTCGGGAGTGCTGTGAGGGCCCGATCAGTTCCTACCAGTTAATTAGTCCCATGTGAGGTGTCCGTACCTCTTACGGGACCGTTTGGTGGTTGTTTTGGGCTTTCACCCTTTAGCGACATGTTTCCAAGATAAGTCTTAATATTTCAAAACTATCATCATATTCTCAAATCAGGATATCGTGGGACATAATAATTCTTATGAGATACATTGGTCTCGTGCGAGGTGTTGGTGCCTCTTACAGGTCTGTTTGGTGGTTGTTTTGCATTTTTGTCAATTAATGATATGTTTTCAAGCTTAAATCTTAAGATTTGCAAATTATTGTAATATTCTCAAACCATGAGTCCCTTGACAACAAGGTCAGTTCTTATGAGTTACATTGATCCTATGAGAGGATTTTATGTATCTTTTTGCATAACTTAATGGATTTTTAGGTTTTTATCATTTAATGACATGTTTTTAAGCCTAATTCTAGAAATTTATAAATTATCATCATTTTTATTTCAGAAGATGTGCGAGGAGCCGGTTTGTTCCTATAAGTAACATTAGTCCAGTGAGAGTTACTCGTGCATATTTATGATCCATTTGGTGGTTGTTTTGCATTTTTGTCCTTTAATGGCTTGTTTTTAAACCACGTCTAGAGATTGGACAATTATTGTCATATTCCTGAACTACAAATGCCAAAAAGGCATGATCAGTTCCTTTTAGTTACATTACATTCCTCTTGAAGGGGCGATTTGGGGCTCTTTTTGCATTCCCTTTAATGACAATTTTTCAAACCTAAGTCTTGAGATTTACAAATTATCATCATATTCTGAAATCGATAGCGCCACGAGAGAACAACTTTTTCCTACTAATTATATTTGTCCCGTGTGAGGTGTTAGTGCATCTTACGGGGACATTTGGTTGTTGTTTTGCTTTTCACCCTTTGAGGGCATGTTTTCTAATAGAAGTCTCGAGATTTGTAAATAATTATTATATTGTCAAATCGTTAGCCTTGTGACTACATAGTCAATTCCTATGAGTTACATTGGTCCTGTGCAAGGTGTTTGGGCTCTTATTGGAACATTTGAGGGTTGTTTTATGTTTTTGACCTTTAATGACATTTTTAAAACTAAATACACAAATTTGCAAATTATCAATATATTCTCAAACTGAGAGTGCCTTGAGGGCACGATAAGTTCCAACTAGTTTCATTGGTCCCGTGAAAGGCGTACATTCTTCTTACAAGGCCGTGTGGCGGCTATTATGGATTCTTTCCCCTTAATCTCATAGTTTCAAGCCTATGTCTAAATATTTTTAAATTATCATCATATTATCAAATTGGGAGTCTTGTGAGGACACGATCAGTTCCTATGAGTTACATTGGTCCTTTGAGAGGTGATGGTACCTTCTATAGAGCCATTTGATGTTTGTTTTGCATTTTATCCCTTTAGCAACATGATTCTAAGAATAAGTGTAGAGATCTACAAATTTTCATCATATTCTCAAATAGAAAGATTCGTGAGGACACGAGGAGCCTATCACTTAGAAACACTGCAGGGCAGAGAGATACCTCGAGCATGGAATGCTGCCAATCTTAAGAAATTCTATTTCTAGATTCTTCTTTTGAATTGTACTTATGAAGCTGGACCAATTCTGCGCGCCAAAGCCAATTCTGTGGGCTTCATTGGGGTGACCAATTCTGAGGGTCGAAGACCTGAGGGCAAGTGACATTGGTTCTGTGATAAGTGTTCGTGCTTCTTTTCGTAATGTATGGTGGTTGTTTTGCATTTTTGTCCTTTAATGGCATGTTTTCAAGCCAAGGCCATAGATTTGAACATCATCGTAATATTATGAAATTGGGAGTTTTATGAGGGCATGATCAATTCTTACTAATTAATTGGTCCCGTGCGAGGGCTTCGTGCTCCTTACAGGGATATTTAAGGGTTATTTTCATTTTTTTCCTTTAACGGCATGTTCAAGCCTAAGTCTAGAAATTTGTAAATTTCCATCATATTCTAAAACTAAGAGTCCCGTGAGGACACAGTCAATTGTTACGAGTTACATAGGTCCCGTGTGAGGTGTTAATGCCTCTTACAGCGACATTTTTTGGTTATTTTGTGTTTTTGCCCTAACGACATGTTTTCAATCCTAAGTCCAGGTATTTGTAAATCATTATCATATTATCAAATAGGGAGACTCGCAATGACACGATTAGTTCCTATGAGTGACATTGGTTCTGTACGAGGTGTTCTTGCCTCTTTTTAATTTGTTTAGTGGTTGTTTTGTTCTTTAACAACATGTTTTCAATCCAATACTAGAGATATGCAAATTACCATCATATTATCACACTACACCAAAACTGCCAACTTGTCATGGTCAAAAACCCTGATCAAATCGAGAGTGATGTGAGGGCATGGTCAATTCCTAATATGTAGATCGATCATGTGCGAGGAGTTTATGTGTTTATAAGGTAATTTGGTGATTGTTTAGAGTTTTTTGCCTTTAAGGGCATATTTTGAACCTTATGTCTAGATATTTTCAAAATATTTGTCATATTCTCAAACCAAAACTCACGTGATAACACGACCGTTACTATGAGTTATGTTGGTCCCATGCGAGGTTCTCGTGCCTCGTTTGGGGCTGTTTGTCAGTTATTTTGAATTTTCTCCCTTTAATGGCATGTTTTGGTGCCTAAGTCTTAAAATTTATAAATTATCGTAATATTATCAAACCGTGAGTCATGTGGTGACTACACGGTCAGTTTCATCGAGTTACATTGGTTCAGTGTTAGGTGTTTACGTCTCTTTCTGAGCCGTTTGGTGGTTATCTTTTATCTTTCCCTATAACGGCATGCTTTTAATCCTAAGTATATAAATTTATAAATTATCATCATATTCCCAAATTGAGAGTCCCGTGGGAACAAAATTAGTTCCTTCTGGTCACATTGGTCCCATGTGTGATTGTTGTCTTGCAATATCATCCTTTAACGACGTGTTTTCATGATAAATCTTGATATTTACAACATATTCTTAAATCAGGAATGTGGTGACTACATGGTCAATTCATAATAGTTACATTTGTCTCTTGGGATGTGTCAGTGCCTCTTACGATTTTGTTTGGGGGTTCTTTTAGATTTCCCCCTTTAACGGCGTCTTTTTAAGCATAATTCTATATATTTATAAATTATCATCATATTATCAAATCGATAGCGTCGTGAGGGGATTGGAAGTTTCTACTAATTACATAGGTCTTGTGTGAGGTGTCCATCCCCCTTACAGGTCATTTGAAGTCTGTTTTGGAATTTTGCACTTTAAAAAAATGTTTTCAAGCCTAAACCTTAAAATTTGAAAATGATCATCATGTTTTGATATTGGGAATCCTGTGAGGACAATGTCAGTTCTTACGAGGTAAAGTGTGTAACACCCCGTCTAATTAAATATCGGGTGATCACGCCTTTATCAAATTAAAATAGGTTTCACATATAGTTCATTCTTAGCATCACCCACCTAAGTTAATTAAACCAGTGCCAAATTTTATCTTTCAAATAAATAGGATAAAAGAATAGTTTGAGATTTAAATGAAATTTCACAAGATACTAAAATCCTAAACATCAATAATATGAAAATGCATCAAAGTCATGCCAAATAAACCGCCGGCTAAAACTAGAACCAAGCAATAATTCACAATCCAACTACAAAGTAAAACTAATATAAAACTGGAACTGCAATGTAGGCAACTGACAACATGTCTACACATGAGGTACAAGAATGAGATCCTATGCTACATCTAAAGGAAAGAGTCCGTTACTCAATAATCCTGTCAGCATCCACAGTGCCACATCACTGAATCCCTGGAATGAAATCAAGTATGGTTCCCTTGTGGCTGGACACCTAAAAGGTTTTGAAAACATTTTTATAGCAAGAGTTAGTACTCAAAATATTTTGAAAATATTTAACAAGTAATTTATCACAATTAAATCAATTATTGATTACAGATGTTAGGTTCATGCACACTCCCTTGAGTTTCCTCACCTCTCATCTAATGTGCACGCCTAACGTTCTATACTTATCCAACCTAGCTACCACCCAAGCTATCTCGACAAAAGTATATATAACCAATCTTATCAAAAGCATACTCTCATGTACCACCCATTCAACACGATTCATTATTAGCATATCTCACAAAGTCTTTCATTACTTAGGTAACCTTCACATGTTACATTTAAGCATCATAATCAAGTCTCACTACTTAATTCATAAAGCATTTTAGATTTAGTATTCAACTTCCATAATTAAGTTTCATTACTTATTTTACTATATACATTCTAGTCTATTCTTAATCTTGAAATTAAGTTTCTCTCTACTTAATTTATCATTTAAATGTATATATCTATATATAAAATATATATATATATATATATATATATATATCATCTACTAGTCTACTTTTGTCCATAAGTAGAATATCATGAAGTATATATTTTACACACAATATATACTATAAGGATTACTGGTTCGGATAATCATCGACTCCAATCTTCCTATCATTTACATTGGTCCGGATACTCATCGACCCTTAGACTTGGTCCAGATAATCATCGACCCCAAATCAATATTTCATGTATTGTTCTGGATAATCATTGACCCTAATACAAAATATAGTATACTTTAGGTATTCACAAGGCCTAAGTATCAATAGAATAGGTATTCACACAACTATATTATTTATACTTGTACGTAATATTTTTCTCTCTCAGCATCTTGATTTGGTTGTATCCGGCGAATTCGCCGACGAATGACTTGAGAGCATGACTGGATGTGTTGTCCATGATCATGTCGATATTGGGTAGCGAATAATCATCCTTCAGAGAGGCTTTGTTTAAATCTCGATAATCCACACACATTTGAAACTTTCCTCCTGATTTCGGTACAGGTGCAATGTTGTCCAGCCATGTGGGATATTCTATCACTCGAATGAAACCCCCGTTCAACTATTTGACCACCTCTTCTTTGACCTTGAGCGACCATTCGGTGCGGAGTTTTCTCAATTTTTGTTTAACCGGCTTATAATCTGGGAGAGTGGGGATCTCGTGTTGTGCTAAGGATCGATACCAGGCATATCATCATACGACCATGCGAAGACATCCACGAACTCCTTCAGTAATTCTTCGAGTTGTGCATGATCATGCTCATCAAGGGTGGCCCATATCCTAATCTCGCACAGTTGGATACTAAAACCGAGATTAATAACAACAGTCTCTTCTTCATTAACTTGAATGCGGTTATGTTGTTTATTATTAACCTTATTTAGATCAGTTAAGAATTGTTCATTTACAAAATCGTCATCATCAAAAGTTCGATTAGAATCTAAACAATTAATGTAAGGCACAACAAGATACTTAAAATCTTTGTTTATTTCATTGATAGGAAAAATAGCATTGAGAACCTCATCAAAATAGGTGTCGATTACATTTGAGCAAGGATAGACAACAGAAGAAGAAACAGGGTAAAGATTGGGGTTAGAGGAGATTTCAGAGGTAGAACTGGCGCAGCATGCCAGTTGAGGAGAGGTGTATCAGCAGCTTTAATCATACGGGATGGGTCCATTGATGTAGTGCCTGAATGAACCATGTAGAGTTCCAGACCCAGTATCTGTAAGTTAAAGGAATCTTTGGAATCACTTTCCTCTATCTCTTCGATATTTTTGATGAGCGGTTGTACGCGATGTGGAAAACTTTCGGCCCATGGGTAGCTATCTTGGAAAAAGATCTCCATTCCAGGCTTCATCTTCTTTTCTGTGTGGTCGTACCATGGTTCTGGAAAACCGTAAAAGGGGATATCCTCCCCTTCTTTGATGAATCATCCATTTAAGGAATCTCCTGAGATAGTTCGGATGCAGTCTACCCTCTCTTTGATCGAGTCTGGCGGATCATTCTGAGCTCTTGTTCTGATGGTTGATACCCCAAGCCACAAGGAGGTAAAGCTTTCTTCAGTTCGATGGGCTCAAGAATCCCTTGCTGCCTTTGCCCTAGCCCCAGTCCGGGCATGAAGTTCATGTTTCTGAACATCTGAATCACATTGACAATGCCATGAGGGTCATATTCTGTACAAACCCTTTCTTTGAAATCATCCCCTGCCGGGAGTAGGGATGGCTCGACTCAAAATCCTGATAGGAGCATATCATTTGACCCGTGTTGTATCTCGAGAATTGGACTGTTGGTGCTTGCACCCTCGACATTTTTGTCATCGCCCAAAATGGTGATGACTCGCCCCATCGACGAAGAACTTTAATTTCTGATGGAGTGAGGAAGACACACCCTTAATCTTGTGGAGCCAGGGGTGTCCGAGCAACAGGTTGAAATAAGCTGGGATGTCTATGCCTTGGAATTCAACGTCAGGGTTTATAGGTCCAACCCCTATTGCAAGTTTTATGGATCCCATCACTTCTTGGCGGGTATTATCGTAGGCACGCACAGCGGCGGAGGTTGGAGCGAGGTCGCTTTCTTTCAGGCCTGAATATTTTAAGGTTCTCAATGGGAAAACATTCAAGGCGAATCCGTTATCGACAAGAGAGAGTGGCACGACCTTTCCCATAACTTAGACGGAGATATTGAGTGCATGATTGTGATTCGGTCCAATTCTGGGGATTTCTTCTTCAGAAAATGATAGCATTCGGGTAGAGGTCAAGGATCCGACCAGATTTATCGCTTCCTCTGGTGTGGTAGAGGGAGGAACTATAGGTCCAGTGAATAATTTGATTAAAGTATTTATGTGTAGCTGGTAAGACATGAAAAGCCCCCATAGAGTGATGTTAGCTTGAGTTTTCTTCAGTTGATCAAGGATCTTGCTCTCCTCAATGGTCATCTCTGGCATAGGAAGGTTTTCAATGCCCTTCCCCTTGTCATTTGTTGGTAGCGATCTTGGAACTTGGTAATGTCTACTAGATCTAGTCATGTGATTTACTGAAGAAGGTAAAAACTTAAATCATGTTTCCTCGTCAATCTCAGGTTGCTCTGTCGCTCTGTCTATTTCTCCAAGGAGTTCTTCAAATGAGATCATCCCATATATGTGGACTATTGGGCCAGCCCTTCCTGAAGCTTGTTCTTCGCTTGAATCTTCGAATCCTGCCCCCCATCCGGTGGCAACAATTTTGCCTTTCCCTGTAAAGTCGATGCATTCCACAACTTTAATGGCTTCTTCATATGAGTTCTCCCATTCTATGGGGATATGTGTGATTGAAGGGACCAAGCGCCCTTGTAGCTTCAAAGTATCAAGTAACCCGGTGATACTGCAAATGCTGTTGGTTTGCCTGAATAATTCTGCCATAGTCTGGATAACATCATCTAAGCTTACTTCGTCAGTTGGTACCACCCACTTATCTGAATCTCGGGCCTATTTCGTGCCTTCAAGAATAGTGTGTTGAATTTCTTGCAATCGATGACCATCTGTGAGGGTAATTTCAGCCCGAATTCCAGGAGTTGGTTTAACAGCTCTGATAAATCCATACCTTCATTTTCAGAACGGGTACGGATAGTGATGCATGCTTTGGTAAGGAGTGACAGTGCCTGATTAGCGGGGCTAGTAGGGTGTAGGAGGAAATATGGGCAAATTTGAAGAGGTTTAGGAGGGTATAGGGGTGTGATTTGGGTTGATGGATTGAAATTTGAGTTTTCTTCCAAGAAGATTCCATTGGTGTGATTTGGGAGTGGGTTGTGAGTAGTGCTTGGCTTAGGATTGGCTGGTGGGGCGATCGTACCCCGGTCAATGAGATCTTGGATTACGTCTCGGAGGTGAAAGCATTGGTCAGTGGTATGGACACCAGTTTGATGGAAGGCGCAATGAGCGTCGATCTTGAAGTTTCTTGGGAGTGGATTTGGCAATGGACGTGGATCCAAGGGCTTAATGAGGTTTCAGCTTAACAGGGCTTGGTAAACTTTAGAGAGGGGAGGATGAAGCTCAGTGTATTCCCTTCAGACGGGATCAGGGCGCCTTTCTGGTGCCCATGATGTGGTTAGTTGATAGATATTGTTGATGGTTGAGACTGTAGCATTGGCAGGCTTGTCATACTTTCTAGGGGTGAACTGTTCGGACACCTTCTTTGGTTCAATTTCTGCTTTAATGAGGCTTTCCTCGATTTCCACTCCAGCCTCTCTGAGAGCTCTGAAGTGGGGATAGTATTGTCCTCCCATAGTCGCTCGAATATGGGGCAAGAAGTTCTTCTTCACTATGTTGACCTGTTCTTCCTCGGATGGCCGATTAGTCATGGCAGCTGCTCGCTCCCTCCACCGAGTTATGAAGTTACTGACTGATTCCCCAGGATTCTGTTTGAGTAACTCTAAATAACGATGGGTGACCTCAAGCTCTTCGTTGTATTTGTACTGCGACATGAATTCTCGGGCTACATCCTCCCAGCTACGGATTCTGGATTCCTCAAGAGATAAAAACCATCGGAGGGCACTATCCTTCAAAGTTTGCTGAAATAATTGGGCCATCACCTCTTCAGAAGCCCCTAGTAGAGTCATGGAACGATGATAACTGCGAAGATGGACAATTGGGGTACCACTCCACCCGAACTTCTCGATATTTGGCATCTTGAACTTCTCGGGTAACCTCGCTTTAGGATAAGGAGAAATGTGGGTGTAGTTCATGTAATTCCCAGAGATCCTAACTTGGTCAAACTTCTTGGTGAGAATCTTGAGATCCTCTTTGACTTTATTAAACTCCTCCACCTTTGGATCAGCGACCTCAGGCAGGTTAGCCATAGGCTGGGCAATGTTTGGCATTGGAAGTTGGGCAGGCGGCGGCCTATTGGCAGGAGGGGCATGTGGAGCATGCTGATATTCTTTCGAGACCCAGATAGGCTCCGGTGGACCCATAGAACGAGGGAACAGGGCCTCGGGCTCTTGAGGAATAGGAACTTGGTTTCGTTGCATTTCTCAAACCTCGGCTTGGAGGTTGTCAATCTTGGCCACGAGCTGAGCTAGGACTATCGGTAGATCTGGTTGTATGACTGGTGCTTGATCTACATTCTCCATGGAAGATGGATGGATTTTCGACTCGGAAGAAGTAGTAGAGGAGCGGATGAAACTCCGGGGTGATTTGACTGAAGACCGAAGCCAATAGGGAGCCAGGCCAAGGGCTTGCAATTGACCTGAGAAGGCGTAGGATAAGATTTATTTTTGAGAAAAAAAGGAAGAAACTATTTTTGGATTTTTGATAAAGAAGGGAGAAATGTTTTTGGATTTTTTGGATAAAGAATGGAGAAGTGTTTTTGGATTTTTAATAAAGAAGGGAGAAATGTTGTTGGATTTTTTGATAAAGAAGGGAGAAATGTTTTTGGATTTTTTTTAAATAAAGAAGGGATATATGTTTTTGGAGACGGAACTCAGCATGATTATTTTGATTATTATGTTCTCACTTGTATTTAATTCTCCTAAATGCAATGCCATACGGGACCCGAGCTTGGAAAAGTGGGGGTCTTAATATATGCAAAGCTACGTTTGGACTTGTAACTAGGCTCGCGGACAGGGTCCCGTTTTAAAAAATACGGGAAAATTGGGTGGCAGGCCGACCCGAAATTTGGGCAGAGTTTCGGGTTGAAACCGGAAATATAAAGTGCATGTCCTAGGTTTGACACCTATATGCGGGTATCAAGTTGGTTGGGTGAATCGGCATGGGTTCCCCCCTTTCGCGTGACTTCCACGATATACGTCTTGCTCTTGCGGGTAATCGGTACATGTGGACAGTCCATTTGATATACCTGAGTGTACGTGAATTGCCTCACCATATACCTCGTGGGGACGGTATGTGTGAGAGGGAATTAAATATACTCGGCGTACGTGAATGAATTCCCTGCGATATACCTCCCGTCATGACTTCGGTCAAGCGGTACGATACGGGGGAATCGTTCGATATACGTCGAAGGTACTTGGCCAATGGAAGGTGAGAGTCATATCGCTTAGGCTAACTGTGACCTACCGGACCAACGCCCATCACGAAGTGACCCTCCAGTTACTGGGTAAAATTTGGTCAATAGCAATGCTCTTTGGTGATATCGTGTGAATCATGCATGATTATCTTATTAGTATCTTATGAAGAGAATGCCTTTCTTGATTATGCCAAACAGGGAACAAAGTATAAGTACCCCAAAAGGTACACCAAGTATGGATGGGTGATACGTGGAACATGGGGATATGTATGTGATCCTAGGTGCACGTGGTGCGAAGTGTACATGGAGAATTTTCTACAAGTGTGTGAATATCAGCGTAAGCATGGGATACATGTGAGAAAAAACATAAACAAATATAGCATCCATGTAAATATTTTTTTTTTCTAACAAATTAAATTAATCATTGAAAATTAGAAGAGGTATTTAGAGAATTTCTCTTACCAACAGATCTTGTAATCCTTTTGTAAAAATTATCAAATGGGATGTGCTTTAGCTTAACTGCATTAGCAGAATTGATGGACCTAGAGTTTTCTTCTTGAATAAGCACTTTTTCTTGAGACTAGCTTGATCTACTTTCTTCTTCTTCCATTTAAATAGAGTCAAGCCCACAAGAAAAAACACAATACTCCCCAGCGGAGTCACCACTGTAGCCATCCCCGATCCTGATCCCCACGGGCGGGCGCGTGGAGGAAACGATCCTTCGGGTCCCGCGCGTCCCTCTCGGGAGCGCTTCGGTCGGCGTCGTTTGTGGTGCGAAAAATGTAGAGAGATTCATAGTCGCCAGTATATTTTTCTCAAAACAGACAAAACAAAAAGGGGAATCCACCCCGAAGAGAGGCATCCAAAAACATACTGGTGCGTACGAAACCAAAATGATTCGAGAAGGGTTCGGAGGCTTAGTTACGAAATAGGAAGGTGTTAGGCACCCATTCCGCCCTTTCGGTCTCTCATGGATATTTGCTATTTTCCCTTATGTTTACCCCCGTGATATGTGTGCATGTGTATATATATAGAATGGAGGTAGGAATCCTCGACTTGTATCATGGAAAGGATAAAGCGAGTCATCCGTAAGAAGATATTAAGAGTAATATTAGAAAAATAAGATTTACGCGATTACCCCTACGTTGATCGTTATAATGGAACGATAACGCATATGGAGTAAAACGTCACTAAGAGCAATTATATATCATATAAGGAAAATGGATTAAAAAGAAGATAGAAGATAAGGTAAAAAGTGAGAAAAAGGACTCGAGTCTCGGGTTTTACCCCGAGACGCCTACATAGCCTATAGAGGAATCAAAGTCCACGTAGTTCGCATACAAAATGAGGGGTGGGGTTTATCCCATAAATCCAAATGGGGAATCTCTTATTTGTGAGTGTGTGTGTGTGTGTGTGTGTGTGTAGAAAAAAAGTGTTTTAGTTGTGAGAAAAGTGTGAAAAAAGTGTGAGAATCCCTATTTGGAATTTATGAGCAAACCCTCTTTTTCTTATTTTTTGGGTTTTATTTATATGAAAATAAGAGATGTGAAATAATACTAAATAAAAAGTATATTAGGATGTGTGAGATGAGATAATAAAAGTGCTAAGTAAGAAAACAAGTTATTGGGAATTCAAGAGAATTTAGGAGAGAGTTTGAGAAAGTTGGACCTTCTTGAAGATCTTGAGCTTGATCTTGAATGTTGGAGAGCAGCCCTTGCACTATAAATGATGATGGAGAGTGGTTAATTCACCAAATTTGATGAAAGGGACGATGAAAAGTGGGAGTAAAAGGAGGATTTGGAAGTTGAAATCACGCTACCTTCGAGAGAGGTTTCTGGGATTGGTTGAGAGGGATTTTTATCAGATCTGGGCTCCCCTTGCAAATGAGGTGAAGACATACTTTTATAGGCTCAGTTCAGTGCCGATCGGTAAAGACCCCTTCCTGCCTATCGGCAGGCAGGTGCCGATAGGCAGGGTCTAGAACCTGCCAATTGGCAGTGCGCTTTACGCTTTTTCGGAAAAATGGCCGGTAAGGGTAAACCATTGGTCAGAATTATGCACGGAGCATACCGTTGGAAAGGTAATTTAGAGACCTTCGAAAGTCCCTTGGACCTCTCCCGGGTTCAGGAGTTGACTTTGGGTCAAATATGGTTCGGAAGCATTTATCGGTCCATTGGACGGGGAATTATTCGGACGCAAACGGATCATTCATCCGCATGGTAAATCTGAATCGCGCACGGGGAATACCATTGGAAAGGTTAGGAGATTTACTTCGACATTCCAAAGAGTTTGACCCAGTTTAGAGAGTTTACTTTGGTCAATCGGGCCCGGGAAGCGATCAGTGGCCTCCCGGAGTCAAACGGATCGTTTGTCCGCATGGAAAGTAAGAATCGCGCACGGGGCGGACCGTTGGAAAGGGTATTCAGGTATCTTTGAAGATTCATTCAATCTAAGTTGATCTGAAGAGTTGACTTAGGTCAAAAAGAGCCCGGGAGCATCCGGTGGCCTCTAGGTCAGGTTTCGGACGCAGACGGACCGTTCGTCCTCATGGTAAGTCAGAATCGCGCACGGGGTGGATCGTTGGTAAGGGTATTTAGTTCCCTTCGAAGATTCATTTAGTCTCGATCGAGACAAAGAGTTTGACTTTTGGATCAAACTGAGCCGGGGAGTGCTCGATGGCTTTCAGGTCATTACTCGGGACGTGACCAGGGTTTACAGTTATGAAGGGAGGTACTAGGGACCTAAGGAAAGTCAGGGGTAATAGAATGGGGTGTCTACAGTGGTGGTGGCGGTACTTTTCTCTCCAATGGATCCTCCCCCACATCATCTCTGGTTGCGGCCCTCTCAGCTCGCTCTCTCCTTGACAACATCTGAAAATAGATCAAATTGTATAAGCACACAATTTATATAAAATTTAATAGCAGAAGCACGATATCTTAAATCGCACAAGGATATAAGAAGCCGTCCTAATAATAGGGCTCTATATCAAATAAACTATACGTTGAAAATGTAGTAAGTAGTACAGATCATATGGACATTAGAACTTGATGCTCTGATACCATCTGTGACATTACGTCTAATTAAATATTAGGTGATTAGGCCTTTATCAAATTAAAACAGGTTTCTCATAACGATCATTCTTAGCATCACTCTCAAAAACAAAATTAATTAATAACCCCCTAAGTTAATTAAATTGGTGCCAAATTTTATGTTTCAAATAAATAGGATAAAAGAATAGTTTGAGATCTAATTCAACTTTCACAAGATACTAAAATCCCAACCATCAATAAGATGAAAATGCATCAAAGTCATGCCAAATAAACCATCTGCTAAAAATACAACCAAGCAATAATCCACAATACAACAACTAAGTAAAACTTATACAAAACTAGAACTGCAATGTAGGCAACTCATAACATGTCTACACATAAGATACAAGAATGAGATCGTATGCTTGATCTGAACGAAAGAGTCGACTACTCAATAATCCTATTAGCATCCACATTGCTACAACTCTGAATCCCTAGAATGAAGTCCAAGTATGGCGCCCTTAGGGCTGGACACCAAAAAGTTTTTGAAAACATTTTTATAGAAAGAGTTAGTACTCAAAACATTTTGAAAACATTTAACAAGTAATCTATTGCAATTAAATCAGTTATTGATTACACATGTTAGGTTCACGCACACTCCCTTGAGTTTCCTCACCTCTCATCTAATTTGAACGCCTAACGTTCTATACTTAGCCCACCTAGCTACCACCCAAGTTGTCTCAACTAAATTATATAACCGATCTTATCAGTAGCATACTCTCATGTACCGCCCATTCAGCACGATTCATCATTAACATATCTCGCAAAGTCATTCATTACTTAGGTACCCTTTACATGTTACATTTAAGCATCATAATCAAGTCTCATTACTTAATTCATAAAGCATTTCAAATTTAGCATTCAACTTCCATAATTAAGTTTCACTACTTAATTTACTGTTGGCGTTCCCAATCTATTCGTAATCTTGAAGTTAAGCTTCTCCCTACTTAATTTATCATATATATATATATATATATATACTTGTCTACTTTCATCCATAAGTAGAATATCATGAAGAATATATTTCACACACAATATATACTATAAGGATTATTGGTCTGGATAATCATCGACCCCAATCATCCTATCATTTACAGTGGTCTGGATATCGCTCAACTCCAAAGTAAATGTTATGCATATGTATATTCGTTTGGATACTCATCGACCCCAATATCTTTCATCTTCGATTTGGTTTGAAAAATCATCAACCCCAAATCAAACTTTCATGTATTGGTCCGGATAATCATCGATCCCAATACAAAATATAGCATACTTTAGGTATTCACAAGGCCTAAGTATCAATAAAATATGTATTCACACAACCAGATTATTTATACTTGTATGTAATATTTTTCTCTTTAATATTCACCGTACTTATCATTTATTTAAAAATTTAATTCACTTCCATAATTGGTAATCCCAAAAAAAATTCAACAAAGAAAAGAACTCAAAAACTGCCGGGGTCGATCGATCGAAGGATTTGGTTGATCGATCTACTGTGTCAATCAATTTACATTCATGGGTCCATCGATCGATCGAACAGGTGCAGCTTCGTCTTCTTCTATTTGACTCAAATCCTATAATTCTTCACCAAATTCACATCTGACTATTCTTAACTATTTATACATGAGTTAGGATGACTTATAATGTTTTAAATACATTAAAACTTCATCGAAATCAATCAAGAATTAATCAAACCCTCAAAAACTCTTTCATAATCTACATTTGTGTTCATCCATTACATTCAATTCAAAACCCAGATTTAAATTTGTAGTAATAATAAAAAACTCTTTTGACTTAAAATCCCCTATAGATATAAAGATTAACTACATGGAATCTTACCCCAACATGAAATCAATTAGTTCTTTTCATCAATGATTTTGAAATAAAAATCAATGTATTCATGAAATCCCTACACACTGGAATTATAACTTCAATTCGATTTGCAATAAACAGTTTCCTTCAATTAATTAATCTTATTTCTTGGTTCTTGGTTGATGATTGATTTCTTCTCCTCCAATCTTCCTTTCCAATTATCTTGAGATGCAAGAAACCCTTCACCACTTTCACAATTCTCTCCTTAGGTTTTGGAAAAATGGTTCTCTCTTTTCTGTAATGGCCTCTGTAATATTTTGTGTTATGATACCTAACCCCAATATATAAATGTCAGATATAAGGCTCTAAATTTCGTAGGTACCTTGACCTGTTTTAGAAAAATGGCCGTAACGCCCTTAATAGGTGCCGGTTTGGTCAAAATTTGACCCGGGACCCAAACTATACTTTCGGGTACACTATTTCGACTATGTCGACCCATACAAAGTCATTCGTGACCTCTAAATTCCCATCTGAGTCACTTGAAATATATTTTTCACTCCTTACCTCAAAAATAGTCTACACGCGACTCGCGGTGAGATAAAATAAAATACGCACATATCACTCGCTATGCCGTAACCATACTTATCACTTATTTACTATATTCACTTAGTAAACATTATAATGTAATACTAATCAGTATCTATCTCTTCATTAATATTTAATAATCACATTTATTAAATAAATCACATTAAATTACTTCACTCGCGTAATTTAATTAATACGTATTTTTCCTAATTCAATTTCGAATTAATGAAATTAAAAATAGGCAGAAATATGGGGTATTAAAAATTGTTCACGTTCAAGGTGTTCGTGCCTCTTAGGGGGCGTTTGGTTGTTTTTTCTCATTTTTGTCCTTCAACGACATATTTTCTAGTCCAGGTGTTTAGATTTACAAATTATCATAATATTCTCAAACTGGGAATCCCATGAATACATGTTCAGTTCCTATAAGTTACAATAGTCCCATGTAAGGTGTTCGTGTCTCTTTTCGGGCTATTTTTACGATTTTTATTTTATTCTTTCCCTTTACCGGCATATTTTTAAGCCTATGTCTAGATATTTGGAAATTGTCTTCTTATTATCAATCCAAGAGTCATATAAGGACATGATTAGTTTTGACGAGTTACAATGGTCCCATACGAGGTAATCATGCTTATTTCCAGGTCCTTTTATAGTTGTTTTTCATTTTTATCCTATAATGACACGTGTTGATGCGAAGTGTAGGAAATTTCATATTATTGTTACATTTCAAAATGAAGAGTGTCATCAAGTCATAATCATTTCGTACTAGTTACATTGGACCCGTTGGAGTTGTTTGTGGTTCTTACGAGGGACACTTAGGTGAAATTTTGGATTTTTTCCCTTTAACGGTATTTTTCAAGGCTAAATATAAAGATCGATAAATTATCAACATATCTTCAAATCGGGAGTGCCATGAGGGTACGATCAATTCCTACTAGTTACATTTATCCCGTGGGAGTTATTCGTACATCTTATGGGACCGTTTGGGGGTTGTTTTGGGCTTCTCCCTTTAATGGAATATTTTCAAGATTGAGTACAGATATTTACAAACTATAATCATATTCTCAAACTGGGAGTGTCGTCCAAACACAGTCAGTTTCTAGGAGTTACATAGATCCAATGAGGTGCTCATTCTTCTTACGAGGCCATATGGTATCTATTTTGAATTTTTTTTCCTTTAAGAACATTTTTTGAAGATTAAGTGTTGAGATTTATAAATTCTCATAATATTATCAAACCGCGAGTCCCCTGACTATAAAGTAAGTTCTTATGAGTTACACCAGTCCAGTGCTAGGTATTCATGTGTCTTTCCGGGCATTTGGTGGTTGTTTTGAGTTTTTGCCCTTTAACGGTAGGTTTTTAAATCGAAGTCTAGAGATTTACAATTTACTATCATTTTCTTAAATCAAAAGTCCCGTAATGACACGATTAGTTCCTATGGATTGAATTTATCCTGTGTGAGGTGTTCGTGCCTCTTTTCAAACATTTGGTGGTTGTTTTGTGGTTTCATCCTTTAACACATGTTTTTAAGCCAAATCTAGAGATATACGACACATTCTCAAACTGGTAATGTCATGACTACACGATTACTTACTAATAATTACCTCTGTCTCTAGGGAGGTTTTCGTGCCTCTTACGGGACCGTTTAAGGGGTTATTTGGGATTTATCCCTTTAATGGAATATTTTAAGGAATAAATTGAGGTATTTGCAAATTATCATCATATTCTCAAACTGGGAGCACCGTGAGGGCAGGAGAAGTTCCTACTAGTTACATTGGTCCCATGCAAGGTGTTCTCCCTTACGGATCTTTTGGGGTTTGTTTTGGTTTTTCATTCGTTAAGGATATGTTTTCAAGACTAAATCTAGAAATTTGCAAACTGTCATCATGTTCTCAAGTCGTGAGTCCGGTGGACACGGTCAGATCTTACGAGGTAATTATTCCAGTGAGGGGTTTGTGTGCCTCTTACGGGACCGTTTGGTGGTTATTTTGTACTTTTGTCCTTCAATGACATGTTTTCGAGCCTATGTCACTAGATTTAAAAATTCTCATAATATTCTCAAAATCGGGATTCCCGTGACAACATGGTATATTCCTATGAGTTACATTTGTCCCGCGTAAGGTGTTTGTCTCTTTTTGGGACATTTTCTAATTATTTTTTATTTTCTCCCTTTACCAGCATGTTTTTAAGATTAATTCTAGAAATTTGCAAATTATCATCATAGTGTTAAACCAAGAGTCCTATAAGGACATAATTATTTATTACGAGTTATATTGGTCCAGTGTGAGGTGTTTGTGCCTCTTTCTAAGTTGTTTGATAGTTGTTTCGCATTTTCATCCTATAACGACATGCTTTCATTCCAAATATAGAAATTTTCAAATTATTGTAACATTTTCAAATTTAAAGTGTCATGAATGCATGACTGGTTCCAACAAGTTACATTAGACCCTTGGTAGTTATTTGTGCCATTACGGGGCCATTTGGGGGTAGGGTTAGGTTTTCTCTCTTTAATGGCATTTTTCAAGCCTAAACTAGATATTTGTAAATGATTGCCATATCCTCAAACCGAGAGTTTTGTGAGGGCACAGCTAGTTCCTACTAGTTACATTTGTCTCATGGGAGTTGTTAGTTCCTCTTACGGGACCATTTGCGGGGTTGATTTGAGTTTTTCCTTTTAACGACATGTTTTTAACCCTAAGTTTTGATATTTGCAAATTATTGCCATTTTCTCAAACCATGAGTGTCATGTGGGAACAACCAATTTGTTGAAGTCGCATTGGTCCCATGCAAGGTGTTTGTGTCGCTTTTCAGAATATTTGGTGGGTTTTTTGTCATATAATGGCATGATTTCAATCCATGTCTAAGGATTTATAAATTATTGTCATATTCTTAACCTAGAATGATGTGAGGACACAGTCAATTCCTATTAGTTACACTGGTCTCCCGTGAGGTGTTCTTGCCTCTTAATCGGTCGTTTATGTCTATTTTTCCATTTATTGACTTGATTTCAAGCCTAAGTCTATATATTTTCATAGGGTAATATTCTCAAACCGAGAAACATATGTGGACATAATTAGTTCCTAGGGGTTACATTGGTCCCATGCGAGTTGTTCATGCCTCTTTACGGCCATTTGATGGTTGTTTTATGCTCTCATCCTTTAATGACATATTTTAAATCCATGTCTCAAGATTTATAAATTATCTTCATATTCTTAAATTGTAGTGTCATGCGGGAGGATCGATTCCGACTCGTTACATTAATCCCGTGTGAGGTGTTCGTGCCTTTTACGGGGCCATTTGGGCGTTTTGGAATTTCTCCCTTTAATGACATATTTTTAAGCCTAAGTCTAGAGATTTTTAAATTATCATCAAGTTCTTGAACCGATAGTCATGTGAAGATGTGGACAGTTCCATCAAGTTACATTGTTCACATATAACATGTCCATGCCTTTTACGAGGCAGTTTTGGGGGTGTCTAACATTTTCTCACTATAACGGAATGTTTTTAAGGTTAAGTTTAGATATTTGCAAATTATGTCATATTATCAACTGGGGAGTACAGTGAGGGCATGATCATTTCCAGCTAGTTATATTAGTCTCGTACGAGGCGTTAGTCTCTCTTTTTGGGCCATTTGGGGGTTATAGTCGATTTTCTCCATTTAACCGCATGTTTTCAAGCTACGTCTAGAGATTTTCAAACTATCTTCATATTTTGAAACTGTAAGTGTCGTTAGGGAAAAGTTCCTACTAGTCATATTGGTCTCGTGCAAGGTGTGTGTTCCTCTTTTCGAACCATTTGATGGCTTTTTTACGTTTTTGTCCTTTAATGATATGTTTTCAACCTATGTCTTGATATCTGCAAATTATCATCATATCCTAAAACCAAGAGTAATGTGGGGACACGATTAGTTCCTATGATTTACGTTGGTCCCATTCATGGTGTTCGTTCCTCTTTTCGAGCTATTTACTGGACGTTTTGCATTTTCATACTTTAACGACATACTTTCAACTTAATTCTATAGATTTTCAAATTATTGTCATATTATCAAATCAGGAGTGGCATGATGACACAATCAGTTCCTACTCACTATATTGGCCTGGTGCGAGGTATTCATGCCTCTCACAGGGCCATTTATCAGTTATTTCGTATTTCTCCCTTTAATGGCATGTTTTTAAGATTAATTCTAGAGATTAGTAAATTATCATCATATTCTCAAACTGGGAGTGACGTGAGGGTACAGGAAGTTCCTACTATTTACATTAATCCCGTGCAAAGTGTTCGCCCCCTTACGGGTCATTTGGAGTCTATTTTGGGTTTTTTCTCTTTAATGACATGTTTACGAGCCTAAATTTAGAAAATTTTAAATTATTATCATGTTCTCAAACCGGACACCAGTGAGGACATAATTAGTTCTTATGAGGTAAATTGGTCCCAGACGAGGTGTTTGCGCCTCTTACTGGGATGTTTGGTGGTTGTTTTGCATTTTCATCCTTCAAAAACACGTTTTGAAGCCTAAGTCTTCATATTTACAAATTATCGTAACATTCTCAAACCCAGAGTCCCCTATTGGGTCAATTCCTATGAGTTACGTTAGTTCTATGCAAGGTGTTTGTGTCTCTTTTGGGGACATTTTCTATTTTTTTTTTTAACTTTTGCCCTTTACCAGTATGTTTTTAAGCCTAAGTCTATAGGTTTGAAAATTATTGTCATATTCTCAAATTGAGTCCCGTAAGGACATGACTAGTTCGTACAAGTTACATTGGTCCCATGCGAGCTGTTTGTGTCTCTTTTGGGGCCGTTTGATGGTTTTTTTAAGTTGTCACCTTATAATGACATGTTGTCATGCCAATTCTAGAAATTTTAAATTTATCGTCACATTTCAAACCATAGTGTAGTGAAGTCATTATCGATTCCTACTAGTTACAATGGTCTTGTGAAAGTCGTTTGTGGCTCTTTCAGGGCCGTTTGGGGGTAGTTTTGGATTTTTCCCTTTTAACAGCATTTTTCATGCCTAAATATGAACATTTGTAAATTATCACCATATCCTCAAACCGGTTGTTTCGTGAGGGCATTCTCAGTTCCTACAAGTTACATTGATTATGTGGGGGTTGTTCATGCCTCTTATAGGACCGTTTGTCGGTTGATTCATGTTTCACCCTTTAATGGCATATTTTTAAACCTAAATCTAAATATTTATAAATAATCATCCTATTCTCAAACCGAGAGTGCCTTAAGGGGACGATCAGTTTCTAAGAGTTACATTGATCGCGTGCGACATCTTTGTGCCTCTTTTCGAGCTGTTTGATGGTTATTTTTCTCATCCATTATTAACGTGATTTCAATTCTTGTCTATAGATTATAAATTATTGTAGTGTTGTTAGGGCATGGCAAGTTCCTACTAGTTACATTGGTATCGTGCGAGGTGTTCATGAATCTTACAGATCCCTTTGGGTCTGTTTTGGGTATTCACCCATTAATGACATGTTTTCAAGCCCAAGTCTAGAGATTTTCAAATTATCGTCATATTCTCAAAAGTAGAGACATGCGAGGACGTGATGAGTTTCTATAACTTACATTGTCCAGTGTAAGGTGTTCATGTATCTTTTTAGGCCATTTGGTGGTTGTTTTATCTTTTTATCCTTTAACATAACGTTTTCATGACATTAAATACTTGCAAATTATCATCATATTCTTAATTTTTAGTGTCGTGAGGGCACGGTCGGTTCCGACTGGTTACATTATTCCCGTGTGAGGTGTTTATGCCTTTTGCGGGGCCGTTTCCGTGTTATTTTGGGATTTCTCCCTTTAATGGCATGTTTTCTAGCCTAAGACCAGAGATTTGAAAATTATCATCAAATTATCAAACCAAGAGTTCCATAAAGACAGGTATGGTTTCTACAAGTTACATTAGTCCCGTGTAAAATGTCTGTGCCTTTTACGGGCAGTTTGGAGGGTATTTTGGGTTTTCTCCTTTTAACGACGTGTTTTCAAGGATAAGTCGAGACATTTTCAAATTATCATCATATTATCAAATCGAGATTGCGATTAGGGCAGGGTCAGTTCCTACTAGTTACATTTTTCTCGTGCAAGATTTTGGTCTCTCGTTTCGACCCATTTGGTGGTTCTATTGAAGTTTCGCCCTTTCACAACATTTTTTCAAGTTTAAGTTTAGAGATTTGCAAAAAAAATCATATTATTAAATCGGGAGTGCCATCAGGGCGTAGTTCCTACTAGATATATTAGTCTCGTTCAAGGTGTCCATGCCTCTTTTCGGACCATTCGGTATCATCTTCATCCTTTAACAACCTGTTTTCAATCCTCACCCTAGAGATTTGTAAATTGTCATCATATTATAAAATTGAGAATCCTATGAGGACACGATTAGTTCCTATGATTTACATTAGGCCTATGTAAGGTGCCCGTGCCTCTTTTCAAGCTTCTTGGTTTCTTTTTTTGGGTTTTCATCCTTTAACGGCATGTTTTCATGTCAAGTTTAGAGATTTTCAAGTTATCACCACATTCTCAAACTTGGAGTTTCGTGAGGGCAAGGTCAACTTCTACTAGTTACATTGGTCCCGTGCATGGTTTTCATCCCTCTTAAAGGTCTGTTTGGGGGTTATTATGGATTTCTCCCTCTAGTGGTATGTTCTTAATCTTTTGTCTTGACATTTTCCAGTTACTTTCATATTCTCAAATCGAGATTGTGGTGAAGGCAAGGCAAGTTCCTAAGTGTTTCATGGGTCCCATACAAAGTGTTCGTCTCTCTTATGGGTCATTTGGGGTCTATTATAAGTTTTCGCTCTTTGATGATGTGTTTTTAAGCCTAAATATAGAAAATTTCAAATTATTATCATGTTTTCAAATCGATAGTCCTGTGAGGACACGGTCAATTCTTGCGAAGTAAATTGGTCCCGTGCAAGTTGTTCGTGCCCATTACAAGGCCATTTAGTGGTTGTTTTGCATTTTCATCTTTCAATGACATGTTTTGCAAGCGTAAGTCAGTAGATTCACAAATTATAGTAATATTGTCAAACCAAAAGTCTCGTGATTGGTCAGCCCCAACGAGTTACATTGTTCCCATGCATGGGGTTCATGTATTTTTATGGGCCGTTTTTGGGCCATTTTTTATTTTCGATCATTACCGACATGTTTTTAAGACAAAGTCTATATATTTACAAATTATCATCATAATCTCAAATTGAGAGTACTATAAGGACACGATTATTCTTACTAGTGACATTGGTCCCATGTGAGCTGCTTATGCCTCTTTTCGGGATGTTTGATTATTGTTTGGCATTTTTTCATATGATTGACACATTTTCAAAATGGGAGTGTCGTGAAGGGCCGTTTGACGATAGTTTTGGGTTTTCACCCATTAACGGAATTTTTCAAGCCTAAATGAAGATGTTTGTAAATTATCGTTATATCCACAAATCAAGAGGAGGTCACGGTTAGTTCCTGATAAAAAGAAAATATCGCCTCTAATGTGTATTTGTCGTTGTTGTGCAATTTCTTTCCATCAAAATTCCCTTGAACCGACAAAAATATAACAAAACTAGTGTAGAGGGTAAGTAAGGGAGTTAATCCAAATCTAAGGGTGAAACACAAAATAAGCGAATCCATATGTGTAAATTCATTTGCATTTTATTATATTTTTCTATTTTCTATTTTTATATTTTTCTATGGATTTTTTAAGTTTTTTTTTAACTAACTAACTATACTAATTTTTATAACTACTAATTAAGAAGTAAAAGCTAATTTAAGAAAGGTGAGATAAATAAAATTGTCCTAATAAGTAAACTAAAAAAATTGGACTCACGAGGGGTTCAAAATTTCATCCCATAAATGGGAGATTAGCCCTCAATAATCGTCACCCAAAAAAATAAAAATAAAAGTAGACAAAAAAGAGCATGTGAGGATTAAACTAAAAGTTATCAAGAGGAGGAGATCAAACCCATTTAAGCCTTAAATTGAAATGGAATCTTCAATTACATCAACACTCTCTCAATTACAATCACTCTATTGAATCTAAAATAAAAACTACAAAATAATAATAAAAAGGATAGTGGAAGAATTTATAATGGAAAATTAAATAATAATAAAAGAGATTTGCTAAAAATGCAAATCCTAACATTATAAAATTGTACATTAGAACTCATCCAAAAAAATAAATTCTAGATCATTACTTTATATTGAGATAATTGCTAAAAATGTAAAATCTCAATATAAAGGAACGGATTAGAATTTACCTCCCATAAGGAATGAATTTAACTACATCAATCTATTTTGAAATAATTGCTAAAAATGCAAATATTCATTATAGAGGGGTGGCGTTGAATTTATCCTAGAGATAAATTTCACTACACACCTCTATATTGAGATATTTGCTAAAAATTCAAATACTCAACATAGAGGGATGGAGAGAATTTTATCACACAAAGCTTAAAAACTAAATTTGAGATCTTTTAAAAATGGCCCCAAGTCTTCAATTTATATGGTGCACATGGAGGCTAGGGATAAATTGGAGAGTTTATATTTTAGTGTGCATGAAAATGGTGAGAGGAGCATGGGTGAGGGAATAAGGGTATTTTGGACTTAAATGAATGAGAACAAGTGGGAGAAATGTTGGGGGTATAATGGGAAAAGAGGGTTAAGTGGTTTTAAAAGGGGGTTAAAACATGTGGGAGTTCAAGTTGGTTTTGTTTGTTTTATGCAGGAGAAAAAACGTGGGTTTAAAGAATGGGTGGGTCTCGGTTTGGACCGGGGGGAAACGGACGAAGGTGGGAGATCCGGGTATATCGGGTTGTGGTAAAAAATGGGTTGCGGGTTGAACACAACCCGATACGGCTGACACGGGTTCGAGGGGTTTAAGGGTCGCCGAAATCTAGTTCCAAGTTGAGTTGGGTCGAGTGTAAGAGGGGTGAGGTCGAATCAGGTCGGAGTCGTGGGTCACGGGAGGTGGTTAGGGTCGGGTTGGTATGGATGGGGGTTGTGGGTTAGCTCATTTGGTGGCCGAAAATGGGTACCGGTGGCAGGGGGTTAAGTTGGAGGGTAGCCGACAGTGGTTCGTCGCCGGAGTTTGCTATAGGCAGAACACGGGTTGAGGTTCGAGGGTAAGGTGGGGTTATGGTGTAAGGTGGTGAAGAGATGATAATGGAGGTTTAGGAGAGAGCAGGTGGATGTGTGTTGGTTTGTTGGAGAAGATGAATTAGGGGGTGATAGGATGTGTTAGGGTGTAGGGTATTTGGGTGTGACTTAGGGATTTGTCTAATGTATAGGTTAGGTGTAGGATAGTGAGGTGTGAGTGGGTTTATGTGTGTGTCTAATTTGTGTGTGTTTAATTGTACCTAAAATAAAACTACAACTACATAAAAATAAAACTAACAATCTAAAAATAAATAAAATCCTAATCTATAAAATAAAACTCAAATAATAAAATAAAAGAAATAAACCCTAAAAATCTAATAAAAATATAAAACTAAAGACCTAAAAAAAGTAAAATATAATAAAAATAAAAATAAATGAATTCTTAAAAAAACTAATTCTAATCAAATAAGACTAAGAACTAAAAACTAATCAAAATCAAAATAAAATCACACTAATTAAAACGAAATATAAAAGTGGTAAATAAAATCTAGAAAAATCTAAATAAATCTTAAAAATAAAATGACTCAAACTAAAAATCTAAGAAAAAAATTGGAAAAACACAAACTAAACACACGGGCTTCGGGTTAGGTTTAGGGACAGGTTTAGGTTCGGCTAAGGTATGAAAATGGGGAATTCTTTCCATTTATGCGCACTTTCCTTGATATAAGTGCTTCAACTCCGCAACGCACAATTGACCTACAAAATAAGCATTAACGAACATAAGACCATTTTTATTACAAACGAGCGACTACAATGCATCTATTCGGGGTATAAAATAGACACTTTTAGGTGCTTATAAGTTCCTACTAGTTACATTTGTCCCATGGGAGTTGTTCACGCCTCTTACGGAACTGTTTTGGGTTTTCGATCTTTAACGACATGTTTTCATGCCCAAATCTAGAGATTCAAAAAATTTCATCATATTCCCAAATCGAAAGATATGTGAGCATGATTAATTCTTACGAGTCACATTGGTCCCATACGAGGGTTCGTGCCTATTACCATGTCGTTTAGTGATTGTTTTGCTTTTTCATCTTTAACGGCATGATTTCATGCCATGTATAGAGATTTATAAATTAAGGTCATATTTCCAACTCGGGAGTTCCATAAGGGCACAATCAATTCCTACTAGTTACATTGATCTCGTGCGAGGTGTCCGCACCTCTTACGGGGCCATTTCGGTCTATTTTGGATTTTTGACCTTTAATGGCATGTTATCAAGCCTTGATATATATATATATATATATATATATATATATATATATATATATATATATATATATATATATATATATATTAAAATTATCGTCATATTCTCAAACTGAGAGATGTGTGAGGACATGATTAGTTCGAATGGTTACATTAGTCCAATGTGAGGTGCACGTGCCTCTTTTTAGGTTGTTTGGTGCTTGTTTTGCATTTTTGTCCCTTAATGACATGTTTTCCATCCATTTCTATAAATTTTCAAATCATTGTCATATTCTTAAAATATAGTGCCATGAGGGCATGGTCATTTTTGACTTGTTACATTGGTTCATTGGAGGTGTTCATGCATTTATGAGTCCATTTGGGTGTTGCTTTGAGATTTCTCCCTTTAATGGTATGTTTTCAAGCATACATCTAGAGATTTGTAAATTATCATCAAATTCTCAAACCAAGAGTTCCGTGAGGACACGACCGATTACTACAAGTTACATTGGTACCATGTAAAGTGATCGTTCCTTTAAGGGGCAATTTGTTTTTTTTTTGGATTTTCTGCCTTTAATGGCATGTTTTCAAGGCTATGTTTAGATATTTGCAATTAATAATCATATTATCAAACCGGGAGTGAGATGAAGGAACAATCATTTCCTAGTAGTTACATTGGTCTCGTGTAAGATGTTACTCTCTCTTTTTGGGCGATTTGGGGGTTGTATTGGGGGTTTTCCGTTTAACGATAAGTTTTTAATCTTAATTCTAGAGATTTTCAAATTATGATCATATTATCATACCAGGAGTGCCATAAGGACAAGTTTCCCATTGGTTATTTTGGTCTCGTGAAAGGTGTTCCTGCCTCTTTTCGGAACGTTTGGTGGATGGTTTTGAATTTTCATCCTTTAACGATATGTTTTGAAATCTAAGTCTAGAGGTTTGTAAATTATCATCATATTCTGAATAGGGAGTCCCATGAGGACAAGATTAGTTCATATGATTTATGTTGGCCCCGTGCTAGTTGTCTGTGCCTCTTTTCGAGTCGTTATGTGGTTGTTTTGCATTTTCGTCCTTCAATGGCATGTTTTCAGATCAAGTCTAGAGACTTACAAATTATCCTTATATTCTCAAATCGGGAGTGCCGTGAGAGCACAGTATGTTCCTCCTAGTTACATTAGTCCCACGTGAGGTGCTTGTGCCTCATACGGGACCGTTTAAGGGTTGTTTTAAGTTTCCATCTTTTAACGACATGTTTTGAAGCCTAAGTGTGATGATTTACAAATTATTATCTTATTCTCAACTCTGGAGTGTCATGATGGCACATTCAGTTCCTACTAGTTACATTGGTCCCATGCGAGGTGTTCATGCGTTTTACGAGGTCGTTTTGTGGTTGTTTTGGGATTTTGACTTCTAATAGCATGTTTCGAAGCCTGAGTCTAGAGGTTGGAAAATTATCATCATATTCTCAAATCGGGAGTCCCATGAGAACACGGTCATATAATGTTTGATGTACTTGTGGTTTTATTAAATCGGGAGTCATGAGGAAATGATATTTTCTTATGCTCATGTTTGATTATTATTATTATTATAGAGATGTTTGTTTCGTTTTTAGCCTAAAACTTATGTATAGTTGTCATTTTTACTGCCAGTGAGCATAATATATAGAGGAAACTTAAATACATATTAAGCATTAAATTTAAAGGGAACTAAAATAGATATTACCTTATAAATAAAGATCAACATTAGTTATTGTCATTAGCCCTCCTATCGGCAGTTATTTACCTCACAAGAAATAAAGTAATTTCTTAGTAACAAACTGTAAAATTTAAAAGTATACATTCTTACCTTAGTAAAATAAAACAAACTAACCTTATTTAAACCATCCTCAATTGCGTCCTTAAGTGCTCCTTTCTCTAAAACCATTACCAATATATAGTAGTGGCAAAATGTGGCCCAAATAATAAAACAATCCATATTAGCCCAAGCATCTAAATATGGGTCCCATGTTTAAAAGCTATGAGTTAAATATGGGGCCCATATTTCAAAGCTATGAGTTAAATATGGGGCCCATATTTGAAAGCAAAAAATCAAATATGGAGCTCAATTTTAAAAGATACAAATCAAATATAATACTCATTTTAAAAAGTTATGAGTAAAATATGAGTTTTTTTTATATATACCTCGAATTGTAATACTTAATTTAGTAGAAAAATAATGGGTTGACCCAACCCATATTTGGCCCGCCCATATTTGGTCCGGCCCACATTTAACCCAACCCACATTTGGCCCAACCCACATTTGATCCGCCCAAATTAGGCCCAACCCATAATTTTGCCAGTGCTACCAATATCAATGACAGTGAAGTTATTGTAATAGAAAATAGAGAATGATAAATGTCCAATATACCAATGCTATGATAAATGTCCAACATATCATGCAAAACAAATATAATTACAATCATCACAAGTAATAGTTTACGTTCTCTGTGTTCACTCAACCCAGTCATAATTGATTAGTTCCATGTAAAGAATATCGAGGTTTATAGTTTCATCAAATTGTTCTCAAGCACTGCCTCTTTTATAAAGAGATCATTTTAATATCGTTCCAAACATGACACTACTAGTCCTTCAACAAAAAAACATTCAAGCAACTAAAAATCATAGCACTCTTGATGGAAAACAATCATAGAACTCCATACACAAATAACAATCCCTTACCATTAACCTAATTCTATAATGCATTCCCTGATAATAGGTCATGAACAACTATAAAAATTATTAAAATAATCAATCCTTTACCACAAATCAAAATATTCCCAATCACACCTCAATAATTTATCTTCACAAGATCTTGAACAATCTATAACTCGAACCAACACCAAAATTCACTAAACTTAGGAAACCAAAGAGTTTTACTACAATCTTATTATTAATATCAACTACATCACCTTTAACGCAACAAATCATTGTATCTGCTCATCATCTACTGCACCCAAAAGTGTGATGGAAGGATCATTGTCAACGACTTCACTTGATTTTCTTTGGAACTGAAAAACAACCCATCATTCATTATGTTATTTACATAAATGCAATGGCATACAGATACTACAATGTTCTGCTATATGTTGTATCCATGCAAATTTGTGCCCTCGCACATTTTAGTACTGATAAATCTTTCATAATGTCCTATTAACCATGCAGCTGAATGTGGCTAATGAAGATATGCCTTTGAAAAAGTCAGCCGCAAATATCTCAACGTTCTCATCAATTAGCTAGTTTATTGGTTTACAATTTCGTAGCTTGTACTCCTATTAATGTAGCTCCATGCGTGCAATTTTAAATCAATGAGAACAGTCCTAATATCTGTTCTACATCACCTCTCTTTTAATAGATATATATTCCATTGTTTATATGTGAGTTCAAAACTCTTTAAAGACTAAATTTCTACATGGTATCAGAGCGGTAAAGCTCTAGCGAGTAATCTCGACGCTGGTGGTTCACACTGGTATACCGAATCTTCGGCGGCAGTAGCCACAATCCAATGCTACTGTCCGCCGGGTATAAAACAAGATGGAGGTCGCTGCTTTGTCGTCGAAACTACGACGTCATCGCCACGACAGGTTGTTTTAGTCCAATAACATTTCGGTCATACCAAAGTAACATGTGCTGACGTGAGTATTGGCGGAAATGCTAGACTTCCTTGGCGGAGTCCCAGAGATCCCAAGAACACGAGCCTAGATCTAGCAGCAAGGCTGCTTGTTTTGTGCACGGGTTGAAAAAAAAAACGAGTGTTGGGAGCAATTTAATTTTTTCTCACTATTCGTTGCATGACCTTGCTGGGAGCAATTTTTTGGCCCAGCTTAGCTTTGTGCGACCAAGACATGAAGGACTCTGAGTGTTGGGTAAATATACACTGCTGGCATGGTTTCTTTTTCAATCCCTTCTGTTGCCTGGGAATTTTGAATTTTGCTGAGGATACTTTGTTTGTCAAGATGGGTTTCTGAGTTAAAACTGATGGTCTTTTTTTTTTCTAATAACCAAGGTGCATTTTTTTTGGGAGACAACTGATCCTACAAAAGTCAAGCATTACCATTGTAATAATTTGGTGACACCTTTATATCAACGGGTTAATGTAACAGTAGCAAAATTCTTTGATTAAAAAAAAATTACAGATTACCTGGAAGTTAACCCTCATTCAATCATGTGCACCCTTCACATGATTCGACAACTCAACGGACCCTGAATCCATTATGATCAAGCCCAAGTCCAAGAAACATAAAGCCTCTTAATCCATTGCAATCAAGCTGAAGAAACATAGAGCCTCTGAATCCATTGCGATTAAGCTCAAGAAGAAAATAGCCTCGATCAAGCTCAAGAGGCAAATAGCCTATGAATCCATCGTGATCAAGCTCATTTTGGCCCAAGAGGCCCATTACAGGTGTCGGTCCAGCCAAAACCAATTATTAAGCCTCTGAATCAATTTTGATCAAGCTCATTCGGTCTAAGAGACCTTATTATTTTTTTTATGAAGCTGAGCGTCGCGTCATTGCATCTTCATTGACGGAAATCAGTGTTTTTTTTCAAGGTTTTTGGTGACAGTGGAGATCTTATCACTCGGTTGGATCACACTCATAACCAAACCTTTGTCAACTCAACAATTTCAATTTATTCGTGACAAGCTTGGTGCGAGCACTGCACCGCACCTTCGCTTGCGGGGGAGTATTAAGACTCCTACATATCTGGCAAATAATGACAAGCTGGCTCACTCCCAATAGTATACTCCTACCTATTCGGAAGACAGTAACGAGCTGCTCCTATTAACCGTGCAACTGAATGTAGCTAATGAAGATATGCCTTTGAAAAAGTCAACCGCAAATATCTCGGCGTTCTCATCAATTAGCTAGCTTATTAGTTTACCATTTCGTAGCTTGTACTCCTATTAATGTAGCTCCATGCGTGCAATTTTAAATCAATGAGAACAGTCCTAATATCTATTCTACATCACCTCTCTTTTAACAGATATATATTCCATTATTTATATGTGAGTTCAAAACTCTTTAAAGTCTAAATTTCTACATGGTATCAGAGCGGTAAAGCTCTAGCGAGTAATCTCGACGCTGGTGGTTCACACTGGTATACCGAATCTCCGGCGGCAGTAGCCACAATCCAATGCTACTGTCCGCTGGGTATAAAACAAGATGGAGGTCGCTGCTTTGTCATCGAAACTACGACGTCATCGCCACGACAGGTTGTTTTAGTCCAATAACATTTCAGTCATACCAAAGTAACATGTGTTAATATTTCGGTCATACCTAAATGCTCTGTGAATCCTTCAAAATGTATCTCAGTCATGTTCTTCTCTCATTCAAAAAGCTTGTAATGTTGATACTGTTCTTTTTAAAAAACGAAGTTATTTTGGATTAAGAAGTCTTATATTTCCCCATTCTTTGTTTCAAATTCTGCAAGATGGTGCCAAGTAAAGGATCTTCTAGAAAAAGTTTTATGAGATCAGTAAGCCTAAAGAATATTTTTAATAGTGCGACTAGCTGGTAAAATTGGCATCTAAGTCATCAACACCATGGTTTCTTTTGATGGGTGATGATCTAAGTTTAAGGTATATTCTTGTATGAAGCTATAACATTTAGCATCATAATTTTTAGTTCACTTTTGGTTATTGCGGTAATAGAGGGCCTGCTAATATGTCTTGGGCAGAAATTCTCATAGGACCAGATAGGGGACACGTTAATATGATCTTAAGGATAACATATAACTCCAAGTCGGAAGTGGAAGAGTTAAGTTATGCTTTGGGAAGTTTTGGCTAAAGAAGGCAATGGGTTGTCCGTTTTGACTTTGAACGACTACGTATTGACTTTGAACAACTAATATACTTTTGAAACTATGGATGATTTTTTTCTTACCGATCTTGTTAATGTATTAGATATCAGTAAACATTAAAAGTGGGAGGGGTGTTGGCTTTCTCTGATGAACTCACCTATCAGTGTTCGAAATTAATGTTAAGTGTCAAAATTAATTATTTAATTTTAATTGTATTAAATTTTGAATTTTCTATTTATGTCATCTTGATAAATTTCAGATAATTAATTAGGAATGTGATAAATAAAGATATTAAAAGATTGGGTAAATCTTATCCGTTAGTCATATGATGGTTAGTGGCATTAGTGGGAGACTTGAAAAGAGTCCCACATCCACTAGGATTTCGGCCCTCTTCCTCTTATAAATAGAAACATCTCTCCATCTAGAGTCATCTTATAACACACTGTTTCTAAGGAGGGAGAGAAAATTCGAAATTCTCATTATTCGTATTTTCTCACAAATATTCTTGGCACATAAGAAAGCAATTCTGGACTATTCAAAAGGGGATTCAACGGAAGCTTTGACAGAAGCATTCAAGTCACATTATTACAATCAATTGCAATGGACAAAGGTTAGTTTTGATCATAGTTATAAAGAATGTACGATTTTGTGATTGCATGAAGATTAAGCATCCTGGATTCATGACAAAACTGTTTTTTTTATGATGCAACATTATGGTTTATATCTAGTACTATGATCGTCAAAAAAATCTTGATTAACATGTGGTATCAGATCTTTCAGTTTATAATCTCATGTTCTCCTTTAATGAAAATCCTTTATAACAATTCTGATCTTTGATTTTTTGCATCTGGAAATCTGGATTTTTTCTTTTTTGATAAATTGGAAATCTAGAATTTTTCTCCTTTGATGAATTTGTTTATGAAAAAATCTGAAAATCTGGAATTTTTATGCAATCTGGTAATCATAATACACTAATATGGAATCGAATTTTTTTTTATGCATGATATTAAGAACGAAATTGCTACATGCAGTCCTTAATCTTATGATAATTGTCCCATTATTGTTCAACCCATTTTCATGTTATTAGAACCATAATATGCCATTAGCATGATTTTTATTGTTTCAAGTTGTGTAAGCGTTATGAAAAACACTTTTATCAATCATGATAAGAAAAAAAATCTATTTTAAAGATTAATTAAGTGAAAAATATGATTTGATGCAAAACAGATTTCGGGAGATTTTTTTTTTGGCGTAGTAAATAGTGTTTTTCGAAATTTTTGGTGTCCGATTGACTTGAAACTTGGTAGGTTGACTGGAAACGGGCCAACGATCGAATTTCACAGCCTTTAGCAGTGATGTAATGTGTTTTTTGGTAATCCGAGTCCGTTAAGGCCCTCAAAACCCCATTTTTACCATTTTAGGAAATAATCTTCGGGTTATAACTCTTTACAAAAAATTGATATTAACGTTCCGTAAATTTTTTTTGTTTTTTGAATGTTTTTCTTCGATTCTATGGTCAAAACTCATTTTTGCCATTTTTGGCAAAATTCATATATTTTGTGTTTTTACTATACCTGGGCAATTCTGTTTTTGAGGCATTTAAGCTGGTATTAGTATCTTTGTAATTACTTGTAGATTACATATTATAGTTAATATTTAATACATGATTAACTATACTTGAGTTGGGACATGTAAGCAATTATTCATTTGAGTTAAGTCAAAGGCCAAACATAGACTGAGACTGTATGTACGAATAATATACTTACATTCATTAAAGGTTTATTCTAATGTTAGTTATAAAATTGGATTGAGGCACAACACATGTTAATATCTGAATTAAACAACATTAGAACTGGTTTTGTGAAAACAGAATAGTTGACATTAAGTCCATTAACCATGGTATTAAATGTTTAGGCAACAAACACAGATGCCAAAATTATGGGACCATGATAAATGAATTATAGGGTAGTATATCTTTACAAATTTGAACATTATGTGATGATTAACACAGATTCTGTGATATTTAGATTGCAAACGAAATCTGCCAATATTTTTAGTCAACAATTCAATATTCGACCGTTATAATTTTTGTTGTGCGTGTAAAAAATTTAATTTGTGAACATTGTTATTAATTACAGCTCCCCTTAACCTGTGTTCGCAAGCTTAGTCATATTCTAAATTTGATGGAACTAATTTTTCTGAATGGAATGAGCAAATTGAGTTCAGCCTAGGGGTTCTTGACCTGGACATAGAAATTATGTGTGATGAACCCGCTGCTATTATTGATGCTAGTAGCAATGATGAAATTATTATCTATGAAGCATGGTCTCAGACCAATAGATTGACCCTTATGTTTATGCGAATGTGCATTCTTGCTAACATTAAGACCTGCCTACCTGAAACTAAGAAAGTGAGAGAGTATTTGAACAACATTAAGGAACGCTTTCGTACTGATGATAAATCCCTTGCTAGAAAACTTATGGCTTACCTGACCACTATGAGGTTCGATGGTACTCGAATCATGAATGAGCACATTATAGAGATGACCAATCTGGCTGCTAGACTTAGAGTTTTCGGCATGACAGTGGATGAGTCTTTTCTTGTCCAATTCATCCTAAACTCCCAACCTCCTGAGTATGGGCCTTTCCAAATCAATTACAACACTATAAAAGATAAGTGGAATGTAAATGATTTGCAAAGCATGTTGGTACAGGAGGAAGGAAGGCTTAAGCAACAGAATGGCCAGGTGACTAAGGGATAGGGGGCAAATCTTACTGTCAAAGGAGATGGTTTTAAGAAGAAGTTCGGCAAGGGCATTAAGAAAGTTCATGGGCCGTCTCATCAAGCTGAACCATCAACTGCTGCTGTGAAGAAGGAAAAGAACGACAAGTGTCACTTCTGTAAAAAAAGGTCCATTTCCAAAGGGATTGTCATAAACTAAAGGCCTGGTTCGAGAAAAAGAGTAAGCCCTTTATTTATGTTTGTTTCGAATCAAACCTTATTAACGCTCCTTCTAACACTTTGTGGATTGATACTGGTTCTATGTGTCATGTTTCTAATTCGATGCAGGGCTTCACTTCGATCCACAAGACAAATCCAAATGAGCATTTTCTCTACATGGGCAATAAAACGAAGGCTAAAATAGAAGCTTTTGGAGTCTTTCGCCTGATTTTAACCACTGGGTTTATTTTAGATTTGCAAGAAACTTTGTATATTCTCACAGTTTCTAGGAATTTAATTTCTGTTTCCAAACTTGCTTTAGATGGTTTTGCGATTGAATTTAAGTACAATGGTTTTGGTTTGATTAAAAAATATAATAATGTTGGTTCTGGGTTTTTATTAGATGGTTTATATCAATTGAATCTTGAAAATAATTTTTCTGAAACCGTTGTGACCCTGCATCCTAATGTTGGTATGAAACATACACTAAATGATGAAAAATCTTCTTACTTGTGGGATAAAAGATTAGGGAACATATCCAGGTCAATAATTGAAAGGCTTATTAAAGATGGAATACTCCATAACCTGGATTGGGCCAATTATGATGTATGTGTGGACTGTATTAAAGGAAAACAGACCAAACATATAAAGAAAGGAGCCACAAGAAGCACTTAGCTACTTGAAATAATACATACACACATGTTTGGACCTTTTGATATTCCATCCATTGGTGGAGAGAAATTCTTCATTACCTTTATAGATGATTTTTCACATTATTGCATTTTGTACACGTTGTATGATAAATCTCAGTATGCGAATGTCGTTGAAATATACATTAATGAGGTTGAGAGGAAACTAGGCAAAAAGGTGAAAATTATTAGGTCTGATAGAGGTGGTGAATATTATGGTAGATATGATGAGTCAGGGCAATGCCCTGGCCCATTTGATAAACTCCTTGAAAAATTAGGTATTTGCGCCCAATACACAATGCCAAGATCACCTTGGCAGAATGGTGTAGCTGAAAGGCATAATCGTACCCTTATAGAAATGGTTAGAAGCATGATAAGTAGGACCCAATTGCCTACATTTTTGTGGACACATGCATTAAAGGTCGATGTACACATCTTAAATAGGGTTCCTAGTAAGTCAATTTCAAAAAACCCTATTGAACTTTGGAAAGGATGGAAACCCGATTTAAGGTATTTATGTGTGTGGGGCTGCCCAACGGAAGCTAGAATCTATAACCCTCATGAAAAAAATTGGATACTAGGACATTATCATGTCATTTCATCGAGTATCCAGAAAAGTCGAAGGGATATAGATTCTACTATCCAAATCATACAACTAGAATCATGGAAACTGGAAATACTAAATTCATTGAAGAAGGTGAAGTAAGTAGGAGTATAAAAGAAAGGAAGGTAATCATTCGAGAAGTCAGGGTACAAATTACTATGCCCAGAGTTCATAACATACCTGTTATTCCTAATGTAGTTATTGAACCGGTCATTGATCCAATCAATAACAATGAACAAAAAGTGAATGATCAACCAACTAAAAAACCACATAATGAGACTATAACCGATGAAACTTTTGAAGCACCACAGGAAGTGCTATTAAGAATATCCCAAAGAGAAAGGAGATCAACAATTTTGGATGATTATGTGGTTTACCTTCAAGAGACCGAATTTAACATAGGGAATATTAATGATCCAGTTTCTAATGAAAAAGCTATAAATAGGTATGATTTCGATAAATGGATTAATGACATGAATGAAGAATTAAAATCTATGAATGACAATAAAATTTGGGAGTTAGTCGAATTGCCAGAAGAACAAAAATGAGTTGGGTGCAAGTGGATCTTTAAGACCAAACTTGACTAAAAAGGCAATATCGAACGACATAAATATAGACTTGTTGCCAAAGGTTTTAATTAATGAGAAGGCATTGATTATAATGAGACCTTCTCTCTAGTTTCAAAGAATGACTCATTAAGAATCATATTAGCGTTGGTGGCTCATTATGATTTGGAATTGCACCAAATGGACGTAAAAATAGCTTTTCTAAATGGGAGTTTAGAAGAAGAAGTCTACATGGCGCAGCCACAAGGCTTCATAAAGGAAGGAAAGGAAAACATGGTATGTATGTTAAAGAAGTCAATATATGGTCTAAATCAAGCTTCTCGTCAATGGTACATTAAGTTCCCCGACACCATTACATCTTTTGGTTTTAAGGAAAACACTTTTGATCGGTGTATATACCTGAAGATCAGTGGGAGTAAGTTTGTGTTTTTAGTACTATATGTTGATGACTTACTTATCGCCAACAGTGATCTTGGTTTATTAAGTGAAATCAATAAGTAACTTTCTAAAAACTTTGAAATGAAAGATTTAGGTGAGGCATCCTTCGTGATCGGGATAGAAATATCTCGGGATAGATAACGAGGAACGTTGGGATTGTCTTAGAAATCTTACATTAAAAAAGTTTTAGAAAGATTTAGCATGAAATAGCGTTGCCAAAGCCGTTTATGAAAATAAACTATTTAAGCAACTCCGAAAGTTTGTTGAAGAAACTCTTTACTTAAAATCAAAACGATTTTGAACACAAGATGAGTTAACAAAATTATGTACGAGATATGGACAAGATTTGATAACAGGTTTTAGTAAACAGTTTAAAATGTTTTAAACTCAGCACACTATTAGAAAGAGATGAGAAGATGTAGAAATATTGATACTCAGATTTTTAACGTGGTAAAACCTCACCAACTGAGGAAACATCCACGACTCCCTCTACGGAGTAAAATGAAAAATCCACTAAAACAAATATATGAGTTACAATCTATTTAACTAACATGCACACAAACAAATCTATACAAGTTTAGGAATATACCCTCTGGCGTCCTCAAACTTCTCTGCAGATCTTGTTTGTTGATGTAGTCCTCTCAGGTTGTACACTCCTCCTTTGTTTCAGCACTTTACGTCGACTTTAGTTCACCAGATCTTACAGCCAACACTTTAAGTGTTTGTAGTGTGAAGATGTATTGTGAAAAGGTGTTCTAAACCACATGCATGAACACACACACCCTTAATAGTTACAAACAGTCCTAGTAAATTACAGTTTACTATATGCTGTGAACTTTCTTTTTCTTTCTTTCTCACAAAACATAAAACCTTTTTGACCTTTCAATAAATCCCAGAATCCACGGATATCTTTCTTCAAAATCGGTAAAGATCTTAATCAATCTCAGTTTTGAAAAGATTTTCGAGATTGAAAACCTCCAAGTGCGATTCTAATACTAGGTCAAGGTTTAGTTTTGCAAGCAACAAGAAACAGAAAGCATGTATTGTTGATTCGACGTATGAAAACGTTTTTATCAAAAGAAATCAACAATATACTTCTCTGGATGAGAAATAATGTGTATCTACGTGTTTTGTAACTTCAAACACTTCAGATCTGTGATTTCTATTGAAACAGAAACCAGATCTGAAATAAAAAGTTTAAGTTGAACAGTAAGATTCGATGAACACAAGGAACAGCAAAACAAACACAACTCATACACTCAAACCCTCAAGAACACTGGAAAGGTGTTTTTGGTTTAGGTGTTTGATTTTGGCTGGAGAAGAGGTAACGAAGTTAGGGTTTCTAGGGTTTCAATCTAGGGTTTCAATCTAGGGTTTCAAACTCTCTCTCTTCTCTCTCTTTTTTTTTTTTTCTCACTTCTCTCTCTTCTCTCTCTACTCTCCCTTCTCTCAGAGGAAAACAAAATGGCCAAAAAATCTTCGAAGTCTGAGAAGATGAGGGTTTATATAGGGGGCTGAGAAGGTTCCAGACGTTCGAGTGAAAACAACGGCTGTGATCAAGTCAATTCTTCTTGACTTTGATCCAAGGGTTAACAGCAAGCGGTGGTTAAACAAGCTGTGATAGGTGGAGATGTTTACACAGGGATTACCAAAGATCGCATGCAGACCCTAGATAAGAATTGATCCAAGGGCTCAGGTGTGAAGCGAAGTTTGTGTCTACAAAGAAACACAAATATAGGCAATCAGAAGACTGCACGTGTTGGCCAGCAATTGGAAACAAACGCGCGTCCCAAACTTAATTACATGCACACCCTGGAGTCTCTAGCGCTTTTGGTTTCTACCCAGGTAAACAATCAGCCCAAAAACAGCACAAAATAAAATTGCAGTTTGACCCCAAAACTTTTAAAATCAAATTTTATTTATAAAAATTAAATTTGAAAAATGTTTAAAAAATCCCAAAAAATTATTAAAAACCAAATTAAGGAATTTAAACTCACTCAACCCAAGAACACATATAAAAGTGCAATATGCAATGTAGTGTGTTTGTTCTAAGTGTGTGAGTGATGGCTATAAGTTCAGGATCATTACAACTTTTAAATATGGAGACCAATCCAACTTCTGAAGCTCTTTGGTTTCTAGGATTGACATAATTTTGTCACTATTTCCAAACTAGATGAGCTCTTATACAGTATAGACTCAAGTGAGTCAAGGGTATAAGGGCTTCAATCTCCCCCTTTGGAAATATGAGACAAAATCTCCTTTGAGTCATCTCAACTCGTAGGGCGACAATCAAAAAAGAAAATCTTATTCCTATAAAGGTTCTATCTACCCAAATCCTAGAAAGCAAAAATTACATAACTCAACTATATACAGTTTAACATCCTATTATTACAATGAAGAATGACTGTATATGCAAGAATACCTGCAAAAAATTACTAAGATCAAGCTTTTTAGTATATGCAGTAGACTCAAATTTCTCCCCCATTTTGTCTCAAATGGACAAAGGGAAGAAACTTGGCACATATAACAAGTATTTACTCAACACAAATCATACCAACAGATTTTCGTAAAGAAATGAATCTACTATAATCAAGAGGTTTGGTAAATAAATCTGCAAGTTGTAGATCAGTAGAAAGATAATTGATTTCTAATTCCTTGGTTTCAACTAATTCACGAATAAAATGATGTCTTATTTTAATGTGCTTAGTTCGCGAGTGTTGAACTGGGTTCTTAGAAATGTTAATCGCACTTTGATTATCACAATAGAGATGAAGTGTGGGTTCTAGAATACCATAATCACTTAGCATTTGTTTAAGCCATAACAATTGGGCACAACAGCTACCGGCGGCTATGTATTCAGATTCAGCAGTCGAGAGAGATGTGCAGTTCTGTTTTTTACTACTCCATCCTACCAAGTTATTACCAATATAACAACATGCGCCTGAAGTGCTTTTACTATCATCAGTACACCCAGCCCAGTCAGCATCAGTGTACCCAATAATAGTGCTAGGTGTGTCATTCGTGTACCAAATTCCTAAATTTAGAGTGCCTTTAACATATTTAATTATGCGTTTAACAGCGTTTAAATGACTCTCCTTGGGGTTGTTTTGATAACGCGCACAAACACAAACAGCGTACATGATATCAGGACGCGAGGCAGTCAGATAGAGTAATGTGCCAATCATACTACGATATAAGGTAGAGTCTACAGATTTTCCATTTTCATCTTTAGATAATTTCTCTGTAGTACTCATAGGCGTTTTAGCACTCTTAGCACTCTCGAGGCCAAATTTCTTAACTATCTCTAATGCGTACTTAGTCTGCGAAAGAAACAAACCATCTGGTTGTTGTTTGACTTGGAGACCTAGGAAGAACTGTAACTCCCCCATAAGGGACATCTGAAATTCCTTACTCATAATTTCAGCAAAAGATTTTACTTCAGAGGTAGAAGTGGATCCAAATATGATATCGTCTACATAGACTTGAGCGATAGTAATGTGTTTGCCAAAATGTTTGACAAATAAGGTTTGGTCATTTCCACCTCTTTTGAAACCTTTGTCCAGCAGAAAACTGGACAGCCGCTCATACCAGGCTCTAGGAGCTTGCTTAAGACCATATAAAGCCTTTTTCAATCGAAATACATGATTAGGATAATTAGGGTCAATGAACCCTTTAGGTTGTTCTACATAGGTTTCCTCGGCAAGTATTCCATTAAGGAACGCAGATTTAACATCCATTTGATATAATGTAAAATGCATGTGACAAGCTATAGCAAGAAGAAGACGAACTGATTCTAAACGAGTAACAGGAGCAAACGTCTCATTAAAATCAAGTCCTTCTATTTGGGAGTAACCTTGAGCAACTAGTCTAGCTTTATTTCTAATTATCATCCCATTTTCATCAGTTTTATTTTTGAAAATCCAACGAGTACCAATAACCTTTTTGTGATCAGGACGTGGAACAAGATACCAAACATCATGAATGACAAATTGTAGAAGTTCATCCTGCATAGCAGAAATCCAGTGAGAGTCATTCAATGCCTCATTTACATTCTTTGGTTCCAAGAGAGAAACAAAGCAAGCATAGAGAGCATAATTTCTAAGTTGGGATCTTGTACGTACTGGTTCACCAGGGTTACCAACTATGTTGTTTATGGGATGATCTTTAGAAACCCAGTTAGGTACTTCAGGTGACTCAATAGGAAATGAATTATCTATTTCAGAAGAGTCATTTTCTAAAATATTTGACGATTCTTCTTCTATAGTTAATTCACTAGTCTTGCTTTCTTCAGTAGTGTCACTAACAATTACATTTATGGATTCCATTAAGGTCTTAGTGCGAAGATTATACACTCGATAAGCTCTACTGTTAGGTGAATAACCTAAGAATATGGCTTTATCTCCTCTACTCTCAAATTTAGATAAGTGTTCCCTATCTTTGCAAACATAGCATGTACTACCAAAGGTTCTAAGGTACTTAAGATTAGGCTTTTTATTGTACCAAAGTTCATAAGGAGTTTGTTTGGAATTCTTTCTAAGATAGACCCTATTGATAATATGGCATGCTGTACGAATAGATTCAACCCAAAAATACTTAGGTAGGTTCTTAGCATGGAGCATGACACGTGCCATCTCTTGAAGAGTTCGATTCTTTCTCTCAGCTATTCCATTTTGTTGAGGGGTCTTAGGAGCACTGAACTCATGTTTGTAACCATTATAGTCACAATATTCTACAATACCAGTGTCTTTGAATTCACCACCTCTATCACTTCGGATTCTATTCACTTGAGTGTCTTTTTCATTTTCAATCCGTAAGAGAATCTTTAAGAAAGTTTGAAAGGTATCGGATTTTTGTTTTAAGAAAGCTACCCAAGTGAATCTGGTGAAGTCATCAACCATAACTAGAATATAACTGTGTCCACAAAGACTAACAGTTTGAGAAGGACCCATTAGGTCCATATGGATGAGTTCTAAGGGATTAGAGGTAAGGATATCTTTAACCCTTTTATGAGGTGCTTTGACAATCTTTCCTTCTTGACAGGGACCACAGACAATGTTATGAATAGGTTTAATCTTTGGTATTCCTCTAACTATCTGTTGAGAAGACAATTTACTTAAATTTTCGTAATTAATGTGACCCATTCTGTTATGCCATATCTCGTTGTCATCCATTCTGGCAACACTACAGATTTCAGAACTAGACATGACAGTATAACAATTGTCAGGGGTCCTGAATCCTGTAATTAAGCATTCTCCCTTTTCATTTAAAATCTTGCAATTGTTCTTTGAAAAGGTAACAGTATAATTTGAGTCACAGAATTGTGAAATGCTAAGTAAATTAGCCTTAAGTCCTTTAACTAATAGAACATTTTCAAGAAGAGGAAGTCCTTTTTCTTTAAGGGTTCCTTTGCCTATGATCTGGGATGATATACCATCACCAAAAACAACTTTTCCACCATCAAAATGGGTTTTATTTAAAAGTTTTGTATCATCACCTGTCATATGCTTGGAACATCCAGAATCCAAGTACCAACCAGAAGATGTAAGTTCAGCTTTTAATGCAGAAACAACAACATTACACTTCATCTGGGGTACTAGATCATCTTTTCTAACCCAAATTGCTCTGGTTTTCTGTTTGCGCTTGTTTGCTCTCATTTGATAAAATTTGCGAGCAGCAGATTTTTGTTGAAAAATATTTTGCGCATGATTTTGAGTAAATTTACACACCTGAGCATTTGATTTAGAGAAGTTTCTGGGAATCCTTCTAGTAAATGTCCTTTTAGGTTTAGTCTTTCTATTCCTATAGTTAGATTTTTTGTCTGGTGGCCTGGGAAGAACATAATTGTTATGACTCCTCCTAGAATAGTTAAAGTTATGATACATAGGAGTGTTGTAGATAGGTTTAATCAGTCTCCTAGCATAGCAATTATCGAAAGAGTGACCATATATATCACAATAGGAGCAATAAAGATTGCTCAGAATAGGGTTTTCCTTAGGAAAGTCTCTAAACAAAGGTTTTGAGAAATTTTGAGACTGAATTTTATTCCTAGGTAGCACAGATTTGAAAGCAGGTTCACTTTTCCTAATAGGGGGGAAAACATATTTTCCCTTTGGTAAACATTCATGCTTAGAGCAACTTGCATCTTCAGTGTTAGTGTTTTGATGGTCAAACTTAGTTTTTAGAGAATGAAAGTCTGGACATGTCTCAATAGGTCTTTTGCCTCCTGACACAAACTTGATAGGTTCAAGATGTTTAGTTTGTGTCTTCAAATTGGGGCAAAACCCTATTCCAGTTCTATCATCAGAATTGGTTTTAGATTCAGCAACGAATTCCTCAAAACATTTAGAATTGTTTTCAAATTTGGTAAATTTTTTGAAAACAGTTGCTGTCTTTTCTTTTGTTTGTTCCAATTCTAATAATGTCCCTTTGTATTTTTTCTCCAAAATTTCATTAGCTTCAGTCAAAGTTTTCAGTTTTTCATCAAACACTTTAACTTCACTGTCATGAGACATGCATTGTGTAGTATACTCTTCAGCATTCAGTTTTACCATTTGGCTTAGATCCTCTAGCTTTTTGGTAAGATCTTTAACAATCTTTTCTAGTCTAATGCTTTTCTTTAGAGTTTTAGTATATAGAGTGTGGATGTCTGGGAGATCATCATTATCCGAGTCACTAAGTGAAGTGTGTGAAGTGACCCCTAAGGTTTCATTTCTTAAACTCACGCACCCATTGACATCGGCAGTATCGATTTCCCTTTGACTCACACACCCCGAGGAGGAGGTAGTAATGTTCTCAGTAAGTAAAGCATCTAAACCAGTTAAAGTATGATTCAAAGCAACAGAACTAGAATTACTAAACTCATCCTCACTATCAAGCATAGGCATATCATCATTGTATATGATTTTGGCAAAGAAGGCTAAACAAGGATCAAAACCATCAGATATTTCAAGTTCCTCATTTTCAGAATCACTTGAGTCATCCCAGGTTTTGCAGATATTGGCTCTAGAGTGTTTGTTTTGGGCATTTAAATTAACTCTACAGTCTTGAGCAATGTGTCCTAGTTTACCACATCTATAGCATTCAGTCTTCTTGAGGTCTCTGTGAGGTCTTGTGTTGTCCTTGTTCTGTTTGTCATGAGGTTTCTCATGAGGTTTGTGATTTGAAGGAGTGGTATAATTAGACTTGCCCTGTCTATTTGCAACACTATTTCTAAATTTAACAATTTTCTTAAATTGTTTCGTCATTAGGGCAATCTGATTATCCAGACTTTCTAAGTCACAGTCCTCATCAGAATCATTACTAGAGGTGTTTAACTCAGGCTTAGTCATCTTAGAGGTAAAGCTAAGATTGGAATTGGTATGTTTCCTATTAGTGTGGGTCAATTGTTTCTTAAACTCCAATTCCATTTCCACAGTTCTTAATTTACTACTGAGCAATTCAGGAGTGAGATTTACATCACACATCTCCTCAATAGCATATCTTTTATTGTCAAATTTCTGTGGCAATGATCTCAGAATTTTAGAGACAATTTCTTGTCTATCATAAGTTATACCATTGGCATGAAGTTTAGTGACAATATCAGTAAGGTTCATATAGAAATCATCGAAAGACTCAGATTCAGACATGATTAAGGTATTATACTGTTGGATTAACATCTGTGTCTTAGCAGCTTTTACCCTAGAGTCTCCTTCATGTGCAGTAATCAAGGTATCCCATGCTTCCTTGGAAGTGGTACAGGATGAGATTCTCTTGAACTCATGTTCGTTAATAGACATAAATATAGCGTTCTTGCCTTTGTTATTATTTCGAGAAACCTGTTTCTCTTCTTGAGTAAACTCACTCAATATTTTCTTAATCCTTTCATTGCTTCCATCAGTGGCTGGTTTAGTTGGATAAAAGTATCCGTTTTCAATGATATCCCAGACATCATCTCCCAGTGTTCCTTGAATAAAAGCAATCATTCTTACTTTCCAGTAAGAGAAATTGGTTCCATCAAAGACTGGAGGTCTGGTCAAGTTACCATATCTTTCGTTTTTCTCGTCCATAATGATTTTGAGAAAACAGTTTCAGAAACTCAGGATCTTTTTGAAAAATGTTCACCAAAAGCTCTGATACCAATTGAAATAGCGTTGCCAAAGCCGTTTATGAAAATAAACTATTTAAGCAACTCCGAAAGTTTGTTGAAGAAACTCTTTACTTAAAATCAAAACGATTTTGAACACAAGATGAGTTAACAAAATTATGTACGAGATATGGACAAGATTTGATAACAGGTTTTAGTAAACAGTTTAAAATGTTTTAAACTCAGCACACTATTAGAAAGAGATGAGAAGATGTAGAAATATTGATACTCAGATTTTTAACGTGGTAAAACCTCACCAACTGAGGAAACATCCACGACTCCCTCTACGGAGTAAAATGAAAAATCCACTAAAACAAATATATGAGTTACAATCTATTTAACTAACATGCACACAAACAAATCTATACAAGTTTAGGAATATACCCTCTGGCGTCCTCAAACTTCTCTGCAGATCTTGTTTGTTGATGTAGTCCTCTCAGGTTGTACACTCCTCCTTTGTTTCAGCACTTTACGTCGACTTTAGTTCACCAGATCTTACAGCCAACACTTTAAGTGTTTGTAGTGTGAAGATGTATTGTGAAAAGGTGTTCTAAACCACATGCATGAACACACACACCCTTAATAGTTACAAACAGTCCTAGTAAATTACAGTTTACTATATGCTGTGAACTTTCTTTTTCTTTCTTTCTCACAAAACATAAAACCTTTTTGACCTTTCAATAAATCCCAGAATCCACGGATATCTTTCTTCAAAATCGGTAAAGATCTTAATCAATCTCAGTTTTGAAAAGATTTTCGAGATTGAAAACCTCCAAGTGCGATTCTAATACTAGGTCAAGGTTTAGTTTTGCAAGCAACAAGAAACAGAAAGCATGTATTGTTGATTCGACGTATGAAAACGTTTTTATCAAAAGAAATCAACAATATACTTCTCTGGATGAGAAATAATGTGTATCTACGTGTTTTGTAACTTCAAACACTTCAGATCTGTGATTTCTATTGAAACAGAAACCAGATCTGAAATAAAAAGTTTAAGTTGAACAGTAAGATTCGATGAACACAAGGAACAGCAAAACAAACACAACTCATACACTCAAACCCTCAAGAACACTGGAAAGGTGTTTTTGGTTTAGGTGTTTGATTTTGGCTGGAGAAGAGGTAACGAAGTTAGGGTTTCTAGGGTTTCAATCTAGGGTTTCAATCTAGGGTTTCAAACTCTCTCTCTTCTCTCTTTTTTTTTTCTTCTCACTTCTCTCTCTTCTCTCTCTACTCTCCCTTCTCTCAGAGGAAAACAAAATGTCCAAAAAATCTTCGAAGTCTGAGAAGATGAGGGTTTATATAGGGGGCTGAGAAGGTTCCAGACGTTCGAGTGAAAACAACGGCTGTGATCAAGTCAATTCTTCTTGACTTTGATCCAAGGGTTAACAGCAAGCGGTGGTTAAACAAGCTGTGATAGGTGAAGATGTTTACACAGGGATTACCAAAGATCGCATGCAGACCCTAGATAAGAATTGATCCAAGGGCTCAGGTGTGAAGCGAAGTTTGTGTCTACAAAGAAACACAAATATAGGCAATCAGAAGGCTGCACGTGTTGGCCAGCAATTGGAAACAAACGCGCGTCCCAAACTTAATTACATGCACACCCTGGAGTCTCTAGCGCTTTTGGTTTCTACCCAGGTAAACAATCAGCCCAAAAACAGCACAAAATAAAATTGCAGTTTGACCCCAAAACTTTTAAAATCAAATTTTATTTATAAAAATTAAATTTGAAAAATGTTTAAAAAATCCCAAAAAATTATTAAAAACCAAATTAAGGGATTTAAACTCACTCAACCCAAGAACACATATAAAAGTGCAATATGCAATGTAGTGTGTTTGTTCTAAGTGTGTGAGTGATGGCTATAAGTTCAGGATCATTACAACTTTTAAATATGGAGACCAATCCAACTTCTGAAGCTCTTTGGTTTCTAGGATTGACATAATTTTGTCACTATTTCCAAACTAGATGAGCTCTTATACAGTATAGACTCAAGTGAGTCAAGGGTATAAGGGCTTCAAAGTTGTAATCCCATTAATGTTCCACTTTAGAAAGGGGATAAGTTCAGCTTAAGTCAATGCCCTAAAAGTGATTTAGAAAGGGAGCACATGAAATGCATGTCTTAGGCTTCACTCGTAGGGATCTTGTTGTATGCACAAGTCTTCACTAGGTCAGACATTAGTTTTGTCGTTGGGATGGTGGGCAGATATCAAAGTAATCTAGGGACTTACCATTGGAAAGCTGCAAAGAAAGTGCTGAGGTACCTGCAAGGGACCAAGGATTACATGCTCACATATCGAAAGACTGATCACCTTGAGGTGACTGGTTATTCAGACTTAGATTTTTAGGGATGCCTTGACAGTTGGAAGAGCACTTCGGGTTATGTCTTCCTTATGGCTCGAGGAGCCGTTTCATGGAAAAGTGCTAAGAAAAGCGTTATTGCATCATCTACTGTGGAGGATGAATACGTAGCTTGCTTTGAAGCTACAAATCATAGATTATGGTTGCGAAACTTTATTTCAGGACTTAGAATTATGGGGTCAATTTCTAAGCCGCTGAAGATTTAATCTGATAATGTCGCAGCAGTATTCTTCTCGAAAAACGATAGGTATACTAAGGCAGCTAAGCATATTGAGATGAAATACCTATCAATAAAAGAATAAGTTAAGAAACAAAGAATGTCAATTGATCACATTAGTACGCGTGATAACATAGAAGATCCTCTTACTAAAGGACTATCTTTGAAGACCTTTATGGAACATGTCAAAGAGATGGGTCTCGATTAATTAGATTATGATTGCTATTTTGGCTTAGTTGTTTGACACTATTACTTGAATTCAATAAAAGTGTTTCTGATTTCCATTATTTCTGTTTTTTGTGAATGCATGCATATAATTATGAATAATTATTGACAGAAATAGTCCTTATTCAAAAGGACATTATGAGGCCATTATTAAAGGCTTAGTTGAATGAAACATTGGTGTTGCGATACATGGAAGGAACCATTCTCTTGAATAGCATGGAACCGCCATAACTCGCATCCTTGAATGATTTGATTTAGCAAATTATATTTATCAATGATTCTGCACCTTATGATACCTAATCTAATTATACGAATTACTAAGACCAAGTGGATGACTGTTGGAAATTAATGTTAAGTGTCAAAATTAATTATTTAATTTCAATTGTATTAAATTCTAAACTTCCCATTTATGGGGTCTTGGTAAATGTCAGATAATTAATTAGGAATGTGATAAATAAAGATATTCAAAGATTAGGTAAATCTTATCCATTAGTCACATGATGGTTAGTGGCATTAGTGGGAGACTTGAAAAGAGTCCCACCTCCACTATGATTTCGTCCCTCTTACCCTTATAAATAGAGACGTCTCACCATCTAGAGTCATCTCATAACACATTGTTTCTAAGGAGGGAGAGATATCCAAAATTCTCATTATTCGTATTTTCTCACAAATATTCTGGGCACATAAGAAAGCAATTCCAGGCTGTTCAAAAGGGGATTCAAAGGAATCTTTGACAGAAACATTCAAGTCAACTTATTCCAATAAATTACAATGGACAAAGGTTAGTTCTGATCATAGTTATAAATAATTTACAACTTTGTGATTGCATGAAGATTAAACATCCTGAATTCATGACAAAACTATTTTTTCACAATGTCGCATTCTGGTTTATATCCGGTATTATGATTATCAAAAGGGTCTTGATTAACAATCAGACTTCTAGTTCTTCTGTTGGCATTCCCCGTGTTTTGATAATGAGAAAGATTTGGTACATAGGTTTTAGGACCAAGTCAACGTATGAATACTAACTGTTTTAATTGAAAATGTGTTCCGAGGATAGTCTAAACATTAAAATAAGGAAATTTACAGTATAACAGAATTTTGTACATTGTTATACACAAATTCAAATTGAGATGCAAATGATCTTCAAATTTGTATCAATTTTTACTTGAATTTATAAGCGCATTAGGAGTATATATACACATATAGAGAGCGACACCGTTAATCTGCAAATCAACAATACTAGATTGGTCCATCAACTAAAATGGAAATAACCTCTGCAAATGACCATAATTTGTAGTAGGGGAAGCTCTAAAAAACTATGGATGTAGAAAATGGGATAATCGAGTAGAGAATTATACATCCACTAAATTTGCATGCTAGAAATCCATACACCACTCAACACAATCAAACTTATGTTATATTATTACACAAATATACAAACATACATATGTACATATGTATATACATACATACATACATACATACATACATACATACATACATACATACATACATACATACATACATACATACATACATACATACATACATACATACATAGATGCTGAAGATACTACTGTTTTAAAATAAGTCCGACCGTAATGCAACCATTGTATGTTTGCCAGCTATAATAGTAAAATCATCATGCATTGAAGGTTGGATAAAGAAGTCATAATTCACATATTCAGTTTCAAATGCTGTAAAATCCTTTCATTAAATTATTGATTATTCAAATAACGTTTGTAGTTTTTCCCTTCCCACTATAGTAATACCTCCATAACCTTTATAAAAGACAATAACATCCTAAAATAATGGGTGAAGGAATCCATTATGGAAGTACCTCAACATCATATGAAGTACATGAAGTATAGATCTCATAAAATATATCTCCTACAATACATAACTACTTTTAGAGTTAATCTTGTACAATATTGACCATTCAGAGCTTGAAATATGAACTCAATATAGAATTTATTTTTTTTTATCTTTTCAAGAAGCTTTAGGTGATGAAGATAATGAAGTTGCATAATCTCTACAAATAATAACCAATTGGATCCTCCTTAATGGGTGCGTGAAATATTATGTACATTACCTAACTATAAAGGCCACGAGTGAATGCACAATTTGTCCATCTCTCCATGACATACCAAACATGACAAAATTTATTATAAGCTGAAATGTTGTGATACTATATAGTTCACGTTTAAAAGAATCTATATTAATAACTCCCAGGGGCAAGTAAAAAAGCAAAGCATCTTCCTAATCAATAATAAGTAACATATACATAGAGTTTAGGGAGTTTCATCTTGAAAATGTACTGCCAACACACGGAAAGAAAAATAATTTAATATAACAATATGTAGTGCAAGAGTAACAAGTACGAAGGGTCAAAAGTTGTATCATATACGCATCTCTAAGAATATTGGCGAGAAATAACTCGCCCCGCTCCTATACAAATATACCATTTACACACCACTATTAAAGATACAAGACAATCGAAATGCGTAAGCTGTTGCTATAAATACATATATTAGATAAAAAGAGACATCCAAAAAGAATCCCTAGCTTCAAACTATAACGCACCACTGGTTTTATTAGGTTTTTTGGTTTTAGTCACATGTACAAGAGTATTTAGGCTTCACTCCTATGTATTTTTAGAATTGTAAAAAGTCCCATAATCAACCAAAATTGTCTATAACTTCCCTATAACCACCCATCCTTCTGTTTGTAGAAAATGACACTTATCCCATATACGACCAACAACTAAAAAAATAAAAACATGAGAGTGGAGACAAGTACATCATTATAAATAGGACTAAATACTTCATATCCCGAGTTTTATTAAGATATAAATATTTATCTAGTCCTTCAGGTCCAGGTTTCACACCCTTCAGAAAATAAGATATAGGTACCGAGTTGTCAAAACAAGTTGTTTCCAATTAACATTGGCAAAATCTTAAGCCTTCAGCATTAGTTGAGGCTAACAATCACTACGACTAATTCCAAGTTATATACCCTATTCTGAAGCTCAAACCATGCCTAATGATCAATATAGAGTCACGTCTAGTAAACCCCAGTTTAACCTATGCAAACGGAAGATTAGTAGATTGAGTACAAAATGAAAATTAATAACATTAATTAAGTAGTCGAAACAATACAACTGAATTCACAAGGATGTGTGAATTGATCCAACAATCCCAACATCGCTCCTATCACCAAAAGTTATAAAGGAAACTCTCAAATCTTGATGATAAACCAAACACAACTTCACAGTAAAACACCTAAATTATAATCAAAAATCAAAAATTAAGGTGAAATTAAACTCAAAATTCAAACATTAATTGAGTGCAGTTCGTCAAAATGCGACAAATCACAAGGTTGGCCTGATAGTAAAATAATTGAGCATTATGCACGAATTGGAACAAAACAAAAATAGATCCTTAGGTTTGCAATTGATGAAAATATACCTAAATAGAAACAAAAAATAGAGATTAGAGATCAATTGAGGTAATTTGCATCTATTTAATAATAAAAACTTTTTAAATGTTCCTAATTAAAATTAAATGAATTAAAAGGTAACGCATCCAAACAATAAATCATCCATAGTTCAAAAATGGCATTTCAAATCCCAATTATTAGCAACTATATAGAAAATGAAACACCATGTGTCACATCCCAATTTTTGAAATGACTTAAAATGGTTCTAATAATATAAAGTTTCGAGTCATTCATAGAAAAATACTACATGCTTTATTACATCCGGAAAATCTAGGTATAGTGACTAAGGACTTTATTCATTACAAGCATAATTGGCTATGGATATTGTTCCAAAAACAAAAAAGAAAAGAAAAGAAAATGCATAGTAAGGTTATATCAGCTGATAAATAGTAACATAAGAAATCATTATGGGATTGTCAGTCATATTACTGAATTCTATGAGTATATGACGGATAGAGACACATGCGATGATGAACTAAAGTTTACGGGGTCGGGGGTATTATTGCCTTCCTTATGCTAAGGAGCCATCTAAAATTTTTAAAAAGTAAGAAAAAATTACCTAGTAGATAATTTTGATTCTATAAGAATTTAAAAAGAAATAATGCCTAAAGATTAGTAACATCAGAAGTACAGAAGAAGTTGGATTCAATAGCTCATCTGAAATAAAGAACAATAATACATGATGATATTGCTACAATTAGAAATATCAGGGCTAAAACAATTATTGGTTATCGATGATTTCTAAGAAAATAACCCATAATTATTCATTTAAAAATTTAAGGCAATAGACATGCATATGAAGATCAATGCAACATAAGAGATGCAAGAGAAGGAACCCTTAACGCACGGTCCAGATCCATGACACCGAGAACTTATGGAGGTTCTCTTGTCGTGACTTAAATTTTGTGTTATTAAGCATAGGAATAGAATTAATACTTGCAATAATGTTAGAAGCATAACTGATAGCTAAATCCAACGAACAATGAACAAATAAAACTAGCTCATGTAGGTCTTAAAACAAAAATGAAGGCAAACCCCATTTTAAGATATCGGACACTCTATTAATATTTTATCTTTGGAAAAAATATTTACTTGTAAGTGATATCTTGGTATAGTAATCAAACACTGATAATAAGCGCATGATAATTCCTTTGGGCCTATTTATTATTCATATGTAAAAACTAAATAATTATCATGAGCTTACTACTAAAGGTTCGATATATTCTTATTATCAGTGTTTGATTACTACACCAAGATATCACTTACAAGTTAATATTTTTTCCCAATATAAAATATTAATAGAGTGTCCGATATCTTAAAATGGGGTCTACCTTCATTTGAATTTATTTTTGTTTTAAGACTTATATGAGCTAGTTTTACTTATTTGTTGTCCTCTAGATTCAGCTATCAGTTCTGCTTCTAACATTACTACCAATATTAATTATATTCATATGCGTAATGGCACAAACTTCAAGTCATGGAAAGAGAACCTCCATATAGTTCTCGGTGTCATGGATCTGGACCTTACATTAAGGGTTCCTTCTCTTGGACCTTTTATGGATAAAAATTCCTCTGTGAGAAATCAAATATCATGTGTTTGATGATCATAAAGAAGTCCATTTCAAAATCATTCAGGGGCACGATATCGAAAACAATAAAGGCAGCTAAAGAGTTCCTTGAAGAAATTAAGAATAGATTTACCAAGAATGAAGAGGCCCAAATAAGTACACTTTTGGCAAGTCTCACCTCAATGAAATATAAAGGTAATGGGAACATTAGGGAGTACATTATGGAAATGTCTCATCAAGCTTCAAAGTTAAGAGCACTTAAGCTTGATCTCTCTGATGATTTTCTTATGCATTTCGCTCTGATATCTTTTTCCACACAATTCAGTCTATTTAGGGTGAGATAAAACTACCAAAAGGAGACTTGGTCTCTTAATGAGATTATCTCACATTATGTGCAAGAAGAGGAAAGACTAAAGCAAGAAAATATAGAAAGTGCTCATTTGGCTAGTACTTCCAAGGATAAAGGGAAGAAAAGAAAGAAGGATAAAGAAGCTATAGTGGTTCCATATCAAAAGAAACAACATAAAGAAAAAAATGTCGATGGTTGTTTCTCTTATGGAGCTGCGGGACATATGAAGAAGTTGTGTACCAACCCTTATACTTGGATTGAGTCTGGTGCAACAAATAACATCAGTGTGTTTATGGAGGGTTGTCTGAGCTGCCAAAAGCGAAATAATGGTGAAAGATACATTTTTATGGGCAATGGAAAGAAGGTTGAAGTTGAATCATTTGGGATATTTAGGTTATTATTAAAGTCTGGTACTTATTTTGATTTGAATGAGACATTTATTATACCATCATTTAAACAGAATTTGGTTTCTATCTTTGTATTATACAAATTAATATATAGTAGTTCTTTTGAAAATAATAAATTTAGTCTTCTTCATAATTCAAATTTGGTTGGTAATGATAGCTTCAAATCGTGAAACTTTGGAATTAAGTAACTGAGGTACCAAAAGGAAATTAACGAATGAGAATTTTGCATAATTATGAAAAAAGAGATTAGGTCACATCTACCAAAGGATAATTGAAAGACTTGAGTCAGATGGGATTCTCGTTTCCTTTCATTTTTCAGATTTTAAAATTTTCACAAATTGCATAATGGGAACATAGACAAAAATAAGGATATTTTTTCCTAATAGGGCTACATACATTTTAGAACTGATACATAAAAATAAATGTGGGCCATTCCCTATGGTTTCATGGAACGGTCAATAATATTTTATCACATTCATATACAATTTTTCACGTCATGGTTGACTTTTTTTAATCCATGAAAAGTCCCAATCTCTGGACATGTTCAAATCATTCAAGGCTGAAGTTGAAAATCAACTCAGCAAAAGGATTAAAAGCATCAGATCTGATTGTGGTGGTGAATACTATGGTAAGTATGATTGTTTAGGTGAAAAACGCCTAGGACCATGCCAGGTTCTCCAAGCATGAATGATGTTGCTGAACGAAACATAATGCTTAAAGACATGGTATGGAGTATGATCAGTAACTCTAACTTGATAGAGTTACTTTGGCATGAAGCATTAAAGACTTCATCGTATATCATTAATAGAGTACCAACTAAAGCAACTACTAATGGTTAATTTCTATTTTATTGGATACTCTGAAAGATCTATGGGTTACAAATTCTATGATCCTACTACTAAATTAATTTTTGAGACGGGAAACGCCAGTTCTTTGAGGATGTTAAGTTTGTCGGGGGGGATAAGGTTAGGGATTTAGCTTTTGAAGATGAATATGTTGATATTGCCATAGCTATTATTAACGTTTATAAGGACCCTATTACTAACACTGTTCAAGAAGAAAATCTTAATAAAAACGATATCCAAGAACCTTCCATTCCACAAGAACAAACTCTAACACCTACAAAATATATTCCATTAAGGAGATCCCTTAGAGAAAAGGAAAAGTGTTGTGCCAAATGATTATAATGTATTTCTCCAAGAACATGAGTTGGACATTGGTGCGGTGGAAGATGATCCAATCACCTTCCATCAAGCCATGGAATGTTCTTAATATCAAGAGTGGATTGATGTCGTGAAAGAGGAGATAAAGTCCATAAAGTATAATGACACTTGGGATCTTGTTCCATTAGCTGGGGGTGTGAAACCCATTAGTTTTAAATGGATGTTGAAAACCAAAAGGGATCTGAAGGTGATGTGGAAGGTTACAAATACCATCGTGTCACTCAAGTCTTTATGCGGAAAACAGGCATAGATTATAAAGTGACTTTCTCTTCGATTTCATTGAAAGACTCTTTTAGGACAATAATGTCACTTGTGGTGCACTTTGACCTTAAGCTTTATAATATGGATGTTAAGACTGTGTTTCTCAATGGTGACATTGATGAAACAATCTATATGCTACAACCAGAAAAGTTTGTGTTGGGGATGCAAAGGAAGGGTTCCCTGAGCTGCTGAAAGTCAAATGATGGTGAAATATACATTTTTATGAGTGATGGAAAGAAGGTTGAAGTTGAATCAATTGGGATATTTAAGTTATTATTAAAGTTTTTACTTATTTGTATTTGAATGAGACTTTTATTCTACCGTCATTTAGATGGAAGTTGGTTTCTATATCTATATTGGACAAATTTAGTTATACTTGTTCTTTTGGAAATTATTAAATATAGTTTTCTTCATAATTCAAATTTGATTGGTTTCTTTATCTTATATGGATAACTTTTATATGCTTGATACGATTGCTTTATATCATGAAACCTTGCACTTAAGTAATCAAGGTGTTAAAAGGAAATTATCCAATGAGAATTCTGCATCATTATGGCATAAGAGATTAGGTCACATATCCCAAAAGAGAATTGAAAGTCTTGTGTTAGATGGGATTCTCGATTCCCTTGATTTTTTAGATTTTCAAATTTGCACAAATTGTATAAAGGGAAAACAGACAAACATACGAAGATTTAGTGCCAATAGTTCTACAAACATCTTAGAACTGATACATACAGATATTTGGGGTCCATTACCTACGATTTTAGGGAATGGTAAACAATACTTTAACACATTCATAGACGATTTTTTACGTTATGGCTACATTTATCCCATCCATGAAAAGTCCCAATCTCTGGATGCGTTCAAATTATTCAAGGCTGGAGTTGAAAATCAACTCAGCAAAAGGATTAAAAGCGTCAGATCTGATCATGGTGGAGAATAATAGGGTAGGTATGACCGTTCAGGTGAACAATTCCGAAGACCATTTGCTAGATTCCTAGAGGAGTGCAATATCATCCCACAATACACCATGCCAAGTTCTCCAAGCATGAATGGTGTTGCTGAAGACGAAACATAACACTTAAAGACATGGTAAAGAGTATAATCTGTCACTCTAACTTTCTTGAATTACTTTGGGGTGAAGCATTAAAGAGTAGTGTATATCCTTAATAGATTACCAACTAAAGAAACTATTAGGGGTTACAAATTCTATGATCTGACTACTAAATCAATTTTTGAGATAGGAAATTCCTAGTTCTTTGAGGTTGTTGAGTTTTCCCATGGATAAGGTTAGGTATTTTTATTTTGAAGAGGAATATGTTGATATTCCCATAGTTGTTATTAACATTGATCAGGCTACTATTGCTGACATTGTTCAAGAAGAAGATCCTAATCAAAATAATTTTAAAGATCCTCCCATTCCAAAAGAATAAACTCTAACACCTACAGAACCTATGCCATTAAGGAGATCAACTTGATAAATGAGAAAAAAAATTCCAGCTGATTATATTATATTTATCCAAGAACATGAGTTTCACATTGGTGCGGTGGAAGACGATCCAATCATCTTTCGTCAAGCCATGGAAATTTCTAAATCTGAAGAGTGGATTGATGTCGTGAATGAGGAGATAAAGTCCATAAATTACAATGACTTTTGGGATCTAATTCCATTATTTAAAGGTGTGAAACCCATTGGTTGCAAATGGATGTTAAAAATCGAGAGGGATTCTAAGGTGATGTGGAGAGATACAAAGATCGTCTTATCACTAAAGACTTTACACACATAAAAAGGAATAGATTATAAAGAGACTTTTTCTCCGGTTTCATTAAAATATGCTTTTAGGACAATAATGGCACTAGTGGTAACTTTGACCTTGAGCTTCATTAGATGGATGTTAAGACTGCGTTTGTCAATGGAAATATTGATGAAATAATTTACATGGTGGAACCAGAAAACTTTGTGTTGTGGGATGCAAAGAAGACCTCTTGCAAGTTAAAAAAATTCTTCTATGGGATTAAATAAGCTTCTCGCCAATGGTATTACAAGTTTCGTCAAGTTATCATCTTTTTTGGTTTTGAGATGAATTTGGTTGATGATTGTATATACAACAAGTTCAGTGGGAGTAAGCATATTTACTTGGTTTTATATGTTGATGAAATTATGCTTGCCACCAATAATAAAGGTATGTTTCACACACCAATAGATTTCTTTCAAAGAAATTTGAGATGAAATATCTTCATAACGCTTCTTTTGTGTTGGGAATTAAGATACACCGAGATTTCTCTCGAGGTGTCCTTGGGATATCACAAAGAGCTATACCGAGAAGGTACTCGCTATATTTGGCATGAAAGATTGTGCACAAGTTTATACTCCTATTGATAAGGGAGATAAGTTTAGTCTCTGCCCATAGCCCAAGTATGAGACTGAAAGTGAAGAAATTGGAAAAAGATCCCTTATGCTTAAGCTATAGGGAGACTTTTGTATGCTTGAGTATGTATGCATACGGATTTAGTGTTAATAGTGGGTATCTTAGGCATATATTTGAGTAACCCTAGAATGAATCTTGTGTCCATCCCAATCAAGATCGCGGGCCGCTTCCTATCCTCTTCCTTTCGAGGGGGTTAGGGAAGGAAAGGGGGATCGAAAGGTCTTGCGCCCTACTTGGGAACGCTTCGGTCGTCGTTAGTGTTGGATAAATGTAATGAGATGGATTCGTCAGCCTATTTTGCACAAAATAGGCAAAAGAACATGTTACCACCTCGAGAGAGAGAGGCATAAGAGACAAACTGATGCATATGAAACATATAGTTCGAAGGTTTGGGGGCTAAATTACGGAATGGGAAGGTGTATATATAACGGATATAGGAATCACCCAACTCATACCATGGAAGAAATAGAGTGAGGTCATCTATATGAATGTTCCCAAAATAATATATAGAAAATATATTTTATGCGTTTATCGTGATATTGATCATTATGATGAAACAATAATATGTTTTGGATGAAACGCTAAAAAACATAATATGTATATTAATGCAAGAATATGATATGTGTGGAAATGGGGAATTTGGGAAATTTGAAAATTTGGAAAAATTGGAAAATTAGACTCGAGTTTCGAGTTTTAATCCAAGACGCCTATGTAGCCTATAAAGGCATCAAAGTCCACGTAGTTCGAATGCGACGTGGGGGTGGGGTTTATCCCATAGATTCAAACGGGATTTTATTGTGGATGGTGTGTGTAGAAAAATGTATTTTAGTTTTGAAAAAGTGTGATGGATAATCCCGTTCGGAATTTATGGGTGAACCCATCTTTTTGTTTGTTTCGATTTTTTTTATAGAAAATAAAGTATCTACAATATACTAATAAAAATGTAGATATTAATGCGCATGAAATAAAGTAAAAACCAGATTATGAATCTAATGAAGTTTATGCAAAATAAGGAATTTAAAGAGAGGGAGGAATTGGACCTTATTTTAAGCTTCGTCTTTAATCTTGGATGAACTCCCTTCAGTATGAGATGAATGTTTATGATAGAATGTGGTTTTTTCAAATTAAGTATGAAAAGGATCGGAATATAAACTTGAATGGAACTTCACATGGAGGAACATCAGTGATTTCGAGAGAATGTTGTTGAGATCACTGATGCTGACGGATCTGAGGTATGCTGGGAGTGAGGTCAGACCCTATATTTATAGGGTAAGGGGTGGTGTCGATCAACATTTCCCTAGTCATTCCCATCAGTGTATGACCCTATACACATTATCGATAGCCAGGGAATTGGATCTGCCAATTTGCAGTCTCGTGTAGATTTTTTTTTAAAAATGGTCATAGGACATAATTCGTTGATCCGAATCGTGCGTGGGTCATAACATTAAAAAAGGTAATTCAGAGACCTTAAAGTTTCCTTTGGATTGATCCCGGGTCCGAGAGTACTTTGGGTCAAATGTGGCTCGAAAGCACATGCTGATCTTTTGGACTAGAGATTATCGAACGAAAACGGATCGTTTGTGTGCATGGTAAGTTAGAATCATGCACGGGGCGGATCGTTGAAAACATTAGCATATTTAATTTGACATTCCAAAGAGATTTTCTTGGTTCAAAATTTTTACCATGGTCAACCGGGGCCCAGAAGCGCCCGATGACCTCTCGGAGTAAAACGGATCGTTCGTCCTCACCGTAAGTCAGAATCGCACATGGGGCAGACCCTTGAAAAGGGTAATCAGTTCCCCTAGGATATTTATTCAGTCTTATGCGATCTGAAGAGTTTACTTGGGTCAAACGGAGCCCGGGATCACCCGGTGGCCTCGAGTTCGATTTTCGAGGGAAAACTGATCATTCGTTCGAACGGTTATGCCGTTTCGCACACGGGGAAGACCATTGGAAAGGGGTATCAGTTCCCTTTCAAGATTCAAAGATCTTTCACTCTGATAATGAAGTTGTTTGGGGTTAAACCCCATGGCCTCCAAAACAATTTTTAGTAGTAAAATGGTTTGTTCATCCAAAGTGTTATGTTGATTCGTGCATAGGGTGGACCATTGGAAAGGGGATTCAGATCCATTCGAGGATTCAAAAGATTTAACTAAGAGTTAATTAGATTTAAACGGGGCCTATGATTTCCCAATGGACTCTAGATCGATACTCAGAGTGCGACCTAGGGTTTGTAATGAAATGGGGAAGTGCTAGGGACCTAACGAGAGACTTATGGTGAATTAGAATGTGGTTTATACATATCCCCAGATGGGTGAGCTCGGAGAAAGTGAAAGCCATCGAATAAACACCAAATTATGTTTTGGTAAAAAGGTTGATTATGTGGACCTAAGGGACGAGGATGATCGGTTTAGTGGGTTAAGAACGATTCTGAGGACCTAAAAAGTTGGAAATGGCCGATTCTAAGGACCTAAAGGGGGTGAAGACTGAGGTCAAAGGTAGGGATCGAACAATTCTACGGCTTGAGGTCAATTCTGAGGACCTAAGTTGTAGCGACCAAATGTGCGGATCAAAGCCAATTCTGAGGGTTTAAATTTGGGGTGACCAATTCTGAGGGTTATAGACAATTCTGTGGGCTTAAGATAGAGATGACTAATTCTTCGGGTGAAGGCCAATTATGCAGGCTTAAGATATAGGTAACCAATTCTACGGGTCAAAGCCAATTATGTGGGCTTAAGTAGAAGTGACCAATTCTGCGGGTCAAAGCCAATTCTGGGGGCTTAAGATAGAGATCACCAATTCTGTGGGTCAAAGCCAATTCTCCGGGCTTAAGTAGAAGCGACCAATTCTGCGGGTCAAACCAATTCTTAAGTCTTAAGTATAAGTGATCAATTTTGCATGTCAAAGACAATTTTGCAGGCTTAAGATAGGGGTGACCAATTCAACGGGTCAATTCCAATTCTGCGAGATTAAATAGAAGTGACCAATTCTGCGTGTGACGCCCCTAACCGAATTAAAGGGGTATTATAAGATCGATCCTGATGAGATCCGAGTGTCAAGTGTGGGGTGAAATGAACCACCTAAATAATGTTACTATTCCAGTTTTATTATTAAATAAGATTACGCTTTGCTTAGCATGCGATTCCAATATAAAATAAAATACGTGCGGGACCCAAAGGAAGTGCCCCCAAGGCCAAGTAAACAGAGCTCCTAATGTTAATACAAGTAAATATTACCTGTATAATGTTCTCAAAGTACGGAACCGCATACAGCCTGCCGTAACAAAGAGGTGGGAGAGAGTGAAAGGCTCAGTGGGATTTATACAAATGCAACATAGAAATGAATGGCAGAAAAGAATATTCACTCACTATATACTCATGAAAATATGTATATATCTACACATATACTTTTGAAAATGCATGCTCTGATGTATTAAACCTTTTTATTCTAAAAATATAATTTATCCCCATTCATCCTCTTTTTTTTCCCCACAATAGTAATTTTGGATAATCTTTCTTTAAAATCACATTCTTTCCTATAGGAAAAACCTTTATTTCTTGAAAATATTCATCTATTCAACGTTTATTAACTCACGCAAGAGTTACTTTGCCATTATTTTAATATTCTCATTAAAACAATCTTTATGACACGCACACCTCGTGTTTGGAAAATATTCATTTTCATTGAGAAACTTATGCTCTATACGACACAAAATATTCATTGTTTCATGAAAACTTGTTTATTTCCCCTTTTCAACCTTTTGCAAATCTCAAAGAATTATTCGCATTAATTTTAAGAATATTCTCATTCTTCATTTCGTATTACAAGAATTATCAATCTTTGCCTTGGAGTTTAGCCATTATTCCTGGATTTCACAGGCTCTACACCATCGGTCTACTATCGCCATATGCTCATCTGTACAGTCTTTGGGATCTTTCACCACTAGGGACGTCATGCCCTGCTTAATTATTGGCATCATGCAAGTATATTTTCTTATCTTTTTTGTGTGTTTCAACATTATTCTCAATGTTCACATTTATTCTTACTTGGAAAATCAATTCTTTCCTTTTTCTTCCAAACTATTCATTGCCATTTTTATTTCATAAAAATTTTCCGCTTTACGTAAATTTACCAATTTACCCATTTCTCGTCAAACACGCATTTAACCATTTAACAAGTGTTGTTCCCAAAATAGTTACTAACTTTCCAACTTAATTCTCAAAACACTTTTACCACTTAGCAGTTGTCAAAAACTATATTTTTACCCATATTCCATACTTATCTGTGGCACCCCGCCTAATTAACCATCGGATGATCAAGACTTTACTAAATTAAAAACAGGTTTCTCAAATGGTTCATTCTTAGCATCACTGTCGAAAACCTTTTAATTACTAATTACCTAAGTGAAAATTACACCGGTGCCAAATTTTATCTTTCTTAAAATGGATAAATCAGACATGCGAAACAAAATATAATAATCACCATGTACTACAACCCAATCAGCAAATATAAGTACAAGAGAACAAGAGTATTACCGAAGAAACCATCGGCTAAAAATCCCAAAACAACAATAGAACAACCACTAGTCTGAAACTAAACATCTGAGACTGATACCGGACCACAAGTCCATACATAGATTGGTGTGAGATCTTGCACTAGATCTGAAAGAGAGATATCGTCTAATCAAAATCCTATAAGCATCCACTGTGCTACAGCTTTGAGTCCCTGGAATGAAATCAACATACATGGAGTCCCTGTGGCTGGACACCTAAAAGGTTTTGGAAATATTTTTATAGCAAGAGTTAGTACTCAAAACATTTTGAAAATATTTAGCAAGCATTTATCACAATATAAAATGTGGTTATTGATTACACATGTTAGGTTCTCGTACACTCTCTTGAGTTTACTCACTCCTCATCTATTGTGCACACCTAACGTTCTACACTTAGCCTACCTATCCGTATCTCCCAAGCTAACTAGGACTAAGTAATCATCTGAACTTATCTATACTTAAGTTCTCGTACCACCCACACAGTACATCCATTTCATTAACATCTCGCGAAGGTTATTAATACTCAGGTAACATTTCACCTATGTTATGTTTCAAAACTTCTCATTTAGTTTCATTACTAAAATTCTACAATTACTACAATTTCTAACTTCCCACTTTTGTAATTAAGTTTCACTACTTAAATTACTAAATAGATATTCACAATCTAACGTTACGTTTCGTAATTAAGTTTCACTACTTAACTTACCAGTTTGATATGTGTCTTTAAATACACAATATATATCAACCTACTAATACACAGAAGTAGAATATCATTAAGTATTTATTTCACACAAAATATATACTAAATATCACTTATTACTATTTTGTCCTTTTCACACACGTAAAGGACTCTTGGTTCGGAATGATTCATCGACCCCAAGTATTAATTGGTTTAGAATGATACATCGACCCCAATTATTTATATACACAAATTCTGGCTCGGACTCTTTCATCACGCCACTAGTTCAAAGGTTTGGTTCGGCACTTTACATCGACCCCAAACATATGATAACCCAATGTTAGTTCGGAATACTCCATCGAGCCTAACATATAATAACCCTACGCTACTTAATTTAGGTATACATCTCTCAACCTAATAGTTCATATAATTTAGTAGCTACACACCCGACCTATCAATCATACTTGCACGTAATATAGTATTCTCTTATTTTAATCGTATCCGTCAATTTACGATTTCTCACTATTGCATTTATTTGAGTATTCACTCAACTCTAAGGGCCCGAGTTACCCCTAACGTAATATCAATTCAGTAGTTACCCTTGCTAACATACTGACCCAATAAATTTAAGCTCGCTCATGCTTTTCTGTAATTATATTCTTATCATCTCGAATTAGAATACGTCACAATCAAGCCTATGATTCTCCACTTTAATTCTCTCACAAAATTAAAGTCCAACGCTCAATCATAGACCAACTTCCATAACATTATTCCAAAAATATATTTCATTATGGTCCCAAACACTTCCCTGATAAAATTTTAGGCATTTGAGGCTTAAAATGAAAGATCTTACATTTTCTCGCAGCCGAAACGAATCATAAATTTTCAGGCAGATTAAACACCCTCTAGTAAAACTTTGATTTCTCCCTCTACAGAACTCCGATTGACCTGATTCCAAGTTCATTGGAAATATAAGAGATATACCTTTACATCACACTCTAATTCTAAGTATAACTCAAATCTTACACGTTTAAAGTCATGTCAAAATTCTGACAGATTACTATGCTGGCAGATTAAATACCCTGTAGTAACATGTCGATTACTCCAACTACAAAACTCCGATTGACCCTATTCCAAGTTCATTCGATATCTAAGAGATAGAACTTTCCAGGAATGTATGGTTCACACTCTAGTTCGAAGTACAATTCAAATGGCATACGTTTAAAATTATATCAAAAATTCTGGCAGATTGACATCTTGTGTTCAACAATTAAACCTTAAGTCATTCAAGATTCATATTCTTCAACCAAGAACTCATAAAGATTCTATGTTAATTATCAAATATATTCAAATTTCATTTTACCTTTACTTAGGGATTCATTCTACATGCAATCCTACTGAAACATGTGATCAATTCAAACATTTAATTCATGGTTTTTCAATAGAATTAACCAATTCTTAAAACTCCTTACACATGGGTATTATAACTTGAATTTGGTTTGCAATAAACACTTGCCTCATAGTTTGTAGGGTCTAATTTTATATTGTTGATGGTGGATTGATGTTATTCTCCCTTCATCCTTCTTCCATGGATGATTTGGGTGTAAGATTCAAGTCCAATTCTTCAAGAATCCCTTCTTAAGCTTTGGAATTGGTTTCCCCCTTCTCTCTAATGGCCTCTCTAAGTTTTGTAAGTTATTAACCCTAACCCCCAATTCTAATTACCAGATAAATGTTTCTAATTTTCGTAGGTCTTTTAACCCTTATTTTAAAATGACCAAATTACCCTCAAACGGTGTCGGTTTGGTCTAAAATTGACCCAGGACCCAAACTATACCCCCGGGTATACTATTTCGACTATTTCGACCCATCCGAAATCATCCGTGACCTCTAAATTATATTCTGAGTCACTTAAAATATATTTTTCATTCTCACCCCAAAATGGTCTACACGTGCTAAGTAACTATTTACTACTCACGCTAAGTAAATAGAAAGAGGCAATATTAATCAGTATTTATCTCTCGATTAATACTCCATATTCACAATTATTAATAAATCTCACAAAATTACTTTTCTTGCGTAATTTGAATCAAATCGTATTTTCTCATTTAATTCTCTAATTTAATCAAATATTCTCCAATAATTTAATTAAATAATATTACTCAGAAATGCGGGGTATTACATACTTCCCCCCTTACAAAGAAATTTCGTCCTTGAAATTAGGATAAGACTGGTATAACACTAAGGACCTTTAACATCACTGCCTCTTCTAATACTCAAAAATCAAATCATATCATCCTAAGGGTCACCCCAAGTACATGCCTTGCTTCATTATAAACCCTTATCGCATATTTTCCATGCCTTATATAATATGATTTAGTCTCACTACTTAATATTTCCATAGATTTTTTTCTAATCTAACGTTAACTCTTGAAATTAAGTTTCTGCCTACTTAATTTACCCTTTTGATGTATATCTCTATATATAGCATCTATGTGTCTACTATCACTCATAAGTAGAATATTTTAAGGTATATATTTCACACACAATATATACTATAAGGCGAATTTGTTCGGAAAAATCATCGGCCCCAATCGCCCTATCATTTACGTTGGTCCGAAAATCCCTCGACCCAAAGGCAAAAATAATGCATATGTTGGTTCAGACCTTTCTTCGATACCAATGTTTATTATTCGTCATCGATTTGGTTCGGCAATTTATCGACCCCAAATCGATCTTTCATGTATTGGTCCCGAACATCATCGATCCCAATACAGAATTAAGCGTACTTAATATTGCACATAAGTAGGAAAATCATAAGGTATATATTTCTTACACATAACATATACTATCAACATTTATTTTATAATCACCCCCTTCTATAACACTTTTGGAGTTATTGGCTCGGAATCCCGCCTCAATCACCAATAGTGATTTGTTATATTGTCTCGGAATCACAACTCGAGCACCAATATATGTATATACATATATATCTCATTGCACATGAGTAGACAATTTAGGAGCTATATATTTCACACATCATATATTCTAAATTGTCATACTCCAATAGAATGTCCTCATATCACGCATTAAGGACTAAGAGTTCAGAATGTCTCCTCGAACCACACCTCAAAGTACATATAAGTTAATAATAGGTACCCACGAACCTAATCCTCATTTACAGTCCACGTAGGCCCACTCACACTACCTATCATTATGCTCATATAGGTATACATTTAACCTATGAATTGGTCAGTGGGTTCTACCAAAATTCCACTAATCGTTAGAGCATAGTATCTTCCTTTCTCACAACCATGGAGTCATAGGTTACACAACATACCCTAAATAAAACTTCATTTCCATTCCTCCCTGACCATCTCTCATAGGGTGGGATTTTAGGATTTCATCCTGATTCACAACAATATAGAGTGGCACATTGCACTTGTGCACTCTTCCTTTTCAATGACATACTAGTCCATCCCGGTCAACCCATTCTGCTACCCCAACAGAAATGTTGACTTAGTTACGATGTTCACAGCCCATCCATAAATTATAAGTCTGCCTACTCAATTCATCACTGGAAACGTAGGTTCACTACCCAATTATGGTTGCTCATTTCGAGCCCATCTTTATCTATCAACTAGTGGGGCATCTGGAGACAATCTCACTATGTATCTTCCTCAACACTACTTCCCACTTACGTCATATTTCCTCAAGTGGTACTCTATTCCCTTTTCTCTTCGAGTATATTATACGTTACAATCCGTGCGCTCTTCGTAATTGGTGCACTTTTAGGGTTGGTTACCTTATGAGAATTAACATTTTTGTAATGAGTAAATCACTCTCAACACTCAGTTAACTAGAACCTTGCGTTACTTCTTCATAATAGTTAGGTCTCCCATATCAAGAGAGAACTTTTGAATGGCTTCCCACTGACTTTTATCCCATAGGGTGTGCTGGCTCTCTCAGCACATATAAGCTTGGATTTTCATCTATCTCCCATGACGTTCAATCCATTTCATCAATACGACTTGCCTCATAACTTCTCCACCGTCGTACTTATCAAATATAATCTTCTGCATCCCTCTATCTCGGATGACTAAGAAGGCCAATTGATTAGTGCGCCCATACACCCTCTTCTCCGTGCACATTTGAAAAAACATTGCAACCATTGCACTCATAACAATCTTTTCCTCAACTCTCGCCTTGTTTTCACGGCATGCCTACAATCTCGCGGGTATTCTCAATCCCCTATAGACTAAAAATCAAATTCTTTCCCATAAAGACCCACTTATCCCTTCTTGGTGAGATAAGTTTTTCAGTGTTTCCCCACAACACTATCGGCTCCACTGATGCCCTAGCATCTAACAACGTCTCTTCTCCTGACGTGCATAAAAATTCAGTCGTATCCCCTTTCGCAACCGAACTTAATAAAAAATTACTTCTCCCAATGCATTCTTATTGAGCATTGTCGGAATAACACATAGTCGAGATACTCAAATTCCATCCCCCGATAATATGTACAACTATACTCTAACATCTTTAAAGGAGTCAAGTGGTACTGCGCTTATACTATCACAAGCTCGATCTCTCTGCTCAGCGGTCATACGATATACCTTGAGTCATATCATTAGGTCCCTACACACCGGGATCCATCACTATGAGACATCCATAATCTCTGAAGTTTCTAATAGAGCGATGAATAATGCGAGCTCGACCCTCTTTCAGGTGAGGCATCGTCATATACCCCATTCACTCGAGGTTAAAACTCATATACTTTCATGCCCATCGCACTGGTGGTTCAAATGGTTACCGGACATAACACGCTTGTCCTTCCCGGAATGCAAAACTTATCGAAGTTATTATTCCCTTAAATAACTTCTAACAAGATCAAAATGCATGGTCTTACGTCTCACATAAGACATATTTTCATAAATCCCCTTATTCCAGGCCACACCGAACGATTCAGGCAGTCTCGATTCTGAACACCATCATCATGGTTCCCTTAGTTCCGCTGACCAAAAGGAATGCGCTATTGGACTTAATAGTCCCGACTTAGAATCCATTCAATAAATTCCCCTAGTAGGTTTCCACTTATGTCTTGCACTATCCCCTTTACATTCAGTCTTACTCTTTGGCTAATTCCTTACACTCTTTTAGCTCTGCTCACCTAGAAGCATTTTCATCAACCTTGTAAGAAGCATCGTACTGCCATCATACATATAAGTCGTCCAAGAAGATTTTTTTTTTCAAAATTGCAGGCGATAACAACTCGTGAGTCAATTCTCTCAAAGGCTCTTTTTCCCTTGTACCTATCTCATCGGGTACCAGTTCACTTCAACAGATAAATTTCTTTCTCACAATTGGCCTCTACCAGGCTTTCATGTGATGGGTTCAAAAAATTTCATTTACTTCTCTTCTGAACCGTCATTGGAGGAATTTGCGATAAAACTATACCTATGATCCCTCTATTTGTATACTGACCCTCGGTCCGGATGTGGTGACTAGTATCCCCACCACGTTGCCTTTATAAAAAAATTTACCCAAATTTTTTACTTCTGAGTATTTCTACTCTATCCTTAATGCCAAAACCTCTGTACATTCTACTTCCATAGGTTAACATGCACAGTCGCCGTTATATCAAATTTTTCACGGGTCGTTCTCTTTAAAGATCCTTCAGACCTCCTCCCATTATCACTGCATTGGGCGGGTTTAGATTAACATCACCCTTTGTCATCGCAGTACTTGGAAACGTGTCTGATATGTCCCAATAGTCCTTGCAGCATCTACTTCCATTACACACTAGGAGTGACCTCGATAACGGTCATCTCTTCTGCGATTACCATCCTCGAACACTCCATGCTTCATGTCGAGCCCCTCCCTCCTACAGTTCTTCCAATGCCTACGCTGGTCCTACCTCCATGTTCGACGTACCATACCCAATCGAACTCATATATATAATAATACATCTACTAAATAGCAGGAGAACGTAAACCACGTATGTAGAGGAGTACAACAATCCTAAGATAGGGCTCTATATCAATCAAACGATATGCTGAAAACGAAGTAAGCCGTACAGATCCTATAGACGCTAGAACCTGATGCTCTGATGCCATCTGTGTCACCCTGCCTAATTAAACATCGGGTGATCAAGCCTTTATTAAATTAAAAATAGGTTTCTCAAATGGTTCATTCTTAGCATCACTGTCGAAAGCCTTTTAATTACTAATCACCTAAGTGAAAATTAGATCGGTGCCAAATTTTATCTTTCTTAAAACGGATAAATCAACCATGCGAAACAAAATATAATAATCACCATGTACTACAACCCAATCAGAAAATATAAGTACAAGAGAACAAGAGTATTACTGAAGAATCCATCGGCTAAAAATCCCAAAATAATAATAGAACAACCACTAGTCTAAACTAAACAACTGAGGCTGATACCGGACCACACGTCCATACATATATTAGTGTGAGATCTTGCACTAGATCTAAAAGAGAGATATCATCTAATCAAAATCCTATAAGCATCCACTGTGCTATAGCTTTGAGTCCCTGGAATGAAATCAGCATACATGGCGTCCCTGTGGCTGGACACCTAAAAGGTTTTGAAAATATTTTTATAGCAAGAGTTAGGACTCAATACATTTTGAAAATATTTAGCAAGCATTTATCACAGTATAAAATGCGTTTATTGATTACACATGTTAGGTTCTCGTACACTCTCTTGAGTTTACTCACTCCTCATCTATTGTGCACACCTAACGTTCTACACTTAGCCTACCTATCCATATCTCCCAAGATAACTAGGACTAAGTAATCATATGAACTTATCTATACTTAAGTTCTGGTACCGTCCACACAATACGTCCATTTCATTAACATCTCGCGAAGGTTATTAATACTCAAGTAACATTTCACCTATGTTATGTTTCAAAACTTCTCATTTAGTTTCACTACTAAATTTCTACAATTATCACAATTTCCATCTTCCCACTTTTGTAATTAAGTTTCACTACTTAAATTACTAAATAGATATTCTCTATCTAACGTTACATTTCGTAATTAAGTTTCACTACTTAACTTACCAGTTTGATATGTATCTTTAAATACACAATATATATCTATCTACTAATACACAGAAGTAGAATATCATTAAGTATATATTTCACACACAATATATACTAAATATCAGTTATTACTATTTTGTCCTTTTCACACACGTAAAGGACTCTTGGTTCGAAATGATTCATCTACCACAAGTAACAATTGGTTAGGAATGATACATCGACCCCAATTATTTATATACACAAATTCTGGCTCGGACTCTTTCATCACGGCACCAGTTCAAAGGTTTGGTTCGGCATTTTACATCGACCCCAAACATATGATAACCCAATGTTAGTTCGGAATACTCCATCGACCCTAACATATAATAACCATACGTTAGTTAATTTAGGTATACATATCTCAACCTAATAGTTCATATAATTTAGTAGCTACACACCCGACCTATCAATCATACTTGCACGTAATATAGTATTCTCTTATTTTAACCGTATCCGTTAATTTACGATTTCTCACTATCGCATTTATTAGAGTATTCACTCAACTCTAAGGGCCCGAGTTACCCCTAACGTCATATCAATTTAGTAGTTACCCTTGTTAACATACTGACCCAATAAATTTAAGCTCGCTCACGCTTTTCCGTAATTATATTCTTTTCATCTCGAATTAGAATACGTCACAATCAAGCCTATGAATATCCACTTAAATTCTCTCACAAAATTAAAGTCCAACGCTCAATCATATACCTACTTACATGACATTATTCCAAAAATATATTTCATCAAGGTCCCAAACACTTCCCCTATAAAATTTTAGGCATTTGAGGCTTAAAAATATAGATCTTACATTTTCTCACAGCCGAAACGAACCATAATTTTTTGGCAGATTAAACACCCTCTAGTAAAACTTCGATTTCTCCCTCTACCAAACTCCGATTGACCCGATTCCAAGTTCATTGGAAATACAAGAGATATACCTTTCCATAAATCTATGATTCACACTCTAATTCTAAGCACTACTCAAATCGTACACGTTTAAAGTCACGTCAAAATTCTTGCAGATTACTATGCTGGCAGATTAAACACCCTGTGGTAACATGTCGATTACTACCTCTACAGAACTCTGATTGACCCGATTCCAAGTTCATTAGATAGCTAAGTTATATACCTTTCCAGGAATGTATGGTTCACACTCTAATTCGAAGTACAATTAAAATGGCTTACGTTTAAAGTTATATCAAAAATTCTGGCAGATGGACATCTTGTGTTCATCAATTAAACCTTAAGTCATTCAAGATTCATGTTCTTCAACCAAGAACTCATAAAGATTCTATGTTAATCATAAAATATATTCAAATTTCATTTTACCTTTACTTAGGGATTCATTATACATGCAACCCTACCAAAACATGTGATCAATTCAAACTTTTAATTCATGGTTTGTCAATAGAATTACCCAATTCTTAAAACTCCCTACACATGGGTATTATAACTTGAATTTGATTTGCAATAAACACTTGCCTCATAGTTTGTAGGGTCTAATTTTATATTATTGATGGTGTATTGATGTTCTTCTCCCTTCATCCTTCTTCCATGGATGATTTGGGTGCAAGATTCAAGTCCAATTCATCAAGAATCCCTTCTTAAGCTTTGGAATTGGTTTCCCCCTTCTCTCTAATGGCCTCTCTAAGTTTTGTAAGTTATTAACCCTAACCCCCAATTCTAATTACCAGATATAGGGTTCTAATTTTCGTAGGTCTTTTAACCCTTATTTTTAAAATGACCAAATTACCCTCAAAAGGTGCCGGTTTGGTCTAAAATTGACCCGGGACCCAAACTATACCCCTAGGTACACTATTCCGACTATTTCGACCCATCCAAAATCATTCCTGACCTCTAAATTATATTCTGAGTCACTTAGAATATATTTCTCATTCTCACCCCAAAATGGTCTACACGTGTTAAGTAACTATTTACTACTCGCACTAAGTAAATAGAAAGAGGCAATATTAATCAGTATTTATCTCTCGATTAATACTCCATATTCACAATTATTAATAAATCTCATTAAATTACTTTTCTTGCGTAATTTGAATCAAATCGTATTTTCTCATTTATTTCTCTAATTTATTTAAATATTATCTAATAATTTAATCAAATAGGAATACTCAGAAATGCGGGGTATTACATTATAATTTTAGTGAAACTCATTATTTTCACTTAGCAAAAATATATCATTAATCTCCTTTTATCAGACTTAATTAATACATTTAATTGCCAAATATTTTCTTGACAGCATATTATTCATTGTATTTACGACAATGGCACTACTATTTGTTTCACACAAATATTATACTTTTAAATCGGTTTAAACATACTAATTTCGCCAAAAATAATTTATAACTTCTCAAAGTATATTTCTGATATTTTCAACATAATTTCAATACTAAATTCCAAATTTATAAAAATTCTTTATTTCCATTTATATTTCCAAAATAAGTTGTACCCACTTTAAATACCCATTTGGCCATTATCAACACATTTGGCCTTCTTTACTTTCTTTAATTACACTTAAGTATCAATTTAAAAGTAAGTATTTCACACTTTGATTATTTACATACCAACCCCAAATATTTCTTATTATAAGTTTACGCATCTCAAAAACACCCATTTAAGTAAAAGTCCAATTTCTTCTTCTACTTCATCATTTTGGTAAGAAAGTCCCATTTTTATTTCATAAAAACAGCCTATATTAGCCCAATATTTTTCTAAACATTAAATTACATTATTTACCTTTGAAACATAATTTTAACACATTTTATTTCATAAAATGTTCAAGGCTAATATTCTGAAATTTATCCACCTTTTGAACCCATCAAAATTACTTCTTAAAAACTCATTTCTACACACCAAATGATGACCAAACAACATAAAGTTGTAAATTAGCTAAAATTCTACATATATCAAGTCTACTATATGAAAATATCATTCTAAAAATTATCAAACTTTAAACCTCAATTAAAGTAAGATTTTCCCACCTCTTAAAACTCCAAAATCGTGGTGTAGGATAAGCAACTCCCACCTTCAAAGGTGGCCTCAAGGGGTTACCAAATGCATCCTCCATGAGAGCCCTATATGTGCTCTAGGAACTCCTTCTTTAAGATCCAAGAAATGATCCAAAACTCCAACTCTATCTCCAAAATATAACCTCCAAGACTTCCAAATGAAATCTTTCTCACTCTCTAACTCTTTTTAGTGTTTGATGTTTTTGGTGTGTTTATAATGAGATAATTCAAGGCCTATTTATAGTTGTTTGGGAGTCACCATGACCAATGGATCAAAACAAGATTGTATGGTTGAGATCAATGGTGTGCCACCAACCACTCCATTAATGCAACCCACCAACCACTCCATTAATTCATTTGTTTAACCCGAAATTCTTTCATTCAATGAATGTTGAAGAACAAAATTATTTTGGTCAGATGCTAGGCAAGGCTAGGTGATACCACAATGGGTGGTTGAGAATTAAAACAAGATTTAACTCACCTAACTCAACACCCCTCAAAAAGGAGGTCTGTCCAAACTAAAAATGGCCTAAATTGGATATAAATGATTTTTTCTGGGGTCGTTGAAGAAGAGAAAGTTGCTCAAAATTAATTTCAAGTGAATCTCGAATTTTTCAGATTTTTCTGAGCACTTTTGTTTTTTTGACGAAAATAATAATATTTTATTTATTTATTCATTTTTTGACTTTTGACCCCATGGAACTCTTGGGACTATTTTTAGCATCCCATAAATCTGGTCAAATTATTTTTAACCCCAATAAAACGTTCTACAAAAATCACGCAAGTTCGCGTCCTGCGCGACACATACTGGCAAAAGTCGTGCTATATTAAACATGACTGTGTCACAATCATTCATTGGAATTTTAGCATCAAACCTGACCAACATACTTACTAGTACTATTAGGACTTAAATGCGCATCCATGTGAACCATACAACGTGGAGATCTTTTTCTCCTTAATTACTTTTCGTGCCATTTTGGCGTAATTGCCTTATATATTTATTCCTAAAAATTTTCCTTCGAATAAAATCATAAATTTATTATTCAATATTTCTTTTCTAGGGCAGGGTATCACATTCTTCCCTCCTTAAGAAATTTTGTCCTCGAAATTGTTAATCCATCAATCTTAATCATTCAGTCATCTAAGCAAACCATTTATAATTCTGGAGTATCCTGATCTTTACAGTTAAAACTCAAAGATTCCATCCACGTTAATTATCATCAAGTTAACCCGATCATGGTAGGGTTTTTCATTAATAATACCCAAGCATGCCTAACTTATTCATCCCAACATATTTTTCGAAATAATCGATATTCCTCAAACATCATGCCATCATTAATGAATCCATCATCACGAGTTAGGATTTACAAATCTATGTTTTCTCAAATTTTGAATCACGTTAAGACTATGTTAATACATATGTAACACTTTCTAGTCATTCATATCAGCAATCTTAAAAGTGTCACTTTATCACATTAGCCTGAAAGACTGAAACATTCCATGAGATCTTCATATTAACCTCGAAGCATCCTACACATCATAATCCAAAATATACATATGAGTAACTATATCCTCAATTCGGACTGTAAAATTTTCACTTAAGGTCTCATTAAGTCTGATATCCACATAATTCCTAAAACTTATTCTTCAACCTATGATTGAAAAGTTACTAGCTATACTATAACTCCAAACTGTAACTAGTTCAATCGGCCAACTAATAGGGTTGTTAACCTAAGATAACCGATTTACACATGCAAACTACGAGAAACAAATCGCGAGGCCATGCGCACACACAAACTAATGAAAAGATTAGGGTGCTTCCAATAAAGTGCGCACTCATTTACTGTGATGCATCAACCATAATCGGCCTAACCCGCGCCACTAATGGGCTTATATAGTGTCACACCCATATCACAACCGAATAACAACTTCCCATTACTGGCATCAAATGAAACATATGGAATCACAACAAGTTAAGTGATTTAAAAAACCAAAGGATAACAATCGAATTTTGGCATCGAATTGTTCTTCACAAAGTACGAACCCACAAGTTCTCTTAAGGTCCACAACTTATAACCAATGTTCCTCCTATGTACATTGACTGATCCGACACAAATTTTCCATTATCATTAAAGTATAAACTAATCCTTTCAGGAAGTTAAAACACAAGGTTTCCTAGGACTAATGTTATGGGTTACAATTTTATATTTGTACATACTGCGCTAACTTACACGAGATCACCCTTCTCATCTTTTATCATAAATAGTCGATCCATCATGCCTAGATATCCAAATTTTAATACGTGGTATCTAACCTCAATTTTCAAGTTCAAGACATATGCACAATCTCAAACATCTGAAGTTACCAACAACATCCTAACTCTTAGAAACATCATTTGCAATCCTGAATATCACACTTTAGTCAAAGCTGGCACTTTTAATCTCATAGGTAGGTTCTTTACTCACTGTTGATGTAAAAAATTAGATTATCTCTAATTATTTAATCACAGATAAATAAGATAATGAAAAAATTAGACAAAGAATTTTTAAAGTGGTTCTGCCGTATGAGAATGGCCTACGTCCACTATTTTTGTATTGCTGATTGTTTGCCTGGAATTCTCGATAAATAGTTTACCCAAAAATCCAGAGTCCCCCTCTAATGAGGAGTTTACAATGTATTTATAGCCTTGAGGCTGTACATGTCAAAGGACAATGCGCTGTTATCTAGTATACATATACATCTGTACGATAATAATGAGCATTCAATGTGCAGTTGTCTTTTTTATTCGCTTGATTTGGGTGCCCTGCACGCCAAGTATCTCGGACCGCTTGAGTAGCTCGGTATGCCAAGTAGCTCGGACTGCTTGAGTAGCTCGGTACACCAAGTAGCTCGGTACGCTTACGTTCCTCGGGACGCATGAGTTCCTCGGGGGTCATGAGTTTCTCGTCCAAAATGTTTGTATTTGACAGGTAGATCTCCACGTGTCTTCAAATAATTAATCCATGTCAGCAGACTAAAATTGGTATCAACAGAAGCCCCCAATGTTTCACAGTTGAAGTTGAAGGAGAGTGTGGGACATTTTGCTCGAAAACTGCATGGATTATTGATCTTCATGAATTTTAGGAAAATCTTCGTTATATATAACTCCTTTTTTGAGTGCATAGTATCAGGCTTTTAAAGTATTTTGAAATATCATGACCCCTTCGATATTTGTGCCCTTTTCTTCTTTTAGCCGCCGAAAATACAAACGTCTTCCCTAGTAATCATTGCCTTTCTCTATTCTCGAGTAAAGTATTTAAATGAGGACGAAATCCTTTCTTCTTTCACTTTTCAAATTTGTATCTTTGAACTCTTTATCTTTTCTCTGTCTTGTACCTTCGTTACTTCCATTGTTCATTGACAACTGATCTCTGTTTTCTCTGTAAGATTTTCTTCCTTCCTCTTTATTTTATTCACCATGGTTTATCCTATTGAATCATTAGATAAATTTCGATCCAATTTTTCAATCCCTTCGTGGATTATTTTGGAAGAAATTTCTGAACCTTCTGATTATTTTTCTTTGGCTGAGGGACATTGGTTCCCCAGTCTTTTTATAGCCGAATATGACTTTTCTTTCCCGTCAAATCCCTTGTGTTTGGAGTTTTGCCAATACTTTGATGTTGTTCCTGAAAGAATAGCTCCAAACACATGGAGGATAGTTAATGGCGTATATAGGTTGAATCAAATTCATGGAACTCGATTAGGGATTCCAGAGATTATGTTTTTCTACAGATGGGTTACCAGTGATAGTACTTTTTATTTAAAAACTAGGTTTTTGAATAGAGCTTTAGTTGTCAATCTTCCTAATGCCAATAGGGATTATTTTGAACATGGTGTTGTGATGAAAAATTGGCAACACCCTCCATTAAATGGATATGATGTATACCAAGGTCCCAGGTGTCCACTTTATGGAAATAGGATGGGTTGTTTTTATTTTTTAAAATCTTGTTTTCTTTGTATTTGATAAATTGCCTCACTAACAATTGACTTTGTTTGTTACAGTTGATAGTAAAAGGAAACCTCCAAAGGAAACTGAGGTTAACATAAATCATTTAAAACTTATCTGGAGTTTGCACCAATCTGTTGCTGAGGAGCACATTAGATCTGCTTCTTACTTGCTGCAGTACAAAAGCTACACTTCCTCTTTCACTTCTCGTCCTCATCCAGTGGTGGTCGATCTTGACCAAGTACCATCACCAGTCTCTGAGACTAGTGTATAAGGTTCTTCTTCTGAATCTAATATTCCTATCACTGATCTGATGAAGAAAAGAAGAGGTCCTACCTTTTTTGACAAGTCTGACTTTGCCCCTGTAGAGGCAAAGAAAAGTAAAAAAGATATCCCAGAAGGGACAAAAACCCATGATGTACCCTGTTGATGTACAAAATTAGATTATCTCTAATTAATCAATCACAGATAAAATAAATAAGACAAAAGATTTTTAAAGTGGTTCAGCCTTGAACGAATGGCCTAGATCCACTGTTTTTGTTATTGCTGACTGTTTGTTTGGAATTCTCGATAATGGAGTTTACTAAGAAATTTCGGGGTCCTCTTTGATGAGGAGATTACAAAGTATTTATAGCCTTGAGGCTGTACAAATGAAAGGACAATGCGCTGTTTCTCTAGTAGATATGTACATCTGTATGATAATAATAAGCATTTAATGCGCAGTCATCCGCTTGATTATCCTGATATGAGTGCTCTTTACGCTGTGCATCTCTAATTAATCAATCACAGATAAAATAAATAAGACAAAAGATTTTTAAAGTGGTTCAGCCTTGAAAGAATGGCCTACATCCACTGTTTTTGTTATTGCTGACTGTTTGTTTGGAATTCTCGATAATTAAGTTTACCAAGAAATTTTGGGGTCCTCTTTGATGAGGAGATTACAAAGTATTTATAGCCTTGAGGTTGTACAAATGAAAGGACAATGCGTTGTTTCTCTAGTAGACATATACATCTGTATGATAATAATAAGCATTTAATGCGCAATCATCCTCTTGATTATCCTGATATGAGTGCTCTGTATGCTATGCAGCTCTAACCGCCTAAGATGCTCGAACCGCCTAAGTAGCTCGGCATGCATGAGTTGCTAGGTATAATGAAGTTCCTCGGAGAACACTTGTTGCTCGGAGCATCTGAGTTGGTCGGGGAGATTGAGCTCCTCGGAGTCAATGTGTTGTTCAAAAAATGTTTGTGGGTGCCATGTAGATTGACACGTGTCTCCACATAATTGATCCATGTTAGCAGACTAAATTTGGTATCAACATACCCCCTCCTGCTGCTGTCAAGAAGACTAGAGAGAAGCCCCCTGTGGCTCCGAGCAAGACTGTTGCTGTTTCTCCTCCGAGTGAGGTTATTGTCATATCACCAACAAAGACAACGTCTTTAGTTGAAAATGCTCCTGCTCCTCCGAGGAGTTTAAAGAAAAGTTCTTCTGAGGGACTTGTCGAACCTTCAAATGTTGAAGGAATTGTTCCATCTTTTGTTGCCCCGAGCTCCGTTGTGGGCTTGGTAAAATATTGGACTATCCCAGAAGTCCAAGGCATTGAAGATACTCTCTCTCGCAATAGAATTACTACTCTGAATGCACAACACATTGCCTCAATAAGTATATTCCACTTGACTCCTTTATTTTTTAATACTATGTTCGTGTATTGACTTGAAGTTATTTTCTTTTCAGCTGGTGGCGTGTTTCAATAGCATCTTGAAGAAGTATGAAGCTATCAGGGCTTCAAGCTCCTCGAGTGGAGTGGAGGAGGCTTTTGTTGGGTTGACCCAATCATTAAAGGATTCTCGTCAAAAGTACGAGGAAGATAAAGTTGCTTGGGAGAAGCAACTCAAGTCCATCGAGCAAGAGAGGAATCAAGCTGTGAGTGCCTCCAAAGAATTGGAGAGAAAATTAAAGGAGTTTGAATAGAGCAACAAAAAGCTTGAGGCTAAGCTCAAGTCTGCTGAAAATGTAGTTGTTAAATTTTAAGATGTCGAGCGACAGAAAACAAAGATGGAAGAGAAGTTGAAGGTTGTCGAGGAACTCCTTAGGGAAAGAACCTCCTCGGAGAAGGTAAAAAGGAGAAATGCAGTTAAAAAATCTTTCAATGCTGTTTGGTATAAAGGATGGAACAAGGGCTTGGCTGTCATGACCTCTCAAGTGGAATTTGCCAGTGTCAAATACTTTAGGGATGGATGGGTGGCATCCTTAAAGGATATGAAGGTTGCTGAGAACTCTGAGTTATTCCAGCAACACACCCATGGTCCTTCTCCCTCTCCTGGAGAAGAAGAAGAAGAAGATGAAGATGCTTCAGATGAATCTTCTATGATGGCTGGAGATCAAGTCCCAGTTGTTCCTATTGTTAGGCTTTCGAGCAACCCCAACCATCCAGCACTTCTGTCGAGCAGCTTCCTTTGTCTTTCGATCAACCAACTCCTTCATCCAGCTCTTCTGTGGAAGTCATAGGAGACAAGGAGAAGGTGTAGAGTTGTTCAGGTTTTTTATTTTGTTGTTTTCTTGAATGTAACCTTGAACTATGTATCCCTTCTTCTGATGAATAAAATTTTGAACTTTGGTTGTTCATCTTGAATTTCTCCTTTACTTGCTATGTCTATATCTTTATTGATTCTTTCTATTTCTTCTCTTTGCTAGTTTATGGCCAGGATGGAGCTCTTATCAGCTCATGACACAGAATTAATAAAGAAATGCAACAACTATTTTAAAGCTGGTCATGCAGATCTTAATGAGGCCCAGGTAATTGACATCCTTGGTTCAGATGCTTCTGAACGAGCAGTTAAAGCTTATCAATACTTAAAATGCTTGCTCGATCACGTTGTTTCTAATAATGTGGCTTACTATGAGATTATTGAAGACCTCCAAGGAACAATTGAGGAACTCCAGCAGCAGTACAAAGAATCCTCCACACTTCTGCATCAAGGATACGAGAAGAAATATCAACAATTGAGTGCTGACAAAGGTTATGATAAATTCATCTCTGCCCATGAGAAGAAAGAAAGTGTTCTGAAGCTTGAAGTTGAAGAAAACAGGCACATCGCTAAGTTGCTGGAGCAGGAGAACCTTGCTTTACATGAAGAGATAAAACAACTCAAGACTGCTGCATCTTCCTCGGGAGCCTTGGTCCCTGTTAATGATGAAGGTTTTTCTTTCTTAGAGGTAGAAAATGCTAACTTACGAGATGAGTTGAAAACTTTAAAAAGAGCTGGACACTCCACATCTGCTCGCGGTCGAGCAAGATTTTCTTCTCGTGGACGAGCAAGGGCTGGTCGGATCTCTATTGAAGAGGCAAGAACTCAATCGTCTTTGGAGAATCAATTAGTTCAGCTGATGGCGAATAATCAAGCTTTGGCAAAAATGTCCAAGAAAATTCTGAATCTTACTGATCAACTCGCTTCCCAGAGTTATGTTTTGGAAAATAAGGAAATTCTGGTGAAGAGTCTCCACGAGCAACTGGAGAGGTTAACTTATCAGTTCCATAAGCAACCCAGAGAATTTTGGATAACTGGGTATAATGAGGTTATGTACCATCTGGATGCTCGGATACAACAGTCGAATAATGAGGGGTACAAGTAGGGATGGTTAAATGTTATGTGTGTGCTACAATTGGAGCAGGGCCACTACTTATGGGATTATTATGAGCCTGGAGTGCTCGATTTGCCCATACCTCCCTTTAAGCTTGATTTTAGCTGGATTCCTGCTCGTGCAATTCCTCGATGCCTGATTTCGAAGTATCTAGGTGATTACAGCCTTCATGCCAACTTTGAGATGTCTCGCCCAGAACATTTGCTTGATTATTCATCTGTAATGAATATTCGGATGCTGCGAGATGTATATTTTATAAATTCCCCTTATGCTTTAGATGATCCTCCTGTTGGGGTAAAACCTGTTTCAAAGGCAAAAGGGAAAAAACCCATAGAATAGGATTTTTATGTAATGAAGTATTTCTTTTTCCACATCATATGTAATTCTACTTGATTTGAGTGAAGAAATTTTTTTCCATTTCATTGTCTTCTAAATAATTTGTAGAATGTTCTTGCTTTATGGTTGGTAAATATATGTGCATATATTATAATTATCCCATTTGTTGTTTAATTATAGTAGCGATTCCCGACTAACCCGAGTTGATGGTAATGAGTCTCTGACCAACCCAAGTTGGTGGTAATCGCTTTCCGACCAACCGGAGTTGGTGGTAATAAGCTTTTCGACCAACCAGAGTTGGTGGTAAATGTTTTCCGACCAACCGGAGTTGGTGGTAATAAGTTTATGACCAACCGGAGTTGGTGGTAAATGTTTCTGACCAACCGGAGTTGGTGGTAATAAGTTTTCGACCAACCGGAGTTGGTGGTAAATAGTTTCTGACCAACCAGAGTCGGTGGAAAATGCTTTCTGACCAACCAGAGTTGGTGGTAATGAGTTTTCGACCAACCGGAGTTGGTGGTAAATGTTTCCGACCAACCGGAGTTGGTGGTAATAAGTTTCAGACCAACCGAAGTTAGTGGTAAATAGTTTTCGACCAACCAGAGTCGGTGGTAAATGCTTTTTGACTAACCGGAGTTGGTGGTAATGAGTTTCTGACCAATCGGAGTTGGTGGTAAATGTTTTCCGACAAGCCGGAGTTGGTGGTAATAAGTTTTCGACCAATTGGAGTTGGTGGTAAATGTTTTCGACCAATCGGAGTCGGTGGTAAATGCTTTTCGACCAACTGAAGTTGGTGGTAATGAGTTTTCGACCAATCGGAGTTGGTGGTAAATTCTTTTCGACCAACCGGAGTTGGTGGTAATGAGTTTTCGACCAACCGGAGTTGGTGGTAATTGATCTGAATTTGGTGTGTAGTGTGTAGCACTAATACTCTGAAAAATTTCATCAAATAAAGAAACTCGGTGAAAATATCACTTTATTCATATTGAAGAAACTGCATTACATAGGAATTTCAATGACTGATAATACTTGCGTAGATGCTCTGCATTCCATGCATTCTTGAATTTTTCTCCTTCCAAGGTTTTAATCCTGTATGTTCCTGGACGAACAACTTTTGTTACTCTGTAGGGTCCATGCCAGTTAGCTTCCAGTTTATTAGTCTTTTGGATCACTTTCTTCAGCACATAATCCCCTTCCTTCAAATCACATTTATTCACTCTTTTTTTATAGAACAAAGATGTTCGTTGTTGATATGTTGCATTCCTGATTGGTTCTTCTTCCCTGACTTCTTCGAGCATATCCAGGTCTAATCTTCTCATCAAATCGCTGACAGGAGAGTTGAAATTAAGCACCCTATGCATGGGTAGACCTAATTCAGCAGGTATCACAGCCTCACTCCCAAATGTCATCATGTATGGAGACTCCCCTGTTGCTATTCGTGGTGTGGTACGATAAGCCCATAACACAGAATGTAGCTCGTTAATCCAATTTCCCTTTGCATCATCCAGTCATTTTTTCAAACCATTCAGTAGTGTTATGTTTGTCACCTCAGTTTGTCCATTGCTCTGGGGATGGCCTGGTGCAGAGTGGATTTTTAGTACATTGGATTGATGACAATATGCAGTAAACTCCTCGTTATCAAACTGGGTTCCATGGTCAGTAATGAATGCATGTGGGAGACCAAATCTGCAGATAATATTCTTCCAAATAAATTGATAGACTTTATCATATGCCATATCAATGAGAGGTTCAGCTTCCACCCATTTGGTAAAGTAATCCACAGCAACCACGAGGTATTTGAATCTTCCCCTAGTCGTTGGAAGTGGCCGGACCAAGTCTATCCCCCACATAGCGAATGGCCAAGGGGATGTGATGGGTGTTAGTAATGCTTGTGGTGTTCTTCGAATACAGGAAAAATATGGGCATTTATCGTATTTCTTAGCATAGGCTACACAATCATCTCTCATCGTTGGCCAGTAATACCCCTGCGTTGTTATTCTTTGCAAAAGCGTCCGACCTGCTACATGGGCTCCACAAGACCCTTCATGGACCTCCTCGATCAAATCTTTCACCTCGAAGGGATGGACACATCTTTATAGCCCTGCTATAACTCCTCGTCTATACAAGATGCCATTGGTCAATACATAACGATCAACTTTAAACTTTAATTTTTTGGCTGCGAGTTTATCAATTGGCAAAGCCCCCTCTTCGATATAGGCCCTGATGGGGTCCATCCAAGATGGTCCCAAATCTAGGGCAATGAAGTTTATCATCGGATCTTCGTCTCTGCTCCGACCAGCTAGGATTTCTATTGGGATCGTTCTTCGTAGCTCGGTGTTGATGCTAATCGAGCTAGGGCGTCTTCTCTTGCATTCTCCAGTCTTAGTATTCTAATTAACTGAACTTCACTAAAACTCGATACAACCTCCACTGCTTTGGCATGATACCTGACCATTAATTCTCCTTTTGCTGCATACACCCCCAGAATTTGATTTACGATTAACTGGGAGTCACTGAAAACAACGTCTTGCTCTGCTTTCATGTTTTTGGCTAGACTTAGACCACAATCATTGCTTTATAATCGACCTCATTATTAGAAGCCTTAAATTGAAAGCGCAGAGCATATTCCACATCAATCTCATCCGGGCTGTTTAAAATAATTCCTTCTCCACTACCCGTAGTGCATGAAGATCCATCCACATATAAATTTCATACAGGTATTTCATCATCAAATTTTTTATTAGACAGAGTTCCTCGGTGGAATATTTGGTGCTTCCTCTCGCCCTCCTCCGGTACTTCTCGCTGCTCGTTGATCATCTTTTCTTACTCGTCTGCCGAATTAAGTTGGTCGGGTTTTAAATTTGACGATCCCGTAACATCCACAGGTTGGTTTGTATTCAACTTTTGTTTTTCGAAGGCATCTTCTTGAGTAAACTCTGCGATAAAATCTGCTACTGCCTGCCCTTTGAGTGACGATCTAGGCTTATAAACTATATCATATTCACCAAGTTCTACTGCCCAGTACATTAATCTTCCTGATTTCTCCTGTTTGTGCAGAGCTTGTCTTAATGGCATATCAGTGTACACCACTATAGTATAGGCTTGGAAGTATGGCCTCATTCTTCTGCTTACTTCAATCAGTGCTAGTTCCAACTTTTCAAACCTTGGATATTTGATTTCTGCTCCTTAAAAAGCCTTGTTGGTGTAGTAGACTGGTTTCTGCACTCCATCCTCCAATCTTATCAATGCCGAGCTAACAGCATTCTCTAAAACTTCCAGATACAAGTATAGTGTTTATCCCATCACTGGTCTAGATAATAATGGAGGTGTCCCCAGATACTTCTTTATTTCTTGAAAGGCTTCCTCGCATTCATCGTTCCACTCAAAAGTTTTTCGGAGTCTTTTGAAGAATGGGAGACATCTGTCTGTTGCTCGTGACACAAACCTATTAAGTGTTGCAACTCGCCCTGTTAGGCTTTGTACTTCCTTCTTCGTGGTTGGAGATCGTATCTCCAATAGAGCCTTGATCTTTTCAGGGTTCGCCTCAATACCTCGTTGATTAACAATATACCCGAGAAACATTCCTTCTCGCACTCCAAATATGCACTTTGTGGGATTTAATTTCATTTGGTATTTCTCTAGTTGATCAAAGGTCTGACCTAGGTCAACTAGATGATCAGCAGCTTTCTTGCTCTTTGTCTGCATATCATCAACATAAACCTCCATGTTATCACTGAATTGCTCTGCAAACACCTTATTCATCAGTCGCTGATATGTTGCACCTGCATTTTTTAATCCTAAAGGCATAACATTATATCAATAAGTTCCCCTTGGGGTGATAAAAGAGGTACTCTCCCTGTCCTCAGGCTTCATTTTAATCTGGTTATACCCAGAATAAGCATCCATGAAACTCAACAATTCGTGCCCCGAGGTAGCATCCACCAGCTGATCGATTCGGGGCAAAGGAAAATGATCCTTTGTGCAGGCTTTATTAAGATCAGTGAAGTCTACACACATCCTTCACTTGTTGTTTTTCTTCTTCACCATTACCACATTTGCTAGCCAATCAGGATATTTGACATCCTCAATAAAAGAGGCTTTTTGTAGTTTCTCTACTTTTTCCTGTATAGCTTGGTTCTTTTCAGGACCGAACACCCTTCTTCGTTGCTTTACTGTCTTGATGTCCTTATTTACGTTGATCTCGTGACACAAGAAACTCGGGTCTATCCCAAGCATATCTTCATGACTCCATGCAAAAGTATGCTTTCTGCGTCTTAAAAATGCTATCAATTCCTACTTTATTTATACATCAAGTGATGCACCAATTTGAGTTGCTCGTTCTGGATGCTCGTCGTCCAGAATGACATTTTCAGTAGCCTCCATGACTTGCCCCTTCACTAGCTGAGATTCGTCCTTAGGGTCTAACGTTTCAATTTTTGCCTCTTTTGTTTCATCCACTTGATAAGTAGTAGTCTTCTTTATGGATTCTTCACGTTCCTCTTGCTCGGCATATGAATAGTAGCATTCCCGAGTTACTTTTTGGTCGCCTTTCACCACTCCTACTACAAAGTTGGTTGGGAATTTTAAACATTGATATACAATAAATGGTACTGCTTCGAACTTCTTCAAACTTACCCTTCCCATGATGATATTTTAAGCTTATTGGATATTTTTATCCATTACGAAAAAGCATACTCTTTCTGTTCGACAGGCTGGCCATGTACCGATAAGCATATCCAACATGATCGTCCCAAGGGGAAAAATCTTTTTTCCAGTGAAACCGAGGAGAGGTCTATGATAGGGCACCAATTGGGCTAGTTTCAAATTCAAACTATCGAAACATGGGTAAAACATGATGTATGTCGAGCTACCATTATCCACCAGTACCCGTGAGATCACCACTTCCTTCATCCTCATCTTGATCACCAATGGGTCATCATGAGGATATAGTACACCTGCCAGGTCATTCTTAGAGAAGCCAATAACCAACTTATCTTTATTCACCTTCCTCGGGCGATCATCTTTAGCTAGATTTATTCGCTAAATGTACGAGCAAGCTTGAGCCTCATTGAGGTAAGCCTTCCTCACTACAGTAAGGTCTCCACCTCCTGCATCTCCACATGTAATAACATTACAATCAAATGATCCAAAACGGATTGAAAATACTTCACGTTCTGGTTGTCTTGGTCTTTTGGGTAGATCGGGGTCATGTTGATCATCCTCTAGATCCTCTTCATGATTTCTTTTCTTATATTCTTTTGCTTGACGAGGAGATTTAGATCTTCTCCTTCCTCTGTCGTTGTTCTTTCCACCACTTTAGCGATCAACATACTTAGATAATTTCCCTCGTCTAATGAGTGCTTAAATTTCATTCTGAAGAGCTATGCATTGTTTGGTCATATGACCATGGTCTTTATGGAATTCGCAATATTTGGACTTGTCTCTTCTGTCAGGATCTGCCTTCATTTTTGCTGGCCAAGCTAGCACCTCGCTATTCTTGATCTCCTCCAGAATGTGATTTATATCTACCTTTAAAGGAGTGTAATTTCCAAATTTCTTCATCTACTCCAGTGTTTGCTTTGCTTTCGATTGCCTGTTGCCAACATTGTTCTTCTGATCCTTCTTTTTTGTTTTACCATCTTCCACTTTGGTCTCCTTAATATCTGCGTTCTTCTTCGCAGCCATGGATTCCTCAGCATTCATGATTTTGGCTACTTTTGCCATCAGTTCTGCCATGGTCCTGGGCGGATCTTTGGCTAAAGTGTAGTATAATTTATTGGGCAACAGTCCACTCATCAGAGAAGTAATTTTTATTTTCTCCTCGTAATCAATTACTTCAAGTTTCTTGTTATTGAAATGAGTAATATAGTCCCTGGTGCTTTCACCTGCCTTCTGTCTAACATTAGCAAGTGTGCTACTCGTTTAACTGGTTTCGCTCCAAAATAGAAGCTCCCGATGAAGAGCTCTGCCAATTGAATGAAAGTCTCAATTTTTCCTCGAGGAAGGTTATTGTACCATATCTGAGTTGATCCTGTAAGAGTTCCTGAAAATTCCCTACATCTCATCTCGTTTGGAACCGCATAAATATCGGCAGCAGCTTGGTATTGTTCTATATGAAGGACAGGGTCAGTTTTTCCATTATATTTAGGTGTCACCATAGGAGCTTTGAACTTTGATGTCGTGGGAAAATCCACAATTGCTTGTACAAATGGTGTCCCTTGGACAAAAGTTCTTTGTAGAGGATTCTTAGCCTTATCCATTTCCCCTAATCTGTTTTCCAACCTTTGAATAGAGCCCTTCTATGCATCGTTTCCCTCATCGGGACTATTGGTTTAAGCAACTGACCGCGTTGAATTCGCCTCTTGAGATCGAGCTACTGGTCGTGATTGGGCAGAGCCTTCCCTTAGATCGGATGGTCGTGGAGATTTCCTCGAAGCAATCCTAGGAGGACTTCTATTCCTCCTAGGGCACAAACGATCAAAAGGAGAGACTCTACTTAACCTTTCTAGAGTACTAGTCCTTTTTGGAGACATGCTGATGTTCCGTTGAGAATTTATAGCTCGTACAGATGATGTCCGACCAGGTTGATAAGAAGGATCATTAGATCTCTCAGTACGATATGATTTGGTGCGTCTAGATTGAGATTCCTATGGGAATAGCTTTTGCCTAGTTCGTGAAGAGGGTAAACGACTATTTCTCTGAACACTTCATTGTCCTGATTGGTTCGGCACTCCACCTTGAACAGTTTGTATGAGTTGACGCATGGTTTCTTGCATGGTCGTTTGCCCTTGGGCCAAATTAGCCATTATGCCAGCCAGATCTTGAACATTTGGGGGAAGTGAAGGGTTTGGAGGGTTCCCAGCATTTTGATTGCTAGATTCCAGATTATCAGCCATTGATGATGAATTGTTTTGATGAAAAACACTAAGTATAGTCGTTTTCCCCAGACGACACCAATTTGTTGATGTAAAAAATTAGATTATCTCTAATTATTTAATCACAGAAAAATACGATAATGAATAAATTAGACAAATAATTTTTAACGTGGTTCCGCCGTATGAGAATGGCCTACGTCCACTATTTTTGTATTGCTGATTGTTTGCCTGGAATTCTCGATAAATGGTTTACCCAGAAATCCAGAGTCCCCCTCTAATGAGGAGGTTACAATGTATTTATAGCCTTGAGGCTGTACATGTCAAAGGACAATGCGCTGTTATCTATTATACATATACATCTGTACGATAATAATGAGCATTTAATATGCAGTCGTTTTTTTGATTCTCTTGATTTGGGTGCCCTGCACGCCAAGTAGCTCGGACCGCTTGAGTAGCTCGGTACGCCAAGTAGCTCGGACCACTTTAGTAGCTCGGTATGCCAGGTAGCTCGGTACGCTTAGTAGCTCGGTACGCTTACGTTCCTCGGGGTGCATGAGTTCCTCGGGGGTCATGAGTTGCTTGTCCAAAATGTTTGTATTTGACAGGTAGATCTCCACGTGTCTTCAAATAATTATTCCATGTCGGCAGACTAAAAATGGTATCAACACTCACCTTATCTTATCACTATATATTTCTCCAGGTGAATAATGATTTCTGTTTACTAGAGTTACTCCAAACGCATCGGTAGCACAACAGGGTGCTATGATTAAGCCTATTGCCCCATTCCAAGAATGCTTCCTAAAAACATTGGTGCAATTATTTAGGTGATCTAAATTCTCCTATGTGTATAACTTAGTTCTCACCATCTTGTTTACAACACAACACTCAAAGGTCATATTAAGACAGGGTTTATAAATCATGGTGCTAATTCCAACGCATTGCCACGAGTCAACATATATGATAATGATTCATCAACACCTAAACAATCCTTAATACTCATATTCTCCAATGGTTTATGGATAACTTCTGTAAACTTATATTTTTTTATAAAGGTGTATACACGATCAAATGTAAGAGTCGTCTGTCACACTAAAATCTTGTCATGCTCAATGTCCTAGAAATAAATGCTAATTAATCCCATCCAAGTTCTTCTCACAAAATTCGGATATAACTACCAACTTATATTTCTCCAAGAGTTATATCAATATGCATGTTCATAATCCGAATCAATTCATTTTATGCCAGCAATCCTAAGGCATTTTCGCACATTAACACGATTTAGTCACTAACGACCTATTATTATTTTATAAAATCCTCAATGCAATAATTCTCTAAGATTTAAGGTAACTACATAAGATTTAGCCATTTCCCGAAGCTAACACATACGACCAAGTTCAATTATTATTTCTTCACGACAGGAGCTTATCGTATTAATGTACCAAAAACACTCTACTCAAGTCAACCCAATTTTTTATCATAACGATTTGATTAAGGTCACTAATATTCAATATCTTTATGTGGTAATCATTGATTTGATTCTTCTAACATCACACCAATTATCTCCTATCATATACTAGGGAATTACCCAGGACAGATTCTCGTGTCACCTTAATTTGCTATTTTTATGCAAGTAAATAACATGCATATCACCGAGGTACACTAATCATCCTTAGTTTTATCTATGATATATAATCCCAAAGGTATCGCCTCGAAATTCTAATTACTTGCATTACTACTTTTATCAAATAATCTTAGCACTTACTCCTAAGAGCAATTATCATGGAATTACAAACTTATCAAATTACTAACTCGTAGAAAAATCACTAGACTATGTCATATAAACCTCAATTAGTGTCTAATCATAGATTTAGCTTGTCTCCAATATGTTATCATCACACCACGCGGTAAATCATTCGTTGTTATTTACTAAAGACTAGAGTAGGATACGAGATGACAGGCATTGCTTATAAACATCTAAGACCATACCAAAAATGCCACAAGAGATCGTATTCCTCAATACTGTATTACTATAATCTCCTAAAATTATCAATTTGATATAATCATTAACAGTGTGCCACAAGGACTATTTAATTTAACTCCTAGGTCACCTTAAGTCATCACGATTATCCAAGTCTACATTATAACAAAATTATATACATCACGGTATAATAAACCCCAATCCTCAACTAAGGGACCTACTAATTTCTCATCACAAGATCAATACTCATAAATATACTACCCCAGATATACACGCAAATTCATTAATCTGAGTCTTCAATTTAATACACTCTCACTACGAAGTCAATACTTATAATATACACTAAAGTCACCTAATCTCCAAAGTTAAACTCAACCAATCTTTATAGCTACAATTTAGATCACACTATTTGGTGCATTAACTTCTCTTATTCTTTGTTATCATTAAAATTAACACACAATATATCTCTTATACAATGGAATTATGATGCTTCCGACATTAGCTTAAGCTGACACCCGTAATTACTAACACATCTATATCGAAAATGCGGAAGCGATTTATAAATATCAACCTGATCGTGTGCCACTTGTCACCAACTTACTTGTCATGCTAACCTCTTTGACTATATTGACAAGGATAAAAACTGTCACCAAATTAGCATGAATGGCCATAACCAACATTGACGTCGAAAGATCCACTACCGACCTCACCACGTCACACCCGAAAGAAACACTGAACCTAAAGCTTTGATACCAAGTTGTGATGCCCCGAACCGGATTTAAGGGTTATTATAGGATCGACCCTAATCCGATCTGAATGTCAGGTGTGGGGTGCAATGAACAAACTAAATAATTTTACTATTCCAGTTTTATTATTAAATAAGATTACGCTTTGCTTACCATTCGATTCCAATATAAAATAAATTACGTGCGGAACCCAAAGGAAGCGCCCCCAAGGCCAAGTAAAAAGAGCTCCTAATGTTAATGCAAGTAAATATTACCTGCATAACGCTCTCAAAGTACAGAACCGCATACAACCTGTCGTAACAAAGAGGAGGGAGTAAGTGACAGGCTTAGTGGGATTTATAAAAATGCAACATAGAAATGAACGACATAAAAGAATACTCACTCACTATATGCTCATGAAAATATGTATATATCTACACATATACTTTTGAAAATACATGCTCCGATGTATTAAACCGTTTTATTCCAAAAATATAATTTATCCCCGTTCATCCTCTTTTTCTTTCCCAAAATAGCCATTTTGGATAATCTATCTTTAAAATCACATTATTTCCCATTAACGCACACAGTTAATCATTTATAGGAAAAATCTTTCTTTTCTTGAAAATATTCATCTATTCGACGTTTATTAACTCACGCTAGAGTTACTTTGCCATTATTTTAATATTCTCATTAAAACAATCTTTATGACACGCACACCTCGTGTTTGGAAAATTTCATTTTCATTGAGAAACTTATACTCCATACTACACAAAATATTCATTGTTTCACGAAAACTTGTTTATTTCCCTTTTTCAACCTTTTGCAAATCTCAAAGATTTATTCGCATTAATTTTAAGAATATTCTCATTCTTCATTTCTTATTACAAGAATTATCAATCTTTACCTTGGAGTCTAGCCATTATTCCTTGATTTCACGGGCTCTACACCATCGGTCTCCAATCGTCATATGTTCATCTGTATAGGCTTTGGGGTCTTTCACCACTAGGGAAGTCATGCCCTGCTTAATTCTTAGCATCATGCAAGTATCGTTTCTTATCTTTTTCATGTATTTCAACATTATTCTCAATGTTCACATTTATTCTTACTTGAAAAATCAATTCTTTCCCTTTTCTTCCAAACTATTCATTGACATTTTTATTTCATAAAAAATTTCCACTTTACGTAAATTTACCAATTTACCCATTTCTCGTCAAACACGCATTTAGCCATTTAACAAGTGTTGTTCCCAAAATAGTTACTAACTTTCCAACTTAATTCTCAAAACACTTTTAACCACTTAACACTTGTCAAAAACTATATTTTTACCCATATTCAACACTTATCCTTTTAGTGAAACTGATTATTTTCACTTAGCAAAAATATATCATTAATCTCCTTTTATCAGACTTAATTAATACATTTAATTGCCAAATATTTTCTTGACAACACACTATTCACTGTATTTACGACAATGCCACTACTATTTGTTTCACACAAATATTATACTTTTAAATCGGTTTAAACATACTAATTTCGCCAAAACACAATTTATAACTTCTCAAAGTGTATTTCCAATATTTTAAACATAATTTCAGTACTAAATTCCAAATTTATAAAAAGTCTTTATTTCCATTTGTGTTTCCAAAATAAGTTGTACACACTTTAAATACCCATGTGGCCACTATCAGCACATTTGGCCTTCTTTACTTTCTTTAATTACACTTATGTATCAATTTAAAAGTAAGTATTTCATACTTTGATTATTTACATATCAACCCCAAATATTTCTTATTATGAGTTTACGCATCTCAAAAACACCCATTTAAGTAAAAGTCCAATTTCTTCTTCCACTTCATTATTTTGGTAAGAAAGTCCCATTTTTATTTCATAAAAATGGCCTATATTAGCCCAATGTTTGTCTAAATATTAAATTACATTATTTACCTTTGAAACGTCATTTTAACACATTATATTTCATAAAATGTTCAAGGCTAATATTCTAAAATTTATCGACCTTTTGAACCCATAGAAATTACTTCTTAAAAACTCATTTCTACACACCAAATGATGACTAAACAACATAAAGTTGTAAAGTAGCTAAAATTCTACATATATCAAGTCTACTATATTTAAATATCATTCTAAAAATTATCAAACTCTAAACCTCAATTAAAGTAAGATTTTTCCACCTCTTAAGACTCCAAAATGGTGGTGTAGGAGGAGCAACCCCCACCTTCAAAGGTGGCCTCAAGAGGTTACCAAATGCATCCTCCATGAGAGCTCTATATGTTCTCTAGGAACTCCTTCTTTAAGCTCCAAGAAATGTTCCAAAACTCCAACTCTATCTCCAAAATATAAGCTCCAAGACTTCCAAATGAACTCTTTATCACTCTCTAACTCTTTTTAGTGTTTGATGTTTTGGTGTGTTTACAATGAGAGAATTTAAGGCCTATTTATAGTTGTTTGGGAGTCCCCATGACCGTTGGATCAAAACGAGATTGTATGGTTGAGATCAATGGTGTGCTACCAACCAATCCATTAATTCATTTGTTTAACCCAAAATTCTTTCATTCAATGAATGTTGAAGAACACAATTATTTTGGTCAGATGTTAGGCTAGACTAGGTGGTACCACAATGGATGGTTGAGAATTAAAACAAGATTTAACTCACCTACCTCAACACCCCTCAAAAAGGAGGTCTGTCCAAAGTAAAAATAGCCTAAATTGGATATAAATGATTTTTTTCTGGGGTTGTTGAATAAGAGAAAGTTGCTCAAAATTAAATTTCAGGTGAATCTGGAATTTTTCAGATTTTTCTGAGCACTTTTGTTTTTTTTATGAAAATAATAATATTTTATTTATTTATTCATTTTTTGACTTTTGAACCCATGGAACTCTTAGGCTTATTTTTAGCATCCCATAAATTTGGTCAAATTATTTTTAACCACAATAAAACGTCCTACAAAAATCACGCAAGTTCGCGTCATGCGCGACACATGCTGACAAAAGTTGCGCTATATTAAACATGACCGTGTCACAATCATTCATTGGAATTTTAGCATCAAACTTGACCAACATAATTACTAGTACTATTAGGACTTAAATGTGCATCCATGCGAACCATATAACGTAGAGATCTTTTTCTCCTTAATTACTTTTCGTGCCATTTTGGCGTAATACCTTTATATATTTATTCCTAAAAATTTTCCTTCAAATAAAATCATCAATTTATTATTCAATATTTCTTTTCTAGGGCGGGTATCACACTGTGGGTCAAAGCTAATTCTGCGGGCTAAAGTAAAAGTGACCAATTATGTGGGTCAAATCCAACTCTGTGGGCTTAAGTAGAAATGACCAATTCAACGGGCTTAAGTTGTAAGTTTCTTTGGGGAATTTTGGGGAATCTACTAGGGATATGTAACTTGCAGTTTTGTTGGGGATGATTATAGGTTTCACTGGGGAATAGGGAATGATTCGAGGATTGGATTTTTCTTAGCTGGGGAATTTCTTGGTTTTGTGGTATCCTTTAGAGACATTTTTGGGGAGACATGAAATTGATATTGGGAATTCTGTTGCGTAGATAAGAGTACTTATAGGGGAATGAGTGTGGTTAAAATATTTTTTTTGGTTAAAATTTAATTGGGAATTTTGGGAATTTTTTGAGGATTTTTTGAGATTTTCTAGCCTTTTGGGGGGAATTGTTGTACGAAATTTTAAAGAGGGTGCCGACCGGCATGGTTGGGAGGGTGCCAAACTACAGTGGCATGGTTTTTTGGGGTAACTCAAGCAGGTGGAGGGACAGTGCTGATCGGTGTGTGGAAGGGAGATGCTTATTGGGATGCCCCTTGGCCTCTTATATAAAGGGGGCGGGTTCTCCTCATTTTTCACATCTTTCTAACTTGCCTTATTCTGCAAATCGTTTAACATTCCAAAGTAAAAAATGGTTAAGTTCTCAAGTAGCGCAACACACATGGCATGGCTCGATGCTGACGATTGGGATGGCTTAGAGTGGAGAGCGCGGGTGCCCCTTGCTTTGGGCAGTGAAAACTCTTTTGACTCATTCAAGCCAGTGACGGATGATCAAACTCTCTTATGTGAGCCTACGCGTCATTGATCTTCTAGGGTGGTGAACCCTGGCTGTAAGTATTGATGACCTTTTATATTCTCTTCCTTTTTTCCTCGACGATATTTCCTTATTTGTTGAATTTTGACAAGGTTTTTTTCTTTTTTCTTTCCACAGTCTGATGTTTCTATGTTCATTATTCGTGCCCGAGGGACGACGGGGCTTAGGGATATTTGGGAGTACCTTCCATCTATGGTGCATTGGATGGTGCCATTAGTCAGTTTTTGGAGATTGGCATCTACTTTAGATGAGACACATCGTTTTATGGTTATTCTCTGTTCTCTGGAGGATAGGTGGTGGGACACCACCCACACCTTTCATTTTGGCTTTGGGGAGATGACGGTGACTCCCATAGATGGCAACAACTACTGGGCATGGATTGCGATGGGGTGCAAATTGAGGTGGATAGGACTTTGAGGGTGACGCCAAAAGCAGTGACGGTGGCGTTAGTTGACGTGGAGAGGGTGGTCTTTGGGGACTCTTTTCCCTTATCTCTTTTGATAGAGTTATTACCAAGTAGGAGGATTGATGAGAGTTACGGGCATCAGGTGCGATAGATGGCTCGTCTATTTATTTTTCTTGTGTTTGGGGATTTCTTGGTGTCAATGAGTGGAGAAGTCGTCCACTTAGTTTTTTTCCATTTTAGGGTGTTTTTGAACATCCGTCTTTATGATCGGGGAGCCTGACCATGGCGGCCCTTTATTATTCTCTTGATGCGTTCAGTCGGTGATGTTGACAAACTTTATTAGGGCCACGTATATTCTTGAGGTATTCATTATTATTCGCATTTTCCTTTATGCATTCGCATTTTCCTTCATGCGTTTTATTCTTGATTTCATAATTGTTGACCTTTTGTACTTTGCAAATGTGGCTCTATGAGGTGATTGGGTTTAACAACCAATTGATAGTTTGAAGGACGATTCTTTTAGAGACTTTTGCCAAATGTACCGATGGCAGAAGTCCAATCGGCAGTCGAATAAGTCCCTTTCTATGCAGGCGGTGCATCGGGTCTTGAATGGCCTGACGAGTGATCTAGTAAGTCCTTATTTTTCCTTGTGAGATTGTCTTTCCTTTGATGGCTTTTCTTGATAATAATCTTTCAACTCTTGCTGGGGAATTGGCAGGTGACCTTCTATCCCTGGGGTATGGCTATCTAGCATATGCGATAGACTTAGGGACATGGGCAGATGCAGCGTTTGTTAGGGCACAAGTTTGGCCACTCTTGGTACCTCGGGGAGAGATTAGTTCAACATATTGTGGCAGATGATGTTGCGGATCCACCAGTGAAGCCCCCAGTATACATGAGGTGAGTGTGGGAGATGTCGAACGATGCACGGGTAACAGTGATGATGGGTGAGCCTTACTCGTCACATATCGACACGACAGTGATGTATGATTATATGGACTTTGTGTCGAGTTGGTTGATGCCGCCCAACATATATAACGTGATGACTCTTTCCCATGAGGGTTTGATTCGGCCGGTGGGATCCTCACCCAATGCAGGCGGGGCGACGACATCAGGGATGACAACGACCTTGGAGGTTCTTTTGTGTGGCGGGCTGATGGGGGGTCGATGCGTATGCTGTATAATCCTAATGAGATGGATCCGGAGGAGTTGGGATTGACAGAGGAAGTTCTTTGACCTCAAGTATACTTTTCATCTCTTTAACTTTTTAATTTACCGACTTCTTCTTTTGCCTCAAATTGACTGATTTGCTCTTTTTTATTTCTCCTGCAGCACATCCGAGTCTCCACCACCTAGCTGAAGGATATTAGGATTGGATATCTTCGGCGACTGCCTGCATTTAGGATGGGATTCTGGTTCCTTCTTATTTGGTGTCATCTGCCTCTTCTGAGGAAGGGTCGATCTCGAGGAGTGGTGGCACATCGTCTCATCGCAGGGGGGGAGAGAGAGAGAGAGAGAGAATGTAAGTGAGTGAGAAAGAGAAAAAAGGTGGGTCATGGATGAGTCCCGTTGTATTTCCTTATTTCTTAGAAAACCGATGTAACAGAACAAATATCTATGCAAATAAAATAAAGGTTTTTTTAATTTTCATTTTTAGTGACTCATGCACATGCTCTTTTTACTTTTCTGCTGAGACCGTAAAAGGAAATGATTGGAAAAAGATTTTATTTTGAAATGGGATAAGTAAAAACATAAGGACAAGGAAATTCGGAATTCCCTTAAAATGAAAATTATTTTTGTTAAGTTTTTTTATATTGACAAAAAAGGAAAAAGGTGATTTCCCAAAAATAGGGGGTTGTCGATCGGCATGACCCCTGTCCTGCCTATCGGAATGTCAGTCCATTCTAATCAAACCAAGGATTTGATTTCACTTTCTTTAATTGCTGGGTACTTGGTGGTGTAAGCTTTCCTCCGATTTCTATATGGTTCCTTATCTTTGTGTGAGAACTTTTAAGTATAAATAGGGATATGGATGGAGGATTTTTTTCTCACTTCCACATTCCTTATTCTTCACATTCTTTTGTTCTCACTAGATTCTTACTTTGTGATATGTCTCTCCCTGGTAGTTGTAACAACCCGAGGCCTTGGAGACGGTGATTTATTTATTTGGGAGAAATAAATATTATTTTAGTTGGAGAATAATTAAATTGGCAATTGAGGTCAAAATTTGAAGTCGTTAGAAAGTGTTTCAAATGAAAATTCTGAGGGTACCATCGTTTTTGGAAGGGTCGAGAAAGTCGAAATGACTGTACTTGAGGTCTATTTAGGTTCCGAAATAAATTAGGACCGTTTGACTCGAATTAAAGTTACCGAGTCATTTAAAGTGTGTATTATCATTTAAAAATGTGTATCTTGGGAGAATAGGCTTAATTAGCCTACGGGATATTCATTTCTCCAAAGAGAGAAAGAGAAATAGAAAGAAATAAAGAGAAATAGAAAGAAAGAAAGAGAGAAGAAGAAAAAAGAAGAAAAGGAAGGAGAAAAGAGAGAGAAAGAGGATTTTCTAGCATCCACGCGATCTTAAGGCGGATTCAGACCCTACAAACCCGAGGCAAGTGATTAAACTTGCTAAATAATTGTTGTGTACCATTTATTGCATGATTTGTGGATTAAATTTGTGGTTTTTAGGTTTAAATTGACAAAACATAACTTTTGGGAAAACCTTAGATTTGTAGTTTATAAATGGATTTAAGGTTAAAAATTAGTTTATATGTGTTATTTGATGAATACTAATGTTATACTTGTGATTGGGTTGGATCAAAATAGTTGGAAGATGATTAAAATGATTTTTGGGTATTTTGGGTTAAGAAGAAAATTACCCATTTCGTAGCTTGCTGCACTTACCGAATCGATTCGCCCCTTTCGAATCGATTCGCCCCTTTCGAATCGATTCGGTCTATTACAGAATCCCCAGGTCTTTAGGGTCGAATTGATTCGCCCCTTGATAATCGATTCGGTATATAGCAGACTCTCAGGTCTATTGGGCCGAATCGATTCGCTTTTAGGGACGAATCGATTCGGAGGGGCCGAATCGATTCGGAAATAGGGGATTTTTTGGGACTGTTTTCCTAGGGAGAATTTCATCCCGTTTTATCCGAGGTTATCGATTGGTGACCTCTATAGTAGATATTTGGAGTATGTTTTGGAGACTTTTAGAGAGTTTCCCCTATAAGAAATGATTGGAGTCATATTGACTAAATTTGAGGAATACCGATTAGAAATTTTGGTATATTCTAAGTAGGGAAGCCCACTTTTATTGGGGATTTTATTTGGAGATGATAATGATTTCCTATTTAAAAAATGAGAATAACTTAGAGATAATGAATCTTAGGATCCAATCCCAAATGGGATAATTTTAAAGGTTCATAAAATAAATTGAACCCTACGATGGATGGAGAATTATAAATGCTAATTAATGTGCTTATGGGTATAGAAATATCCTTATTGATGTTTGATTTGGGAGATGTCTCACACAATGAGAAATGCTAAATGAAGAGCATTACGATAAAAGAGTATCGTTAACATGAACTGAATTTAGAATCAATTGATAATTAGAAGCGATATGTGAGCTTCAAGTGAGAAATATTATAGTGTATACAAAGTGGGGATGATGTGTGAGAATTGACGATTAGTATATCTTGAGGGAAATATACTAAACAATGATATTAATTGAATTGCGCTAATGGGCGTATAATAAATATGAAAATGATGTGACAGGTTTACCTTATATTATGGTATATCTTTATATGATGTGTTGATGTATGTATACCTTATATGTTGGTATATCTACATATAGTGAAGCATACCCCCTCCTTGATATCATTGGGAAGTTGCGTGCAATGAGGCTGAGCATCCTGGCTTAATGAGCAGGGTGTGGATATTCCCCAGGTCATAGTCGTCCATAGTGATTATTATGCGATATATATATATATATATATATATATATATGCATTCTTTTTGGGGGTGAGAAGTCGGGGGTATGTGACGTTCTCACTTGCCGGTTACGAACTATGATCGCTTCCCGGGATGATGTGTGCGTGAGTTGATCACGAGGTGGGTGTCGTTGAACCCCACCAGGTGGCCCCATTTTGCTATGTTTATGGGCTACTGGAAGATGATAGCATGTGAGCCTGCGTCCTCGAGTTATAGCTCGGTTGGATGGTTATTGTCGTTTGTGTTTGTACTTGGGTATTGAGGGCATAATGGACCTCAACGACCTACATTGCCAGGATTAGTGTATCGGGGGGATTCCTTGTTTGGATTTCGCCTCGGCGAGACGTCCCACGCACGAACCGCAGTGTAATGTTGGAACTTGGGGATAAGTTAGTCCTTAATGCTCATACTTATATATATATCACCTATCCCGAGGATCGACAGTGCCAGGAGTAGTGTAACGGGGGGGTTCCTTGTTTGGATTTCGCCTCGGCGAGATGTCCCACGCATGAAACGCCGTGTACTATTGAAAATTGGGAATATTACTTAATTAAAATTGGATAATAACTTGGGTTACATGCATCATACATTGAGGGCATAATGAGCCTCGAGGATCAATACGGTCAGGAGTAGTGTAACGGGGGGTTCCTTTTTTGGATTTCGCCTCTGCGAGACGTCTCACGCACGAAACGCAGTGCCGTGTTGAGAATGGGGAGGAGTTTAGTCCTTAATTCTTGATGCTAATAACTCATAAAATATATATATATATATATATAACTCATAATATATATATATATATATATATATATATATATATATATATATATATATACTGTTTACATGCCAAATGAGGGCATAACTAGAATATATGAAATTATAGGAATTGAGTATGTTGATGTATTATGATGATGTGATATGAGCATGATGATGCATCTTTATATGTTCAACAAATGAACATTATAAAGATAATTATAGTACCAATGATAAAGTATATAATTTAATGAATATAGATAAGTGTAGATTGGGAGATAAATTAAATGATTCAATTGGGTTTAAGTTAGGATCCTTTACCTGAATAGAAACTGGGCATCCTTTTGGAGATCACGTACATACGAATAGTGCACGCATTAGTGGAGGAGTGAGTTGAATAATTATGGAGAGTTTGATTCCATTAAATCATGTAATAATGCATTTATAATTATTATGCGTTTTAATACACTTGCTATAAAATGTTTTTCAACTCGGGCACTGACCCGTTTATATTTTCTCCCTCCATGTATATATTGTACTACTTCAGGTGTTCCTCCGCAAGGACGCCTTCGATGTTCATCCATCCAGTATTCATGGAGCTGTGACACTGCGGACTGTCGCGGCACTTTGTTTTAGTCGATTCCTATATTTTTATATCTAGATTAGGATTCAATTTGTATATTGAGTTAGTATTCAAGTGTTGTAGATTAACCCTTTCATATTTCATTTATCAGATTATTGTATTGTCTGTTACCCGACAGCATATTCGGGTATTTCATGGTAGAGATTTTATTTGTACATTGTATTGCACTCTTGTATATATTGGAGCTTGCACATATCACTCACTTTAGTTAGATGCATATTGTGGGTTATTATTGCATTATTGTTGTTGTTGTTATTATTAAATAAAAAGTTTAAAATTTTGACAATCCACTTTTAATAGTTTCGGGTAGTTAGCCTTATATTATTAGTATTGTTAGTTAATGTTGAGACTGTGCCATTTGAGATTCCTGATTTAATGTAGTATAGGGCTGGCCACCCGTTATTATTTTGAGCTGGTTGTCACAGATGGTATCAGAGCATCAGGTTCTAGTGTCTTTGGGATCTTTGTGCGTTACTACGATCTTCCATAAGTGTTCTTGATATAGAGCCTTATTGTTAGGACAGTTACATTCATACGTCCACATTTCTTCTGCGATATGAAAATATTTGAAAGGCATTATGATACAATTGTTCTTGTTTCAGATGCCACCGAAGGGAGGTCGTTCAGGCAGGGTAAATAAAGGGGATGAAAAAGTACGACCCCAAATGCCTCAAAGGAACATGACTACAGATGAAGTTGCCAATATTGTGGCACAAGCAGTAACTGCTTCCATTTCCACGATGGTGCAGCAACCTACCGTTCAAGCAGCCCGACCCCATTTAGGATTGTCTTTATGGGAGAGAGTGAAGGAAGATTTTAGTAAGGGGTATCCTCCCGAGTTTGCAGGGGGAGTTGATGCAATGGCTGCAAGTCTATGGAAGAATAGTATACAAAGGCACCTTCGTATGGTTGAGTGTAGTGAGGTGCAGAAACTATTTTTAGCCACCTTTAAGTTATCGGGCGCAGCTCTTCAATGGTGGGAGTCTGTCACCACTTCTGAACAGAGAGATACTTTACCTATAATAAAATTTTGGGAACTTTTTGATCGAAGGTATTTTCCTTCCTCTACTATATGAGGATTTTTCAAGGAAATAGAACGGTGGCGGAATATGAGGAAGATTTTTCTAGATGGGTGAAATTAGTACCTAATGAGGTAAATACGGAAGAAAATCATATATCGAAGTTTATTCGAGGTTTAGATTGGAGAATTCGAAAACATTTGTTAGAGAGTCCTAAGTTAGTGACTTTCATCGAGATAGTGAATGCGGCACTATTAAAGTGTCATGAATATCGTCCTCATTTGCAAGAGGGTAATAACTTTGGAGATTCGACTTCGTCAAGTAAGTTTGGCGAAGAGAGTGCCAGTAATGTGAGTGGGCAGAAAGGATTTGTGGGTAAGTGTTTCTTTTGTAAAGAAATGGGTCATAAAAAGAGAGATTGTCCTAAAAGAGGTAAAGGACCACAATTTGATGAAGTTTTGGAAGTGAAACCCCTACAATAGATTCGAGGTCATTTTAGACCGGGGGACCATGTTTGGGAGCCCATTGATGAAGAAGGGCAATTGGTCTAGAGATGAACGATGTAAGTTATTTTTCCCTTCTGAATAGGAATATTACTATGTAAAGTTTTGGAAATATTGTATGGGAGATATTTATGTAAGGGTAGTTCTATAGCCCTATTATGTATGTAATGACCCTAAAGGGTAATGTTGAGCAAGTTAGGCTCTTATGTTATTATCTTTTGTAAGACTAGATAATTTTGCAAGGTGCAAAAAAAGAGCTATAAACCTTGTGGGAAATGTAAGAATGGTTATGGGATGATAAGTAGTAATGATAAAAGCTACTTCTTTTATATAGTCATGATAGACTTATATAATTGTTGTATTCCAGATATGGATGTGCCTGATAAATGGCAATATATTGAAATGATGTAAGATGTTGTTTTTGATAAAAGTTGAGATTATGGATTGATGGACGCAGGAAAGTTTAGCTCATAATTATGCTAATTCTTATGAGATATATATTGTTATATGTAGGATGATTTAAAAGACCTTGTGTGGGACATAAGGCATTTTATATTATATTATATTATATAAACTGTTTTTAAAATAAACTGTTTTCAAAATAAAACTTTTTATCGGCCTTTGGGCCATTTCAAAATGATTTTCATAAAATTATTTCTTTCAAACTCTAGTCCGGATTTAACAAACTCTCAATCCCCGATGTCTCTACATAGTAGTGTATTGGGAGGGTTCCTTGTTTGGATTTCTATTTTGCGAGACGTCCCCCGCACGAAAGTGGCGAGTGTCAGGAATTGAGGGGAGTTATTTCTTTGGACCATTCAAAATCTTTACACTATTAATATGTTAGTATTATTTATATTTATGGAATTGTGGAATTTTGGAGGCAAATAAAGCCTCATTATGATTGTTGTGAGCATAAAGCTCATATACATAGGGTGTATGGGCGCCCTAGTTGTGGAAATTGGTTTTGTAAAACTCATAATCAACTTAAATTAAAATAAACTCGTCGTGGGAAGTTAGAAGTTTGGAGATAGGATTAGTGAGGATGAGTGTAGTAGAACTAGTTGAGCTTTGGAGAATTAGGCTTAGCTAAATTTCGAGGACGAAATTTTTGTAAGTGGGGAAGTTTGTAACAACCCGAGGCCTTGGAGACGGTGATTTATTTATTTTGGGAGAAATAAATATTATTTTAGTTGGAGAATAATTAAATTGGCAATTGAGGTCGAAATTTGAAGTCATTAGAAAGTGTTTCAAATGAAAATTCTGAGGGTACCATAGTTTCAGGAAGGGTCGAGAAAGTCGAAATGACTGTACTTGGGGTCTATTTAGGTTCCGAAATAAATTAGGACCGTTTGACACGAATTAAAGTTACTGAGTCATTTAATGTGTGTATTATCATTTAAAAATGTGTATCTTGGGAGAATAGGCTTAATTAGCCTACGGGATATTCATTTCTCCAAAGAGAGAAAGAGAAATAGAAAGAAAGAAAGAGAGAAGAAGAAAGAAGAAGAAAAGGAAGGAGAAAAGAGAGAGAAAGAGGATTTTCCGGCATCCACGCGATCTTAAGGTGGATTCAAACCTTACGAACCCGAGGCGAGTGATTAAACTTGCTAAATAGTTGTTGTGTACCATTTATTTCAAGATTTGTGGATTAAATTTGTGGTTTTTAGGTTTAAATTGACAAAACCTAACTTTTGGGAAAACCTTAGATTTGTAGTTTATAAATGGATTTAAGGTTAGAAATTAGTGTATATGTGTTATTTGATGAATACTAATGTTATATTTGTGATTGGGTTGGATCAAAATAGTTGGAAGATGATTAAAATGATTTTTGAGTATTTTGGGTTAAGAAGAAAATTGCCCATTTCGTAGCTTGTTGCACTTACCGAATCGATTTGCCCCTTTCGAATCGATTCGGTCTATTACAGAATCCCCAGGTCTTTAGGGCCGAATCGATTCGCCCCTTGCGAATCGATTCGGTATATAGCAGACTCTCAGGTCTATTGGACCGAATCGATTCGGATGGGCTGAATCGATTCGCTTTTGGGGCCGAATCGATTCGCTTTTGGGGCCGAATCGATTCGGAAACAGGGGATTTTTTGGGATTGTTTTCCTAGGGAGAATTTCATCCCGTTTTGTCTGAGGTTATCGATTGGGGACCTCTATAGGAGATATTTGGAGTATATTTTGGAGACTTTTAGAGAGTTTCCCCTATAAGAAATGATTGGAGTCATATTGACTAAATTTGAGGAATACCGATTAGAAATTTTGGTATATTCTAAGTGGGGAAGCCAACTTTTATTGGGGATTTTATTTGGAGATGATAATGACTTCCTATTTAAAAAATGAGAATAACTTAGAGATAATGAATCTTAGGATCCAATCCCAAATGGGATAATTTTAAAGGTTCATAAAATAAATTGAACCCTACGATGGATGGAGAATTATAAATGCTAATTGATGTGCTTATGGGTATAGAAATATCCTTATTGATGTAAGATTTGGGAGATGTCTCACACAATGAGAAATGCTAAATGAAGAGCATTACGATAAAAGAGTATCGTTAACATGAATTGAATTTAGAATCAATTCATAATTAGAAGCGATATGTGAGCTTCAAGTGAGAAATATTATAGTGTATACAAAGTGGGGATGATGTGTGAGAATTGACGATTAGTATATCTTGAGGGAAATATACTAAACAATGATATTAATTGAATTGCGCCAATGGGCGTATAATAAATAGGAAAATGATGTGACAGGTTTACCTTATATTATGGTATATCTTTATATGATGTGTTGATGTATGTATACCTTATATGTTAATATATCTACATATAGTGAAGCATACCCCCTCCTTGGTATGATTGGGAAGTTGCGTGCGATAAGGGTGAGCATCCTGGCTTAATGAGCAGGGTGTGGATATTCCCCAGGTCATAGTCGTCCATAGTGATTATTATGCGATATATATATGCATTCTTTTTTGGGGGTGAGAAGTCGGGGGGTATCTGACGTTCTCACTTGCCGGTTAGGAGCTATGACCGCTTCCCGGGACGATGTGTGTGTGAGTTGATCACGAGGTGGGTTCGTTGAACCCCACCAGGTGGCTCCAGTTTGTTACGTTTATGGGCTGCTGGAAGATGATAGCATGTGAGCCTGCATCCTCGAGTTATAGCTCGGTTGGATGGTTATTGTTGTTTGTGTTTGTACTTGGGTATCGAGGGCATAATGGACCTCAACGACCTACATTTCCAGGATTAGTGTATCGGGGGGTTCCTTGTTTGGATTTCGCCTCGGTGAGACATCCCACGCACGAACCACGGTGTAATGTTGGAACTTGGGGATAAGTTAGTCCTTAATGCTCATACTTATATATATATCACTTATCCCTAGGATCGACCGTGCTAGGAGTAGTGTAACGGGGGGGGGGGGGGGGGTTCCTTGTTTGGATTTCTCCTCGGCGAGGCATCCCACCCATGAAACGCCGTGTACTGTTGAAAATTGGGAATATTACTTAATTAAAATTGGATAATAACTTGGGTTACATGCATCATACATTGAGGGCATAATGAGCCTCGAGGATCAATACGGCCAGGAGTAGTGTAATGGGGGGGTTCCTTGTTTGGATTTTGCCCCGGCGAGACGTCCCACGCACGAAACGCAGTGCCGTGTTGAGAATCGGGAGGAGTTTAGTCCTTAATTCTTGATGCTAATAACTCATATATATATATATATATATATATATATATATATATATATATATATATATATATATATATATATATATATATATACTGTTTACATGCCAAATGAGGGCATCTTTATATGTTCAACAAATGAACATTATAAAGAAAATTATAATACCAATGATAAAGTATATAATTTAATGAATATAGATAAGTGTAGGTTGGGAGATAAATTAAATGATTCAATTGGGTTTAAGTTAGGATCCTTTACCTGAATAGAAATTGGGAATCCTTTTGGAGATCACGTACATACGATTAGTGCGCGCATTAGTGGAGGGGTGAGTTGAATGATTATGGAGAGTTCGATTCCATTAAATCATGTAATAATGCATTTATAATTATTATGCATTTTAATACACTTGCTATAAAAAAAATTCAACTCGGGCTCTAACCCGTTTATATTTTCTCCCTCCATGTATATATTGTACTACTTCAAGTGTTCCTCCGCAAGGATGTCTTCGATGTTCATCCATCCAGTATTCGTGGAGCTATGACACTGCGGACTATCGCGACACTTTGTTTTAGTCGATTCCTATCTTTGTATATCTAGATTAGGATTCAGCTTGTATATTGAGTTATTATTCAAGCGTTGTAGATTAACCCTTTCATATTTCATTTATCAGATTATTGTATTGTCTGTTACCCGACAACATATTCGGGTATTTCATAGTAGAGATTTTATTTGTACATTGTATTGCACTCTTGTATATATTGGAGCTTGCACATATCACTCACTTTAGTTAGATGCATATTGTGGGTTATGGTTGCATTATTGTTGTTGTTGTTGTTGTTAAATAAAAAGTTTAAATTTTTGACAATCCACTTTTAATAGTTTCGGGTAGTTAGCCTTATATTATTAGTATTGTCAGTTGATGTTGAGACTGTGCCATTTGAGATACCTGATTTAATGTAGTATAGGGTTGGCCACCCGTTATTATTTTGAGCGGGTTGTCACAGTAGTGTCGAGTTTACCAACTACCTTGAAACCTTGGAAGCGATGTGCTCCTACAACATTAACTATGACGCTTTCAACATGCGACGAGTCTCTTTGTGGCGCAACCGAACCATAGAGTGGAATGTGTTGATGGTGGTAGCTGATTTCTGGTACCTCGAAGACCATGTCTTCACTTTTGGTTAGACGAAATCTTTCTGACTTACGAAGAGTTTTCAGCAATGTTAAGGATAAATCCCAGTGTTGCAGCAGCTATGCCTAAGTTTTCTCGGTCCCCTTCGGAGCTGTTGGCGGGCCTTCTCCACATTTCACCTTCAACATCCAGGTCGTTGGTTACAGGAGGAATGATTTATTTTCCTACATTGCCACAGTCTGTACATTTGCAGGATGTCAATGATGCAGGCTATGCTGGTGCCGTCATTATGGGTCGACTTCAAAACTTCTATTGGTAACTGGGGAAATGCTAGTGGACCCCCAACTTGTAGCTATTGTTGCTTGGATGTCGTGATGTCATAATTATCTGAATCCTATAATCATCGACCATATTTGTAACTTTTGGGTCAAAGTGTAACCCATTGTCTGATAGCAGTACGTGCGGGACCCCATATCGGCAGATGATGTTTTTCGAATGAACTTGGCCACCTTTTTGGCATTCAGAACTGCATATGATTCAATTTTGACCCATTTATTGAAGTAGTCAATGACAACTAGGATGAATTCATGCCCATTGGACGCTTTGGGTGTAACTTTCCCTATGATGTCAATGCCCCATATGGAGAACTGCCAAGGAGAAGCCATGTTGTACAATTCTCACAGAAGCAATGTTGTAGGTTGGAAAACTATTGGCATTTTTGAATGTAGGTTGTGTAATCCTGAACCATGGTAGTCCAGTAGACACCCCGTCGGATGATTTTTTTGATGAGCATATGGCCATTCATGTGAAGTCCGCATTCCTCATTGTTGATTTTTTACATCATCTTTTTAATGTCAGCCCATGAGATGCAGTGCAAATGGGTTACATCGAAGTTTCTCTTAAAAAGTGCTTTATCACAAATAATGTATTGGTCAGCCAGTCTACGGAGGGTTGTTCGGTCTTTCTTGTCAGAATCTTGGGGATACTTACCATGCTTGATGAGGTGCCAAATATCCTAGTACTAGAATTTGGCTATCTCGGGGTCTTCTTCTGTGCTAAGCTTAATGTGATAGCAGTGGGTTGTTTTATCCTACTTTTAGATAATGAAAGGGACCATGGTTATTCCTTTGGGAATGCTAATCATAAAGGCTAAGGTAGCAAGGGCATCAGATTGGTTGTTCCTTACTCGGGGAAGGTAGTGGAAAGTGATTTCTTGGAATTGGGAAGCTAGCTCTTTTAACTGGTCATGGAAGGGTAAGAGTCTCTCGTCCCTAACTTTTCATTTTATGAGTACTTGATTGATGATGAGGGTTGAATCCCCAGAAACATCAAGGTATCGAATTCCTTTCTTGAGGGCAAATTCGTGGCCTACCGTGCACGCCTCATATTTAGTCATATTGTTGGTGTAGGGAAAATATAATTTATTGTCAGTGGGAGTGTGAGAGTCATCAGGGGTAATTAGGAGGATCCTAATGCCATAACCATTTCTTGTTAGCAGCGCTATCAAAGAACATTTGCCATCGAAGATCTTCTTGGGATATATAAAGGACATTCTCATCTAGGAATTTGGAAATTCTTACATAGAATTCTTCCATAGGTAGTCAGCAAGGTAATTAGAGATGGATATTCCCTTCATTGCTTTCTGCATGACATATACAATATCAAATTTGGCCAGAAGCATCAACCAACGGGCCATTCGGCTGGATAGGGCGGGCTTCTTGAGTAGGTATTTGATGCGATCCATTCAGGATATGAGTTTAATCGAAAAGGCGAGCATGTAGTGATGTGACTTTTAGGTGACCTAGACAAGTGTGACACATTCTTTCTCCATAGCTGTGTAGTTAACTTAGTTCCCGATAAACTTTCGGGTGTCATGGTAGATGGCTCTCTCTTTAAGGATTTATTTAAGGTATTAGTCTTGCAAAGCCCTAGCTGCGGTATGTATTACGGTTAGGTATAGGAGTAGGGAAAGACCAAGCTGCGATGGCATAAGTACCGAAGGTCAGGTTAGGTATTTCTTTATTCAATCAAAGGATTCTTGGCAAGCTTCGTTCCAAACCTTGGTCGAATTATTTCGAAGGAGTTTAAAGATGGGTGTACAGATGAAAGTCAACTGGCTGATGAGCCATCTAATATACTGTAATTTACCGAGGAATCCCATGATTTCCTTCTTCGTTCGGGGTGGTGACATTTCGAGTATGGCTTTCAGCTTGTCAAGATCTACTTCAATCCCTTTCTCACAAACCATGAATCCCAAGAGTTTTTGTTTGGTAACGTTGAGGACATATTTTTATTGGTTAAGTCGCATTTGATATGTTCACAGTCATTCGAAGAACTTCCAGAGGGAAGGAACATGAACCTACCTAGTCTTAGACTTAATAATCATATCATCCACATAGACCTTGACTTCTTTGCGTATCAGATCAAGCAAGATGGTTATGACGACCCTCTGGTAGTTAGCCCCTACAATTTTTAGACTAAATGGCATGACGGTGTAGTAAAAGGTTCCCCCAGGGGTGATGAATACGATTTTATCTTGATGATCTGGGTGCACCTTGATCTGATTATATCTAAGAAACCCATCAACGAATGACTTGGGAGAGTGACTGGCCATGTTATCCACAATCATGTCAATATTAGGTAGTGGGTATTCATCCTTTTGAGAGGCCTTGTTCAAGTCTCGATAGTCGACACACATGCGAACCTTACCTCCTGATTTTAGCATGGGTGCGATATTGGCTAGCCAAGTTGGATATTCGATTACATGAATGAAACCCACATTCAACTGTTTGACCACTTCTTCTTTAACTTTGAGTGACCATTCGGTGCGAAGCTTTCATAGTTTCTGTTTGACTGGTTTGCATTTGGGGATAGTAGGAATCTCATGTTGAGCTATCTTAGGGTCAATATCGGGCATGTCATCGTAGGATCATGCGAAAAAATCTACAAATTCCTTTAATAATTCCTCGAGTTGTGCGCGCTCATGCTCATCAAGGGTAGCCCCTATCCTAATCTTGCGCAATTGGCTGCTATAACTGAGATTAATAATAACAGTTTCATCTTTATTAACTTAAACGCGGTTATGTTGTTTGTTATTAACCTTAGTTAGATCAGTTAAGAATTGTTAATTTGCAAAATAATCATCATCAAGAGTTTGATTATAATAAAGATAATTAATATAAGGCACAACAAGATACTCAAAATCTTCATTTATTTCATTGATAGTAAAAACAACATTGAGAGCCTCATCAAAGGGTGTCTCGATTACATTAGAGTAAGGAGGAACAACTAGGGAAAAAAGGAAGGGGATAAATATTAGGGTTAGGTTGAATATCAGCAGGTGGCACAAGTGCAGTATGTAAGTTGAGGAGAGGTGCATCAGTAGCTTTGATCAGGCGGGATGGATTCGACGATGTATCCCTAGAGTGGATTACTCAAAGTTATTTCCCTCAGAATCTCCGGTATCATCTATGGTCTTCTCCATGAGTTCTTGCACTTGATGTTGGGAATCCTCAGCCCATGAGTAGCTATCTTGGAAAAAAAATCCATTACAAGTTTCATCTTCTTATCACCTTTCTCTCCTTCTCTTTAGCCGAGGTTGGCGGAGCATTCTGAGTTATTCTGCTGATGGCTAATAACCTGTGCCACAAGGAGGAAAAGTTTTGTTCAACACAATAGGTAGAATTATCCCATGCTGTCGTCATCCCACCCCTTGTCTGGGCATGAAGTGAATGTTTTTTAACATATGGATTACATTGATGTTGCCATAGGAGCTGTACTCTGGGCAAACCCTATCTTTCAAATCATCCTCTGATGAGAGTAGAAGTGGTTCAACCCAAAAACCTAACAGAAGCATATCTTTTATCTTGTGATGTACCTTTAGTACTGGATTAGTGGTGCTTGCATTCTCGACATCGTCGTTGTCATGCAAGATGGTGATGACTGCCCATTGGCAAAGAACTTTAGTTTTTTATTAAGGGAAGAAGACACCGCCTTGATGCTATTGAGGCATGGTCATCCGAGCTATTTCATGTTAAATTGTTAAGAACATATTAGGAAGGAATTTAATTTAATTTTGGGCTAATTTTTTTTTTAAGTTCAATATCTTTGAAAAAAATTTGGACAAAAATATTATTCATCTTATTACAGTTCCAACGATAGATTCGTGAAATTTGGACTAGCGGTTGATTTTATATGGTTTTTGGAAGAAAATAAAGGCTTGGATTTGAGGGTAGTGGAAGCTTAAGGGTTGAACTCTTGGTGTTTCATTTTTTAATCTTTTAAAATGACAAACATTATGGTGGTAAAGGATACCAAAGGGTTTTGAACCCATGACATTTCAAGTCTGGAGCCTAAGGGGTTTTGAACCAATGACCTTTCTAGTCTGGAGCCAAAGGGGTTTTGAACCCACGACCTTTCAAGTATTAAATCTTTAATTAAGACTACCAACGATTAGTCTAAGTCAACTCTCTTTGCTTTTATGGAAGCGTACTTGAATCCATAACAAGAAAAGTAAAATATTTGAGTCTGAGGTCTTATAATTTAATAGATCAACACGTTTATTTTATGCCTGAATTTCTCTCAAACAATGGGAATTAAAAGAAGAGAGTTACATGATATGGGGACCATGACCCCTATTTATAAGACAATCATGTCTTTTCATATTTCGTAGATTTACACTTTAACCCATCATAAAAATAAAAATTATGCTTGTCTGCAGACATTAAAATCCACATTTTAAAAGTACATTATTAAGGCCCCTAAACTTAAATTATGCTTGTCATGAATTTAACATGAAATAGCTCTGATACCACATGTTGGATTAATTTACAGAAAATAAATTATGCTTGTCATGAATCTATCATTGGAACTATAATAAAATGAAGAATATTTTTGTCCAAAAAAATTTCAAAGATATTGAACTTTAAAAAAAAAATTCAGCACCAAATTAAATTAAATTCCTTCCTAATATATTCTTAACAATTTAACATGAAACAGCTCTGATACCACAGTAGATTAAAATAAGTTGGGATATCAATGACTTGGAATTCAACAATCGAATTTATTGGGAAGCCCTTATTGCAACCTTTATAGATCCCATCACTTCTCTAAGGGAATTATCGTAAGCCCATACTATGGTAGAGGTTAGCGAAAGTTCACTGACTTTTAGTCCCAAACAATTGAGAGTCGTTAACGGTTAGACATTCAGATTTGATCCGTTATCGTCCAGAGGGAGCGGGATAGTCTTTCCCATGACTTCGACGGAGATGTTGTGAGCATAATTGTGGTTTGGACCAATCTTGGGGATTTCTTCTTTAGAGAAAGAGATCATTCTAGTCGATGTAGAGATCCGACCAGATTCATTACTTCTTCTGGCATGGCAGAAGGAGGAGCGGTGGGTCCTATGAGTAGCTTGATCAAGGCATTTCGGTATAATTGGGAAGACATAAAAAGTCCCCATAGAGTGATGTTAGCTTGGGTTTTCTTCAACTGATCGGGGATATTGCTTTCCTTGAGGGTCATGTCTAGCATAGGAAGATTCTCAACACCTTTTCTTTTGTCATTTGCTGATGGTTGTAGGCTTGGGGTTTGGTAGTGTCTCCCTGACCTTGTCATGTGGTTCACAGAAGAGGGGAAAAATAGAAACCCTATTTCCTCATTGATCTCGAGTTGTTCAGCCACCTTACTGATCTCTCCTAGTAGCTCCTCAAATGATGTCATCCCACATATGCTGACTATCAGACTAGCCTTTTCTGGACCTTTCTCTAAATGACTAAATTCGTCCCCCTAATCCGGTAGCAATGACATTATCTTTCCATGAAAAGTCAATAAACTCCAGAACATCAATGGCTTCTTCGTATAAATCCTCCCATTCGGCGGGGAGATATAAAAGCTAAGAAATTAGATGCCCTTATAGTTTCAAATCATCGAGTAGCTCGAATATATTGTAAATATCACATGTCTGTCGAAATGCATCCCCTATGATCTGGACCATTTCATCTAAACTGACTTCATTAGTCGGTACCACCCAATCGTTTGACTCTCAGGTACATTTTTGAGCTTCTAAGAATAACACACTAAATCTCTGACGGTTAACGATCATCTAGGAGGGTAATTTCAGCCAGAACTCTAGGAGTTAATTCAACACTTCTCTTAATTCTATATCTTTACCTCCATAATAGGTGCGAATAGAGATACATGATCTAGTAGGGAGTGATAAGGCCTCATCGACAAAGTCGGTAAGGTGTGGGAGAAAGTATGGGCATGTTTGGAGAGGTTTAGGAGAGTATATGGGTATGATTGGTTATTTGCTTAGTATGATTTGGGTTTTCTTCTCGAAAGATGGCATTTGAATTATTAAGGACTAGATTGTTTTTAGTGTTTGGTTTAGTATTGGTTGGTGGGGCGATGACACCCTATTCAATCAGTCCTCGAATTACATTTCGAAGGTGGAAACACTGGTCGGTGGTATAGTCGGCTGTTTGGTGAAAGTCACAATGGGCATATGGTTTTAAATTTATGGGAAGTGGGTTTGGTAATCGACGAGGGTCCAAGGGTTTGATAAGATTTCACCTAAAGAGATCTTGGTAAACTTTGGAGAGGGAAGCGTGAAACTCGGCGTATTCCTTACAGACTGAGTTAGGGAGACTTTCTGGTGCCCATGAAATGGCGGGTTGAGAGATGTTTTTGATGGTTGAAACTGTGATACTAAATGTATTTTTAAACTTTCTTGCATCGAACTGTACAGATGATTTCTTTGGTTCAAATTTTATATTCGAAAGGCCTTCTTTGATCTCCACTCCTGCTTCTCGAAAGGTTAAAAATGAGGGTGGTATTGTCCTCCCATCGTCGCTCGAACATGGGGTATGAAGTTATTCTTCATAATGCTGACTTGCTCCTCTTAGGAAGTACAATTAGTCATGGTGTCCACTTTCTCTCTCCACCTTGCTAAGATGTTACTGACTGACTCCCCAGGATTCTGCTTGAGCAACTTTAAATCACGGCGGATCACCTCTAACTCTTCGTTGTACTTGTACTGTGATATGAATTCGTGGGAAACATCCTCCCAACTACGGATTCTGGACTCCTTGGGAGATAAGAACCAATGGATAGCGCTATCCTTCAAGGTATGTTGAACAATTTTGGCTAATATTTCCTCGGAGGACGCTATGAGAGTTATGGATCGGTGATAGAAGCGGAGATGAACGATCAGGCGTCCTCTACCCCCGAATTTCTCGACGTTGGGCATCTTGAACTTTTTTGATAACCTTGATTTAGGGTAAGGAGACATGTGGATGTAGTCCATGTAGTTTCCATAGAGTTTGACTTTGTCGAATTTCTTGTTCAAAGGTCTTCCTTGACCTTGTTCAAATATTCCTCCTTTGGATCAACGGTCATGGGTAAGTTATCCCCTAGTTGGGCAAGATTCAACATAGGAAGTTGGGTTCGTCATGGACTGTTAGCAAAAGGAGCACGTGGATCAAGATAGTATTCCTCAGGAACCTAGATAGGCTCGGGTGCGAGCAAAGCCATAGCGCGAGGGAATAGGACCTCGGGCTCTTTAGGAACAGGAACTCGATTTCATTGCATGTTATGAACCTCGATTTGAAGGTTTTAAATCTTGGCAGAGAGTTGAGTCAGGACCGTCATCAAATCCGGCTACACATTTGGTACCTGGTCTGTCATCTCCATTGAGAGTGGATGAATTCTAGAATTGAAGGAAGTGAGGGGACTGAAAGAGCTTCGGGGCGGTTCGATCGAAGAACAAAGATAATAGGGAGCCAGGCCAAGGGTATGCAATCAAAATGAGAAGGAGAAAAATTGGGATATACTTTTGGAAAAAAGGAAAGAAGGAAAATGATTTGATAATTTTGGAAAACATGAGGACAAAATATTTTTTGGGGGTAAAAATGAGGAAAATATTTTTGGTATAAGGAAGGAAAAATATTTTTGGTATTTTTTGTAAAAGAGGAAAAATGTTTATGGACACTCTTTGGAAAAGAAAGAAGAGAAAGATGAGAGATAGGTCTCAGCATGATTATTATTATGTTTATTAGGTTATAACTTATTAAGTTTACCTAAATGCAAAAAAAAATGTCGAACGGTACCTGAGCCTGAAATATTTGGGTTTGAAAAATATGTAAAAATTATGGTCGGACTTGTTACCACACGCATGGGTAGGATCTTATTTTAAAAATTGCACGAAAATTTGGGTGGCATGCCGATCCGTCATTTCGACAGAGTTTCGGGTAGAAACCGAAAAACTAAATATGAGTGTCCTAGGTTTGACACATATATGCGGGTATGGAGTTGTTGGGTTAATTAGAAGGTGTTCCCCCCTTTGGCATGACTTCCACGATATACGTCTTTCTTTTGAGGGAAATTGGTACATGTGGACAAGACATTTGATATACCTGAGTGTATATGAATTGCCTCACTATAAACCTCGTAGGGACAGTACGTGTGAGAGAAAATTCGATATACTCGACATGCGTGAAGGAGTTACCTACGATATACCTCCCGTCATGACTTCGATCAAGAGGTACTATCCGAGGGGAACCATTTGATATACATCGAGGTAATTGTCCAATGGAAGGTGAGAGTCATATCGCTTAGGCTAACTGCACCCTGACGGACCAGCGCCCATCACGAAGTGACCCCCCAGTTACGGGACAAAATTTGGTCAATAGAAATTCTCTTTGGCGATGTAGTGTGAAATATGAATGATTCTTGATTAGTATTTTATGGAGAGAGTATCTTTATTTATCATTCTAAGTAGGGAATATGGTACAAGTAAGTAAATTTATACTAAGCATAAATATGTGAGAGTGATTTGTGTGTAATTATCTACAAGTGAGTGTGTGGTAGTGAACCTAAGCATGGATCAACTAAAAGTAGTGTGTGATAAGTGTGAGTGAGCATGGATATATACAAGTGTGATAAGTGGAGGTGTGTGTTAGTGACACCTAAGCATGGATTTCTTTATGGTGTGAGAAACATGTGGATATAAGTGATCCTATGTGCACATGGTGTGAAGTGTACATGGAGAATTGCTACAACTGTGTGAGTGAATAGTGATACAATAATGCGGTGTATATGTGTAAGAAATAATAGAGGATAGAAAGGTTACATACATAGAGGTGCATACACACACAAGAAAACAAAACACACATGCAAACAGAGTCTATACCTCTTATGAAAAATTCCCCAGCGGAGTCGCCACTGTGGCCATCCCGCGCTTCCTCTCCTCTATCTTCCTGGGGGGGGGGGGGGGGATAGGGAAGGAAGGGGAATCAAAACGTATCACACCCTACCTAGGAACTCTTCGATCGTCATCAGTGTGGTGTAAATGTAAAGAGATGGAGTCGCCAACCTATTTTGAACAAAATAGGCAAATAATATGTTATCGCCTCGAGAGAGCGACATCAGAGACAAACTGATGCATACGAAACCAATAGTTCGAAGCTTCGGGGGCTAAGTTATGGAATGGGAAGGTGTTAGGAACCCATCCCACCCATTCAGTCTCTCATGGGCTAGTGCTCTTGTTTTCCTTTTTCTCCGTTAAGTGTGTGTACGTGTATATATAATGGAGATCGAAAACACCTAACTCATACCATGGAAGAGATATAGTGTGGTCATCCATAGGAATGTTCCCAAAATAATATATAGAAAACATGATTTATGAGTTTTTCGCGATATCAATCGTTATAATGAAACAATAATATGTGTTGGATGAAACGCTAACAAACATTATATGTATATTAATGAAAGAATATGATAAGTGTGGAAATGGGGAAATTAGAATATTTGCATCCAAATGTCAAACAGGGCCCATAGATCGATATTCAGAGTACGACCTAGGTTTTTTTAGTGAAATGGGGAAGTGCTAGGGACCTAAAGAGAGACTTAGGGGGCCTAGAATGTGGTTTCTATAGATAAATAGAAAGCATCCAAATGGGTTATGTGGTATTTATAGAGAATAAAATATTATGTGCTCATCAGTCGAAAATCAGATAATTTATAAATCATTGGGTATTTTGATGACGATCTTGTGGGTTAACAAGACACTAAGAGATACACTTTTGTGTATGCATACATGTTTTCTGGAGGTTCTATTTACTGGAGGAGTGTTAAGCAGTCACTCATTTCACCTTCCACAATGGTAGCGGAGCTCCTATCCTGTTATGAGGCAACAAATCATGCGATATGGATGTAAAATTTTGTCGTTGGGCTGCGAATTATGGATAGATTTGAAAGACCACTAAAGATATGTTGTGGCAATAATTCATAAGTTCTATATTCGAATAACAACAAAAGCTTATCGAATTCTAAGCACATATACATTAATTTTCTTGTTATTTAGGAAATAGTTCTGAATAAGATAGTGTCTATTGAACATATAGGAACAAACTCCATGCTTGCGGATCCGCTTACTAAAGGCTTACTACCCAAGGTATTTCATGAGGACACTACTCATATGTAATTTCCAGCCAGACATATACATTAAAAGACTAAGGTTTGATCTCACTACGGAATAAAGTTAGGACCAATTGGAAATAGGCATGTCTGAGACCACATTACATGTAATTTCCAGCCACACATCCATACTTGATTTATGTCGTTGAATATATTTGCTTTTGTGATCATTGATGGATTGAGTTATGTAGTAAATTTAATGACGACCTCTTTGATTCTATATTGGTCTAGTTAATGGACAAGATTATTAAGATGTATAAATATTTGGATAGCAAAACTCATGAGCTCATAAAGTATAATTCAAGTTTATAAAGCTACATATATAGCCTAAGTGGGAGACTATTATATTCAAATCATATATATGGGCTTATATATGAAATAAATATGAATTATAGGCTATCAAATAAATTTAGTCCATTTAAAGTGTTTCACATAAGTTTGAGGGCCTAAATAATGTATTTTTAAAATGTGGATTTTAATGTCTAGAGACAAGCATAATTTTTATTTTTATGATGGGTTAAAGTGTAAATCTATGAAATATGAAAAGACATGATTGTCTTATAAATAGGGGCCATGGTCCCCATATCATGTAACTCTCTTATTCTAATTCCCAATGTTTGAGAGAAATTCAGGCATAAAATAAACGTGTTGGTCTGAAAGATTATAAGACCTCGGACTCAAATATTTTACTTTTCTTGTTATGGATTCAAGTACGCTTCCATAAAAGCAAATAGAGTTGGCTTAGCCTAATCATTTGTAGTCTTAATTAAAGATCTAATACTTGAATGGTCATGGGTTCAAAATCCCTTTAGCTCCAGACTTGAAAGGTTATTGGTTCAAAACCCCTTAGGCTCCAGACTTGAAATGTCATGGGTTCAAAACCCTTTGGTACCATTCACCACCATAATGTTCGTCATTTTAAAAGATTAAAACATGAAACACCAAGAGTTCAACCCTTAATCTTCCACTACCCTTAAATCCAAGCCTTTATTTTCTTCCAAAAATCATATAAAATTAACTGCTAGTCCAAATTTCACGAATCTATCATTGGAACTGTAATAAAATGAAGAATATTTTTCTCCAAAAAAATTTCAAAGATATTGAACTTTAAAAAACAAATCATCCCAAAATTAAATTAAATTCCTTCCTAATATGTTCTTAACAATTTAACATGAAATAGCTCTGATACCACATGTTGGATTAATTTACCAAAAGCTAACAATCTGATTTTCCATAATTATTTTTAGCAATTTAATATGTTTGATTTTATTTATGGAAAATCGGATTTTAATTATGGAAAATCGGATTTTAATCGGAATTAAAATCGGGGGAAAATTTGATTTTATTTGCATAAATATATTTTTAGGGCTACTTGGGCACCTGTCCAGGAACTAATTGATTCGGCCTTAGGGGCGAATCCATTCACTCAGGGCAGTGTCGGCAGGATTGTTAGCTTTTGGTAAAGTTTGAGTTAAATAAAACTCTTAACCTTTTTCGAATATAAAAGTAACTCAGGATTAATCTTTTGTAATCACTTTTTCACCAAATTTTAAACCGAAAGGCTCCCACATCTTTACCATATTTCATCTACAAACCCTAGCCCCATTTAAAATCAAGATTTAATCCAAGTTTTGAAGGCTCAAACCATGTTTTCTCATGATCGTTTAAGAACAAATCTTTACTAATTTTTCGAGAGGAACGCAACCATCCAATTAGAATTTTCAACTGACTTTTATTCTGGCATGAATACTTCGATTCTTTCTCATTAGTATTATGCATTTTAAGTATCGCCTAAACATTAAATTACATGTTTTTCTTAAAATAAAATAGAAACCTTAGTTAAGGAAAGTAAATTCTATATTGGGACTGCTTTTATGAAAATCTTAATATGAATTAAGGCTTATAACCCTTGTGTGCTTAGTTTATTGTGATTTTTATCATACATAATGCTATTGTCTAGGTTCAAATACCCTAATTGGGGAGAGTTGCTAGTATTCATGCAGTGGGTTCTAACCTATTGGGTTGATTAACATTTGAAGTATAGCGTTGGAGTAGCTACATAGGAGTGATTGGAGATATTTTTGCGATGCAGCTGGAGTTTTATTTTAGATGCTCTAGTAATTTAGGATTGCTTTCTATTTTTGCAACTTTTTATTATTAGACTTTTATTTAAGGATTTAGTGGGCCAATCAACTTCGCAGTTGTTTACGATTTCTGTCAGATATTTTCTATCGGAGTATTTCACTTGGGATTTATTTATATTTGGACTTGGATTTAATTTGGAGATTAACATTGTGATGGTTTAATATTGCTTGAATATTTATATTTATTGGATGAATTTGATTATATCTTGGGGAAATTTTTTATATGTATGATCTATATGTCACATGCTAAGAATGATTACTTATTTAGTGACATCCGATGTAGTTTGGCTGCGGCGGCTGGCCACCTCGCTTTCTAGAATGCGAGGGATGTTACAAATGGTATCAGAGCATGGTATTAGGTCTGATAGGTTCTGAATCATTTTTAGCTTCCGTGCTTATTATCTTTAATTCTTTTTTATGACTTGTATACTCTTAGTTATTCTGAGTCCAAGGTTGTTTTGTTCCTATCTTTTCAGATGGCGAATACTAGGAGAGTTGGAGATAAGAGAGAGGGTTCAGTTTCTGGTTTCGCAGTTCGGGAGAGTGATAAAGGAAGTTTTCGGTATAATTGTCGTTGCTTGAAAGTCCTCGAATCAAAACCTCAATTACCTACAAAATATAACAATATCAAGTGTAGAGGTAAGTAAGGGTATCAATCCACTTCAAGGGGGTAAGTTAGAGACAAACTCACTTGTAATTCACTTTATTTTCTTTTTGGGCGTTTTTACTTTTTCTATTTTTATTTTGGGTGAGATGAAGTGAAATAACACTAAACTAAATGGAAGATCAAATGACAAATTAAAAAGTGATTAAAATAAAAAAATGAAGTCTAACATAAAAATAAGAGATAAAGTGGGGTAAATAAATGTGGGAACAATCAAGGAGTGGGACTACACCATAACTTTTAGCTATTATAACTAATTAATTTAATTATTTGAATTCTCCCAAATTAATATCAAAATTACAAATCAACTCTCGTTGCAAATGTAATTTTAATAGTAATCTTTTAGAAAATTAAGCTTAACCCCCCACAACTCTAGAAAATAGATATACACTCCTTTTAACTAATCACCCGCTATGATCGATTTATTAAAATTTATGTAAATCTAGAAAATGAATTTTAGAGTTGAAATTCAAGGAATAATACCACACTTAAGAAATCCCTATCTCTAGTTCGAATTTACAACGGGTATTATAACTTAGAATTTTGATTTTCTCTCGAAAATCATTTACCCTCTCTCGAGAAATAAATTTAAGAGTGAGGGATCAAAATTAATATTCAAAGGGAATTTTCAAGTAATCAAACTAATTAAATTAAAATAACATCAAATGAGAGTTCCCCCCACCCCTTAAAAGGGGATTTAGCCTAACATGGTATGAAATTTGACAAATTAATAATCAAAGGCATAAAATCAATGAGAAGAGAAGAGAACAATTAAACTCAATCTCTTGATGCTTAATTGAACTTCAATTCATGATTTGAACTTAGCATCCCTCAATTTGAATGATCCAAACAAAATTACATAAAAAAATTCGCTCAAATTAATCCTCACAACAATTTATTTTTCCCTCACTATCTAAAAAAATAAAATAAAAATTATAATCTAAAAAACTACATTAAAATGGTATTTATCTATCTAAAACCCTAGATGGGGTTTCTAGCTTTTCTTCAAAATGCTCTTCATCTTCTTTTTATATTAGGCATGGAGCATGGAGTAAATTGGGTAAATAGGATAAGGGTGTGCATGTGATTTTGGTGTAGGAGGGTATTTTTGGGTGAGGGTTATTTAGGAATTAAAAGGGTGCATGTGGAAGAAGTGGGTGTGAGGTTATTTGGGTGAATGAGGATAAAAGGTATGACGGGTATTTTGGGAAAAGGGTTAAAAAGGGTTTTAAGCATGTGGAGATTTAGGGTCCGTTTGGTTGGCATAATTTGCCTAGACAAATGCCAAAAAGTTGGCAAATATGAAAATTTGCCCACATTTTGGTTGTTTGGTTGCATAATTCGCCTAGGCATTATTTGCCAATGTACAACACCTCCTATGCAAAATCTGTGGGCAAATTTTGCTTACCTATTTGAGTGGGAAATATTTGCCCACAAATTTGCCAACTTCTTAAACGATTTTAATGTTTTAAAAAATAATTTAAAAACTGTTTTAAATAATTAAAAAACTATTATGAATATTTAAAAATTGTTTTGTAATGTTTCAAAAACTGTTTTTAATATTATAAAAAAATGTTAAGAAAATGTTTACAATTTTTTTAAAAAACCGTATTAACAAAATATTGTAAAAACTGTTTTTAACATTTTTAAAAACTGTTGTGAATATATTATAAAAACAGTTTTAAAGTTTTAAAAAATAATTTAAAAGACTGTTTTAAATATTTAAAAAAACTGTTATAAATATTTAAAAACTGTTTTGTAATGTTTTGAAAACTGCTTTTAATATTATAAAAAATTGTTAAGAGAATGTTTTACAAATTTTTGAGAAATCGTAATATAAAAATATTGTAAAACAGTTTTTAACATTTTTTAAAACTGTTTTGGATATATTATAAAAACTGTTTTAAAGTTTTAAAAAACATTTTTTAAAACTGTTTTAAAGAGTTTAAAAAAACTGTTGTGAATGTTTAAAAACTGTTTTGTAATGTTTTGAAAACTGCTTTTAATATTATAAAAAATTGTTAAGAGAATGTTTTACAAATTTTTTGAAAAACCGTAATATAAAAATATTGTAAAACAGTTTTTAACATTTTTAACAACTGTTTTGGATATATTATAAAAACTGTTTTAAAGAGTTTAAAAAAACTGTTGTGAATGTTTAAAATTTGTTTTGTAATATTTTAAAAACTGTTTTTGATATTATAAAAAATTGTTAAGAGAGTTTTACAAATTTTTTAACATTTTTGAATATAATATAAAAACTGTAATATAAAAATATTGCAAAAACTATTTTTAACATTTTTGAATATAATATAAAAATTGTTTTTAAATAAATTAATTGGATTGACTTTAATTTCGCCTAATGTTGTTTGATAGCATCATCTGAATTTGCCTAGGTAAAATTTGTCTAGGCAAATTTTGCCATGCCCACTCTTTTGTCCACTAACAACCAAACGGACACTTAGGGTCCGTTTGATAGAAAACTGGGAAAATGCAAATGATTCCAGGACATTTGATTCCAGGGCAAACAATTCCAAGGCAAATGAATATTTTCCAACTTGTGTCTGTTTGATACAAATTGGAAAATCATCAATTTTCCACATTTTCTATCAAACGCAAAAGCTGGAAAATAGATATAAAAGTGGAAAATTTGTTTACGGAATATATATATATAATAAATATATATTATTAAATATACAAATATATGAATATATATTATATTATTTGCGGAATATATATATTCCATATATACAAAATATATGAATATATATTATATTATTTGCGAAATATATATATTCCGAAAATTAATATAATTTGCGGAATATATACATTCCGTAAATTATTATTAATATTCGGAATATTCATGTATTTAGTATATTTTTTCGAAAATTAATAATAATTTACGAAATATATATATTATACATATATTACAATACACATATATAATATACAGAATAATGTATATTATATATGTGTTTATATACAGATACATATATTATAATATACATATATAATATACAGAATAATGTATATTATATATGTGTATATATACATTATTCTGTATATATATTCATATTGTATATGTATATTATATATGTGTATATTATATTGCATTATTCTGTATATATATTCATATTGTATATGTATATTATATATGTGTATATTATATTGTATATGTATATTATATATATGTATATATACAGACATATTATATTGTATACGTATATTATATATATGTATATATACATAATATAATATACATATACGTAATATATATGTATATATTTTGTAAATAATATATATTAAATATAAGGAATATATGAAATATATGAAATATACAAAATTTACGAAATATAAATATATATTAAAATATATAAATTATATAAATTATATAAATGTACGAAATATATAAATATATGAAATATACATAAATATACGCAATATACATATATGTGCTAAAATATATAAAATATACGAATATATATTAAAATATACGAAATATATGTATTTATATACATAAATATACGAAATATACGCAATGTACATATATGTGCTAAAATATATAAAATATACGAATATATATTAAAATATACGAAATATATGTATTTATATATTTATTAACAATATATATTTATATATTTATGAAATATATAGAGTTATAAAAAAAATTGGTTTCAAGTGATTTGCCACCCAAAGGTGGCAAACAAAAACGTGACCCCCCCTCCCCCCCCCCAAAGAATTGAATTCCACCCTAGGGTGGCAAATTGTACTTAAGGGGTGTTGTACATAGAAAACAAATTTCAGGGCAAATTAAGGCTATCAAACAGCCTAAAAGTTGAAAAATACCAGAATTTTTCAACTTTTGAGAATTTGCCTTGAAATTTTTGTGCTATCAAACGGACCTTAGTGTTTAGTCTTAGCTTTGTTTGGTGTGTGTTTTTATGCAGGTAAGGAAATCGTATAGGTGGCCAACGGGTTTGGAGGGAGGTAGAGAGAGCGGAAGGAAGTTGGGTTGGATCAGGTAGGTTGTGGTTGGACATGGGTGTGGGCGCCGACCGTTTCGGGAAAGAGGATTGCGAAGGGGTCCGAGTTGTGGTCGTATTTGGGATCGCGACATGTCGGAGGTGCGCCGGAGCTTGGGGCATCGCCGGCAGGGCTGTGGGGGTGGTTTTTGGCCGCCGGAGATGGGCCTTCGGGTTCTGGTTTTCGACGGATTCGAGGAGGTGATAGCAGGTGGGTTAGACATTTTTGCTCCGGTTTTAGGATATGGATCGAAGGAATGGAGGTCGGGTTTGACAGACCCGGGTTTGGTTGACCTGGGTGCAGGTGGTGGAGATGTGGGTTAGTGTATGGTATGTGTGTGAGGGTGAGGGGTTTGTTAGGTATAGGTGAGTGTAGGATAGGTTTGGTGAGAGTGGGTTTATGTGTGTATTTAATTTGAGCGCTTAAAAACAAATAAAATTAAAAATAAAACTAATAAACTAAAAATCTAAAAATAAAATCCTATTAAAAAGATAAAACAAAGACTCAAATAATAAAAGAAATAAAAACTAAAAATCTAATAAAAACTAATAAAAACTAAAATCCTAAAAAAAACACAATCTAATAAAATTAAAAAAAATAAATGAAATTCTAAAAAAAATAATCCTAAAAAAATAACGATAACTAAAAACTAAAAATTAATAAAAATCAAAATCAAAAACTAAATATTTTGGGTTGGGTTTTCGTGGATAAAACGGGTTTTCGAAAGTTAAAACGAATAAACCCCAATAATTTTCCAATTCGAAAAACTTAGGATTTAATCGAAATTAGGTGTTGGTTTCGGGTTCTAGGATGTTTATAACCCTTGTTATATGTGTATATGTTGTTGGTTGAGGTTGTAGGCTGTCGGGAGACGAGACAAAAGCTCGGGAGAAGCTTTAATGGCCGAAACAGTCTCGGAGAAGACGATAAATAGTACCCAACGTGCTTTTCGAATCGATTCGGCCTAGAGGAGAATCGATTCGGCTTTTGGTCAAAAAATAAAAATTGTAGATCTTTTCGATACGGTCGCGTGGGCTCTAACCACGTATTTTTCTGATTTGTTTTGGATTTATAATGATTTTTTTACAGAAGGCTATCCGAGATCGAAATCGTTAGTTAGAAATCAAACATGATATTGGGAGAATTAAGGCTAGAATTGTTTGGAGATAAATATTAGGGGTTCCTAAAAATAGAGTAGGCGCCTCTAAATTATTATTTGGATGTGATGTAGTCCTTGGGTTCATGGAAATAGAATCCACAACCTATTAAATTTAAGGGTATTGGGATAGTTTCAGTGGCCATTTTGGCCTATATGATTATACGTGCGGGATAACATAATTATGTTGATGATGGTTGAGGGAATCCTATGAGATTATTAGGATGAATTGGAGAATATAATTATTTAGTTATTGTAAATTGGTATATTTGGAGATATCCACTAAATCCTTAGACGGAAATAAAGTACTTATTATTTATCAAGTGAGGGAATACTTCCGGTATGGTATCGTGAGTATGTGAACGTATGAATATGATTCTTTGAGAGAATCTTTGGGATTATTGGTCATCGCTAGATGTGATTGGCAATTATGACCATATATATATATATATATATATATATATATATATATATATATATATTCGAGGAGGAATATATAGTATGTATACTATGTGATTAAAGTATATATAAAATATGATACTGATGTGTATTATATAGTATATTCCTTGTGCATGAGAAGAACGTAATATATGTGTCTATGAGAATAAGAAATGCTCATTATAAAGTTGGTACTTAATCATTGAGAATAAATGATTTTGAGAATGTAAAATATGAATGTTTTCAAGTTGGAAAAAGAAATTATTTTCATAAATGATAATTTATGTATACACACCTCTCTAAATCGCTATCATAAGGGAAGTGCGCTCGTGAGGTGAAGCCCCCTGGCTAATGAATGTAGGGTGGATATAGTCCTAGGCCATATGAGCGATTATTATCTGTTTTTCTGCGGTGGTGAGGTAATTCTGGGTGTGGTTATGACTCTCCTGCAGCCATATGGCCGCTTCCCGACGTTTTGCATTGTAGGATCCCAGGTTGTGTTGATTGATAGGCCCTGGAAGATGATAGTCATTTAGGGGCGCGCACAGTGGGGGAACCCGGACGGGCGATCTTATAAACATTATATAATATGTAGTATAACTATTCTCAATAATGTGGGACATTATTGGTGTTAAAGCATTTTATGATAATAAAATGGCTTTAAATACATTTCCTGTATGGAAGAAGAGAAATGGGAAGTTAAATACATTTCCTGGATGGAAGAAGGGAAATGGGATGTTATGAAACGGATATCATTTTTATGGTAATAAAACTTGCTTTAATATATTTTCTGGATAGAAGAAGGGAAATATAAAGTTTTGAAATGAAATTGAATTGGTAAATATTTTGTGAATAGAATAAACCTCAGTCCGAGAGATATTATCCGTATGTATATTGAATTGTGTATATTAGAATAAGTATGTTATGTATATCTTTACATAGTATGTATATACGTTGTGTACTGAGGGTCTAATGAATCTCGACGATCGACCTTGCCGCGTATTAGTGTATCGGGGGGGGGGGGGTTCCTTGTTTGGATTTCGCTATGCGAGACACCCCACACAGAAAGTCCTTCTTCCACGATACCTATCCACAATACAGGCATCCACGTATGTCTCGGTGTCCACCGAATGGCTTTGATACGTGTACGATGTTGAACAAGAGGCCCTTCTCTTTTCTTCACCGCAAAACCCAGATGTTCAAGTGTAGAACAAACCTTCTTGGTGCAGCAAGATCACATAAACCTATAGTAATGATAACTCGGATCTTTGTAAACTCTAAGGATGCGTTTAAGCTTTGAAACCTTAGAAAAACATGTGCAAACACGTCTTAGGATTGTAAACTATTTTTCCAGAATGCATACGTTTTAATTCTGACGAAAACACGCTTTAAATAGGAATTAAGAGCCGCCTCAAAAATTGTGTCACTCGAACGAGATTGACACGTCATTCGCACGACATGAGCATCTCGCTCGAACGAGCTCTTTTGTCGTTTGAACGATGCGCGTGTTAGTTTGACTTTTTGACTTTTTCTTTAAAACGTCTCTTTCGTAAGAGATTCAATTAAGTCAAACTCTATTTCGAGCTTATCAGAATCAAACGTAGTTTAAAACATTTAAATCACTTTTAAAAACATTTTAAAATATTTTCCTCATAAAATTACATCCTTATCTTTTATAAATATAATTTCGAGCACCATTAATTATACGCATTCATACATGTATGATCTCGGAATGCAATTAACTTGAAGACGAATAAACTTACGCCAAATTAAACTTCGGCATAATTAATTCTTTGAAGCTTTGTCGGGATGTCTTCAATTTCTTCAATACGTCATAGACCAAGTGGGATCGACAAAATAAAATCTCCTTATGACATATCACAGACACAATTTTGTTCACGGAATTAAGTCAAAACAATACAGGGACTCAATTGAAAATTTATGTCCTTACAAAATCTTATAAACACGAGTTTGAGGGTTGATCGTTGTCTTACACGTGTTGGTCAGTGAGCGATTGTATTTGTGTTTGTTACCTCTCATAACCTTAAGATGTAATCCTTCCCCTTGGATCATTAGTTATCATCGGCTTGCATGTCTTAGTAACAATCCTTGTGTTAGTTGAAAGAACCAATTAGAGCATGATTAACAATTGTCCATCCTTAGTCATAAGATTTGCATTGTGTTTAATTGAAGCAATCTCAATCGTAGATTCTCACCAACCCTTCCACATCCTTCTATAAGTAATATAAATAAAGACTAAGTGGGGAACGTTTTGAGACTTTTGGCTCATTTGAGAATTGAGAGCAAAAAGAGAAGAGAGAGAAAGAAAACCCTAAATAAAACTCCAACCATTTTTACTCAGAAAACCCTTTGAGAGTTTGAGTGAGTTCGTATTTGTGAAGATTCATCCTCTCTAGTCTTTAATCTCTTGTCCATCCAAGTCACGAAGTTTGGATTTCATATTTCTTTTCATAGAAAGTTGAGATCTAAAACTATGTTTTTACTCTTACATGTTGTTTTCAAAACCAGAACCAACAAGTCCATTTCTGTTTACAGTTTCTGAGAAAAACCAGACTTAAATCTAGTTAAGATCTTGATTGGGGATTTACACTTTCGTGAATATTTCACAATTTGTGAAATAACTGTGTTTATCAAATAAAAAGAGAGTGTTTAGGATCTTGGATCTTTTTAATAGCAAGATTCTCTCTATATCTGTGGATAAAAATAAAGATCAGTAGTCTAAGATTTTCAATCAAACTGTGTTTCAGAAATCCTTACTGTATCTTAGAACGAGATCTGTAATTTTGATAATCATTATGTTTGTATAAGTGTGCATGGGTCGCATGCATGTGAATAGGCACTTCAACACTTACACTTATCACACTACAACACTAAAGCAGTATTGGAAGAGAAATTCTTCACTTTAGAGTCGACATAAAGCTTAAAGGCGTAGCGGTTACCAATCTAGGAGAACAACCTCAACATCAGAACCTTTAAAGGAGTCAAAACAATCCAAAGAAGTTGGTAAATATTCTGGACTTAGATTAGGTCTGCTTGTGTGTTTGGTTGGTTATATAGTTTGAAATTTGTTAACTCTATTTTAGTGGATTTTTTTTTTAGGTGTAGAGACCTCCGTGGATGTTTTCCCAATTGGGTGGGGGTTTACCACGTTAAAATCTTGTGTTCTTGCATGCTTACTCTTCCTCTCATCACCTTCTTGAGACTGTGCTGATTTAGAACTAGTATAAGTTTTGTTTTCCAAAACGGGTATACCTGTGCCTCAAATTGACTTAGATTCTCATGAGAACTATAATTTAGAGAGGTTGGAAAATCATATTGCCTTAATGTCTAAACAGTTTGAGAAAATTGTGAAATTTAGAAATAAAATAGACAATGAAAAACTGCTTATTAAGTTAATAACAAAATGTTATAGGTTGAGTAAACTACGAAAACAAACTCTTTGAACAAAACTCTTTTCAAAATACAACATAAGATGTGTTAAACGTTTTCTGAATATGTCCTCTAGATTTGTTAGTTTGATTACTTTATGTTTTTAAAACTAAAACCTACAATTAGGTCTTGGATGAGATATTGTTCACAAAAGCAATTAAGAACATTTAAGCAAATTTGACACGCGATTTTTAACGTGGTAAAATACTAAAATAAGGGAAACATCCATGGCCCCCTCTACGGATCAAAACAAAAATCCACTAAAATCACAAGGCACAAGTTACAGCACTAAGCATGCAATACAAGATCCAAAATCTAAGTTAAAAAAATTACCTACACGAGTTACTCCACTCTCAAACGCTTCTGACTTGATATGATCTTCCTCCCGCAGCTTCCTTGCTTTTTTCTTGTCCACTTGATTATAGTAGCTCAACAAACAATATATCTCACCAAGAACCGCAATATCTAAGTGTTAGTGTGAGATTGAAAGTGTTTGCGAATTAATCTAAATGCTGAAATGCATCTCACATCTGTCAATCAATTATACAACAAATTCCTACAAATCACAAATCATTCTATATGATATGCAAATAATCTCAAATATGTTTTGAATAATAGACTTCAAAAATTTCAGATTTAGAATAAACTCTTTTTAAATCACTTGTTTCAAAAATTATTTATGTTCAAACTTATTTCACCAATTTGTTAAATTATATTCTGAAACAAAAAATGTATTTTCAGATCTGAATATATACACAACAAGAAATCTTATGTTTCAAAATTTATTTGAAACCAAAATGTTGGATCAAAGTAACAACAACAACAAGATCCAAGAAAACAGAAATAAAGAACCTAAAAATTATTCTATGTGAAAAATATGGTTCTTAGAAAGATGTATTATTTGAAGAGGTCTTCAAATAAATCTAACCAGTAATAACCCAACTCACAAAAACCCTAAGGTATTTGAAGAGGTCTCTCAATATTCTCGACCTATATATACTCAGTTACGAACTAACAGTTACAAACCAAAGGTCAAGATCTGTTTGACGCTGCATCTAAAGGCTGAAAGAATGACAACTCGGGTTGGCTGAAAGAAGTCACACAGATTGAGACAGGCAGCTTTGGAACCGTCGGTCAAATCTCTTAGATCTAATGGTTTTAATGTTCAGCGGTGCAAAATCAGATTAAAGGAGGTTGTATAAGAAAGGGTCAATTATTTAATAGTCCCTACTATAAATATATATTTTTTAAAAAGGACACATATTTTTAGTTTAACCCATTTAGTCCCTCAAGCACTCAATATTCTCTTATTTTTAGAGGTCCGCGCCAGCGGCACTCCCTTTCCAAAATATGTGGCAAAGGACTTTTTGAGGCAAAATAAAAAGGCTTGGACTAAATGAGTATTAAAAAATGTTTGAGGGACTATTTGGTATATGTCCCTATAAGAAATGACAAGGATTGAGGGTTTGTTTATTTTTTATCGTTGATAAATTTAGAATCAAGTTGGACCGTAGATAAGCTCAAAAGTAAGAATATGATTTAAACTTCAAGACTCAGATTCAAAAGAACAAAAAAGGCAATTTTGCCAAAAGTAACACATCAGACGCGAGTTTAATAAAAGGATTTTGAAAAATTCAATTTTCAACCCCAGAGCTTTCTCCATAAAAAGAAATTTTCACTTTAGCCTCAAACATTTTAAAACCTCAATTTTAATTAATCAAAAACATTATTTCAGATGATTAAAAAAATTAAATGAATCTCTTTTAAAAAATGCTTGATGAAGCTAAACCACCAAATAAAATGTGCACACATAATAACACATATATGAAGAGTGTGTTTCCTAATGTGGTTGAAAAGTTGTACTTACCTTTTTGTAGAACATTAAAGCATTTGCGTTCTTGGACTTGGATTCCTTTGATGAATCTTGGATACCTTTTTGAGATAGAGTAACTCATAAAAAATCTAATCATATTTTGTCTCGATATCCAAACTAGTTGAAACTCCAATATGGTACAGACTTAAGTAAGTCAACTATATAGTGTGTTCTCAGTCTTTCCAGATAAAATTCCCTTAAGTATCCTGTACTCTTGGGTGAAAATGAAAAATCCAAGATTTCCTATACAAAACTCTCTAACTACCCATTCCCATCCTAGAACCGGAAAAAAAAGAGAAGAAAATACATTACTCGACTACAATACAGACCAATACCCTAATAAATAGGACTAGCTATACAAGAGGGTCTGAAAAATTCCCGAAACAAATAAACACTCAATGGCATATTAGTTGAGTTAGTACAGGAAAAGATATAAATCGTAGCACAGATACTCAAGTTCTTCTCCCCCAATTTTGCTCAAATAAACAACGGGGTAAAAGAATATAAATCATGAGAATATGATATAAGATGTCAACACAAGTGTAACAACCCTCGCTTTTAGGAAGCTAATTTTATATTATTTTGCAGCATAAGGTAATTATATAAAATGTTGGAACCGGAGTAAATATTAATTAAATGAGTTGGAAGTTAATTTTTATTAGATTTATGCATATTTACTGTATGTGAAAGTAAGTATCATCAGGTTGCATGTTTTATAATGTCATGTGTTTTAAATGACACTGTGGTTTATATGAAACTTGAACTTGAAATAATTCATAAAATTTTCGAATGCCATTTTAGAGGGCGTAGTTAGTCCCGGAAGGTGCGAGACAGTCAAAATAAGTGCCATATTGTATTTTTGCATTTCGGGCACTTTTACCTGGTTTTAGCTTAAATGCGTATTTGCAAGTCATTTTATTATGGTATTAACCATTTAACTTGGGAATTTAGACTTAAGCCACGATTAAGTCTTGCTTTTCTTTTATTCTCTTAAGTGTGTGTTGGTAAACAAAGAGAGAGGAAGAGAGCTTGGGAGAAAAGAGGAGAAAGAAGAGAAAAATGAAGATTAAAGATGGATTGTTGCTACTACACAAAGAAATCTGATAATTCCTACATTGAGGCAAGTTTTCTATTTGCTAATATGTGATTTTAGATGGATAATTCGTATGATATTTATGTTTATTCATTTGGAGATCAAAATGGAATTTATGGGATTTAAACCCTACTCTTAGTTTTGATGATAAAATTTTGGATTATAATGGTTATAATTCATGTAGGATAAATTTTGGGTAGATAAATGTTGTTGATTGTGAGTGAAATGGAAGATATTTGAGGTTTCGAAAAATTAGGGTTCATAACCCTTAAGACAAAATTAGGCAAATCTGCAGAACCGAATCGATTCGGCCTGGCTGAATCGATTCGCCTTGAGACAGTTTCCAGGTTTGGGTTGACCGAATCGATTCGAATGGTCCGAATCAATTCGGAAATTATGCATAAGTCAGGCTTTCCTGACCGAATCGATTCAGATGGGCTGAATCGATTCGCTTTCCTGAACCCAAATCGATTCGGCTAGGCCGAATCAATTTGGAAGCCTTGCACTTTTGAGTGATTTTCTTAGCTTAAGTCCAACTCTTTTTTTTTACGTTTAGGACTTAAGAACCTTCTTGTATGAAGTAAATTTAGGGTCCTAGAGTCCTAGATGAGTTGAAGGATTTCCCTATGTTAGAAATGAGTTGTGTGGGGGTTTTTCGGGGATATGCCAATTAATGTTAAGGCATTCTTTCTTCTAGTTGATTTTTATGAAACTAGGAGTTGTAGTGTTATGTTTCGGAGACTATGGAAGCTTGATGGAGCTATGTTAGTCTTGATGGTTAATAGTATAATATCACAAAAGAATGTTGGGAGAATGAATTGAAAGTTTATTCATTCTTTTGATACAAGATAGTATTGGGGTTTTCAAATAACACCCTAAAATGTTTGGAGATAATAAAGAGTTTATTTACTCCTTTGAGGTTGTAATATTGATATAAAATTTATCGTATGGCTCCAGGTAATAAGTTATATTATCTACAAAAAGGTAAATGGTAACGATGATGTAAATAATTATGGATTCCTATAAATGGAACATACATATGAAAATGGACTTGGAAATGAAATGGAAATGGAAAAATGATGGTAAATGATAATTTACTAAATCATGAATATGGTAAATGCTAATTTACTTATACACACCTCTCTAAATGACATCATAAGGGAAGTTCGCGCACTTGGTGATGCCCCCTGGCTAATGAATGCAGGGTGGATATAGTCCATAGGCCATATGAGCGACTATATTATGTTTTCTGCGCTGGTGAGGTGATTTCGGGTATCGTCTTGACTCTCCCGCAAGCATATGGCTGCTTCCCGACGTTTTTGCGTTATAGGTGCCCAAGTTGTCTTGTATAGATAGGCCCTGGAAGAAGATGGTCATTTAGGGGTGCGCCCAGTGGGGAAACTCGGAGGGGCGGTCTTAGAATCGCTATATGTATATAAATATAACTATTCATAATCAAGTGGGACTTGATGTATGAGATATGCCATAAAGAGCATGATGAAGTTCCATAAAGAGCCCAATGAAATGCCACAAAGAGCATTGTTGATGATAATATTCCTGCTAAGGAATGGAATGCCAGGAAGGGCATGTAATTGAGATAAAAGCCATAAAGAGCTTAAAACTTTGACTATATTTTCCTATTAAGGAATGGACTATAAAATGGAACAAGGTTTTGGGGTAAGCTTTCAATTTAAATGTTAATTATTCTTATTTTCATGCACAATTAGATTGTCTTAGTTTATGTATAAAATTGTGTAATTAGATTTTCATTATTTACTCATAATCATCATTCATAACTGTCATACTTTTTATTCATCTGGTGATCATATAAAATCGGGCCCTGACCCGTTCATATTTCTTGTTATACATGCATCTTGTATCCGCTCAGGTACTTCGCCGCAAGGATGCTTGTTCTGACTTTCCTACTTCGGTGACTTTGGCAAGCCGTGGTGCTTTGCGGGTATTACGGGTTATATTGTATAACCGTTTTCATTTTTGCACTCTAGTTAAGATCAAGTCTTTTATTCGGGCGTGAGGCCCAAGCTTTTGTAATTCTTTAATGTAATATATTATGTAATTTACATTAAAATGTTGTATCATATTGTATGAGACTGTTGACCAACAGCATACTCGGTCCCTTATTGTATTTTTGGGGGTGTATGTAATATTATATATTCTTGGGTTCCCACTTTCTTTTCAGCATTTGGGTTGTTTAAATTCTTTTCTTCTCTTTAAATTGTAAAAATAAAATTTTTGGCAACTCGTTTTCTGAAATATTCGGTGGTTATCCTGGATACTATATATTTTATTGTGATGCTGAGAACGATTCCATCTGGGACTCCTATTATATTGGAGTATTGGGCTGGCCACTGATAAGCACCCAAAACTGTACAATTTATACCCCAAATAGACGTACTTTAGTTGCTAATTCTCGACAATATGGGTCTTATGCGCTTAATTGTTCAATATGCAGGCTTAATGCACGTTGCGGTGTTCAAACGCGTATTTCAAGACAATTGTGCATTTAACGGAGCTAAATACCTCTCTCGTACCCTAACCTGAGCCCTAACCCGAGCCTAAACCTAGCCCAAACTTACCCCAAGCCTGTGTGTGTTTTAGTTGTGCCCTTTTATTATTTTTTAGATTTTTAGTTTGAGTGTTTTTTATTTTTAGGATTTATTTTTTATTTATTTAGGATTTTTAGATTTTATTTGTATATTTTTATTTTATCTTTATTTTTATTAGTTATTAGTTTTATTTTTATTAAGATTTTAATTTTTAGGATTTCATTTATTTTTTTAGTTTTATTAGATTTTATTTTTTAGGACTTTTTTTTTAAGTTTAATAGGTTTTTAATTTTTAATTTTAAATCTTTTTATTTAAAGTGTTAAAAATTGATATATTTAGTTCTTTTTGTTTTAGTAGATTTTATTTTTTGATTTTTATTTTATTAGTTGAGTCTTTTTATTATTTTAGTGAGGTACTAATTAAACACACACATAAACTCCTCTCTCCCACACACTAACCCCATACACCTTCACTACACCCTATCACCCCTCACTCATCTTCTCCAACAAACCCACACACACTTTCTCTCTCATCACTCAACCTCCATTAACACTACACCATTAACCTCTCTCTCCCACTCTCACATACCCACAAACCAGTATCCCTCCTTCTCATCTACCTAACCCGGCGGCTCCCACCTTATACCACCTGCGCCGGCGAGACAGGACCACCTCAAGCCGCTGCCACCAACCCGGAGCATTCCGCCGTCGCCCAAGCCTCGGGCGCCTGAAAACTGCGACCCTACTCTCTTCCTCTCTTCGCGATTCCAACTCCTCCCTCTCTCTCTCCCTCTCGTCCCAATCCCCGATCCCAACCGATCGCCATCAGCCCTTGACCCGACCCCCGTGACCTCCCTCCGGCGGTACCTTATTAACCCGAGACCAGGGTATAGAAACTCACCACCCGAAAACACATACCCAAACCCATTTTCAAACCTTACCCATTTCCCATTTCTCCAAGCCACGATGTTACCACCTGCTAACAAACAAACCAAATACCCAAACACATCTCCCACATGCACACTTGTGTGCATTACCCACATTACCCTCAATAACAAATCAGATTTTTCCAAATATTCCCTCACCTCACACCCCCATGCACATGTGCTCTCACCTTATACACATGCACCTCTAGCCAATTACCACTTATACCCCCTTGCTCCATTGCATATTTAAAGAGAGTTGAAGACCATTATGGAGATAGGAATTTTAGAGAAGCTTTGTAGAGAGAAAATTCTAGAGAGAGATAGTTTAGTTTAGAAAATAAATTTTTGTCAATAGTTTTTCATTTTTTATTTTTAGATATTTGTGAGATTAAATATTGTTAGAGAATTAATTGAGTGGATAGTTGATTTCATATCATTTGGAAGATCAATTAAGAGGTGTATGCTTCAATTTCAAGGATTGGAGTTCAACATAATCAAAGAGATTTGGTTTGATTGTTCTCTGCCCTTCTTTTATTATTTTATGCCTTTGAATATTAATTTGTCATATTTTATACCGTGTTAGGCTAAAACCCCTTTCAAGGGGTTGGGTGAAACCCTTATTTGATATTATTTTAGTTTAATTAGTTTGCTTACTTGAAATATCCCTTTGAATGTTAATTTTGATCCCTCACCCTTAGATTTACGCCTCGAGAGAGGGTAAATGATTTTCGAGAGAAAATCGAAATTCTAGTGATAATACCCATTTTAGATTCGAACTAGAGATAGGGGTTTCTTAAGTGGGGTATTATCATTTGAATTTCAACTCTAAATTTAATTTCTAAGATTGACATAAATTCTAATTGATCGATCCTAGCGGGTGATTAATTAAAAGGAGTGTTGATCTAATTTTCTAGAGTTGTGAGGTGTTAATTTTAATTTTCTAAAAGATTACTATTCTAATTACACTTGCAACGAGAGTTGATTTGTAATTTTGATATTAATTTGGGAGAATTCAAATAATTAAATTAATTAATTAGAATAACTAAAATTTGTGGTGTAATCCCACTCCTTGATTGTTCTCACAATTATTAGCCTCACTTTATCTTTTATTTTAGTGTTAGACTTTATTTTCATTTTAGTAAATTTCTAGTTAGTTATTTTCATTTAGTTTAGTTTAGTTTAGATCTCACCTCACCCTATTGTTTTAATATTGAAAAAGCTAAAAAAAAATTAGAAAAGTGAAAAAGAACAAAAAGAAAATAAATAGTGAATTACATTTGAATTTGTTCCATTTGCTTTACTCCCTAGAAAGTGGATTGATACCCTTCCTTACCTCTACACTTGAGTTTATTATTATTTGTAGGTATTTGAGGTTTTGACTAACTTGGCTTTCAACAACGATACACACGCAAAAAGTTCAAGTTATCAAATGGCGCCGTCATTTTGGTGAGCGGGTTATCACAGATGGTATCAGAGCATCAGGTTCTAGAGTCCTTAGGAACCTGTGTGGACGCCTTGTGTTTTCAGCGTTACTTTTTGATTTGACATAGAGCCTTAGGATTAAGATCGTTGATTTATCTTGTGAGATTTCATTTTTCTGCCATGAGGTAGAACCCATAAAATCTCTTACGTGTTCGTGTGAGATTCTTAGGTCGATTGAATAAGAACGCTAGGGGAGGTCGTTGTGAAGGCGTCATTAGATGGAACTATTAAGAACTGAAAGTTGTGGTCGGGGATGAGGACTGTTTTGGTGGTCGCTCTCTTTTGTAGCATCTTCTTACCTTGCTACTGTGACTACCTAATACAGTAGACATAGTTTTCAGTACCGCTAGAAGTAAAGGGTGGTACTAAGCTTGGGATTCCAAGCGACATTAAATTGGAGTGGAGAAGAGCCCCTGGTAAGGGCCATATGTTGAAGTAAGATGGAAGAGATGCGTCCTCGTTTGGTGAATGCATAAGATCCAGGAGCTTTGGCCTAGAGAGGGGTATGGGAGTGCCCAGGTGATAAGGATGGAGGAAAATCCTTCAACCGTGGGAGTGGTGTTGAAACGGTGGGAACGTAGTCGCAATAAATGTGGGTACTAGATATTTTGCCCATGGAGAAGCCCGGTGGACACTTGCGATAGCGAGTTTCTCTGGGAACTGTAATGATGAGAAGGTGGATTCTCAAATGTTCACATAAGGCTCGGTCAAAGGCCGATAGTGAATAAAGTGTTGTGCGGTTAGGGAGACCGTGCACCATAATATGATAGGTATAAGGAAGAAGGATCACCTCAGTGAAATGATAGGTTCCAGAATAAGTGTTGTTAACACTTCTGAAGGAACAGCGCTCATGAAACCCCTTTGGTGGATATCCACTATCCGCCCGGGGAGGATTCATTGAAATAAAATGAGGAGTTGATGAAAGTATATTGGTTCGGATAAGACTCGAATATGGTGTTTGAGAACCATTAGTATTAACCGGAGTGATTTAGCAAGAATGTTGGTGGGAATTCCACCTTAGTAGTGGGTGGTGCATCCCCCACAATAAGACAGAGTAGTATTGTGTTTGCTCTCGTTTCGGGTGTGTATATCGAGCTTGTAGTAGTATTGATGCTATTATAATAAGGGTAATTATATGACTTCCGTGGTAAGGAAGTTTTATGTTTTCTTCACCCGTTATGAAGCGAGTGATGATATTCTAAATGTATATGTGTTATATGTGTTACTTGCATTATGTGTTACCTGGGTTGAGTGTTTTATTGTTTGTTGCATTGTATGTGGTTGTTATGACTTATCTCCACGACCAACAAAGCTAAGTAGTAATGCATAGGAGGGGTTCCTTGTTTGGATTTCACTTTGTGAGACACTCCGCCGCATGAACACTTAACGACGTCGGGAGTGGAGAGATGCTATTCTTTTTTCTTTTTTTATTTTATTTTATTTTATTTTGTTGTTAGAGGTTGGATTGGAAGGTTTAGTCGAGAATCACGTAGTAGAGTGATTAAGGTCTACTAAAGTGCGAAATAGAAGCACTGTATATAGTTCTCTCCTCTGATCGATGTGAGGGAGATTGAGATATGAAGTCGAATTGAGACTTCTGGATTATTCCTTGATGAGAAGGCCATGTTTATATAATGGGATATATAATTGAAAGCCTTTACAGAAAGTAAATGTCTGATTAATTGAAATCTTTGATTAATTGAATGGTAAAACATAGAAGAAAAATATTATTGGTAGGGTTATAAATTAGAATTTACTGTCCCGATCATGTGTCTTAGACCGTAATATCTTGATGATCGACGATGCGAGGTAGTAGTGTAACAGGAGGGTTCCTTATTTGGATTTCGCTTCGGCGAGACGTCCCACGCACGAAACCGAGCGAATGTTGGGAGTTGAGATAGGTCTGGGGCACTATGTATATTTAGTATTATGCATCTATTACTTAGTTAGGATATATATATATATATATATATATATATATATTGGCTTTAGGATTATTAAGATGTAAGGCCTTTAGGGCAAGTGGCGTTGATTTAGGGAGGCGGTAGGGAGTTGACCACGTGTAGGTTATGGGTTAACTCTAAGGGGGATTAGGTCCCTAGGAACAAGAAGTATGGAATTTCGAGTTATTTGGAAAGTTTATGCCAAAGGAGATGAGACCTTTCTTAAATGGAGTGTTACGTTGATAACTTAATTCGTGGGGAGTTGAAGGGATAAGTTGAATTTTGCTACTGATCCCATGTTGTTAAGCTCGAGGGTAGATTTAATGAATAAGTCTCTGCCAGGAATGGAGAGTAATAATATTGGAGCATGGATCCATGGTTTATGCGTCTCACAAGTTTAAGCTTGTGGGAAGTATTATTCCACGCTTGATTTAAAATTGATTACGCTAGTGATCACCTTAAAGAAATGAGGCACTACTTCCTGGGCAGGAAATTTGGTTTTCTCGCGAGCAACGAGTTATTGCAGTATGCTGTATGAGGAATCGAGATAGTGTACGAAGTTCATAAAGGACTATCGATTGGATATTTCCTTTAGCTAAGGAAATGCTACTGGGGTTGTAGTTGCGTCGACTGGGAACACCCGTCGGAGTTATTAATGAAGGCATGGAATGCCAAGTAGAATGAGCATTCAGGTTTAGGGCTGACCAATTCACCTACTCGTGTGAAGAAGAGTAGTGGTGGAATGAAGAAGGGTATGTTCCTAGATGTTTCCTTTAAATTTTAGGCATCAAGATGGTCGTGAGAAAATTATTGATTGTTCAACCAAAATATGCTTTTCGGCCTTTATGGGTGGACTATGTGTAGAGGAGTACGCCCGCTCTATATGGAGGAATGGTAGAACCGTATGAAGTGCCCATTACTGGTGGTGGACCGAGGACTAGATATTCCTGTCGAAGGTCTGGTAAAGTTTCCATGAAGGTATGGGAACCGTATGGAAATGGAGTATATCTTACCTAACGCCGAAAGGCATACCTCGAACGTGCACCTTAGAATACATAGCTGATGGGAGCAGTAGTTTGTATGGATGGAAATCCCGTGCAATAATTGGGTTTTTTGAGTGTCCTTATGGATCATTTCCTAAGGCAGGGGGACTGTGAGTGGCCTAGCGTGGCTGGTTGAGTAATTCTCATACTCGTTGGATGGAACCAACGTGTAATATGTTCCTTGGACTTGGAGTGGTCTCGGGACATTTCTTTAAGAATTGAGATTTTTGAGTCATACGCTTTGAAAGGATACGCCTATGCGAAGAGAAGTGGATTATTGTTGGGGTTAAGCCCTTTTTCTTTGGTGTAAGTGTCCCCGAGGAGGGATGTAAAGCGATTTGGGGAGTAATGCGGTTTATGCCGTGTTGTGTGGGTATCTCCTTCCATTGTAAGACGGTAGGATCGATAATTCGTGATGGGAGATTTGGTGCTATGCCAGAGTGCCAAGAATGGGACTGAGATCGTTGGGGACGACCTTAGTCTGAGTCCATTTGGGACGCCACAGTAACGAGGAATTTGATATGGTGATAGAACGATGGTTTATAATAGTATACCCTTATAGGAGTAGGGTGCGCCCGAATTTTGAGGGCAAAATTCCCTCATAAGGGGGGGAGTATGTAACAACCCTTGATTTTAGGAAGCTAATTTTATATTATTTTACAGCATAAGGTAATTATATAAAATGTTGGAACCAAAGTAAATATTAATTAAATGAGTTGGAAGTTAATATTTACTAGATTTATGCATATTTACTGTATGTGAAAGTAAGTATCATCAGGTTGCATGTTTTATAATGTCATGTGTTTTAAATGACACTGGGGTTTATATGAAGCTGGAACTTGAAATAATTCATAAAATTTTTGGATGCCATTTTAGAGGGCGTAGTTAGTCCCGGAAGGTGCGAGACAGTCAAAATAAGTGCCATATTGTATTTTTGCATTTCGGGCACTTTTACCTGGTTTTAGCTTAAATGCGTATTTGCAAGTCATTTTATTATGGTATTAACAATTTAACTTTGGAATTTAGACTTAAGCCACGATTAAGTCTTGCTTTTCTTTTATTCTCTTAAGTGTGTGTTAGTAAACAAAGAGAGAGGAAGAGAGCTTGGGAGAAAAGAGGAGAAAGAAAAGAAAAATGAAGATTAAAGATGGATTGTTGCTACTACACAAAGAAATATGATAATTCCTACATTAAGGCAAGTTTTCTACTTGCTAATATGTGATTTAAGATGGATAATTCGTATGATATTTATGTTTATTCATTTGGAGATCAAAACTGGAATTTATGGGATTTAAACCCTAATCTTAGTTTTGATGATAAAATTTTGGATTATAATGGTTATAAATCATGTAGGATAAATTTTGGGTAGATAAATTTTGTTGGTTGTGAGTAAAATGGAAGAGATTTGAGGTTTGGGAAAATTAGGGTTCATAACCCTTAAGACAAAATTAGGCAAATCTGCAGAACCGAATCGATTCGGCCAGGCAGAATCGATTAGCCTTGAGACAGTTTCCAGGTCTGGGTCGACTGAATCGATTCGGATGGTCCAAATCGATTCGGCAATTATGCAGAAGTCAGGCTTTCCTGACCGATTTGATTCAGATGGTTAGAATCGATTCGCTTTCCTGAACCCAAATCGATTCGACTAGGCCGAATCGATTCGGAAGCCCTGCACTTTTGAGTGATTTTCTTAGCTTAAGTCCAACTTTTTTTTTAAGTTTAGGACTTAAGAACCTTCTTGTATGAAGTAAATTTAGGATCCTAGAGTCCTAGATGAGTTGAGGGATTTCCTATGTTAGAAATGCGTTATGTGGGGGTTTTCCGTGGATATGCCAATTGATGTTAGGGCATTCTTTCTTCTAGTTGATTTTTATGAAACTAGGAGTTGTAGTGTTATGTTTGGGAGACTATGGAAGCTCGATGGAGCTATGTTAGTCTTGATGGTTAATAGTATAATATCACAAAATAATGTTGGGAGAATGAATTGAAAGTTTATTCATTCCTTTGATACATGATAGTATTGGGGTTTTCAAATAACACCCTAAAATGTTTGGAGATAATAAAGAGTTTATTTACTCCTTTGAGGTTGTAATATTGATATAAAATTTATCGTATGGCTCCGGGTAATAAGTTATAATATATACAAAACGGTAAATGGTAATGATGATGCAAATAATTATGGATTCCTATAAATGGAACATACATATGAAAATGGACTTGGAAATGAAATGGAAATGGAAAAATGATGGTAAATGATAATTTACTAAATCATGAATATGGTAAATGCTAATTTACTTATACACACCTCTCTAAATGACATCATAAGGGAAGTTCGCGCACTTGGTGATGCCCCCTGGCTAATGAATGCAGGGTGGATATAGTCCATAGGCCATATGAGCGATTATATTATGTTTTATGTGCTGGTGAGGAGATTCCGGGTCTGGTCTTGACTCTCCCGCAGGCATATGGCCGTTTCCCGACGTTTTGCATTATAGGTGCCCAGGTTGAATTGTATAGATAGACCCTGGAAGATGATCGTCATTTAGGGGCGCGCCCAGTGGGGAAACTCGGAGGGGCGGTCTTAGAATCGTTATATGTATATAAATATAACTATTCATAATTAAGTGGGACTTGATGTATGAGATATGCCATAAGGATCATGATGAAGTGCCATAAAAATCACAATGAAATGCCACAAAGAGCATTTGTTGATGATAATATTCCTGCTAAGGAATGGAATGCGAGGAAGGTCATGTAATTGAGACAAAAGCCATAAAGAGCTTAAAACTTTGATTATATTTTCCTATTAAGGAATGGACTATAAAATGGAACAAGGTTTTGGGGTAAGCTTTCAATTTAAATGTTAATTATTCTTATTTTCATGCACAATTAGATTGTCTTAGTTTATGTATAAAATTGTGTAGTTAGATTTTCATTATTTACTCATAATCATCATTCATAACTGTCATACTTTTTATTCATCTGGTGATCATATAAAATCGGGCCCTGACCCGTTCATATTTCTTGTTGTACATGCATCTTGTATCTTCTCAGGTACTCTTCCGCAAGGATGCATGTTCTGACTTTCCTACTTCGATGACTTTGGCGAGCCATGGTGCTTTGCGGGTATTACGGGTTATATTGTATAGCCGTTTTCATTTTTGCACTCTAGTTAAGATCAAGTCTTTTATTCGGGCGTGAGTCCCAAGATTTTGTAATTGTTTAATGTAATTTATTATGTAATTTACATTAAAATGTTGCATCATATTGTATGAGACTGTTGACCGACAGTATAATCGGTCCCTTATTGTATTTTTGGGGGTGTATGTAATATTATATATTCTTGGGTTCCCACTTTCTTTTCAGCATTTGGGTTGTTTGAATTCTTTTCTTCTGTTTAAATTGTAAAAATAAAATTTTTGGCAACCCGTTTTCTGAAATATTCGGTGGTTATCCTGGATACTCTATATTTTATTGTGATACTGAGAACGATTCCATCTGGAACTCCTGTTATATTGGAGTATTGGGCTGGCCACCCTTTATTTTGGTGAGCGGGTTGTCACAACAAGCAATAACATATACAAGGGCAGATACACATTAAATAGATATTAGGAGGCATTTTTTGTCATTTGATAAACGTCCAGGCCCTAAATCCTCATAAACCAATTATTAGCATGCAACGCATACATAACACACATAATGCACACTTTGCAATACACACAACATAAACGGTTATAGGATGCCAAAATACTGCACCATGCTGTAATCTTCTAGGAATTACTCACTTTCTCCTGGGGTCACCACCTATCGGACTATTATCACACCACCATGGTGACAAAATCAGTCATAACGTATGAGAAGCGGTCATAGTCCCTAACCGGTCAAGTGAGAACGACTCATACCCAAGACTTCTCACCACCAAAAATAAAATCACACAAATAATAATGGACGACTATGACCTGGGGACTATCCACACCCTGCTCCTCAAGTCAGGGGCTCACCCTCATCGCGCAACTTCCCATGATATCATGTGTCGGGTATGCTCACACAATATGTATATATATCATTCACACCGTATGTATATGCTAGCAATCACATCATATGTATAGATCATCACACAAGAAATATACATCCGTGCCATATTTATATCCATTTAAATATATATAAGTCGCTATATGTAATTGCATACCCTATCTCCAATCATTATTCCTCAAGTAAAATAAGCTAGAAATATGTATACAACTCTCGTAATACTCACCCTTATTACAATGCATACTTACTAAAAACATTCTCCCTTATACAGTGCCTCACTTAACACATATTTATCCATTTCCCTTATGATATGAATAGTCTTCCAATATATATAACATTAAGGTCACTAACCCAAAGTGTAACCCACGTAATAATCATTATACATCCCGTCTATATCCGAATGCACTTGGATATGTCTAATAATGATCCCGACTATAAGTGTACACATAACTAATAGTCTGCAATCCTCAAGCTCACTCCTAAATTCATTCCATTATCCCATTAATTATTGGAATCCCCATTGTTAATCCCACGCAGATATATAACAACTATCCCGACTAGATTTACAACACATCCTATTCTAGTTGATAGTATGCTCCACCCGTTCTCAATTCTGCCTACGATTAAATTACTCTTATGAGCCCTTAATCTTATTTCATTTACGATTTATGCCTTAAGTTGAACCTTACTAAGGATACGCGACCATTCTCTCTCGTTGGCCCCCAATCATAACTTAAATGGAATCTTATCGCTATAAAGATTCGGCACAAACATCGGCCTAAATTTCACGTCACAACCTCACCACTCTCTCTCAAAGAGTACTAAACCTTAAGTCATATTTAAGCTCACTTATGACCACTAAATAGAACTTCCATCCCTGGTGAGGTTTCCCACTACCTCGATACAACAACTCCAATGCATATGAGCATAAGTTCCTAAAATAGCTCAATTCGTCCCCCATAATCATATCTTTAGAGAAACTCCCAATAAGTCTCCAAAACGTATCCCTCACATCATATAATAATGTCCCAAATAAATAAACCCAATCGAAGAGGATCAAAACTCGCTCCAGAAAAACCTCACCAAAACAGCCCTGTTTCCGAATCGATTCGGTCTCGAGGGTGAATCGATTCACCCCATATGTGAATAGATTCGGTCCAAAAGACCTGGGAGACTGTCTCAAGCCGAATCGATTCGCCTAGGGTATGAATCGATTCGGTCATACAGACCTGACACTTTTGCCTTAGCCGAATCGATTTGCTTAGGGGGCGAATCAATTCGGGTCTGCAGAACTTTGAAGGTTTCTTCTTCTTCACAAAACCTACGAATTATAAACCCTAAAATCATCACTTCCAACCCCTAAACCTTCATCAAATCATGATTCTAAGCCAATAAATAAACCCAACTCTGATCCCAACCATCTCTACACCATCAAACCCATATATAAACATCAATTTTAAGATTTAATCTACAAAATCTAGGTTTTGATATTAATACCCGAAATCCAATTCTTTTATCCAAAAATTATGAAATGAAATACACAAATGAAATATTTAGCAAGATTAAACACTTGCCTCAGAATTGTAGAGGTTGAATCATTCTCGAGATCGCGTTTGGTCCGAAAATCTCCAAGCTTTCTCCTCTCTCTCTCTTCCTTTCTTCATCTTTCTTTCTTCCTTTCTCTTTCTCTCTTTCTCACAAATGAGATAGGATGATCCGTAAGCCTCTTAAGCCCTTAAAATATAAGTCCCGGATTTAAATGATAATACACACTTTAAATGACTCGTTTACTCCAATTCGAGCCAAACTATCTTAAAAATATTTCGGAACCGAAATAAATCCCAATGACAGTCATTTCGACTATCTCGACCCATCCGAAATCAATGGCTCACTCAAAATCGTCATCTGGAATACTTTATAATGTCCTCAATTTTAGACCTCAATTTTCAAATTTTAAAATTCTCCAATTTAAATAAATTTTATTTCTCTCAAAAATCTAATTTCTCAGTCCCAAAGTCACGGGGTATTATAGACTTCCCCCTTACAAAAATTCCGTCCTCAAAATTTAAGTTATGTCTAGGACTCCTGTAACAACCCAGTCTTTTGAGCGACTATTTTATATTATTTTGCCCGATGGGCTAATTCTATAAAATAGGGATAGTTGGAGTAAATATTATTTCCCATGAGATTTAGGGATAATATTTACTATGTTTTGTCTATTTACCGTTATGAGAAGGTAAATAGCATTATATTGTATTTTATTGCGTCGTTATATGTTATGCGACGGTTATGACTCATATTTAATTTGGAACCTTATTAATGAAATAAAAAGAATTTGGAACACAAAAATAGTTCTCGTTATTTAGAATGCCAAAATAGGGGGTGCGGTTGCTTTTAGAATGGTCGAGATAGTCAAAATAAGTGCCAAGTTGAATTTTTGAGTTTTGGGCACTTTTGGTTGATTATGACACAATTATGTGGATACGAGTCATTTTAATGGTGTATTAACACTTAAAATATGGGATTTTATGTTTAAGACCCATATAAGTTCTCCCAACCCTTTTATTTCCCTTATCTTATGTTAGAAGCCAAGAGAGAGAGAGAGAGAAGAGAGAAAGCTTGGGAGAAATGGAGAAAAAGAGAGAGAAATGGAGATTTGAGGCTGAAATCCGTTGCTACTGGAAGAGAATCCGAGACTACAAACCCGAGGCAAGTTTCTTACTTGCTAGATATTGATTTAATGTGATAAATTCCACATGTAGTTAAGTTTTGGAGATTTAAACCATAAATGGGTTTTTGTTGATTTTGGTGGTTAAACCATTAAATCTTTGTTTTAATTTGATTTTAGGAGAAAATATTAGTTATTGATTGTGTAGAAATGATTTGGGAACAATCATTGTTGTTGATGTTGGAAGAAATCATGGATTTGAGGGTTTTGGGATTTTAGGGTTTATACAACCCGTAGCCCAAACTTGGGATTTCTGCAGGGCCGAATCGATTCGGCCTTAGGGTGAATCGATTCGGATATGGGGAAGGTTACAGGTCTGGGAAATCGAATCGATTCGGTTGGGACCAAATCGATTCGGCTAAGGCAGAAAGTTAGTTTTACTCACCGAATCGATTCGCTTTTTGGGCGAATCGATTCGCAACCAGGGGCGAATCGATTCGGCTTCCTTTTTTTGTGAGATTTTTGCTAGTTTGATTTTAGCCCTTTTCTTTTAGGTTAGAAGTTTAGGAACCTTCTTTTGGGAAGTAATTAAATGTCCTAGAGGGTTGTTTTGGGTATACTAACGTCCTAGGATAAAAAGGGATAGTTGGGCTTACCCTGAGGGCTAGTTTGTATAGGTTAATGTCCGAATGATATAGGAAGTTAACCTAAAAATAAATTGGAGATAAAATGTTAATGTTGAGACTTTTGGGAGACATTCCTTGAGGGAGACTCACTTTGATGGTTTATGAAATTGTATGAACTCTTGGAGACTAGTTTGAGGATAATGACACTTCGGGTCTTAGGTCATTAATAAAATATGACTTTAAGAATATGAAATGTGTATTCTAAAATGTGGTACTAAATAAATAAGTACAAATGATTTTGAGAATGTAAAAATAGATGTTTTCAAATGGAAAGGAAAATGATTTTCTTAAATGTTAATTTATGGATACACACCTCTCTAAATCGCTATCTTAAGGGAAGTTCGCGCGTGTGGTGAAGCCCCCTGGCTATTGAATGCAGAGTGGATATATCCCTAGGCCATATGAGCGTTTATTGTATGTTTTTACGCTGGTGAGGTAATTCTAGGTGTGGTTACGACTCTCCCACATGCATATGGCCGCTTCCTGACGTTTTGGTAGGATCCCAGGTTGTCTTGATGATAGGCCCTGGAAGATGATAGCCATTTAGGGGCATGCACAGTGGGGAAACTTGGACGGGTGGTCTTAGATTGTGTTATATAATATGATATATAACTGTGGATAATAATGTGGGACATTATTTATATTAAAGCATTTTATGATAATGAAATGGCCTTAAATTACATTTTTCCGGATGGAGGAAGGGAAATGGGACGTTAAATACATTTTTCGGATGGAAGAAGGAAAATGGAAAGATATGAAATGAAAAGGAAAGAATTTTTATGTCAATAAAACTTGCTTTTAGATATGTATTTTTCCTGGATGGAAGAAAGGATATAAAATTGGTAAAGAAAGTTTTGAAATGAGATTAATTGGTAGACACTTGATAAAATGAATTTCCATATATGTATTTCCTAAAGAAAATAGAATTGTGCCTTTAGATGGTAAATGAATTCTCATTACGTGAGATATATCCGGAAGAGTAGCATGATACGTATATAAAATAGATTATGAAGTTAATGATGAATATGTCATGTATATTTAAATTAGATGAATATATATATATACATTAGTAATGTTCTGAGGGTCTAATGTATCTCGATGAGCAACCTTGCCTAGTAGTAGTGTATCGGGGGGGTTCCTTTTTTGGATTTCGCTTCGCGAGACACCCCACGCACGAATAGGGCATAGTGTTGAGACTGGGGAAAAGTTATCCCTTAGTACTTGGGTTAACTAGAACATTTTTATTGACATTGTGCTAGGTTGTGCTTTTAGAACGAGAGGTGAAAACCTTTATACTATATTGCGAGAGAATTACGCACTTAATTGTCATGCATTTTAGTCACATGGTAATCATATCAAACCCGGCCCTGACCCGTCTATATTTCTTTATTTTTGCATATACTCTTTGTCCGTTCAAGTGCTCTACCGCATGGACACCCGTATTGACAACTCCATTCCAGTTGTCATGGACCTATGGAATATTGCGGATGCTATAGGGTATTTGTATTAGACGCTTCCTCCCATTGTACTCTAGTTATGTTTAGTTTACTTATTTGGGCGTGTTGCCCACGTTGTGTATTCATTCATTATATTGTGATGCTTGAATTGTAATACTCGGTGTAACTAATTGTATTGGTCTGTTAACCGACAACTTATTCGGTTATTATTTATTATATTGCCTTTCCGTTACCCATTGATTTTTGATATCCATCATTTTTGAAAATTGGATTGCCTAAGTGTTTTTTTTTATTTACAAAATTTTAAATTTGACAGTCCGTTTTCTAAAATTATTGGTGCTTATCTCGTACTATTATTTTAATCGACAGTGATGCTGAGGATGGACCATCTATGATTCCTGTGATTATTAGAGTATTGGGTTGGCCACCTGTTATTTTAGTAGGAGGGTTATCACAGATGGTATCAGAGCATTAGGTTCTAGAGTCCTTAGGAATCTGAGCGGACGTATTTCTCTTTCAGCGTTACTTCTGATTTGATATAGAGCCTTAAGATTAAGATCGTTGGTTTTTCTTGTGAGATTTCGTTCTCCTGCTATGATATGAGAACCCCAAAAATCTTTTGCGTGTTCGTGTGAGATTCGCAAGTAATATGATGAAGGGCGTCATGGAAGGTCGTTGTGAAGGCGTCATGAGACGGGATTACTAAGAGCTATGAGCTGTGGTCGGGGATGAGGGCCGCTTTAGAGGTCGCTCCCTTTATAGCATTATCTTATATTGCTACCGCGACTATTAAGTACAGTAGATATAGTTTTCCAAGTGCCGTTGCCTGTATAGGGTGGTACTAAGCTTGGGATTCTAAGCGATGTTAATTTGAAGATGAGATGTCCTTGGCGAGGACCATATGTTAAAGTCAATCAAGATGGAGAAAGTATAAGGTCCAGGATTTTTGGCCTAGAGTGGGGTATAGAAGTTCCCAGGTGCGAGGAATGGAGGAAAACCTTTCAACCATAGGAGTAAGGTTGAAGTGACGGGAATGGCAGTCGCCATATTTTGGTGGAGCAGGAGGTTTGCCCATTGAGAAACCCGTTAGATATTTTCAACAGCGAGTTTCTCTGGGATATCAGGAATGAAGAGAAGGTAGAACTCTCAATTGTTCACATGAGTTTCGGTCAGAGGCCGACAGTGAATAAAGAGTTGCAGGGTTAAGGAAACCTTGTATCGAAGTGGGTAGACACAAGGAAGAGAGAGCCCTTTAGTGAAATGATAGGCTCATAAGTAAGTGTTCCTAACACTTCTAGAGAAGTAGTGTTCATGAGACCCCATCGGTGGACATCCACCTGGGGAAGACTCATTGAACTAAGGTTGGGGAAGCTAGTAGAATGTTCCCTTTATTGGGGAAGTTAAGGGAGCTACGTGAGAAATCGCCAGGGTAGCTAGAGATGGAAGTAGTTTGGTTCAGTTAAGACTAGAATAATGTGTCGAGGAACCAGTAGCTGTGGCCAGAGATTGGCAAGTATGTTGGCGGGAATTTCCACCGTAGTTGAGGGTGGGGCATTCCTTATGATAAGATGGAGTAGTATTGTATTAACCCTAGATTCGGGTGTGTAAATCGATCTTGTGGTAGTATCGATATTATTATAGTGAATGTATCTATATGGCTTCAATAGTAGGGAAGTTATGTATTTTCATCACTTGTTATAAATCGAGTGTTGATCATTTAAAAGTATATGTGGGGTATGTGTTGCTCGTATTATATGTGATATACGAGTGAGTATATTCTTGGATTGGTTGGTGAGATAGAAAGCAAATAAATTGTGAGGCTATCCTATTTCTAGTTCAGAGCGGAACTAGTGGTTCTACAATATCTCTCCTAGATACAGGTTGAGACTTTATGGGGATGGTTTACGGTATGTAGGTAGTTTTCATTACTTGTTTTATTTATTTTGTTTGATTGTTTGTTTTCTTTGCTTGTGTATGATGTTTCCTTATCTCCACGACCAACAAAGTTAAGTAGTAATGCATTGGAGGGGTTCATTGTTTGGATTTCTCTTTTACGAGACGCTTCACGCGTGAACCTTAACGAAGTTGGAAGTGGAGAGATGTTTTATTTTTTTTCTTTTCCTTTCTTTTCTTTCTTTCTGTTGGTTGAGTGATGGGTTGGAAGGTTTAGCCAAAATCACGTAAATGAGTGATTAAAGGGATAAGTTGATGTGCGATATATGAGCACTGTAATAGTTTTTCCTCTGATCGATGTGGGGAAGACTAAGATATGAAAGTCGAATTGAGACTTATGGTTATGCCTTAATGAGAAGGCCATTTCAAAAGATGTATGTATGTATATTGGGATAAAGTAATTGTGGCATCTTACAGAAAGTAAATGCCTGATTAGTTAAATTTTCAGTTAATTTGAGATGGTAAGACATAGAAGTGGAAGTAGAAGTGCATTAGTTACGAGTTAGGATTTTAGCATTCCCGATCATGTGTCTTAGACCGTTACATCTCGATGACCGACGATGCGAGGTAGTAGTGTAACGAGAGGGTTCTTTGTTTGGATTTCGCTTCGGCGAGACATCCCACGCATGAAATCGACCGAATGTCGGAAGTCAAGAAAGGTCTTGGACACTAGGGATATAATTATTGTAATACCTATACGACTCGATTAGGATATAGATCGACTTTAGGATTTTTAGGAAGTAAGGCCCTTAGGGCAGGCAACATGGTTTTAGGAAGGCGATAGGGAGTTGACCACAATAGGTTTATGGGTTGACTCTAAGTGGGATTAGGTCCCTAGAACGAAGAGGTACAGGATCTTGAGTGATTCGGAATGTTAGGCCATAGGAGGTGGGGCCTCTCTTAGATAGAGCGTGGCGTTGGTAACTTAGTTTTCAAGGAGTTAAAGTGTGAGCTAACTTTTACTCCTGCAATCTTGTTGTTAAGATCGAGAGTGGATTTAATGAACGAGTCTATGCCAGGAACGGGAAGTATTAATAATGGAGCATGAACCCATTGTTTATGCGTCTCACAAACTTAAATTTTGTGAGAAGTATTATTCCCCATTCGATTTAGAGTTCATAGCGGTAGTATTTGCCTTAAAGGAACAGAGGCACTACTTCCTGGGCAGGAAACTGGTCTTTTCACAAGCAACAAGTTAGAGTTTGTAAAGGACTATCAATTGGATATTCCCTTTCGTTAAGGAAATGCGGATGGGATAATAGATGCGCCGAGGAGAAAACCGTTGGAGAGATTAGTGAGGCATGGAATGCCAAGTGGAACGACCTTGACCAAAAGGACGCTCTAGATAGAGCATTTACGTCCGTGATTGACACTTTCACCTACTGGTGTGAAGACAGTAGTGTTGAAAACCACAGTGAAGTTGGATGAGTGGATAAAGAAGGTTAACGAAATGTCGGAGGGCATACCTTAAATGGGTATGTTGGACTTAAATGAAGTATTTGGGCTCATTGAGCCGCATATTTTTAAGGGCTACGCCAATGCGAATAGAAGTAAGTAGTATTGGGGTTGAGCGATGTAGTGTTGGTGTAGTTATTCCCTGGCAAGGGTATAACGTGATTTGGGAAGAAAGTCAATTTGTGCCGAGATGTGTAGGTATCTCCTTCCGTAGTAGAAAGGTAGGATCGATAGTTCATGAGGAACAATTTTGTGCTATGCAGAGCACGAAGAATATAGACTAAGATCAAATAGTGATGACCTTAGTCCAAGTCCAATGGGGATGCCGCACTGCCAAGGGGTTTGCTAAGAATGATATAACGATAGTTTAGTATAGTATACCTTTACATGGCTATACGGTATGCCTGAATTTTGAGGGCAAAATTCCCTTCTAAGGGGGGAGTATGTAACAACCCAGTCTTTTGAGCGACTATTTTATATTATTTTGCAAGATGGTCTAATTCTATAAAATAGGTATAATTGGAGTAAATATTATTTCCCGTGAGATTTAGGGATAATATTTACTATGTTTTGTCTATTTAACGTTATGAGAAGGTAAATAGCATTATATTGTATTTTATTGCGTCGTTATATGTTATGCGACGGTTATGACTCATATTTAATTGGGAACCTAATTAATGAAATAAAAAGAATTTGGAACATACAAATAGTTCACGTTCCGAATGCCAAAATAGGGGGTGCGGTTGTTTTTAGAATGGTCGAGATAGTCAAAATAAGTGTCAAGTTGTATTTTTGAGTTTTGGGCACTTTTGATGGGTTATGACTCATATATGTGGATACGAGTCCTTTTAATGGTGTATTAACACTTAAAAGATGGGATTTTATGTTTAAGACCCGTATAAGTTCTCCTAACCCTTTTATTTCCCTTATCTTATGTTAGAAACCAAGAGAGAAAGAGAGAAGAGAGAAAGCTTGGGAGAAATGGAGAAAAAGAGAGAGAAATGGAGATTTGAGACTGAAATCCGTTGCTACCGGAAGAGAATCCGAGACTACAAACCCGAGGGAAGTTTCTTACTTGATAGATATTGATATAATGTGATAAATTGCATGTGTAGTTAAGTTTCGGAGATTTAAACCATAAATGGGTTTTCGTTGATTTTGGTGGTTAAACCCTTAAATATTTGTTTTAATTTGATTTGAGGAGAAAATATTAGTTAGTAATCGTGTAGAAATGATTTGGGAACAATCATTGTTGTTGATGTTGGAATAAATAATGGATTTGAGGGTTTTGGGATTTTAGGGTTTATACACCCCGTAGCCCAAACTTGGGATTTTTGTAGGGCCGAATCGATTCGGCCTTAGGGCGAATCGATTCCTATATGGGGAAGGTTACGTGTCTGGGAAAACGAATCGATTCGGGTTGGGACAGAATCGATTCGGCTAAGGTAGAAAGTTAGTTTTACTCACCGAATCGATTCGCTTTTTGGGCGAATCGATTCGCAACCAGGGGCGAATCGATTCGGCTTCCTGTTTTTGTGAGATTCTTCCTAGTTTGATTTTAGCCCTTTTCTTTTAGGTTCAGAGTTTAGGAACCTTCCTTTGGGAAGTAATTAAATGTCCTAGAGGATTGTTTTGGGTAGACTAACGTCCTAGGATAAAATGGGATAGTTGGGCTTACCCCGAGGGCTAGTTTGTACAGGTTAATGTCCGAATGATATAGGAAGTTCACCTAAAAATAAATTGGAGATAAAAGTTTAATGTTGAGACTTTTGGGAGACATTCCTTGAGGGGGACTCAGTTTGATGGTTTATAAAATTGTATGAACTCTTGGAGACTAGTTTGAGGATAATGACACTTCAGGTCTTAGGTCATTAATAAAATATTACTTTAAGAATAAGAAATGCGTATTCTAAAATGTGGTACTAAATAAATAAGTACAAATGATTTTGAGAATGTAAAAATGGATGTTTTCAAATGGAAAGGAAAATGATTTTCTTAAATGTTAATTTATAAATACACACCTCTCTAAATCGCTATCTTAAGGGAAGTTCGCGCATGTGGTGAAGCCCCCTGGCTATTGAATGCAGGGTGGATATATCCCTAGGCCATATGAGCGCTTATTGTATGTTTCTACGTTGGTGAGGTAATTCTGGGTGTGGTTATGACTCTCCCGTAGGCATATGGACGCTTCCCGACGTTTCGGTAGGATCCCAGGTTGTCTTGATGATAGGCCCTGGAAGATGATAGCCATTTAGGGGCGCGCACAGTGGGGATACCCGGACGGGCGGTCTTAGATTGCGTTATATAATATGATATATAACTGTGGATAATAATGTGGGACATTATTGTTATTAAAGCATTTTATGATAATGAAATGGCTTTAAATTACATTTTCCCGGATGGAAGAAGGGAAATGGGACGTTAAATACATTTTTCGGATGGAAGAAGGAAAATGGAAAGATATGAAATGAAAAGGAAAACATTTTTATGTTAATAAAACTTGCTTTTAGATATGTATTTTTCCTGGATGGAAGAAAGGATATAAAATTGGTAAACAAAGTTTTGAAATGAGATTAATTGGTAGACACTTGATAAAATGAATTTCCATATATGTATTTCCTAAAGAAGATAGGAATTGTGCCTTTAAATGTTAAATGAATTCTCATTCCGGGAGATATATCCGGAAGAGTAGCATGATACGTATATAAAAGAGATTATGAAGTTAATGATGAATATGTCATGTATATATATATATATATATATATATATATATATATATACATTAGTAATGTGCTGAGGGTCTAATGTATCTCGATGATCAACCTTGCCTAGTAGTAGGGTATCTGGGGGGTTCCTTATTTGGATTTCGCTTCGCGAGACACCCCACGCACGAATGGGGCATAGTGTTGAGACTGGGGAAAAGTTTTCCCTTAGTACTTGGGTTAACTAGATCATTTTTATTGACATTGCGCTAGGTTGTGCTTTTAGAACGAGAGGTGAGAACCTTTATACTATATTGCGAGAGAATTACGCACTTAAGTGTCATGCATTTTAGTCACATGGTAATCATATCAAACCGGGCCCTGACCCGTCTATATTTCTTTATTTTTGCATATACTCTTTGTCCGTTCAGGTGCTCTACCGCATGGACACCCGTATTGACATCTCCATTCCAGTTGTCATGGAGCTATAGCATATTGCGGATGCTGTAGGGTATTTGTATTAGACGCTTCATCCAATTGTACTCTAGTTATGTTCAGTTTACTTATTTGGGCGTGTTGCCCACGTTGTGTATTCATTCATTATATTGTGATGCTTAAATTTTAATACTCGGTGTAACTAATTGTATTGGTCTTTTAACCGACAACTTATTTGGTTATTATTTATTATATGTCTTTTCGTTAACCGTTGATTTTTTATATCCACCGTTTTTGAAAATTGGATTGTCTAAGTGTTTTTTTTTATTTACAAAATTTTAAATTTGACAGTTCATTTTCTAAAATGATTGGTGCTTATCTCGTACTATTATTTTAATCGACAGTGATGCTGAGGATGGACCATCTATGATTCCTGTGATTATTAGAGTATTGGGCTGGCCACCTATTATTTTAGTAGGCGGGTTGTCACAGATGGTATCAGAGCATTAGGTTCTAGAGTCCTTAGGAATCTGTGCGGACGTATTTCGCTTTCAGCGTTACTTCTGATTTGATATAGAGCCTTAAGATTAAGATCGTTGATTTCTCTTATGAGATTTCGTTCTCCTTGCTATGATATGAGAACCCCAAAAATCTTTTCCGTGTTCGTGTGAGATTCGCAAGTTGTATGATAAAGGGCCTCATGGAAGGCCGTTGTGAAGGTGTCATGAGACGAAATTACTAAGAACTGTGAGTTGTGGTCGAGGATGAGGGCCGCTTTAGAGGTCACTCCTTTTATAGTATTATATTATATTGCTACCGCGACTACTAAGTACAGTAGATATAGTTTTCCAAGTGCCGCTGCTAATAGAGGGTGGTACTAAGCTTGGGATTCCAAGTGACATTAATTTAAAGATGAGATGTCCTTGGCGAGGACCATATGTTAAAGTTAATCTAGATGGAGAAAGTATAAGGCCCAGGAGTTTTGGCCTAGAGTGGGGTATATAAGTTCCCAGGTGCGAGGAATGGAGGAAAAGCTTCCACCCATAGGAGTAAGGTTGAAGTGGAGGGAATGGTATCGCCATATTTTGGTGGAGCAGGAGGTTTGCCCATAGAGAAACCCGTTAGATATTTTCAACAGCGAGTTTCTCTAGGATATCAGGAATGAAGAGAAGGTAGAATTCTCAAGTGTCCACGTGAGTTTCGGTCAGAGGACGACAGTGAATAAAGAGTTTCATGGTTAAGGAAACCTTGTATCGAAGTGGGTAGACATAAGGAAGAGAGAGCCCTTCAGTGAAATGATAGGCTCATAAGTAAGTGTTGCTAACACTTCTAGAGAAGTAGTGTTCAAGAGACCCCATCGGTGGACATCCACCTGGGGAAGACTCATTGAACTAAGGTCGGGGAGGATAGTAAAATGTTCCCTTTATTGGGGAAGTTAAGGGAGCTACGCGAGAAATTGCCAGGGCAGCTAGAGATGGAAGTAGTTTGGTTCAGTTAAGACTAGAATAATGTGTCAAGGAACCAGTAGTTGTGGCCAGAGATTGGCAAGTATGTTGGCGGGAATTTCCACCGTAGTTGAGGGTGGGGCATTCCTTATGATAAGATTGAGTAGTATTGTATTAACCCTAGATTTGGGTGTGTAAATCGAGCTTGTGGTAGTATCGATATTATTATAGCGAATGTATCTATATGGCTTCAATAGTAGGGAAGTTCTGTATTTTCATCACTTGTTATAAATCGAGTGTTGATCATTTAAAAGTATATGTGGGGTATGTGCTGCTCATATTATATGTGATATACAAGTGGGTATATTCTTGGATAGGTTGATGAGATAGCAAGCAAATAAATTGCGAGGCTATCCTATTTCTTGTTCAGAGCGGAACTAGTGGTTCTATAATATCTCTCCTGGATACAGGTTGAGACTTTATAGGGATGGTTTACGGTATGTAGGTAGTTTTCATTACTTGTTTCATTTGTTTTGTTTGATTGTTTGTTTGCTTTTCTTGTGTATGATGTTGCCTTATCTCCACAACCAAAAAAGTTAAGTAGTAATGCATTTGAGGGGTTCTTTGTTTGGATTTCGCTTTTGCGAGACGCTCCACGCGTGAACCTTAACGAAGTTGGAAGTGGAGAGATGCTGTATTTTTTTTCTTTTCCTTTCTTTTCTTTCTTTCTGTTGGTTGAGTGCTGGGTTGGAAGGTTTAGCCAAGAATCACGTAAATGAGTGATTAAAGGGCAAAGTTGATGTGCGATATATGAGCACTGTAATAGTTTTTCCTCTGATCGATGTGGGGAAGACTAAGATATGAAACTCAATTTTGAGACTTATGGTTATGCCTTAATGAGAAAGCCATTTCAAAAGATGTATGTATATTGGGATAAAGTAATTGTGGCATCTTACAGAACGTAAATGCCTGATTAGTTAAATTTTCAGTTAATTTGAGATGATAAGACTTAGAAGTGGAAGTAGAAGTGCATTAGTTACGAGTTAGGATTTTAGCGGTCCTGATCATGTGTCTTAGACCGTTACATCTCGATGACCGACGATGCGAGGTAGTAGTGTAACGAGAGTGTTCTTTGCCTTAAAGGAACAGAGGCACTACTTCCTGGGCAGGAAATTGGTATTTTCACAAGCAACAATTTGGAGTTCGTAAAGGACTATCAATTGGATATTCCCTTTCGTTAAGGAAATGCGAATGGGGTAATAGATGCACCGAGGAGAAAACCGTCGGAGAGATTAGTGAGGCATGGAATGCCAAGTGGAACGACCTTGACCAAGAGGACGCTCTAGATAGAGCATTTACGTCCGTGATTGACACTTTCACCTACTGGTGTGAAGACAGTAGTGTTGAAAACCACAGTGAAGTTGGATGAGTGGATAAAGAAGGTTAACGAAATGTCGGAGGGCATACCTTAAATGGGTATGTTGGACTTAAATGAAGTATTTGGGCTCATTGAGCCGCATATTTTTAAGGGCTACGCCAATGCGAATAGAAGTAAGTAGTATTGGGGTTGAGCGATGTAGTGTTGGTGTAGTTATTCCCTGGCAAGGGTATAACGTGATTTGGGAAGAAAGTCAATTTGTGCCGAGATGTGTAGGTATCTCCTTCCGTAGTAGAAAGGTAGGATCGATAGTTCATGAGGAACAATTTTGTGCTATGCAGAGCACGAAGAATATAGACTAAGATCAAATCGTGATGACCTTAGTCCAAGTCCAATGGGGATGCCCCACTGCCAAGGGGTTTGCTAAGAATGATAGAACGATAGTTTAGTATAGTATACCTTTATATGGTTATACGGTATGCCTAAATTTTGAGGGCAAAATTCCCTTCTAAGAGGGGAGTATGTAACAACCCAGTCTTTTGAGTGACTATTTTATATTATTTTGCCCGATGGGCTAATTCTATAAAATAGGGATAGTTGGAGTAAATATTATTTCCCGTGAGATTTAGGGATAATATTTACTATGTTTTGTCTATTTACCGTTATGAGAAGGTAAATAGCACTATATTGTATTTTATTGCGTCGTTATATGTTATGCGACGGTTATGACTCATATTTAATTTGGAACCTAATTAATGAAATAAAAATAATTTTGAACATAAAAATAGTTCACGTTCTGAATGCCAAAATAGGGGGTGCGGTTGTTTTTAGAATGGTCGAGATAGTCAAAATAAGTGCCAAGTTGTATTTTTAAGTTTTGGGCACTTTTGATCGGTTATGACTCAATTATGTGGATACGAGTCATTTTAATGGTGTATTAACACTTAAAAGATGGGATTTTATGTTTAAGACCCGTATAAGTCCTCCCAACCCTTTTATTTCCCTTATCTTATGTTAGAAGCCAAGAGAGAGAGAGAGAGAGAGAGAAGAGAGAAAGCTTGGGAGGAATGGAGAAAAAGAGAGAGAAATGGAGATTTGAGACTGAAATCCGTTGCTACCGGAAGAGAATTCGAGACTACAAACCCGAGGCAAGTTTCTTACTTGATAGATATTGATTTATTGTGATAAATTGCATGTGTAGTTAAGTTTTAGAGTTTTAAACCATAAATGGGTTTTCGTTGATTTTGGTGGTTAAACCCTTAAATATTTGTTTTAATTTGATTTGAGGAGAAAATATTAGTTAGTAATTGTGTAGAAATGATTTGGAACAATCATTGTTGTTAATGTTGGAAGAAATCATGGATTTGAGGGTTTTGGGATTTCAGGGTTTATACAACCCGTAGCCCAAACTTGGGATTTCTATAGGGCCGAATCGATTCGGCGTTAGGGCGAATCGATTCGGATATGGGGAAGGTTACAGGTCTGGGAAAATGAATCGATTCGGGTTGGGACCAAATCGATTCGGCTAAGGCAGAAAGTTAGTTTTACTCACCGAATCGATTCGCTTTTTGGGCGAATCGATTCGCAACCAGGGGCGAATCGATTCGACTTCCTGTTTTTGTGAGATTTTTCCTAGTTTGATTTTAGCCCTTTTCTTTTAGGTTCGAAGTTTAGGAACCTTCCTTTGTGAAGTAATTAAATGCCCTAGAGGGTTATTTTGGGTAGACTAACGTCCTAGGATAAAATGGGATAGTTGGGCTTACCCCGAGGGCTAGTTTATAGTTGTTAATATCCGAATGATATAGGAAGTTAACCTAAAAATAAATTGGAGATAAAATTTTATTGTTGAGACTTTTGGGAGACATTCCTTGAGGGAGACTCGCTTTGATGGTTTATGAAATTGTATGAACTCTTGGAGACTAGTTTGAGGATAATGACACTTCGGGTCTTATGTCATCAATAAAATATTACTTTAAGAATAAGAAATGCGTATTCTAAAATGTGGTACTAAATAAATAAGTACAAATGATTTTGAGAATGTAAAAATGTATGTTTTCAAATGGAAAGGAAAATGATTTTCTTAAATGTTAATTTATGAATACACACCTCTCTAAATCGTTATCTTAAGGGAAGTTCGCGCGTGTGGTGAAACCCCCTGGCTATTGAATGCAGGGTGGATATATCCCTAGGCCATATAAGCATTTATTGTATGTTTCTATGCTGGTGAGGTAATTCTGGGTGTGGTTATGACTCTCCAGCAGGCATATGGCCGCTTCCTGATGTTTCAGTTGGATCCCAAGTTGTCTTAATGATATTCCCTGGAAGATGATATCCATTTAGGGGGGCGCACAGTGGGGAAGTATTATTCCCCATTCGATTTAGAGTTCGTAGCCATTTAGGGGCGCGCACAGGAAATAGTCACTTGATAAAATGAATTTCCATATGTGTATTTCCTAAAGAAAACAGGAATTGTGCCTTTAGATGGTAGATGAATTCTCATTCCGGGAGATATATCCGGAAGAGTAGCATGATACGTATATAAAAGAGATTATGAAGTTAATGATGAATATGTCATATATATTTAAATTAGATGAATATATATATACATTAGTAATGTGCTGAGGGTCTAATGTATCTCGACGACCAGCCTTGCCTAGTAGTAGTGTATCGGGGGGTTCCTTGTTTGGATTTTGCTTTGCGAGACACCCCACGCACGAATAGGGAATAGTGTTGAGACTGGGGAAAAGTTAGCCCTTAGTACTTGGGTTAACTAGAGCATTTTTATTGACATTGCACTAGGTTGTGCTTTTAGAACGAGAGGTGAGAACCTTTATACTATATTGCTAGAGAATTACGCACTTAACTTTCATGCATTTTAGTCACATGGTAATCATATCAAACCGGGACCTGAACCGTCTATATTTCTTTGTTTTTGCATATACTCTTTGTCCGTTAAGGTGATCTACCGCATGGACACCCGTATTGACATCTCCATTCCAGTTGTCATGGAGCTATGGCATATTGCGTATGCTGTAGGGTATTTGTATTAGACGCTTCCTCCCATTGTACTCTAGTTATGTTCAGTTTACTTATTCGGGCGTGTTGCCCACGTTGTGTATTCATTCATTATATTGTGATGCTTGAATTGTAATACTCGGTGTAACTAATTGTATTAGTCTTTTAACCGACAGCTTATTCGGTTATTATTTATTATATTGTCTTTCCGTTACCCGTTGATTTTTTATATCCACCGTTTTTGCAAATTGGATTGTCTAAGTGTTTTTCTTTTATTTAAAATTTTTTAAATTTGATAGTCCATTTTCTAAAATGATTGGTGGTTATCTCATACTATTATTTTTATCGACAGTGATGCTGAGGATGGAAAATCTATGATTCCTTTGATTATTAGAGTACTCGGCTGGCCACCTATTATTTTAGTAGGCGGGTTGTCACAACTCCTATCGTCAACTAGTTCTGACATCTACCCTCAAGATCACTATATATATCTCTTCCACTTCTCGCATCGAATCATTTAAACTATAAAACCAAACTTGCTACTCAGGGTGCCCATACACCCCGTACCCGGGCTCCACTCGCAAAAACATAACTCAGCTGCACTAGCCTCAAATCGTAATATAACTCTCAACAACTTAATCTATAATAGCATACTAAGTATATAAAAAGTTTGAACTTTCCAATGGTTAAACTCTTCTCAATTCCTCACATTCGCTACTTTCATGCGGGGGAGGTATGGCAAGCGAAATCCAAACAAGGAACCGTCCCAATACACTACTGTGTATCTATGTCGGGGATTGAGATCAGTTGTACTAGGATTAATGTTTTATAAAAGATTTTCGAATCATAGATATTTCCCGAAGGCCTATATAACAACATACTATAAAATAATTTCATACATTTCGACACACTAATCAAACACCTTATATACAAGACATAAGGCCCCAATAAATACAATAATCTCACCAACCAACTTGATCACAAAACTAGCACAGCCCTGAGCTGAATTCCCTGCTCAAGAATGGTTTGTTAAACTCTTAACTTCTCAGTTATAAAATTCCTTTACATTACAGCATTTCCACAAAGTGAAGTCCTCCTTTCACTGGAATACTACAATTACCTGCCCTAGCCTATCTATAATACAATAACCTTAGAACCACTACTCAACAAACCTTATCCGTCTGCACTTTCGGAATTTATTGGCATAACTCTCTATTATCTCCTCACGAGACGGTCTATGATCTCAAAAGATGCCATACAAAGGCCACACTTGCTCACTCCTTCCTCGAAGGAAATTATGTACACGCTATGGTTATAGAGGGTAACCATCGTTATACCTTACGTATGATGTTCCTAATACCACATAAAGCATGACCTAAACCCAAAGAAAGGCATTCTACCTTATACTTACATAATCCAATTGTTTAACTTCATCCATGAATCCCTATTCAAAGTCCTCTAATTCTTCCAGGACAATCTTTCTTCCTAAAGCCTATTTCTCCACAAGAGAAACATCTTCCCGAAAATCCTTCCTGACCATCCTGAAGGACAAAGCGCTATCGCGACCCCCGAAAATCCTGCCTAATACCCTGACGTGGCGACGATCTTACTCCACTAGTATTATCTCCTTCAGTCCTACTCAATGAACCCAAGTCTTCGAATTTCTTACTCCCTTCTTAAATGAAGACGATACTCCTAACAATGGGACAATGCCACATACCTTTCATCGGTAAAAGTTAGCAACACTAGATTTCCTAAAAAGTGTTGATGAGTTTCTCACTCTAAACCTCACAAGGACTTCACTATTCGCTTCCTCAGTACTTACCTTATTGATCACAAAATTCTCCATTCAAATCAAATCTCATTCTCACTCGACCACCGTTAAATCACCTTGAGTCCCTGCTAGAAATCTCCTCCTTATCTCCGCCTGAGTCACGGAAAGAAAACACTTCCAATCAAAGCGTACCCAAAATCTATTATGGGTATTTCATCTCTCATTTTGCCCCTTCTTGGACGACATATTCATGGCGACGTCTGAGACGAAAGCAACTGTGTCAGAACGTCGTTCAAATGATTACACCTCGCAGAAGAAGATAAACATAGGGAACACAACAATCCTAATAGTAGGGATCTACATCAAGAACGTTCGCGAAAGAATGCAGAAAACCCGCATAGATCCTAAAGACACTAGAACCTGATGCTCTGATACCATCTGTGACACCCCGCTTAAAATAATAATGGGTGGTCAACCCTATACTAAATTAAAACAGGAATCTCAAATGGATCACTCTTAGCATCAACTGACAAAACTAAAATAAATAAGGCTAACTACCCAAAACTACAAAAGTGAATGCCAAAATTAATTAAAAACATACAATGGATATCAAACCAACAACAGAATGACTATAAACATGAAGAAAGAATATACATGCCCAACATGAAGAAAGAATATACTCTCATAATACGACATAAGTACATACAACACTATACCCGAATAAGATGTCGGGTCACAGACAATACAACAACCAGAAGGGAGAAATGTAAATAGCTACATATAACTCTTGGGTATAAACCCGATACACAACATGAATCCTACTTAGATTTTCAAAGGAATAGAAAATGACTACCATCTAAATCCCGCCACAGTCCGCAACTGCAATGGCTCCCAAGACTCTGGATAGAAAAGCATCAGGTATACATGCGGTGGGACACCTGTGGTAAATAGTATATATACATATAGCAAAAGAGAAATATAAACGGGTCAGAACCCGAGGTGTAAAAATGTTTAGCAAGTGTGTTAACCATGCATAATAAGTATAAATGCACAATTTCATAATTAAACCGGAGTCGCACTCTCGTGAAACCCCCAAACTCACCTCTCAACTACAGCGTGCACCTAATCGTGTCCTGGAACCTTAATTAAGTTTCCCCACCCACTTAAAGACAACTTACCACACCATACGCTCGGCCTATACCCGCATGACCTGCCATCCTAATATAACCCTACAATCCTTTTCATTCTAAACCCACTTAAATATATACACACATATATATACCTTACTAGGCTTCATTGGTTCCAAATATTAACTTAAACTAGTTATAAGTCTTAGTACGTCACACATTAACATTAGGCTTCAATATAAAAGTATATTCTCTAAACAACATACATACAAGTATTAAGGACAAAACTTCTCTCTACTCTCAACATTGCACTACGTTTCATGCGTGGGGCGTCTCGCAAGGTGAAATCCAAACAAGGAACTTCCCGATACACTACTCCTTGACAATGTCAATCGTAGGGATCCATCATGTCATCTACACATATCATACTACTGCAACTACTTAAATAATGAGTATTATATCTAAGAACATAAATGAAATCTCTATCTAACTCCTTGAGGTCGATATAACCGCAATTGTCTCTAAGTAAGATCTTTCGACCCTGATAAATTAGTACACCATCATCACCCAAGATGTACATACTAGCAAATTCATGTCACCTTCACCTATCGGATATATACATATATATACTCTAAATATATATATACAATCACTAATTCCTATAACCACGCATACATAGAATGTACACTTTGCAATACACACAACATAAACGGTTATAGGATGCCAAAGTACTGCACCATGCTATCATCTTTCAGGAATTACTCACTTTCTCCCAGGGTCACCACCTATCGGACTATTATCACACCGCCATGGCGACAAAATCAATCATAACGTATGGGAAGCGATCATAGTTCCTAACCGGTCAAGTGAGAACGACTCATACCCAAGACTTTTCACGCCCAAAAATAAAATTACACAAATAATAATGGACGACTATGAACTGGGGACTATCCAGACCCTGCTCCTCAAGCCAGGGACTCACCCTCATCGCGCAACTTCCCATGATAGCATGTGCTGGGTATGCTCACACAATATGTATATATATCATTCACACCTTATGTATATACCACCAATCACATCATATGTATAGATCATCACACAAGAAATATACATCTGCGCCATATTTATATCCATTTAAATATATATAAGTCTCTATATATAATTGCATACCCTATCTCCAATCATTATTCATCAAGTAAAATAAGCTTTCAATATGTATACAACTCTCATAATACTCACTCTTGTTATGATGCATACTTACTCAAAACATTCTCCCTTATACAATGCCTCACTTAACACATATCTATCCATTTCCCTTATGATATGAATAGTCTTCCAATATATATAACATTAAGGTCACCTAACCAAAGTGTAACCCACGTAATAATCACTATACATCCCGTCTATATCTGAATGCACTTGGATATGTCTAATAATGATCCCGACTATAAGTGTACACATAACTAATAGTCTGCAATCCTCAAGCTCACTCCTAAATTCATTCTATAATCCCATCAATTATTGGAATCCCCATTGTTAAACCCACACAGATATATAACAACTATCCCGAATAAATTTACAACACACCCTATTCTAGTTGATAGTATGCTCCGCTCATTCTCAATTCTGCCTACGGTTAAATTACTCTTATGAACCCTTAATCTTATTTCATTTAAAATTTATTCCTTAAGTTGAACCTTACAAAGGATGCGCGACCACTCTCTCTCGTTGGCCCCTAATCATAACTTAAATGGAATCCTATCGCTTAAGGATTCGGCACAAACATTGGCCTAAATTTCACGTCACACCCTCACCACTCTCTCTCAAAGAGTCTTAAACCTTAATTCATATTTAATCTCACGTATGACCTCTATATAGAACTTCCATCCCTGGTGAGGTTTCCCACTACGTCGATACAACAACTCAAATGCATATGAGCAAAAGTTCCTAAAATAGCTCAATTCGTCCCCAAAATCATATCTTAAGAGAAAATTCCAATAAGTCTCCAAAATGTATCCCTCACATTATACAATAATGTCCCAAATCAATAAACCCAATCGAAGAGGTTCAAAACTCACTCCAGAAAAAACTCACCAAAACAGCCCTGTTTTCGAATTGATTCGGTCTGGTTCGAATCGATTCGGTCTCGAGGGAGAATCGATTCGCCCCATATGCGAATCGATTCGGTCCAAAGGACCTGGGACACTGTCTCAAGCTGAATCAATTCGCCTAGGGTCCGAATCGATTCAGTTATACAGACCTGACACTTTTGCCTTTGCCGAATCGATTCGCTTAGGGGGTTAATCGATTCAGGTGTACAAAACTTTGAAGGTTTCTTCTTCTTCACAAAACCTACGAATTATAAACCCTAAAATCATCCCTTCCAACCCCTAAACCTTCATCAAATCATGATTCTAAGCCAATAAATCAACCCAACTCTGATCCCAACCATCTCTACACCATCAAACCCATATATAAACATCAATTTCAAGATTTAATCTACAAAATCTAGGTTTTGATATTAATACCCAAAATCCAATTCTTTTATCCACAAATTATGAAATGAAATACACAAATGAAATATTTAGCAAGATTAAACACTTACCTCAGAATTGTAGAGGTTGAATCATCCTCGAGATCACATTTGGGCGGTAAATCTCCAAGATTTTTCCTCTCTCTCTTCCTTTCTTCTTCTTTCTTTCTTCCTTTCTCTTTCTCTCTTTCTAAAAGATGAGATTGGCTGATCCGTAAGCCTCTTAAGCCCTTAAAACATAAGTCCCAGTTTTAAATGATAATACACACTTTAAATGACTCGTTTACTCCAATTCGAGCCAAACAAACTTAAAAATATTTTGGAACCGCAATAAATCCCAAGGACAGTCATTTCGACTATCTCGACCCATCCGGGATCAATGGCGCACTCAAAATCGTCATCTGGAATACTTTGTAACGTCCTCAATTTTGTACCTCAATTTCCAAAATTTAAAATTCTCCAATTTAAATAAATTTAATTTCTCTCGAAAATTTAATTTCTCAGTCCCAAAGTCACGGGGTATTACACACTTCCCCCTTACAAAAATTTCGTCCTCAAAATTTATGTTATGGCTAGGACTCCTATCCTCAACTAGTTCTGACATCTACCCTCAAGATCACTATATCTATCTCTTCCACTTCTCGCATCGAATCACTTAAACTATAAAACCAAACTAGCTACTTAGGGTGCCCATACACCCTGTACCCGAGCTCCACTCACAAAAACATAACCCCGCTCCACTAGTCTCAAATCGTAATATAACTCTCAACAACTTAATAAATAATAGCATACTAAGTATATAAAAAGTTTGAACTTTCCAATGGTTGAACTCTTCTCAATTCCTCACATTCGCTACTTTCATGCGGGGGAGGTCTGGCAAGCGAAATCCAAACAAGGAACCGTCCCAATACACTACTGTGTATCTATGTCGGGGATTGAGATCAGTTGTACTAGGATTAATGTTTTATAAAAGATTTTCGAATCATAGATATTTCCCGAAGGCCTATATAACAACATACTATAAAATAATTTCATGCATTTCGACACACCAATCAAACACCTTATATACAAGACATAAGGCCCCAATAAATACAATACTCTCACCAGCCAACTTGATCTCAAAACTAGCACAACCCTGAGCTGAATTCCCTGCTCAACAATGGTCTGCTAAACTCCGAACTTCTCAGTTATACAATTCCTTTACATTACAGCATTGCCACAAAGCGAAGTCCTCCGTTCACTGGAATACTACAATTACCTGCCCTAGCCTATTTATAAGACAATAACCTTAGAACCACTACTCAACAAACCTTATCCGTCTGTACTTTCAGAATTTAATGGCATAACTCTCTACTATCTCCTCACGAGATGGTCTATGATCTCAAAAGATGCCATACAAAGGCCACACTTGCTCACTCCTTCCTCGAAGGAAATTCTGTACACGCTATGGTTATAGCGGGTAACCATCGTTATACCTTATGTATGATGTTCCTAATACCACATAAAGCGTGACCTAAACCCAAAGAAAGGCATTCTACCTTATACTTCCATAATCCAATTGTTTAACTTCATCCATGAATCCATGTTCAAAGTCTTCTACTTCTTCCAGGACAATCTTTCTTTCTAAAGCCTATTTCTCCACAAGAGAAACATCTTCCCGAAAATCCTTCCTGACCATCCTAAAGGATAAAGAACTGTCGCGACCCCCAAAAATTCTGCCTAATACTCTGGTGCGACGACAATCTTACTCCGCTAGTATTATCTCCTTCAATCCTACTCAATGAACACGAGTCTTCGAATTTCTTACTCCCTTCTTACATGAAGACGATACTCCTAACAACGGGACAATGCCACATACCTTTCACCGGTAAAAGTCAACAACACTAGATTTCCTAACAAATGTTGACGAGTTTCTCACTCTAAACCTCCTAAGGACTTCACTATTCGCTTCCTCAATACTTACCTTATCGATAACAAAATTCTCCATTCGAATCAAATCTCCTTCTCACTCGACCACCATTAAATCACCTTGAGTCACCGCTAGAAATCTCCTCCTTATCTTCGCCTTAGTCACGAAAAGAAAACATCTCCAGTCAAAGCATACCCAAAATTTGTTATGGGTATTGCATCTCTCATATTGCCCCTTCCTGGATGACATATTCTTGGCGACATCTGAGATAAAAGAAACTGTGTCATAATGTTGTTTAAATGAGTACAACTCGCAGAAGAATATAAATGTAGGGAACACAACAATCCTAATGATAGGGCTCCACATCAAGAACGTTCGCAAAAGAACGCAAAAAACCTTCACAGATCCTAAAGACACTAGAACCTGATGCTTTGATACCATCTGTGACACCTCGCTTAAAATAATAACGGGTGCCAACCCTATACTAAATTAAAATAGGAATCTCAAATGGATCACTCTTAGCATCAACTGACGAAACTAAAATAAATAAGGCTAACTACCCAAAACTATAAAAGCGAATGCCAAAATTAACTAAATACATACAATGGATATCAAACTAACAACAGAATGACTATAAACATGAATAAAGAATATACATGCCCAACATGAAGAAAGAATATACTCTCATAATACGGCATAAGTACATACAACACTATACCCGAATAATTTGTCCGTTCACAGACAATACAACAACCAGAAGGGAGAAATGTAAACAACTGCACATAACTCTTGGGTATAAACCCAATACACAACATGAATCCTACCTAGATTTTCAAAGGAATATAAATCGACTACTGAAAACGCCCGAAGGCCCCCAATTTTAAATTTTTCAAAAATTTATTTCCTTTTTAAATAGATGCAGAAGCGAGTTGATGGTTCAAACAAATAAACATATTTTAATTTCTTCTACATCAAAATTAAACCAAGTGAAAATAATTAAAACACACACTTATGTTAATTTCATTTAAACACAATTAATTAAACCCAAGTCCTAGAAATTTTCCTAAGTCATGTTTTTCATTTTTAACAAATTAGGCCAAACCAATTTTATCAAATTAAATAAAATGACTTCAATTAAATTTACTAAACACTACCTAATATTTAATTTAGCACCAAATTAAACATGTAGTGATTAAAACCAAAATTTATCTTTAATTACCTAAGCATGCGTTCTAGGTGAGTATAGCAAGATAAAATAAACAATAAATCACTACGCCGCGATGTACGAGGAAAAAACTCACAACGGGAAACAACCTCGGACGGCCCTAGCCTTAACTTCACTAAGTATGGATTTACAAATTACAAGACAGAAAGACTTACAAGACTTGACTCGATCCCTCTCAAGCCCCGACGCTTCTTCTTGTAAATACCTCCGCCTAGTAGATAACCTTGAAGCTCCACCGGAATCTTGGCCTTCACCAATGAGACATAGGTACACCGTCAACCACACATGGTGCCTTTCACCACATGAGAATGCCGTAGCAAAACAAGTTTTTCTTCTTTATGGGATTTAGAAGAAAACCCAAACTTCTCTTCAAATGGATGTAGAGATAAACCGGTGCCAAATACTCCAAGAAAGTATATATATATGGAAGCTTGGAAAACAGAAACTATGGGTGTAAAACTAAAGTGTATAATCAATTTTTCTTGAAAACTTTGACACTTTAAAACATGAACTTTTCCCTTAATCAATTTTTCTCTCAAACTCTCCCTTGGAGATAGTTGTGTATGAAAAATTTAACTTTCCAAAGTTGGTTCCCGCACTTAGATATTCAGTCAAAAGTTAGTGGGGAAAGATAATGGGAAAGTCGGTGAAAACTGTCAAAAACTGCCATTTAACTGTTCCCGCCAAATCTCATTTGAACGAGATTTTCGTTCGAACGAAGTCTCATTCGAACGAGCCTTCTAACGAAGTTCTAGTGTGAACTCTTTGGAAATCTTGTTCGAACAGCCATTTTGTTCGAACGACATTTTGAACGAAGTTCCAGTGGCCAAAATGGGAACTCGTTGGCACACTCATTCGAACGAAAAACTCTTTTCGAACGAAAAACTCGTTCGAACGACCTATCGAACGAACTTCCAGAAAGTTGGAAATTTTCATTTTTAGCCCAAAAACTTTATAAACTTTATTTAAAGTTTTAATTAAATCTTTTGGCAAATAAACAACAGTTTTAATTAAACTTACACCCAATATAAATTGTTCCAAGCTCCTATATATATATATATATATATATATATATATATATATATATATATATATGTAATGCATTCATACCTTGGGAGCATGGAACCACTGTTGATGACGTAGAAACGAGGCACTTAAACTCGGCATTTTGATGAAGCTTTATACACTTGGCCGCTACGTCTTCCACAAACACGTCATAGGCTTGAAGAATGATCAATATACTCTATCCTATGACTCAAACGTTTTTGTCCAGAATTGAGCCAAGACTACAAAGGACTCAATTGGAAATTTGTGTCCTTACATATCCCCCCCTTTGGCTATTCCGGTTCAAAAACCAAACAAAAATCCTAAAGGGCCGTCAAGCTCTACTAGAGTGACAAAAGTCCCACCCAAAATAAAATTACAATGCTTGACTCAACCAACCCAAGGATTAAAATCTTTGCCGGTGAAAGTTTCCACTTAGAATATAATTCCTGCACACTTAAGCAAACACATTACATGCATAGGGAATATCAAAATATTTAATACAAGTAAATTAAGTACTCTCCCTAAAGTAATTCTCTCCCTTTATCAACTATGATCAACTTAGAAAGACGTCTCCCCCTAAGATAAATCTCCCCCAAACTAAGATACGATTATAATAGGTTTAGATACCATTTCTCCCCCGTTTTGTTCAGGAATAGACAAAGGCTAAAGAATTAAAAAAACACTAACTTTTCTCCCCCAATTAAAGCATATACACCCACTAAACTAAGCATAACAAGCTAAAGATGCAATAGCGCATAAAGTGATGAGAACATTAAAGCACATGGGCAACAAAATCATAACTAATCCAACATATACAAACGGATACCAACTAAGATGAAAGAAATAGATACAATATGATATATAAGAAGTAAGCATGTGATATCAACAAAGAATGCAACAAGATGGATACCAATTATGAATTTAAACATAGATGGACTAGAAAGCAAGGCAAAGACTAAAAAAAAATATCATATATATACATACTCTAGATATACCAAAGATGCACACGCATATATATATAGATATAAACACACAAATGACACAAAATAAGATAAGTTTTTCACACTCGTATGGAAAAAATGTGTCATATGGAAACGGAAGTGTAGGGGTGTGAACTAGTAACAATTAAATTTAGACCCAAACACTTAAAACACGTTCACGGAGTTCTCAATTGATTGCAAACTTCATCACATTTGAATATAACCTCATGTGACAATATAGATTGAACTCAATGAACAAACATACACAATGCATACAAGCCTAGCATGTTGATGATTCTACAAACTAATAGAGTCATGACATTGATAGCGCAACTAGGATAATCGGACATTGTGCAAACCATTGATATACCATCCAATCTCCCTCGATAAGCATATATATTTTCAAATGAATATATCAATCAAACATAGGCCTTGGCAACTATTTTTCTTTTTAATGCCATATTATCTGTTTTTAGGCCTTTGGACCACGTATTTCTTTTTGGTCTATTTCAAATGATGGCTTACAGTTGCAAAGGATAATAAATCCTTTCGGAGCCCTTCCCCGTGCACATTTATTTATCATTTTTTATATCTCACAAATCTTACGTGCAACGGATTTTGACATGCACTAGTCCTCCTAGGTCAAAAATATGTAGATGACTAGATTGGTAGGAGAACACCTCAAAAAGCTCAAATATACATATGAAGTTAAATTTCAAAAGAGCTCGTGCATGTGTGAATAGAGGCATATAAAAATAGAATCCATTCAAACAACACAAAATCCAACTACTCCATGTAAGCATGGAAAAGAACATAATAAGGATTGACAATCTAAACCAAAAGTTCTAGCCACATGGGAGCGTAAAAGATGGGATTTAAACACAAGTATATGCCGCATAAAGTGTGTCAAACTAAAATACACAAAAACATGTTTTTGAGTTTTTGACATTTTTAACAAAAAATAAAAATATATACTCAAAAGAAAAACAAAAAGAATTTGAATTTTTCATTAAGCTTAAATTACCAAGAGATAAAAAACCAAATGCTAAACAAAAATCTTTTTGTATTTTTCATTTAATGCAGACATAATGAAGGAAATATAATTCAAAAGATAAACAAAAATCATAATTCTAGCATGTGATTAAGCATGGAGCATAGTCTAGAAAATGACTAAACATGCAAACACCTAGCAATGATATAAAATATAAAGCACAAAAAGTTAGAGTATGCAAACAATTAACACATTCAACCTTTAGATTTAGCAAGAGAGGAAGCATGTGAAAGTAAATAAGAATAAAATACCCTATTTTGCAAAGCTACTAAGTCGGATCTCCTAACCCAAACTAATAATGAGTGACTATCTTGGGGTGTAGAAATCTTGACTACCTTGGTTTCTTTACGGTTGGATTTTCTAGGAACTCATTTAAGATCAAAATAAAATTTCCTAAGATGACCTTTTCGACCACAATAACCACAAGTAAAAACACGTCAAAAATTGGGACCTAAGGATTAATCTCGAAAAGTTTTCCTAGGTGATTCTCTTAAAACATTGGTTTTGGATTTATAAGTTCATTCATTACAAGTATTGAAGCCTAAACCACAAGTGTCATTTTTTATTTGGACTGTGCTTAAGATTTTATCTAGTTTTTCGGACCTACACTCCAAATCAAATTTGACATTACTAGATTCTTTTAATTGTTCTTCTAATTCTAAAATTCAAGACTCTAACAAACCATTTCTCTCTTCAAACTCGAGAAGCTCCTTTTTCAAGGATTCCATTAAACCTCTAAGGCTATCTCTCTCGCCTTTTACATATTCTAGCTTCTCTCGAAGAGATCTCTCTCGTTTCCTAAGGTCTCCCACTAACGTACTCTCATGAACGACCTTGACACGCTCTTTCAAACAAGCTTCTAACTTCAAATTATCTCTTTTTAATTTAATTGATTCTTCGTATAATTCTTGAAAAACATTTTGAAGTTCACTCACATCAACCTCTTCTTCATTTTCACTCTCTTTCTTCTTCACTCTCACTACCATCAAAAACAAGGGAATCATAAACTTTGACCTCGGAAGTATCATGTGTTTGAATATCTTCATGGGAATATTCATTATCGGTGCTCACATGACTAGCCACAAAGTTGGGCTTAGTGGGGGAATTGGGTCCCTCTTCCTTATCGCTGTCACTAAGGGTCTCATTATATGAAATGGGTCGCTTAACCTCTCTCCTTAGTTTAGTGGGGAACTCAGAAGCCCTATGGCCATAACCCTCATAACCAAAACACCTATTTGACTCATCCCTATTTAAATTTTCATTAATAGTTTTAGGGATCCTCTCGACTTTGTCATGCTTAGAATTTTCAAATTTCTTAAAGTCATTTTTAAATTTATCTTTGTTAATTTTAAGAAAATTTCGAAATTTCCTAGCAAACAAGGACATATCTTCTGAGTCACTATCACTCTCGCTCTCTACTACTTGTTTTTCCTCTTTTCGGGCTTTCAAAGCAAAATCCTTTTCAATTTTCTTTTCAATTTTAGAGGGAAACATGTCCATTTCATAGGTTTGTAAATCACCTACGAGCTCTTCTAATTTCGTAGAGGCTAAAGTTGGTAAAGAATTTAAAATGGTCACTTTTGGAATTAATCTATTGGGTAGGGACCTTAAAATTTTCTTTACAACTCGGTTGTCGGGTATTTTCTCTCCCAAGTTAAAAGATGAATTAATAATATCGAAAAGTCTAGCATAAAATTCATCAAAAGTTTCTTTATCGTTCATTTTGATAGTTTCAAACTGAGTGGTGAGGTTTTGGAGTTTCGAAGCTTTAACGACACTAGTACCTTCATGTGTGAGTTGTAAAATATCCCACGCTTCTTTAGCGGTCTCACACGTCATAATGCGTCGGAAATCATTCGGTGTGACAGCGCTAAACAAGGTGTTTAAACCACGGGAATTAAAGTTTGAAAGTTTAAATTCACCCTCACTCCATCTATCGGCCGTTTTGGGAACACATTCATTTTCTACTAAATGAGTTGGTGGAGACCACCCGTTAACTACAGACATCCAAACCCTCTCGTCGATAGATTTAAGTGTCGATTATACGCGCTTTCCAGTACGCGTAATTAGAACCATCGAAAATAGGAAATTTTGAGAATGGGTAAAATTCCATTTTAGCCAAAAATTATTTAAAGGATCTTAATGAAATAATTTATCGCTTTGGCTCTGATACCAATTTGAAAACGCCCGAAGGCCCCCAATTTTAAATTTTTCAAAAATTTATTTCCTTTTTAAATAGATGCGGAAGCGAGTTGATGGTTCAAACAAATAAACAAATTTTAGTTTCTTCTAAATTAAAATTAAACCAAGTGAAAATAATTAAAACACACACTTATGTTAATTTCACTTAAACACAATTAATTTAACCCAAGTCCTAGAAATTTGCCTAAGTCATATTTTTCATTTTTAACAAATTAGGACAAACCAATTTTATCAAATTAAATAAAATGACTTGAATTAAATTAACTAAACATTACCCAATATTTAATTTAGCTTCAAATTAAACATGTAGTGATTAAAACCAAATTTTATCCTGAATTACTTAAGCATGCGTTCTAGGTGAGTATAGTAAGATAAAATAAATAATAAATCACTACGCCGCGATGTACGAGGAAAAAACCCACAACGGGAAATAACCTCAGACGGCCCTAGCCTTAAGTCCACTAAGTATGGATTTACAAATTAAAAGACAGAAAGACTTACAACACTCGACTCGATCCCTCTCAATCCCTGGCGCTTCTTCTTGTAAATACCTCCGCCTAGTAGACAACCCCGAAGCTCCACCGGAATCTTGGCCTTCACCAATGAGACATAGGTACACCGTCAACCACACATGGTGCCTTTCACCACATGATAATGCCGCAGCAAAACAAGCTCTTCTTCTTTATGGGATTTAGAAGCAAACCGAAACTTCTCTTCAAATAGATATATAGATAAACCGGTGCCAAACACTCCAAGCAAAGTATATATATATATATATATATATATATGGAAGCTTGGAAAACAGAAACTATGGGTGTAAAACTAAAGTGTATAATCAATTTTTCTTGAAAACTTTGACATTTTAAAATATGAACTTTTCCCTTAATCAATTTTTCTCTCAAACTCTTTCTTGGAGATAATTGTGTATGAAAAAGTTAACTTTCCAAAGTTGGTTCCCGCACTTAGATATTCAGTCAAAAGTTAGTGGGGAAAGATAATGGGAAAGTGGGTGAAAACTGTCAAAAACTGCCATTTAACCGTTACCACCAAATCTCATTCGAACGAGCCTTCTAACGAAGTTCCAGTGTGAACTCGTTAGAAATATCATTGGAAATCTTGTTCAAACAGCCATTTCATTCGAACGACATTTCGAACGAAGTTCTAGTGGCCAAAATGGGAACTCGTTGGCAAACTCATTCGAACTAAAAACTCGTTCGAACGACATATCGAATGAACTTCCAGAAAGTTGGAAATTTTCATTTTTAGCCCAAAAACTTTATAAAATTTATTTAAAGTTTTAATTAAATCTTCCTGAAAATAAACAACAATTTTAATTAAACCTACACCCAATATAAATTGTTCCAAGATCCTATATATATATATATATATATATATATATATATATATATATATGTAATGCATTCATACCTTGGGAGCATGGAACCACTGCTGATGATGTAAAAACAAGGCACTTAAACTCGGCATTTTGATGAAGCTTCATACACTTGGCTGTTAGGTCTTCAATAAACACGTCATAGGTTTGAAGAATGATCAATATACTCTATCCTATGACTCAAACGTTTTTGTTCGGAATTGAGCCAAAACTACAAAGGACTTAATTGGAAATTTATGTCCTTACAACTACCATCTAAATCCCGCCATAGTCCCCAACTGCAACGGATCCCAAGACTCTGGAGAGAAAAGCATCTGGTATCCATGCGGTGGGACGCCTGTAGTAAATAGTATATATACATATAGCAAAATATAAATATGAACGGGTCGAAGCCCGAGGTGTAAAAATGTTTAGCAAGTGTGTTAACCGTGCATAATAAGTATAAATGCACAATTTCATAATTAAAGTGGAGTCGCACTCTCGTGAAACCCCCAAACTCACCTTTCAACTACAACGCGCACCTAATCATGTCTTGGAACGTGAATTAAGTTACCCCACCCACTTAAGGACAATTTAACCTACCATACGCTCGGCCTATACCCTCATGACCTTCCATCCTAATATAACCCAACAATCCTTTTCATTCTAAACCCACTTAAATATATACATACATATATATATGTATACCTTACTAGGCTTCATTGGTTCCAATTATTAACTTAAACCAGTTATAAGTCTTAGTACGTAACACATTAACATTAGGCTTGAATATAAAAGTTTATTCTCTAAATAACATACATACAAGTATTAAGGACAAAACTTCTCTCTACTCTCAACATTGCACTACGTTTCGTGCGAGGAGCGTCTCGCAAAGTGAAATCCAAACAAGGAACCCCCCGATACACTACTCCTTGACAATGTCGATCGTAGGGACCCATCATGTCATCTACACATAAGATACTACTACATCTACATAAATAATGAGTATTATATCTAAGAACATAAATAAAATCTCTATCTAACTCCTTGAGGTCGATATAACCGTAATTGTCTCTAACTACGATCTTTCGAACCTGATAAATTAGTACACCGTAATCACCCAAGATGTACATACTAGCAAAATCATGTCACCTTCACCTATCAGATACATACATATATATACTCTAAATATATATATATATACAATCATTCATTCCTATAACCACGCATACATAACACACATAATGTACACTTTGCAATACACACAACATAAACGGTTACAGGATGCCAAAATACTTCACCATGCTATCATCTTCCAGTAATTACTCACTTTCTTCCGGGGTCACCACCTATCGGACTATTATCACACCGCCATGGCAACAAAATCAATCATAATGTATGGGAAGCGCTCATAGTTCCTAACCGGTCAAGTGAGAACGACTCATACCCAAGACTTCTCACCCCCAAAAATAAAATCACACAAATAATAATGGACGACTATGACCTGGGGACTACCCACAACCTGCTCCTCAAGCCAGGGCTCACCCTCATCGCGCAACTTCCCATGATAGCATGTGACGGGTATCTTCACACAATATGTATATATATATATCCTTCACATCGTATTTATATACCAGCAATCACATCATATGTATAGATCATCACACAAGAAATATACATTTGCGCCATATTTATATCCATTTAAATATATACAAGTCTCTATATATAATTGCATACCCTATCTCCAAAATTATTCATCAAGTAAAATAAGCTAAAAATATGTATATAACTCTCGTAATACTCACCCTTGTTACGACGCATACTTACTCAAAACATTCTCCCTTATACAGTGCCTCACTTAACACATATTTATCCATTTCCCTTATGATATGAATAGTCTTCCAATATATATAACATTAAGGTCACTAACCCAAATTGTAACCCACGTAATAATCATTATACATCCTGTCTATATCCGAATGCACTTGGATATGTCTAATAATGATCCCGACTATAAGTGTACACATAACTATTAGTCTGGAATCCTCAATCTCACTCCTAAATTCTTTCCATGATCCCATCAATTATTGGAATCCCCATTGTTAATCCCACACAGATATATAACAACTACCCCGACTAGAGTTACAACACACCCTATTCTAGTTGATAGTATGCTCCACTCGTTCTCAATTCCGCCTACGGTTCAATTACTCTTATGAACCCTTAATCTTATTTTACGATTTATTCCTTAAGTTGTACCTTACTAAGGATACGCGACCACTCTCTCTCGTTGGCCCCCAATCATAACTTAAATGGAATCCTTTCGCTATAAGGATTCGGCACAAGCATCGGCCTAAATTTCACATCACACCCTCACCACTCTCTCACAAAGAGTCCTAAACTTTAAGTCATATTTAAGCTCACTTATGACCTCTAGATTGAACTTCCATCCCTGGTGAGGTTTCCCACTACCTCGATACAACAACTCCAATGCATATGAGCATAAGTTCCTAAAATAGCTCAATTCGTCCCCACAATCATATCTTAAGAGAAATTCCCAATTAGTCTCCAAAACATATCCCTCGCATCATATAATAATGTCCCTAATCAATAAACCCAATCGAACAGGATCAAAACTCGCTCCAGAAAAACCTCACCAAAATAGCCCTATTTTCGAATCGATTCGGTCTGGTCTGAATCGATTCGGTCTCAAGGGTGAATCGATTCACCCCATATGCGAATTGATTCGTTCCAAAGGACTTGGGAGGATGTCTCAAGACGAATCGATTCGCCTAGGGTCCAAATAGATTCGGTCATACAGACCTGACACTTTTGCCTTAGCCGAATCGATTCGCTTAGGGGGCGAATCGATTCGGGTCTGCAGAAATTTAAAGGTTTCTTCTTCTTCACAAAACCTACGAATTATAAACCCTAAAATCATCACTTCCAACCCCTAAACCTTCATAAAATCATGATTCTAAGACAATAAATCAACCCAACTCTGATCCTAACCATCTCTACACCATCAAGCCCATATATAAAATCAATTTCAAGATTTAATCTACAAAATCTAGGTTTTGATATCAATACCCAAAATCCAATTCTTTTATCCAAAAATTATGAAATGAAATACATAAATGAAATATTTAGCAAGATTAAACACTTGCCTCATAATTGTAGAGGTTGAATCATCCTCGAGATCGCGTTTGGATCGAAAATCTCCAAGCTTTCTCCTTTCTCTCTTCCTTTCTTCTTCTTTCTTTCTTCCTTTTTCTTTCTCTCTTTCTCACAAATGAGATAGGTTGATCCATAAGACTCTTAAGACCTTAAAACATAAGTCCCAGTTTTAAATGATAATACACATTTTAAATGACTCATTTACTCTAATTTGAGCCAAACTAGCTTAAAAATATTTCGGAACCGAAATAAATCCCAAGGATAGTCATTTTGACTATCTCGACCCTTCCGAAATCAATGGTGCACTCAAAATCGTCATATGGAATACTTTATAACGTCCTCAATTTTGGATCTCAATTTCCAAATTTTAAAATTCTCCAATTTAAATAAATTTTATTTCTCCCGACAATATAATTTATGAGTCCCAAAGTCACGGGGTATTACAGACTGTTGATGCAATGATGAGGCAACTTGTTTATTGTACCCAAGGGATAATTTTGATTAATAATTTAACATTAATGAGCAATTTTTTTTTTGCATCAACTTAGCCTCGAATGATTTAAATTTCTCCTGGAGACTAATGTTTGCGTAAATTTTTATTCGGTGTTCAAAATTATAAATATTAGATTAATGTGTATATGTTTATTATACCCAATATGAGTAAAGAAATATTAGAAGCGTGCCCTAAACTTTTCTTCTTAGCATTTATATCACGATCAGATTATGATTCCACCAAAGTGGTCTAGTCTAATAAACTGTAAATGTTAAATTTATGATAACATGCAATATTATATTTTGGCATGCATTAAGGATTTCATTTCAGTATTTATATCATGATTAGGTTACGATTCAACCAAAGTGGTCTATTCTAATAAATTGTAAATGCTGAATTTTGTGATAACATTCAAATACTATGTCTTGGTTGCTCCAAAGAGTCCGGATATGGTTTTGAGTGCTCGGATAATTAATAATTTCATTATGATTAAGCCATTGTGATTTAGTTGCTCCAAACAGTTCGATTATAATGGTGAAGTTAATATTAAGGGGCAATATGTTTATTTAGTAAGGTTGGTATCGGTTGCTCCAAAGAGTCCATAACCATCCTTAATTTATAATTTTTTGAAAACATTAGTGATTGTTGAAATTATTATACAATCCATAAAATAATTTAATATTCATATAATGGATAGTTTGGTAGCCACCAAAAAATGCTTATGAATATTAAATTTGAAGATAAACGTTGTAGTAATAACTTATTATGCTTATATATGTGAACACATTAATGGGGTATATTTTTTTTATTTCGTCAAGCAAGATAATTTCCCAAAGGAAATTTATTTTGAGTAAATGAAATAAATTTTAAAAATAATTATAAATTCTAATTCTTTTAGTGGATTATAAATCCATGCATGTACTAGACACTCCCAATCATACGGGCGTGTCAAATAGGGTAAGTAAAGTAGAATTTATATAATACACTTTTACCATATATATTCATTTGTGTGTGACTAAATATTGTGGCGACATCAACTTGTTGTATTTAACTTGTTGTCTTGTTGCGTTTGACTTGTTGTTTTATAACGACATGTTCTATGTAGGTCCACTATCCAATGACTATTATAATTCTTCCACTTGGGCCACATAGAGAATTCTAAAATTATAAAATCATAAGAGTGCAAACATGAGTATCAAGATTCATAAGTGACAACCCAAAGATAATCTAATATATTGAATCATCAAAGTAAGTCTAAATTTAAAAGAGCCACAACAAAAAAAAGCTACTTTGAAGTTCAACATTATGATATAGGATCAGAATCATTTTTCTTATATAAGTTTCATAAAAATAATTGTACAAACCACAAAAGATCATACCATAATTAAGGAAAATATATTGTCATATAAACGTAAAGATGTTTTATATACTCGAGAAAAATATTTTGAAAGCTCACTGGAGAGTTTTGAAATGATTCCAAGATAACATAAGAAAAGGAATTCAAGAATTTATCGTTTATTTTATGGTTTGTCTTGTAAGCATCCTCATATCGAATTAGAACCATGTTCCGTAGCACTCTATTTTTTTGAAAAATAAAATAAATTATTTCATTCATATTGAATGATCTATTTTAATTCACACGATAAAGCTTAAAGTATGTATGTTATATAATGGGTACTCATTTTAATCTTTAACATTACGAGATTTTACATAAACTCTATGCTGAATCCGTTTAATAATTCTTCAAGGTTTTAAAAGAGTTTCACGCACTAATTCATTAATAGTGGGATCCTCAAGTAAAACTGAATTATAACGATTTAGCAGTTTTAATTGAAACTTAAATTATTTATGCCATTCTAAGAAGACAGTCTCAAGAACATTAAAGGGGAAAAACATGTAGTTTTACAGAAATAAAGTAATATAAAATTAATGAAATAAATAGCTCACTACATTAATGCTATGAGTTGACAACACGTATAGTAATAACATTTTATAAATGTGGACATTCTTTCGTAATAACTTTGAATATTTATATATATGACTTTGTTGGGTACCATGTTATGTAATTTAGATGAACATACTATCTAGGATAACTTTTCACCACCTAATTGCATAATCTTTTAAAATTTATTTCATTTACTCAAAATAAATTTCCTTTGGAAAATTATCTTGCTTGATGAAATAAAACAAATATACCCCATTAATGTCTTATCATATATAATCATAATAAGTTATTACTACAACTTTTATCTTAAAATTTAATATTCATAATCATTCTTGTTGGGTCACTTTGGTGGCTACCAAACTATCCATTATATGAATATTAAATTATTTTATTGATTGTATAATAATTTCAACAATCACTAATGTTTTCAAAAAATTATAAAGTAAGGACAGTTATGGACTCTTTGGAGCAACCGATACCAACCTTAATAAATAAAGTGGACCTACATAGAACATGCCGTTATAAAACAAGTCAAACGCAACAAGACAACAAGTTAAATGTAACATGTCGATATCGCCACAATATTTAGTCACACACAAATGAATATATATGGAAAAAGTGTATTATATAAATTCTAATTTACTTACCCTATTTGACAGGCCCGTATGATTGGGAGTGTCTAATACATGCATGGATTTATAATCCACTAAAAGAATTAGAATTTATAATTATTTTTACACTTGAAAGAGGGTACAATAATTACTTTCGAAATCGAAAACATCAAATGTCAAATTCTTTAAAGAATAGTGAAATTAGTGGGAGTATCAAATCATCTAATGTGGTTACAAAAGAAGTTAAGATACTCAATTTATTCCTTTAACTTCCAAAGTAATTCTTCTTTTGGTTTATGGATATGAATAGTTTTAAGAAACTCTTAAATGAGTTTGCTATTTTGACTGATTGTGAGATTTATCACAAGAATGCGAATTTGACAGATGAGTAAGAAAATGTTCGATTTTGATAATCAACGATATAAATCTAGACTTATGGCCAAAGTTTTTATTACGAATAGACAAAGGGGCGTAAATAAATATTTTCACCTATATCTTTGAATATTAAAATTTTATAGCTTTAGGAGGTCCTTTTGAGTAAGAGTTACATTTAGTGTGAAAACTCATGAGAGTTTAAGAAAAGAACTTTAGAAGTTGAGAAATCATGATATAAACTTATGTCAGTTTCCCATTAATGGTATTTTAAGAATACTTTATGTATTTTGATTAAGTATATATATATACCTTGAAGTGAGTGGGAGTGAATTTATATATTTCTTGAATTTCTCTTAATAATGAATGATAGATTAGAGAAATAAAATAGTTTAAGAGTATGAAGTAATGAGATGCTTAAAATATTATATGCTCACACTTATGGTAATTGTTCTCTGTTGATTAAGTAGATTTGTTTTGTCGTAGTGACCAATATTATGAAGGAGTGAGAAACAATTAAATATTGTATGTAGCATGCTTTGGGGCTAAAACTTATGGATTATGGTTGTGGAAAATTTATTTTGGGACTTGAAGTTGTCGACACTATTATCAAGTCGCTGAAATATTATGATAATTCCGCTATACTCTTCGTTATGAAGAACTAATAGGTATTTTAAAGACCTAGGCACATTAGAATACAATACCCATATGTGAATGAATAAGTTCAGAAACAATAAGTGACAGTCGAACAAGTCTTAACGCAACATATTCACTAATAAATGGGCTATCACCAAAGGACATTCATGTAACATGCTTAAGATATGAGTCTTGCGTGTAGCCAATTAAGTATAAGTGTTGTATATTGTTTGGCACTTAATTTTTTGACACTATATTTGATATCGATTAAAGTGTATCCTGAACTTTTCGATTTCTGTCTTGTAATATAGGTTTACATGCATGTGAATTGATGAATGTGACAGAAATAGTCTTTTATATAAGACATTATTGGACCATTATTAAATAACCCGATTATAGACCTTGTTGGATGAATTATTACTATTGTGGTACATGAAAGCGATCATGCTCTGAATTAGTATGTGAGCGCCATGATCCGCATTAATGGTTTGTTTGATTAAGGTGTTTATGAAAAACCATTGAAGGATAACTCAAAGATTATTGCGCGCCTTATGATAATTATGGACTAAGTGGGAGAATGTTAGGATGATTTTATAATTCTACATAATATGATCCATAATTAGATTAATACCAAGAGTCACTTTGGTTAATTAAAGGGTAATACAAATACCAAGAGTCAAAATGACTCTTAGTTATCTACCTTGATGGACGGTTAAGATTAAGTGACTATTGGAGATTCGGATCCTGTCCCTGCCTATAAATAAGTGACTGATTTCCATCATTCAGACACATGAAAGACAACATAATGTAATTATAGGATAAGGGAAAGAAATCCAAAGATTTGGGGATACTATTTTGGCTATAGAAGATCCAACTGTTGGAACATGCTAGAGTTGGAGGCACCAATGAAAACCTCTTCACTCGTCAATTCTAATGCTGACTTAGGTATGTTTTCAGCTCTATTTTGGACACATGTGATAGTTATGTAGATTCAGGTCCTATATTTACATAACGATTTATATGTTCATGTATTGTATTATTGATCCATAAAAATTGTTAATTGATTTATTAAATTTAAATCTAACACCAACGTCCCGTTAATTAGTTGTACAGTTGATCAACACGAAGTAACCGAAAATCAAAGACGAACAAAACCATTTTAAATAAATTGAACTAAAAAACTTGACAATTTAATTCAACATGTTAGTTACTTTCACATACATAAACACAAACCCACACAATCTTTCAACATAAACAAATAGTCATAGCCAGAAGACCTGTAAACACCATTAGTGCGCTAATAATCAGAAGCGCACACAATGTTAAATACACAATATGATGAAATATACCATAGTAGAGTATCATGAATGAAGAAAACAATGCTTGACAATAACTGAGTATTCGTGAACACACGTAAGGGCATCTGATTATACACACAAAAATTAACACATTCATGACATGCTCCTATGAATTATTAGGCATAAATGCATTGAAGCAGTTCAAAAGCCTAATATGAATATATTAAGTACACCACATGTTTAGCCCTGATTTCATGCTTCCTAATATCAACTCAACACACGCGTTCTTAGATTTAAACCTCCTCCCAACTCATCTAAATCATAGGTCTTTTTTTTTTTTTTTTTTTTTTTTTTTTCCTCCTCAATTTTTCTTTTTTTTAAATCATAGGTCTCACAGTATAAAAATAAAAAAGAAAATTTCTCTATAAACAATGAAAAAAAAAAATTCATCATAAATAAAGAGAAACGAAAAATAATGACACAAGGGTATTACTATCCTTCATCACCTTATTTTTTTCTTGTTTCTATCGTTGATCCATTACCCATGCTGAGTATGGCAGTGTGAGGGTTGATTACATTCCATTACCAAATATTACAACGTTCAAAAACCTGACATATGAAGATCTCCAATAATGGAAAGAAAAATCTCATATCACAAAAATTATCCATCATTCCAGGAGCGGGAGCCCCCGAGCCAATTTTTTTGGGTTGTTTTTACTTTTTTTTTTGCAATTTTTAATCTTAAAAATATTTGAGGTAGTAATTAACTAAATTTGGATTCCTACTTTGTTGTAGATTTTTTTTATAATATTTCAACATAATACTACCCTAACGAATTGTGTGTTGTCTCCTCTTTTTCGTTTAAAAATTTTCTTCATGACTTTTACATTTACACCAATTACTAATTTTATACACAAATTTCACACTAGCTTTACGCATAAAATTATTCACAAATGTATATAAAAATTTATACACAGTCTAGGGGAATACATAATAAATAATAACTGAGATATAATTTTTACATACATAAAAAATACATGTTCAATCCATGGGTAAAATCTGATCCAGCAACAATTGACTCGATAGAAACCCCATCTGCAACACTGCTATAAAAATCTCCACTTTCCCCGTACAAACCAAAGAATTATTCAACATTCGAATGGCATCACTATGATTTAATCTGAGTGCTAAAGCAGAGTACTCATACGCAGAACTAGACGGGGCATCCAACGACGTCGGACAGTGAGGCAAATCAGTGAGAGGGGAGGTGAGGTGAGGAGAAGGGTAGTAGAGGCTAAGCCTGAGAGAGAGGAGAGGAGAAGAAATGTGCGTGTGTTTGGGAATGAGGTCAGGAGAAGTTAGGGTTTGAGTAATTGGTCCGTGCCTGCGTGCGTTTGAAACGTAAAGTTTATTTATTAATTACACACTTACACCCTCATCTTTGTAAATAATAAGTGAACACCTTTAAGTTTGAATTTTTACCAAAAAAACCCTATATATATATATATATATAAACTGAGGCAGCTGCCCCACCTCGGCCTATGGTGTGTACGCCACTGTCATCATGCGTAGTTTCGTAACAAATAAGGTTGGTTTACATTGTATAGCATTATGTATAGTGATTTGGGTTTATTTATTACTAAACAGCAAAATGTTTTAGTACTGAACACTACAACCTGAACTTGAACTTCACAACTATGAGAAGAAAAAAAAACTTGATTTGATAGTTATTCTAGGAATTAATTGTGTATGTAAGAATCATTGCCCGGATTTTTTTCCTTAAAAATTTGATTTTTTTTTACAATGGAACGGGGATACAAAAGATGAAATCTTCTTTGCGTTAAAGGCCATTATTGTCAAGAGTCTAAAAGATGAATTCGGCACATAAAAACACAAGAGCCAACGATAATTTTTTATGCTTCATTAACATGAGCAATATGATTCCTTAAAAAAATAGATAGTTTTTGCTTAAAATTTGAGGTTTTGAGGGTGTTATAAGTTGAAGATCAATGGATGTGCATAATAAACTTTATTCAAAAATATTAAATAATTTGGAGTTAATCATTTAAGAAGCATTTAAATTCATGACATTTTGTATGAATTGAGTCCATTTCACTTCGTTCGTATTTTCTACACCAAAGGTTGAATCGAGTTGTTTCTTTAGGATTATCGCTTTGAGTTTGTGCATCATTACTACGTATGCCTATGTTGATTTTTTCGTGCATTATGTTAACCTAATTTCATTCCATTTCCATGATTAAGATATTTTCATGTTGGTCCATGGTGTGACTATTTATATTTGTACCTATATGTATATTTATATACCCAAAAAATTCAAAAAATTTACAAAATTAGTTTGTTGATTCATTGCAGTTTCATCGCAAATGCTTCATAGTTTATTCTTTGTGATGATATCTCATATTCGGATTCTCGTGATGCTAACATTTCATGATTAGCTTCTGACCCTTTGTCTATTACAAACAAAAAGGGGGAGAACATATTAAGGGGGAGTTTGGATTTTTGTTTTCTTTAAACTCCATACGTCACAATATTCTTTTTGCTTTATGTATGTAGGTCTTTTCCTCTTTAATGATTTCATAGACTACACGATGAAGAATTTCAGTTGAGAATAATGTCATGAGTATCTTTTCCTTTTTGGGTGTGGGAGGGCATTAATTGAACTTGTGTTAGGAGTTATTTATTTTTTATTTGTGCTTTATACTGGAATAGACAAAGGAGGATATTTGTAAGAGCAAGATTATATTGTTCATTATGTTTTTAAGTTTGGGTATCCTGTTACACCCCACTTCACTATTATGTAAATTCTCCAGACTTCATGTGAAGACGAGTTAGCGACCGAACGCAACAATCAAAGATCAATTATAGATACATTTTTTTAGAGAATGTATATGGGCTTGTTTCTGGGTAATATTTTTATTCGGGACAGAGTTTTAAAACTTAAAGTTTTTTTCCAAAATAATTTTAAATATTTGTTGAATTTTTTTTAAATTCATTAGAATGACAATGGATGTTATTCGGACGAGTTCATATACCTCATTAGAACAGCTTCAAACTTCATTTGAGAGAGATTGATTTTTATGACTTTTGGAATGCTCTAGACCTCGTTGTACGATTGTTTTATGTGTGTTCAAACGAGAAAGGGTACTTCGTTCGAACGAGATGTACCTTCCGTCAAACGAGTCAGTGAAAATTTATTTTTACCTAATTTCAAATGCAATATTTCATGACTATCGCTTGGATATTTTTCTCCCTATATATAGAGATGCGAACCTACATTTGAAACCAAGCCTTTTAGCCATTTTTTTATAATCAACAACTTTTAGTTTTTCAAACCAAACCCCTTAGACGATTTAAGATCACTCCACCAAACTAAAAAGAACACAATCCATGTTCATAATCTTGTCAAGTTAACTATTCACGGCTGAAGATAGGAATGCGGTTTCCTAAGGCTAATCGGTGGATACTGAGTTAATTGGATATTATTGTAGGGTGTTATTGGATTTTCACCACTTTTTTTCTATAACTTGGAAGGAAGATGTGGGGACCTAAATAATTAATTAGGCCCAATTGAAGGTCGACCGACCAAGCCCAGCAAAATGTGGGACACGTCCGACCAAATTACTCAAAGAAATCAACAAGCACATTTATCACGTGGATAAATACGAACAGTTATCATGTCAATATTTATAGGGTCAATCGATTACCAATAATCTCGAATGGGATATTCAAGAGTCACAATACGAGATAATATGGGGGAGATCCTTGTACAACTCCATCATTTTACACTACTATAAATGTGACTCTCACACTAGGATCAAGGGGGATGTAATTTGGATCTTGAGAGAACTTAATAAAAAAAACAGTGACCCCTCTATGGATGTAGACAATTTGTCAAAACACATATATTCTAATGTTATGATTGGCATCTCTTTATTTCGTTCCTTAATTGCTTTCTGAATCTATTATTTATTGCGATTAAGTTGTACTCATAATTGGCATCGTCTGTGGGTATGATTTTCTTTTCCACTAAAGCAATCCTCACAAAGAACAACCACGATATCTCAACATCCAAATAATGGACCAAATAGTACACCGAACCGTGCACTTTAACTTAGAGATGTCCTGATTTAGCTCCACTGAGAGTCAGGTCTGAAGTTCATCAGGAGAATCCAAGGTTTCACACAGAGCGACCGCCATCTGAAGAATGCCACGAGCAGTCTAGGTCTACCCAGATCTCACGACTGACTGACGCTTATAAAGTAAGACTCCAACAGTAAGACGAGGCATCTCGACTCTAATTGGGAGAGAATACCCACCTTCAACGGCAACTAGGGGAAGTGGAGAAATAACTTCACCGCGATCATAAATGTCATGCTCAAACGCCCAGCCCTCGGGCGAGCAAGACTCGTAGCAGAGGAAGGAGTGCCAAGCACAACCAGGAACGTTTAGAGCATGGAATTCATCAAAGAAGGCGCCATAGGTACAACGAAGGGCAGAAGGATAACATACAAACTCTGGTTCAAAAGGTGATGGAAACACCCTATTAATCGAGGGGCAAGGTCCACAAAGGAGATGGCAAGTAGAGCTCTCATCACTCAGATGAAATATCCCTTCTCAAGGATTATTGAATAAGAGGATTCCCTAGAGAAGTTTACAACCCCCCGAGTTAAGATTTATGATGGTAAGATCGATACCATTGACCATGTTAGGCAGTACAAACAGGCTATAACTCCCTGTAGTCATAACAACGTGTTGATGTGTCGTATTTTCCCTTTTAGTCTATGATATGTCACCCAAAAACGACTTTGTAACACCCCATAATTCTGTGGATATAGAATTTAATTAATGTGGTGATAAAGGATTTAAATAATCGGGAGGAATTAATTAATTTAGTGAATTGATATTTAATTAATTCATGTTATTTTTAAAATTTACATGTGTCAAGGTTGGAGAATTTTAGTAAAGGAATTTGGATGACAATTATGAGTGCACAGTTGATTCTGAATAGGCCGAGATAGCCGAAAAAGAGTACCCGGGGTAGTAATTGGGTCTCGGGGTATTTTTACGCATAATCGGGCTCACACGGGGGTGTTCGGGTCATTTGGTCTTGGCTCATAGGCTTAAATTCGGGATTAACTACATAAAACCTACATTAGGGAGTTTTTGGCAGACACGACTTAAAAAAAATCCCAGTTTTGCAGAGGAGAAAACAGAGAGAAATAGGGGGGTCTTCTGGGAACCAAATCAACAAGAGGGGTTTGTTCTTCGTCAAATTTTCATCTACATCAAAGAAAATCAGACCCTATGAATTTATCCAGGAAAGTGGTTAACTTTCCTTCAATTTAAATTGTTATCTTTCGATTCATATCATGGCGGGTGTAATTAGAATTCATTTTGGGTGGGTATTACATGAAAATGGGGTTTTGAATGATTGACCTGTGTTGTGTAGATTAAAGACTAAATTGATGATAAAATGGGATTTCATGATGTAGGAATCTGAACTATGTGGATAGTCCAGTTGTTGTTGTCGATAATTTTGGATTTTTTATTCGAATTGGAGAAAAACGATATAACAAGAAAAGGTAAAACAAAACGCCTCAGATAATGATACTTGTTGATGTTAATTAATGATGTTAAAGGAATTATTTATGATTAGAACATGTTTACATAAGGATTTACTGTTGGGAGTGTTAGAATGAAGTTTTTGGTTGCAACTACAAACCTTGAAGATTTGTTAATGGAGGAAGTGATAAAGCAGGAAGAAGAAGGGAAAGAAAACCCAGCAAGTGGTTCGAACGACCTGGGGCGTCGTTCGAACGATGCTATAAAATCCCAGCCAATTTTTCTCTTTTTTGGGGGGTCGGAGGTGTTGGGGACTTGAGGGATAAATGTGATGCAATTTTGTTCTCTCAGGCTCGAGGACCTAAAGGGGTGAATACCAACAATATTGAGGGAAGATGAAAATATGAGAATTATTCATGGAATTTTTAGTACTAAATTCAAAAGGAAAATACAGGCTAAGTTAGGGAGTCTTGGCATTTTGGTTGAGTGACACTACTTTGATAAATTAATGGAGGTGAAATTAATTTAATTAAGGGTCGGAGGTTTGACTTGGATATTTTTAGGCTAGTGCGACGGGAAATAGTCATGGAGTAGCCGGTTTAATTTCTTATAAATATAGATAATAAATTATCAAACAATAAAGTCTATCAGGAGTGTTAAACCTTAATAGTAGGACTTTGTGTAATAAATTCTAAAGGGTGGTGATACGGACCAAGTGAGTAGGCATGGGTATTGTAATTGGATGACATTACTTTAATAGAAAAATAATTATTATTGGATTAATTAAATTACAAGTCGGGATATAGACTTGGGTATTTTTGGGCTAGTGCCATGGGTGTTAGGCACAGGTTAGCTAGACTTTTATTAAATATATGTATACAATTAGTGTGATAGTATATATATATATATATATATATATATATATATATATATATATATATATATATATATATATATATATATATTTGTGTGCTTTATAATTATCGGTGTGAATGATATTTATAGGAATACATACCCCTCTAGTGCTATCATCGGAGGTTGCGTGATATGGGTGAATCCCCTGGCTTGAGCAGCAGGGAGAGTATGATCCCCAAGTCATAGAGTCCAGTATTTATATATTGTGATTCTTTTCGGGGTGAGACGTCTTGGGTATCATTCAGTCTCACACCCTGGGAACTATGATCGCCTCCATTATGGTTATTATTATATGTTTCTCAAGCTCGACAGTGATTCTGACTTGAGGTAGTCAGGTTAGAGAGAGCAGTCCTGGAACATGATAGCATTTTAGGGAAAGCATCTGATGAGTTATTACTCGAGAATGGATGGTTATTATTCTTGGCATGTGTGTGAATGTTGTAGTATAGTAGTACGTATATAATATGAGTAGATAATTATAAACGGGATTAATACATAAGTGTGGATGTATTTCTTATATAACTAGTGTGAAAGTTATATGATTTAAAAAGGGGTTTCTTACATAACTAGTGTCAAAGTTACATGAATTAAAAAGGGAATTTCCTATATAACTAGTGTGAGAATTATATGAATTAATATAGTTAAAAAGATTAATAAGTTAATGAGGAAATAACTTAATAATCAAATTAAGAGTACTCAGGTTAGAGTAGTGTGATAGAAAGAGGTGTGATATGGATAGTTAGGTGGGGTAACTTATTTAGGAAGGTAGAATGCAAGAGTTAGGTGTGCACATTAGATGAGGGGTTAGTTATACCTCAAGAGAGTGCGACACTAGCTTAAATATAAAACGTGTGCATGCATATTTAATTATGGAAATTTAACTACTTGTTAAATAATTTCAAAATTCTTTACTTGGGCTATGTCAAAATATTTTTCAAAACATTTTAGGTGTCCAGCCACATGGACGCCAGTTTGAGGATTCTATCCAGAGATGCGCAGCTGCAGCTCATGTGGAAGTTGCAGGACCTAGCTATAGACGCTTCATTCATTTATACCTAGTTTAGGATCTTTACTTAAGTAGTCATTTGGGAATGTTGCCCTCAGATTTAGTATTCAATAATGTATTTGACCTTGTGTATCCAGGTTATTGTTTCAGTTTACTGTTGTATTTTATTGTTGAACCAATAGTTGATTCATTCATCTTTATTATGTTATTCTTCTGTGTTGGATTTAGTTATCAGTGTGTTGATGGTTTAATTATTATTTATTTTCGCATGTTGTTTATTAATGAAAGATAAAATTTGGCACCAGTCTAATTAAATTACTAGGTGGTTAGTAACTTTAAACAAATATTTTTGACAGTGATGCTAAGAATGAGCCATATGAGACCAATGTTTTATTTTGATCATGGGCAAGCCACCCGGTATTTTAGTGGGCGGGGTGTCACATATGGTATCAGAGCATCAGGTTCTAGAGTCCTTAGGAATTGTGCAGCTTATTACATTTCAGCGCAGCGTTCTTTGATATAGAGACTCATTATAGGATTGGTGTATTCCTTCACGTATGCGACTTACGTTATCTTACTATTAAGTATAGTCAATGCGATTACGAGCTCAGGTGGGGTTCATACACTGATCGATTTTGGACGATCAGCGAGGTCCATTAAAAGGGTTGCAGGGAGAGAGGCTCAGTAGAAGCCATGAAATATTTAGGAAACGGTGACCACGATAGAAGTCACCATGGTTATTATTCAGGCAGGTGACGTTGGGACAATCTAGGACGTAGTAGTTTCCATAATCATCATCATAAAAAGCGGTGGTGAAAATTTTGACTCAACCAGGGTAGTCGTTAAAAGGGGAGTCGAAGGAACTATCCGAAGAGCCATTCATAAGGATTCAAAGGAGAGAGGGAGTGTGATGGGTCACTCGAAGAAGAAAATCCAATGGCAATTATGTAGGGTGGAGTGCAGTGGCACCCAGGATTAAATTTTAGGAAAAAATTTCCGCTTATTGGGGCGGTGTTTGTAGTGATGGGAGTCATCCACCATAACTATGGAGAGATACCATGAATAACAAGGAATTTGGGGTGCGGCCTGACTGCAAATCCTCCCATTAGCTGTTTAAATGGGGAGGCAAAGGAAATTTTAATACTTATTTCAAAAGGGTCGTATAATGGTCAGTCATGAAGGAGAGTTGACGTGTTTAGTGAACTTTGTACCCGACGAGGTGGATACGGAGAATCAAAAAGGTCCTTAAGTTAATGATGGACTCATGATAAAATATACAATCGTGGATGGGGAAATCGAGATAGAACAACTAGTACCATTGTCGTTAATGCCATAAGTTTAAAATTTGATATTAGCGCTTCGTGAGAAGGGAGCCAAGAGAGCTGGAGAATATAACCGAAGGGCAAGGTTGAATTTAACAGTGATAGTGAGGCACCACTGGGGGGTATACCATAAAAGGACCCATTTTAATGATTGAGATCAATAGAATTCCTACCAGGTGATGGTGGATTCATTCAGGGTCATGTTTGCTAGTAACGAGTCCCATAGGGTCTGCGGAGCCAAAGGGACAATGGGAATAGCAGTCAGGGTCAATACTACTAAGTTCGTGAGAAGATCAACCCCGATATGGACAATGGGGCCAGTGAAAGGGTAATGACACAGAGGAGTGTCTTATGTGTAAAAGGTAGGAACACATGTGTGAATATTATCCATAGTGAATTGGGGGACAAGAACGGGATGACCAGTAAGAGCAACAATTATAATAAGTTTTTGGTTTGGTTGAGATGAGGGTGTTATGTCCAGGAACCATTTGAACCGTGAGTGTTATTGGCAATTAAAAGGATGAGTTCTATCCACAGATGATTGGGGTCTATTTTGTGTGACACGAGCGAGTCACAATAATTTATTAGTACTAGATTTGCATAAGAAACGAGTTTAGTAGAGGTGTCGTTAATACTACTATAGTAATATCTATGCACTGTTTAGTTAGCGGGGCTATCTTTAGTTCCATCTGCAGGGGAGAAGGTGTGTACACTGAGAGGATATATTTTATAAGGATATAGCTCATTTTGAGAGGTGATATTCGAGGTATGGTTTTTATCCTGGGTACGGACTGTTAAGCGATGGTGGGCGATTACAACAAGACTATCATGTTCGCTATTCCGGGATAGGATCTATACTTTTACGATGTCACACTTGAAAGTGGGTCAAGCTCACAGCGATATTTTATTGAAATAGACTTCAAAAAGTAAAGTTGTCTAGTTATATTAGATCCCGGTGCATGAGGACTTTCAATGATGTGATTCAGGGTATAGCGGGTTCACCATTGAGCGAAGTGTTTTTAGCTCATTGTTGTTTACATGCTGAGAACTTAGTGATAGTGAGAGCATCGTATCGTGTGACGCCTTGAGAGACATACCTATATTGATGTCATCAAAGATGGGTTATTCCCACAAAAAATATGGATGCAATGGGGATCAAAAGGAGGTCCCCATGCTTTTATGTTCAAGAGGAGGGGATCTATCATAGGGGGTATTTCAACAGGCTTGTTACATGTATCACAAGCGAGGAAGTAGAAGAAGTCCTAAAGCTAGCCCATGAGCCACCTCATATTGGGGGAGCCAGGCTACATGATGAACTCATGACATTGGGATACTATTAGCCAACTATGGAGAAGGATTTGGGTGAGTTCGTTCAAAAGTGCAAAGCATACCAACTGCATAGGAATATGATCCATGATACTTCAATGGATCTTCACTCATTGATTACTCTCTATCCATTCCATAATTGGTCGTTTGACCTGGTAAGGGCAATCAATCCATCTTCGAGGGGCAATATATGGATACTTATAGCAACAGAGTGTTTCACAAAGTGGAAAGAGGCAATATTATTAAAGAGAGAAACATCAGAGGTGGTGGCACAATTCATTAGAGAATACATAATTTGTCATTTTGAAATTTCCAAGTTTATTTTATCTAATAATGGAACTCATTTTATCAACAAAGAGGTGACCTTGCCCACAAAAAAATAATCAAGCATACACCACACCTTAATGGTAGCCTACCCTAAGGATAATGGTCAAGTTGAATTAATGAACAATACCTTAGTCAATATTTTGGTCAAGAAGATCGAAGACTTCCCAGTAGCTTGGGACGAAAAAATTCCAGTAGTATTATGGGCTTATCGAATGACCAAGAAGAAGCCAAATGGCTATACACCTTTCTCGTTGGTCTATGGAACGGAAGCCTTTTTGCCAATGGAACTAGAAGTCCCCTCTTCTAGATATGCCTTATGAAGCAGCATGCTCTAAATACTATGATAATTTGGTAAGGCTAAGAAAGTTTGTGTAAGGGGACTTAGTGTTTAAAGTAGTTGTGAGGCAAATCAGAGGGCTCCCACTGCCCAAATCTGATGTTAACTGTGAGGGGCCATTTTTTGTGAAAGAGACACATGACTCGGGCTATTGCTCAATCTCAGAAATAGAAGAAGATAAACCTTTCAAGATTAACAACAAGTGGCTAAAATTTTATCATGTTTAAGAATTGGCTTAGGCCAATTTGAGTTTTATCTCACAGTTAATCATTGTATATATTTTTTTCTTTTTTCTTTGTCCTTTGTTATTTAAGGGAGAAATGTAAATAATTGTTGCAAAAGTTTAAATATACCACAAGTGGTATAAGCAATACATAGTAACATTATGAGAACAAAAAATTTGAAAGTGATAAAATATTGAATGCAATGGAGTGAGAAAATGGATTTCTTTCATATATTTACCTTAGCCAAAAAAAATTACAAGTATTGGGAACTAATACCCAGGAGTATATGAAAAATATATATATAAAAAAGAGATAAAAAAGACCTTAGCTAATGAGGAACCATAAGTTTGGGGAAGAGAAGAAGTCCCCACACAAAGAAGAGGAAGCTTGGAGGCATTAATGTTGACATGCCAAAGATGTTTGAAGTCTCATTTAAACTTGGTCAGGTATGTTAATAATGTCCTCTCGCTCGCTCAAAGTTTTGGCCAGAGCCTCTTCAGCAAACCTGATCCTCTGATTTATAATCTCAACCGAGGGGTCAATATATTTTAACCTAGATTCCTCTACACATTGATCCTCCACGTGCTTCATGTAAAGATCCCTATAGCTCTATAAGCGAGCATCCTTCAGCAACTTCAAGTGATTGATGAGCCATCCAAAGTTGAACCCATCTTTGGATAGATCCCTCGGGCAGCTAAGATGTTGATTTTTTAGGACCGATCCAAGTTAGAAGTTAGTGTGTTTATAATTTTTGCAAAAATAGTTACCACTCTTTGGAGCCTATAACTCATTATGACACGATTGCTCCTAAGGCATTCAAGGTAAAAATTCTTTGGGTATTGACTAATTAGCTACTTAATGATAGTTTTGTGAAATCCCTGGATGAAGGGAGACTACTGAAGAACGTGGAGGCAAAACTCATAAGGAGCCACACTAAGCAGAGAGACCTTATACCTAGATTCACTATTTGCAGGGACATTGATCGTGGAGCCACTATCACTGTCACTTGATGATTCGGCTAGAGCATAGGCCTATGGAGTTACAATGGCATCGAGTGAGGGAGCATGATGATTCTTCTCTAGAATAGGAGTAGGCTCCCTCATAGCCTGCAGAGATTAAATCAAAGAGTTAAAATCTTAACAAGTGTATTTTGTTGCTAAGTCACCAAGTAGGTGTGAGATTTTGAGTTAACAAAAATCTTAGCAAGATAATATGTTAAGTAACCAAGCAGGTGTTGAGTTAAAAAAAATCTCATCAAGTGTGTTACATTGCTAAGTTACCAAGCATGTTTGAGATTTTGAGTTAAAAAAAATCTTATCAAGCTATTGCTAATTTCTAAGTCACCAAGAAGGTGTAAGATGTGTTTTGTCTTTTTGAAATGCAGGTGAATTGTAACAAAGAAAATATATATATATATATATACATATATATATATATAAGTTTAAAAAAGGTAGAGCATACCTCAGGTATATATATATAAGGAAGACCAATCATTAAAGAATGGGGAGCATGAGGTAGTTGGACAACACATTCTTCAATAACCGCACTTATGGGAGGAGATTATCCAGGTGATTGTCGTTCATAAAAAGAGTAAATAAAATTTGGAAAAGCGTCAAAATCAAGAAATTCAAATAGAAACAAAAGAGAGAGAGTTGCATTTACTAAACATAGTTACCTCTTGAACCAGAGAAGGAGGTGGAGTTAGTACTATTTGAGTTACCTCAATACCTGCCTACTCCTTTACAGGACTATCGTCCAAGATGATTTGCTCAGAGGCACCAGAAGGGGGAGTAGATGAACTAGGGGGTTGAAGGCAGGGTGGTTACATGTACTTCATAAGCACGTTTCCTCACAGACTTTATACCCAATCACTTTTTCGTTGAGGCTGGGCAACAGTTGAAGGGGCGTGGATTTTCTTCGATGTCCAAGTTCGTGAACTTGTTCCCCAGCAACTTTGTGATGTAGAAACTATGGGGAAAGGAGGGCAGAGGTATTAAAGGTGTTAGGGGTTAACCTCCCTAAACGCATGCAAAACACGATCAGCTTTGATGCAACACTGCTTAGCCAATGCCTCATTTATAGGACCAGCAGTCGTATGAGGGATGTTCCTAACCAGTGAGGGGCAGCAGAAGTTGACTTAGACTTGGTGTATTTGATAATTTTGATTGACTTAGGTTTTTTCAGGGCTGGTTGGGAAGCCCCCTCACTGGTTGGATCTTCATGAGGAGTGGGGGTGGCAGGTTATTGGGGTTATGATCTTTCTTTTTTACCTTTTGAGGAACATCACTCATTGAGGCATGAGGGGGAATCTCAGTTGGGGGATCCTTTTGGGTGGTTCTTATAGGGAACTTAACCCCTAGCACAGAGTTATTTTTTAGACCAAGCTTATTGTTGGGAAATTTTTGGACTTGGGGGTAAATAGAAGGACTTTGAATGAAGTCCTTAATTATAAACATGTGTGTGGGCCAATAATGCATCAAAAATTTACAAATCACATCACCTTTTCTTTTGAGACTAGGGATTGTGAGCTTGCCACTAAGGTACTCACATAGCACTGAAGTAGCAGCTACTGTGTAGTTTGAGCAAGCTTGGGAGAAGGTTTTATTATCATGATAACTCTAAAAATCTGGATAATGGGCACCTTGATCATACCTAAACTAGTGAGAACACGTCTTTGGGTTGTAGTGCTCAGAAGTGGATCCCCACTCTTTAGAGGAAGGGAAGAAGCCAAGGGTTAACATGAGTACAACAGCAAGGGAAGGATATTCTAAAATCATGTCCTCCGTTACGTCTTCAACTTTGTGAGGGTTTTGAAGGAATAAAGACAAAGTGTGAGCAAAATACTCCTCACTATAGGTCCTGGGATGAAAGAGGAGTATTGATTAATCACAGTGAGTATGTCCTTATGGATTTGTTTTCTATTCTAACGTAAAAGGCGATAAGGCTCGACTGAAGGCATTGACAGGCAGAGGAAACTTAGCAGTGGAAATATCTGGGAATCTTGTATAAAGAAAACCAGACAAAAGAAGAGCATTGGCAAAGCTAGCCATGTTATACCTACTCTACAAACACACCATATCCAAGTGTGTCATATCAAGCCAAGTGTAGAGATAACCCAAGGCTAAAGGAACTAGAGGAAGCTTGACTCCCTTCACTAGCCTTAAAGAAATATTAATGAGATCCATCATTGGCTAGTCATTTATCTTCCCATGCAGGTAGAAGCATAAAAGAGCACAAAGAATGTAGGCAGACAACTCTAAATGGGAGCTTCTTCCCTCCCCATAAGTAACTTCGACTAAGAACCCTTCTTCCAAAGGAAGCATGTGGAAGAATTAGTTAATCAAAAGGGTAAAAGTGGCTTTGTTAGAACCACTAACACAGCTGTGACTGATTTTCTCCAATTACGAGCAGGAAGCAATCTCCTATTATCCAAAGCTTCATCGGAGTAAGATGAAGCCCTAATGGGCTCAAGCCCCAATAACGCACAAACATCTTCCAATGTGATTATAAACTCACCCCAAGCAGCGATGAAGGTGGGGGAAATAATATTCCATTGAGAAACCAATATTTGCAATGCAGCGTTGTGCTTGGACAGAGTAAATATAATACCCGTGATTTTTGGACTCAAAATTTAAATTATTTTTGGGAGAAATAGTATTTATTTAAATTGGAGAATTTTAAATTTGGCAATTAAGGCCAAAATTTGAGGAGGTTAGAAAGTATTTTGAATGACGATTCTGAGTGTGCGATTGATCTCGGATGGGTTGAGATAGTCAAAATGACTGTACTTGGGTCTTATTTCGGTTCCGAAATATTTTAAGTTCATTTGACTCGAATTGGAGTAACCAAGTAATTTAAAGTGTGTATTATAATTTAAAGTTGGGTATTTTGGCGATAAGGCTTATTAAGCCTACGTGAGATAATAATCTCATTTGTGAGAGTTAGAAAGCTCTAAAGAAAGAGAGAGAAGAGGAAAGAAAGAAGAGAAAGAGAAGAAAAGCTTGGGAATTCCGGGCAATACGCGATTTCGAGGAAGATTCAACCTCTACAACTTTTAGTTAAGTGATTAAACTTGCAAAATAATTTATGTGTGTCATTTATTTCATGATTTGTGGATAAAAATATGGATTTTGAGTTAATATGTTAAAACCTAGATTTTAGGTTAAATCTTGAAATTGATAGTTATATATGAATTTGAGGTTGGATAAATAGTTGGGTTGAGTTATATAATGAGTTTTGATCTTAGAAACATATTTGGGTTGAAGAATGATGGAGATAAGGTGATATATTTTATTTTTGGAATTTTGGGTTTTGTAGACACCTTATTCTGTTACCCCCTAACTCTCCTTAGGTCCCTAGTACCTCCACTCATCACTGTAAACCCAGGTCATGTCCCGAGCATTGACCTGGAAGCCATCGAGCACTTCCCGGCTCAGTTTGACCCAAAAGTCAAACTCCTTGTCACGATTAATACTCAATGAATCTTTGAAGGGCACTGAATAACCTTTCCAATGGTCTCCCCCGTGCGCGATTCCGACTTACCATGCGGACGAACGATCCATTTGCGTCCGAAACTCGACCTAGAGGCCACCGGGCGCTTCCAGGATCTGTTTGACCTAAGTTAACTCTTCAGCTAGACCGAGGCTAAATGAATCTTCGAAGGGCACTGAATACCCTTTCCAACGGTCCGTCCCGTGCGCAATTCCGACTTTCCATGCGGACGAACGATCTGTTTGACTCCGAGAGATCATCGAAGGCTTCTCGGGACTATTCGACCAAAGTCAAATCCCCGAACCGGGTCAAACTCTTTGTAATGTCGAAGTGCATCTCCTAACCTTTCTAATGGTCTGTCCCATCCGCAATTCAGACTTACCATGCGGACGAACGATCCATTTGCTTCCGAACGATTCCCCGTCCAGCGGACCGACAAACTCTTCCGAGCCACATTTGACCCAAAGTCAACTCCCAAACTCGGGAGGGGTCCAAAGGACTTTCGAAGGTATCTGAAATACCTTTCTAACGGTATGCCCCGTACACAATTCTGACCAACGATTTGCCCTCGGCGGCCAATTTTCCTAAAAAGCCTGAGGCGCACTGCCAAATGGCAGGTCCCAGACCCTGCCTATCGGCACCTACCGATAGGTAGTGCCATGGCAATGCCGATCGGTAGACCCCTGGTCCTATAAAAAGGAGGCCTTGGCCTCATTTGCAGGGAGAGCTTAGATCAGAAGCAAACCACTCTCAACGAATCCCAGAAACCTCTCTCGAAAGCAGCGTGATTTCAACTTCCAAATCCTCCTTTTACCCCCACTCTCCATCATCCCTTTCATCAAACTTGATGAATTAACCACTCTCCATCATCATCCAACTGCAAGGGCTGCTTCTCAACTTTCAAGACCAAGCTCAAAGTGTCCAAGAAGGTCCATCTCTCTCACCTTTCTCTTCAAATCTTCTTAAATTTGCAATAACTTGTTTTATTACTTAATCGTTTTTATTATCTTATTTCACATATCCTAAAATAATTTTTATCTAGTATTATTGTACATCTCCTATTTTCATATAAATAAAACCCAAAAAATAAGAAAAAGAGGGTTTGTTAATAAATTCCAAGTAGGGATTCTCACACTTTTTCCACACTTTCTCCACAACTAAAACACTTCTTCTACACACACACACACACTTACAAATAAGAGATTTCTCCATTTGGATTTATGGGATAAACCCCACCCCCTCATTTTGTATGCGAACTACGTGGACTTTGATGCCTTTATAGGCTACATAGGCGTCTCGGGGTAAAACTCAAGACTCAAGTCCTTTTCTCACTTTTTCTCTTATTTTCTATCTTCTCTTTATCTCATTTTCTATTATATTCTATATACTCGTTCTTAGTGGCGTATTATTCCACACGTGTATGATCAACGCAAGGGTAATCATGCAAACCCCATTTTCTACACTAATCTCACATTCCTATGGATGACGCGCTTTATCTCTTCCATGATACAAGTCGACGATTCCTACCTCCCTTCTACATATACACATGCACACATATCACGGGGGGGGGGGGGGGGAATATAAAGGAAAATAACAAATATCCATGAGAAACTGAAAGGGCGGAATGGGTGCCTAACACCTTCCCATTTCGTAACTAAGCCTCCGAACCCTTCTCGAATCATTTGGTTTTTCACGCACCAGTATGTGTTTGGATGCCATCCTTCGGGGTGGCTCCCCCTTTTTCTTTTGTCTGTTTTGAGTAAAATAGACTGGCGACTCTAAATCTCTCTACATTTCCACACCTCACCAAATCGACGCCGACCGAAGCGCTCTCCCGAGAGGGGACACGCGGGACCCGAAGGATCCCTTCCTCCCTCCGCGGCGGGGATCGGGGATGGCCACAGTGGCGACTCTGCTGGGGATATGTGATTATATTTTTGAGGGCTTGATTCTATTTACATGGATGCTATATTTGTTTATATTCCCCCCCCCCCCTCCCATATCTTCCTATCCCCCTTTATCATATGTATATCCCATGCCTATGCTCATATTCACACACTTGTAGAAAATTCTCCATGTACACTTCACACCCCGTGCACCTAGGATCACATGTATATCCCCATGTTGCACACATCACCCATCCATACTTGGTGTACCTTTTGGGGTACTTGTACATTGGCTCCCTATTTGTCATAATCAAGAAAGGCATTCTCATCATAAGATACTAATAAGAGGATCATGCATGATTCACACGATATCACCAAAGAGCATTGATATTTACCAAATTTTACCCCGTAACTGGAGGGTCACTTCGTAATGGGCGCTGGTCCGGCAGGTCGCAGTTAGCCTAAGCGATATGACTCTCACCTTCCATTGGACAAGTGCCTTCGACGTATATCGAACGGTTCCCCCGCATTGTACCGCTTGACCGAAATCATGACGAGAGGTATATCGCAGGGAATTTGTTCACGTACGCCGAGTATATCGAATTCGCTCTCACACGTACCGTCCCCACGAGGTATATGGTGAGGCAATTCACGTACACTCAAGTATATCAACTGGCTTGTCCGCACGTACCGATTGCCCGCAAGAGCAAGACGTATATCGTGGAAGTCACGCCAAAGGGGGGAACCCATGCCGATTCACCCAACCAACTGCATACCCGCATATAGTTGTCAAACCTAGGACACGCACTTTAGATTGCCGGTTTCAACCCAAAACTCTGCCGAAATTCTGGGTCGATCTGCCACCTAATTTTCGTGCATTTTTAAAATGGGACCCTGTCCGCGAGCCTGATTACAAGTCCAAACGTAGCTTTGCATATATTAAGACCCACACTTTTCCAGGTTCAGGCCCCATCCGACATTGCATTTAGGAGAATTAAATATAAGTGAGAACATAATAATCTTAATAATCATGCTGAGTTCCGTCTCCAAAAACATTTCTCCCTTCTTTATCAAAAAAAAAATCCGAAAACATTTCTCCCTTCTTTACCAAAAATCCAAAAACATTTCTCCCTTGTTATCAAAAATCCAAAAAATAGTTTCTTCCCTTTTTTTCTCTCAAAATTAAATTTCATCCTACGCCTTCTCAGGTCGATTGCACGCCATTGGCCTTGCTCCCTATTGGCTTCGGTCTTCAGTCAAATCACCTCGGAGTATCATCCGCCCCTCTACTACTTATTCCGAATCTGGAATCCATCCATCTTCCATGGAGAGTGCAGATCAACCACCAGTAATACAATCAGATCGGCCGACAGTCCTAGCTCAGCTCCTGGCCAAGATTGACAACCTCCAAGCTGAGGTCCGAGAGATGCAACGAAATCAGGTTCCTATTCCTCAAGAGCCTGAGGCCCTAGTCCCTCGTGCTATGGGTCCTCCTGACCTTATTTGGATGCCTGAAGAATATCAGCACGCTCCACGTGCCCCTCTGGCTAATGGGCCTCCGCCTGCCCAGCTTTCGATGCCAAACATTGCCCAGACTGTGGCTAACCGGCCTATGGTCATTGATCCAAAAGAGGAGGAGTTGAACAAAGGCAAAGAAGATCTTAAGATGCTCACCAAGAAGTTTGACCAAGTTCGAATCTCTGGGAGTTACATGGACTACACCCATATGTCTCCGTATCCTAAAGCAAGGTTACCCGAGAAGTTCAAGATGCTAAATATCGAGAAGTTCGGAGGGAGTGGCCCCCCAATTGTTTATCTTCACAGTTATCATCGTTCCATGACTCTACTAGGGGCTTCCGAAGAAGTAATGGCCCAACCGTTTCAACAAACTTTTAAGGATAGCGCTCTCCGATGGTTTTTATCTCTCAAAGAGTCCAGAATCCGTAGCTGGGAGGATGTAGCTCGAGAATGCATGTCCCAGTACAAATAAAACGAAGAGCTCGAGGTCACCCGTCGTGATTTAGAGCTTCTCAAACAAAACTCTAGAGAATCAGTCAGTAACTTTATAGCCCGATGGAGGGAAAAAGAAGCTACCATGACCAATCGGCCATCTGAAGAAGAACAAGTCAACATAGTGAAGAAGAATTTCTTACCCCATGTCTGAGCAACCATGGGAGGACAGTACTACCCCCACTTTCGAGCTCTCATAGAAGCAGGAGTAGAAATCGAGGAAAGTCTTGCCAAAACAGAAGTTGAACTGAAGAAGGTGTATAGACAGTTCATCCCTAGAAAGTATGACAAGCTTCCCAATGCCACAGTCTCAACCATCAACAACATCTCTCAACCAACCACATCATGGGCACCAGAAAGTCTCCCTGCCCCCATCCTAAGGGAATACACTGAGCTCCATGCTCCCCTCTCCAAAGTTTACCAAGCCCTGTTAAGCCGAAACCTTATAAAACCCTTGGATCCCCATCCATTACCCAATCCACTTCCCAGAAATTTCAAGACCGATGCTCATTGCGCCTTTCACCAAATAGCTGGCCATACCATCGACCAATGCTTCCACCTTCAAAACATAATCCAAGATCTCATTGACCGGGGTACCATCGCCCCACCAGCCAATCCTAAACCAAACACTACTCATAACCCACTCACAAATTACACCAATGCCATCTTCTTGGAAGAAAACCCGAATTTTGATCCGTCAACCCAAATCACACCCTTATACCCTCCTAAACCTCTTCAACTTTGCCCATATTTCCTCCTACACCCTGCCAACTCCACTGATCAGGCACTGTCACTCCTTACCATAGCATGCATCACTGTCCGTACTTGTTCTGAAAGTGGAAGTATAGAATTGTTAGAGGTATTGAATCAACTCCTAGAGTTCGGGCTGAAATTTCCCTCACAGATGATTATCGATGGCCAGAGGTTCAGCGCGCTATTTTTGGAATCACGGAAATGGGCACGAGAATCAGATAGTTGGGTGGTACCAACCGATGAAGTCAGCTTAGATGATGTTGTCCAGATCATGGCGGAGGCACTCAGGCAAACCAACAACATTTACAGTATCACCGAGTTATTTGGTGCTTTGAAGCTACAAGGGCACCTAGTCCCTTCACCCTTACACATCCCCACTGAATGGGAAGACCTATATGAGGAAGTCGTTGAAGTTGTGGAATGCATTGACTTCACAGGGGAAAACAAAATTCTTACCACCGGATGGGGGGAAGAATTCAAAGATTCAAATGAAGAACAAGATTCAGGAGGAACTAGCCCAGTAGCTGACATATGTGGGATGATATCATTTGAAGAACTCCTCGGAGAAATAGATTGGGTGGCAGAGCAACCTGAGATCGATGAAGAAATGGGATTTGTGTTTTTCCCTTCTTCAGTAAATCACATGACCAGATCTGGGAGACATTACCAAATTTCGAACTCACTACCAGCAAATGACAAGGGGAAGAGCGTTGAAGACCTTCCTATGACAGAAATGACCTTCGAGGAGAGCAAGATCCTCGATCAACTGAAGAAAACTCAAGCTAACATCACTCTATGGGGGCTTTTCATGTCTTCCCAACTGCACAGAAATGCCTTACTCAAATTGCTCATAGGACCCATAGTTCCTCCTTCTACCACACCAGAAGAAGTGGTAAATTTGGTCAGATCCTTGACCTCCACCCGAATGTTGTCATTTTCTGAAGAAGAAATGCCCAGAATTGGGTCGAATCACAATCATGCACTCAATATCTCCATCGAAGTTAGGGGGAAGGTTGTATCACTTTCGCTCGTTGATAACGGATCCACTTTGAATGTCTGCCCACTGAGAACCTTCAAATGTCTAGGCTTAAAAGAAAGTGACCTCGTTCCAACCTCCGCTGCCGAGCGCACCTACGATAATACCCGTCGTGAGGTGATGGGATCGATAAAACTTGCAATAGGGATTGTCCCTATAAACCCTGTCGTCGAATTCCAAGTCATCGATATACCGACCTGTTTTAACCTATTGCTCGGACAACCCTGGATCCACTATATAAAGGGTGTCTCTTCCTCATTCCATCAGAAATTGAAGTTCTTCACCGATGGGCGATTCATCACCATCTTGGGTGACGACGGCAACGCCGAGGGTGTAGGCACCAGCAGTCCAATTCTTGAGAAACAGCATGGGTCAAATGATATGCTCCTATCAGGGTTTCGAGTTGAGCCATCCCTACTCCCGGAAGGGGACGGTTTCAAAGAAAGGGTTTGTCCAAAATATGACCCTCATGGCAATGTCAATGTGATTCAGATGTTCAAAAACATGCACTTCATGCCCGGACTGGGGCTAGGGTAAAGACATCAAGGGATACTCGGGCCCATTGAACTGAAGAAAGCTTGCCCTCCTTGCGGCTTGGGATATCAACCATCAGAACAAGAGCTCAGAATGATCCGCCAGACTCGATCAAAGAGAGGGTTAGACTGCGTTCGAACTATCTCAGGTGATTCCTTAAATGGAAGATTCATTAAAGAAGGCGAGGATTTCCCTTTTTGTGACTTTCCAGAACCGTGGTATGACCACACAGACAAGAAGATGAAGCCTGGAATGGAGATATTTTTCCAAGATAGCTACCCATGGGCCGAAAGTTTCCCACACCGCGTACGATCTCTCATCAAAGATACTGAAGAAACTGAGGAAAGTGATTTTAAATATTCCTTCAACTTGCAGACACTAGGGTTGGCACTCTGCATGGTTCACTCAGGCACTATATCACTAGACCCTTCTCATCTGATCAAGGCTGCTGATATACCTATCTTCAACTGGCATGTTGTGCCAGTTCTACCTCTTGAAATCTTCCCTAACCCCAATGTTTACCCTGTTTCTTCTTCTGTTGTCTATCCTGACTAAAATGTAATCGAGACCTCTTTCGATGAGGTTCTCAATGATGTCTTTCCTACCAATGAAATAAACGAAGATTTTGAGTATCTTGTTGTGCCTTACATTAATTGTTTAGATTCTAATCAAACTTTTGATGATGATGATTTTGCAAATGAACAATTCTTAACTGATTTAAATAAGGTTAATAATAAACAACATAATCGCGTTCAAGTTAATGAAGAAGAGACTGTTGTTATTAACCTCGGTTCTAGTAGCCAATTGCGCAAGATTAGGATAGGGGCCACCCTTGACAAGCATGAGCGTGCACAACTCGAAGAATTGCTAAAGGAGTTCGTGGATGTCTTTGCATGGTCCTACGAAGATATGCCCGGTATTGATCCTGAAATAGCTCAGCATGAGATCCCCACTCTCCCAGATTACAAGCCGGTTAAACAAAAGTTGAGAAAGCTCCGCACCGAATGGTCACTCAAAGTCAAAGAAGAGGTGGTTAAACAGCTGAACATGGGTTTCATTCGAGTGATCGACTATCCCATATAGCTAGCTAATATTATACATGTACCGAAATTAGGAGGAAAGGTTCGAATGTGTGTGGATTACCGAGATTTAAACAAAGCCTCCCCGAAGGATGATTATCCGCTACCCAACATCGACATGATCATGGATAACACAGCCAGTTATGCTCTCAAGTCATTCGTCGATGGGTTTTCCGGATACAACCAAATCAAGATGCACCCTGACAACCAGGAGAAAACCGCATTCATCACCCCATGGGGAACCCTTTGCTACACCGTTATGCCATTCGGTCTCAAGAATGCTGGGGCTACCTACCAGAGGGCCGATACAACCATCCTGCATGATCTGATTCACAAAGAGGTCGAGGTTTACGTGGATGATATGATTATCAAGTCCAAAACTAGAGAAGGTCATGTTCCTTCTCTCCGAAAGTTCTTCGAACGACTGCAGCAGTATCAGATGAGACTCAATCCACATAAATGCGTCTTCAGCGTTACAAATGGAAAAATCTTAGGATTCATGGTCAGTGAGAAGGGAATAGAAGCAGATCCCGCCAAGATGAAAGCCATACTTGAGATGCCACCTCCCAGAACAGAGAAAGAAGTCTGAGGTTTCCTTGGGAAATTATAATATATCAGCCGGTTCATCAGCCAGCTAACCTCCATCTGTGAACCAATCTTCAAGCTCCTCCGAAAGGATTCAACCAAGGTTTGGAACGAGGCTTGCCAAGAGGATTTCGACCGAATCAAACAATATCTGACCCAACCTCCAGTTCTCATGCCACCACAGCCTGGTCTCCCTTTGCTCCTACACCTAACCATAACCGACACTGTAGTTGGGGCTTTGCTATCCCAATACCTTGAAGACTCCTGCAAAGAAAGAGCCATCTATTATGTCAGTCGCAAATTGGCCGAGTAAGAGGTCAACTACACTGCTTTGGAAAAAGCATGTGCCGCGCTTGTCTGGGTCACCCAAAAGTTGCGACACTACATGCTGGTCTTCCCCATTAAGCTTGTATCCCGAATGGATCCCATCAAGTGCCTGCTCAAAAAACCCGCCTTATCCAGCCGAATGACCCAGTGGTTGATGCTCTTAACCGAGTTCGATATCGTGTACATCACACAGAAAGTCGTTAAAGGAAGAGCCATCTCTGACTACCTCGCTGACTACCCTATAGAAGAAATAGATGTCTGGATCTCCGAATTCCCAGATGAAAATGTCCTCTGCACCACTCAAGACTACCTCCGATGGAAAATGTTCTTCGATGGCGCTGCCAACAAAAAAGGATATGGGATTGGGATACTCCTGGTCGCCCCATATGACTCCCACACTCCTATCGCCATAAAATTGGATTTCCCTTGCACTAACAACATGACAGAATACAAAGCATGCACAGTGGGCCTCAAGGTCGCTCTCAAGAAAGGTATTCAATACCTTGATGTATTTGGGGATTCTGCCCTCATCATCGGTCAAGTTCTCAGAAAATGGAAAGTCAAGGATGAAAAGATCCAACCCTTTCATGCCTAATTAGAAGAGTTAGCCTCCAAATTCTAAGATATCACCTTCCATTACCTACCCCAAGGAAAGAATAACCTAGCCGATGCCCTCGCTACCTTGGCCTCCATGGTCGACATGCCCGAGGGAATAACAATGACCCCCTTCCTAGTTCAAAACCAAGACAAACTGATCCATTGCTACCATATTGAGCTTGTCTCCACAGAAGACCCCAAACTAGATGATTGCTGGTACTATGATATATGGTGCCTCCTCAAACATGGTAGGTATCCCGAGGGTTCCAACAAAAATGACCGAGCTACCCTCCGAAGGCTGGCCACTCAGTACATCATCTGTCATAAAGCACTACTCAAAAGGAGTTTCGATGGAACTCATTTACACTGTATCGTAGGGGCTGACATTGAAAAGATAATGCAGAAAATCCATAGTGGGGAATGCAGGCCCCACATGAACGGTCACGTGCTTGCCAAGAAGATCATCCGACAGGGCTACTACTGGACCACCATGGCCCAGGATTGCACCGCCTATGTTCGTAGATGCCCTAAATGCCAACTGTTCTCCAACCTCCAACACTTACCTCCACAGGAATTATACAACACGACTTCTCCCTGGCCGTTCTCCACCCGGGGTATCGATATCATAGGGAAGGTTACGCCAAAGGCATCAAATGGGCATGAGTTCATCCTGGTTGCCATCTATTACTTCACCAAATGGGTCGAAGATGAGTCATACGCAGTATTAAATGCCAAGAAGGTGGCCAAATTCATCAAGAAAAATATCATCTGCCGATATGGAGTCCCGCACGAGCTAGTGTCAGATAACGGTTTGCACTTCGAGGCAGAAGTCACAGAAGTTGTCAACGAGTATGGGATTCAGAGACACAAATCTTCTCCCTACCGACCGCAGACCAATGGTGCAGTTGAAGCCGCTAATAAAAACCTCAAAACCATCATCAGCAAGATGACCGAAAGTTGTAGGGATTGGGCCGACCGGATCCCGTACGCCCTCTGGGGATATCAAACCTCAATCCGAACCCCTACTGGGGCTACCCCTTACTCTTTGGTCTACGGCATGGAAGCAGTCCTACCTGTGGAGCTAGAAATACCCTTTATACGCGTCATGCTCGAAAGCAAAGTTAGTGAAGAAGGCTGGTGCCAAAGCTGTCCTGATGAGCTAACCCTCCTCAATGAAAGAAGATTAAAAGCTCTTTGTCACATACAGGGATACCATCGCCGAATAGCGCGATCATTCAACAAGAGAGTCAAGGACCGTGGTGTCCGGGAGGGGGATTTAGCCCTCAAGGAGATGATCGAACCCATTTGGGATCCTAGAGGAAAATTCAAGCCCAATTGGAGTGGTTTTACATTGTGAAGAAGATCTTGTCTGGCGGTGCCGCCATGCTCACTGACCTAGATGGGGAAGAGATGGCTCATCCAGTCAATCTGGACCGTCTCAAGAAATTCTACCCATAGTCTGAAATCTCGGTGCGCTACGACTCTTCTCATCCCCCTTCTATTCTAAAAAAAACTCTTCATCTCCCTCTACCCAGAACTACGTGGGCCTGATCCTCTACAAAAACTATTTTAAAACTTTTCAAAAAACCCCAGAGGTACGTAGGCAGCTCATGCATCTCACATGAGCACGACCCTTTTCTTTTTCACAAAGTATTATTCTTTTCTTATCTCCGAGAACGACAGTTCATTCTAAATATCTACTTGAAAAAAAGGATTATGTATGCCTTAGCAATTGGTATAGATAATTCAAAATGCAAAATTCATCGAAAGGCGTAGCTGGATGATCAGAAACTTGTTTATTTTATTAATAAGAAACTACAGTACAGATTACATAAGAAAAAGAAGCAGATAACTCCCTTCCCCTACTACCATAAAAACTAGATAAAATCCCCCACACCTGTCACATAAATAAACTCCCCAGGAATCCTACCCACAGCTACCCGAAGAGCCCGCACCCTCATCATCTACATCCTGAGGACCCCAAGTTCCCCCTGCCTGAATAGAGTGCCGCAAACATTCCATGGATCGATGAGCCTTAACCATCTTCGAAAAGACCATAACACCCCCTTCCATGGAGTCGGATAAAATAAACCACCTTTGACCAGTCTCTACTGCCAACATCTTGCTGACTACTTTCCTCCACAACCACCTCGTACAATCTTTGGGGACATGCCAAACCTTCCCGACAGACTGAGAGGGATGGGTCGACGGACGCCAATTTTCCCACAGAGATCCAAGCAACAGACGCAAGCGCTCAGTCAAATCTTCTACCGAAAAGAAATTTGAGGTCCGAGGGGGCACGACCTACGCCCAGCCAAATTGGCGCAAAAGCCGCCGAGGAAAATAAAAAGAGGTCTGTCTGAGACCAACCATCCACACATATGAATACTCTCCTAGCTCTAGAACAGGCTAAAACTGCCCCCACCAAGGTACTGACCAATATAGCCCACGAGCCCCATACTCCACAAACCAATTCTCCTAGTTCTCAACATATAGACCAATGCAGATGAAGTAGCGTGAAAAGAAGTTGGGTACAGCCGACAAAGGATATTCTAGAGGAGTCGACAAGAGGAATCTTTCAGACAACCACATGAACATCATCACAGGGGTACCCTCAAAAAGTCAAAATGACCTTCTCTCCAGGCATCCAGGCCATTCAGAGTCTCCGCCAATATCACCGTCGCAGGATTGCGATGGTATGACATCCATGAGGTAATAGCTACAAGTTGTGGGTCCACTCGCACCTCCCCAGTCACCAACAACAATTTTGAAACCAGACCCAGAACAACGGCTCCAACATAGCCAACATCACCTACTTCCCGCAAATGCACGGACTACAACACCGCCGGAAGGGAGAACATTCCTCCGGCAACCAATGACCTGGCCGCCGAAGGAGAAATACGGAGAAGCCCGGCCAACAAATCCCTGGGAGAGCAGAAAAATTTGGGTAAAGCTGCAGCAACAATGGGATTCACACCTAGTATGGCGGAAAATTCCTCGTAGGTAGGACAAACTTCTTCCAACCCAAAGCGGAATACATGGTCTTCGGGGTACCAAAATTGTACTACCGCCATCAGCATATTCCACTCAAAGGGTCGATTACGCCACAAGGAGACTCGACGCATGTTGAAAGCATCATAGTCGACATTATAAGAGCACGTAGCTTCCAAGGCTTCGAGGTAGTTGACAAACTCGATGCTACCAGGGAGAGCCATCTTGTAGGGAAAAGAAATAGTGGGCAAGTGGATAAGGATGCAAAGGTGTGATGAAAATACTCCACCCTCACCCCCTTTTATACTTGCGAACTCTCACAAAAGACACAATCCCTGCAGAAATTGGAAGGAATCCAACCCCATAAAGGTACTAAAGGCTGAAGAGGGTACCAATCAAAGCTTTCAATTGATAGGACTGGACTGAACTGCCGATAAGCAGGCCAGGGTGCTTGCCGATCGGCAACCCCCCATTTTTGGAAATTTCCTCCTTTCCTCTTTTGTCAAATCAGAAAACTCAATGAAAATAAATTGATATTCGCAAAAGGATTTCAAGAATCCTATTTTCTCCTTACAAGATTTCCCTTTTTAATAAAACAACTTTCCTTCGAAAAATTCCAAAAATATTTGTTTTTATGGTCTCAGCAGCAAAGTTAAAAAGCACATGTGCATGCATTCATTCATCATTAAAATAAAAGATAGCCAAAAAACTACATTACATTGCATATATATGTTTTCTGTGTAACATCATTTTGCAGGAAATAAAGAAAAGCCAAAAACAACGGGACTCAGCCCGAACCCACATTCTCTCTCTCTCTCTCTCTCTCTCTCTCAAGAGCTTCCATCCCTGCGACGTTCTCTCTTCCCCCTACGACGAGATGACGCTCCCCCACTACTCGAGCTAGAGTCTTCCCCGGACGAGGCTGATGGAACCAAGCAAGAAGGAATAGGGGCAGCCTCCCGAATGTGGGCAGTCGCTGATGATATCCAATCCCTGATGTCTCTTAGCCAAGTGGTCGACACCCGGATTTGCTGCAAGGAAAAGGCAGAATCAGTATCAAGTAAAGAAAATCAAAAAAAGAGGAAAAGGACTGAAAGGTTTATCGTAGGACAAAGGACTTCCTCTGTCATACCCAGCTCCTCCGGATCCATCGCAAGAGGACGGTGCAACATCGGCACTATCCCTCCATCAGCCCGTCGGATTTGTTCGAAGGAGTGTGCAGCCGAATAAAAGGGACCTCCGAGGTTGCCACCGCCGCAGGTGCCGACGGACCACCACCACTGTGGGAGGACCCCACCGCCCGACTCGAACCAGCAGGAGGGAAAGGAAAAGAGTCATGTATGTTGGGCGCCATCAACCAGCTCATCACAAAGCCCATATAATCATACGTGGCGGCCGTATCAGTATACAATGCATAGGACTCGCCGATCATCGCCGTGATCCTCTCATCCTCCAGCAGTTGTCGCTCCCGCATCATAGACGTAGGAGGCTGTGCGGGTGGCACCACTACCTCCTCCTCGGCGATCTGGCGAATCACCCTCTCCCCGAGGTACCAGGAATGGCCGAACTCATGCGCCAACAAGCGTCTCATCAGCGCGTTCACCCCAGTCATCCCCGTATCCTGAATGGCTGTCCCCCAAGGATAAAAGGTCACCTGAAAATCCCCAAGAAGGCATGAGTTAATACAAGATCAGAAGGTGAAAAAACCAAGACTGAAAAGAAAAGGACCTTACCCGACCACTGGTCAGTTCATTAAAGACCTGATGCACCGCCTCCAGGGAGAGAGATCCCTTTGACTGTCGGTTGGCCTTACGCCATCGATACAGTCGACAAAAATCCCCAACAGTGTCATCCTTCAAAGCAATCAGCGGGGTGTTGCGCCCAATCACCTCATAGAACCACGTCTGAATTCACAAGCAAAAAGAGACGCATAAGGAAAATACGAATGCATGAAAGGAAAATACGCAAGGTAAAGAATACCTCAAGGAGATACGTGGCTCCAGGAAAAGTCTGCCGACAGCACCGGCTGAATGCATCCAAAGAAGAGTAAAGCGTCACCAGGGTCAGACTCCCCCAATCATAAAAAGGGATGTTCGAAAACATCCTCAAGTACGGCATAAACCACAAATGGACGACGTCCCCGCTCGACGCCACCATGAAACCTCCCAACACCAACAAAATAAATAACCGGGCCATCTGCCTCACTTGCAGCCCGTCCTCCACATCAACCACCCTGCACAGCAAAACATCCTTCAGCAAGGACAGCCGGATGGAATCCCCAGAGACTATCCTCCTCACATCACCAAGTGCCGCATGCACCGCCTCCAGCCTCACCCGCAAGGAGTGATCCACCTCTATCTGCTCCCCATCACAATCTAACCCCAGCAGGTTTTGCACATCTACGGGAGTCACCGTCATCTCCCCGAAGCCAAAATGAAAGGTGTGGGTAGTGTCCTACCACCTCTCCCCAAAGGCACACAAGACTACTATCGAACAAGGCGTCTCATCTAGCGCAGTCGCCAACCTCCCAAAACCCGCTGATGATACCATCCAGCACACCACGGGGGGAAGATGCTCCCAAACATCCTTAAGCCCCGTCGTCCCGCGGTCACGCATGTTCTTCAAAGAAATATCATACTCGCAAAAGGAAAAATCTCATCAAAGGTTAAGAAAAAAAAAAGAAAAATCACCCAAAAAGAAAGGAATGCCAAAGGTCAGGTTACTTACATAACCGCCGGGAATCACTCTCGAAGATCGATGATGCAATGGCTCTCGCAGCAAGGTCCGCTTGTCCGCAACCGATTTGAATGCATCGAAGGCATTCTCATTCCCCAAAGCAAGGGGCACCCTATCCCTCCAATCCACATTCGCCCAGTCATCAACGGTCAACCACTCCTGGTGGACAGCGGTGCTCACAAAGGCGGCCATTTCTTGAAGATCGGAATGTTAGAACAATTCGCAGAGAGAAATCACAGAAAGAGAGAAGGCAAGAAGCTGTGAAAAATGAAGGGGATTCACCCCTTTATATAGGACGCCAAGCGCCATGCCGATTGGCACAGACCACTGCCATACCGATCGACACTGTCTCCTCACCTTCCCAAGGCAGCCCAAAAGTCCGTGCCACTGCCGAATGGCACCCCTCAGTCTATGCCGGTCGGCACCCCCTTAAAATTTCGTACAGAAATTCCTAAAAAATGCCAGAAAGCCTCGAAAAATCCTCGAAAAATTCCTAAAAATCCCAGGATGGATTTTGAACATTTTCATAAAAAAAAACTCACATTTTCTCAGGCGAAACCTCTTTTTCCCTAGCGGAACCCTCAAAATCCAAGCAAATGACCTCTCGAGCGATGCGCCCGGACCACTTAATCACCTCCTCAGCAGAGATTACAACCTCAAATCGGTTATCTTCCGAACGATCAACTCCTCCGCTCAAATCAAAGGCAAAAGGCCTCCCCAGTCATCGGCTACCCGGTGCGAAACAATATCTCATGGTATTTTTCCCAGCAGAATTCAGAAGAATCACTCGCCCCAGGTGATCTCTCCCAAAGGACAGTCCAAATCTTCCCCAGCTCGTTCATCGTTCCCCAGCAGAACCTCAAATCCAATTCTTACCCCCAGTGGAACTCTTTTCTTTTACCAAAGGAAATGCAATCATTCTTGGGTCAGAATTGGCCCCGGTCTTGGATCGTCACCTGAGTTAGGTCAGAATTGACCTCGGTCTTCGGTCGTCACCACTCTTTGGGTCAAAATTGGCCCCGGTCTTGGATCATCACCTGAGTTAGGTCAGAATTGACCTCGATCCTCGGTCGTCACCACTCATGGGTCAGAATTGTCCCCGATCTTAGATCATCACCTGAGTTAGGTCAGAATTGACCTCGGTCGTCACCACTCTTGGGTCAGAATTGGCCCCGGTCTTGGATCGTCACCTGAGTTAGGTCAGAATTGACCTCGGTCCTCGGTCGTCACCACTCTTGTGTCAAAATTGGCCCCGGTCTTGGATCATCACCTGAGTTAGGTCAGAATTGACCTCGGTCCTCGGTCGTCACCACTCTTAGGTCAGAATTGTCCCCAGTCTTAAATCGTCACCTGAGTTAGGTCAGAATTGACCTCGGTCCTCGATCGTCACCACTCTTGGGTCAGAATTGGCCCCAATCTTGGATCGTCACCTGAGTTAGGTCAGAATTGACCTCGGTCCTCGATCGTCACCACTCTTAGGCCCTCAGAACTGACCTCGACCCTCTGAATTGGTCACCCTCGCTTCCTTAGGTCCTCAAAATTGACCTCGACCCTCTGAATTGGTCATCCTTGATTCCTTAGGTCCTCAGAATCAACCTCGACCCTCTGAATTGGTCATCCTTGCTTATTTAGGTCCTCAGAATCGGCCTCGATCCTCTAGATCGATCACACTCTCTCAGAAGCATCACGCGGTGTCTAATCGATGGCTATTGTTTGTTCCAAACACACCCATCGAGGGGCTATGTAGACACCTCATTCTATTACCCCCTAAATCTCCTTAGGTCCCTAGTACCTCCACTTATCACTATAAACTCAGGTCAAGTCCCGAGCACTGACCTGGAAGCCATCGGGCACTCCCCGGCTCAGTTTGACCCAAAAGTCAAACTCCTCGTCTCGATCGAGACTCAATGAATCTTTGAAGGGCACTGAATACCCTTTCCAACGGTCCACCACGTGCGCGATTCCGACTTACCATGCAGATGAACGATCCATTGGCGTCTGAAACTCGACCTAGAGGCCACTGGGCGCTTTCGAGCTCTGTTTGACCTAAGTTAACTCTTCAGCTCGACTGAGGCTAAATTAATCTTCAAGGGGCACTAAATACCCTTTCCAACGGTCCGTCCTGTGCATAATTCTGACTTTCCATGCGGACGAACGATTTATTTAACTCCGAGAGGTCACCGAAGGCTTCTCGGTCCCAGTTGACCAAAGTCAACTCCGTGAACCGGGTCAAACTCTTTGGAATGTGTAATTGAATCTCCTAACCTTTCTAATGGTTCATCCCATGCACGATTCGGACTTACCATGCAGACGAACGATCCATTTGCGTCCGAACGATTCCCCGTCCAGCGGACCGATAAACGCTTCCGAGCCACATTGGACCCAAAGTCAACTCCTAAACTCGGGAGCGGTCCAAAGGACTTTCGAAGGTCTCTGAAATACCTTTCCAATGGTATGCCCCGTGCACGATTCTGACCAACGGTTTGCCCTCGACGGCCAATTTTCTGAAAAATCCTAAGGCGCAGTGCCAAATGGCAGGTCCCAGACCCTGCCTATCGGCACCTGCCGATAGGTAGTGCCATGGCAATGCCAATCGGCAGACCCATGGGCCTATAAAAAGGAGGCCTTGGCCTCATTTGCAGGGAGAGCTCAGATCAGAAGCAAACCACTCTTAATGAATCCCAGAACCCTCTCTCGAAAGCAGCGTGATTTCAACTTTCAAATCCTCCTTTTACCCCCACTCTCCATCATCCCTTTCATCAAACTTGATGAATTAACCACTCTAAGAACTTGTTTAAGTTAATAACTAGAATCCGATGAATTCTAGTAAGAGAAATGTATATGTATATTTACATGTTAACATAAGTTTAGATGAACACGTGAGTTAGGGTAGAATAGGAAGTTATGGTTATGTTTTTTATGATGTGTTACGCGAGTTTGAATTAGGCGTAGGTTAGATTGAATTGTCCATAGAACGTGTTGGGTAGTTATTTGAGGACCATGTGCATATGTTTAGGTGCGCGCTCTAGCTGAGGGGTGAGTTGGATTTCCAGGATCGTGCGACTCCACCTTAATCATGTTATAGTACATTTATAATTATTATGCATTTTAATGCACTTGCTAAAATGTTTTCACACCTCGGGCTCTGACCCGTTTATATTTTTTCTCTTACTATACATATATTGTATTATATTTTAGGTGTTCCTCCGCAAGGACGCCAGTGATGCTTTTCTATCCAGTATTCGTGGAGTCGTAGCAGATGCGGACTGGTGCGGGATTTTGTTATAGTCATTTTCTATCTTTTGTAAATCTAGTTTAGGATTCAGTTTGTATATCGAGTTTACACCCAAGGGTTGTGTTTGTAGCACTTTTATATTTCTTACCTCAGGTTGTTGTATTGTCTGTGACCAAACATCAAATTCGGGTATTTCCTTTTGTGTATTTCTGGCGTAGTATAGAACTATTCCCTTTTTATCTTAGCATATGTGTGTACATAATCATGTTCAGTATTTATTATGTTATTGGTTGGTTAATGCTTATTGTACGTTTTAAAATTTTTTGGCACCTGCTTTTTATAGTATTGGGTAGTTAGCTTTGTTTATTTTAGTATCGACAGTAGATGCTGAGAATGATCCACTTGACATTCCTGATTAATTATAGTATAGGGCAGGCCACCCGTTATTATTTTAAGCGGGGTGTCACAGTAAAGTTCCCAAACCAAAATTCATGGTAGAGATACACCTTGGAAAGGATCTCGGTGTAAGTATCTTAAATATAGTTGAACCAAGCAGAGAAATAGTTTGATCTACCTCCTGGCCCCTTGAAATCGATCAGAGAGTGAGGGAAGTCTCCACGGTTTAGGAAGAAACGAAGAGTCCATTATGGGGCCAGGAAATCCCAAGTCTTTCTGTCAATAACTTCGTCACCCAAAGTCATGGGATCCCATTTGGCGGTGAGTTATGTAGAAAAAGCCTTGCACTTAAACAGTAAACTTGTCACCATTGTCAAAAATGGGTGAATGGTAGTAGGAACGTAGATGTTCTTGGCGTGCCACCATCACAGCAGGGGAATCTTAGCAGGAGACATTGTCAAAAACCTCAACTATGTTGCTTAAAGAAGCTACGGGAAAGTGTGGAAAGGAATGGGAAATATTTGAAGCACAAGAGATGAGGCGAGAGGGCTAAAAGAGGTGGAGAACTATAGAAGAAGGAGGAGTCAATGGAGGCTGAAATTTTCTCTCTCTCTTTGGAAATATTGATTTCTGGATGGCAATGGAAGAAATATGAGAAGTGAAGAAAGGAATAAGAAGAAAACCTTTAAGTGTTAAGGAGAAAGAGTCATTTAAAAATACAAATTATGGTTTGGGATTTTCCACGCATAGGAAGAGATAGAGTCATGATGACATTTGGGTTACCGTGTCGACATTAATTGTTTCTAATTGACACGTGGCACTTTAAGGGTGGTTGTGGAAGTTGATCGGACGTCACCAATTAATGAACACACACGCGAATGAGAGGGAGAAAGATGCTTTGGGGTAAAGAAAAGATTTTGGCACCAGTTTTGGCTTGAGGGGACTCTTTGATTGAAAAAATTAGAAAAGTCAAAATCGCTAAGCTCCCTCGCTAAAAAGTCCACTATGTCCTATAGGAGAAAGAGCACACAAGTTATGATTTGAAATAAGGAAGGTTTATTGGCCAGAGTTATTTCATGCAGACATTTCTTAGCCACACAACAAATTTCTCCACGAAGGGGAAACTTTAGGGGGGAGCCTAAAGGTAACCTCATGATTAAAGGTAAATCCCCTTACTAATAGAGGAAGATTAAAAAGTTCCAGGCGAGCAAACTCAGGAGTTATAAGGGGCAAAGAAGAGAAGATACTCTTAGAAGAAGCATAATTTTTCTTTCTTTTGTACTTGCTCAATTTATGTTTGTATATGTATATTGTAGCTTGTAAGTTGTTGTGTGTGTAATGTAAGGGTGAGGTCAAATGGTATCCACGAGGTACCAAGTCCTAATCTCTCATGCTCCATCAAATGACCTCATCGAGGCAACCTCCAAGAGAACTAGTTTGGAGGATTGAAAGGCAAGGCAATGTTAAGGCTTGACTTAACCAATCTAGACACACTTGGTATAACACCAAGGACTATAATTCGAGAGAGCTTACCCAAAGCAATCATGAGTTCCATTCCACATTAGTCTTAGAGTTAAACAGCCCTTTACCAAAAGTAATATCTTCCCTGAGTGATGTCATGCGTGATCTATCTTTTGTCCAATCCAAACTTGAGTAAACCATAGTGGTTTAGGGGGTTATCATATGGTTTAGGTACTCTCCACTGACGTGGCAACCAAAACTATCTATAAGAATTTAATGCTTATGATATAAGGGTGCGCTTTCATATCCTTGCATTTAATTCCAGTGACATAAAATGCTAGGAGATGTCTTTTCACATTAATTTGAGCATCAGGCCACTCGAGTGGTCTGAGTAACTATATAGGCTTCTCAGCCATTTATAGTTAGAAAGGGTTCTTTCACACTTGAGATCCTTGTGTATGGGACCTTGGTGTTAGATATGCCAACCAGGGGTGTGTCTTGGAGTGCTTTCATTTTTCTCCCTCTAAACCGTGTTACTTTACAGGTTCATTTATTATTGAAGAATGAGTTATACACGAATGATTTTGTGAGTTCAATGTTAATTGTTTGAGTTATATATATATTGGAGTTTGTTTCATCACTGTTGGCAATACCTTGTTAGTGATATATCACCATCTTAATAGAGGTTACGCCTCTGTTTGTGTTATAACCTTAGCCTCAAGAGGACTCCCCTCTTACAAAATTTGAACAATTTATAAAAGTTCCATAGCAGCTTTAAAATGAAAATTTTCTTTTTTAAGAATTTTATTTCTTTTCGCAAACTTCATATTCAAACGACTTAAATTTTCAGTACGGTTATGAAGATCATTAAACTCTTCTATAATATTAAATTTGTCATCACTAAACATAGTGGATAACTTATCACTATGGAGATCCACCGAGAAAGAAAAAAACAAAGCAAACACGAGAGAGAGGGACAAATAGACCACCATAAATAGCACTAAACAAGCATCTACACGATAACTTAGTGCAACTAGCTCTGATACTAATATGAGAAAGCCCCTACGCGGAGTGTGATTAGGCAAAGGATGGTATTGAAAACAAAAAGTCTATTTTGAGAGTAACAATTTTAAAATTTTAAACTTTAAACAACTTAAACCCAATAAAACTTGTTCACCAAATTAAACAGTTTTGGTGTTAAAAATGACCACCCAATTTTATCCTTTTAACCCAAAACATGCATTTAGGTGATAAGTAGATAAAATAAATAAATCTAACACAACACACCAATCTACGAGGAAAACCACAAAGGGAAAATTTTCAAACGGCTCAACCAAATAGATCGTTGTGATAAGTTTTACAGAGACTAGACATTCGACTTACTCAACGACTCATCTCCCTCTCAAGGCTTAACGCTTTGCTATCTTTAACCTATCATTCTCTATGCAACGCAAGAGTCCACCTATACAAGCTGCCATAATGCAGGAGTCCACTCATGCCTCAGTATCTACTGATGAGGCTCAGTAATCATCTGCAAAATCGAAACACGCAACACCACTTCTTCACCACAACACAGCAAGAAGTACTACAAGAAGTACAACAAGAGGTACTAAAATCTTCCCCCATTGAGAGGGGCATGTGGTATTGTATTATCAAGAAGTAATATAACTCTGCCAACTAATTTTAAAAAGTAATAAAAAGCAAACCCAAAACCCCGTGGACGTAGGCACATTGCCGAACCAGATCAATCTTGCATTGTGTGTGTAATCTCATTACTCTCTTCATTATATTCATTTGTTTGGCTTGTGTGCATTGAATACTATTACTATAGGAATTTACAACCAACGTAAGGGTTATATACAAAGAAGCTCTACAAACACATGTTAGTCCGGAAGCATACACAACGATACACCATTCTCATAAATTGCAAAATTAGGGTTTACTTATTTGGACAACATGGACCTTTCCTATTAATGATTAATCTGAATCAAAGACTCTGATACCAATTAATGGGGATTCATATATGTGGAATATAAATTTTCAACATGGAACTTTGATTAATCAAACATGAGAAACTGGACAAACCTAAACTAGATTTGAAGAACAAACCTAGGGATTAGAATACAATACCTTTACATATTCGGTTATGATCCGATAGGGAGAAAAATATTTGTAGGGGATGGGGATGCCTTGTTTTGGATATCCAAAAACATTCTAAACCGTTTGTAAAGATTGAATTTTCTAGTATATGATCCTCCCCAAAGATAGGTAGGTGTGCGAGCACCTTTTCATATGAAAACCCTTCCTTATGAGTGAGATATGGTCCTCTCTCTAGGCCTCCTCAAAAAAAACATAAATAGTTTTTTTTATCTCACCCCTCTCAGACTTTAATGATGACCATTAAGCTTAAAACCCATCCCAGACCTTTATATACAAGTATAAAAGGTGGGCTTGGCCTAACCTAAACTAGGTTCTTTGAGAATATGGGCCTAACTACTTGGGCATTAGGACTACACTAGGGACCCACAACAAATGGTTAAATTGGCTTCAAATAAATACTTGGAAATAACCGATTAGAATTACCGTAATTTATTTTCTTTATTTATTTAATCATAATTAATTCCACTAAATAATTATGACTGCACTCCAACTTTATTTTCTCAAAAATCCTCAGATATAAGGAGGTCTTATTTGAAATTTTGATCATGGTGCATAATGTGATTCCCCGTGTTAAGCTTCCAATATCCTTTTAGTTAAGTCAATGTGTTATTAATCGACTTTGACCAATATCTAATTAATTTTCTTGACTCTCAGTCTTAGCTTGTTCTACTACCTCCACCGAATTATAAATAATCCATCGATCATGTTTAATGGTGGAAATAAAAATTTGTCAGTCAAGGGGGTATCACAATCGAAGGAATCCCTGGATACGGATTCCTCCGAATTAAGAATTCAAAACTACTTGTGTATTTTTCACCCAATATATGAGGATCATTTGATTCAATTTGATATCGAATCGCACCCATGGCAATCAAAGTGACAACCATACAAGCATCTTAATCCTCTTAATTCTTGGGATTAAGAATCTATGCACCCTATGTAAATAGTGCGAGATTTCTTGAGTCTAATCATGACTGACTTTTAGACTTTAATCTTACGGACGGTCCCGTTCAATACATTCCTGAGATGTACCGATCACAATCCTCTGTTAAACTGTCTTTCTAAGTTCCCGAACCTTTACTAGTTCCCCGTAGTTTGAGATAAACTACTGGGATTGTTTCACAACCATTCTGATAAGATGTCAAGTCTTTATCTAGATTGTGAACATTTTAATAGTGTTGTAATGGAAATTTCAATCTCCCCCTGATCAACTCAATGTCGCATCATTAGAATTCCTACTAATATTTATTGATCAACATTAATATGAAACAATTATAGTAACCATGATTTTTATTTCAAAATAAAATGATATACCTTTACTTAAAAGTAATTGTCATACATGGTTTCAAGAATAAAACCCCAACACCTAATTCTTAGGATTAAGAATCTATCCACCCAATACAAATGATGTAATATATACTAAGTCTAATCATTTCCAATATATGAGGAAGAAGTTTCCACACATGGCTCTGACGATGACATATCAATTCATAATTCATTTGCAGCTTTGGAGGAATCTGATCTAGAAGATGGTGAAATCCAGTGTGCTGATACACCATCTTTTTTATATTCTGATAAATCAAATGTTGCTCTCCTCTCACCACCTTCCAAACAAATCCATCAATATTTACTTCCGGCCTGGAAAACAACGGATGATGTAGCTAAAGTTCATAATCTAGCATTCTCTATTGAGGATTATCATGACTTTTCCATGCAACTCTAAAAGAAATATTCTTAGTTGAGCAAAAATCCTAACCTCCCAGCAGCAGCTATTGTGGAGTCCCCCAAAAATGCGCAAAAGAGAAAAAAGAAAAAGCAAGCCAAAAGAACCTCAATGTCCTATATTCAAACAAGGTCTGCTACTGAATTCTCTCAAGCTTATTCTCAAACTATATTTAATGATTAGTCTTATTTTCTGGAACATTAGAGGAGTTGGTAATGCCTCCTCAATTAGACGTCTCAAGAGAATCATTAAAAAACATAAAACTTGGATGGTAGCTATTCAGGAACCCAAAATTGATGAAGAAAATATTAACTCTCTTGCCAAGAGAATTGGATTTTCAGGTGGTTTTTCTAATAGCTCAAATAAAATTTGGATTTTGTAGAAACTCAATTGTTCTGTTAAAGTGATTAGAGACATGGAACAAGTTTTAACCATCTCTATTCATCTTCCCCATTATCCTACTTCTTATGTAGTTTCTTGTGTGTATGCTAAATGCAATAAAGAAGATAGTACTTTTCTATGGGATGAAATTCATACTCTGGCCTCGATGGGATTTGAATCTTGGGTTATTGGGGGAGACTTCAACATAGTGTCCAATCAAGATGAGAAGATGGGTCGTAATCTAGTTGATCGAAAAGCCATTATAGATTTTAATTCAACCATGATCAATGCTAATCTTCAATAAGTTCCTTTCTCCGGTGCAAATTTCACTTGGTGTAATAATAGAGATGGAGTCGCTAGAATTTGGGCCCGTCCTTATAGGGTTCTTGGAAATGATGGGTGGTTCAATAACCAATTTTCTTCAACTGTGGAACATTTACATCGCACTAATTCGGATCATGCCCCTCTTATTCTTAAACTAACTTTCAAAAATGATCTTATTTCGAAACCGTTCAGATTTCAAAATATGTGGGTCACTCACCATTCATTTCAGGACACGGTTAGCAAAGCTTGGAACTGTAATGTTTCAGGACCTCCTATGGCTTCCTTTGCTCATAAGTTGCGGATAGTGAAAGATACTCTTAGAGAATGGAATAAAAATACTTTCAATAATATTTTCTCTAGGGTTCAAAAAGCTGAAGATGATGTGATTCTTAAAGAGTCCTTGTTTGACAATGATCCATGCCCTTCTAATAGGGAATCTTGGCACTTAGCTCAAGCTAAATTCAAAAGGGAGCTCGAAATTGAAAAAAATTATTGGAAATAAAAGGCGAGGCTGAAATAGGTTAAAGAAGGTGATTTTAATTCAAAAATTTTCCATTCAGTAGTTAAAAAGAAGAAAAATAAACTTCTTTTGCATCAAATCAAAAATTTGGAAGGTGAAAATATTTGTAATCCTATTGAAGTGGAAAAGGAAATTGTTTCCTATTTTCAAAGTTAAAAAAAATAATCATGATAGACCTTAAAATCTAATCTCATCGGTGGTCCCATTCAATACATTTCTGGGATGGATCGATCACAATCCTTTGTTGAATTATCTCGCAAGTTCCCAAACATTCACCAGTTCCTCATAGTTTAAGAGAAACTACTAGGATTATCATAACCGAAGGTATTATCCTTCAAGATAGTTTGGAGGTGTAGTGCTAAGGATGTAAAATTGTAAACATCCGTCGCTATGAAGGTAGATGTAACAGTTGGGAGTGTTTAGACTAGGGATGGATACATCCCGAGTAGATAATGCGTCAAGAGACGTATTATAAGGCTTGTGCTTCACGAGTTTAGCTCGGAATAGCTCCTATATACCTTAGAGGTCTCGTGATCAAAGCTTACGTAGTTCTAACAAATAGGACATACTTATGGGTGTAGGAAAATGGATACCGAGTACACAAGGTACAACATCACTATAATTATGGAGTTTAGTCCTTAATATAGTTTTTTAGTTGTGTTGGAATGATATGTTTATATGTTGATCAAATACATTGATCAAATATCGATGTTTGAAAAGTGTTTTTATGAAAACATATATTCAGGGTGTCGTCAACTGGATGGGATTTATTTGATCGAAGAAGTGGTGAAAGTATCCAGATTTTATACTTTGGACCGCAATGTTTTGGGCTAACACAACTCAATGGCACTTTTCAAAAAATGGTTTGAAAAGTATGTTTTTACGTTTATGTGTTTTAATCATTGCATTTTATTAGTATTTGTTTAATATATGATCATGTCAATTCAATACACAAGTAGAGGTGTTAGATTAAAAAACCAGACTTTTGAAATATAAACGTTAAATGGGGACCAGGATAAATAAGATAAACATGTATATACATTTTATCGAAGTATATATATGTGGAGTATTGCCTCAAAACTTATGCAAAGGTTCTTTACCCTTGTGGCTAAAGCCAATTTTTTTCCTGGGGGAGTGCCCCCTTTTGAGGTGCCCAAGTTGAGCAAAATTTTATCTTAAGTCGGGAATAACTTCATTCAGAAATGCCTACTTTTGCAAAATTTTTGTAAAGGTTCGATTCAATCTATTTCTCGAAGTTGACTTTTTAATTGTACGAACCTCTTTTGGACTTGGAAGTGACTTCAAAAAAGTACGAGCTTTTCTTGAGGAGAAAATGACTTTTCTGAAGTACGAGCTTCCTCGAGACTTTTTTCGAATGAACTCGAGTATCTTGGACGCTCAAAGGAGAAGAAAGTCAAAAAACTGAATCAACGTTCGATTTTGGGATGCTTTAAAATGTATAACGGGGACCTTTATTTATAGGGGTATGTGCCATGCCTTTAACCGATCGGTTAAAGATCTTGGGATATTGATTTTTTGTAGGTGTTACGTATATGGTTGTTATTAGACCTTCAAAGGATCGTTAATGATAGTTTTCTGGGATGGTAATCGATCAACTATCTGGGGAGGAGACAGTTAATCGATCACTTAGCTATTTGGGGGGCCTTTAGTCGATCGGTTAAAGGCCCCATAGGGTCTATTTGCTTGTTGTTTATGGAATTATTTGGTTTTTTTGTTATTTTCACTTTGTCCCTATATAATTTAGCTTTTAACATTTTTTGTCTCTTGAATATTAGTTAGTGGTTTTGAAAGTTAATATTTTTTGCAATTTTCCCTGGGGCTCGTGTTCGGGCCTTATTTTTTATAGGACGAAGCATACTCAAACCTCTATTGCGGATCAAGGTGCTCTCAAGACCATAATTTAATTTATAGCTTTAATTAATTATCTAATTAAATTCTATTTTAGAAAAGAATAAATAATTTTAGATTTAGAAAAGTCGTATCAAGGCTAGTTTCATAAATATATATTCATGTTGTCCATAAAAGTGGTTGTTAATTAAATTCATAATAAACTCACTAAATTATGCAACATTAAATATGAGATAACAATATACAATCAAACACAAACATAAGTAATTTTATATCAATAAGGATACAAAGTCCCCATCCATCATGGCCAAAGAATTCTTCTTTAAGTAGAGTCCTCTTGGGCCAAAACTCCATTGAAGAAAAGGCAATCACGAAGTTGTTGTTGAAGAGGTAGAGTCCCACAAAAATTAAAAAATATCTCAACCATCCCTGATCCCCACTGCATCCACAGTCGCACGAGGTCCAGTTGCGGTCGTGGCCTGGAAACCCACAGTCACTGGTTCTTTCTCCGCGTTCATGACTCTAGTTTGTGGAATATTCCTCCTGGTTCTACGATTTTCTATTCAGTTGTCAGAACTACGTCTTATTAACCTTTCAGCATCCTTGAAAATCCCCTTAAAGGACTTCCAATATTTATCAAAATGCTATCAGAATCCATGGATCTTCCACCACGATCAAACCCAATATAGAAGCAAGATTACAAAAAATAAAACTATTACATCCCCTTGCAAACTCCTCAATATACATCAATAAACATAATTTAAAAACACCTAATTATCAAAACCAAATAGAATATAGGAAAAGTAACTACGGATAAAGGGTCACAGGATCCATTCATATAAAATAAAGAACATGTGACCATAATGGAGGGCATAATAAAATCCTGTAAAACCATGTTAGTACAAAATGCATACATCCATGCACTTATTTTCTAATATGCAACCTAGGTTTCAATGTTGGAAAATATGGGCCTTTATAAAACATGATTAATCAATAACTGGGTATATAATACCAATTTTGGGGGATTAATATTAAGAAAAACTTAGTCGCCCAAATATAATTGAATGATCATGCATTAGAAAGAAATAACTAAAACTATGTTTAAAGCACAAACCTAGTTTTTGAATCACAATACCTTCATGGATCTTGTAAGTGATCCGAAAGAGAAGAAATTTGATTTTTACAAGATGAAGAGATTATTTTTACTTGCACTCTACAATATTCATAAAATTCCCTAAAAAACTTGAATATTCTAGTATATGATACCCCCAAAGTAATCCTTGTGTGTGGGCACTATTGGAGATGAAAATTAGGTGAAATATGAGAGAAATCACTTTCTTTATCCTCACCCCTTCATAAAAATGTGAATAGTGTTTTCCTCCTCCCTCTCTCTAATCCGTATGATGTATTATACTGTTTAAAATCCTACCATAAAGTGAGCTTGGGCCAATTGGCGCGTCTAGAGAGTTTGTGCCTACTACTTGGGTACCCAAAAACAAATGATTAAATTAGCTTCCAAACAAAAATATGAAAATCTCATAGTACTTCTCGTAATATATTTTATTCCCATTTAATTACAATGAATTACATTAAATAATTAAAATTGCACTACAATTTAATTATATCATTATAACTTGAACTATGAGGTTTTGTTTAAACAGTTAGATAATGCATAATGTGATGCCCCACGTAAATCATACATGACCCACTTGGTGAACTTCAACTTTTTGCTAATTGATTTTTACCAAGATCTTATTTATTCCTTGGTCTCAAACTTAACTTGTTTGATATTGTACTATATTATAAATAATCCACTAATCAAGTTTACTAGTAGAATAAAAACTTATACGTTTATCATGGGGGTATCACAATCCGGGATATCTCCCATACGCAGATTCCTCTGAAATATGATCACAGACATGTACACACAACGATTGCCTAACTTGCAAAGATCTAGACCTAATAAATTGTATCACACCATAACCATCAAAGAAATTTTTTTATGCATATTCCAATCATCACATTCCTCGATATTAAGAATCTATGCACCCTTTGCAAATGATGGAAGATTGTGCAAGTTTAATCTAGTCAGCACCTAGACTTGAAAATCACCCTTATCCCGTTCAATACATTCCAGATGTACCGACAAGATCCTCTATGAATTATCAAATAAGTTCCCAAGCCATTAGGTAGGTTCTCGTAGTCTTTTGCTATGTCTAGTGCCCTGATCTCAGACTGCATAGTATTCTGCGAGGCGATGATGCTTTCAAGAAGTCTCAAGATATGGTCCATTGCGGATGGAACCTGGTCTTCTTAGGTAGAAAAGAAGAATACTATGGAGCAAACTTAAAAATTATGGGTAGGTATCTCGCTAATGAAAACTATTCGGCCACACAGAGCGCGACTTTGAGCTTCGAGGATAAGAACTTAGTGTGATCTTTCTTCTAATAATAGCAACAGCAAAAAATTCGGGGAACTTTCATTCAGGTTTTGGGGACAAGAGGACAATACATAGAGGGGATAAAGACTCACATATGTATGATTTTTCATATGTAATTCTTTTACCTATATTTATCCGTATATGGACAATATTTTGTTTTTTGTATTTTTTATTTGGTAGTATCTTCTAAGGGGAAGAACTAAATAAAGTCATGTTGGATTCGAGTAAACAGGGGTGAGATCTCATTTTTCATGCAAGGTGAGGGGAAGTAATAGATTGCGAGCGATTATTTTCTCAAAATAAAAAGTGGTTAGGGGTATCCAACGTAATGGAGATCCATATTGGTGATAACTTGTGGATTCATATTGTTTATCTACCATCTAAAAATTAGAAGACTTTAATCCTGGAATATGAGGAATTTGTACCAGCCTCCGACCATCTAAGGATTTTTTGAATTTTTTTATCAAAGCGAATGGCTTGTAAGTTTCTATTCTTTTTTTACAATAGGGTGTGTTACTAGAGCTTCTTTCTTTATGAAAAAGGGCAATGCAAATCGGTTATTGGTGGATCACCTTTATTACCATGGATCATGATATATCGGGTTTCTTAGACTGAGCAAACTTTAAGGTATGTTTAAAACCACTTTACCCTAGTACCGAATATTTTTTAAAGCCTATTTGATAGACCCGGTACAGAACAAACTTGAGACATTACATGTCAGCGAGACTTTGGGATCAAGAAAGAAGTTGCTCGATATATCAAACGGATGGGAGAAAAGAGTAAGAATGCATCGGCGACTAGTCTTTCGAGGAAATGACTTTTCAAAAGTATGAACTTCACTCGAGCAAGTGAGTTCTCTAAATTAAAAACTTCCCTTGGGGAGAAGTGACTTTTTATAAATACGAACCTCTTTGCGGGTGAAGCAGATTTTTTAAGGTATGAACTTCTTCTCGGTAAATCATTTTTAGTATCGAGGCTATAGGGTTTAAACAATATAAAAATCAAGACTATGCAGTGCGTGGTGCAAAATAGGTAATCTTTATTTTTACATACTTTGATGTTTATTTTATCTCGATATCCTTTCTGCTTACCTATATATTTGGGGGAAATGTACAATGTTGTATAAGGGAACCTAAGTAAGTAGACTCTAAAGTTAAGGTCGCTAAGTAGTTCTAAAATATACATAAAGTAGTCATGTAGGGGAGCGATATTATGCGTATTAGTAAGGAATCATGAAGATTATTCGATTCTATTAATTTATCCCCAACAGAGTTACAAATGTGTGTTGCGAGTCTTGAGTGGCAGTTAGTGCGCGCCCAGGGGAAATCGCATGGGGATGCGAGAATGTCTCTCGATTTGTCGCTTTCCTCGAGGTCGGATTATCAATTTGAGGTTAGACTCTATGACTTGCCCCTGGAAGATGCTTAATGCCATGTCCAGTTTGAGTCGTCCACTCTTAGTGTTAGGCCCTAGTTCTAACTGTGTTTTGTGCGATAAGGGATCTTGTCCATGACTCCGTGCTAATTTATGACAAGTCATCATTGGTAGGTATGTAAGTGTGCGAGGGAGCTCATCTTTGATATAGTTTGATATCGCTTTCGAGGGTTAGGATATATAAAAAAATAATATGAGAGATGGGTGCATCTTTATTGTAACAACATATCGGGAGATATATTATCGAGACTCACGCTCATGAGAAGGAATCATTATTACGCCTATGTATCTAAGGAGACTTGGGACCAAATCCTATGTAGTTCGGTTTTGTGTATGTATTTGAGCGCTTGTGTAGGTTTCCTTGGGAAGTCACGGCTTGAGATAGTTTGATATCTCATTTGTTTTGAACAAGGGAGATAAGGAGTGAAGGTTAATGGTTTTTCTTCCTTTGAAATATGTACGCTTGAGTTTTGAAAGATCACAGTTATTTCTATGGTTACATTTACACTTCAGATAAGTCATAAGCATGCAAAGTATGAGCCTTTAATAAATAATGGACCACTTAATCATAAGAGTGTTAACAACTATGAATATAATTATTTTCCTTTTGATATCTAAATGAGGAATAATATCTTCAAGTGGGTGGATGAAAAATCCATGATTTATATTTCGATTGTGTACAATATATATGTTTTTTAGCATTTGTGTGGGTGTGCACGATATATCGTGGCTTTGAGATAATTTTATATGTCGCTCGTATTATGTATGAAAAAAGGGTGTAAGAGAGAGGTGAGAGATGGCTTCATCTCCTTGGGGACAATATATCATAAGACATATTATCAGGGCTCAAGCTCAGGAGAAGGTATCGTTATTATGCCTACATTACTCATTCGGCCATGAGATCAAAGCCTATATTGTTCGAGTTATCGCATGTTTGAACGTGATGTGTATGCAACTGTAGGACTTGGATTAGTATGTATAGAAGATATCTATGGGACAGATGGTAGCTTTAGTGGAGGTTCAGAATCAGAGTTAACATGAAGTCACCGATAAAGACATCTATCACTTGTGGGATGATCACTAACTCGAAGGTATTGTTGAACCTTTGGTCTAATTTGGAGGTGTAGCTCTAAGGATGTAATGTTTTATACATCCTTAGTTATGAGGCTAGAAGTAGAAGTAAAGGAGTTTGGACTGTGGATGAATGCATCCCTAAGAAATATAATGTTAAGAGACGTATTATGAGGCTTAGTCTTCATGAGTTTAGATCGATATAGCGCCTGCCTACCCAAGAAGACTTGACATCAAAGACAATGTAATATCAACAAATGGGGAATATTTACGGGTTAGGCGATGGGATATCGGGTATACAATATACAAAATTACGATACTTTTGGAGCCTAGTCCTTAATATAGCATTTTCGTTGTGTTGGGTTGATATATTTATATGTTAAAAGTATATCTAATAAGAGGCCAATGTTCAACAAGTATTGATATGAAAGCACATTTTCGGGGTGCCACCATGAGGATAAGCTCTGTTAATTTGGAAAAGAGGTTTAGACTTTGGTTTGTCCAATGTTTTGGACTGACTTGGATCATAAACACTTTCCTCAAAATGATTTTGAAAAGTATGTTTTCATGTTTTGTAATGATTGTTGTGGCCTTTTATTAGCATTGTTTTAACATATGAGCATGTCAAGTCAATTAACAGAGGTGGTGGGTTAAAAACCAGGGTTTAAAATATACAAGTTGTAAAGTTCATACCTGGTTCCCTAAATGTTGGCCTAGGTAAAAAATAAAAATAGTCACGGACATTTTATTACAATATAGAGGTTATTTAATATATGGGGGGTGTTTGACCCGAGATTCGAGGCGAGTTTCCTTAACTTGCAAAGCGAACTAAATTTTTCCCCAGGGAGTGTCCCAGCTTGATGTGCCTAGGGTGGGAACAGATCCGCTTAAGTCAGGCATAGCCTTATTTAGAAGTGTCGATGTTTGAGGAATGAGCACAGACGTTTGCCTCTATTTTTCTTTCGGAGGCAACTTTTTAGAAGTACGAGCCTCCTTTATAACCAAAGCGAATTTTCTGAAGTAAAAAACTTCTTCGTGACTTTTCAGAATGAAGTCGAGTATCTCGAACGCTCAGGGGAGAAGAAATTTAAAAAAAACTAGATTGAGATTGGGTTTTAGTACCCCTTTTAAGGTTAGTGATGACCTCATTTTATAGGGTCTGGACCAAGCCTTTGAACAAATAGCAGAAGCATGAGAGCCTTGATTTTGTATAGGGTGATACGTGGGAGGATAATATTATAGATGCTATACTTTGTAATGATTACTGGGGAGGGGGATCACCGAAAAGTAGAAGGTATGGTTGAACAAATTGTTGAAGGTCCTGGGCCTTTAACCGATCGAGAGTATGTCATAAGGATTGTTTTTGGTCTTTTCTGCCATTTTTAACTTTTATAAATTGACTCGGTAAATTTTTTTTTGTGGAGGTTTGGTCCCTTTGGGTATACTTACCTTTGGGACTTTGGTGAGACCGGGTGTACGGTATATTATGGTGGGATAAAATGATCCATACCTCGATTGTAAATTAGAATGTTCACTAAAATGTAATTTGACATTGAACATCTTTAAAATTGGGTTAAATATAACCTGCCCTTTGGTAGAAATTATTAGCTCATAGATAATATGAAATTGTGTCAATTCCAAAGACCACTTTATTATTATGTTAGTGAGTTTGGCCTTATTCATGACATCTTTGAGAGGATAAAAGGTGGGGACGACTACAGAGTAGGCGTTGAAATAATATCTCAGTTTCCTTCTCAAATGACATCACTGGGGATAAAACTAGATTCATTTATATACATTTCCTTTCAACATCAAATAGGGAGTGGCTAACATAGTAAACCGCATATTGCTCTCCATTTTCTATTTGGATTAATACCCAATTATTGGGTGTCGTAAAATGGTCAAATATAGTGGAGCTTCTCGCCATTGATGGGCTTTGATGACAGACGTGGGGAGCCTAGGTACCTCTTAATATGCCCTAGTGCTTAGTCATTATTTGGGGTCCAAATCATCATATTGACCTTCTTTAATGTTTGAAACAATGTTCGGCACTTATCTGATGATTTGGATATAAAACGATCACTTGTGCCTTCCTAACTATGGTTGTCCCCTTGATCGAATTGAGATTAGCCTCTATTACCCTTTAGGTGGCAAGCCATTATATAAACTTGCTAAACTTACTCCAAAAGTGCATTTAGATGCGTTGAGATTCATTCGATAGTTCCACGATGATCTTAAAAGTGGTGGAAAGATCCCTAATGTGATCGGTGGTGACTTTTCTATTAGAAATCATGTTATCGGTGTAGACCTCCATTGTTGAGATGGTCAACATTATAAACATCTTCGCGAGAAATCTCTGATAATTTGCCCTTGTATTTTTTAAGTCAAACTACATCGCTTTATAGCAGTACAACCCTATAGGGGTAATAAAAGAGGTATTCTCCTAGTTTGGACCGAATAGAGGTATTTAATGATACCCACAGTACGTATCCATAAAACTTATCTTAGGATGGACTGTTGTTAATTCTACTAACTGAACAATCCTGAGTAGCGGGAAGTTGTCCTTTGGAAAGGCCTTCTTGAGGTAAGTGAAATTGACACAAACCCTCTATTTATCACACCTCTTTCAGACGACCACAATATTTGAGATCCAATATAGGAATTGGACCTCATTAATATAATAATCCCCTATTTTCTCACATATCGGTTGACAATTCCAAATACACCAAAGATAGAGCGCGTTAATCATTTTATATCATTCTCAGGATCAATATACAAATAAAAATAATTTAAGTGAATTTAAATCCATATGCAACATGCGATAACAAAATAATAAATAAAATTGGAATAAATAACTCAATCGTCCAACATAATAAAAGTGATATAGGTGCAACTCTCAAATAATCTAACTGAATAAAAATAACGGGGACTCAAGGTTCATATAATCTCTGGATGAAAACACTAATTGGAGTACTGAAATAAATAACAACCTAAACTAAGAGTTAACTCAAATAACTGATTAGTAAAGGATCAATAAGTCTAAACATCCTCAGTCGTATGGTTCTTGTATAAGAATGTCTAGAAAAGACTTTTATGTAATTTGGGTTAGCACCCTAAAGTTACAAGAAATAAATTAAAATATCAAAATAGTAAAATCATGCAACCTATTTACGATGAACATGTCATCCCATCGACACTCACATGTAAGACATACCTTAACACTCACCTTAAGTGAAATAATACACAAGTGTCCCGACCCAAAGCTTGATCGATACACAAACTCTCTATAATTAAACTAATAAAAGTACCATTCCTAATCAGATGCAACGGGTTTGTAACTAACAATGCATGTAAGATTATAACCCAAATACCAATCCCCACACATGTAACTCGTAAAGTAGGATACAATCGATCTCATAATATAACACATAGCATGACATATGGTCCATTAAATTAAGGGTCCATTATTGGAATAAAATATCTCTTTTGAGTAATCTCAATAACATCACATGAAGGCAATTACCTCTGGGGACCTTCTCGGATCTAAAACTTATACACACGTAATAATGGGGAATCACTACACAATCACACCACCGGGTAGTCACATACAAAACTCGTCCGATGCGACGAATTGAAAATATGATCAAAACATAACGACCTCAACAAAGTCCTGCATTAACAGTCAAGAATGCGGTACATAATCACAACCTTTAAAATAACCCCGACCGATAGATTCCCCACGTAAGCAAGTAATACACACATACACACACACACACACACACACACACACACACACACACACACACATATATATATATATATATATATATATATATATATATATATATATATATATATATATATATATATATATATATATATATATATATATATATATATATATATAGACACACACGCACCACACTATAGATATAAATATAGGATATCATGTACCTCTCGAACATACCCCAAACCATCTCAATCCCCTACGTCAGATTGTTCCATTTAATTAAAGTCTTAAAACATCCCATCTTTAATTAAAGTTAAAATATTAAAATTTCTTAGTTTACTATTTTATAAACCTAATATTTTTCATATAATAATTATCTCTCAAGTATATAAATATAACTTTATTTGATTAAAATAAGAATCCTCTAAAAATTCTTCCCACAAACCAACTCGTACAACTACAAGAGTCAAATTGATTCGCCTCCCAGGATGAATCGATTCGATTCGGGGAAGAAGGACAGATCGTTTTAAAAATATAAGTTTGACATCCCAACCCCCATGGTTGACCAAATCAAGCTTCAAAACCACCCCAAACCTCATCATCCAAACCCAAAAGCTTACATAGTCATGACCCCATTCATATATAAAGGGTTTAGTATCAAACAAACATGATTAAAGGTTCAATTCTACAATCCTCAAAATTAAACTAAATTTCAATTATTAACATACAATGGAATGATAATAACATGTGATGTAACAACCCACTCTAAATGTACATTAAACATTCCTTTAGTCCTTTAAATTGATGAAAAATTCCAAATAAACCCTAGACTTTTACCAAATTACCAAAATGCCCCTAAAAGAAAATTTAGGTTAACTTAAACTTTCCTATATCAATTGGACCCCAACTTTCACTCAAAGTTTAATCAAATGACTTATATTTTGTAGAAATATTAGGAACCAATCCATTAGGTTTGAAAATAGCACATAAGTTCCCAAACATTCATAAAATGACTTAAAAGCCTTAAAATTGCACAAAAATTGCACATACTTTTTTACAAAACAAATTTTTACAAAATGGAATTTTATACAAAACATATTTTTATCACTTTTTCTTTAAAAAAAAAGTACATTTTTAATATATAAAACAAAACAATTAAATTTTTTTATTTATAAAAAAAATTAATTACAATTAATTTGTGTTAAGTTTGTGTGTGGGCGGGGGGGTGAGAGAGAGGGGGGGGGGAAGGAAGTGAGAGTTAGTGCGTTTAAATGAGAACAAATAAGGGGGAAATGGGTATTTGGAAATTTTTTGTCAATGTTTAACGGACTTTTGGACGGAGTCCCCCGTTTTAAACAAGTTAAATAGTTTAGGGACTAATTTGAGGTAAATAAAAGATTAGGGACTATTTAAAACTGGAGTGATTATTTAGCGACTAGAATCGTAATTTACTCTCTCTCTCTCTCTCTCTCTCTCTCTCTATATATATATATATATATATATATATATATATTCGTAAACAAAGTTTTCACATTTATTTATACTTTTCAGCTTTTGTGTTTGGTAGAAAAGGTTGAAAATTGATGATTTTTCAACCCGTCTCAAACACACGCATGTTGAAAAATATTGATTTGTCTCGGCATTATTTGCCCTTAAATCATTTTCCCCATAATCATTTGTATTTTCCCACTTTCCTATTAAATAAGGCCTTAGATCTATCACTAAGAGTCTAGTTAAAATATTTTTCATGTAATATCATATATCATATACAAAAAATAAAACAAAACATTGTATACAAAGAAAGTAGAGCTAGTGTATGAGTTAGCTAAAAAAATAATTCAGAGAAAAGGTTTGATAATGTCAAAACTCAATTGAAATTAAGCCCAAAAGTTTACCTATCTTCATAAAAGAACCCAAATTCCAACAACTCCCTTGCATTTTCATCTTCCGTCTTCCATCTTCAGTTTGTGCCTCGCTTTTTTCTCTTAAATATGATCGAAAAGAGAGTTTGAAAAAAAGAATAATGTTTGAAATGGTGTGTCTGAATATTCCCAATCTGTTTTTTTACAAACCTTTATTAGGGGAGAGTTAAAAAGATTGGAGCCCAATTAGGTGTCATTTCTAAATGTAGATAGGTGTTAATAGAATAGGTTAGTAATAAAAACACCCCTCTCTTATGTTGTATTTGTTCTTCCTCTCTCGATTACTTTATTCTTCAAATCCTAACAATGTTTTTAAGGAAAATGATAACATGTGCCCTTATGACACATGTTTTGACCCTCAAAATAGTAAATATAAAGGCTCCACATGAAAATTTGTACCTTATTAAATATATGTTGGAACTCTGTTTTTACTATTTTTAAACTTTAAGTGTGTGCGCTTAAGGCACATATTATCAAGTCCCTGTTTTTTAAAATGTCTAATCTCCTTGTATGATAATGGGTAATAGAGGTCAAATTGTGATGGGTGTTGGGTCGTTATCTTCACTAAGAAAGCGCCCCTTGGATTAATGGGGGGATAGAATCCCAAGGTGTTAACTATTGAGAATGATATTAAAAGTTTTTTGACATTTCACTTTCCATACAAAAACCCTGGGTGTGTTTAGTTATGGAAAACAATTTTTCATTTTCAATTTTCATATTTTGTTTTATAATTTGGCACAGTATGTCCTCGAGATGGGAATAAGAATGTGGATTCATGGAAAGTTATTTTCCAATTTAAGCTAATTTGGAAATTATCAAATACATGTTTTCTAGAATTTCTCAAGTTGAAAAACAGTTTTTCACTCCTCCTTCCCAATTTAGTGGCATATTGGCAAAGATATAGAGCAACAAGTGGCAGTGAAAAATGAAAAATAGTTCTCCACAGTGAAACGGGCCCTCTGTATTCTCTCCTGCTTTCATCGGTGTCATGATACATTATGCTACTTTGAAATTTTTATTGTTATTCTCAACTATTAGTAAGTTGAAAAGTTAATGAAAATTTTATATTTTCTCAATCACGGATCTGATGTTTGACAATATATGCCTTTTTCATTCGATATTTTTTTAATGTTAATAGCTCTCTTGTGTCGAGGTATTTTTATAAGGAAGAACCAAGGTTCAAAATTTTAAATAGTTTATTTGTTTTTTTTTCAATAGGAAGCAGACTAAAAAGTAAGAGGCTTTAAACTAAGGAGTACAATTTAAAAAAAACGTTCGGTGAGAATTTAAAATTTAAATTTTGTCATCAAATACTTTTTTATCATAACTTTTTTCTATAATAGAATGTCATGTAGTTTTAAGAAAGTGTAATATTTTATTAGGTTAAACATATTTAAGCACATAAGTAAAATTACAATCATAGTCGTCGAGGGACGAAGCTATATGGAGGCTAGGATGGGCAAGTGCTCCACTCCAAATTTTGAAAATTAAATTTTTACCGCTAAATATTTTGAAAACTAGGTAGAGTGCCCACATGAATTTTCAATAATCGACTAAAGTTCTTATATATTTCGTGGAGAATTTATTAGTCACTCTCAACATATATATAATAAATAATTAATGGGTAGTATGTTAAATGTAAGATGTAAAAATAATCCTAAAATTTTATAAAACCTAAAAATAACCCTAAAATAAAAATTATTAATTAAATATTTATAAAACGTAAAAATAACCCTGAATTTTTTTTTTCGGAAGCTACCACACATGAACCCTCGTCAACTGTTTGTGTCCCACCTAAAATAAATTCCTGATTCCGCCAATGTAATTGTCCATGGATGACATATGATTTTAAACATGCATATTATTTTATGTGGTTGATTATTTTTCTTTTGTCTCGGGTGATATTAGATATTTATTGGGCTTCATTGTGCATGTTGTAAGTTATTATTCAATACAAGCCTGGATCACTGCAAGACATCTATATTAAGTTAGTATGTGAATATCAATTTATGATAATTAAGGTTTAGTAGTTAAATGATGAAATAAAATACTTGCAACATTGAATTTGAGCGTCTATTTTTGGAGATACTTTGTGTGCCATATTTTTGAAATGATAACATTGCATATTTTGGTTTCGAAAATCATATATGAACTCCTCTTCATTGTGAGTAAATTTTTGGTTTCGAAATTCATTATGACATGACTTGATTTATGTGCGTGTTAATCTCACCCAATGTAGGTGTTCGTGTTAAGAGATTTTTTTTCCAAAATTTTTATTTTTCTCTTGAAATTAACCTACCAATAAATCCATGTTCAAAAAATTAGGTCAAAATACATTTTGTAGCTCTTTTTAAAAAATTCACAAAAAAATGTCAGCGCGGGCCCTTATAAATAAAGTGTTTTGAGCAATTTTTTGTGAATTTTTTAAAAATAGCTGAAAAATGTATTTTGACCTAAAATTTTGAACATGGGTTTATTGAAAGGTTTATTTCAAGGGAAAAATAAAAATTTGAAAAACATAGTTTTTTAGGGCCTACGACTAGTTGTGATGCATAAATAATGTATAGAGTATGATGTAGGTGAGAATTCTCATATATATATATTGAAAGTTAATTTTAGCAAGAAAATTCTTGCCTTATGTGAAACATTGAGAGCCTCCTCTTGAATCCTTATGCTTCATCCCTCTCTTAGCCTGGGTAACTTCTCTATAGGAATGAGGGTTTCTAGGTTAAGCTTTGGATGAATGAATGGAGCTCTCTAACTCCTTAATTATCTTTAGCTAATTCCGAGATAAGCCTTAATCTATATTTTTGGACCCCAGATGAACCCGAACCCATAATCGTAATGGCTCCCAAACTCCCCAAACACTACACCAAAAACACCAATTTGGCACACCTTGATATTAAAAATCTAGCACAGTTTAAAACCGTGCCAAATTTTGGCACTATTTAATAATAATCTGGAACACTTTTAAGCCGTGCCAAATTTTGGCACTATTTAAAAGTGTGCCAAAATTGAGAACACTTTACTAAAATATAAATATCCTAAAAAAATTAATCCCCTTAAAGGATTTTTGTTCTCCCGCTCGCCTCCCGCTCTCTATCTCTCTCACACGACCAGTACCACGAGAAGAAGAGCCTAGGGTTTTTAGGGTTTTTTGGAGTTGACAAGTATGATATTGGATTTGGGTTTGGCCATTTTGGTATTGCCGTTGATGATGTAAGTTTCTGTTGAATTTTTATATTGTTGATATATATTTGGTCTTACATTTTCCCCGTTGCAAGTGAACCTCCTTATGTTTATTTTATTTTTCAATCACATATACTTGAACATGACTTACATTATGTGAATTTCATATTCTTGATCACTGCAAATTATCCATTGATTGGCTACACAATCAATGGCTATAATCAAAATGAATGTGTATATTACATAAGATGTGTATAATACCTTCGTACCATATATATAGCCGCTACATGTAAATTGATTGTGTATATTACATGTAGCTATGATAAAAATGATTTAAGAATTTCCTGAGTTTAAGCCAGGTTATTACTCGTGAGTTTAAGAATTTCATATGGAATTATTTGTGTTACAAGTAGTCTTATCAATATGAATAATTTGTTTCCCCTTACTTATAGGGGGATGTATCTATGTTGCGACCTGAGCTACAAAGAGGAAGAATTTGAAGTTGTTGACGTGCCGTTAGAGTCTATAGGATTTGTTGAAATCGACACACCGATTCTACAGGTTTGTAAATTTCTTAATGTTTATGTTAGATTGATTCATCTTGTGGTTATAGTTATCTGATTAAAAGAGCTAGAAACATTAGAGAACATACATTCTTAATAAAAAAAAATGTAGATTTGGCTTGAAAACAAGATCTTTAAGGGTGAAAACCCAAACCAGCCCCCAAATGGCCCTGTAAGAGGCACGAACACCTCGCATGGGACCAATGTAACTTGTACGAACTGACCGCGTAGTCGCGGGTCTCTCGATTTGAGAATATGACGATAATTTAAAAATATGTAGATTAGGCTTGAAAACAAGCCGTTTGAAGGTGAAAACCCAAACCAACCACCAAACGGCCCCATAAGAGGCACGAACACCTCGAACGGGACCAATGTAACTTGTACGAACTGACCACGTAGTCGTGGGTCTCCCGATTTGAGAATATGACGATAATTTTAAAATATGTAGATTAGGCTAGAAAATAAGCCATTTGAGGGTGAAAATCCAAAACAGCCCCCAAACGGCCTCGTAAGAGGCACGGACACCTCGCATGGAACCAATGTAACTTGTAGGAACTGACCGCGTAGTCCCGGGTCTCCCAGTTTGAGAGTATGACGATAATTTGCAAAAATAAACACTTAAACTTAAAAACAAGCCCTTAAAGGGTGAAAACCCAAACCAGCCCCCAAACGACCCCGTAAGAGGCACGAACACCTCGCACGTGACCAATGTAACTTGTAGGAACTGACCACGTAGTCCCGGGTCTCCCGATTTGAGAGTATGACGATAATTTGAAAAAAAATCACACTTAGACTTAAAAACAAACCGTTAAAGGGTGAAAACCCAAACCAGCCCCCTAACGACCCCGTAGGAGGCACGAACACCTCGCACGGGACCAAGGTAACTTGTAGGAACTAACCACGTATTCCCGGGTCTTCCGATTTGAGAGTATGATGATAATTTAAAAAAATCATACTTAGACTTAAAAACAAGACGTTAAAGGGTGAAAACCCAAACCAACCCCCAAACGACCCCGTAAGAGGCATGAACATGAACACCTCGCACGGGACCAATGTAACTTGGAGAAACTGACCGCGTAGTTTTCGGTCACCCGGTTTGAGAATATGACGATAATTTGCAAAAATCAACACTTAAATTTAAAAACAAGGCGTTAAAGAGTGAAAACCCAAACCAAACGATCCCGTAAGAGGCACGAACACCTCGTACGGGACCAATGTAACTGGTAGGAACTGACCGCGTAGTCCCGGGTCTCCCCATTTGAGAATATGACGATAATTTCAAAATATGTCGATTTGGCTTGAAAATAAGCCGTTAAAGGGTGATAACCTAAACCAGCTCAAACGGCCCAGTAAGAGGCACTAACACCTCGCACGGGACCAATGTAACTTGTACGAACTAACCGCGTTGTCATGGGCCTCCCAGTTTCAGATAATGATGATAATTTCAAATGATGTAGATTAGGCTTGAAAATAAGTCGTTAAAGAGTGACAACCCAAACCAGCCCCCAAATGACCACATAAGAGGCACGAACACCTCGCACGGGACCAATGTAACTTGCAAGAACTGACCGCATAGTCCCGGGTCTCCGATTTTAGAATATGACAATAATTTGCAAAAATCAACACTTAAACTTAAAAATAAGGCGTTAAAGGGTGAAACCCCAAACCATCCCCCTAACGAACCCGTAGGAGGCACGAACACCTCGCACGAGACTAATGTAACTTGTAGGAACTCACCGCGTAGTCCCGGGTCTCTCGGTTTGAGAGTATGATAATAATTTGCAAAAATAACACTTAGAGTTAAAAATATGCCATTAAAGGGTGAAAACCCAAACCAACCCCCAAACGACCTCGTAGGAGGCACGAACACCTCGCACGGGACCAATGTAACTTGTAGGAACTGACCGCATAGTCCCGGGTCTCCCGATTTGAATGTATGACGATAATTTTCAAAAATCACACTCAGACGTAAAAACAAGTCGTTAAAGGGTGAAAACCCAAACCAGGCCCCAAACGACCTCGTAGAAGGCACGAACACCTCGTACGTGACCAATGTAACTTGTAGGAACTGACCGCGTAGTCCCGGATCTCCCGATTTGAGAGTATGACGATAATTTGAAAAAAAATCACACTTAGACTTAAAAATAAGCCGTTAAAGGGTGAAAACCCAAACCAGCCCCCATACGACCCCGTAGGAGGCACGAACACCTTTCACGGGACCAATGTAACTTGTAGGAACTGACCGCGAAGTCCCGAGTCTCTCGGTTTGAGAGTATGACAATAATTTGCAAAAATCACACTTAGAGTTAAAAATATGCCATTAATGGATGAAAACCCAAACCAGCCCCGCACGAACACTTCGCACGGGACCAATGAAATTTGTAGGAACTGACCGCGTAGTCCCGGGTCTCCCGATTTGAGAGTATGACGATAATTTGCAAAAATCACACTTAGACTTAAAAATAAACGGTTTAAGGGTGAAAACCCAAACCATGCCCCAAATGACCCCGTAGGAGGCACGAACACCTCGCAAATGACCAATGTAACTTATAGGAACAGACTGCGTAGTTTCGGGTCTCCCAGTTTGAGAATATGATGATAATTTGCAAAAATTAACACTTAAACTTAAAAACAAGGCGTTAAAGGGTGAAAACCCAAACTAGCCCCTAACGACCCTGTAGGAGGCACGAACACCTCGCACGGGACCAACGTAACTTGTAGGAACTGAACAGGTAATCCCCGGTCTCCCGGTTTGAGAGAACGGCGATAATTTGTAAAAATCACCTATAAAAACAAGTCGTTAAAGGGTGAAAACCAAAACCAGCCCCCATACGACCACGTAGGAGGCACGAACACCTCGCACGGGACCAATGTAACTTTTAGGAACTGACCATGTAGTCTCGGGTCTCCCGGTTTGAGAGTATGATGATAATTTGCAAACATCACACTTTTAAAAACAAGACGTTAAAGGGTGAAAACCCAAATAAGCACCCAAACGACCCCGTAGGAGGCACGAACACCTCGCACAAGACCAATGTAACTTGTAGCAACTGACCGCGTAGTCCTGGGTCTCCCGATTTGAGAGAATGACGATTATTTGCAAAAATCACACTAAGACTTAAAAACAAGCCGTTAAAAGGTGAAAACCCAAACTAGCCTCCATACGACCCCGTAGGAGGCACAAACACTTCGCACGGGACCAATATAACTTGTAGGAACTGACCGCCTAGTCCCAGGTCTCCCGGTTTGAGAGTATGATGATAATTTGCAAAAATCACACTTAGACTTAAAAACAAGTCGTTAAAGGGTGAAAATCCAAACCAGCCCCCATACGACCCCGTGCGAGGCACGAACACCTCGCACGGGACCAATGTAACTTGTAGGAACTGAGCGCGTAGTTCCGGGTCTCCCGATTTGAGAATATGAAGATAATATAAAAATATGTCGATTTTGCTTAAAAATAAGCCGTTAAAGGGTAATAACCTAAACCAGCCCCCAAACGGCCCAGTAAGAGGCACTAACACCTCGCACGGGACCAATGTAACTTGTACGAACTAACCGCGTAGTCACGGGCCTCCCAGATTGAGATAATGACGATAACTTCAAATAATGTAGATTATGCTTGAAAACAAGTCGTTAAAGAGTGAAAACACAAACCAGCCCCTTAACGACCACGTAAGAGGCACGAACACCTCGCACGGGACCAATGTAACTTGTAGGAACTGTCCGCGTAGTTCCAGGTCTTCGATTTTAGAATATGACGATAATGTGCAAAAACCAACATTTAAACTTTAAAACAAGGCGTTCAAGGGTGAAAGCCCACACCAGCCCCCTAACGACCCCGTAGGAGGCACGAACACCTCGCATAAGACCAATGTAACTTATAGGAACTGACCGCGTAGTCCCGGGTCTCCCGATTTGAGAGTATGACGATAATTTGCAAAAATCACACTTAGACTTAAAAATAAGACGTTAAAGGGTGAAACCCCAAACGACCTCGTAGGAGGCACGAACACCTCGCACGGGACCAATGTAACTTGCAAGAACTGACCGCATAGTCCCAGGTCTCCCGGTTTGAGAGTATGATGATAATTTGTAAAAATCACACTTAGACTTAGAAATAAGCCGATAAAGGGTGAAAACCAAAACTAGCCCCCAAACGACTCCGTCGGAGGCACGAACACCTCGTACGGGACCAATGTAACTTGTAGTAACCGACCGCATAGTCCCGGGTCTCTCGGTTTGAGAGTATGACAATAATTTGAAAAAATCACACTTAGAGTTAAAAATAAGCCGATAAAGGGTGAAAACCCAAACCAGCCTCCAAACGACCCCGTAGGAGGCACGAACACCTCGCACGGGACTAATGTAACTTGTAGGAACTGACCGCGTAGTCCCGGGTCTCCCGGTTTGAGAGTATGACAATAATTTGCAAAAATCATACTTAGACTTAAAAATAAGCCGATAAATGTGAAAACCCAAACCATCCCCCAAACGACCCCGTAGGACGCTCGAACACCTCGCACGGGACCAATGTAACTTGTAGGAATTGACCGCGTAGTCCCGGGTCTCCCGATTTGAGAGTATGACGATAATTTGCAAAAATCATACTTAGAGTTAAAAATATGCCGTTAAAGGGTGAAAACCCAAACCAGCCCCCATACGACCCCGTAGGAGGCACGAACACCTCGCACGGGACCAATGTTACTTCTAGGAACTGACCGCGTAGTCCCAGGTCTCCCGGTTTGAGAGTATGATGATAATTTGTAAAATCACACTTAGACTTAAAAACAAGCCGATAATGGGTGAAAAACCAAACCAGCCCCCAAACGACCCCGTAGGATGCTCGAACACCTCGCACGAGACCAATGTAACTTATAGGAACTGACCGTGTAGTCCCGGGTCTCCCGATTTATGAGTATCACAATAATTTGTTAAAATCAGACTTAGAGTTAAAAACATGCCATTAAAGGGAGAAAACCCAAACCAGCCCCCAAACGACCTCGTAGGAGGCACGAACACCTCGCACGGAACCAATGTAACTTGCAAGAACTGTCCGCGTAGTCCTGGGTCTCCCGGTTTGAGAGTATAACGATAATTTGCAAAAATCACACTTAGACTTAAAAACAAGCCGATAAAGGGTGAAAACCCAAACCATCCCCCAAACGACTCCGTCGGAGTCTCAAACACCTCGCAAGGGACCAATGTAACTTGTAGTAACTGACCGCATAGTTTCGGGTCTCTCGATTTGAGAGTATGACGATAATATGCAAAAATCACACTTCGAGATAAAAACATGTCGTTAAAAACATGACGATAATTGGCAAAATTACACTTAGACTTAAAAACAAGCCGATAAAGGGTGAAAAATCAAACCATCCCCCAAACGACCCCATAGGACGCTCGAACACCTCGTACAAGACCAATGTAACTTATAGGAACTAACCGCGTAGTCCCGGGTCTCCCGGTTTATGAGTATGACAATAATTTGTAATAATCAGACTTAGAGTTAAAAACATGCCGTTAAAGGGTGCAAACCCAAACCAGCCCCCAAACGACCTCGTAGGAGGCACGAACACCTCTCACGGGACCAATGTTACTTCTAGGAACTGACCGCGTAGTCCCCGGTCTCCCGGTTTGAGAGTACGACGATAATTTGTAAAATCACACTTAGACTTAAAAACAAGCCGATAAAGGGTGAAAAAACAAACCATCCCCCAAACGACCTCGTAGGATGCTCGAACACCTCGCACGAGACCAATGTAACTTATAGGAACTGACCGCGTAGTCCCGGGTCTCCCGGTTTATGTGTATGACAACAATTTGTTAAAATCAGACTTAGAGTTAAAAACATGCCGTTAAAGGGTGAAAACTCAAACCAGCCCCCAAACGACCTCGTCGGAGGCACGAACACCTCGCACGGGACCAATGTAACTAGTAAGAACTGACCGCGTAGTCCCGGGTCTCCCGGTTTGAGAGTATCATGATAATTTGCAAAAATAGCACTTAGACTTAAAAACAAGCCGATAAAGGGTGAAAACCCAAACCAGCCCCCAAACGACTCCTTCGGAGGCTCGAACACCTCGCACGAGACCAATGTAACTTGTAGTAACTGACCGCATAGTTCTGGGTCTCCGGATTTGAGAGTATGACGATAATATGCAAAAATCACAGTTAAAAACATGTCGTTAAAGGGTGAAAACCCAAACCAGCCCCCATACGACCCCGTAGGAGGCATGAACACCTCGCACGGGACCAATATAAGTTGTAGAAATTGATCGCGTAGTCCCGGGTCTCCCAGTTTGAGAGTATGACGATATTTTGCAAAAATCACACTTAGACTTAAAAACAAGCCGATAAATGGTGAAAACCCAAACCAGCCCCAAACGACCCCGTAGGAGGCTCGAACACCTCGCACGAGAGCAATGTAACTTATTGGACCTGACCGCGTAGTCCCGGCGGGTCTCCCAGTTTGAGAGTATGACAATAATTTGCAAAAATCACAGTTAGACTTAAAAATAAGCCGATAAAGGTGAAAACCCAAACCAGCCCCCAAACGACCTTGTAGGAGGCTCGAACACCTCGCACGGGATCAATGTAACTTGTAGGAACTGACCGCGTAGTCCCAGGTCTCCCGATTTGAGAGTATAATGATAATTTGCAAAAATCATACTTAAAGTTAAAAACATGTCATTAAAGGGTGAAAACTCAAACCAGCCCCCATACAACCCCGTAGGAGGCACGAACACCTCTCACGGGACCAATGTTACTTCTAGGAACTGACCGCGTAGTCCCAGGTCTCCCGATTTGAGAGTATGACGATAATTTGCAAAATCACACTTAGACTTAAAAACAAGCCGATAAAGGGTGAAAAAACAAACCATCCCCCAAACGACCTCGTAGGATGCTCGAACACCTCGCACGAGACCAATGTAACTTATAGGAACTGACCGCGTAGTCCCGGGTCTCCCGGTTTATGTGTATGACAACAATTTGTTAAAATCAGACTTAGAGTTAAAAACATGCCGTTAAAGGGTGAAAACTCAAACCAGCCCCCAAACGACCTCGTCGGAGGCACGAACACCTCGCACGGGACCAATGTAACTAGTAAGAACTGATCGCGTAGTCCCGGGTCTCCCGGTTTGAGAGTATCATGATAATTTGCAAAAATAGCACTTAGACTTAAAAACAAGCCGATAAAGGGTGAAAACCCAAACCAGCCCCCAAACGACTCCGTCGGAGGCTCGAACACCTCGCACGGGACCAATGTAACATGTAGTAACTAACCGCTTAGTTCCGGGTCTCCCGATTTGAGAGTATGATGATAATATGCAAAAATCACAATTAGAGTTAAAAACATGTCGTTAAAGGGTGAAAATCCAAACCAGCCCCCATACGACCCCGTAGGAGGCACGAACACCTCGCACGGGACCAATATAAGTTGTAGGAACTGACCCCGTAGTCCCGGGTCTTCCGGTTTGAGAGTATGATGATAATTTGCAAAAATCACACTTAGAGTTAAAAACATGCCGTTAAAGGGTGAAAATCCAAACCAGCTCGCAAACCACCCCGTAGGAGGCACGAACACCTCGCACGAGACCAATGCAATTTGTAGGAACTGATCACGTAGTCCCGGGTTTCCCTATTTGAGAGTATGACGATAATTTGTAAAAATCTCACTTAGACTTAAAAACAAGCCGTTAAAGGGTGAAAATCCAAACCAGCCCCCAAACGACCCCGTAGTAGGCACGAACACCTCATAAATGACCAATGTAATTTATAGGAACAGACCGCGTAGTTTCGGGTCTCACAGTTTGAGAATATGATGATAATTTGCAAAAATCGACACTTAAACTTAAAAATAAGGTGTTAAAGGGTGAAAACCCAAACAGGCCCCCTAACGACCCCGTTGGAGGCACTAACACCTCGCACGGGACCAATGTAACTTGTAGGAACTGATCGAGTAGTCCCGGGTATCCCGGTTTGAGAGTATGACAACAATTTACAAAAATCACACTTAGACTTAAAAACAAGCCGTTAAAGGGTGAAAACCCAAACCAGCCCCCATACGACCCCATAGGAGGCACGAACACCTCGCACGGGACCAATGTAACTTATAGGAACTGACCGCGTAGTCCCGCGTCTCCCGGTTTGAGAATATGATGATAATTTTCAAAAATCACACTTTTAAAAACAAGCCGTTAAAGGGTGAAAACCCAAACCAGCCCCCAAACGACCCCATAGGAGGTACGTACACCTCGTACGAGACCAATGTAACTTGTAGGAACTGACCGCGTAGTCCCGGGTCTCCTGGTTTGAGAGTATGACGATAATTTCCCAAAATCACACTTTTAAAAACAAGCCGTTAAAGGGTGAAAACCCTAAACAGCCCCCAAACGACTCCGTAGGAGGCACGTACACCTCGCACGAGACCAATGTAACTTTGAGGAACTGATCGCGTAGTCCCGAGTCTCCCGGTTTGAGAGTATGATAATAATTTGCAAAAATCACACTATTAAAAACAAGCCGTTAACGGGTGAAAACCCAAACCAGCCCCCAAATGACCACGTAGGAGGCACTTAGACCTCGCACGAGGCCAATGCAACTTATTGGAACTGACCGCGTAGTCCTGGGTCTCCCGATTTGAGAGTATGACGATAATTTGCAAAAATACACTTAGACTAAAAAACAAGTTGTTAAAAGGTGAAAACCCAACCAGCACCCATACGACCCCGTAGGAGGAACGAACACCTCGCACGGGACCAATGTAACTTGTAGGAACTGACTGTGTAGTTCCGGGTCTCTCGGTTTGAGAGTATTGAGATAGTTTGCAAAAATCACACTTAGACTTAAAAACAAGCCGTTAAAGGGTGAAAACCCAAACCAGCCACCAAACGACCATGTAGGAGGCACGAACACCTCGTACGGGACCAATGTAACTTGTAGGAATTGGCACCATAGTCCCAGGTCTCCTGGTTTGATAGTATGATGATAATTTGTAAAATCACACTTAGACTTAAAAATAAGCCGTTAAAGAGTGAAAACCTATACCAGCCCGCAAACGACCCCGTAGGAGGCACGAACACCTCGCACGGGACCAATGTAACTTGTAGAAACTGACCGCGTAGTCCCGAGTCTCCCAATTTGAGAGTATGACGATAATTTGCAAAAATCACACTTACACTTAAAAACAAGCCGTTAAAGGGTAAAAACCCAAACGACACCGTAAGAGGCACGAACACCTCGCATGGGACCAACGTAACTAGTAAGAACTGACCGCGTTGTCCCGGGTCTCCCGATTTGAGAATTTGATGATAATTTGCAAAAATCAAACTTTTAAAAATAAGCCGTTAAACGGTGAAAATCCAAACCAGCCCCCAAACGACCTCGTAGGAGGCACGAACACCTCGCACGGGACCAATGTAACTTGCAAGAACTGACCGCGTAGTCCCGGGTCTCCCGTTTTGAGAGTATGACGATAATTTGCAAAAATAACACTTAGACTTAAAAATAAGCCGATAAAGGGTGAAAACCCAAACCAACCCCCAAACGACTCCGTCGGAGGCTCGAACACCTCGCACGAGACAAATGTAACTTGTAGTAACTAACCGCATAGTTCCGGGTCTCCCGATTTGAGAGTATGACGATAAAATTACAAAAATCACACTTAGAGTTAAAAACATGTCGTTAAATGGTGAAAACCCAAACCAGCCCCGATACGACCCCGTAGGAGCCACGAACACCTCGTACGGGACCAATATAAGTTGTTGGAACTGACCGTGTAGTCCCGGGTCTCCCGATTTGAAAGTATGATGATATTTTACAAAAATCACACTTTGACTTAAAAATAAGCCGATAAAGGGTGAAAACCCAAACCAGCCCCCAAACGACCCCGTAGGAGGCTCGAACACCTCGCACGAGACCAATGTAACTTGTAGGAACTGACCGCGTGATCCCGGGTCTCCCGATTTATGAGTATGATAATAATTTGCAAAAAATAGACTTAGAGTTAAAAACATGTCGTTAAAGGGTGAAAACCAAAACCATCCCCCAAACGACCCTGTAGGAGGCACGAACACCTCGCACGGGACCAATGTAACTTGTAGAACTGATCGCGTAGTCTCGGGTCTCCCGGTTTGAGAGTATGACGATAATTTGCAAAAATCACACTTAGACTTAGAAATAAGCCGTTAAAGGGTCAAAACCCAAACCAGCCCCCAAACGACCCCGTTGGAGGCACGAACACTTCGGACGGGACTAATGAAATTTGTAGGAACTGACCGCATAGTCCCGGGTCTCCCAATTTGAGAGTATGATAATAATTTACAAAAATCGCACTTAGACTTAAAAATAAGCCGTTTAAGGGTGAAAACCCAAACCAGCCCCCAAACGACCCCGTATCAGGCACGAACACCTCGTAAATGACCAATGTAACTTATCGGAACAGATCGCGTAGTTTCAGGTCTCCCAGTTTGAGAATATGATGATAATTTGCAAAAATCAACACTTAAACATAAAAACAAGGCGTTAAAAGGTAAAAACCCAAACTAGCCCCCAAACGATCCCGTAGGAGGCACGAACACCTCGCACGGGACCAACGTAACTTGTAGGAACTGATCGGGTAATCCCGGGTATCCCGATTTGAGAGTATGATGATAATTTGTGAAAATCACACTTAGACTTCAAAAGAAGCCGTTAAAGGGTGAAAACCCAAACCCGCCCCCATACGACCCCGTAGGAGGCACGAACACCTCGCACGGTACCAATGTAACTTATAGGAACTGATTGCGTAGTCCCGAGTCTCCCGGTTTGAGAGTATGACGATAATTTGCAAAAATCACACTTTTAAAAACAAGTCGTTAAAGGGTGAAAACCCAAATAAGCCCCCAAATGACCCCGTAGGAGGCACGAACACCTCGCACGAGACCAATGTAACTTGTAGGAACTTACCGCGTAGTCCTGGGTCTCCCAATTTGAGAGTATGACGATAATTTGCAAAAATCACACTTAGACTTAAAAATAAGTCGTTAAAAGGTGAAAACCCAAACCAGCCCCCATACGACCTCGTAGGAGGCACAAACACCTCGCACGGGACTAATGTAACTTATAGGAACTGTCCGTGTAGTCTCGGGTCTCTCGATTTGAGAGTATGACGATAATTTGCATAAATCATACTAAGACTTAAAAACAAGTCGTTAAAGGGTGAAAACTCAAACCAGTCGCCAAACAACCCCGTAGGAGGTACGAACAACTCGTACGGGACCAATGTAACTTGTAGGAACTGACCGCGTAGTCCCGGGTCTCCCGGTTTGAGAGTATGACAATAATTTGCAAAAATCACACTTTGACTTAAAAACAAGCCGTTAAAGCGTGAAAACCCATACTAGCCCCCAAACGACCCCGTAGGAGGCACGAACACCTCGCACGGGACCAATGTAACTTGTAGGAACTGACCACATAGTCCCGGGTCTTCCGGTTTGAGATTATGACAATACTTTGAAAAAATCACACTTAGACTTAAAAATAAGTCGATAAAGGGTGAAAACCCAAACCATCCCCCAAACGACACAGTAGGAGGCACGAACACCTCGCACGGGACCAATGTAACTTGTAGGAACTGACCGCGTAGTCCCGAGTCTCCCGGTTTGAGAGTATGACAATAATTTGCAAAATTCACACTTAAACTTAAAAATAAGCCGACAAAGGATGAAAACCCAAAACCAGTCCCCAAACGACGCTTGTAGGAGGCTCGACCACCTCGTATGGGACCAATGTAACTTGTAGAAACTGACCGCGTAGTCCCGGGTCTCCCGATTCGAGAGTATGATGATAATTAGTAAAAATCACACTTAGACTTAAAAATACATGTTAAAGTGTGAAAACCCATACCAGCCCCCAAACGACCCTATTGGAGGCACGAACACCTCGCACGGGACAAATGTAACTTGTAGGAACTGACTGCGTAGTCCCGGGTCTCCCGGTTTGAGAGTATGACGATAATTTGCAAAAATCACACTTAGAGTTAAAAACATGTCGTTAAAGGGGGAAAACCCAAAACAGCACACATACGACCCCGTAGGAGGACCGAACACCTCTCACGGGACCAACGTAAGTTGTAGGAACTGATCGCGTAGTCCTGGGTCTCCTGGTTTGAGAGTATGATGATAATAAGCAAAAATCACACTTGGACTTAAAAATAAGCCGATAAAGGGTGAAAACCCAAACCAGCCCCCAAACGAACCCGTTAGAGGCTCGAACACCTCGCACGAGACCAATGTAACGTGTAGGAACTGACCGCATAGTCCCGGGTCTCCCGATTTATGAGTATGAAAATAATTTGCAAAAATCAGACTTAGTGTTAAAAACATGCCGTTAAAGGGTGAAAATCCAAACTAACCCCCAAACGACCCCGTAGGAGGCACGAACACCTCGCCCGAGACCAATGTAACTTGTAGGAACTGACCGCGTAGTCCCGAGTCTCCCGATTTGAGAGTATGAAAATAATTTGCAAAAATCACACTTAGACATAAAAATAAGCCACTAAACGACTAAAACCCAAACAAGCCCCCAAACGACCCTGTAGGAAGAACGAACACCTCGCACGTGATAAATGTGACTTGTAGGAACCGACCGCATAGTCCCGGGTCTCCCGATTTGAGAGTATGACGATAATTTGAAAAAATCACACTTAGACTTAAAAACAAGCCATTAAAGGGCGAAAACCCAAACCAACCCCCAAACAACCCCGTAGGAGGCACGAACACCTAGCACGTGGCCAATGTAACTTGTAGGAACTGACCGCATAGTCCCGGGTCTCCCGGTTTGAGAGTATGATGATAATTTGGAAAAATCACACTTAGACTTAAAAATAAGCCGTTAAAGGGTGAAAACCCAAACAGACCCCCATACGACACCGTAAGAGGGAGGAACACCACGCACGGGACCAATGTAACTTTTAGGAATTGACCGCGTAGTTCTGGGTCTCCCAATTTGAAAGTATGACGATTATTAGCAAAAAACACACTTAGACTTAAAAACAAGCCTTTAAAGGGTGAAAACCCAAACTAGCCCCGATACGACCCCGTAGGAGGCACGAACACCTCGCACGTGACCAATGTCACTTGTAGGAACTGACCGCGTAGTCCCGGGTCTCCCGGTTTGAGAGTATGTCGATTATTTGTAAAAATCACACTTACACTTAAAAATAAGCCGATGAAGGGTGAAAACTCAAACCAGCCCCCAAACGACCCCGTAGGAGGCACGAACACCTCGTACGGGACTAATGTAACTTGTAGGAACTGACCGCGTTGTCCCGGGTCTCCCGGTTTGAGAGTATGACGATAACTTGTAAAAATCACACTTAGACATAAAAATAAGCCATTAAACGGCGAAAACCCAAACCAGCCCCCGAACGAGCCTGTAGGAGGCACGAACACCTCGCACGTTACCATTGTAACTTGTAGGAACTGGCCGCCTAGTCCCGGGTCTCCCAGTTTGAGAGTATGACGATAATTTGCAAAAGTCACACTTAGACTTAAAAACAAGCCATTAAAGGGCGAAAACCCAAACCAACCCCCAAATGACCCCGTAGGAGGCAGGAACACCTCGCACGCGGCCAATGTAACTTGTAGGAACTGACCACATAGTCCCGGGTCTCCCGGTTTGAGAGTATGATGATAATTTGCAAAAATCAAACTTAGACTTAAAAACAAGCCGTTAAAGGGTGAAAACCCAAACAGACCCCGATACGACACCGTAAGAGGCACGAACACCTCGGACGGGACTAATGTAACTTAAAGCAATTGACCGCGTAGTCCTGGGTCTCCCAATTTTAAAGTATGATGACAATTTGTAAAAATCACACTTAGACTTAAAAACAAGCCGTTAAAGGGTGAAAACCCAAACCAGCCCCGATACGACCCCGTAGGAGGCAAGAAAACCTCGCACGTGACCAATGTAACTTGTAGGAACTGACCGCGTAGTCTCGAGTCTCCCGATTTGAGAGTATGACGATAATTTGCAAAAATCACACTTAGACTTAAAAATAAGCCTTTAAAGGGTGAAAACCCAAACAAGCCCCGATAAGACCCCGTAAGAGGCACGCACACCTCGCACGTGAAGAATGTCACTTGTAGGATCTGACCGCGTAGTCCCGGGTCTCCCGGTTTGAGAGTATGTCGATAATTTGCAAAAATCACACTTACACTTAAAAACAGGCCGATGAAGGGTGAAAACTAAAACCAGCCATCAAACCCTATAGGAGGCACGAACACCTCGCACGGGACCAATGTAACTTGTAGGAACTGACCGCGTAGTCCCGGGTCTCCCAGTTTGAGAGTGTGACTATAATTTGAAAAAATCACACTTAGAGTTAAAAATAAGCTGATAAAGGGTGAAACCCCAAACCAGCCCCCGAACGACCCCGTAGGAGGCACAAACACCTCACACGAAACTAATGTAACTTGTAGGAACTGACCGCGTTGTCCCGGGTCTCCCGATTTCAGAGTATGACGATAATTTGTAAAAATCACACGTAGACATAAAAATAAGCCCCTAAACGGCAAAAACCCAAACCAGCCCCCGAACGACCCTATAGGAGGCACGAACACCTCGCACATGACCATTGTAACTTGTAGGAACTGACCGAATAGTCCCGGGTCTCCCTGCTTGAGAGTATGACAATAATTTGCAAAAATCACACTTAGACTTAAAAACAAGCCATTAAAGGGCGAAAACCCAAACCAACCCCAAAACGAGCCCGTAGGAGGCACGAACACCTCGCACGAGGCCAATGTCACTTGTAGGAACTGACCGCATAGTCCCGGGTCTCCCAATTTGAGAGTATGATGATAATTTGCAAAAATCACACATAGACTTAAAAACAAGCCGTTAAAGGGTGAAAACCCAAACAGACCCCCATACGACACCGTAAGAGGCACGAACACCTCGCACGGGACCAATGTAAGTTGTAGGAATTGACCGCATAGTCCTGGGTCTCCCAATTTGAAAGTATGACGATAATTTGCAAAAATCACACTTAGACATAAAAATAAGTCGTTAAACGGTGAAAACCCAAACCAGCCCCGATACGACCCCGTAGGAGGCAAGAAAACCTCGCACGTGACCAATGTAACTTGTAGGAACTGACCGCGTAGTCTCGGGTCTCCCAATTTGAGAGTATGACGATAATTTGAAAAAATCACACTTAGACTTAAAAACAAGCCTTTAAAGGGTGAAAACCCAAACAAGCCCCGATACGACCCCGTAGGAGGCACGAACACCTTGCACGTGACCAATGTCACTTGTAGGAACTGACCGCGTAGTCCCGAGTCTCCCGGTTTGAGAGTATGTCGATAATTTGCAAAAATAACACTTACACTTAAAAACAAGCCGATGAAGGGTGAAAACTCAAACCAGCCCCCAAACGACCCTCGCACGGTACCAATGTAACTTATAGGAACTGACCGCGTAGCCCGGGTCTCCCGGTTTGAGAGTATGACAATAATTTGAAAAAATCACACTTAGAGTTAAAAATAAGCCGATAAAGGTTGAAAACCCAAACCAGCCCCCAAACGACCCCGTAGGAGACACGAACACCTCACACGGGACCAATGTAACTTGTAGAAACTGACCACATAGTCCCGGGTCTTCCGGTTTGAGAGTATGACAATACTTTGCAAAAATCACACTTAGACTTAAAAATAAGTCGATAAAGGGTGAAAACCCAAACCATCCCCCAAACGACACCGTAGGAGGCACGAACACCTCGCACGGGACCAATGTAACTTGTAGGAACTGACCGCGTAGTCCCGAGTCTCCCGGTTTGAGAGTATGACAATAATTTGCAAAAATCACACTTAGACTTAAAAATAAGCCGATAAAGGATGAAAACCAAAATCTAGTCCCCAAATGACCCTGTAGGAGGCTCGACCTCCTCGCACGGGACAAATGTAACTTGTAGAAACTGACCGCGTAGTCCCGGGGTCTCCCGATTTGAGAGTATGACAATAATTTGTAAAAATCACACTTAGACATAAAAATAAGCCCCTAAATGGCGAAAACCCTAACCAGCCCCCGAACGACACTGTAGGAGGCACGAACGCCTCGCACGTGACCATTGTAACTTGTAGGAACTGACCGCAGAGTCCCGGGTCTCCCAGTTTGAGAGTATGACGATAATTTGCAAAAATCACACTTAGACTTAAAAACAAGCCATTAAAGGGTGAAAACCCAAACCAACCACCAAACGACCCCGTAGGTGGCACGAACACCTCGTACGAGGCCAATGTAACTTGTAGGAACTGACCACATATTCCCGGGTCTCCCGGTTTGAGAGTATGATGATAATTTGCAAAAATCAAACTTAAACTTAAAAACAAGTCGTTAAAGGGTGAAAACCCAAACAGACCGCCATACGACACCGTAAGAGGCACGAACACCTCGCACCGGACTAATCTAACTTGTAGGAATTGATCGCGTAGTCCTGGGTCTCCCAATTTGAAAGTATGATGATAATTTGCAAAAATCACACTTAGACTTAAAAACAAGCTGTTAAAGGGTGAAAACCCAAACCAGCCCTGATACGACCCCGTAGGAGGCAAGAAAACCTCGCACGTGACCAATGTAACTTGTAGGAACTTACCGCGTAGTCTCGGGTCTAACGATTTGAGAGTATGACGATAATTTGCAAAAATCACACTTAGACTTAAAAACAATCCTTTAAAGGGTGAAAACCCAAACAAGCCCCGATACGAACCCGTAGGAGGCACGAACACCTCGCACGGGACCAATGTCACTTGTAGTAACTGACCGCGTAGTCCCGGGTCTCCCAGTTTGAGAGTATGTCGATAATTTGCAAAAATTACACTTACACTTAACAACAAGCCGATGATGGGTGAAAACTCAAAGCAGCCCCCAAACGACCCTATAGGAGGCACGAACACCTCGCACGGGACCAATGTAACTTGTAGGAACTGATCGCGTAGTCCCGGGTCTTCCGGTTTGAGAGTATGACAATAATTTGAAAAAATCACACTTAGAGTTAAAAATAAGCCGATAAAGGGTGAAAACCCAAACCAGCCCCCAAACGACCCCGTAGGAGGCACGAACACCTCGCACGGAACTAATGTAACTTGTAGGAACTTACCGCGTTGTCCCGGGTCTCCCGATTTGAGAGTATGACGATAATTTGTAAAAATCACACTTAGACATAAAAATAAGCCCCTAAATGGCGAAAACCCAAACCAGCCCCCGAACGACCCTGTAGGAGGCACGAACACCTCGCACATGACCATTGTAACTTGTAGGAACTGACCGTATAGTCCCGGGTCATCCCGGCTTGAGAGTATGACGATAATTTGCAAAAATCACACTTAGACTTAAAAACAAGCCGTTAAAGGGTGAAAACCCAAACCAGCCACGAAACGACCCCGTAGGAGGCAAGAAAACCTCGCACGTGGCCAATGTAACTTGTAGGAACTCACCGCGTAGTCTCGGGTCTCCCGATTTGAGAGTATGACGATAATTTGCAAAAATCACACTTAGACTTAAAAACAAGCCTTTAAAGGGCGAAAACCCAAAACAACCCCCAAACAGCCCCGTAGGAGGCACGAACACCTCGCACGAGGCCAATGTAACTTGTACGAACTAACCGTATAGTCACGGGTCTCCCGGTTTGAGAGTATGACGATAATTTGCAAAAATCACACTTAGACTTAAAAACAAGCCATTAAAGGGCGAAAACCCAAACAGACCCCAATACGACACCGTAAGAGGTGCGAACACCTCGCACAGGACCAATTTAATTTGTAGGAACTGACCGCATAGTCCCGGGTCTCCCGGTTTGAGAGTATGATGATAATTTGCAAAAATCAAACATAGACTTAAAAATAAGCCGTTAAAGGGTCAAAACCCAAACAGAACCCCATACGACACCGTAAGAGGCACAAACACATCGCACGTGACAAATGTAACTTGTAGGAACTGAATGCGTAGTATCGGGTCTCCCGATTTGAGAGAATGACGATAATTTACAAAAATCACACTTAGACTTAAAAATAAGCCTTTAAAGGGTGAAAACCCAAACAAGCCCCGATACGACCCCGTAGGAGGCACGAACACCTCGCACGTGACCAATGTCACTTGTAGGAACTGACCGCGTAGTCCCGGGTTTCCCGATTTGAGAGTATGTCGATAATTTGCAAAAATCACACTTACACTTAAAAACAAGACGATGAAGGGTGAAAACTCAAACCAGCCCTTAAACGACCTCGTAGGAGGCACGAACACCTCGCCGGGACCAATGTAACTTGTAGGAACTGACCGCGTAGTCCCGGGTCTCTCGGTTTGAGAGTATGACAATAATTTGAAAAAATGACACTTAGAATTAAAAATAAGCCGATAAAGGGTGAAAACCCAAACCAGCCTCCAAACGACCCCGTAGGAGGCACGAACACCACGCACGGGACTAATGTAACTTGTAGGAACTGACCGCGTAGTCCCGAGTCTCCCGATTTGAGTGTATGACGATAATTTGCAAAAATCACACTTAAACATAAAAATAAGCCCCTAAACGGCGAAAACCCAAACGAGCCCCCGAACGAGCCTGTAGGAGGCACGAACACCTCACACGTGACCATTGTAACTTGTAGGAACTGACCGCATAGTCCCGGGTCTCCCGGTTTGAGAGTATGACGATAATTTGCAAAAATCACACTTAGACTTAAAAACAAGCTATTAAAGGGAGAAAAACCAAACCAACCCCCAAACGAACCCATAGGAGGCACGAACACCTGGCACGTGTCCAGTGTAACTTGTTGGAACTGACCGCATAGTCCCGGGTCTCCTGATTTGAGAGTATGATGATAATTTGCAAAAATAACACTTAGACTTAAAAACAAGTCGTTAAAGGGTGAAACCCAAACAGACCCCCATACGACACCGTAAGAGGCATGAACACCTCGCACGGGACTAATGTAACTTGTAGGAATTGACCGCGTAGTCCTGGGTCTCCCAATTTGAAAGTATGACGATAAATTGCAAAAATCATACTTAGACTTAAAAAAAAGCCGTTAAAGGGTGAAAACCCAAACCAGCCCCGATACGTCCCCGTAGGAGGCAAGAAAACCTCACACTTGACCAATGTAACCTGTAGGAACTGACCGCGTAGTCTCGGGTCTCCCGATTTGAGAGTATGACGATAATTTGCAAAAATCACACTTAGAATTAAAACAAGCCTTTAAAGGGTGAAAACCCAAACAAGCCCCGATACGACCCCGTAGGAGGCACGAACACCTCGCACGTGAACAATATCACTTGTGGGAACTGACCGCGTAGTCCCGGGTCCTCCGGTTTGAGAGTATGTCGATAATTTGTAAAAATCATACTTACACTTAAAAATAAGCCGATGAAGGGTGAAAACTCAAACCAGCCCCCAAACGACCCCGTAGGAGGCACGAACACCTCGCCCGGGATCAATGTAACTTATAGGAACTGACCGCGTAGCCCCGGGTCTCCCGATTTGAGAGTATGACAATAATTTTATAAAATCACACTTAGAGTTAAAAATAAGCCGATAAAGGGTGAAAACCCAAACCAGCCTCCAAACGACCCCGTAGGAGGCACGAACACCTCGCACGAGACTCATGTAACTGGTAGGAACTAATCGCGTAGTCCCGGGTCTCCCGGTTTAAGAGTATGACAATAATTTGCAAAAATCACACTTAGACTTAAAAATAAGCCGATAAAGGGTGAAAACCCAAACGAGCCCCCAAAGACCCTGTAGGAGGCTCGAACACCTCGCACGGGACTAATGTAACATGTAGGAACTGACCGCGTAGTCCCGGGTCTCCCGATTTGAGAGTATGACTATAGTTTTCAAAAATCACACTTAGACTTAAAAAAAGCCCTTAAAGGGTAAAAACCCAAACCAGCCCACAAACGACCCCGTAGGAGGCACGAACACCTCGCATGTGACAAATGCAACTTGTAGGAACTGACCGCGTAGTCCCGGGTCTCCTAATTTGAGAGTATGATAATAATTTGGAAAAATCTCACGTAGACATAAAAACAAGCCGTTAAAGGGTGAAAACCTAAACCAGCCCCAAACGACCTCGTAGGAGGCACGAACACCTCGCACGTGACCAATGTAACTTGTAGGAATTGATCGCATAGTCTCGGGTCTCCCGGTTTGAGAGTATGACGATAATTTGCAAAAATCACACTTAGACTTAAAAAGAAGCCGTTAAAGGGTGAAAACCCAAACCAGCCCCCATACGATGACGTAAGAGGCACGAACACCTCGCACGGGATCAATGTAACTTGTAGGAACTGATCGCGTAGTCCCGGGTCACCCGATTTGAGAGTATGACGATAATTGGAAAAAATCACACTTAGAGTTAAAAACAAGCCGTTAAAGGGTGAAAACCCAAACCAGCCCCGTTAGGACCCCGTAGGAGGCAAGAAAACCTCGCACGTGACCAAGGTAACTTGTAGGAACTCACCGCGTAGTCTTGGGTCTCCCGATTTGAGAGTATGACGATAATTTGCAAAAATCACACTTAGACTTAAAAATAAGCCTTTAAAGGGTGAAAACCCAAACAAGCCCCGATACGATCCCGTATGAGGCACGAAAACCTCGCACGTGACCAATGTCACTTGTAGGAACTGACCGCATAGTCCCGGGTCTCCCGGATTGAGAGTATGTCCATAATTTGCAAAAATCACACTTACAGTTAAAAACAAGCCGATGAGGGGTGAAAATTCAAACCATCCCCCAAACGATCCCGTAGGAGGCACGAACACCTCGTACGGGACCAATGTAACTTGTAGGAACTGACCGCGTAGTCCCGGGTCTCCCGGTTTGAGAGTATGATAATAATTTGAAAAAATCACACTTAGAGTTACAAATAAGTCGATAAAGGGTGAAAACCCAAACCAGCCCCCAAACGACCCCGTAGGAGGCACGAACACCTCGCACGGGACTAATGTAACTTGTAGGAACTGACCGCGTAGTCCCGGGTCTCCCAGTTTGAGAGTATGACAATAATTTGCAAAAATCACACTTAGACTTAAAAATAAGCCGATAAAGGGTGAAAACCCAAACCAGCCCCCAAAGACCCTGTAGGAGGCTCGAACACCTCGCACGGGACCAATGTAACTTATAGGAACTGACAGCGTAGTCCCGGGTATCCCGATTTGAGATTATGACGATAATTTTCAAAAATCACATTAGACTTAAAAAGAAGACGTTAAAGGGTGAAAACCCAAACCAGCCCCCATACGACGTCGTAAGAGCCACGAACACCTCGCACGGGACTAATGTAACTTGTAGGAACTGATCGCGTAGTCCCGGGTCACCCGATTTGAGAGTATGACGATAATTTGCAAAAATCACACTTAGACTTAAAAACAAGCTGTTAAAGGGCGAAAACTCAAACCAGCCCCCAAACGACCTGGTAGGAGGCACGATAACCTCGCACGGGACCAATGTAACTTGTAGTAACTGATCGCGTAGTCTCGAGTCTCCCAGTTTGAGAGTATGACAATAATTTGCAAAAATCACACCTAGACTTAAAAATAAGCCGTTAAAGAGTGAAAACCCAAACGAGCCCCAAAAGGACCCCATAGGAGGCACAAACACCTCTCACGTGACCAATGCAACTTGTAGGAACTGACCGCATAGTCCCGGGTTTCTCAATTTGAGAGTATGACGATAATTTGCAAAAATCACACTTAGACTTAAAAACAAGCCGTTAAAGGGTGAAAACCAAAACCAACCCCCAAACGACCACGTAGGAGGCACGAACACGTCGTAAGTGACCAATGTAACTGGTAGGACTTGACCGCGTAGTCCCGGGTTTCCCGATTTGAGAGTATGATCATAATTTGCAAAAATCAAACGTAGAACTTAAAACATGTCGTTAAAGGGTGAAAACTCAAACCAGTCCCCAAACGACCCCGTAGGAGGCACGAACACCTCGCACGGGGCCAATGTAACTTGTAGGAACTGACCACATAGTCCCGGGTCTCTCGATTTAAGAGTATGATGATAATTTCCAAAAATCACTTTTAGAGTTAAAAACATGTCGTCAAAGGGTGAAAACCCATACGACCCCGTAGGAGGCCCGAACACCTCGCATGGGACCAACGTAAGTTGTAGGAACTGATCGCGTAGTCCCGGGTCTCCTGGTTTGAGAGTATGATGATAATTTACAAAAATCACACTTGGACTTAAAAATAAGCCGATAAAGGGTGAAAACCCAAACCAGCCCCCAAACGACCCCGTTGAAGGCTCGAACACCTCGCACGAGACCAATGTAACTTGTAGGAACTGACCGCATAGTCCCGGGTCTCTCAATTTATTAGTATGACACTAATTTGCAAAAATCAGACTTAGATTTAAAAACATGCTGTTAAAGGGTGAAAATCCAAACCAGCCCCCAAACGACCCCGTAGGAGGCACGAACACCTCGCCCGGGACCAATGTAACTTGTAGTAACTGACCGCGTAGTCCCGCATCTATCGATTTGAGAGTATGACGATAATTTACAAAAATCACACTTAGACATAAAAATAAACCACTAAACGGCGAAAACCCAAACCAACCCCCAAACGACCCTGTAGGAAGAACAAACACCTCGCACGTGACAAATGTAACTTGTAGGAACTGACCGCATAGTCCCGGGTCTCCCGGTTTGAGAGTATGATGATAATTTGAAAAAATCACACTTAGACTTAAAAACAAGCCATTAAAGGGCGAAAACCCAAACCAACCCCCAAAATACCACGTAGGAGGCACGAACACCTCGCACGTGGACAATGTAACTTGTAGGAACTGACTGCATAGTCCCGGGTCTCCCGGTTTGAGAGTATGATGATAATTTGCAAAAATCACACTTAGACTTAAAAACAAGTCGTTAAAGGGTGAAAACCAAAACAAACCCCCATACGACACCGTAAGAGGCACGAACACCTCGCACGGGACCAATGTAACTTGTAGGAATTGACCGCGTAGTCTTGGGTCTCCCAATTTGAAAGTATGACGATAATTTGCAAAAATTACACTTAGACTTAAAAATAAGTCGTTAAAGGGTGAAAACCCAAACCAGCCCCGATACGACCCCGTAGGAGGCAAGAAAACCTCGCACGTGACCAATGTAACTTATAGGAACTGACCGCGTAGTCTCGGGTCTCCCGATTTGAGAGTATGACGATAATTTGCAAAAATAACACTTAGACTTAAAAATAAGCCTTTAAAGGGTGAAAACCCAAACAAGCCCCGATACGACCCCGTAGGAGGCACGAACACCTCGCACGTGACCAATGTCACTTGTAGGAACTGACCGCGTAGTCCCGGGTCTCACGGTTTGAGAGTATGTCAATAATTTGCAAAAATCACACTTACACTTAAAAACAAGCCGATGAAGGGTGAAAACTCAAACCAGCCCCCAAACGACCCTATAGGAGGCACGGACACCTCTCACGGGACCAATGTAACATGTAGGAACTGACCGCGTAGTCCAGGGTCTCCCGGTTTGAGAGTATGACAATAATTTGAAAAAATCACACTTAGAATTAAAAATAAGCCGATAAAGGGTGAAAACCCAAACCAGCCCCCAAACGACCCCGTAGGAGGCACGAACACCTCGCACGGGACTAATGTAACTTATAGGAACTGACCGCGTAGTCCCGGGTCTCCCGATTTGAGAGTATGATGATAATTTGCAAAAATCACACTTAGACATAAAAATAAGCCCCTAAACGGCGAAAACCCAAACCAGCCCCTGAACGACCCTGTAGGAGGCACGAACACCTCGCACGTAACCATTGTAACTTGTAGGAACTGATCGCATAGTCCCGGGTCTCTCGGTTTGAGAGTATGACGATAATTTATAAAAATCACACTTAGACTTAAAAACAAGCCATTAAAGGGCGAAAAATCAAACCAAACCCCAAATGACCCCGTAGGAGGCACGAACACCTCGCACGTGGCCAATGTAACTTGTAGGAACTGACCGCATAATCTCGGGTCTCCCGGTTTGAGAGTATGATGATAATTTGCAAAAATCAAACTTAGACTTAAAAATAAGCAGTTAAAGGGTCAAAATCCAAACAGACCCCCATACGACACCGTGAGAGGCACGAACACCTCGCACGTGACCAATGTAACTTGTAGGAACTAACTGCGTAGTCTCGGGTCTCCCGATTTGAGAGTATGACGATAATTTGCAAAAATCACACTTAGACGTAAAAATAAGCCTTTAAAGTTTGAAAACCCAAACAAGCCCCGATACGACCTCGTAGGAGGCACGAAGACCTCGCACGTGACCAATGTCACTTGTAGGAACTGACCGCGTAGTCCCGGGTCTCCCGATTTGAGAGTATGTCGATAATTTGCAAAAATCACACTTACACTTAAAAACAAGCCGATGAAGGGTGAAAACTCAAACCAGCCCCCAAACGACCCCGTAGGAGGCACGAACACCTCGCACGGGACCAATATAACTTGTAGGAACTGACCCCGTAGTCCCGGGTCTCCCGGTTTGAGAGTATGACAATAATTTGAAAAAATACACTTAGAGTTAAAAATAAGCCGATAAATAGCGAAAACCCAAACCAGCCTCCAAACGACCCCGTAGGAGGTACGAACACCTCGCACGGGACTAATGTAACTTGTAGGAACTGACCGCGTAGTCCCGGGTCTCCCGATTTGAGAGTATGATGATAATTTGCAAAAATCACACTTAAACATAAAAATAAGCCCCTAAACGGCGAAAACCCAAACCAGCCCCCGAACAACCCTCTAGGAGGCACGAACACCTCACACGTGACCATTGTAACTTGTAGGAACTGACCGCATTGTCCCGGGTCTCTCGATTTGAGAGTATGACGATAATTTGCAAAAATCACACTTAGACTTAAAAACAAGACGTTAAAGGGAAAAAAGCCAAACCAACCCCCAAACGACTCCGTAGGAGGCATGAACACCTCGCACGTGTCGAATGTAACTTGTAGAACTGACCGCATAGTCCCGGGTCTCCCGGTTTGAGAGTATGATGATAATTAACAAAAATCACATTTGGACTTAAAAACAAGCTGTTAAATGGTGAAAACCCAAACAGACCTCCATACGACACCGTAAGAGGCATCAACACCTCGCACGGGACCAATGTAACTTGTAGGAATTGACCGCGTAGTCCTGGGCCTCCCAATTTGAAAGTATGACGATAATTTGCAAAAATCACACTTAGACTTAAAAACAAGCCGTTAAAGGGTGAAAACCCAAACCAGCCCCGATACGACCCCGTAGGAGGCAAGAAAACCTCGCACGTGACCAATGTAACTTGTAGGAACTGACCGCGTAGTCTCGGGTCTCCCGATTTGAGAGTATGACGATAATTTGCAAAAATCACACTTAGACTTAAAAATAAGCCTTTAAAGGGTGAAAACCAAAACAAGCCCCGATTCGACCCCGTAGGAGGCACGAAGACCTCGCACGTGACCAATGTCACTTGTACGAACTGACCGCGTAGTCCCGGGTCCCCCAGTTTGAGAGTATGTCGATAATTTGCAAAAATCACACTTACACTTAAAAACAAGCCGATGAAGGGTGAAAACTCAAACCAGACACCAAACGACCCCGTAGGAGGCACGAACACCTCGCACGGGACCAATGTAACTTATAGGAACTGACCGCGTAGTCCCGGGTATCCCAATTTGAGAGTATGACAATAATTTGAAAAAATCACACTGAGAGTTAAAAATGAGCCGATAAAGGGTGAAAACCCAAACCAGCCCCCAAACGACCCTGTAGGAGGCACGAACACCTCGCACGTGACCAATGCAACTTGTAGGAACTGACCGTGTAGTCCCGGGTCTCCCAATTTGAGAGTATGACGATAATTTGCAAAAATCACACTTAGACTTAAAAATAAGCCCTTAAAGGGTGAAAACCCAAACCAGCCCCCAAACGACCTCGTAGGAGGCACGAACACCTCGTACATGACCAATGTAACTTCTAGGAACTGAACGGGTAGTCTCGGGTGTCCCGGTTTGAGAGCATGGTGAAAATTTGTAAAAATCACACTTAGAGTTAAAAATAAGCCGTTAAAGGGTGAAAACCCAAACCAGCACCCATACGAACCCTAGGAGGCACGAACACCTCGCACGGGACCAATGTAATCAGTTGGAACTGTCCACGTAGTCCCGGGTCTCTCGATTTGAGAGTATGATGATAAATTGAAAAAATCACACTTAAACTTAAAAACAAGCCGATAAAGGGTGAAAACAAATACCAACCCCCAAATGACCCTCATTGGAGGCTCGAACACCTCGCACGGGGCCACTGTAACTTGTAGGAGCTGACGGTATAGTCCCGGGTCTCCCGCTTTGAGAGCATGATAAAAATTTTGAAAAATCACACTTAGACTTAAAAACAAGCCGTTAAAGGGCAAAAACCCAAACCAGCACCCAAACGACCCCGTAGGAGGCATGAACACCTCGCACGGGACCAATGTAACTGATAGGAACTGACCGTGTACTCCCGGGTCTCCCGATTTGAAATTATTACGATAATTTGCAAAAATCACACTTAGACTTAAAAAGAAGCCGATTAAGGGTGAAAATCCAAACCAGCCCCCAAACGACCCTGTAGGAGGCACGAACACCTCGTACGGGACCAATGTAAGTTGTGGGAACTGACCGCGTAGTCCAAGGTCATCGGGTTTGAGAGTATGACGATAATTTTCAAAAATCACACTTAGACTAAAGAACAAGCCGATAAAGGGTGAAAACCCAAACCAGCCCCCAAACTACCCCGTAAGAGGCACGAACACCTTGCACGGGACCAATATAACTTGTACGAACTGACCGCGTAGTCACGGGTCTCCCGATTTGAGAGTATGACGATAATTTGCAAAAATCAATCTTAGACATAAAAATAAGCCCCTAAACGGTGAAAACCCAAACCAGCCCCCAAACGACCTTGTAGGAGGCACGAACACCTCGCACGTGACCAATGTAACTTGTAGGAACTGACCGCATAGTCCTAGGTCTCCCGGTTTGAGAGTATGACGATAATTTGCAAAAATAACACTTAGACTTAAAAACAAGCCATTAAAGGGCGAAAACCCAAACCAACACCCAAACGACCCCGTAGGAGGCACGAACACCTCGTACGGGACTAATGTAACTAGTAGGAACTCCCCGCGTAGTCCCGGGTCTCCCGGTTTGAGCGTATGATGATAATTTACAAAAATCATACTTAGACTAAAAAACAAGCCGTTAAAGGGTGAAAACCAAAACCAACCCCGATACGACCCCGTAGGAGGTAAGAACAACTCGCACGCAACCAGTGTAACTTGTAAGAACTGACCGCGTAGTCTAGGGTCTCCCGTTTTGAGAGTATGACGATAATTTTAAAAAATCACACTTAGACTTAAAAATAAGCCGTTAAAGGGTAAAAACCCAAACAAGCCCCGATACGACCCCGAAGGAGGCACGAACACCTCGCACGTGACCAATGTCACTTGTAGGAACTGACCGCGTAGTCCCGGGTATCCCGATTTGAGAGTATGATGATAATTTGTAAAAAGCACACTTACACTTAAAAATAAGCCGATGAAGGGGGAAAAGACAAACTAGCCCCCAAACGACCCCGTAGGAGGCCCGAACACCTCGCACGGGACCAATGTAACTTATAGGAACTTTCCGCGTAGTCCCGGGTCTCCCGATTTGAGAGAATGACGATAATTTAAAAAATCACACTTAGAGTTAAAAACATGATGTTAAAGGGTGAAAACCCAAACCTGCTCCCAAACGACCCCGTAAGAGGCACGAACACCTCGCATAGGACCAATGTAACTTGTAGAAACTGAACGCGTAGTCCCGGGACTCCCGGTTTGAGAGCATGACAAAAATTTGAAAAAATCACACTTAGAGTTAAAAACAAGTCGTTAAAGGGAGAAAACCCAAACCAGCCCCCATACGACCCCGTAGAAGGCACGAAAAACTCGCACGGGACCAATGTAATAGGAGGAACTGACCGCGTAGTCCCGGGTCTCTCGGTTTGAGAATATGATTATAATTTTCAAAAATCACACTAGACTTAAAAATAAGCCGATAAAGGGTGAAAACCCAAACCATCCCCCAAACGACCCCGTAGGAGGCTCTAACACCTCGCACGAGACCAATGTAACTTGTAGGATCTGACCGCGTAGTCCCGGGTCTCCTGGTTTATGAGTATGTCAATAATTTACAAAAATCACACTTAGACTTAAAAACATGCCGTTAAAGGGTGAAAACCCAAACCAGCACCCAAACGACCCCGTAAGAGACACGAACACCTCGCACGGGACCAATGTAACTAGTAGGAACTGACCGCGTAGTCATGGGTCTCCCAGTTTGAGAGTATGACGATAATTTGCAAAAATCACACTTAGACATGAAAAAAAGCCATTAAACGGCGAAAACCCAAACCAGCCCCCAAACAACCCCGTAGGAGGCACGAACACCTTGCACGTGACCAATATAACTTGTAGGAGCTGACCGCATTGTCCCGGGTCTCCCGGTTTGAGAGTATGACGATAATTTACAAAAATCACACTTAGACTTAAAAATAAGCCATTAAAGGGTGAAAACCGAAACCAACCCCCAAAGGACCCCGGAGGAGGCACGAACACCTCGCACTTGACCAATGTAACTTATAGGAACTGACCGCATAGTCCCGGGTCTCCCGGTTTTAGAGTATGACGATAATTGGCAAAAATCACACTTAGGCTTAAAAACAAGCCGTTAAATGGTGAAAACCCAAACCAGGCCCCATTCGATGCCGTAAGAAGTACGAACCCCTCGCACGGGACCAATGTAACTTTTACGAACTGATCGTGTCATCCCGGGTCTCCCAATTTGAAAGTATGACGATAATTTGCAAAAAGTACACTTAGACTTAAAAACAAGCCGTTAAAGGGTGAAAACCTAAACCAGCCCCGATACGACCCCGTAGGAGGCTCGAACACCTCGCACGGGACCAATGTAACTTGTAGGAACTGACCGCGTAGTCCCGGGTCTCCCGGTTTAAGAGTATCACAATAATTTGAAAAAATCAAACTCAGACTTAAAAGTAAGTCGTTAAAGGTTGAAAACCCAAACTAGCCCCCAAACCAGACCCCAAACGACCCCGTAGGAGGCAAGAACACCTCGCACGGGACGAATGTAACTTGTAGGAACTTACCGCGTAGTCCCGAGTCTCCCGATTTGAGAGTATGACGATAATTTGCAAAAATCACACTTAGACTTAAAAACAAGCTGTTAAAGGGTGAAAACTCAAACCAACCCCCAAACGACCTCGTAGGAGGCACGAACACCCCGTACATGACAAATGTAACTTCTAGGAACTGAACGGGTAGTCCCGGGTCTCCCGATTTGAGAGCATGGTCAAAATTTGTAAAAATCACACTTAGAGTTGAAAACAAGCCGTTAAAGGGTGAAAACCCAAACCAGTCCCCATACGACCCCCTAAGAGGCACGAACACCTCGCACGGGACCAATGTAATCAGTTGGAACTGTCCACGTTGTCCCGGGTCTCCGGATCTTAGAGTATGATGATAAATTGAAAAAATACACTTAGACTTACAAACAAGCCGATAAAGGGTGAAAACAAAAACCAGACCCCAAATGACCCTCGTTGGAGGCTCGAACACCTCGCACGGGACCAATGTAACTTGAAGGAACTGACCGCATAGTCCCGGGTCTCCCGCTTTGAGAGCATGATAAAAATTTGCAAAAATCACACTTAGACTTAAAAACAAGGCGTTAAAGGGTAAAAGCCCAAACCAGGCCCCAAACGACTCCGTAGGAGCCATGAACACCTCGCACGGGACCAATGTAACTTATAGGAACTGACTGCGTAGTCCCGGGTCTCCCGGTTTGAGAGTATTATGATAATTTGCAAAAATCACACTTAGACTTAAAAATAAGCCGATAAAGAGTGAAAACGCAAACCAGCCCCAAACGACCCCGTAGGAGGCACGAACACTTCGCACGGGACCATTGTAACTTGTAAGAACTAACCGCGTAGTCCCAGATCATCGGGTTTGAGAGTATGACGAAAATTTTCAAAAATCACACTTAGACTAAAAAAACAAACCGATAAAGGGTGAAAACCCAAACCAGCCCCCAAACGACCCCTTAGGAGGCTCGAACACCTCGCACGGGACCAATGTAACTTGTAGGAACTGACCGCGTAGTTCCGGGTCTCCCGATTTAAGAGTATGACGAAAATTTTCCAAAATCACACTTAGAGCTAAAAACATGTCGTTAAAGGGTGAAAACCCATACCAGCCCCCAAATCACCCTCGTTGGAGGCTCGAACACCTCGCACGGGACCAATGTAACCTGTAGGAACAGACCGTGTTGACCCGGGTCTCCCGATTTGAGAGTATGACTATAATTTAAAAAATCACACTTAGACTTAAAAAAAGCCGTTAAAGGGTCAAAACCCAAACAGACCCCCATACGACACCGTAAGAGGCACAAACACCTCGCACGTGACCAATGTAACTTGTAGGAACTGAATGCGTAGTCTCGGGTCTCCCGATTTGAGAGTATGACGATAATTTGCAAAAAATCACACGTAGACTTATAAATAAGCTTTTAAAGGGTGAAAACCCAAACAAGCCCCGATACGACCCCGTAGGAGGCACGAACACCTCGCACGTGACCAATGTCACTTGTACGAACTGATCGCGTAGTCCCGGGTCTCCCGGTTTGAGAGTGTGTCGATAATTTGCAAAAACCACACTTACACTTATAAACAAGACGATGAAGGGTGAAAACTCAAACCAGCCCCCAAACGACCCCGTAGGAGGCACGAACACCTCGCACGGGACCAATGTAACTTGTAGGAACTTACCGCGTAGTCTTGGGTCTGCCGGTTTGAGAGTATGACAATAATTTGAAAAAATCACACTTATAGTTAAAAATAAGCCGATAAAGGGTGAAAACCCAAACCAGCCTCCAAACGACCCCGTAGGAGGCACGAACACCTCGCACGGGACTAATGTAACATGTAGGAACTGACCGCGTAGTCCCGGGTCTCACGGTTTGACAGTATGACGATAATTTGCAAAAATCACACTTAAATATAAAAATAAGCCCCTAAACGGCGAAAACCCAAACCATCCCCCGAACGACCCTATAGGAGGAACGAACACATCGCACGTGACCATTGTAACTTGTAGGAATTGACCGCATAGTCCCGGGTCTCCCGGTTTGAGAGTATGATGATAATTTGCAAAAATCACACTTAGACTTAAAAACAAGCCATTAAAGGGCGAAAACCAAAACCAAACCCCAAACGACCCCGTAGGAGGCACGAACACCTATCACCTGTCCAATGTAACTTGTAGGAACTGACCGCATAGTCCCGGGTCTCCCGGTTTGAGAGTAAGATGATAATTTGCAAAAATTAAACTTAGACCTAAAAACAAGTCGTTAAAGGGTGAAAACCCAAACCAGCCCCGATACGACCCCGTAGGAGGCGCGAAGACCTCGCACGTGACCAATGTAACTGGTCGAAACTAACTGCGTAGTCCTTGGTCTCCCGATTTGAGAGTATGACGATAATTTGCAGAAATCACACTTACCCTTAAAAACAAGCTGATAAAGGGTGAAAACCCAAACCAACCCCTAAACGACCCCGTAGGAGGCTCGAACACCTCGCACGGGACCAATGTAATCTATAGGAACTGGCCGCGTAGTCTCAGGTCTCCCGATTTGAGAGTATGACGAGAATTTGCAAAAATCTCACTTAGAAACAAAAACATGCCGTTAAAGGGTGAAAACTCAAACCATCCCCCAAACGACCACGTAGGAGGCAAGAACACCTCGCACGGGTCCAATGTAACTTGTAGGAACTGACCGCGTAGTCCCGGGTCTCCCGGTTTGAGAGTATGATAATAATTTGCAAAAATCACACTTCGACTTAAAAATAAGCCATTAAAGGGTGAAAACCTAAACAAGCCCCCAAATGACCCCGTAGGAGGCACGAACACATCGCACGTGACCAATGTAACTTGTAGAAACTGACCACATAGTCCCGGGTCTCCCAATTTGAGAGTATAAAAGTAATTTGCAAAAATCACACTTAGACTTAAAAATAAGTCGTTAAAGGGTGAAAACCCAAACCAACTCCCAAACGACCCCGTAGGAGGCTCAAAAATCTCGCACGGGACCCATGTAACTTGTAGGAACTGATCACGTAGTTTCGTGTCTCCCGGTTTAAGAGTATGACAATAATTTGCAAAAATCAGACTTAGAGTTAAAAACATGTTTTTAAAGGGTGAAAACCCAAACCAACCCCCAAACGACCCCGTAAGAGGCACGAACACCTCACACGGGACCAATGTAACTTGTAGGAACTGACCGCGTAGTCCCGAGTCTCTCGATTTTAGAGTATGACGATAATTTGCAAAAATCACACTTAGACTTAAAAATAAGCGGTTAAAGGCTGAAAACCCAAACCAGCCCCCATACACACCGTAGGTAGCACGAACACCTCGTACGAAACCAATGTAACTTGTAGGAACTGACCGCGTAGTCCCGGGTCTCCCGATTTGAGAGTATGACAATAATTTGCAAAAATCACACTTTGACTTAAAAATAAGCCGTTAAAGGGTGAAAACCTAAACAAGCCCCCAAACGACCCCGTAGGAGGCACGAACACCTCGCACGTGACCAATGTAACTTGAAGGAATTGACCACATAGTCCCGGGTCTCCCAATTTGAGAGTATGACAATAATTTGCAAAAATCATACTTAGATTTAAAAATAAGTCGTTAAAGGGTGAAAACCCATACCAGCCCCCAAATGACCCTCGTTGGAGGCTCAAACACCTCGCACGGGACCAATATAACCTGTAGGAACTGACCGTGTAGTCCCGGGTCTCCCGATTTGAGAGTATGACTATAATTTGAAAAATCACACTTAGACTTAAAAACAAGTCGTTAAAGGGTGAAAACCCAAACCAGCCATCAAACGACCTGGTAGGAGGCACGAACACCTCGTACGTGACCAATACAACTTGTAGGAATTGATCGCATAGTCTCGGGTTTCCCGATTTGAAAATATGATGATAATTTATTAAAATCACACTTATAGTTAAAAACATGCCGTTAAAGGGAGAAAACCTAAACCGGCCCCCAAACGACCCCGTAGAAGGCACGAACACCCCGCACGGGACCAATGTTACTTGTACGAACTACCCGCGTAGTCCCGGGTCTCCTGGTTTGAGAGTATGACGATAATTTGTAAAAATCACACTTAGACTTAAAAACAAGCCAAAAAAGGATGAAAATCCAAACCAGCCCCCAAACGACCCCGTAGGAGGCTCGAACACCTCGCACGAGACCAATGTAACTTGTAGGAACTGACCGCGTAGTCCCGGGTCACCCGGTTTATGAGTATGACAATGATTTGCAAAAATTAGACTTATATTTAAAAAGATGTCGTTAAAGGATGAAAACCCAAACCAGTCCCCAGACGACCCCGTAGGAGGCACGAACACCTCGCACGGGACCAATGTAACTTATAGGAACTGACCGCGTAGTCCCGGATCTCCCGGTTTGAGAGTATGACGATAATTTACAAAAATCACACTTAGACTTAAAAATAAGCCATCAAAGGGTGAAAACCCATACCAGCCTCCATACGACGCTGTAAGAGGCACGAACACCTCGTACGGGACCAATGTAACTTCTAGGAACTGACCGCACAGTCCCGGGCCTCCCGATTTGAGAGTAATATGATAATTTCCAAAAATCAAACTTTGACTTAAAAACAAGCCGTTAAAGGGTGAAAACCCAAACCAGCCCCGATACGACCCCGTAGGAGGCACGAAGACCTCGCAGGTGACCAATGTAACTGGTCGGAACTAACTGCTTAGTCCCGAGTCTCCCGGTTTGAGAGTATGACGATAATTTGCAAAAATCACACTTACCCTTAAAAACAAGCTGATAAAGGGTGAAAACCCAAAACAGCCCCTAAACGACCCCGTAGGAGGCTCGAACACCTCGCACGGGACCAATGTAATTTGTAGGAACTGGCCTTGTAGTCTCGGGTCTCCCGATTTGAGAGTATGACGAGAATTTGTAAAAATCACACTTCAACTTAAAAATAAGCCGTTAAAGGGTGAAAACCTAAACAAGCCCCCAAACGACCCCGTAGGAGGCACGAACACCTCGCACGTGACCAATGTAACTTGTAGGAACAGAACACGTAGTCCCGGCCGGGTCTCCCGATTTGTGAGTATGACGATAATTGGCAAAAATCACAGTTAGACTTAAAAATAAGCCGTTAAAGGGTGAAAACCCAAACCAGCCCCCATACGACGTCGTAAGAAGCACGAACATCTCGCACGGGACCAATGTAACTTGTATGAACTGATCGCGTAGTCCCGGGTCTCCCAATTTGAAAGTATGACGATAATTTGCAAAAATCACACTTAGACTTAAAAATAAGTTGTTAAAGGGTGAAAACCTAAACCAGCCCCGATACGACCCCGTAGGAGGCTCGAACACCTCGCACGGAACCAATGTAACTAGTAGGAACTGATCGCGTAGTCCCGGGTCTCTCGGGTTAAGAGTATCACAATAATTTGCAAAAATCACACTCAGACTTAAAAGTAAGGCATTAAAGGGTGAAAACCCAAACTAGCCCCCAAACCAGACCCGATACGGCCCCGTAGGAGGTACGAACACCTCGCACGTGACCAATGTAACTTGTAGGAACTGACCGCGTAGTCCCGGGTCTCCCGATTTGAGAGTATGACGATAATTTGCGAAAATCACACTTAGACTTATAAACAAGCTGTTGAAGGGTGAAAACCCAAATAATCCCCGATACGACCCCGTAGGAGGCACGAACACCTCGCACGTGACCAATGTAACTTATAGGAACTGACCGCGTAGTCCCGGGTCTCCCGGTTTAAGAGTATGACGATAATTTGTAAAAATCAAACTTAGAATTAAAAACATGCCATTAAAGGGTGAAAACTCAAACCAGCCCCCAAACGACCTCGTAGGAGGCCCGAACACCTCGCACGGGACCAATGTAACTTATAGGAACTGACCGCATAGTCCCGGGTCACCGGGTTTGAGAGTATGACGATAATTTTCAAAAATCACACTTAGACATAAAAAAAGCCATTAAAGGGTGAAAACACAAACGAGCCCCCAAACGACCCCGTAGGAGGCACGAACACCTCGCACGTGACCAATGCAACTTGTAGGAACTGACCGCGTAGTCTTGGGTCTCCCAATTAGAGAGTATGACGATAATTTTTAAAAATCACACTTAGACTTAAAAATAAGCCGTTAAAGGGTGAAAACCCAAACCCGCCATCAAACGACCTCGTAGGAGGCACGAACACCTCGTACATTACCAATGTAACTTCTAGGAACTCAACGGGTAGTCCCGGGTCTCCCGATTTGAGAGCATGATGAAAATTTGTAAAAATCACACTTAGAGTTAAAAATAAGCCGTTAAAGGGTGAAAACCCAAACATGCCCCCATACGACCCCGTAGGAGGCACGAACACCTCGCACGGGACCAATGTAATCAGTTGGAACTGTCCACGTAGTCCCGGGTCTCCCGATTTGAGAGTATGACGATAAATCTAAAAAATCACACTTAGACTTAAAAATAAGCCGATAAAGGGTGAAAACAAAAAGCAACCCCCAAATGACCCTCGTTGGAGGCTCGAACACCTCGCACGGGACCAATGTAACTTGTAGGAATTGACCGCGTAGTCCCGGGTCTCCCGCTTTGATAGCATGATAAAAATTTGCCAAAATCACACTTAGACTTAAAAACAAGCCGTTGAAGGGAAAAACCCCAAACCATCCCCCAAACGACCCTGTAGGAGGCAAGAACACCTCGCACGGAACCATTGTAACTTGTAGGAACTGACCGTGTAATCTCGGGTCTCCCGATTTGAGAGTATTACGATAATTTGCAAAAATCACACTTAGACTTAAGAACAAGCTGATTAAGAGTGAAAAACCAAACCAGCCCGCAAACGACCCCGTAGGAGGCACGAACACCTCGCACGAGACCAATGTAACTTGTAGAAACTGACCGCGTAGTCCCGGGTCTCCCAGTTTATGACTATGACAATAATTTTCAAAAATCACACTTAGACTTAAAAACAAGTCGTTAAAGGGTGAAAACCCAAACCAGCCCCCAAACTACCCCGTAAGAGGCACGAACACCTCGCACGGGACCAATATAACTTGTAGGAATTGACCGCGTAGTCCCGGGTCTCCCGATTTGAGAGTATGATGATAATTTGCAAAAATCAGACTTAGACATAAAAATAAGACATTAAACGACGAAAACCCAAACCAGCCCCCAAACGACCCTGTAGGAGGCACGAACACCTCGCATGTGACCAATGTAACTTGTAGGAGCTGACCGCATAGTCCCGAGTCTCCCGGTTAGAGAGTATGATGATAATTTAAAAAAATCACACTTAGACTTAAAACCAAGCCATTAATGGGCGAAAACCGAAACCAACCCCCAAACGACCCCGGAGGAGGCATGAACACCTCGCACGTGACCAATGTAACTTGTAGGAACTAACCGCATAGTCCCGGGTCCCCCGGTTTGAGAGTATGACGATAATTGGCAAAAATCACACTTAGACTTAAAAACAAGCCGTTAAAGGGTGAAAACCCAAACCAGCCCCCATACGACGTCGTAAGAAGCACAAATACCTCGCACGGGACCAATGTAACTTGTACGAACTGATCGCGTAGTCCCGAGTCTCCCAATTTGAAAGTATGACGATAATTGGCCAAAATCACACTTAGACTTAAAAATAAGCCGTTAAAGGGTGAAAACCTAAACCAGCCCCGATACGACCCCGTAGGAGGCTTGAACACCTTGCACGGAACCAATGTAACTAGTAGGAACTGGTTGTGTAGTACCGGGTCTCCCGGGTTAAGAGTATCACAATAATTTGCAAAAATCACACTCAGACTTAAAAGTAAGCCATAAAAGTGGGAAAACCCAAACTAGCCCCCAAACCAGACCCGATACGGCCCCGTAGGAGGTACGAACACCTCGCACGTGACCAATGTAACTTGTAGGAACTGACCGCGTAGTCCCGGGTCTCCCGATTTGAGAGTATGACGATAATTTGCAAAAATCACACTTAGACTTATAAACAAGCTGTTGAAGGGTGAAAACCCGAACAATCCCCGATACAACCCCGTAGGAAGCACGAACACCTCGCACGTGACCAATGTAACTTATAGGAACTGACCGCGTAATCGTGGGTCTCCCGGTTTAAGAGTATGACGATAATTTGTAAAAATCAAACTTAGAATTAAAAACATGCCATTAAAGGGTGAAAACTCAAACCAGCCCCCAAACGACCTCGTAGGAGGCCCGAACACCTCGCACGGGACCAATGTAACTTATAGGAACTGACAGCGTAGTCCCGGGTCACCGGGTTTGAGAGTATGATGATAATTTTCAAAAATCACACTTAGACATAAAAAAAACCGTTAAAGGGTGAAAACACAAACGAGCCCCCAAACGACCCCGTAGGAGGCACGAACACCTCGCACGTGACCAATGCAACTTGTAGGAACTGACCGCGTAGTCCCGGGTCTCCCAATTAGAGAGTACGACGATAATTTGCAAAAATCACACTTAGACTTAAAAACAAGCCGTTAAAGGGTGAAAACCCAAACCAGCCATCAAACGACCTCGTAGGAGGCACGAACACCTCGTACATGACCAATGTAACTTCTAGGAACTCAACAGGTAGTCCCGGGTCTCCCGATTTGAGTGCATGATGAAAATTTGTAAAAATCACACTTAGAGTTAAAAATAAGCCGTTAAAGGGTGAAAACCCAAACCAGCCCCCATACGACCTCGTAGAAGGCACGAACACCTCGCACGGGATTAATGTAATCAGTTGGAACTGTCCACGTAGTCCCGGGTCTCCCGATTTGAGAGTATGACGATAAATCTAAAAAATCACACTTAGACTTAAAAACAAGCCGATAAAGGGTGAAAACAAAAACCAACCCCCAAATGACCTTCGTTGGAGGCTCGAACACCTCGCACGGGACGAATGTAACTTGTAGGAACTGATTGCGTAGTCCCGGCTCTCCCGCTTTGATAGCATGATAAAAATTTGCAAAAATCACACTTAGACTTAGAAACAAGCCGTTGAAGGGAAAAAACCCAAACCATCCCCCAAACGACCCTGTAGGAGGCAAGAACACCTCGCATGGAACCAATGTAACTTGTAGGAACTGACCGTGTAGTCCCGGGTCTCTCGGTTTGAGAGTATTACGATAATTTGCAAAAATCACACTTAGACTTACGAACAAGGCAATTAAGAGTGAAAACCCAAACCGGCCCCCAAACGACCCCGTAGGAGGCACGAACACCTCGCACGAGACCAATGTAACTTGTAGGAACTGACCGCGTAGTCCCGGGTCTCCCAGTTTATGACTATGACAATAATTTTCAACAATCACACTTAGACTTAAAAACAAGCCGTTAAAGGGTGAAAACCCAAACCAGCCCCCAAACTACCCCGTAAGAGGCACGAACACCTCGCACGGGACCAATATAACTTGTAGGAACTGACCGCGTAGTCCCGGGTCTCCCAATTTGAGATTATGACGATAATTTGCAAAAATCAGACTTAGACATAAAAATAAGCCATTAAAGGGCGAAAACCCAAACCAACACCCAAACGACCCCGTAGGAGGCACGAACAGCTCGCACGGGTCCAATGTAACTTGTAGGAACTCCCCGCGTAGTCCCGGGTCTCCCGGTTTGAGCGTATGATGATAATTTATAAAAATCATACTTAGACTAAAAGACAAGAAGTTAAAGGGTGAAAACCAAAACCAGCCCCGATACGACCCCGTAGGAGCCAAGAACAACTCGCACGTGACCAATGTAACTTGTAGGAACTGACCGCGTAGTCTCGGGTCTCCCGATTTGAGAGTATGACGATAATTTTAAAAAATCACACTTAGACTTAAAAATAAGCCATTAAAGGGTGAAAACCCAAACAAGCCCCGATACGACCCCGTAGGAGGCACGAACACCTCGCACGTGACCAATGTCACTTGTAGGAACTGACCGCGTAGTCCCAGGTCTCCCGGTTTGAGAGTATGGCGATAATTTGTAAAAGCACACTTACACTTAAAAACAAGCCGATGAAGGGTGAAAAGACAAACCAGCCCCCAAACGACCCCGTAGGAGGCTCGAACACCTCGCACGAGACCAATGTAACTTATAGGACCTGACCGCGTAGTCCCGGGTCTCCCGATTTGAGAGTATGACGATAATTTGCAAAAATCACACTTAGAGTTAAAACATGTTGTTAAAGGGTGAAAACCCAAACCTGCTCCCAAACGACCCCGTAAGAGGCACGAACACCTCGCATAGGACCAATGTAACTTGTAGAAACTGAACGCGTAGTCCCGGGTCTCCCGGTTTGAGAGTATGACGATAATTTGCAAAAATCACACTTAGACTTAAAAACAAGCCATTAAAGGGCGAAAACTGAACCAACCACCAAAGGACCCCAGAGGAGGCAAGAACACCTCGCACGTGACCAATGTAACTTGTGATAACTGACCGCATAGTCCCGGTTCTCCCGGTTTTAGAGTATGACGATAGTTGGAAAAAATCACACTTAAACTTAAAATCAAGCCGTTAAAGGGTGACAACCCAAACCAGCCCCCATACGCTGCCGTAAGAAGCATGAACACCTCACACGGGACCAATGTAACTTTTACGAACTTATCACGTAGTCTCGGGCCTCCCAATTTGAAAGTATGACGATAATTTGCAAAAATCACACTTAGACTTAAAAATAAGCAGTTAAAGGGTGAAACCCTAAACCAGCCCCGATACGACCCCGTAGGAGGCTCGAACACCTCGCACGGGACCAATGTAACTTGTAGGAACTGACCGCGTAGTCCCGGGTCTCCCGGTTTAAGAGTATCACAATAATTTGAAAAAATCAAACTCAGACTTAAAAGTAAGTCGTTAAAGGGTGAAAACCCAAACTAGCCCCCAAACCAAACCCCATACGACCCCGTAAGAGGCTCGAACACCTCGCACGGGACCAATGTAACTTTTAGGAACTGACCGCATAGTCCCGGGTCTCCCAGTTTATGACTATGACGATAATTTGCAAAAATCACACTTAGACTTAAAAACAAGCTGTTGAAGGGTGAAAACCCAAACAAGCCCCAATACGACCCCGTAGGAGGCACGAACACCTCGCACGTGACCAATGTAACTTGTAGGAACTGATCGCGTAGTCCCGGGTCTCCCAGTTTGAGAGTATGACGATAATTTGCAAAAATCAAACTTAGAATTAAAAACATGCCGTTAAAGGGTGAAAACTCAAACTAGCCCCCAAACGACCTCGTAGGAGGCACGAACACCTCGCACGGGACCAATGTAACTTATAGGAAGTGACCGCGTAGTCCCGGGACACCGGGTTTGAGAGTATGATGATAATTTTCAACAATCACACTTAGACAAAAAAAATTCGTTAAAGGGTGAAAACACAAACCAGCCCTCAAATGACCCCGTAGGAGGCACGAACACCTCGCACGTGACCAATGCAAATTGTAGGAACTGGCCGCGTAGTCCCGGGTCTCCCAATTTGAGAGTATCGCGATAATTTGCAAAAATCACACGTAGACTTAAAAATAAGCCGTTAATGGGTGAAAACCCAAACCATCCCCCAAACGACCTCGTAGGAGGCACGAACACCTCGTACATGACCAATGTAACTTCTAGGAACTGAACGGGTAGTCCCGGGTCTCCCGGTTTGAGAGCATGATGAAAATTTGTAAAAATCACACTTCGAGTTAAAAATAATCCGTTAAAGGGTGAAAACCCAAACCAGCCCCCATACGACCCCGTACGAGGCACGAACACCTCGCACGGGACCAATGTAACTTGTAGGAACGGACCATGTAGTACCGAGTCTCTCGGTTTGAGAGTATTACGATAATTTGCACAAATCACACTTAGACTTAAAAATGAACCGATTAAGAGTGAAAACCCAAACCAACACCTAAACGACCCCGTAGGAGGCACGAACACCTCGCACGGGACCAATGTAACTTGTGGGAACTAACCGCGTAGTCCCAGGTCATTGGGTTTGAGAGTATGACGATAATTTTCAAAAATCACACTTAGACTAGAGAACAAGCCGATAAAAGGTGAAAACTCAAACCAGCCCCCAAACTACCCCGTAAGAGGCACGAACACCTCGCACGGGACCAATATAACTTGTAGGAACTGATCGCGTAGTCCCGGGTCTCCCGATTTAAGAGTATGACGATAATTTACGAAAATCACACTTAGACATAAAAATAAGCCACTAAACGGCGAAAACCCAAACCAGCACCCAAATGACCCTGTAGGAGGCACGAACACCTCGCACGTGACCAATGTAACTTGTAGGAACTGACCGCATAGTCCCAGGCCTCCCGGTTTGAGAGTATGATGATAATTTGCAAAAATAACACTTAGACTTAAAAACAAGCCATTAAAGGGCGAAAACCCAAACCAACACCCAAACGACCCCGTAGGAGGCACGAACACCTCGCACGGGACCAATGTAACTTGTAGGAACTCCCCGCGTAGTCCCGGGTCTCCCGATTTCAGCGTATGATGATAATTCACAAAAATCATACTTAGACTAAAAAATAAGCCGTTAAAGGATGAAAACCAAAACCAGCCCCGATACGACCCCGTAGAGGTAAGAACAACTCGCACGTGACCAATGTAACTTGTAGGAACTGACCGCATAATTTCGGGTCTCTCAATTTGAGAGTGTGACGATAATTTTAAAAAATCACACTTAGACTTAAAAATAAGCCGTTAAAGGGTGAAAACCCAAACAAGCCCCGATACGACCCCGTAGGAGGCACGAACACCTCGCACGTGACCAATGTCACTTGTAGGAACTGACCGCGTAGTCCCGGGTCTCCCGATTTTAGAGTATGATGATAATTTGTAAAAAGCACACTTACACTTAAAAATAAGCCGATGAAGGGGGAAAAGACAAACCAGCCCCCAGACGACCCCGTAGGCGGATCGAACACTTCGCACGGGTCCAATGTAACTTATAAGAACTGACCGCGTAGTCCCGGGTCTCTCGATTTGAGAGTATGACAATAATTTACAAAAATCTCACATAGAGTTAAAAACATGATGTTAAAGGGTGAAAACCCAAACCAGCCCCCAAACGACCCCGTAAGAGGCACGAACACCTCGCGTAGGACCAATGTAACTTGTAGGAACTGAAGGCGTAGTCCCGGGTCACCTGGTTTGAGAGCATGATAAAAATTTGCAAAAATCACACTTAGAGTTAAAAACAAGTCGTTAAAGGGAGAAAACCCAAACCAGCCCCCATACGACCCCGTAGAAGGCACGAAAACCTCGCACGGGACCAATGTAACTTGTAGGAACTGACCGCGTAGTCCCGGGTCTCTCGGTTTGAGAATATGATGATAATTTTCAAACATCACACTAGACTTAAAAATAAGCCGATAAAGTGTGAAAACCCAAACCATCCCCCAAACGACCCCGTAGGAGGCTCTAAAACCTCGCAGAGACCAATGTAACTCGTAGGATCTGACCGCGTAGTCCCGGGTCTCTCGATTTATGAGTAAGACAATAATTTACAAAAATCACACTTAGACTTAAAAACATGCCGTTAAAGGGTGAAAACCCAAACCAGCCCCCAAACGACCCTGTAAGAGACACGAACACCTCGCACGGGACCAATGTAACTTGTAGGAACTGACCATGTAGTCCCGGGTCTCCCGGTTTGAGAGTATGACGATAATTTGCAAAAATCACACTTAGACATGAAAACAAGCCATTAAACGGCAAAAACCCAAACCAGCCCCCAATAGACCCTGTAGGAGGCACGAACACCTCGCACGTGACCAATGTAACTTGTAGGAACTGACCGCATTTCCCCGGGTCTCTCGGTTTGAGAGTATGATGATAATTTGTAAAAATCACACTTAGACTTAAAAACAAGACATTAAAGGGTGAAAACCGAAACCAACCCCCAAAGGACCCCGGAGGAGGCACGAACACCTCGCACGTGACCAATGTAACTTGTAAGAACTGACCGCATAGTCCCGGGTCTCCCGGTTTAAGAGTGTGACGATAATTGGCAAAAATCACACTTAGACTTAAAAACAAGTCGTTAAAGGGTGAAAACCCAAACCAGCCCCCATACGATGCCATAAGAAGCACGAACACCTCGCACGGGAACAATATAACGTTTACGAACTAATCGCGTAGTCTCGGGTCTCCCAATTTGAAAGTATGACGATAATTTGCAAAAATCACACTTAGACTTAAAAACAAGCCGTTTAAGGGTGAAAACCTAAACCAGCTCCGATACGACCCCGTAGGAGGCTCGAACACCTCTCACGGGACCAATGTAACTTGTAGGAACTGACCGCGTAGTCCCGGGTCTCCCGGTTTGAGAGTATCACAATAATTTGAAAAAATCAAACTCCGACTTAAAAGTAAGTCGTTAAAGGGTGAAAACCGAAACTAGCCCCCAAACCAGACCCCAAACAACCCCGTAGGAGGCCAGAACACCTCGCACGGGACCAATGTAACTTGTAGGAACTGACCGCGTAGTCCCGAGTCTCCCGATTTTAGAGTATGACGATAATTTGCAAAAATCACACTTAGACTTAAAAACAAGTTGTTGAAGGGTGAAAACCCAAACAAGCCCCAATACGACCCCGTAGGAGGCACGAACACCTCGCACGTGACTAATGTAACTTGTAGGAACTGACCGTGTTGTCCCGGGTCTCCCTGTTTGAGAGTATGATGATAATTTGTAAAAATCAAACTTAGAATTAAAAACAAGTCGTTAAAGGGTGAAAACTCAAACCAACCCCAAACGACCTCGTAGGAGGCACGAACACCTCGCACGGGACCAATGTAACTTGTAGGAACTGACCGCGTAGTCCCGGGTCACCGGGTTTGAGAGTATGACGATAATTTTCAAAAATCACACTTAGACAAAAAAAAATGTTAAAGGGTGAAAACACAAACCAGCCCCCAAACGACCCCGTAGGAGGCACGAACAACTCGCACGTGACCAATGCAACTTGTAGGAACTGATCGCGTAGTCCCGGGTCTCGCAATTTGGGAATATGATGATAATTTGCGAAAATCACACTTAGACTTAAAAACAAGCTGTTAAAGGGTGAAAACCCAAACCAGCCCCCAAACGACCTCGTAGGAGGCACGAACACCTCGTACATGACAAATGTAACTTCTAGGAACTGAACGGGTAGTCCCGGATCTCCCGGTTTGAGAGCATGATCAAAATTTGTAAAAATCACACTTAGAGTTAAAAACAAGCCGTTAAAGGGTGAAAACCCAAACCAGCCCCCATACAACCCCGTAGGAGGCACGAACACCTCGCACGGGACCAATGTAGTAAGTTGGAACTGTCCAAGTTGTCCCGGGTCTCCGGATCTGGGAGTATGATGATAAATTGAAAAAATCACACTTAGACTTAAAAACAAGCCGATAAAGGGTGAAAACAAAAACCAGTCCCCAAATGACCCTCGTTTGAGGCCCGAACACCTCGCACGGAACCAATGTAACTTGAAGGAACTGACCGCGTATTCCAGGGTCTCCCGCTTTGAGAGCATGATAAAAATTTGCAAAAATCACACTTAGACTTAAAAACAAGCCATTAAAGGGCGAAAACCCAAAACAGCCCCCAAACGACCCCGTAGGAGGCATGAACACCTCGCACGGGACCAATGTAACTTGTAGGAACTGACTGCGTAGTCCCGGGTCTCCCGGTTTGAGAGTATTACGATAATTTGCAAAAATCACACTTAGACATAAAAATAAGCCGATAAAGAGTGAACACCCAAACCAGCCCCAAACGACCCCACCCCGTAGGAGGCACGAACACCTCACACGGGACCATTGTAACTTGTAGGAATTGACCGCATAGCCCCAGGTCATCGGGTTTGAGAGTATGACGATAATTTTCAAAAATCACACTTAGACTAAAAAACAAACCGATAAAGGGTGAAAACCCAAACCATCCCCCAAACGACCCCATAGGAGGCTCGAACACCTCGCACGGGACCAATGTAACTTGTATGAACTGACCGCGTAGTCCCGGGTCTCCCGATTTAAGAGTATGACGATAATTTGCCAAAATCACACTTAGAGTTAAAAACATGTCGTTAAAGGGTGAAAACCCATACCAGCCCCCAAATGACCCTCGTTGGAGGCTCGAACACCTCGCACGGGACCAATGTAACCTGTAGGAACTGATCGTGTTGACCCGGGTCTCCCGATTTGAGAGTATGACTATAATTTGAAAAATCACACTTAGACTTAAAAACAAGCCGTTAAAGGGTGAAAACCCAAACCCGCCACCAAACGACCTCGTAGGAGGAACGAACACCTCGTACGTGACCAATGTAACTTGTAGGAATTGATCGCATAGTCTCAGGTTTCCAGGTTTGAAAATATGATGATAATTTATTAAAATCACACTTATAGTTAAAAACATGCCGTTAAAGGGTGAAAACCTAAACCATCCCCCAAACGAGCCCGTAGGAGGCACGAACACCCCGGACGGGACCAATGTTACTTGTAAGAACTGATCGCGTAGTCCCGGGTCTCCTGGTTTGAGAGTATGATGATAATTTTTAAAAATCACATTTAGACTTAAAAACAAGCCAATAAACGGTGAAAATCCAAACCAGCCCCCAAACGACCCCGTAGGAGGCTCGAACACCTCGCACGAGACCAATGTAACTTGTAGGAACTGACCGCGTAGTCCCGGGTCACCCGGTTTATGAGTATGACAATGATTTGTAAAAATCAGACTTATAGTTAAAAACATGTCGTTAAAGGATGAAAACCCAAACCAGTCCCCAAACGACCCCGTAGAAGGCACGAACACCTCGCACGGCACCAATGTAACTTAAAAGAACTGACCGCGTAGTCCGGGTTCTCCCGGTTTGAGAGTATGACGATAATTTGTAAAAATGACACTTAGACTTAAAAACAAGTCGTTAAAGGGCGAAAACCCAAACCCGCCCCCAAACGACCCCGAAGGAGGCATAAACACCTCGCACGTGACCAATGTAAGTTATTACAACTGACCGCATAGTCCCGGGCCTCCCGGTTTGAGAGTATGATGATAATTTACAAAAATCACACTTAGACTTAAAAATAAGTCGTCAAAGGGTGAAAACCCAAACCAGCCTCCAAACGACGCCGTAAGAGGCACGAACACCTCTCACGAGACCAATGAAACTTCTAGGAACTGACCGCACAGTCCCGGGTCTCCCGATTTGAGAGTACAACGATAATTTTCAAAAGTAAAACTTAGACTTAAAAACAAGCCGTTAAAGGGTGAAAACCCAAACCAGCCCCGATACAACCCCGTAGGAGGCACAAAGACCTCGTACGTGACCAATGTAACTGGTAGGAACTATATGCGTAGTCCCGGGTCTCCCGGTTTGAGAGTATGATGATAATTTGCAAAAATCGCACTTACCCTTAAAAACAAGCTCATAAAGGGTGAAAACCCAAACCAGCCCCTAAACGACCCCGTAGGAGGCTCGAACACCTCGCACGGACCAATGTAATCTATAGGAACTGGCCGCGTAGTCTCGGGTCTCCCGATTTGAGAGTATGACGAGAATTTGCAAAAATCTCACTTAAAGAAAAAAACATGCCGTTAAAGGGTGAAAACTCAAACCAGCCCCCAAACGACCACGTAGGAGGCACGAACACCTCGCACGAGGCCAATGTAACTTGTAGGAACTGATCGCGTAGTCCCGGGTCTCCCGGTTTTATAGTATGACAATAATTTGCAAAAATCACACTTCGACTTAAAAATAAGTCGTTAAAGGGTGAAAACCTAAACAAGCCCCCAAACGACCCCGTAGGAGGCACGAAAACCTCGCACGTGACCAATGTAACTTGTAGGAACTGACCACATAGTCCCGGATCTCCCGATTTGAGAGTATGAAAATAATTTACAATAATCACACTTAGACTTAAAAATAAGTCGTTAAAGGGTGAAAACCCAAACCAGCCCCCAAACGACCCCGTAGGAGGCTCAAAAATCTCGCACGGGACCCATGTAACTTGTAGGAACTGATCGCGTAGTTCCGTGTCTCTCGGTTTAAGAGTATGACAATAATTGGCAAAAATCAGACTTAGAGTTAAAAACATGTTTTTAAAGGGTGAAAACCCAAACCAACCCCCAAACGACCCCGTAAGAGGCACGAACACCTCACATGGGACCAATGTAACTTGTAGGAACTGACCGCGTAGTCCCAGGTCTCTCGATTTTAGAGTATGACGATAATTTGAAAAAATCACACTTAGACTTAAACATAAGCCGTTAAAGGGTGAAAACCCAAACCAGCCCCCATACGACACCGTAGGTGGCACGAACACCTCGCACGGAACCAAAGTAACTTATAGGAACTGACCGCGTAGTCCCAGGTCTCCCGGTTTGAGAGTATGACAATAATTTGCAAAAATCACACTTCGACTTAAAAATAAGCCGATAAAGAGTGAAAACCCAATCAAGCCCCAAACGACCCCGTAGGAGGCACGAACACCTCGCACGGGACCATTGTAACTTGTAGGAACTGACCGCATAGTCCCAGGTCATAGGGTTTGAGAGTATGACGATCATTTTCAAAAATCACACTTAGACTAAAAAACAAACCGATAATGGTTGAAAACCCAAACCAGGCCCCAAATGACCCTCGTTGGAGGCTCGAACACCTCGCACGGGACCAATGTAACCTGTAGGAACTGACCGTGTAGTCCCGGGTCTCCCGATTTGAGAGTATGTCTATAATTTGAAAATTCACACTTAGACTTAAAAACAAGCCGTTAAAGTGTGAAAACCCAAACCAGCCACCAAACGACCTCGTAGGAGGCACGAACACCTCGTACGTGACCAATGTAACTAGTAGGAATTGATCGCATAGTCTCGGGTTTCCCGGTTTGAAAATATGATGATAATTTATTAAAATCACACTTATAGTTAAAAACATGCCGTTAAAGGGTGAAAACCTAAACCGGGCCCAAAACGACCTCGTAGGAGGCACGAACACCCCGAACGGGACCAATGTTACTTGTAGGAACTACCCGCGTAGTCCCAGGTCTCCTCGTTTGAGAGTATGATGATAATTTGTAAGAATCACACTTAGACTTAAAAACAAGCCAATAAAGGATGAAAATCCAAATCCGCCACCAAACGACCCCGTAGGATGCTCGAACACCTCGCACGAGACCAATGTAACTTGTAGGGACTGACCGCGTAGTCCCGGGTCACCCGGTTTATGAGTATGACAATGATTTGTAAAAATCAGACTTAGAGTTAAAAACATATAGTTAAAGGATAAAAACCCAAATTAGTCCCAAACGACCCCGTAGGAGGCACGAACACCTCGCATGGAACCAATCTAACTTGTAGGAACTAACCGCGTAGTCCCGGGTCTCACGGTTTGAGAGTATGACGATAATTTGCAAAAATCACACTTAGACTGAAAAACAAGCCGTTAAAGGGTGAAAACCCAAACCAGCCCCCAAACGACCCCGTAGGAGGCATGAACACCTCGCACGGGACCAATATAACTTGTAGGAACTGACTGCGTAGTCCCGGGTCTCCCGGTTTGAGAGTATTACGATAATTTGCAAAAATCACACTTAGACTTAAAAATAAGCCGATAAAGAGTCAAACCCAAACCAGACCCAAACGACCCCGTAGGAGGCACGAACACCTCGCACGGGACCATTGTAACTTGTAGGAACTGACCGCATAGTCCCAGGTCATCGGGTTTGAGAGTATGACGATAATTTTCAAAAATCACACTTAGACTAAAAAACAAACCGATAAAGGTTGAAAACCCAAACCAGCCCCCAAACGACCCCGTAGGAGGCTCGAACACCTCGCACGGGACCAATGTAACTTGTAGGAACTGACCGCGTAGTCTCGGGTCTCCCGATTTAAGATTATGACGATAATTCGCCAAAATCACACTTAGAGTTAAAAACATGTCGTTAAAGGGTGAAAACCCGTACCAGCCCCCAAATGACCCTCGTTGGAGGCTCGAACACCTCACACGGGACCAATGTAACCTGTAGGAACTGACCGTGTTGACCCGGGTCTCCAGATTTGAGAGTATGACTATAATTTGAAAAATCACACTTAGACTTAAAAACAAGCCCTTAAAGGGTGAAAACCCAAACCAGCCACCAAACGACCTCGTAGGAGGCAGGAACACCTCGTACGTGACCAATGTAACTTGTAGGAATTGATCGCATAGTCTCGGGTTTCCCGATTTGAAAATATTATGATAATTTATTAAAATCACACTTATAGTTAAAAACATGCCGTTAAAGGGTGAAAACCTAAACCAGCCCCCAAACGACCCCGTAGGAGGCACGAACACCCCGCACGGGACCAATGTTACTTGTAGGAACTGACCGCGTAGTCCCGGGTCTCCTGGTTTGAGAGTATGATGATAATTTATAAAAATCACACTTAGACTTAAAAACAAGCCAATAAAGGATGAAAATCCAATCCAGCCCCCGAACGACCCCGTAGGAGGCTAGAACACCTCGCACGAGACCAATGTAACTTATAGGAACTGACCGCGTAATCCCGAGTCACCCGATTTATGAGTATGACAATGATTTTCAAAAAACAGACTTAGAGTTAAAAACATGTTGTTAAAGGATGAAAACCCAAACCAGTCCCCAAACGACCCTGTAGGAGGCTAAACACCTCGCACGGGACCAATGTAACTTATAGGAACTGACCACGTAGTCCTGGGTCTCCCGGTTTGAGAGCATTATGAAAATTTGTAAAAATCACACTTAGACTTAAAAACAAGCCGTTAAAGGGCGAAAACCCAAACCAGCCCCCAAACGACCCCGAAGGAGGCGTAAACACCTCGCGCGTGACCAATGTAAGTTATTAGAACTGACCGCATAGTCCTAGGCCTCCCGATTTGAGAATATGACAATAATTTACAAAAATCACACTTAGACTTAAAAATAAACCATCAAATGGTGAAAACCCAAACCAGCCTCCATACGACGCCGTAAGAGGCATGAACACCTCGCACGGGACCAATGTAACTTCTAGGAACTGACCGCACAGTCTCGGGTCTCCCGATTTGAGAATAAGACAATAATTTGAAAAAATCAAACTTAGACTTAAAAACAAGTCGTTAAATGGTGAAAACCCAAACCAGCCCCGATACGACCCCGTAGGAGGCACGAAGACCTCGTACATAACCAATGTAACTGGTCGGAACTAACTGCGTAGTCCCGGGTCTCCCGGTTTGAGAGTATGACGATAATTTGCAACCCTTAAAAACAAGCTGATAAAGGGTGAAAACCCAAACCAACCCCTAACGATCCTGTAGGAGGCTCGAACACCTCGCACGGGACCAATGTAATCTATAGGAACAGGTCGCGTAGTCTCGGGTCTCTCGATTTGGGAGTATGATGAGAATTTGAAACAATCTCACTTAGAGACAAAAACATGCCGTTAAAGGGTGAAAACTCAAACCCGCCCCCAAACGACCACGTAGGAGGCACGGACACCTCGCACGAGACCAATGTAACTTGTAGGAACTGACCACGTAGTCCCGGGTCTCCCGATTTCAGAGTATGACTATAATTTGCGAAAATCGAACTTCGACTTAAAAATAAGCCGTTAAAGGGTTAAAACCTAAACAAGCCCCCAAACGACCCCGTAGGAGGCACGAACACCTCGCACGTGACCAATGTAACTTGTAGGAGTTGACCACATAGTCCCGAGTCTCCCGATTTGAGAGTATAAAAATAATTTGCAAAAATCACACTTAGACTTAAAAATAAGTCGTTAAAGAGTGAAAACCCAAACCAGACCCCAAACGTCCCCGTAGGAGGCTCGAAAATCTCGCACGGGACCCATGTAACTTGTAGGAACTGATCGCGTAGTTTCGGGTCTCCCGATTTAAGAGTATGAGAATAATTTTCAAAAATTAGACTTAGAGTTAAAAACATGTCGTTAAAGGGTCAAAACCCAAACCAGCCCCCAAACGACCCCGTACGAGGCACGAACACCTCACACGGGACCAATGTAACTTGTAGGAACTGACCGCGTAGTCCCGGGTCTCTCGATTTTAGAGTATGTAGATAATTTGCAAAAATCTCACTTAGACTTAAAAATAAGCCGTTAAAGGGTGAAAACCCAAACCAGCCCCATACGACACCGTAGGTGGCACGAACACCTCGCACGGAACCAATGTAACTTGTAGGAACTGACTGTGTAGTCCTGGGTCTCCCGGTTTGAGAGTATGACAATAATTTGCAAAAATCACACTTCAACTTAAAAATAAGCCGTTAGAGGGTGAAAACCTAAACAAGCCCCCAAACCACCCCGTAGGAGGCACGAACACCTTGCACGTGACCAATGTAACTTGTAGGAATTGACCACATAGTCCCGGGTCTCCCGATTTGAGAGTATGACAATAATTTGCAAAAATCACACTTTGACTTAAAAATAAGTCGTTAAAGGGTGAAAACCCATACCAACCCCCAAATGACCCTCGTTGGAGGCTCGAACACCTCGCTTGGGACCAATGTAACCTGTAGAAACTGACCGTGTAGTCCCGGGTCTCCCGATTCGAGAGTTTGACTATAATTTGAAAAATCACACTTAGACTTAAAAACAAGCCGTTAAAGGCTGAAAACCCAAACCAGCCACCAAACGACCTCGTAGGAGGCACGAACACCTCGTACGTGACCAATGTAACTTGTAGGAATTGATCGCATAGTCTCGGGTTTCCCAGTTTGAAAATATGATGATAATTTATTAAAATCACACTTATAGTTAAAAACATGCCGTTAGAGGGTGAAAACCTAAACCAGCCCCCAAACGACCCCGTAGGAGGCACGAACACCCCGCACGGGACCAATGTTACTTGTAGGAACTACCCGCGTAGTCCCGGGTCTCCTGGTTTGAGAGTATGATGATAATTTTTAAAAATCACACTTAGACTTAAAAACAAGCCAATAAAGGACGAAAATCCAAACCTTCCCCCAAACGACCCCGTAGGAGGCTCGAACACCTCGCACGAGACCAATGTAACTTGTAGGAAATGACCGCGTAGTCCCGGGTCACCCGGTTTATGAGTATGACAATGATTTGCAAAAATCAGATTTAGAGTTAAAAACATGTCGTTAAAGGATGAAAACCCAATCCAGTCCCCAAACGACCCCGTAGGAGGCACGAACACCTCGCACGGGACCAATGTAACTTGTAGGAACTGATCGCGTAGTCCCGGGTCTCCCGGTTTGAGAGTATGACGATAATTTACAAAAATCACACTTAGACTTAAAAACAAGCCGTTAAAAGGCGAAAACACAAACCAGCCCCCAAACGATCCCGTAGGAGGCATAAACACCTCGCACGTGACCAATGTAACTTATTAGAACTGACCGCGCAGTCCCGGGTCACTCATTTTGAGAGTAAGACGATAATTTGCAAAAATCAAACTTAGACTTAAAAATAAGCCGTTAAAGGGTGAAAACCCAAACTAGCCCCGATACGACGCCGTAAGAGGCACGAACACCTCGCACGTGACCAATGTAACTGGTCAGAACTAACAGCGTAGTCCCGAGTCTCCCGGTTTGAGAGTATGACGATAATTTGCAAAATCACACTTACCCTTAAAAACAAGTTGATAAAGGGTGAAAACCCAAACCAACCCCTAAACGACCCCGTAGGAGGCTCGAACACCTCGCACGGGACCAATTTAATCTGTATGAACTGGCCGCGTAGTCTCGGGTCTCCCGATTTTGAGAGCATGACGAGAATTTGCAAAAATCACACTTAGAGATAAAAACATGTCGTTAAAGGGTGAAAACTCAAACCAACCACCAAACGACCCCGTAGGAGGCATGAACACCTCGCACGGGACCAATGTAACTTGTAGGAACTGAACGCGTAGTCCTGGGTCTCCCGATTTGAGAGTATGACAATAATTTGCAAAAATCACACTTCGACTTAAAAACAAGCCGTTAAAGGTCGAAAACCCAAACCAGCCTCCAAACGACCCCGTAGGAGGCATAAACACCTCGCACGTGACCAATGTAAGTTATTAGAACTGACCGCATAGTCCCGCCCTCCCGGTTTGAGAGTATGACGATAATTTACAAAAATCACACTTAGACTTAAAAATAAGCCGTCAAATGGTGAAAACCCAAACCAGCCTCCATATGACGCCGTAAGAGGCTCGAACACCTCGCACGGGACCAATGTAACTTCTAGGAACTGACCGCACAGTCCCGGGTCTCCTGTTTTGAGAGTAAGACGATAATTTGCAAAAATCAAACTTAGACTGAAAAACAAGCCGTTAAAGGGTCAAAACCCAAACCATCCCCGATACGACCCCGTAGGAGGCACGAAGACCTCGCACGTGACCAATGTGACAGGTCAGAACTAACTGCGTAGTCCCGAGTCTCCCGGTTTGAGAGTATGACGATAATTGGCAAAAATCACACTTACCCTTAAAAACAAGCTGATAAAGGGAAAAAACCCAAACCAACCCCTAAACGACCCCGTAGGAGGCTCGAACACCTCGCACGGGACCAATGTAATCTATAGGAACTGGTCGCGTAGTCTCGGGTCTCCCAATTTGAGAGCATGACGAGAATTTGCAAAAATCACACTTAGAGACAAAAACATGCCGTGAAAGGGTGAAAATTCAAACCAGCCACCAAACGACCCCTTATGAGGCACGAACAACTCGCACGGGACCAATGTAACTTGTAGGAACTGACCACATAGTCCCGGGTCTCCCGGTTTGAGAGTATGACAATAATTTACGAAATCACACTTCGACTTAAAAATAAGCCGTTAAAGGGTGAAAACCTAAACAAGCCCCCAAACGACCCCGTAGGAGGCACGAACACCTCGCACGTGACCAATGAAACTTGTAGGAACTGACCACATAGTCTTGGGTCTCCCGATTTGAGAGTATGACAATAATTTGCAAAAATCACATTTAAAATTAAAAATAAGTCGTTAAAGGGTGAAAACCCAAACCAGCCCCCAAACGACCCTGTAGGAGGCTCGAAAATCTCGCACGGGACCCATGTAACTAGTAGGAACTGATCGCGTAGTTTCGGGTCTCCCGATTTAAGTGTATGACAATAATTTGCAAAAATCAGACTTAGAGTTATAAACATGTCGTTAAAGGGTGAAAACCCAAACCAGCCCCCAAACGACCCCGTAAGAGGCACGAACACCTCACAAGGGACCAATGTAACTTGTAGGAACTGACCGCGTAGTCTCGGGTCTCTCGATTTTAGAGCATGATAAAAATTTGCAAAAATCACACTTAAACTTAAAAAGTAGCCGTTAAAGGGCGAAAACCCAAACCAGCCCCCAAACGACCCCGTAGAAGGCATGAACACCTCGCACGGAACCAATATAACTTGTAGGAACTGACCGCGTAGTCCCGGGTCTCCTGGTTTGACAGTATGACGATAATTTGAAAAAATCACACTTAGACTTAAAAACAAGCCGTTAAATGGTGAAAACCAAAACCAGCCACCAAACGACCCCATAAGAGGCACGAACACCCCGCACGGGACCAATTTTACTTATAGGAAGTAACCGCGTAGTCCCGGGTCTCCCGATTTGAGAGTATGACGATAATTCATAAAAATAACACTTAGACTTAAAAACAAGCCGATAAAGGATGAAAACCCAAACTAGCCCACAAACGACCCCGTAGGAGGCTCGAACACCTCGCACGGGACCAATGTAACATGTAAGAACTGACCGCGTAGTCCCGGGTCTCCTAGTTTCAGAGTACGACGATAATTTGCAAAAATCACACTTAGACTCAGAAATATACTGTTAAAGGGTGAAAACCCAAACCCGCCCCCAAACGACCCCATATGAGGCACGAACACGTCGCACGTGACCAATGAAACTTGTAGGATTTGATCGCGTAGACCCGGGTCTCCTAATTTGAGACTATGACGATGATTTGTAAAAATCACACTTAGACTTAAAAATAAGTCGTTAAACGGCGAAAACCCAAACTAGCTCCCAAACGACCTCGTAGGAGGCACGAACACCTCGTACGTGACCAATGTAACTTGTAGGAACTGAACGCATAGGCCCGGGTCTCCTGGTTTGAGAGCATGACAAAAATTTGCAAAAATCACACTTAGAGTTAAAAACAAGCCGTTAAAGGGTGAAAACCCAAACTATCCCCCCATACGACCCCGTACGAGGCACGAACACCTCGCACGGGAACAGTATAACTTGTAGGAACAGACCACATAGTCCCGGGTCTCCCGATTTGAGAGTATGATGATAATTTATAAAAATCGCACTTAGAATTAAAAACAAGCCGATAAAGGGTGAAACCCCAAACCATCCCCCAAACGACCTCGTATGAGGCATGAACACCTCGCACGTGACCAATGTAACTTTTAGGAACTAATCGCATAGTCCCGGGTCTCTCGATTTGAGAGTATGATGATTATTTGCAAAAATCACACTTAGACTTAAAAATAAGCCGTTAAATGGAGAAAACCCAAACCATCCCCCAAACGACCTCGTAGGAAGCACGAACACCCCGCACGGGACCAATGTAACTTGTAGGAACTGACCACGTAGTCCCGGGTCTCCCGATTTGAGAGTATGACGATAATTTGCAAAAATGACACTTAGACTTAAAAACAAGTCGATAAAGGTTGAAAATCCAAACCAGCCCCCAAACGACCCCGTAGGAGGCTCGAAAATCTCGCACGGGACTAATATAACTTGTAGGAACTGATCGCGTAGTCCCGGGTCTTCCGGTTTAAGAGTATGATAATAATTTACAAAAATCAGACTTAGAGGTAAAAACATGTCGTTAAAGGGTGAAAGCTCAAACCAGCCCCCAAACGACCTCGTAGGAGGCACGAACATCTCGCACGGGACCAATGTAACTTGCTGGAACTGAGCGCGTAGTCCCGGGTCTCCCGGTTTGAGAGTATGACAATAATTTGAAAAAATCACACTTAGACTTAAGAATAAGCTATTACGGGTTGAAAACCCAAGCGAGCCCCCAAACGACCCCGTAGGAGGCACGAATAACTCGCACGTGACCAATGCAACTTGTAGGAACCGACCTCGTAGTCCCGGCTCTCCCAATTTGAGAGTATGACAATAATTTGCAAAAATCACACTTAGACTTAAAAACAAGTCGTTAAAGGGTGAAATCCCAGACCAGCCCCTAAACGACATCATAGGAGGCACGAACACATCGTACGCAACCAATGTAACTTGTAGGATATGAACACGTAGTCCCGGGTCTCCCGATTTGAGAGCATGATGAAAATTAGCAAAAATCACACTTACAGTTAGAAATAAGTCGTTAAAGGGTGAAAACCCAAACTAGCCCCATTACGACCGCGTAGGAGGCACGAAAACCTCCTACGGGAACAATTTTACTTGTAGGAACTGACCGCGTAGTCCCCGGTCTCCCAGTTTGAGAGTATGACGATAACTTGCAAAAATCACACTTAGACTTAAAAACTAGTCGATAAACGGTGAAAACCCAAACCGTCCCCCAAACGACCCTGTAGGAGGCACGAACACCTCGTACGTGACCAATGTAACTTGTAGGAACTGACCGCATTATCCCAGGTCTCCCGGTTTGATAGCATAATGATAATTTGCAAAAATTGCATTTTGACTTAACAACAACCGTTAAAGGGTGAAAACCAAAACCAGCTCCCATACGACCCCGTAGGAGGCACAAACACCTCCTACGGGAACAATTTAACTTGTAGGAACTGATCGCATAGTCCCGGGTCACTCGGTTTGAGAGTATGATGATAATTTGAAAAAATCACAGTTAGACTTAAAAACAAGTCGTTAAAGGGTGAAAACCCAAACTAGCCCCGATACGACCCCGTAAGAGGCACGAACACCTCTCACGGGACCAATGTAACTTGTAGGAACTGATCGCATAGTCCCGAGTCACCCGAATTGAGAGTGTGACGATAATTGGCAAAAATCACACTTAGACTTAAAAATAAGCCGTTAAAGGGTGAAAACCCAAACCATCCCCGATACGACCCCGTCGGAGGCACGAACACCTCGCACGTGACCAATGTAACTTGGAGGAAATCACCGCGTATTCCCGAGTCTCCTGGTTTGAGAGTATGACGATAATTTGCAAAAATCACACTTACACTTAAAAACAAGCCTTTAAAGGGTGAAACCCCAAACCAGCTCCTAAACGACCCCGTAGGAGTCTCGAACACCTCGCACGGGACCAATGTAACTTGTAGGAACTTACCGTGTAGTCTCGGGTCTCCCGATTTGAGAGTATGATGATAATTTGCAAAAATCACCCTTCGACTTAAAAACAAGCCGTTAAAGGGTGAAAACCCAAACCAGCCCCCATACAACCCCGTAGGAGGCACGAACACCTCTCACGTGACCAATGCAACTTGTAGGAACTGATCGCGTACTCCCGGGTCTCTCAATTTGAGAGTATTACGATAATTTGCGAAAATCACCCTAAGACTTAAAAACAAGCCGTTAAAGGGTGAAAACCCAAACCAACCCCCAAACGACCTCGTAGGAGTCACGAACACCTCATACGTGACCAGTGTAACTTATAGGAACGGAACGCGTTGTCCTAGGTCTCTCGGTTTGAGAGCATGATAAAAAATTTCAAAAATCACACTTACACTTAAAATTAAGCCATTAAAGGGCGAAAACCCAACCCATCACCAAAACGACCCCTTAGGAGGCATGATCACCTCGCACGTGACCAATGTAACTTGTAAGAACTGACCGCATAGTCCCGGGTCTCTCGATTTGAGAGTATGACGATAATTTGCAAAAATCACACTTAGACTTAAAAACAAGTCGATAAAGGGTGAAAACCCAAATAAGCCCCGATACGACCCCGTCGGAGGCACGAACACCTCGCACGTGACCAATGTAACTTGTTGGAACTAATCGCGTATTCCCGGGTCTTCCGATTTGAGAGTATGACGATAATTTGCAAAAATCACACTTAGACTTAAAAATATGCCATTAAAGGGCGAAAACCCAAACCAGACCACCAACGACCCCGTAGGAGGCACGAACACCTCGCACATGACCAATGTAACTTGTAGGAACTGACCGCATAGTTCCGAGTCTACCGGTTTCAGAGTATGACGATAATTTGCAAAAATCACACTTAGACTAAAGAACAAGCCATTAAAGGGCGAAAACCCAACCCAACACCCAAACGACCCCGTAGGAGGCATGATCACCTCGCACGTGACCAATGTAACTTGTAAGAACTTACTGCATAGTCCCGGGTCTCTCGGTTTGAGAGTATGACGATAATTTGCAAAAATCACACTTAGACTTAAAAACAAGTCGATAAAGGGTGAAAACCCAAATAAGCCCCCATACGACGCCGTAAGAGCCACGAACACCTCGCACGGGACCAATGTAACTTGTAGGAACTGATCGCGTAGTCCCGAGTATCTCGGTTTGGGAGTGAGACGATAATTTGCAAAAATCACACTGACTTGAAAACAAGCCGTTAAAGGGTGAAAACCCAAACAAGCCCCGATACGACCCCGTCGGAGGCGCGAACACCTCGCACGTGACCAATGTAACTTGTAGGAACTAATCGCGTATTCCCGGGTCTTCCAGTTTGAGAGTATGACGATAATTTGCAAAAATCACACTAACACTTAAAAATAAGCCGATAAAGGGTGAAAACCCAAACAAGCCACCAAACGACCCCGTAGGAGGCTCAAACACCTCGCACGGGACCAATGTAACTTGTAGGAACTGACCGCGTAGTCCCGTGTCTCTCGATTTGAGAGTATGACGATAATTTGCAAAAATCACACTTATAGTCAAAAACATGCCATTAAACGGTGAAAACTCAAACCAGCCCCCAAACGACCCCGTAGGAGGCATAATAACCTCGCACGGGACCAATGTAACTTGTTGGAACTGACTGCGTAGTCCCGGGTCTCCCAGTTTGAGAGTATGACGATAATTTGAAAAAATCACACCTAGACTTAAAAATAAGCCGTTAAAGTGTGAAAACCCAAACGAGCTCCAAAACGACCCTATAGGAAGCACAAACACCTCTCACGTGACCAATGCAACTTGTAGGAACTGACCGCGTACTCCCGGGTCTCTCAATTTGAAAGTATGACGATAATTTGAAAAAATCACACTTAGACTTAAAAATAAGCCGTTAAAGGGTGAAAACCAAAACCAACCCCCAAACGACCTCGTAGGAGGTACGAACACCTCGTACGTGACCATGTAACTTTTAGGAACTGAACGCGTAGTCCCGGGTCTCTCGGATTGAGAGCATGATAAAAATTTGGAAAAATCACACTTACAGTTAAAACAAGCCGTTAATGGGTGAAAACCCAAACAAGCCCCCATACGACCCCGTAGGAGGCACGAACACCTCGCACGGGACCAATATAACTTGTAGGAATTGACCGCGTAGTCCCGGGTCTCCCGGTTTGAGAGTATGATGATAATTTGCAAAAATCACATTTAGACATAAAAATAACCCACTAAATGACGAAAACCCAAACCAGCCCCCAAACGATCCTGTAGGAGGCACGAACACCTTGCACGTGACCAATGTAACTTGTAGGAAATGACCGCATAGTCCCAGGTCTCCCGGTTTGAGAGTATGACGATAATTTGCAAAAATAACACTTAGACTTAAAAACAAGCCATTAAAGGGCGAAAACCCAAACCAACACCCAAACGACACCGTAGGAGGCACGAAGACCTCGCACGGGACCAATGTAACTTGTAGGAACTCCCCGCGTAGTCTCGGGTCTCCCGATTTGAGCGTATGACGATAATTTACAAAAATCACACTTAGACTAAAAAACGAGCCGTTAAAGGGTGAAAACCCAAACCAACCCCGATACGACCCCGTAGGAGGCAAGAACACCTCGGTCCTGACCAATGTAACTTGTAAGAACTGACCGCGTAGTCTTCGATCTTTCGATTTGAGAGTATGACGATAATTTGCAAAAATCACACTTAGACCTAAAAACAAGCCATTAAAGGGTGAAAACCCAAACAAGCCTCGATACGACCCCGTAGGAGGCACGAACACCTCGCACGTGACCAATGTCAATTGTAGGAACTGACCGCGTAGTCCCGGGTCTCCCGGTTTGAGAGTATGACGATAATTTGTAAAAATCACACTTACACTTAAAAACAAGCCGATAAAGGGTGAAAACACAAACCAGCCCCCAAACGACCCCGTAGGAGGCTCGAACACCTCGCACGGGACCAATGTAACTTATAGGAACTGACCGCGTAGTCCCGGGTCTCCCGATTTGAGAGTATGACGATAATTTGCAAAAATCACACTTAGAGTTAAAAACATTCATTTAAAGGATGAAAACCCAAACCAGCCCCCAAACGACCCCGTAAGAGGCACGAACACCTCGCATAGGGCCAATGTAACTTGTAGGAACTGAACGCGTAGTCCCGAGTCTCCCGGTTTGAGAACGTGATAAAAATTTGCAAAAATCACACTTAGAGTTAAAAACAAGTCGTTAAAGAGAGAAAACCCAAACCAGCCCCTACACGGCCCCGTAGAAGGCACGAAAAGCTCGCACGGGACCAATGTAACTTGTAGGAACTGACCGCGTAGTCCCGGGTCTCTCGATTTGAGAATATGATGATAATTTTTAAAAATCACACTAGACTTAAAAACAAGCCGATAAAGGGTGAAAACCCAAATCATCCCCCAAACTACCCCGTACGCGGCTCTAACACCTCGCACGAGACCAATGTAACTTATAGGAACTGACCGCGTAGTCCTGGGTATCCCGGTTTATAAGTATGACAATAATTTGCAAAAATCACACTTAGACTTAAAAACATGCCGTTAAAGCGTGAAAACCCTAATTAGCCCACAAACGACCCCGTAAGAGGCACAAACACCGCGCACGGGACCAATGTAACTTTTAGGAACTAACCGCGTAGTCTCGGGTCTCCCGGTTTGAGAGTATGACGATAGTTTGCAAAAATCACACTTAAATATAAAAACAAGCCATTAAACGGCAGAAACCCAAACAAGCCCCCAAACGACCCCGTAGGAGGCACGAACACCTCGCACGTGACCAATGTAACTTGTAGGAACTGACCGTATTGTCCCGAGTCTCCCGATTTGAGAGTATGACGATAATTTGCAAAAATCACACTTAGACTTAAAAACAAGCCATTAAAGGGCGAAAACCGAAACCAACCCCCAAACGACCCCGGAGGAGGCACGAACAACTCGCACGTGACCAATGTAACTTGTACGAACTAACAGCATAGTCTCGGGTCTCCCGGTTTGAGAGTATGAAAATAATTGGCAAAAATCACACTTAGACTTAAAAACAAGGCGTTAAAGGGTGAAAACCCAAACCAGCCCCCATACGACGTCGTAAGAAGCACGAACACCTCGCACGAGACCAATGCAACTTGTACGAACTGATCGCGTAGTCCCGGGTCTCCCAATTTGAAAGTATGATGATAATTTGCAAAAATCACACTTAGACTTAAGAACAAGCCGTTAAAGGGTGAAAAACTAAACCAGCCCCGATACGACCCGTTAAGAGGCTCGAACACCTCGCACGGGACCAATGTAACTTGTATGAGCTGACCGCGTAGTCTCGGGTCTCTCGGTATAAGAGTATCATAATAATTTTCAAAAATCACACTCAGACTTAAAAGTAAGACGTTAAAGGGTGAAAACCCAAACTAGCCCCCAAACCAGACCCCAAACGACCCCGTAGGAGGTACAAACACCTCGCACGTGACCAATGTAACTTGTAGGAACTGACCGCGTAGTCCCGGGTCTCCCGATTTGAGAGTATGATGATAATTTGCAAAAATCACACTTAGACTTAAAAACAAGCTGTTGAAGGGTGAAAACCCAAACAAGCCCCGATACGACCCCGTAGGAGGCACGAACACCTCGCTGGTGACCAATGTAACTTGTAGGAACTGACCACGTAGTCCCGGGTCTCCCGGTTTTAGAGTATGATGATAATTTGCAAAAATCATACTTAGAATTAAAAACATGCCGTTAAAGGGTGAAAACTCAAACCAGGCCCCAAACGACCTCGTAGGAGACACAAAAATCTCGCACGGGACCAATGTAACTTACAGGAACTGACCGCGTAGTCCCGGGTCACTGGGTTTGAGAGTATGATGATAATTTTCAAAAATCACACTTAGACATAAAAAAAAGCCGTTAAAGGGTGAAAACACAAACCAGCCCCCAAACGACCCCGTAGTAGGCACGAACACCTCGCACGTGACCAATGCAACTTGTAGGAACTGACCGCGTAGTCCCGGGTCTCCTAATTTGAGAGTATGATGATAATTTGCAAAAATCACACTTAGACTTAAAAACAAGCCGTTAACGGGTAAAAACCCAAACCAGCCCCCAAACGACCCCGTAGGAGGCACGAACACCTCGCACGGAACCAATGTAATCAGTTGGAACTGTCCATGTAATCCCTGGTCTCCAGATTTGAGAGTATGACGATAAGTTGAAAAAATCACACTTAGACTTAAAAACAAGCCGATAAAGGGTGAAAACAAAAACCAACCCCCAAATGACCCTCGTTAGAGGCTCGAACACCTCGCACGGGACCAATGTAACTTGTAGGAACTGACCGCGTAGTGTCGGGTCTCCCACTTTGAGAGCAATATAAAAATTTGCAAAAATTACACTTAGACTTAAAAACAAGCCGTTAAAGGGCAAAAACCCAAACCAGCCCCCAAACGACCCCGTAGGAGGCATGAACACCTCGCACGGGACCAATGTAACTTGTAGGAACTGACCGCGTAGTCTCGGGTCTCCCGGTTTGAGAGTATTACGATAATTTGCAAAAATCACACTTAGACTTAAAAACAAGCCAATTAAGAGTGAAAACCCAAACCAGCCCCCAAACGACCCCGTATGAGGCACGAACACCTCGCACGGGTCCAATGTAACTTGTAGGAACTGACCGCGTAGTCCCAGGTCATCGGGTTTGAGAGTATGACGATAATTTTCAAAAATCACACTTAGACTTAAAAATAAGTCGTTAAAGGGTGAAAACCCAAACAAGCCTCGATACGACCCCGTAGGAGGCACGAACACCTCGCACGGGACCAATGTAACTTATATGAACGGACCGCATAGTCCCAGGTCTCCCGATTTGAGAGTATGACGATAATTTGGAAAAATAACACTTAGACTTAAAAACAAGCCATTAAAGGGCGAAAACCCAAACCAACACCCAAACGACTCCGTAGGAGGCACGAACACCTCGTACGAGACCAATGTAACTTGTAGGAACTCCCCGCGTAGTCCCGGGTCTCCCGGTTTGAGCGTATGATGATAATTTACTAAAATCATACTTAAACTAAAAAATAAGCCGTTAAAGGGTGAAAACCAAAACCAGCCCCGATACGACCCGGTAGGAGGCAAGAACAACTCGCACGTGACCAATGTAACTTGTAGGAACTGACCGCGCAGTCTCGGGTCTCCCAATTTGAGAGTATGACGATAATTTTAAAAAATCACACTTAGACTTAAAAATAAGCCGTTAAAGGGAGAAAACCCAAACAAGCCCCGATACGACCCCGTAGGAGGCACGAACACCTCGCACGTGACCAATTTCACTTGTAGGAACTGACCGCGTAGTCTCGGGTCTCCCGATTTGAGAGTATGACGATAATTTGTAAAAAGCACACTTAGAGTTAAAAACAGGTTGTTAAAGGTACCAACCCCCAAACGACCCCGTAAGAGGCACGAACACCTCGCATAGGACCAATGTAACTTGTAGGAACTGAACGCGTAGTCCCGGGTCTCCCGGTTTGAGAGCGTGATAAAAATTTGCAAAAATCACACTTAGAGTTAAAAACAAGCCTTTAAAGGGAGAAAACCCAAACCAGCCCCCATACGACCCCGTAGAAGGCACAAAAACCTCGCACGGGACCAATGTAACTTGTAGGAACTGACCGCATAGTCCCGGGTCTCTCGGTTTGAGAGTATGATGATAATTTGTAAAAATCACACTTAGACTTAAAAACAAGCCATGAAAGGGCGAAAAACCAATCCAACCCCCAAACGACCCCGTAGGAGGCATGAACACCCCGCACGTGGCCAATGTAACTTGTAGGAACTGACCGCATAGTCTCGGGTCTCCCGGTTTGAGAGTATGATGATAATTTGCAAAAATCAAACTTAGACTTAAAAATAAGCCGTTAAAGGGTCAAAACCCAAACAGACCCCCATACGACACCGTGAGAGGCACGAACACCTCGCACGTGACCAATGTAACTTGTAGGAACTGACTGCGTAGTCTCGGGTCTCCCGATTTGAGAGTATGATGATAATTTGCAAAAATCACACTTAGACGTAAAAATAAGCCTTTAAAGGGTGAAAACCCAAACAAGCCCCGATACGACCTCGTAGGAGGCACGAAGACCTCGCACGTGACCAATGTCACTTGTAGGAACTGACCGCGTAGTCCCGGGTCTCCCGGTTAGAGAGTATGTCAATAATTTGCAAAAATCACACTTACACTTAAAAATAAGTCGTTAAAGGGTAAAAACCCAAACCAGACCCCATACGACCCCGTAGGTGGCACGAACACCCCGCACGGGACAGAAGCAACTTGTAGGAACTGACCGCGTAGTCCCGGGTCTCCCGGTTTGAGAGTATGACGATAATTGGCAAAAATCAAACTTAGACCTAAAAACAAGCCGTTATAGGGTGAAAACCCAAACCAGCCCCCATACGATGCCGAAAGAAGCACGAACACCTCGCACGGGACCAATGTAACTTGTACGAACTGATCGCGTAGTCCCGGGTCTCCCAATTTGAAAGCATGACGATAATTTGCAAAAATCACACTTAGACTTAAAAATAAGCCGTTAAAGGGTGAAAACCTAAACCAGCCCCGATACAACCCCGTAAGAGGCTCGAACACCTCGCACGGGACCAATGTAACTTGTAAGAACTCACCGCGTAGTCCCGCGTCTCCCGATTTAAGGGTATCACAATAATTTGAAAAAATCAAACTCAGACTTAAAAGTAAGTCGTTTTAACGGTGAAAACCCAAACTAGCCCCAAACCAGATCCCAAACGACCCCGTAAGAGGCTCGAACACCTCGCACGGGACCAATGTAACTTATAGGAACTGACCGCGTAGTCCCGGGTCTCCGGATTTGAGAGTATGACGACAATTTACAAAAATCACATTTAGACTTAAAAATAAGTTGTTGAGGGGTGAAAACCCAAACAAGCCCCGATACGACCCCGTAGGAGGCACGAACACCTCGCACGTGACCAATGTAAGTTGTAGGAACTGACCGCATAGTCCTGGGTCTCCCTGTTTGAGAGTATGATGATAATTTGCAAAAATCAAACTTAGAATTAAAAACATGCCGTTAAAGGGTGAAAACTCAAACCAGCCCCCAAACGACCTCGTAGGAGGCACGAACACCTCGCACGGGACGAATGTAACTTATAGGAACTGACCGCGTAGTCCCGGGTCACCGGGTTTGAGAGTATGATGATAATTTTCAAAAATCACACTTAGACATAAAAAAAGCCGTTAAAGGGTGAAAACATAAACCAGCCCCCAAACGACCCCGTAGGAGGCACGAACACCTCGCACGTAAACAATGCAACTTGTAGGAACTGACCGCGTAGTCCCGGGTCTCCCAATTTGAGAATATGGCGATAATTTGCAAAAATCACACTTAGACTTAAAAACAAGCTGTTAAAGGGTGAAAACCCAAACCAGCCCCCAAACGACCTCGTACGAGGCGCGAGCACCTCGTACATGACAAATGTAACTTCTAGGAACTGAACGGGTAGTCCCGGGTCTCCCGGTTTGAGAGCAAGATGAAAATTTGAAAATATCACACTTAGAGTTAAAAACAAGCCGTTAAAGGGTGAAAACCCAAACCAGCCCCCAAACGACCCCGTAGAAGGCATGAACACCTCGCACGGGACCAATGTAACTTGTAGGAACTGACCGAGTAGTCCCGGGTTTCCCGGTTTGAGAGTACTACGATAATTTGCAAAAATCACACTTAGACTTAAAAACAAGCCGATAAAGAGTGAAAACCCAAACCAGCCCCAAACGACCCCGTAGGGGGCACGAACACCTCGCACGGGACCAATGTAACTTGTAGGAACTGACCGCGTAGTTCCAGGTCATCGGGTTTGAGAGTATGACGATAATTTTCAAAAATCACACTTAGACTAAAAAAATAAGCCGATAAAGGGTGAAATCCCAAACCAGCCCCCAAACGACCCCGTAGGAGGCACGAACACCTCGTACACGACCAATGTAACTTCTAGGAACTGAACGGGTAGTCCTGGGTCTCCCGGTTTGAGAGCATGATGAAAATTTGTAAAAATCACACTTGGAGTTAAAAACAAGCCGTTAAAGGGTGAAAACCCAAACCAGCCCCCGTACGACCCCGTAGGAGGCACGAACACCTCACACGGGACCAATGTAATCCGATAGAACTGTCCACGTAATCCCGGGTCTCCCGATTTGAGAGTATGATGATAAATTGAAAAAATCACACTTACACTTAAAAACAAGCCGATAAAGGGTGAAAACAAAAACCAACCTCCAAATGACCCTCATTGGAGGCTCGAACACCTCGCACGGGACCAATGTAACTTGTAGGAACTGACCGCATAGTGCCGGGTCTCCCGCTTTGAGAGAATGATAAAAATTTGCAAAAATCACACTTAGACTTAAAAACAAGCCGTTAAAGGGCAAAAACCCAAACCAGGCCCCAAACGACCCCGTGGGAGGCATGAACACCTCGCACGGGACCAATGTAACTTGTAGCAACTGATCGTGTAGTCCCGGGTCTCCCGGTTCGAGAGTATTACGATAATTTGCCAAAATCAAACTTAGACTTAAAAATAAGCCGATTAAGAGTGAAAACCCAAACCAGCCCCCGAACGACCCCGTAGGAAGCACGAACACCTCGTACGGGTCCAATGTAACTTGAAGGAACTGACCGTGTAGTCCCAGGTCATCGGGTTTTAGAGTATGACGATAATTTTCAAAAATCACACTTAGACTTAAAAACAAGCCGTTAAAGGGTGAAAATCCAAACAAGCCTCGATACGACAGCGTAGGAGGCACGAACACCTCGCACGGGACCAATGTAACTTGTAGGAATTGACCGCATAGTCCCAGGTCTCCAGGTTTGGGAGTATGACGATAATTTGCAAAAATAACACTTAAACTTAAAAACAAGCCATTAAAGGGCGAAAACCCAAACCAACACCCAAACGACCCCGTACGAGGCACGAACACCTCGTACGGGACCAATGCAACTTGCAGAAACTGATCGCGTAGTCCCGAGTCTCCCGGCTTGAGCGTATGCCGATAATTTGTAAAAATCACACTTAGACTTAAAAACAAGTTGTTAAAGGGTGAAAACCCAAACCAGCCCCCCAAACGACCTCGTAGGAGGCGCGAACACCTCGTACATGACAAATGTAACTTCTAGGAACTGAACGGGTAGTCCCGGGTCTCCCGGTTTGAGAGCATGATGAAAATTTGTAAAAATCACACTTAGAGTTAAAAATAAGCCGTTAAAGGGTGAAAACCCAAACCAGCCCCCATACGACCCCGTAGGAGGAACGAACACCTCGCACGGGACCAATGTAATCAGTTGGAACTGTCCACGTTGTCCCGGGTCTCCCGATTTGAGAGTGTGACGATAAATTGAAAAAATCACACTTAGACTTAAAAATAAGCCGATAAAGGGTGAAAACAAAAATAAGTCCCCAAATGACCCTCGTTGGAGGCTCGAACACCTCGCACGGGACCAATGTAACTTGAAGGAACTGATCGCGTAGTCTCGGGTCTCCCGCTTTGAGAGCATGATAAAAATTTGCAAAAATCACACTTAAACTTAAAAAGTAGCCGTTAAAGGGCGAAAACCCAAACCAGCCCCCAAACGACCCCGTAGAAGGCATGAACACCTCGCACGGGACCAATGTAACTTGTAGGAACTGACCGCGTAGTCCCGGGTTTCCCGGTTTGAGAGTACTACGATAATTTGCAAAAATCACACTTAGACTTAAAAACAAGCCGATAAAGAGTGAAAACCCAAACCAGCCCCAAACGACCCCGAAGGGGGCACGAACACCTCGCACGGGACCAATGTAACTTGTAGGAACTGACCGCGTAGTTCCAGGTCATCGGGATTGAGAGTATGACGATAATTTTCAAAAATCACACATAGACTAAAAAAACAAGCCGATAAAGGGTGAAAACCCAAACCAGCCCCCAAACGACCCCGTAGGAGGCACGAACACCTCGTACACGACCAATGTAACTTCTAGGAACTGAACGGCTTCTCCTGGGTCTCCCGGTTTGAGAGCATGATGAAAATTTGTAAAAATCACACTTAGAGTTAAAAACAAGCCGTTAAAGGGTGAAAACCCAAACCAGCCCCCGTACGACCCCGTAGGAGGCACGAACACCTCGCACGGGACCAATGTAATCAGTTAGAACTGTCCACGTAATCCCGGGTCTCCCGATTTGAGAGTATGACGATAAATTGAAAAAATCACACTTACACTTAAAAACAAGCCGATAAAGGGTGAAAACAAAAACCAACCCCCAAATGACCCTCATTGGAGGCTCGAACACCTCGCACGGGACCAATGTAACTTGTAGGAACTGACCGCATAGTGTCGGGTCTCCCGCTTTGAGAGCATGATAAAAATTTGCAAAAATCACACTTAGACTTAAAAATAAGCCGTTAAAGGGCAAAAACCCAAACCAGCCCACAAACGACCCCGTAGGAGGCATGAACACCTCGCACGGGACCAATGTAACTTGTAGGAACTGATCGCGTAGTCCCGGGTCTCCCGGTTTGAGGGTATTACGATAATTTTTGCCAAAATCACACTTAGAGTTAAAAACAAGTCGATTAAGAGTGAAAACCCAAACCGGCCTCCAAACGACCCCGTATGACGAACGAACACCTCGCACGGGTCCAATGTAACTTGAACGAACTGACCGCGTAGTCCCAGGTCATCGGGTTTGAGAGTATGACGATAATTTTCAAAACTCACACGTAGACTTAAAAACAAGTCGTTAAAGGGTGAAAATCCAAACAAGCCTCGATACGACCCCGTAGGAGGCACGAACACCTCGCACGGGACCAATGTAACCTGTAGGAATTGACCGCATAGTCCCAGGTCTCCAGCTTTGAGAGTATGACGATAATTTGCAAAAATAACACTTAAACTTAAAAACAAGCCATTAAAGGGCGAAAACCCAAACCAACACCCAAACGACCCCGTAGGAGGCACGAACACCTCGTACGGGACCAATGCAACTTGCAGGAACTGACCGCCTAGTCCCGAGTCTCTCGGTTTGAGCGTATGCCTATAATTTGTAAAAATCACACTTAGACTTAAAAACAAGTTGTTAAAGGGTGAAAACCCAAACCAGCCCCCAAACGAACTCGTAGGAGGCGCGAACACCTCCAACAGGACAAATGTAACTTCTAGGAACTGAACGGGTAGTCCCGGGTCTCCCGATTTGAGAGCATGATGAAAATTTATAAAAATCACACTTAGAGTTAAAAACAAGCCGTTAAAGGGTGAAAACCCAATCCAGCCCCCATACGACCCCGTATGAGGCACGAACACCTCGCACGGGACCAATGTAATCAGTTGGAACTATCCACGTTGTCCCGGGTCTCCCGATTTGAGAGTGTGATGACAAATTGAAAAAATCACACTTAGACTTAAAAATAAGCCGATAAAGGGTGAAAACAAAAATAAGTCCCCAAATGACCCTCGTTGGAGGCTCGAACACCTCGCACGGGACCAATGTAACTTGAAGGAACTGACCGCATAGTCTCGGGTCTCCCGCTTTGAGAGCATGATAAAAATTTGCAAAAATTACACTTAAATTTAAAAAGTAGCCGTTAAAGGGCGAAAACCCAAACCAGCCCCCAAACGACCCCGTAGAAGGCATGAACACCTCGCACGGGACCAATGTAACTTGTAGGAACTGACCGCGTAGTCCCGGGTTTCCCGGTTTGAGAGTACTACGATAATTTGCAAAAATCACACTTAGACTTAAAAACAAGCCGATAAAGAGTGAAAACCCAAACCAGCCCCAAACGACCCCGAAGGGGGCACGAACACCTCGCACGGGACCAATGTAACTTGTAGGAACTGACCGCGTAGTTCCAGGTCATCGGGTTTGAGAGTATGACGATAATTTTCAAAAATCACACATAGACTAAAAAAACAAGCCGATAAAGGGTGAAAACCCAAACCAGCCCCCAAACGACCCCGTAGGAGGCACGAACACCTCGTACACGACCAATGTAACTTCTAGGAACTGAACGGCTTGTCCTGGGTCTCCCGGTTTGAGAGCATGATGAAAATTTGTGAAAATCACACTTAGAGTTAAAAACAAGCCGTTAAAGGGTGAAAACCCAAACCAGCCCCCGTACGACCTCGTAGGAGGCACGAACACCTCGCACGGGACCAATGTAATCAGTTAGAACTGTCCACGTAATCCCGGGTCTCCCGATTTGAGAGTATGACGATAAATTGAAAAAATCAGACTTACACTTAAAAACAAGCCGATAAAGGGTGAAAACAAAAACCAACCCCCAAATGACCCTTATTGGAGGCTCGAACACCTCGCACGGGACCAATGTAACTTGTAGGAACTGACCGCAAAGTGCCGGGTCTCCCACTTTGAGAGCATGATAAAAATTTGCAAAAATCACACTTAGACTTAAAAACAAGCCGTTAAAGGGCAAAAACCCAAACCAGCCCACAAACGACCCCGTAGGAGGCATGAACACCTCGCACGGGACCAATGTAACTTGTAGGAACTGATCGCGTAGTCCCGGGTCTCCCGGTTTGAGAGTATTACGATAATTTACCAAAATCACAGTTAGACTTAAAAACAAGTTGATTAAGAGTGAAAACCCAAACTAGCCTCCAAACGACCCCGTAGGAGGAACGAACACCTCGCACGGGTCCAATGTAACTTGAACGAACTGACCGCGTAGTCCCAGGTCATCGGGTTTGAGAGTATGACGATAATTTTCAAAAATCACACTTAGACTTAAAAACAAGCCGTTAAAGGGTGAAAATCCAAACAAGCCTCGATACGACCTCGTAGGAGGCACGAACACCTCGCACGGGACCAATGTAACTTGTAGGAATTGACCGCATAGTCCCAGGTCTCCAGCTTTGAGAGTATGACGATAATTTGCAAAAATAACACTTAAACTTAAAAACAAGCCATTAAAGGGCGAAAACCCAAACCAACAACCAAACGACCCCGTAGGAGGCACGAACACCTCGTACGGGACCAATGCAACTTGCAGGAACTGACCGCGTAGTCCCGAGTCTCCCGGTTTGAGCGTATGCCTATAATTTGTAAAAATCACAATTAGACTTAAAAACAAGTTGTTAAAGGGTGAAAACCCAAACCAGCCCCCAAACGAACTCGTAGGAGGCGCGAACACCTCCTACATGACAAATGTAACTTCTAGGAACTGAACGGGTAGTCCCGGGTCTCCCGATTTGAGAGCATGATGAAAATTTATAAAAATCACACTTAGAGTTAAAAACAAGCCGTTAAACGGTGAAAACCCAAACCAGCCCCCATACGACCCCGTAGGAGGCACGAACACCTCGCACGGGACCAATGTAATCAGTTGGAACTGTCCACGTTGTCCCGGGTCTCCCGATTTGAGAGTATGACGATAAATTGAAAAAATCACACTTAGACTTAAAAACAAGCCGATAAAGGGTGAAAACAAAAATAAGTCCCCAAATGACCCTCGTTGGAGGCTCGAACACCTCGCACGGGACCAATGTAACTTGAAGGAACTGACTGCGTAGTCTCGGGTCTCCCGCTTTGAGAGCATGATAAAAATTTGCAAAAATCACACTTAAACTTAAAAAGTAGTCGTTAAAGGGCGAAAACCCAAACCAGCCCCCAAACGACCCCGTAGAAAGCATGAACACCTCGCACGGGACCAATGTAACTTGAAGGAACTGACCGCGTAGTCTTGGGTTTCCCGGTTTGAGAGTACTACGATAATTTGCAAAAATCACACTTAGACTTAAAAACAAGCCGATAAAGAGTGAAAACCCAAACCCGCCCCAAACGACCCCGTAAGGGGCACGAACACCTCGCACGGGACCAATGTAACTTGTAGGAACTGACCGCGTAGTTCCAGGTCATCGGGTTTGAAAGTATGACGATAATTTTCAAAAATCACACTTAGACTAAAAAAACAAGCCGATAAAGGGTGAAAACCCAAACCAGCCCCCAAACGACCCCGTAGGAGGCACGAACACCTCGGACATGACCAATGTAACTTCTAGGAACTGAACGGGTAGTCCTGGGTCTCCCGGTTTGAGAGCATGATGAAAATTTGTAAAAGTCACATTTAGAGTTAAAAACAAGCCGTTAAAGGGTGAAAACGCAAACCAGCCCCCGTACGACCCCGTAGGAGGCACGAACACCTCGCACGGGACCAATGTAATCAGTTAGAACTGTCCACGTAATCCCGGGTCTCCCAATTTGAGAGTATGACGATAAATTGAAACAATCACACTTACACTTAAAAAAAAGCCGATAAAGGGTGAAAACAAAAACCAACCCCCAAATGACCCTCATTGGAGGCTCGAACACCTCGCACGGGACCAATGTAACTTGTAGGAACTGACCGCATAGTGTCGGGTCTCCCGCTTGAGAGCATGATAAAAATTTGCAAAAATCACACTTAGACTTAAAAACAAGCCGTTAAAGGGCAAAAACCCAAACCAGCCCCCAAACGACCCCGTAGGAGGCATGAACACCTCGTACGGGACCAATGTAACTTGTAGGAACTGATCGCGTAGTCCCGGGTCTCCCGGTTTGAGAGTATTACGATAATTTGTCAAAATCACACTTAGACTTAAAAACAAGCCGATAAAGAGTGAAAACCCAAACCAGCCCCCAAACGACCCCGTAGGAGGCGCGAACACCTCGCACGAGTCCAATGTAACTTGAAGGAACTGACCGCGTAGTCCCAGGTCATCGAGTTTTAGAGTATGACGATAATTTTCAAAAATCACACTTAGACTTAAAAACAAGCCGTTAAAGGGTGAAAATCCAAACAAGCCTCGATACGACCCCGTATGAGGCACAAACACCTCGCACGGGACCAATGTAACTTGTAGGAATTGACCGCATAGTCCCAGGTCTCCAGGTTTGGGAGTATGACGATAATTTACAAAAATAACACTTAAACTTAAAAACAAGTCATTAAAGGGCGAAAACCCAAACCAACACCCAAACGACCCCGTAGGAGGCACGAACACCTCGTACGGGACCAATACAACTTGCAGAAAATGATCGCGTAGTCCCGAGTCTCCCGATTTGAGCGTATGCCGATAATTTGTAAAAATCACACTTAGACTTAAAAACAATTTGCTAAAGGGTGAAAACCCAAACCAGCCCCCAAACGACCTCGTAGGAGGCGCGAACGCCTCGTACATGACAAATGTAACTTCTAGGAACTTAACGGGTAGTCCCGGGTCTCCCGATTTGAGAGCATGATGAAAATTTGTAAAAATTATACTTAGAGTTAAAAATAAGCCGTTAAAGGGTGAAAACCCAAACCAGCCCCCATACAACCCCGTAGGAGGCACGAACACCTCGTACGGGACCAATGTAATCAGTTGGAACTATCCACGTTGTCCCGGGTCTCCCGATTTGAGAGTGTGACGATAAATTGAAAAAATCACACTTAGACTTAAAAATAAGCCGATAAAGGGTGAAAACAAAAATAAGTCCCCAAATGACCCTCGTTGGAGGCTCGAACACCTCGCACGGGACCAATGTAACTTGAAGGAACTGACCGCGTAGTCTCAGGTCTCCCGCTTTGAGAGCATGATAAAAGTTTGCAAAAATCACACTTAAACTTTAAAAGTAGCCGTTAAAGGGCGAAGACCCAAACCAGCCCCCAAACGACCCCGAAGAAGGCATGAACACCTCGCACGGGACCAATGTAACTTGTAGGAACTGACCGCGTAGTCCCGAGTTTCCCGGTTTGAGAGTACTAGGATAATTTGCAAAAATCACACTTAGACTTAAAAACAAGCCGATAAAGAGTGAAAACCCAAACCAGCCCCAAACGACCCCGAAGGGGGCACGAACACCTCGGACGGGACCAATGTAACTTGTAGGAACTGACCGCGTAGTTCCAGGTCATCGGGATTGAGAGTATGACGATAATTTTCAAAAATCACACATAGACTAAAAAACAAGCCGATAAAGGGTGAAAACCCAAACCAGCCCCCAAACGACCCCGTAGGAGGCACGAACACCTCGTACACGACCAATGTAACTTCTAGGAACTGAACGGCTTGTCCTGGGTCTCCCGGTTTGAGAGCATGATGAAAATTTGTAAAAATCACACTTAGAGTTAAAAGCAAGCCGTTAAAGGGTGAAAACCCAAACCAGCCCCCGTACGACCCCGTAGGAGGCACGAACACCTCGCACGGGACCAATGTAATCAGTTAGAACTGTCCACGTAATCCCGGGTCTCCCGATTTGAGAGTATGACGATAAATTGAAAAAATCACACTTACACTTAAAAACAAGCCGATAAAGGGTGAAAACAAAAACCAACCCCCAAATGACCCTCATTGGAGGCTCGAACACCTCGCACGGGACCAATGTAACTTGTAGGAACTGACCGCATAGTGTCGGGTCTCCCGCTTTGAGAGCATGATAAAAATTTGCAAAAATCACACTTAGACTTAAAAATAAGCCGTTAAAGGGCAAAAACCCAAACCAGCCCACAAACGACCCCGTAGGAGGCATGAACACCTCGCACGGGACCAATGTAACTTGTAGGAACTGATCGCGTAGTCCCGGGTCTCCCGGTTTGAGAGTATTACGATAATTTGCCAAAATCACACTTAGAGTTAAAAACAAGTCGATTAAGAGTGAAAACCCAAACCAGCCTCCAAACGACCCCGTATGAGGAACGAACACCTCGCACGGGTCAAATGTAACTTGAACGAACTGACCGCGTAGTCCCAGGTCATCGGGTTTGAGAGTATGACGATAATTTTCAAAACTCACACGTAGACTTAAAAACAAGTCGTTAAAGGGTGAAAATCCAAACAAGCCTCGATACGACCCCGTAGGAGGCACGAACACCTCGCACGGGACCAATGTAACCTGTAGGAATTGACCGCATAGTCCCAGGTCTCCAGCTTTGAGAGTATGACGATAATTTGCAAAAATAACACTTAAACTTAAAAACAAGCCATTAAAGGGCGAAAACCCAAACCAACACCCAAACGACCCCGTAGGAGGCACGAACACCTCGTACGGGACCAATGCAACTTGCAGGAACTGACCGCCTAGTCCCGAGTCTCTCGGTTTGAGCGTATGCCTATAATTTGTAAAAATCACACTTAGACTTAAAAACAAGTTGTTAAAGGGTGAAAACCCAAACCAGCCCCCAAACGAACTCGTAGGAGGCGCGAACACCTCCAACAGGACAAATGTAACTTCTAGGAACTGAACGGGTAGTCCCGGGTCTCCCGATTTGAGAGCATGATGAAAATTTATAAAAATCACACTTAGAGTTAAAAACAAGCCGTTAAAGGGTGAAAACCCAATCCAGCCCCCATACGACCCCGTATGAGGCACGAACACCTCGCACGGGACCAATGTAATCAGTTGGAACTATCCACGTTGTCCCGGGTCTCCCGATTTGAGAGTGTGATGACAAATTGAAAAAATCACACTTAGACTTAAAAATAAGCCGATAAAGGGTGAAAACAAAAATAAGTCCCCAAATGACCCTCGTTGGAGGCTCGAACACCTCGCACGGGACCAATGTAACTTGAAGGAACTGACCGCATAGTCTCGGGTCTCCCGCTTTGAGAGCATGATAAAAATTTGCAAAAATTACACTTAAATTTAAAAAGTAGCCGTTAAAGGGCGAAAACCCAAACCAGCCCCCAAACGACCCCGTAGAAGGCATGAACACCTCGCACGGGACCAATGTAACTTGTAGGAACTGACCGCGTAGTCCCGGGTTTCCCGGTTTGAGAGTACTACGATAATTTGCAAAAATCACACTTAGACTTAAAAACAAGCCGATAAAGAGTGAAAACCCAAACCAGCCCCAAACGACCCCGAAGGGGGCACGAACACCTCGCACGGGACCAATGTAACTTGTAGGAACTGACCGCGTAGTTCCAGGTCATCGGGTTTGAGAGTATGACGATAATTTTCAAAAATCACACATAGACTAAAAAAACAAGCCGATAAAGGGTGAAAACCCAAACCAGCCCCCAAACGACCCCGTAGGAGGCACGAACACCTCGTACACGACCAATGTAACTTCTAGGAACTGAACGGCTTGTCCTGGGTCTCCCGATTTGAGAGCATGATGAAAATTTGTAAAAATCACACTTAGAGTTAAAAACAAGCCGTTAAAGGGTGAAAACCCAAACCAGCCCCCGTACGACCCCGTATGAGGCACGAACACCTCGCACGGGACCAATGTAATCAGTTAGAACTGTCCACATAATCCCGGGTCTCCCGATTTGAGAGTATGACGATAAATTGAAAAAATCACACTTACACTTAAAAACAAGCCGATAAAGGGTGAAAACAAAAACCAACCCCCAAATGACCCTCATTGGAGGCTCGAACACCTCGCACGGGACCAATGTAACTTGTAGGAACTGACCGCATAGTGTCGGGTCTCCCGCTTTGAGAGCATGATAAAAATTTGCAAAAATCACACTTAGACTTAAAAATAAGTCGTTAAAGGGCAAAAACCCAAACCAGCCAACAAACGACCCCGTAGGAGGCATGAACACCTCGCACGGGACCAATGTAACTTGTAGGAACTGATCGCGTAGTCCCGGGTCTCCCGGTTTGAGAGTATTACGATAATTTGCCAAAATCACACTTAGAGTTAAAAACAAGTCGATTAAGAGTGAAAACCCAAACCAGCCTCCAAACGACCCCGTATGAGGAACGAACACCTCGCACGGGTCCAATGTAACTTGAACGAACTGACCGCGTAGTCCCAGGTCATCGGGTTTGAGAGTATGACGATAATTTTCAAAAATCACACTTAGACTTAAAAACAAGTCGTTAAAGGGTGAAAATCCAAACAAGCCTCGATACGACCCCGTAGGAGGCACGAACACCTCGCACGGGACCAATGTAACTTGTAGGAATTGACCGCATAGTCCCAGGTCTCCAGCTTTGAGAGTATGACGATAATTTGCAAAAATAACACTTAAACTTAAAAACAAGCCATTAAAGGGCGAAAACCCAAACCAACACCCAAACGACCCCGTAGGAGGCACGAACACCTCGTACGGGACCAATGCAACTTGCAGGAACTGACCGCGTAGTCCCGAGTCTCTCGGTTTGAGCGTATGCCTATAATTTGTAAAAATCACACTTAGACTTAAAAACAAGTTGTTAAAGGGTGAAAACCCAAACCTGCCCCCAAACGAACTCGTAGGAGGCGCGAACACCTCCTACAGGACAAATGTAACTTCTAGGAACTGAACGGGTAGTCCTGGGTCTCCCGATTTGAGAGCATGATGAAAATTTATAAAAATCACACTTAGAGTTAAAAACAAGTCGTTAAAGGGTGAAAATCCAAACCAGCCCCCATACGACCCCGTATGAGGCACGAACACCTCGCACGGGACCAATGTAATCAGTTGGAACTATCCACGTTGTCCCGGGTCTCCCGATTTGAGAGTGTGATGACAAATTGAAAAAATCACACTTAGACTTAAAAATAAGCCGATAAAGAGTGAAAACAAAAATAAGTCCCCAAATGACCCTCGTTGGAGGCTCGAACACCTCGCACGGGACCAATGTAACTTGAAGGAACTGACCGCGTAGTCTCGGGTCTCCCGCTTTGAGAGCATGATAAAAATTTGCAAAAATCACACTTAAATTTAAAAAGTAGCCGTTAAAGGGCGAAAACCCAAACCAGCCCCCAAACAACCCCGTAGAAGGCATGAACACCTCGCACGGGACCAATGTAACTTGTAGGAACTGACTGCGTAGTCCCGGGTTTCCCGGTTTGAGAGTACTACGATAATTTGCCAAAATCACACTTAGACTTAAAAATAAGCCGATAAAGAGTGAAAACCCAAACCAGCCCCAAACGACCCCGAAGGGGGCACGAACACCTCGCACGGGACCAATGTAACTTGTAGGAACTGACCGCGTAGTTCCAGGTCATCGGGTTTGAGAGTATGACGATAATTTTCAAAAATCACACATAGACTAAAAAAACAAGCCGATAAAGGGTGAAAACCCAAACCAGCCCCCAAACGACCCCGTAGGAGGCACGAACACCTCGTACACGACCAATGTAACTTCTTGGAACTGAACGGCTTGTCCTGGGTCTCCCGGTTTGAGAGCATGATGAAAATTTGTAAAAATCACACTTAGAGTTAAAAACAAGCCGTTAAAGGGTGAAAACCCAAACCAGCCCCCGTACGACCCCGTAGGAGGCACGAACACCTCGCACGGGACCAATGTAATCAGTTAGAACTGCCCACGTAATCCCGGGTCTCCCGATTTGAGAGTATGACGATAAATTGAAAAAATCACACTTACACTTAAAAACAAGCCGATAAAGGGTGAAAACAAAAACCAACCCCCAAATGACCCTCATTGGAGGCTCGAACACCTCGCACGGGACCAATGTAACTTGTAGGAACTGACCGCATAGTGCCGGGTCTCCCGCTTTGAGAGCATGATAAAAATTTGCAAAAATCACACTTAGACTTAAAAACAAGCCGTTAAAGGGCAAAAACCCAAACCAGCCCACAAACGACCCCGTAGGAGGCATGAACACCTCGCACGGGACCAATGTAACTTGTAGGAACTGATCGCGTAGTCCCGGGTCTCCCGGTTTGAGAGTATTATGATAATTTGCCAAAATCACACTTAGACTTAAAAACAAGTCGATTAAGAGTGAAAACCCAAACCAGCCTCCAAACGACCCCGTAGGAGGAACGAACACCTCGCACGGGTCCAATGTAACTTGAACGAACTGACCGCGTAGTCCCAGGTCATCGGGTTTGAGAGTATGAAGATAGTTTTAAAAAATCACACTTAGACTTAAAAACAAGCCGTTAAAGGGTGAAAATCCAAACAAGCCTCGATACGACCCCGTAGGAGGCACGAACACCTCGTACGGGACCAATGTAACTTGTAGGAATTGACCGCATAGTCCCAGGTCTCCAGCTTTGAGAGTATGACGATAATTTGCAAAAATAACACTTAAACTTAAAAACAAGCCATTAAAGGGCGAAAACCCAAACCAACACCCAAACGACCCCGTAGGAGGCACGAACACCTCGTACGGGACCAATGCAACTTGCAGGAACTGACCGCGTAGTCCCGAGTCTCCCGGTTTGAGCGTATGCCTATAATTTGTAAAAATCACACTTAGACTTAAAAACAAGTTGTTAAAGGGTGAAAACCCAAACCAGCCCCCAAACGAACTCATAGGAGACGCGAACACCTCCTACATGACAAATGTAACTTCTAGGAACTGAACGGGTAGTCCCGGGTCTCCCGATTTGAGAGCATGATGAAAATTTATAAAAATCACACTTAGAGTTAAAAACAAGTCGTTAAAGGGTGAAAACCCAAACCAGCCCCCATACGACCCCGTAGGAGGCACGAGCACCTCGCACGGGACCAATGTAATCAGTTGGAACTGTCCACGTTGTCCCGGGTCTCCCGATTTGAGAGTGTGATGATAAATTGAAAAAATCACACTTAGACTTAAAAATAAGCCGATAAAGGGTGAAAATAAAAATAAGTCCCCAAATGACCCTCGTTGGAGGCTCGAACACCTCGCACGGGACCAATGTAACTTGAAGGAACTGACCGCGTAGTCTCGGGTCTCCCGCTTTGAGAGCATGATAAAAATTTGCAAAAATCACACTTAAACTTAAAAAGTAGCCGTTAAAGGGCGAAAACCCAAACCAGCCCCCAAACGACCCCGTAGAAGGCATGAACACCTCGCACGGGACCAATGTAACTTGTAGGAACTGACCGCGTAGTCCCGGGTTTCCCGGTTTGAGAGTACTACGATAATTTGCAAAAATCACACTTAGACTTAAAAACAAGCCGATAAAGAGTGAAAACCCAAACCAGCCCCAAACGACCCCGAAGGGGGCACGAACACCTCGCACGGGACCAATGTAACTTGTAGGAACTGACCGCGTAGTTCCAGGTCATCGGGTTTGAGAGTATGACGATAATTTTCAAAAATCACACATAGACTAAAAAAACAAGCCGATAAAGGGTGAAAACCCAAACCAGCCCCCAAACGACCCCGTAGGAGGCACGAACACCTCGTACACGACCAATGTAACTTCTAGGAACTGAACGGCTTGTCCTGGGTCTCCCGGTTTGAGAGCATGATGAAAATTTGTGAAAATCACACTTAGAGTTAAAAACAAGCCGTTAAAGGGTGAAAACCCAAACCAGCCCCCGTACGACCTCGTAGGAGGCACGAACACCTCGCACGGGACCAATGTAATCAGTTAGAACTGTCCACGTAATCCCGGGTCTCCCGATTTGAGAGTATGACGATAAATTGAAAAAATCAGACTTACACTTAAAAACAAGCCGATAAAGGGTGAAAACAAAAACCAACCCCCAAATGACCCTTATTGGAGGCTCGAGCACCTCGCACGGGACCAATGTAACTTGTAGGAACTGACCGCAAAGTGCCGGGTCTCCCACTTTGAGAGCATGATAAAAATTTGCAAAAATCACACTTAGACTTAAAAACAAGCCGTTAAAGGGCAAAAACCCAAACCAGCCCACAAACGACCCCGTAGGAGGCATGAACACCTCGCACGGGACCAATGTAACTTGTAGGAACTGATCGCGTAGTCCCGGGTCTCCCGGTTTGAGAGTATTACAATAATTTACCAAAATCACAGTTAGACTTAAAAACAAGTTGATTAAGAGTGAAAACCCAAACTAGCCTCCAAACGACCCCGTAGGAGGAACGAACACCTCGCACGGGTCCAATGTAACTTGAACGAACTGACCGCGTAGTCCCAGGTCATCGGGTTTGAGAGTATGACGATAATTTTCAAAAATCACACTTAGACTTAAAAACAAGCCGTTAAAGGGTGAAAATCCAAACAAGCCTCGATACGACCTCGTAGGAGGCACGAACACCTCGCACGGGACCAATGTAACTTGTAGGAATTGACCGCATAGTCCCAGGTCTCCAGCTTTGAGAGTATGACGATAATTTGCAAAAATAACACTTAAACTTAAAAACAAGCCATTAAAGGGCGAAAACCCAAACCAACAACCAAACGACCCCGTAGGAGGCACGAACACCTCGTACGGGACCAATGCAACTTGCAGGAACTGACCGCGTAGTCCCGAGTCTCCCGGTTTGAGCGTATGCCTATAATTTGTAAAAATCACAATTAGACTTAAAAACAAGTTGTTAAAGGGTGAAAACCCAAACCAGCCCCCAAACGAACTCGTAGGAGGCGCGAACACCTCCTACATGACAAATGTAACTTCTAGGAACTGAACGGGTAGTCCCGGGTCTCCCGATTTGAGAGCATGATGAAAATTTATAAAAATCACACTTAGAGTTAAAAACAAGCCGTTAAACGGTGAAAACCCAAACCAGCCCCCATACGACCCCGTAGGAGGCACGAACACCTCGCACGGGACCAATGTAATCAGTTGGAACTGTCCACGTTGTCCCGGGTCTCCCGATTTGAGAGTATGACGATAAATTGAAAAAATCACACTTAGACTTAAAAACAAGCCGATAAAGGGTGAAAACAAAAATTAGTCCCCAAATGACCCTCGTTGGAGGCTCGAACACCTCGCACGGGACCAATGTAACTTGAAGGAACTGACTGCGTAGTCTCGGGTCTCCCGCTTTGAGAGCATGATAAAAATTTGCAAAAATCACACTTAAACTTAAAAAGTAGTCGTTAAAGGGCGAAAACCCAAACCAGCCCCCAAACGACCCCGTTGAAAGCATGAACACCTCGCACGGGACCAATGTAACTTGAAGGAACTGACCGCGTAGTCTTGGGTTTCCCGGTTTGAGAGTACTACGATAATTTGCAAAAATCACACTTAGACTTAAAAACAAGCCGATAAAGAGTGAAAACCCAAACCCGTCCCAAACGACCCCGTAAGGGGCACGAACACCTCGCACGGGACCAATGTAACTTGTAGGAACTGACCGCGTAGTTCCAGGTCATCGGGTTTGAAAGTATGACGATAATTTTCAAAAATCACACTTAGACTAAAAAAACAAGCCGATAAAGGGTGAAAACCCAAACCAGCCCCCAAACGACCCCGTAGGAGGCACGAACACCTCGGACATGACCAATGTAACTTCTAGGAACTGAACGGGTAGTCCTGGGTCTCCCGGTTTGAGAGCATGATGAAAATTTGTAAAAGTCACATTTAGAGTTAAAAACAAGCCGTTAAAGGGTGAAAACGCAAACCAGCCCCCGTACGACCCCGTAGGAGGCACGAACACCTCGCACGGGACCAATGTAATCAGTTAGAACTGTCCACGTAATCCCGGGTCTCCCAATTTGAGAGTATGACGATAAATTGAAACAATCACACTTACACTTAAAAACAAGCCGATAAAGGGTGAAAACAAAAACCAACCCCCAAATGACCCTCATTGGAGGCTCGAACACCTCGCACGGGACCAATGTAACTTGTAGGAACTGACCGCATAGTGTCGGGTCTCCCGCTTGAGAGCATGATAAAAATTTGCAAAAATCACACTTAGACTTAAAAACAAGCCGTTAAAGGGCAAAAGCCCAAACCAGCCCCCAAACGACCCCGTAGGAGGCATGAACACCTCGTACGGGACCAATGTAACTTGTAGGAACTGATCGCGTAGTCCCGGGTCTCCCGGTTTGAGAGTATTACGATAATTTGTCAAAATCACGCTTAGACTTAAAAACAAGCCGATAAAGAGTGAAAACCCAAACCAGCCCCCAAACGACCCCGTAGGAGGCGCGAACACCTCGCACGAGTCCAATGTAACTTGAAGGAACTGACCGCGTAGTCCCAGGTCATCGAGTTTTAGAGTATGACGATAATTTTCAAAAATCACACTTAGACTTAAAAACAAGCCGTTAAAGGGTGAAAATCCAAACAAGCCTCGATACGACCCCGTATGAGGCACGAACACCTCGCACGGGACCAATGTAACTTGTAGGAATTGACCGCATAGTCCCAGGTCTCCAGGTTTGGGAGTATGACGATAATTTGCAAAAATAACACTTAAACTTAAAAACAAGTCATTAAAGGGCGAAAACCCAAACCAACACCCAAACGACCCCGTAGGAGGCACGAACACCTCGTACGGGACCAATACAACTTGCAGAAACTGATCGCGTAGTCCCGAGTCTCCCGATTTGAGCGTATGCCGATAATTTGTAAAAATCACACTTAGACTTAAAAACAAGTTGCTAAAGGGTGAAAACCCAAACCAGCCCCCAAACGACCTCGTAGGAGGCGCGAACGCCTCGTACATGACAAATGTAACTTCTAGGAACTTAACGGGTAGTCCCGGGTCTCCCGATTTGAGAGCATGATGAAAATTTGTAAAAATTATACTTAGAGTTAAAAATAAGCCGTTAAAGGGTGAAAACCCAAACCAGCCCCCATACGACCCCGTAGGAGGCACGAACACCTCGTACGGGACCAATGTAATCAGTTGGAACTATCCACGTTGTCCCGGGTCTCCCGATTTGAGAGTGTGACGATAAATTGAAAAAATCACACTTAGACTTAAAAATAAGCCGCTAAAGGGTGAAAACAAAAATAAGTCCCCAAATGACCCTCGTTGGAGGCTCGAACACCTCGCACGGGACCAATGTAACTTGAAGGAACTGACCGCGTAGTCTCAGGTCTCCCGCTTTGAGAGCATGATAAAAGTTTGCAAAAATCACACTTAAACTTTAAAAGTAGCCGTTAAAGGGCGAAGACCCAAACCAGCCCCCAAACGACCCCGAAGAAGGCATGAACACCTCGCACGGGACCAATGTAACTTGTAGGAACTGACCGCGTAGTCCCGAGTTTCCCGGTTTGAGAGTACTAGGATAATTTGCAAAAATCACACTTAGACTTAAAAACAAGCCGATAAAGAGTGAAAACCCAAACCAGCCCCAAACGACCCCGAAGGGGGCACGAACACCTCGGACGGGACCAATGTAACTTGTAGGAACTGACCGCGTAGTTCCAGGTCATCGGGATTGAGAGTATGACGATAATTTTCAAAAATCACACATCGACTAAAAAACAAGCCGATAAAGGGTGAAAACCCAAACCAGCCCCCAAACGACCCCGTAGGAGGCACGAACACCTCGTACACGACCAATGTAACTTCTAGGAACTGAACGGCTTGTCCTGGGTCTCCCGGTTTGAGAGCATGATGAAAATTTGTAAAAATCACACTTAGAGTTAAAAATAAGCCGTTAAAGGGTGAAAACCCAAACCAGCCCCCGTACGACCCCGTAGGAGGCACGAACACCTCGCATGGGACCAATGTAATCAGTTAGAACTGTCCACGTAATCCCGGGTCTCCCGATTTGAGAGTATGACGATAAATTGAAAAAATCACACTTACACTTAAAAACAAGCCGATAAAGGGTGAAAACAAAAACCAACCCCCAAATGACCCTCATTGGAGGCTTGAACACCTCGCACGGGACCAATGTAACTTGTAGGAACTGACCGCATAGTGCCGGGTCTCCCGCTTTGAGAGCATGATAAAAATTTGCAAAAATCACACTTAGACTTAAAAACAAGCCGTTAAAGGGCAAAAACCCAAACCAGCCCACAAACGACCCCGTAGGAGGCATGAACACCTCGCACGGGACCAATGTAACTTGTAGGAACTGATCGCGTAGTCCCGGGTCTCCCGGTTTGAGAGTATTATGATAATTTGCCAAAATCACACTTAGACTTAAAAACAAGTCGATTAAGAGTGAAAACCCAAACCAGCCTCCAAACGACCCCGTAGGAGGAACGAACACCTCGCACGGGTCCAATGTAACTTGAACGAACTGACCGCGTAGTCCCAGGTCATCGGGTTTGAGAATATGACGATAATTTTCAAAAATCACACTTAGACTTAAAAACAAGCCGTTAAAGGGTGAAAATCCAAACAAGCCTCGATACGACCCCGTAGGAGGCACGAACACCTCGCACGGGACCAATGTAACTTGTAGGAATTGACCGCATAGTCCCAGGTCTCCGGGTTTGAGAGTATGATGTTAATTTTCAAAAATCACAATTAGACATAAAAAAAGCCGTTAAAGGGTGAAAACATAAACCAGGCCCCAAACGACCCCGTAGGAGGCACGAACACCTCGTACGGGACCAATTCAACTTGTAGGAACTGACCGCGTAGTCCCGAGTCTCCCGGTTTGAGCGTATGCCGATAATTTGTAAAAATCACACTTAGACTTAAAAACAAGTTGTTAAAGGGTGAAAACCCAAACCAGCCCCCAAACGACCTCGTACGAGCCGCGAGCACCTCGTACATGACAAATGTAACTTCTAGGAACTGAACGGGTAGTCCCGGGTCTCCCGATTTGAGAGCATGATGAAAATTTGTTAAAATCACACTTAGAGTTAAAAACAGGCCGTTAGAGGGTGAAAACCCAAACCAGCACCCATACGACCCCGTAGGAGACAATAATTTGCAAAAATAACACTTCGACTTAAAAATAAGCCGTTGAAGGGTGAAAACCTAAAACAGCCCCCAAACGACCCCGTCGGAGGCACGAACACCTCGCACGTGACCAATGTAACTTGTAGGAACTGACCACATACTCCCGGGTCTCCCGATTTGAGAGTATGACAATAATTTGCAAAAATCACACTTTGACTTAAAAATAAGTCGTTAAAGGGTGAAAACCCAAACCAGCCCCCAAACGACCCCGTAGGAGGCTCGAAAATCTTGCACGGGACCCATGTAACTGGTAGGAACTGACCGCATAGTTCAGGGTCTCCCGATTTAAGAGTATGACAATAATTTGAAAAAATCAGACTTAGAGTTAAAAACATGTCGTTAAAGGGTGAAAACCCAAACCAGCCCCCAAACGATCCCGTAAGAGACACGAACACCTCACACGGGACCAATGTAACTTGTAGGAACTGACCGCGTAGTCCCGGGTCTCTCGATTTTAGAGTATGATGATAATTTGCAAAAATCACACTTAGACTTAAAAATAAGCCGTTAATGGGTGAAAACCCAAACCAGCCCCCAAACGACACCGTAGGTGGCACGAACACCTCACATGGAACCAATGTAACTTATAGGAACTGACCGCATAGTCCCGAGTCTCCTGGTTTGAGAGTATGATGATAATTTGAAAAAATCACACTTAGACTTAAAACTAAGCCGTTAAATGGTGAAAACCCAAACCATCCCCAAACGACCCCGTAAGAGGCACGAACACCCCGCACGGAACCAATTTTACTTGTAGGAACTAACCGCGTAGTCCCGGGTCTCCCTGTTTGAGAGTATGATGATAATTCGTAAAAATAACACTTCGACTTAAAAATAAGCCGATAAAGGGTGAAAACCCAAACCAGTCCCCAAATGACCCCGTAGGAGGCTCGAACACTTCGCACGGGACCAATGTAACATGTAAGAACTGACCGCGTAGTCCCGGGTCTCCCAGTTTGAGAGTATGACGATAATTTGCAAAAATCACACTTAGACTCAAAAATATGCCGTTAAAGGGTGAAAACCCAAACCCGCCCCCAAACGACCCCATAGGAGGCACGAACACCTCGCACGTGACCAATGAAACTTGTAGGAACTGACCGCGTAGTCCCGGGTCTCCCAATTTGAGAGTATGACGATGATTTGTTAAAATCACACTTAGACTTAAAAAAAAAGTCGTTAAAGGCGAAAACCCAAACCAGCTCCCAAACGACATCGTAGGAGGTAAGAACACCTCGTACGTGACCAATGTAACTTGTAGGAACAGAACGCATAGTCCCGGGTCTCCCGGTTTGAGAGCATGACAAAAATTTGCAAAAATCACACCTAGAGTTAAGAACAAGCCGTTAAAGGGTGAAAACCAAAACTAGCCCCCCATACGACCCCGTAGGAGGCACGAACACCTCGCACGGGAACAATGTAACTTGTAGGAACAGACCACGTAGTCCCGGGTCTCCCAATTTGAGAGTATGACGATAATTCATAAAAATCACACTTAGACTTAAAAACAAGCCGATAAACGGTGAAACCCCAAACCATCCCCAAACGACCTCGTATGAGGCACGAACACCGCGCACGTGACCAATGTGATTTGTAAGAACTAATCGCATAGTCCCGGGTCTCTCGGTATGAGAGTATGGTGATAATTTGCAAAAATCACACTTAGACTTAATAACAAGCCGTTAAATGGTGAAAACCCAAACCATCCCCCAAACGACCCCGTAGGAAGCACGAACACCCCACACGGGACCAATGTAACTTGTAGGAACGGACCGCGTAGTCCCGGGTCTCCCGATTTGAGAGTATGAAGATAATTTGCAAAAATGACACTTAGACTTAAAAACAAGCCGATAAAGTTTGAAAACCCAAACCAGCCTCCAAACGACCCCATAGGAGGCTCGAAAATCTCGCACGGGACTAATATAACTTGTAGGAACTGACCGCGTAGTCCCGGGTCTTCCGATTTAAAAGTATGATAATAATTTGCAAATATCATACTTAGAGTTAAAAACATGTCGTTAAAGGGTGAAAACTCAAACCAGCCCCCAAACGACCTCGTAGGAGGCACGAACACCTCGCACGAGACCAATGTAACTTGTAGGAACTGACCGCGTAGTCCCGGGTCTCCTGGTTTGAGAGTATGATGATAATTTGTAAAAATCACACTTAGACTTAAAAATAAGCTGTTAGAGGTTGAAAACCCAAACGAGCCCCCAAATGACCCCGTAGGAGGCTCGAACACCTCGCACGAGACCAATGTAACTTGTAGGAACTCACCGCGTAGTCCCGGGGCACCCGGTTTATCAGTATGATAATGATTTGAAAAAATCAGACTTAGAGTTAAAAACATGTAGTTAAAGGATGAAAACCCAAACGAGCCCCCAAACGACCCTGTAGGAGGCACGAACACCTCGAACGGGACCATTGTAACTTGTAAGAACTGACCGCGTAGTCCCGGGTCTCCCGGTTTGAGAGTATGATGATAATTTGCAAAAATCACACTTAGACTTAAAAATAATCCGTTAAAGGGCGAAAACCCGAACCAGCCCCCAAACGACCCCGTAGGAGGCATAAACAACTCGCACGTGACCAATGTAACTTATTAGAACTGACCGCATAGTCCCGGGCCTCCCGGTTTGAGAGTATGACAATAATTTATAAGAATCACACTTAGACTTAAAAATAAGCCGTCAAAGGGTGAAAACCCAAACCAGCCTCCATACGACGCCGTAAGAAGCACGAACACCTCGCACGGGACCAATGTAACTTCTAGGAACTGACCGCGCAGTCCCGGGTCTCCCGATTTGAGAGTAAGACGATAATTTGCAAAAATCATACTTAGACTTAAAAACAAGCCGATAAAGGGTGAAAACCCAAACCAGCCTCCAAACGACCCCGTAGGAGGCTCGAAAATCTCGCACGGGACTAATATAACTTGTAGGAACTGACCGCGTAGTCCCGGGTCTTCCGATTTAAAAGTATGATTATAATTTGCAAAAATCAGACTTAGAGTTAAAAACATGTCGTTAATGGGTGAAAACTCAAACCAGCCCCCAAACGACCTCGTAGGAGGCACGAACACCTCGCACGGGACCAATGTAACTTGTAGGAACTGACCGCGTAGTCCCGGGTCTCCCGATTTGAGAGTATGATGATAATTTGCAAAAATCACACTTAGACTTAAAAATAAGCTGTTAGAGGTTGAAAACCCAAACGAGCCCCCAAACGACCTCGTAGGAGGCACGAACAACTCACACGTGACCAATGCAACTTGTAGGAACCGACCTCGTAGTCCCGGCTTTCCCAATTTGAGAGTATGACAATAATTTGCAAAAATGACACTTAGACTTAAAAATAAGTCGTTAAAGGGCAAAATCCCAGACCAACCCCTAAACGACCTCATAGGAGGCACGAACACCTCGTACACGACCAATGCAACTTGTAGGATCTAAATGCGTAGTCCCGGGTCTCCCAGTTTGAGAGCATGATGAAAATTAGCAAAAATCACACTTACAGTTAAAAAAAGCCGTTAAAGGGTGAAAACCCAAACCAGCCCCATTACGACCCCGTAGGAGGCACGAAAACCTCCTACGGGAACAATTTAACTTGTAGGAACTGACCGAGTAGTCCCCGGTCTCCCAGTTTGAGAGTATGACGATAACTTGCAAAAATCACACTTAGACTTAAAAACTAGCCGATAAACGGTGAAAGCCCAAACCGTCCCCCAAACGACCCTGTAGGAGGCACGAACACCTCGTACGTGACCAATGTAACTTGTAGGAACTGACCGCATTATCCCAGGTCTCCCGGTTTAAGAGTATGATGATAATTTGTTAAAATCACACTTTGACTTAACAACAAGCCGATAAAGGGTGAAAACCCAAACCAGCCCCCATACGACCACGTAGGAGGCACGAACACCTCCTACGGGAACAATTTAACTTGTAGGAACTCACCGCGTATTCTCGAGTCTCCTGGTTTGAGAGTATGATGATAATTTGCAAAAATCACACTTACACTTAAAAACAAGTCGTTAAAGGGTGAAAACCCAGACCAGCCCCCAAACCACCCTGTAGGAGGCTCGAACACCTCTCACGGGACCAATGTAACTTGTAGGAACTTACCGCATAGTCTCGGGTCTCCCGATTTGAGAGTATGATGATAATTTGCAAAAATCACCCTTCGACTTAAAAACAAGCCGTTAAAGGGTAAAAACCCAAACCAGCCCCCATACGACCCCGTTGGAGGCACGAACACCTCGCACGGGAATAATGTAACTTATACGAAATGACCGCGTAGTCCCGAATCTCCCGGTTTGAGAGTATGATGATAATTTGCAAAAATCACACTTAGACTTAAAAACAAGCCGATAAAGGGTGAAAACTTAAACCATCCCCCAAACAACCCCGTAGGAGGCACGAACACCTCGCATGTGACCAATGTAACTTGTATGAACTGACCGCATAGTCTCGGGTCTCCCGGTTTGAGAGTATGATGATAATTTGTAAAAATCACAATTAGACTTAAAAATAAGCCGTTAAAATGTGAAAAACCAAACCAGCCCCCAAACGACCCCGTAGGAGGCACAAACACCTCTCACGTGACCAATGCAACTTGTAGGAACTGATCGCGTACTCCCGGGTCTCTCAATTTGAGAGTATGATGATAATCTGCGAAAATCACCCTAAGACTTAAAAATGAGCCGTTAAAGGGTGAAAACCCAAACCAACCCCCAAACCAGCCCCTAAACGACCCCGTAGGAGGCACGAACACCTCGCACGTGACCAATGTAACTTGTAGGAACTAACTGCGTAGTCCCGGGTCTCCCGGTTTGAGAGTATGATGGTAATGGGCAAAAATCACACTTACACTTAAAAATAAGGCGATGAAGGGTGAAAACCCAAGCCAGCCCCAAATGACCCCGTAGGAGGTTCGAACACCTCACACGGGACCAATGTAACATGTAGGAACTGACCGCGTAGTTCCAGGTCTCCCGATTTAAGAGTATCACGATAATTTGCAAAAATCACATTTAGAGTTAAAAACATGCCGTTAAAGGGTGAAAACTCAAACAAGCGCCCAAACGACCCCGTAGGACGCACGAGGCACGGGACCAATGTAAACTTGTAGGAACTGAGCGTGTAGTCTCGGGTCTCCCGATTTTAGAGTATGATGATAAATTGCAAAAATCACACTTAGACTTGAAAATAAACAGTTAAAGGGTGAAAACCAAACCAGCCCCCAAACGACCCCGTAGGAGGTACGAACACCTCGCACGTGACCAATGCTACTTGTAGGAACTGACCGCGTAGTCACGGGTCTCCCAATTTTTGATTATGACGATAATTTGCAAAAATCACACTTAGACTTAAAAATAAGTCGTTAAAGGGTGAAAACCCAAACCAGCCCCCAAATGACCTCCTAGGAAGCACAAACACCTCGTACGTGACCAATGTAACTTGTAGGAATTGAACGCGTAGTCCCGGGTCTACCGATTTGAGAGCATGACAAAAATTTGCAAAAATCACACTTCGAGTTAAAAATAAGCCGTTAAAGGGTGAAAACCCAAACCAGCCCCCATACGACCCCGTAGGAGGCACGAACACCTCGTACGGGACCAATGTAACTTGTAGGAACTGATCGCGTAGTCTCGGGTCTCCCGGTTTGAGAATATGATGATAAATTACAAAAATCACACTTAGAGTTAAAAACATGCCGTGAAAGGGTGAAAACCCAAACCAACACCCATACGACCCTGTAGGAGGCACGAACACCTCACACGGGACCAATGTAACTTGTAAGAACTCACCGCGTAGTCCCGAGTCTCCCGATTTGAGCGTATGACGATAATTTGAAAAAATCACACCTAGACTTAAAAACAATCCGATAAAGGGTGAAAACCCGAACCAGCCCCCAAACGACCCCGTAGGAGGCTCGAACACCTCGCACGAGACCAATGTAACTTTTAGGAACTGACCGCGTAGTCTCGGGTCTCCCGGTTTATGAGTATGACAATAATTTGCAAAATTCATAATTCGAGTTAAAAACATGTCGTTAAAGGGGGAAAACACAAACCATCCCCCAAACGACCCCGTAGGAGGCACGAACACCTCGCATGAGACCAATGTAACTTATAGGAACTGACCGCGTAGTCCCGGGTCTCCCAGTTTGAGAGTATCACGATAACTTGCAAAAATCACACTTAGACTTAAAAATAAGCCGTTAAAGGGGGAAAATCCAAACCAGACCCCAAACGACACCGTAGGAGGCACGAACCCCTCACACGTGACTAATGTAACTTGTAGGAACTGACCGCATAGTCCCGGGTCTCCCGGTTTGAGAGTATTAGGATAATTTGCAAAAATCACACTTAGACTTAAAAATAAGCCGTTAAAGGGTGAAAACACAAACCAGCCCCCAAACGACCCCGTTGGAGGCACGAACACCTCGCACGTGACTAATGTAACTTATAGGAACTGACAGCATAGTCCCGGGTCTCCCGATTTGAGAGTATGACAATAATTTGCAAAAATCACACTTACACTTAAAAACAAGACGATAAAGAGTGAAAACCCAAACCAACCCCCAAAAGACCCCGTATGAGGCTCGAACACCTCGCACGGTAAGAATGTAACCTGTAGGAACGGACTGCGTAGTCCCGGGTCTCCCGATTTCAGAGTATGATGATAATTTGTAAAAATCACACTTAGAGTTAAAAACATGCCGTTAAAGGGTGAAAACTCAACCCGGCCCCCAAACGACCCCGTAGGAGGCACAAACACCTCGCACGGGACCAATGTAACTTGTAGGAACTGACCGCGTTGTCCCGGGTCACCGTGTTTGAGAGTAAGATGATAATTTGCAAAAATCACACTTAGACTTAAAAATAAGCCATTAAAGGGGAAAAATAAAAACAAGCCCCCAAACGACCCCGTAGGACGCACGAACACCTCGCACGTGACCATTGCAACTTGTAGGAACTGACCGCGTAGTCTCGGGTCTCCCAATTTGAGAGTATGACGATAATTTGCAAAAATCACACTTAGACTTAAAAATAAGCCGTTAAAGGATGAAAATCCAAACCAACCCCCAAACGACCTCGTAGGAGGCGCGAACAACTCGTATGTAACCAATGTAACTTGTAGGAACTGACCGCGTAGTCCCAGGTCTCCCGATTTGAGAGTATGACGATAATTTGCAAAAATCACACTTAGACTTAAAGACAAGCCGATAAAGGGTAAAACCCAAACCATTTCCCAAACGAACCCGTAGGTGGATCGAAAACCTCGCACGGGACCAATGTAACTTGTAGGAACTGATCGCGTAGTCCCGAGTCTCCCGGTTTAAGAGTATGACAATAATTTGCAAAAACAGACTTAGAGTTAAAAACATGCCGTTAAAGAGTGAAAACCCAAACCAGCCCCCAAACGACCCCGTAGGAGGCGGGAACACCGCGCACGTGACCAATACAACTTGTAGAAACTGACCGCGTAGTCACGGGTCTCCCAGTTTGAGAGTATGACTATAATTTGCAAAAATCACACTTAGAGTAAACAACATACCGTTAAAGGGTGAAAACTCAAACCAGCCCCCAAACGACCCCTCAGGAGGCACGAACACCTCGCACGGGACCAAAGTAATTTATACGAAGTGACCGTGTAGTCCTGGGTCTCCCGATTTCAGAGTATGACAATAATTTGCAAAAATCACACTTAGAGTTAAAAACATGCCGTTAAAGGGAGAAAACTCAAACCAGCCACCAAACGATCCCGTAGGAGGCAAGAACACCTCGCACGTGACCAATGCAACTTGTAGGAACTGACCGCGCAGTCCCAGGTCTCCTAATTTGAGAGTATGACGATAATTTGCAAAAATCACACTTAGACTAAAAAACAAGTCGTTAAAGCATGAAAACCAAAACCAACCCCGATACGACCCCGTGTGAGGCACGAACACCTCGCAGGTGACCAATGTAACTTGTAGGAACTGACCGCGTAGTCCCGGTCTCCCAATTTAAGAGTATGACGGTAATTTACCAAAATCACACTGAGAGTTAAAAACATGCCGTTAAAGGGTGATAACTCAAACAACCCCCAAACGACCCCGTAGGAGGCACGAACACCTCGCACGGGACCAAGTAACTTGTAGGAACTGACAGCGTAGTCCCGGGTCTCCCGGTTTTAAGAGTATGACGATAATTTGCAAAAATCACACTTAGACTTAAAAACAAGCCGTTAAATGGTGAAAACCCAAATCAGCCCCCAAACGACCCCGCAGGAGGCACGAACACCCCGCACGGGACCAATGTAACTTGTACGAACTGACCGCGTAGTCCCGCTTCTCCCGGTTTGAGAGTATGACGATAATTTGGAAAAATCACACTTAGACTTAAAAATAAGCTGATAAAGGGTAAAAACCCAAACCAGACCCCAAACGACCCCGTAGGAGGCTCGAAAACCTCACACGAGACCAATGTAACTTGTAGAAACTGATCGCATAGTCCCGGGTCTAACGGTTTGAGAGTATGACAATAATTTACAAAAATCAGACTTAGAGTTAAAAACATGCTGTTAAAGAGTGAAAACCCAAATTCATCCCCCAAACGACCCCTTACGACGCACAAACACCTCGCACGTGACCAATACAACCTGTAGGAACTAACCGCGTAGTCACGGGTTTCCCGGTTTGAGAGTACGATGATAATTTGCAAAAATCACACTTAAACTTAAAAACAAGTAGTTAAAGGGTGAAAACCCAAATCGGCCCCCATACGAACCCGTAGGAGGCACGAACACCTCGCACGGGACCAATGAATCTTGGAGGAACTGATCGCGTAGTCCCGGGTCTTTCGGTTTGAGAATATAACGATAATTTGCAAAAATCACACTTACACTTAAAAACATGTCATTAAAGGGTGAAAACCCAGACCATCCCCCATACGACCCCGTAGGTTGAACGAACACCTCGCACGGGACCAATGTAACTTGTAGGAACTGACTGCGTAGTCCTGGGTCTCCCGATTTGAGAGTACGACGATAATTTGAAAAAATCACACTTAGACTTAAAAACAAGCCGTTAAATGGTGAAAACCCAAACCAACACCCAAACGACCCCGTAGGAGGCACGAACACACCGCACGGGACCAAAGTAACTTGTAGGAACTGAACGTGTAGTCCCGGGTATCCCAGTTTGAGAGTATGACGATAATTTGAAAAAATCTCACTTAGACTTAAAGATAAGCCGTTAAAGGGTGAAAACCCAAACCACCACCCAAACGACCCCGTAGGAGGTACGAACACCTCGCACGTGACCAATGTAACTTGTAGGAACTGACCGCATAGTCCCGGGTCTCCCAATTTGAGAGTATGATGATAATTTACAAAAATCGCACTTAGACTTAAAAACAAATCGTTAAAGGACGAAAACCCAAACCAGCACCCAAACGACCTCGTAGGATGCACGAACACATCGTACGTGACCAATGTAACTTGTAGGAACTGAACGCGTAGTCCTGGGTCTCCCGGTTTGAGAGTATGATGATAATTTGTAAAAATCACTCTTAGAGTTAAAAACAAGTCGTTAAAGTGTGAAAACCCAAACTAGCCCCCAAACAACCCCGTAGGAGGCACGAACACCTCGCACGTGACCAATGTAACTTGTAAGAACTGACTGCATAGTCCCGGGTCTCCCGATTTGAGAGTATGACGATAATTTGCAAAAATCACACTTACACTTAAAAATAAGCCGATTAAGAGTGAAAACCAAAACCAGCCCCCAAAATACCCCGTAGGAGGCTCGAACAACACGCACGAGACCAATGTAACCTGTAGGAACTGATCGCGTAGTCCCGGGTCCCCCGATTTCAGAGTATAACAATAATTTGCAAAAATCGCACTTAGAGTTAAAAACATGCCGTTAAAGGGTGAAAACTCAAACCAGCCCTCAAATGACCCCGTAGGAGGCACGAACACCTCGCACGTGACCAATGCAAGTTGAAGGAACTGACCGCGCAGTCCCGGGTCACCCAATTTGAGAGTATGACGATAATTTGCAAAAATCACACTTAGACTTAAAAATAAGCCGTTAAAGCGTGAAAACCCAAACCAGCCCCGATACGACCCGTAGGAGGCACGAACACCTCGTACGTGACCAATGTAACTTATAGGAACTGACCACGTAGTCCCAGGTCTCCCAATTTAAGAGTATGACGATAATTTGCCAAAATCACAATTAGAGTTAAAAACATGCCGTTAAAGGGTGAAAACTCAAACAACCCCCAAACGACCCCGTAGGAGGCACAAACACCTCGCACGGGACCAAGTAACTTGTAGGAACTGACAACGTAGTTCCGGGTCTCTCGGTTTGAGAGTATGACGATAATTTTCAAAAATCACACTTAGACTTAAAAATAAGCCGTTAAATGGGGAAAACCCAAACCAGCCCCCAAACGACCCCGTAGGAGGCACGAACACCCCGCACGGGACCAATGTAACTTCTAGGAACTGACTGCGTAGTCCCGGGTCTCCCGATTTGAGATTATGACGATAATTCGTAAAAATCACACGTAGACTTAAAAACTAGCCGATAAAGGGTAAACACCCAAACCAGCTCCCAAACGACCCCGTAGGAGGTTCGAAAACCTCGCATTGGACCAATGTAACTTCTAGGAACTGACCACGTAGTCCCGGGTCTCCCGATTTAAAAGTATGAAAATAATTTGCAAAAATCAGACTTAGAGTTAAAAACATGTCGTTAAAGAGTGAAAACCCAAACGACCCCGTAGGAGGCACGAACACCTCGGACGTGACCAATAAAAATTATTGGAACTGACCGCGTAGTCACGGGTATCCCGGTTTGAGAGTACAAAGATAATTTGCAAAAAATCACACTTAGACTTAAAAACAAGTCGTTAAAGAGTGAAAACCCAAATCGGCCCCCATACAAACCCGTAGAAGGCACGAACACCTCGCACGGGACCAATGTATCTTATAGGAATTGATCGCGTAGTCCCGGGTCTCTCGGTTTGAGAGTATGATGATAATTTGCAAAAATCACACTTAGACTTAAAAACAAGCCGTTAAAGGGTGAAAACCCAAATCATCCCCCATATGACCCCGTAGGTGGCACGAACACCTCGCACGGGACCAATGTAACTTGTAGGAACTGACTGCGTACTCCCAGGTCTCCCGGTTTGAGAGTATGACGATAATTTGCAAAAATCACACTTAGACTTAAAAACAAGCCGTTAAATGGGGAAACCCAAACCAGCCCCAAACTAACCCGTAGGAGGCACGAAAACCCCGCACGGGACCAATGTAACTTGTAGGAACTGACCGCGTAGTCCCGGGTATCTCGATTTGAAAGTATGACGATAATTTGAAAAAATCACACTTAGACTTAAAAATAAGCCGTTAAAGGGTGAAAACCCAAACCAGCCCCCAAACGACCCCGTAGGAGGCACAAACACCTCGCACGTGACCAATGCAACTAGTAGGAACTGACCGCGTAGTCTCGGGTCTCCCAATTTGAGAGTATGATGATAATTTGCAAAAATTGCGCTTAGACTTAAAAATAAGTCGTTAAAGGGTAAAAACCCAAACCTTCCCCCATACGACCCCGTAGGTGGCACGAACACCTCGCACGGGACCAATGTAACTTGTAGGAACTGACTGCGTAGTCCCGGGTCTCTCGGTTTGAGAGTATGACCATAATTTGCAAAAATAACACTTAAACTTAAAAACAAGTCGTTAAAGGGTGAAAACCCAAACCAGCCCCGATACGACCCCGTCGGAGGCACGAACACCTCGCACGTGACCAATGTAACTTGTAGGAACTGACCGCGTATTCCCTGGTCTTCCGGTTTGAGAGTATGACGATAATTTGCAAAAATCACACTTACACTTAAAAATAAGCCGATAAAGGGTGAAAACCCAAACCAGCCACCAAAAGACCCCGTAGGAGGCTCGAACACCTCGCACGGGACCAATGTAACTCTTAGGAACTGACCGCGTAGTCCCGGGTCTCCCGATTTGAGAGTATGATGATAATTTGCAAAAATCACACTTAGAGTTAAAAACATGTCGTTAAAGGGTGAGAACTCAAACCAGCCCCCAAACGACCCCGTAGGAGTCACGATAACCCCTCACGGGACCAATGTAACATGTAGGAACTGACCACGTAGTCCCGGGTCTCCCGGTTTGAGAGTATGACCATAATTTACAAAAATCACACCTAGACTTAAAAATAAGCCGTTAAAACGTGAAAACCCAAACTACCCCCTAGGAGGCACGAAAACCTCTCACGTGACCAATGCAACTTTTAGGAACTGACCGCGTACTCCAAGGTGTCTCAATTTGAGAGTTTAATGAAAATTTGCAAAAATCACACTTAGACTTAAAAACAAGCCGTTAAAGGGTGAAAACCCAAACCAACCCCCAAACGACCTCGTAGGAGGCACGAACAGCTCATACGTGACTAGTGAAACTTATAGGAACTGAACGCGTTGTTCCGGGTCTCCCGGTTTGAGAGGATGATAAAAATCTCAAAAAATCACACTTACACTTAAAAATAAGTCGATAAAGAGTGAAAACCCAAACCAGCCCCCAAAAGACCCCGTAGGAGGCTCGAACACCTCGCACGGGACCAATGTAACCTCTAGGAACTGATCGCATAGTCCTGGGTCTCTCGATTTCAGAGTATGACAATAATTTGCAAAAATCACACTTAGAGTTAAAAATATGCCGTTAAAGGGTGAAAACTCAAACAACCCCCAAACCACCCCGTAGGAGGCACGAACACCTCGCACGGGACCAAGTAACTTGTAGGAACTGACAGCGTAGTTCCGGGTCTCCCGGTTTGAGAGTATGATGATAATTTTCAAAAATCACACTTAGACTTAAAAATAAGCCGTTAAATGGTGAAAACTTAAACCAGCCCCCAAACGACCCTGTAGGAGGCACGAACACCCCGCACGGGACCAATGTAACTTCTAGGAACTGACCGCGTAGTCCCGGGTCTCCCTGTTTGAGAGTATGATAGTAATTTGCAAAAATCACACTTAGACTTAAACACAAGCCAATAAAGGGTAAAAACCCAAACCAGCCCCCAAACGACCCCGTATGAGGCTGGAAAAATTCGCACGGGACCAATGTAACTTGTAGGAACTGACTGCGTAGTCCCGGGTCTCCCACTTTAAGAGTATGACAATAATTTGCAAAAATCAGACTTAGACTTACAAACATGTCGTTAAAGAGTGAAAATCCGAACCAGCCCCCAAACGACCCCGTAAGAAGCACGAACACCTCGCACGGGACTAATGTAACTTGTAGGAACTGACTGCGTAGTACCGGGTCTCCCGGTTTGAGAGTACGATGATAATTTGCAAAAATCACACTTAGACTTAAAAATAAACCGTTCAAGGGTGAAAACCCAAACCAGCCCCCAAACGACCCCCTAGGAGGCACGAACACCTCGCATGTGACCAATGTAACTTATAGGAACTGACTGCGTTGTCCCGGGTCTCCCGATTTGAGAGTATGACAATAATTCGCAAAAATCACACTTAGACTTAAGAACAAGCCGTTAAAGGGTGAAAACCCAAACCGGCCCCCATACGAACCCGTAGAAGGCACGAACATCTCACATGGGACCAATGTAACTTGTAGGAACTGATCGCGTAGTCCCGGGTCTCTCGGTTTGAGAGTATGACGATAATTTGCAAAAATCACACTTAGACTTAAAAACAAGCCGTTAAACGGTGAAAACCCAAAACATCCCCCATACGACCCCGTAGGGGACACGAACACCTCGCACGTGACCAATGCAACTTGTAGGATCTGACCGCGTAGTCCCAGGTCTCCTAATTTGAGAGTATGACAATGATTTGAAAAAATCACACTTAGACTTAAAAATAAGTCGTTAAAGTGCGAAAACCCAAACCAGCTCCCAAACGACCTCGTAGGAGGCACGAACACCTCGTACGTGACCAATGTAACATTTAGGAACTGAACGCGTAGTCCCAGGTCTCCTAATTTTAAAGTATGACGATAATTTACGAAAATCACACTTAGACTTACAGACAAGCCGTTAAAGGGCAAAAATCCAAACCAGCCCCCAAACGATCCCGTAAGAGGCATGAACACCTCGCACGTTGTTGGAACTGACCGCATAGTCCCGGATCTCCCGATTTGAGAGTATGACGATAATTTGTAAAAATCATACTTAGACTTAAAGACAAGCCGTTAAAGGGTGAAAACCCAAACCATCCCCGATACGACTCCGTAGGAGGCACGAGCACCTCGCACGTGACCAATGTAAGTGGTAGGAACTGACTGCGTAGTCCTGGGTCTCCCGGTTTGAGAGGATGACAAAAATTTACAAAAATCACACTAACCCTTAAAAACAAGTCAATAAAGGGTGAAAACCCAAACCAGCCCCCAATCTACCCCGTAGGAGGCTCGAACACCTCGCACGGGACCAATGTCACCTGTAAGAACTGGCCGCATAGTCCGGGGTATCCCGATTTGAGAGTATGACGATAATTTGCATAAATCACACTTAGAGATAAAAACATGCCAATAAAGGGTGAAAACTCAAACCATCCCCCAAACGACCCCGTAGGAGGCACGAACACCTCGCACAAGACCAATGTAACTTTTAGGAACTGATCGCGTAGTCCCGGGTCTCCCGGTTTGAAACGATGACGATAATTTGCAATAATAACACTTAGACTTCAAAACAAGCCGTTAAAGGGTGAAAACCAAAACCAGCCCCGATACGACCCCGTAGGAGGCACGAACACCCAGCACGTGACCAATATAACTTGTAGGAACTGACCGCGTAGTCCCGAGTCTCCCGATTTGAGAGTACGACGATAATTTGCCAAAATCATACTTAGAGTTAAAAACATGCCGTTAAAGGGTGAAAACTCAAACATGCCCCCAAACGACCCCGTAGGAGGCACGAACACCTCGCACAGGGTCTGTAACTTGTAGGAACTGACCGCATAGTCCCGGGTGTCCCAATTTAAAAGTATGACGATAATTTGCAAAAATCACATTTAGACTTGAAAACAAGTCGTTAAAGGGTGAAAACCCAAACCAGCCCCCATACGATGCCGTAAGAGGCACGAACACCTCGCACGAGACCAATGTAACTTGTAGGAACTGACCGCGTAGTCTCGAGTCTCCCAATTTGAGAGTATGACGATAATTTGCAATAATAACACTTAGACTTCAAAACAAGCCGTTAAAGGGTGAAAACCAAAACCAGCCCCGATACGACCCCGTAGGAGGCACGAACACCCCGCACGTGACCAATATAACTTGTAGGAACTGACCGCGTAGTCCCGAGTCTCCCGATTTGAGAGTACGACGATAATTTTGCCAAAATCATACTTAGAGTTAAAAACATGCCGTTAAAGGGTGAAAACTCAAACATGCCCCCAAACGACCCCGTAGGAGGCACGAACACCTCGCACAGGGTCTGTAACTTGTAGGAACTGACCGCATAGTCCCGGGTGTCCCAATTTAAAAGTATGACGATAATTTGCAAAAATCACATTTAGACTTGAAAACAAGTCGTTAAAGGGTGAAAACCCAAACCAGCCCCCATACGATGCCGTAAGAGGCACGAACACCTCGCACGAGACCAATGTAACTTGTAGGAACTGACCGCGTAGTCTCGAGTCTCCCAATTTGAGATTATGACGATAATTTGCAATAATAACACTTAGACTTCAAAACAAGCCGTTAAAGGGTGAAAACCAAAACCAGCCCCGATACGACCCTATAGGAGGCGCGAACACCTCGTACGTGACCAATGTAACTTGTAGGAACTGATCGCGTAGTCCCGGGTCTCTTGATTTGAGAGTATGTTGATAATTTGCCAAAATCATACTTAGAGTTAAAAACATGCCGTTAAAGGGTGAAAACTCAAACATGCCCCCAAATGACCCCGTAGGAGGCACGAACACCTCGCACGGGACCAATGTAACTTGTTGGAACTGACAGCGTAGTCCCGTGTCTCCGATTTGAGAGTATGATGATAATTTACAAAAGTCACACAAAGACTAAAAAATAAGTCGTTAAATGGTGAAAACTTAAACCAGCCCCCAAACGACCCCGTAGGAGGCACGAACACCCCGCACGAGACCAATGTAACTTGTAGGAACTGACCGCGTAATCCCGGGTCTCCCTGTTTGAGAGTATGACGGTAATTTGCAAAAATCACACTTAGACTTAAAAACAAGCCGATAAAGGGTAAAAACTCGAACCAGTCCCCAAACGATCCCGTAGGAGGCTGGAAAAACTAGCACGGGACCAATGTAACTTGTAGGAACTGACCGCGTAGTCCCGGGTCTCCCACTTTAAGAGTATGAAAATAATTTGCAAAAATCAGACTTAGACTTACAAACATGTCGTTAAAGAGTGAAAACCCAAACCAGCCCCCAAACAACCTCGTAGGAAGCACGAACACCTCGCACGGGACTAATGTAACTTGTAGGAACTGACTGCGTAGTCCCGGGTCTCCCGGTTTGAGAGTACGATGATAATTTGCAAAAATCACACTTAGACTTAAAAATAAGCCGTTCAAGGGTGAAAACCCAAACCAGCCCCCAAACGACCCCCTAGGAGGCACGAACACCTCGCATGTGACCAATGTAACTTATAGGAACTGACTGCGTTGTCCCGGGTCTCCCGATTTGAGAGTATGATAATAATTTACAAAAATCACACTTAGACTTAAGAACAAGCCATTAAAGGGGGAAAACCCAAACCGACCCCCATACGAACCCGTGGGAGGCACGAACAGCTCGCACGGGACCAATGTAACTGTAGGAACTGATCGCGTAGTCCCAGGTCTCTCGGTTTGAGAGTATGACGATAATTTGCAAAAATCACACTTAGACTTAAAAACAAGTCGTTAAAGGGTGAAAACCCAAACCATCCTCCATACGACCCCGTAGGTGGCACGAACACCTCGCACGGGACCAATGTAACTCGTAGGAACTGACCGCGTAGTCCCGGGTCTCCGGGTTGGAGAGTGTCACGATAATTTGCACAAATTACACTTAGACTTAAAAACAAGTCGTTAAATGGTGGAAACCCAAACCAGCCCCCAAACGACCCCGTAGGAGGCACGAACACCTCGTACGGGACAAATGTAACTTGTAGGAACTGACCGCGTACTCCCAGGTCTCTCAATTTGAGAGTTTGATGAAAATTTGCAAAAATCACACTTAGACGTAAAAACAAGCCGTTAAAGGGTGAAAACCCAAACCAACCCCCAAACGACCTCGTAAGAGGCACGAACACCTCATACGTGACCAGTGAAACTTATAGGAACTGAACTCGTTGTCCCGGGTCTCCCGATTTGAGAGCGTGATAAAAATTTTAAAAAATCACACTTACACTTAGAAATAAGCCGATAAAGAGTGAAAACTCAAACCAGCCCCCAAAAGACCCCGTAGGAGGCTCGAACACCTCGCACGGGAGCAATGTAACCTCTAGGAACTGACCATGTAGTCCTGGGTCTTCCGATTTCAGAGTATGACAATAATTTGCAAAAATCACACGTAGAGTTAAAAACATGCCGTTAAAGGGTACAAACTCAAACCAGCCCCCAAACGACCCCGTAGGAGGCACGAACACTTCGCACGAGACCAATGAAATTTATAGGAACTGACCGCGTAGTCCCAGGTCACCGGGTTTGAGAGTATGAGGATAATTTACAAAAATCACACTTATAATTAAAAATAAGTCGTTAAAGGGCGAAAACCCAAACCAACCCCCAAACGACCTCGTAGGAGGCACGAACACCTCGCACGTGACCAATCCAACTTGTAGGATCTGACCGCGTAGTCCCGGGTCTCCTAATTTGAGAGTATGACAATGATTTGCAAAAATCACACGTAGACTTAAAAATAGGTCGTTAAAGTGCGAAAACCTAAACCAGCTCCCAAACGACCTCGTAGGAGGCACGAACACCTCGTACGTGACCAATGTAACTTTTAGGAACAGAACGCATAGTCCCGGGTCTCCTATTTTGAAAGTAAAAAGATAATTTGCGAAAATTATAATTAGACTTAAAGACAAGCCGTTAAAGGGCAAAAATCCAAACCAGTCCCCAAACGATCCCGTAAGAGGCATGAACACCTCCCACGTTGTTGGAACTGATCGCAAATTTCCGGATCTCTCGATTTGAGAGTATGACGATAATTTGTAAAAATCATACTTAGACTTAAAGACAAGCCGTTAAAGGGTGAAAACCCAAACCAGCCCCGATACGACTCCGTAGGAGGCACGAGCACCTCGCACGTGACTAATGTAAGTGGTAGGAACTGACTGCGTAGTCCCGGGTCTCCCGATTTGAGAGGATGACAAAAATTTACAAAAATCACACTTACCCTTAAAAACAAGTCAATAAAGGGTGAAAACCCAAACCAGCCCCCAAACTACCCCGTAGGAGGCTCGAACACCTCGCATGGGACCAATGTCACCTGTAAGAACTGGCCGCATAGTCCCGAGTCTCTCGATTTGAGAATATGACGATAATTTGTATAAATCACACTTAGAGATAAAAACATGCCAATAAAGGGTGAAAACTCAAACCATCCCCCAAACGATCCCGTAGGAGGCACGAACACCTCGCACAGCACCAATGTAACTTTTAGGAACTGATCGCGTAGTCTTGGGTCTCCCGGTTTGAAACGATGACGATAATTTGCAAAAATCACACTTAGACTTAAAAATAAGCCGTTAAAGGGTGAAAACACAAACCATCCCCCAAACGAACCCGTAGGAGGCACGAACACCTCGCACGTGACCAATGTAACTTGTAGGAACTGACCGCATAGTCTCGGGGGTCCCAATTTGAGAGTATGACGATAATTTGCAAAAATCACACTTAGACTTAAAAAAAGCCGTTAAAGGGTGAAAACTCAAACCAGCCCCCATACGATGCCGTAAGAGGCACGAACACCTCGCACGAGACCAATGTAACTTGTAGGAACTGACCGCGTAGTCCCGGGTCTCCCGATTTGAGAGTATGACGATAATTTGTAATAATAACACTTAGACTTAAAAATAAGTCGTTAAAGGGTGAAAACGAAAACCAGCCCCGATACGACCCTGTAGGAGGCACGAACACCTCGCACGTGACCAATGTAACTTGTAGGAACTGACCGCGTATTCCCGGGTCTCTCGATTTGAGAGTATGATGATAATTTGCCAAAATCATACTTAGAGTTAAAAACATGCCGTTAAAGGGTGAAAACTCAAACATGCCCCCAAACGACCCCGTAGGAGGCTCGAACACCTCGCACGGGACCAATGTAACTTGTAGGAACTGACAGCACCAGCCCCCAAACGACCCCGTAAGAGGCACGAACACCCCGCACGGGACCAATGTAACTTGTAGGAACTGACCGCGTAGTCCCGGGTCTCCTTGTTTGAGAGTATGACGGTAATTTGCAAAAATCACACTTAGACTTAAAAACAAGCCGATAAAGGGTAAAAACCCAAACCAACCCCCAAACGACCCCGTAGGAGGCTGGAAAAACTCATACGGGACCAATGTAACTTGTAGGAACTGATCGCGTAGTCCCGGGTCTCCCACTTTAAGAGTATGATAATAATTTGCAAAAATCAGACTTAGAGTTACAAACATGTCGTTAAAGAGTGAAAACCCAAACCAGCCCCCAAACGACCCCGTAGGAAGCACGAACACCTCGCACGGGACTAATGTAACTTGTAGGAACTGACTGCGTAGTCCTGGGTCTCCCGGTTTGAGAGTACGACGATAATTTGCAAAAATCACACTTTGACTTAAAAATAAGCCGTTCAAGGGTGAAAACCCAAACCAGCCCCGAAACGACCCCGTAGGAGGCACGATCACCTCGCATGTGACCAATGTAACTTATAGGAACTCACAGCATTGTCCCGGGTCTCCCGATTTGAGAGTATGACAATAATTTGCAAAAATCACACTTAGACTTAAGAACAAGCCGTTAAAGGGTGAAAACCCAAACCGCCCCCCATACGAACCCCTAGGAGGCACGAACAGCTCGCACGGGACCAATGTAACTTGTAGGAACTGATCGCGTAGTCCCGGGTCTCTCGGTTTAAGAGTATGACGATAATTTGCTAAAATCACACTTAAACTTAAAAACAAGCCGTTAAAGAGTGAAAACCCAAACCATCCCCCATACGACCCCGTAGGTGGCACGAACACCTCGCACGGGACCAATGTAACTCGTAGGAACTGACCGCGTAGTCCCGGGTCTCCCGGTTGGAGAGTGTCACGATAATTTGCACAAATTACACTTAGACTTAAAAACAAGTCGTTAAATGGTGGAAACCCAAACCAGCCCCCAAACGACCCCGTAGGAGGCACGAACACCTCGTACGGGACAAATGTAACTTGTAGGAACTGACCGCGTACTCCCAGGTCTCTCAATTTGAGAGTTTGATGATAATTTGCAAAAATCACACTTAAACTTAAAAACAAGCCGTTAAAGAGTGAAAACCCAAACCATAGCCCAAACGACCCCATAGGTGGCACGAACACCTCGCACGTGACCAATGTAACATGTAGGAACTGACCGCGTAGTCCAGGGTCTCCCGGTTGGATAGTGTGACGATAATTTGCAAAGATTACACTTAGACTTAAAAACAAGTCGTTAAATGGTGGAAACCGAAACTATCCCCCAAACGATCCCGTAGGAGGCACGAACACCTCGCAGGGGACCAATGTAACTTGTAGGAACTGACCGCGTAGTCCCGAGTCTCCCAATTTGAGAGTATGATGACAATTTACAAAAATCACACTTAGACTTAAAAATAAGTCGTTAAAGGGCGAAAACCCAAACCAGCCCCCAAATGACCTCGTAGGAGGCACGAACACCTCACACGTGACCAATGTAACTGGTAGGAACTGAACACGTAGTCCCGAGTCTCTCGGTTTTAGAGCATGACGAATTTTTTTCTAAAATCACACTTAGAGTTTAAAATAAGCCGTTAAATTATGAAAACCCAAACCAGCCCCCATACGACCCCGTAGGAGGCACGAACACCTCGCACGGGAATAATATAACTTGTAGGAACTGACCGTGTAGTCCCGGGTCTCCCACTTTAAGAGTATGACAATAAGTTGCAAAAATCAGACTTAGACTTAAAAACATGTCGTTAAAGAGTTAAAACCCAAACCAGCCCCCAAACGACCCCGTAGGAGGCACGAACACCTCGCACGGGACTAATGTAACTTGTAGGAACTGACTGCGTAGTCCCGGGTCTCCCGGTTTGAGAGTACGACGATAATTTGCAAAAATCACACTTAGACTTAAAAATAAGTGGTTGAAGGGCGAAAACCCAAACCAGCCCCCAAACGACCCCGTAGGAGGCACGAACACCTCGCATGTGACCAATGTAACTTATAGGAAGTGACTGCATTGTCCCGGGCCTCCCGATTTGAGAGTATGACAATAATTTGCAAAAATCACACTTAGACTTAAGAACAAGCCGTTAAAGGGTAAAAACCCAAACCGGCCCCCATACGAACCTGTAGGAGGCACGAACACCTCGCACGGGACCAATGTAACTTGTAGGAACTGATCGCGTAGCCCCGGGTCTCTCGGTTTGAGAGTATGACGAAAATTTGCAAAAATCACACTTAGACTTAAAAACAAGCCGTTAAAGGGTGAAAACCCAAACCATCCCCCATACGACCCCGTAGGTGGCACGAACACCTCGCACGGGACCAATGTAACTTGTAGGAACTGACCGCGTAGTCCCAGGTCTCCCGATTTAAAAGAATGATAATAATTTGCAAAAATTACACTTAGGCGTAAGAACAAGTCGTTAAATGGTGAAAACCCAAACCGGCCCCCAAACGACCCCGTAGGAGGCACGAACACCTCGCACGTTACCAATGTAACTTGTAGGAACTGACCACATAGTCCCGGGTCTCTCGATTTAAGAGTATGATGATAATTTGCAAAAATCACCCTTAGACTTAAAAATAAGCCGTTAAACGGTGAAAACTCAAACCATCCCCCATACGACCCCGTAGGTGGCACGAACACCTCGTACGGGACCAATGTAACTTGTAGGAACTGACCGTGTAGTCCCGGGTCTCCCGATTTAAGAGTGTGATGATAATTTACAAAAATTACACTTAGACTTAAAAACAAGTCGTTAAATGGTGAAAACCCAAACCAGCCCCCAAACGACCTCGTAGGAGGCACGAACACCTCGCACGGGACCAATGTAACTTGTACGAACTGATCGCGTTGTCCCGGGTCTCCCGAATTGATAGTATGATGATAATTTGAAAAAATCACACTTAGACTTAAAAATAAGCTGTTAAAGGGTGAAAACCCAAACCAGTCCCCAAACGACCCCGTAGGAGGCACGAACACCTCGCACGTGACCACCGCAACTTGTAGGAAATGAACGCGTAGTCCCGGGTCTCCCAATTTGAGAGTATGACGATAATTTAAAAAAATCACACTTAGACTTAAAAACAAGTCGTTAAAGGGAGAAAACCCAAACCATCCCCCAAACGAACTCGTAGGAGGCACGAACACCTCACACGTGACCAATGTAACTGGTAGGAACTGAACGCGTATTACCGGGTCTCTCGGTTTTAGAGCATGCTTAAAATTTTTCAAAAATCACACTTAGAGTTTAAAACAAGCCGTTAAAGGGTGAAAACCCAAACCAACCACCATACGACCCCGTAGGAGGCACCAACACCAAGCACGGGAATAATGTAACTTGTAGAAACTGACCACGTAGTCCCGGGTCTCCCGGTTTGAGAGTATGACGATAATTGGCAAAAATCACAATTAGACTTAAAAACAAGCCGATAAAGGGTCAAAACCCAAACCGTCCCTCAAACGACCCCATAGGAGGCTCGAACACCTCGCAGGAGACCAATGTAACTTGTAGGAACTGGTCGAGTTGTCCCGGGTCTCCCGGTTTATGAGTATAATAATAATTTACAAAAATCAGACTTAGAGTTAAAAAAATGCCGTTAAAGGGTGAAAACCCAAACGACCCCGTAGGAGGCACGATAACTTCGCACGGGACCAATGTAACTTTTAAGAAGTGATCGCGTAGTCCCAGGTCTCACGGTTTGAAAGTAGGACCATAATTTGCAAAAATCACACTTAGACTTAAAAACATGCCATTAAAGGGTGAAACCCCAAACCAGACCCCAAACGACCCCGTAGGTGGCACGAACACCTCGCACGGGACCAATGTAACTTGTAGGAACTGACCACGTAGTCCCGGGTCTCCCGGTTGGAGAGTGTGACGATAATTTGCAAAAATTACAGTTAGACTTAAAAACAAGTTGTTAAATGGTGTAAACCCAAACCAGCAACCAAACGACCCCGTAGGAGGCACGAACACCTCGCACGGGACCAATGTAACTTGTAGGAACTGAGCGCGTAGTCCCGGGTCTCCCAATTTGAGAGTATGATGATAATTTACAAAAATCACACTTAGACTTAAAAATAATTCGTTAAAGGGCGAAAACCCAAACCATCCCCCAAATGACCTCGTAGGAGGCACGAACACCTCACACGTGACCAATGTAACTGGTAGGAACTGAACGCGTAGTCCCGGGTCTCTCGGTTTTAGAGCATGACGAAAATTTTTCTAAAATCACACTTAGAGTTTAAAACAAACCGTTAAATTGTGAAAACCCAAACCAGCCCCCATACGACCCCGTAGGAGGCACGAACACCTCGCACGGGAATAATATAACTTGTAGGAACTGACCGCGTAGTCCCGGGTCTCCCACTTTAAGAGTATGACAATAAGTTGCAAAAATCAGACTTAGACTTAAAAACATGTCGTTAAAGAGTTAAAACCCAAACCAGCCCCCAAACGACCCCGTAGTAGGCACGAACACCTCGTACGGGACTAATGTAACTTGTAGGAACTGACTGCGTAGTCCCGGGTCTCCTGAGTTGAGAGTACAACGATAATTTGCAAAAATCACACTTAGACTTAAAAATAAGCCGTTAAAGGGCAAAAACCCAAACCAGCCCCCAAACGACCCCGTAGGAGACACGAACACCTCGCATGTGACCAATGTAACTTATAGGAACTGATCGCATTGTCCCGAGCCTCCCGATTTGAGAGTATGACAATAATTTGCAAAAATCACACTTAGACTTAAGAACAAGCCGTTAAAGGGTAAAAACCCAAACCGGCCTCCATACGAACCCGTTGGAGGCACGAACACCTCGCACGGGACCAATGTAACTTGTAGGAACTGATCGCGTAGTCTCGGGTCTCTCGGTTTGAAAGTATGACGAAAATTTGCAAAAATCACACTTAGACTTAAAAACAAGCCGTTAAAGGGTGAAAACCCAAACCATCCCCTATACGACCCCGTAGGTGGCACGAACACCTCGCACGGGACCAATGTAACTTGTAGGAACAGACCGCGTAGTCCCGGGTCTCCCGATTTAAAAGTATGACAATAATTTGCAAAAATTACACTTAGACTTAAAAATAAGTCGTTAAATGGTGAAAACCCAAACCGGCCCCCAAACGACCCCGTAGGAGGCACGAACACCTCGCACGGGACCAATGTAACTTGTAAGAACTGACCACATAGTCCCGGGTCTCTCGATTTAAGAGTATGATGATAATTTGCAAAAATCACCCTTAGACTTAAAAATAAGCCGTTAAATGGTGAAAACTCAAACCATCCCCCATACGACCCCGTAGGTGGCACGAACACCTCGTACGGGACCAATGTAACTTGTAGGAACTGACCACCTAGTCCCGGGTCTCCCGATTTGAGAGTGTGACGATAATTTGCAAAAATTACACTTCGACTTAAAAACAAGTCGTTAAATTGTGAAAACCCAAACTAGCCCCCAAACGACCCCGTAGGAGGCACGAACACCTCGCATGGGACCAATGTAACTTGAAGGAACTGACCGCGTTGTTCCAGGTCTCCCGAATTGAGAGTATGACTATAATTTGAAAAAATCACACTTAGACTTAAAAATAAGCTGTTAAAGGTTGAAAACCCAAACCAGCCCCCAAACGACCCCGTAGGAGGAACGAACACCTCGCACGTGACCAACGCAACTTGTAGGAAAAGGACGCGTAGTCCCGGGTCTCCCAATTTGAGAGTATGACGATAATTTAAAAAAATCACACTTAGACTTAAAAACAAGTCGTTAAAGGGCGAAAACCCAAACCAGCCCCCAAACGACCTCGTTGGAGGCACGAACACCTCACACGTGACCAATGTAACTGGTAGGAACTGAACGCGTAGTCTCGGGTCTCTAAGTTTTAGAGCATGCTGAAAATTTTTCAAAAATCACACTTAGAGTTTAAAACAAGCCGTTAAAGGGTGAAAACCCAAACCAATCCCCATACGACCCCGTAGGAGGCACCAACACCAAGCACGGGAATAATGTAACTTGTAGAAACTGACCACGTAGTCTCGGGTCTCCCGGTTTGAGAGTATGACGATAATTGGAAAAAATCACACTTAGACTTAAAAACAAGCCGATAAAGGGTCAAAACCCAAACCGTCCCTCAAACGACCCCGTAGGAGGCTCGAACACCTCGCAGGAGACCAATGTAACTTGTAGGAACTGGTCGCGTCGTCCCGGGTCTCACAGTTTATGAGTATGACAATAATTTACAAAATCAGAGTTAGAGTTTAAAAAAATGCCGTCAAAGGGTGAAAACCCAAACCAGACCCCAAACGACCCCGTTGGAGGCACAATAGGAAGTGACCGCGTAGTCCCAGGTCTCACTGTTTGAAAGTAGGACCATAATTTGCAAAAATCACACTTAGACTTAAAAACAAGCCATTAAAGGGTGAAACCCCAAACCAGACCCCAAACGAACCCGTAGGAGGCACGAACACCTCGCACGTGACCAATGTAACTTGTAGGAACTGACTGCATAGTCCCGGGTCTACCGGTTTGAGAGTATGATGATAATTTGTAAAAATCACACTTTGACTTAAAAATAAGTCATTAAAGGGTTAAAACCCAAACCAGCCGCCATACGACGCCGTAAGAGGCACGGACATCTCGCACGGGACCAATATAACTTGTAGGAACTGACCACATAGTCCCGGGTCTCCCAATTTGAGAGTATGACGATAATTTGAAAAAATCACACTTAGACTTAAAAACAAGCCGTTAAAGGGTGAAAACCTAAACCAGCCCCGATACGACCCCGTATGAGGCACGAACACCTCGCACGTGACCAATGTAACTTGTAGGAACTGACCGCGTAGTCCCGGGTCTCTCGGTTTGAGAGTATGATGATAATTTGCAAAAATCACACTTACACTTAAAAACAAGCCGATAAAGGGTGAAAACTCAAACCAACCCCTAAAAGACACCGTAGGAGGCTCGAACACCTCCCACGGGACCAATGTGACCTGTAGGAACTGATCGCGTAGTCCCGGGTCTCCCGATTTGAGAGTACGATGATAATTTGAAAAAATCACACTTAGAGTCAAAAACATGTCGTTAAAGATTGAAAACTCAAACATGCCCCCAAACGACCCCGTAGAAGGCACGAACACCTCGCACAGGACCAATGTAAATTGTAGGAACTGGACGCATAGTCCCGGGTCTCCCGGTTTGAGAGTATGATGATAATTTCCAAAAATCACACTTAGACTTAAAAATAAGCCGTTAAATGGTGAAAACTCAAACCAGCCCCCAAACGATCCCGTAGGAGGCACGAACACCCCGCACGGGACCAATGTAACTTATAGGAAATGACCGCGTAGTCCCGGGTCTCCCGATTTGAGAGTATGACGATAATTTGAAAAAATCACAGTAAGACTTAAAAACAAGCCCATAAAGAGTGAAAACCTGAACCAGCCCCCAAACGACCCCGTAGGAGGCTCGAACACCTCGTACGGGACCAACGTAACTTGTAGGAACTGATCGGGTAGTCCCGGGTCTCCCAATTTAAGAGTATGACAATAATTTTCAAAAATGACACTAAGACTTAAAAACAAGTCGATAAAGGGTGAAAACCGAAACCAGCCCCACAACGAACCCGTAGGAGGTTCGAACACCTCGCACGGGACCAATGTAACTTGTAGGAACTGACCGCGTAGTCCCGGGTCTCCCAATTTGAGAGTATGATGATAATTTGCAAAAATCACACTTAGGCTCAAAAACTAGCCGTTAAAGGGTAAAAACCCAAACCAGCACCCAAACGACCTCGTAAGAGACACGAACACCTCGTACGTGACCAATGTAACTTGTAGGAACTGAACGTGCAGTCATCGGTCACCCGATTTGAGAGCATGATGAAAATTTGCAAAAATCACACTTAGAGTTAAAAATAAGTCGGTAAAGGGTGAAAACCCAAACCAGCCCCCATACGATACCGTAGGAGGGAGGAACACCTCACACGGGACCAACGTAACTTGTAGGAACTGACCGCGTAGTCCCGGGTCTCCCAGTTTGAGAATATGACGATAATTTGGAAAAATCATACATAGACTTAAAAACAAACCGTTAAAGGGTGAAAACCCAAACCAGCCCCCAAACGACCCTTTAGGAGGCACGAACACCTCGCACGGGACCAATGTAACTTGTAGAAACTGACCGCGTAGTCCCGGGTCTCCCGGTTTGAGAGTATGACGATAATTTACAAAAATCACATTTAGACTTAAAAACAAGCCGATAAAAGGTGAAAACCCGAACCAGCCCCCATAAGACCCCGTAGGAGGCACAAACACCTCGCACGGGACCAATGTAACTTTTCGGAACTGACCACATAGTCCCGAGTCTCTCGATTTAAGAGTATGACGATAATTTGCAAAAATCACCCTTAGACTTAAAAATAAGCCGTTAAAGGGTGAAATCCCAAACCAGCCCCCATACGACCCCGTAAGAGGCACGAACACCTCGCACGTGCTCAATGTAACTTGTAGGAACTGACCGCGTAGTCCTGGGTCTCTCGGTTTGAGAGTGTGACGATAATTTGAAAAAATCACACTTAGACTTAAAGACAAGCCGTTAAAGTGTGAAAATCCAAACCAGCCCCCATACGACACCGTAGGTGATACGAACACCTCGCACGGGACCCATGTAACTTGTAGGAACTGACCCCGTAGTCCCGGGTCTCCCGATATGAGAGTATGACGATAATTTGCAAAAATCACACTTAGACTTAAAAATAAGCCGTTAAAAGGTGAAAACCCAAACCAGCCCCTAAACGAACCCGTAGGAGGCACGAACACCCCGCACGGGACCAATGTAACTTGCAGGAACTGACCGCGTTATCCCAGGTCTCCAGGTTTGAGAGTATGACGATAATTTGCAAAAATCACACTTAGACTTAAAAACAAGCCGATAAAGGGTGAAAACCATAATCAGCCCCCAAACGACCCCATAGGAGGCTCGAACACCTCGCATGGGATCAATGTAACTTGTAGGAACTGACCGCGTAGTCCCGGGTCTCCCGATTTAAGAGTATCACAATAATTTACAAAAATCACACTCTGACTTAAAAGTAAGCCGTTAAAGGGTGAAATCCCAAACTAGCCCCCAAACGACCCCGTAGGAGGCACGAACACCTCGCACGTGACCAATGCAACTTGTAGGAACTGACCGCATAGTCCCGCGTATCCCAATTTGAGAGTGTGATGATAATTTGAAAAAATCACACTTAGACTTAAAAATAAGCCGTTAAAGGGTGAAAACCCAAACCAGCTCCCACACGACCTCGTAGTAGGCACGAACGCCTCGTACGTGACTAATGAAACCTGTAGGAAATCAACGCGTAGTCCCGAGTCTCTCGAGTTGAGAGCATGACGAAAATTTGCAAAAATCACACTTAGAGTTAAAAACAAGCCGTTAAAGGGTGAAACCCTAACCCGTAGGAGGAACGAACACCTCGCACATGACCAATTTAACTTGTAGGAACTGATCGCATTGTCCGGGGTCTCCCGGTTTGAGAGTGTGATGATAATTTGAAAAAATCACACTTAGACCTAAAAAACAGCCATTAAAGGGTGAAAACCCAAACCAGCCCCCATAAGACCCCGTAGGAGGCACGAACACCTCGCAAGGGACCAATATAACTTGTAGGAACTGATCGCGTAGTCCCGGCCGGGTCTCTCGGTTTAAGAGTATGACGATAATTTGCAAAAATCACACTTGGAGTTTAAAATAAGCCGTTAAAGGGTGAAAACACAAACCAGCCCCCATACGACCCCGTAGGAGGCGCAAACACCTCGCACGTGACCAATGTAACTTGTAGGAACTGATCGCGTAGTCCCGGGTCTCCCAGTTTGAGAGTATGACGATAATTTGGAAAAATCACACTTAGACTTAAAAACAAGTCGTTAAAGGGTGAAAACCCAAACCAGCCCCCATACGACCCCGTAGGCGGCACGAACACCTCGCACGGGACCAATGTAACTTGTAGGAACTGACCGCGTAGTCCCGAGTCTCCCAATTTGAGAGTACGATGATAATTAGAAAATCTCACTTAGACATAAAAACAAGTTGTTAAATGGTGAAAACCCAAACAAGCACCCAAACGACCCCGTAAGAGGTACGAACACCCCGCACGGGACCGAAGCAACTTGTAGGAACTGACTGCGTAGTAACGGGTCTCCCGGTTTGAGAGTATTACGATAATTTGCAAAAATCACACTTAGACTTAAAAACAAGTCGTTAAAGGGTGAAAACCAAAACCAACCCCGATACGACCCCGTAGGAGGCACGAACACCCCGCACGTGACCAATATAACTTGTAGGAACTGACTGCGTAGTCCCGGGTCTCCCGATTTGAGAGTACGAAGATAATTTGCCAAAATCATACTTAGATTTAAAAACATGCCGTTAAAGGGTGAAAACTCAAACATGCCCCCAAACGACCCCGTAGGAGGCACGAACACCACGCACGGGACCAATGTAACTTGTAGGAACTGACCGCGTAGTCCCGGGTCTCCCGATTTGAGAGTATTACGGTAAATTGCAAAAATCACACTTAGACTTAAAAATAAGCCGATAAAGGGTAAAAACCCAAACCAGCCCCCAAACGACCCCGTAGGAGGCTCGAAAAACTCGCATGGGACCAAATTAACTTATAAGAACTGACCGCGTAGTCCCAGGTCTCCCACTTTAAGAGTACGACAATAATTTGCCAAAATCAGACTTTGACTTAAAAACATGTCGTCAAAGAGTGAAAACCCAAACCAGCCCCCAAACGACCCCGTAGGAGGCACGAACACCTCGCACGGGACTAATGTAACTTGTAGGAACTGACTGCGTAGTCCCGGGTCTACCGGTTTGAGAGTACGATGATAATTTGCAAAAATCACACTTAGAGTTAAAAACATGTCGTTAATGGGTGAAAACCCATACCAGCCCCCAAATGACCCTCGTTGGAGGCTCGAACACCTCGCACGGGACCAATGTAACTTGTAGGAACTGACCGCATAGTCCCGGGTCTCCTGGTTTAAGAGTATGATAATAATTTGCAAAAATCGCACTTAGACTTAAAACAAGCCGTTAAAAGGTGAAAACCCAAACCTGCCCCCATACGACCCCGTAGGAGGCACGAACACCTCGCACGTGACCAATGCAACTTGTAGGAACTGAACGTATAGTTCCAGGTCTCCCAATTTGAGAGTATGACGATAATTTGCAAAAATCACACTTAGACTTAAAAACAAGCCGTTAAAGGGCGAAAACCCAAACCAACCCACAAACGACCTCGTAGGAGGCACGAACACCTCACACGTGACCAATGTAACAGGTAGGAACTGAACGCGTAGTCCCGGGTCTCCCGGTTTTAGAGCATGACGAAAAAAATTCAAAAATCACACTTAGAGTTTAAAACAAGTCGTTAAAGGGTGAAAACCCTAATTATCCCCCATACGAGCCCGTAGGAGGCACGAACACCTCGCACGGGAACAATGTAACTTGTAGGAACTGACCACGTAGTCCCGGGTCTCCCGGTTTGAGAGTATGATGATAATTGGCAAAAACCACACTTTAAAAACAAGCCGATAAAGGGTCAAAACCCAAACCGTCCCCCAAGCAACCCCGTAGGAGGCTCGAACACCTCGTAGGAGACCAATGTAACTTGTAGGAACTGGTCGCATCGTCCCGGGTCTCCCGGTTAAAGAGTATGACAATAATTTACAAATATCAGACTTAGAGTTAAAAACATGCCGTTAAAGGGTGAAAACCCAAACCAGACCCCAAACGACCCCGTTGGAGGCACGATAAAGTCGCACGGGACAAATGTAACTTTTAGGAAGTGACCGCGTAGTCCCAGGTCTCACGGTTTGAGAGTATGACCATAATTTGCAAAAATCACACTTAGACTTAAAAACAAGCCATTAAAGGGTGAAACCCCAAACCAGACCCCAAACGACCCCGTAGGAGGCACGAACACCTCGCACGTGATCAATGTAACTTGTAGGAACTGACCGCATAGTCCCGGGTCTCCCGGTTTGTGAGTATGACGATAATTTGCAAAAATCACACGTAGACTTAAAAACAAGTCGTTAAAGGGTTAAAACCCAAACCAGCCCCCATACGACGCCGTAAGAGGCACGAACACCTCGTACGGGACCGATATAACTTGTAGGTACTGACCGCATAGTCCCGGGTCTCCCGATTTGAGAGTATGACGATAATTTGCAAAAATCACACTCAGACTTAAAAACAAGTCGTTAAAGGGTGAAAACCCAAACCAGGCCCGATACGACCCCGTAGAAGGCACGAACGCCTCGCACGTGACCAATGTAACTTGTAGGAACTAACTGCGTAGTCCCGGGTCTCCGGTTTGAGAGTATGACGATAATTTGAAAAAATCACACTTACACTTAAAAACAAGCCGATAAAGGGTTAAAACCCAAACCAGCCACCAAACGACACCGTAAGAGGCTCGAACACCTCGCACGGGGCCAATGTGACCTGTAGGAACTGACCGCGTAGTCCCGGGTCTCTCGATTTGAGAGTATGATGAAAATTTGCAAAAATCACACTTAGAGTTAAAAACATGCCGTTAAAGGTTGAAAACTCAAACATGCCCCCAAACGACCCCGTAGGAGGCACGAACACCTCGCACAGGACCAATGTAACTTATAGGAAAAAATGCATAGTCTCGGGTCTCCCGATTTGAGAGTATGATGATAATTTGCAAAAATCACACTTAGACTTAAAAATAAGCCGTTAAAGGGTGAAAACTCAAACCAACCCCCAAACAATCCCGTAGGAGGCAAGAACACCCCGCACGGGACCAATGTAACTTATAGGAACTGACCGCGTAGTCCCGGGTCTCCCGATTTGAGAGTATGATGATAATTTTATAAAATCGCACTAAGACTTAAAAACAAGCCGATAAAGAGTGAAAACCCAAACCAGCCCCCAAACGATCCCGTAGGAGGCTCGAAAACCTCGCACGGGACCAACGTAACTTGTAGGAACTGACCGGGTAGTCCCGGGTCTCCCAATTTAAGAGTATGACAATAATTTTCAAAAATCACACTTAGACTTAAAAACAAGCCGATAAAGGGTGAAAACCGAAACCAGCCTCCAAACAACCCCGTAGGAGGTTCGAACACCTCGAACGGGACTAATGTAACTTGTAGGAACTAACCGCGTAGTCCCGAGTCTCCCAATTACAGAGTATGATGATAATTTGAAAAATCATACTTAGACTTAAAAATTAGCCGTTAAAGGGTAAAAACCCAAACCAACCCCCAAACGACCTCGTAGGAGGCACGAACACCTCGTACGTGACCAATGTAACTTGTAGGAACTGAACGCGTAGTCGTGGGTCACCCGATTTGATAGCATGACAAAAATTTGCAAAAATCACACTTAGATTTAAAAACAAGTAGTTAAAGGGTAAATACCCAAACCAGCCCCCATACGATACCGTAGGAGGGAGGAACACCTCGCACGGGACTAATGTAACTTGTAGGAACTGACCGCGTAGTCCCGAGTCTCCCAATTTGAGAGTATGATGATAATTTGCAAAAATCACACTTAGACTTAAAAATTAGCCGTTAAAGGGTAAAAACCCAAGCCAGCCCCCAAACGACCTCGTAGGAGGCACGAACACCTCGTACGTGACCAATGTAACTTGTAGGAACTGACCGCGTAGTCCCGGATCTCCCGGTTTGAGACGATGATGATAATTTGCAAAAATCACACTTATACTTAAAAATAAGCCGTTAAATGGTGAAAACCCAAACCAGCCCCCAAACGAGCCCGTAAGAGGGACGAACACCCCGCACGGGAACAATGTAACTTGTAGGAACTGACCACGTAGTCCCGGGTATCCCGGTTTGAGAGTATGATGATAATTGGCAAAAACCACACTTTAAAAAAAAGCCGATAAAGGGTCAAAACCCAAACCGTCCCCCAAGCGACCCCGTAGGAGGCTCGAACACCTCGTAGGAGACCAATGTAACTTGTAGGAACTTGTCGCGTCGTCCCGGGTCTCCCGGTTAAAGAGTATGACAATAATTTACAAAAAATAGACTTAGAGTTAAAAACATGCCGTTAAAGGGTGAAAACCCAAACCAGACCCCAAACGACCCCGTTGGAGGCACGATAAACTCGCACGGGACCAATGTAACTTTTAGGAAGTGACCGCGCAGTCCCAGGTCTCACGGTTTGAGAGTATGACCATAATTTGCAAAAATCACACTTAGACTTAAAAACAAGCCATTAAAGGGTGAAACCCCAAACCAGACCCCAAACGACCCCGTAGGAGGCACGAACACCTCGCACGTGACCAATGTAACTTGTAGGAACTGACCGCATAGTCCCGGGTCTCCCAGTTTGTGAGTATGATGATAATTTGCAAAAATCACACTTAGACTTAAAAACAAGTCGTTAAAGGGTTAAAACCCAAACCAGCCCCCATACGACGCCGTAAGAGGCACGAACACCTCGTACAGGACCGATATAACTTGTAGGAACTGACCGCATAGTCCCGGGTCTCCCGATTTGAGAGTATGGCGATAATTTGCAAAAATCACACTTAGACTTAAAAACAAGTCGTTAAAGGATGAAAATCCAAACCAGGCCCGATACGACCTCGTAGAAGGCACGAACACCTCGCACGTGACCAATGTAACATGTAGGAACTCACCGCATAGTCCCGGGTCTCCCAGTTTGTGAGTATGATGATAATTTGCAAAAATCATACTTAGACTTAAAAACAAGTCGTTAAAGGGTTAAAACCCAAACCAGCCCCCATACGACGCCGTAAGAGGCACGAACACCTCGTACGGGATCGATATAACTTGTAGGAACTGACCGCATAGTCCCGGGTCACCCGATTTGAGAGTATGACGATAATTTGCAAAAATCACACTTTGACTTAAAAACAAGTCGTTAAAGGGTGAAAACCCAAACCAGGCCCGATACGACCCCGTAGAAGGCACGAACACCTCGCACGTGACCAATGTAACTTGTAGGAACTGACCGCATAGTCCCGGGTCTCCCAGTTTGTGAGTATGATGATAATTTGCAAAAATCACACTTAGACTTAAAAATAAGTCGTTAAAGGGTTAAAACCCAAACCAGCCCCTATACGACGCCGTAAGAGGCACGAACACCTCGTACGGGACCGATATAACTTGTAGGAACTGACCGCATAGTCCCGGGTCTCCCGATTTGAGAGTATGATGATAATTTGCAAAAATCACACTTAGACTTAAAAACAAGTCGTTAAAGGGTGAAAACCCAAACCAGGCCCGATACGACCCCGTAGAAGGCACGAACACCTCGCACGTGACCAATGTAACTTGTAGGAACTAACTGCGTAGTCCCGGGTCTCCCGGTTTGAGAGTATGACGATAATTTGAAAAAATCACACTTACACTTAAAAACAAGCCGATAAAGGGTGAAAACCCAAACCAGCCCCCAAATGACACCGTAGGAGGCTCGAACACCTCACACGGGACCAATTTGACCTGTAGGAACTGACCGCGTAGTCCCGAGTCTCCCGATTTGAGAGTATGATGAAAATTCGCAAAAATCACACTTAGAGTTAAAAACATGTCGTTAAAGGTTGAAAACTCAAACATGCCCCAAAACGACCCCGTAGGAGGCACGAACACCTCGCACAGGACCAATGTAACTTATAGGAACAAATGCGTAGTCTCGGGTCTCCCGATTTTAGAGTATGATGATAATTTGCAAAAATCACACTTAGACTTAAAAATAAGTCGTTAAAGGGTGAAAACTCAAACCAGCTCCCAAACGATCCCGTAGGAGGCACGAACACCCCGCACGGGACCAATGTAACTTGTAGGAACTGACCGCGTAGTCCCAGGTCTCCCGATTTGAGAGTATGATGATAATTTTAAGAAATCACACTAAGACTTAAAAACAAGACGATAAAGAGTGAAAACCCAAACCAGCCCCCAAACGACCCCGTAGGAGCCTCGAACACCTTGCACGGGACCAACGTGACTTCTAGGAACTGACCGGGTAGTTTCGGGTCTCCCGATTTAATAGAATGACAATAATTTTCAATAATCACACTTAGACTTAAAAACAAGCCGATAAAGGGTGAAAATCGAAACCAGCCTCCAAACAACCCCGTAGGAGGTTCGAACACCTCGGACGGGACCAGAGTAACTTGTAGGAACTGGCCGCGTAGTCCCGAGTCTCCCAATTTGAGAGTATGATGATAATTTGCAAAAATCACACTTAGACTTAAAAATTAGCCGTTAAAGGGTAAAAACCCAAACCAGCCCCTAAACGACCTCGTAGGAGGCACGAACACCTCGTACGTGACCAATGTAACTTGTAGGAACTGAACGCGTAGTCCTGGATCACCCGATTTGATAGCATGACGAAAATTTGCAAAAATCACACTTAGATTTAAAAACAAGTCGTTAAAGGGTGAAAACCCAAACCAGCCCCCATACGATACCATAGGAGGGAGGAACACCTCGCACGGGACCAATGTAACTTGTAGGAACTGACCGCGTAGTCCCGAGTCTCCCAATTTGAGAGTATGATGATAATTTGCAAAAATTACACTTAGACTTAAAAATTAGCCGTTAAAGGGTAAAAACCCAAACCAGCCCCCAAACGACCTCGTAGGAGGCACGAACACCTCGTACGTGACCAATGTAACTTGTAGGAACTGACCGCGTAGTCCCGGATCTCCCGGTTTGAGACGATGATGATAATTTACAAAAATCACACTTATACTTAAAAATAAGCCGTTAAATGGTGAAAACCCAAACCAGCCCCCAAACGAGCCCGTAGGAGGCACGAACACCCCGCACGGGACCAATGTAACTTGTAGGAACTGATCGCGTAGTCCCAGGTCTCCCAGTTTGACAATATGATGATAATTTGCAAAAATCACACTTAGACTTAAAAACAAGCCGATAAAGGGTGAAAACCCAAACCAGCCCCCAAACGATCCCGTAGGAGGCACGAACATCTCGCACGGGACCAATGTAACTTGTAGAAACAGACCGCCTAGTCTCGGGTCTCCCGGTTTGAGAGTATGACGATAATTCGCAAAAATCACACTTAGACTTGAAAATAAGCTGATAAAGGGTGAAAACCCGAACCCGCCCCCATAAGACCCCGTAGGAGGCACGAACACCTCGCACGGGACCAATTTAACTTGTAGGAACTGACCACATAGTCCCGGGTCTCTCGGTTTAAGAGTAAGACGATAATTTGCAAAAATCACCCTTACACTTAAAATCAAGCCGTTAAACGGTGAAATCCCAAACCAGCCCCCATACGACCCCGTAGGAGGCACGAACACCTCGCACGTGACCAATGTAACTTGTAGGAACTGACCGCGTATTCCTGGGTCTCCCGGTTTGAGAGTATGACGATAATTTGCAAAAATCACACTTAGACTTAAAAACAAGCCGTTAAAGGGTGAAAATCCAAACTAGCCCCCATACGACACCGTAGATGGCACGAACACCTCGCACGGGACCAATGTAACTTTTAGGAACTGACCCCATAGTCCCGGGTCTCCCGATTTGAGAGTATGACGATAATTTGCAAAAATCACACTTAGACTTAAAAATAAGCCGTTAAATGGTGAAAACCCTAACCAGCCCCCAAACGAGCCCGTAGGAGGCACGAACACCCTGCACGGGACCAATGTAACTTGTAAGAACTGATCGCGTAGTCCCAGGTCTCCCGGTTTAACCATATGATGATAATTTGCAAAAATCACACTTAGACTTAAAAACAAGCCGATAAAGGGTGAAAACCCAAAATAGCTCCCAAACGACCCCGTAGGAGGCTCGAACACCTCGCACGGGACCAATGTAGCTTGTAGGAACTAACCGCGTAGTCCCGGGTCTCCCGGTTTAAGAGTATCACAATAATTTGCAAAAATCACACTCAGACTTAAAAGTAAGCCGTTAAAGGGTGAAAACCCGAACTAGACACCAAACGATCCCGTAGAGGCACAAACACCTCGCACGTGACCAATGCAACTTGTAGGAACAGATCGCGTAGTCCCGAGTCTCCCAATTTGAGAGTGTGACGATAATTTGCAAAAATCACACTTAGACTAAAAAATAAGCCGTTAAAGGGTGAAAACCCAAACCAGCTCCCAAACGACCTCGTAGGAGGCACGAACACCTCGTACGTGACCAATGAAACCTGTAGGAACTGAACGCGTAGTCTCGAGTCTCTCGGGTTGAGAGCATGACGAAAATTTGCAAAAATCACACTTAGAGTTAAAAACAAGCCGTTAAGGGGTGAAAACCCAACCCGTAGGAGGCTCGAACACCTCGCACGGGACCAATGTAACTTGTAGGAACTGATCGCGTAGTCCCGGGTCTCCCGGTTTGAGAGTATGACTAAAATTTGCAAAAATTGCATTTAGACTTAAAACTAAGTCGTTAAAGGGCGAAAACCCAAACGACCCTGTAAAAGGCATGAGCACCTCGCACAGGACCAATGTATCTTATAGGAACTGATCGCGTAGTCCCGGGTCTCCCGATTTGAGAGTATGACGATAATTTGCAAAAATCACACTTATACTTAAAAGAAACCCGATAAAGGGTGAAAACCTAAACCAGCCCCCAAACGACCCCCTATGATGCACGAACACCTCGTACGGGTCCAATGTAACTTGTAGGAACTGACCGCGTAGACCCGGTTCTCCCGGTTTGAGAGTATGATGATAATTTTAAAAAATCACACTTAGACTTAAAAATAAGCCGTTAAAGGGTGAAAACCCAAACCAGCCCCCAAACGACCTTGTAGGAGGCACGAACACCTCGCACGTGACCAATGTAACTTGTAGGAACTGAGTGCGTAGTCCCGGCTCTCTCGGTTTGAGAGTATGGCGATAATTTTAAAAAACCATACTTAGACTTAAAACTAAGCCGTTAAAGGGCGAAAACCTAGGCCAGACCCCAAACGACCCCGTCGGAGGTACGAACACCTCGCACATGACAAATGTATCTTGTAGGAACTGACCGCGTAGTCTCGGATCTCCCGATTTTAGAGTATGACAATAATTTGAAAAAATCACATTTAGACTTAAAAAATAAGTCGTTAAACGTTGAAAACCCAAACCAGCCCTCATTCGACCCCGTAGGAGGCACGAACACCTCGCACGGGACCAATGTAACTTGTAGGAACTGACCGCGTAGTCTCGGGTCTCCCGATTTGAGAGTATGATGATAGTTTGCAAAAATCACACTAAGATTTAAAAACAAGCCGATAAAGGGTGAAAAACCAAACCAGCCCCCAAATGACCCCCTAGGAGGCTCGAACACCTCGCACGGGACCAATGTAACTTGTAGGAACTGACCGTGTAGTCTCGGGTCTCCTGGTTTAAGAGTATGACAAAAATTTGCAGAAATTAGACTTAGAGTTATAAACATGTCATTAAATGATGAAAACCCAAACGAGCCCCCAAACGGCCCCATAGGAGGCACAAACACCTCGCACGGGACCAATGTAACTTGTAAGAACTAGCCGTGTAGTCTCGGGTCTCCTGGTTTAAGAGTATGACAAAAGTTTGCAAAAATTAGACTTAGAGTTAAAAACATGTCGTTAGATGATGAAAACCCAAACCAGCCCCCAAACGACCCCATAGGAGGCCAAAAAAAACCTCGCACCGGACCAATGTAACTTGTAGGACTGACCGCGTAGTCCCGGGTCTCCCGATTTGCGAGTATGATGATAATTTGAAAAAATCACACTTAGACCTAAAAACAAACCGTTAAAGGGTGAAAACCCAAACCAGCCCCCATAAGACCCCGTAGGAGGCACGAACACCTCGCACGGGACCAATGTAACTTGTAGGAACTGATCGCGTAGTCCCGGGTCTCTCGGTTGGAGAGTATGACGATAATTTGCAAAAATCACACTTAGAGTTAAAAACAAGCCGTTAAAAGGTGAAAACCCAAACCAGCCCCCATACGACCCCGTAGGAGGCACAAACACCTCGCACGTGACCAATGTAACTTATAGAAACGGAGCGCATAGTCCCGGGTCTCCCGGTTTGAGAGTATGACGATAATTTGGAAAATCACACTTAGACTTAAAAATAAGTCGTTAAAGGGTGAAAACCCAAACCAGCTCCCATACGACCCCGTAGGTGGCACGAACACCTCGCAAGGGACAAATGTAACTTGTAGGAACTGACCGCGTAGTCCCGGGCCTTCCGGTTTGAGAGTATGACAATAATTTGAAAAAATCACACTTAGACTTAAAAAAAGCGGATAAAGGTAGAAAACCTAAACCAGCCCCCAAACGATCCCGTAGGAGGCACGAACACCTCGCACGGGACCAATTTAACTTGTAGGAACTCACCGCGTAGTCCCGGGTCTCCCGATTTGAGAGTATGATAATAATTGGCAAAAATCACACTTAGACTTAAAAACAAGTCGTTAGAGGGCGAAAACCCAAACCAGACCCCAAACGACCCCGTAGGAGGCACGAACAACTCGCACGTGACTAATGTAACTTGTAGGAACGGACCGCGTAGTCCCGGGCCTCCCGGTTTGAGAGTATGACAATAATTTGAAAAAATCACACTTAGACTTAAAAAAAGCCGATAAAGGTTGAAAACCCAAACCAGCCCCCAAACGATCCCGTAGGAGGCGCGAACACCTCGCACGGGACCAATGTAACTTGTAGGAACTCACCGCGTAGTCCCAGGACTCCCGGTTTGAGAGTATGATAATAATTTGCAAAAATCACACTTAGACTTAAAAACAAGCCGTTAGAGGGCGAAAACCCAAACCAGACCCCAAACGACCCCGTAGGAGGCACGAACAACTCGCACGTGACTAATGTAACTTGTAGGAACGGACCGCATTGTCCCAGGTCTCCCGATTTGAGAGTATGACGACAATTTGAAAAGATCACACTTAGACTTAAAAACAAGCCGTTAAAGGGTGAAAACCCAAACCAGCCCCAAAACGACCCCGTAGGAGGCCCGACACCTCGTACGGGACCAATGTAACTTGTAGGAACAGACCGCGTAGTCCCGGGTCTCCCGATTTGAAAGTATGATGATAATTTGCAAAAATCACACTTAGACTTAAAAACAAGCCGATAAAGGGTGAAAACCCAAATCAACCCCCAAACGACCCCGTAGGAGGCACGAACACCTTGAACGGGACCAATGTAACTTGTAGGAACTGATCGCGTAGTCCCGGTTCTCTCGGTTTGAGAGTATGATAATAATTTACAAAAATCTCACTTAGACTTAAAAATAAGTCGTTAAAGGGTGAAAACCCAAACTAGCCCCTAACCGACCTCGTAGGAGGGACGAACACCTCGCACGTGACCAATGTAACTTGTAGGAACTGATCACGTAGTCCCGGGTGTCCCGGTTTGAGAGTATGATGATGATTTGCAAAAATCACACTTAGACTTAAAAATAAGCCGTTAAAGGGTAAAAACCCAAGCCAGACCCCAAACGAACCCGTAGGAGGTACGAACACCTCGCACATAACCAATATATCTTGTAGGAACTGACCGCGTAGTCCCGGGTCTCCCTGTTTGAGAGTATCACGATAATTTGCAAAAAATAAACATAGGCTTAAAAACGAGCCGTTAAAGGGTGAAAACCCAAACCAGCCCTCATACGACCCCGTAGGAGGCACGAACACCTCGCACGGGACCAATGTAACTTATAGGAACTGATCGCGTAGTCCCGGGTCTCCTGGTTTGAGAGTATGACGATAATTTGCAAAAATCACACTTAGAGTTAAAAGCAAGCCGATAAAGGGTGAAAACCCAAACTAGCCCCCAAAGGACCCCGTAGGAGGCTCGAACACCTCGCACGGGACCAATGTAACTTGTAGGAACTGACCGCGTAGTCCCGGGTCTCCCGATTTAAGAGTATGACAATAATTGGTAAAAATCAGACTTAGAGTTAAAAACATGTCGTTAAAGGGTGAAACCCCAAACCAGCCCCCAAACGACCCCGTAGGAGGAACGAACACCTCGCACGGGACCAATGTAACTTGTAGGAACTCACCGCGTAGTCCCGGGTCTCCCGATTTGAGAGTATGATGATAATTGCCGAAAATCACACTTAGACTTAAAAACAAGCCGTTAAAGGGCGAAAATCCAAACCAGCCCCCAAACAATCTCGTAGGAGGCACGAACACCTCACACGTGACCAATGTAACTTGTAGGAATGGACCGCATTGTTTCGGGTCTCCTGGTTTGAGAGTATGACGATAATTTGAAAAAATCACACTTAGACTTAAAAATAAGTCGTCAAAGGGTGAAAACCCAAACCATCCCCCATAAGACCCCGTTGGAGGCACGAACACCTCGCACGGGACCAATGTAACTTGTAGGAACTGACCGCGTAGTCCCGGGTCTCTCGTTTGAGAGTATGACGATAATTTCCAAAAATTACACTTAGACTTACAAACAAGTCGTTAAAGGGTGAAAACGCAAACCAACCCCCATACGACCCCGTAGGAGGCACGAATAACTCGCACGTGACCAATGTAACTTGTAGGAACTGATCGCGTAGTCCCGGGTCTCCCGATTTGAGAGTTTGACGATAATTTGCCAAAATCACGCTTAGACTTAAAAACAAGCCGTTAAAGGGTGAAAACCTAAACCAGCCCCCATACGACCCCGTAGGTGGCAAGAACACCTCGCACGGGAGCAATGTAACTTGTAGGAACTAATCGGGTAGTCTCGGGTCTCCCGGTTTGAGACGATGACAATAATTTGCAAAAATCACACTTAGACTTAAAAACAAGCCACTAAATGGTGAAAACCCAAACCAGCCCCCAAACGACCCCGTAGGAGGCTCGAATACCCCGCACGGGACCAATGTGACTTGTAGGAACTGACCGCATAGTCCCGGGTCTCCCGATTTGAGAGTATGACGATAATTTGCAAAAATCACACTTAGACTTAAAAACAAGCCGATAAAGGGTGTAAACCCAAACCAGCCCCCAAAGGACCCCGTAGGAGGCTCGAACACCTCGCACGGGACCAATGTAACTTGTAGGAATTGACCGCGTAGTCCCAGGTCTCCCTGTTTGAGAGTATGACGATAGTTTGCAAAAATCACACTTAGATTTAAAAACAAGCCGATAAAGGGTGAAAAACCAAACCAGCCCCCAAACGACCCCGTAGGAGGCACGAACACGTCGCACGGGACCAATGTAACTTATAGAAACTGACCGCGTAGTCCCGAGTCTCCCGATTTGAGAGTATGATGATAGTTTGCAAAAATCACACTTAGATTTAAAAATAAGCCGATAAAGGGTGATAAAACAAACCAGCACCCAAACGACCCCGTAGGAGGATCGAACACCTGGCACGGGACCAATGTAACTTGTAGGACTGACCGCGTACTCCCGGGTCTCCCGGTCTGAGAGTATGGTGATAATTTGCAAAAATCACACTTAGACTTACAAATAAGCCGTTAAAGGGCGAAAACCCAAACCAGCACCCAAACGACCCCGTAGGAGGAACGAACAAGTCGTACGTGAACAATGCAACTTGTAGGAACTGACAGCATTGTCCGGGATCTCCCGATTTAAGAGTGTGATGATAATTTGAAAAAATCACACTTAGACCTAAAAACCAACCGTTAGAGGGTGAAAACCCAAACCAGCCCCCATAAGACCCCGTAGGAGGCACGAACACCTCGCACGGGACCAATGTAACTTGTAGGAACTGATCGCGTAGTCTCGGGTCTCCCAGTTTGAGAGTATGACGATAATTTGCAAAAATCACACTTAGAGTTAAAAACAAGCCGTTAAAAGATGAAAACCCAAACCAGCCCCCATACGACCTCGTAGGAGGCACGAACACCTCGCACGTGATCAATGTAACTTGTAGGAACTGATCGCGTAGTCCCGGGTCTCCCGGTTTGAGAGTATGATGATAATTTGCAAAAATCACACTTAGACATAAAAATAAGCCGTTAAAAGACGAAAACCCAAGACAGACCCCAAACGACCCCGTAGGAGGTACGAACACCTCGCACATGACTAATGTATCTTGTAGGAACTGACCGCGTAGTCCCCGGTCTCCCGGTTTAAGAGCATGACGATAATTTGCAAATATTACACTTAGACTTCAAAACAACCCGTTAAAGGGTGAAAATCCAAACCAATCCCAAAACGACACCATTAGAGGCACAAACACCTCGCACGGGACCAATATAACTTGTAGGACTGACCGCATAGTCCCGGGTCTCCCGGTTTGTGAGTATGGTGATAATTTGCAAAAATCACACTTAGACTTAAAAACAAGCCGTTAAAGGGCGAAAACCCAAACCAGCCCCAAAACGACCCCGTACGAGGAACGAACACCTTGCACGTGACTAATGTAAGTTGTAGGAACTGATTTCATTGTCCGGGGTCTCCTGGTTTGAGAGTGTGATGATAATTTGAAAAAATCACACTTAGACCTAAAAACCAATCGTTAAAGGGTGAAAACCCAAACCAGCCCCCATAAGACCCCGTAGGAGGCACGAACACCTCGCACGGGACCAATGTAACTTGTAAGAATTGATCGCATAGTCCCGGGTCTCTCGGTTTGAGAGTATTATGATAATTTGCAAAAATCACACTCAGACTTAAAAACAAGCCGTTAAAGGGTGAAAACCCAAACCAGCCCCCATACGACCCCGTTGGAGGCACAAACACCTCGCACGTGACCAATGTAACTTGTAGGAACTGGCCGCGTAGTCCCGGGTTTCCCGGTTTAAGAGTATGATGATAATTTGGAAAATCACACTTAGACTTAAAAACAAGCCGTTAAAGGTTGAAAACCTAAACCAGCCCCCATACGACCCCGTAGGTGGCACGAACACCTCGCACGGAACCAATGTAACTTGTAGGAACTGACCGCGTACTCCCAGGTCTCCCGATTTGAGAGTACGATGATAATTTGCAAAAATCACACTTAGACATAAAAATATGTCGTTAAATGGTGAAAACCTAAACTAGCCCCCAAACGACCTCGTAGGAGGTACGAACACCCCGCACGGGACCGAAGCAACTTGTAGGAACTGACCGCGTAGTCCTGGGTCTCCCGATTTGAGAGTATGACGATAATTTGCAAAAATCACACTTAGACTTAAAAATAAGCCGTTAAATGGTGAAAACCCAAACCAGCCCCCAAACGAGCCCGTAGGAGGCACGAACACCCCGCACGGGACCAATGTAACTTGTAGGAACTGATCGCGTAGTCCCAGGTCTCCCGATTTGACCATATGATGATAATTTGCAAAAATCACACTTAGACTTAAAAACAAGCCGATAAAGGGTGAAAACCCTAACCAACCCCCAAACGACCCCGTCGGAGGCACGAACACCTTGCACGAGACCAATGTAACTTGTAGGAACTGATCGCGTAGTCTCGGTTCTCCCGGTTTGAGAGTATGACAATAATTTACAAAAATCTTGCTTAGACTTAAAAATAAGTCGTTAAATGGTGAAAACCCAAACTAGCCCCCAACCGACCTCGTAGGAAGCACGAACACCTCGCACGTGACCAATGTTACTTGTAGGAACTGATCGCGTAGTCCCGGGTCTCCCGGTTTGAGAGTATGATGATGATTTGAAAAAATCACACTTAGACTTAAAAATAAGCCGTTAAAGGGCCAAAACCCAATCCAGACCCCAAACGAACCCGTAGGAGGTACGAACACCTCGCACATGACCAATATATCCTGTAGCAACAGACCACATAGTACCGGGTCTCCCGATTTGAGAGTATCACGATGATTTGCAAAAATCACACTTAGGCTTAAAAACGAGCCGTTAAATGGTGAAAACCCAAACCAGCCCTCGTACGACCCCGTAGGAGGCACGAACACCTCGCACGGGACCAATGTAACTTATAGGAACTGATCGCGAAGTCTCGGGTCTCCTGGTTTGAGAGTATGACGATAATTTGCAAAAATCGCACTTAGAGTTAAAAACAAGCCGTTAAAGGGTGAAAACCCAAACCAACCCCCAAACGACCCCGTAGGAGGCACGGACACCTCGTACGGGACCAATGTAACTTATAGGAACTCACCGCGTAGTTCCGGGTCTCCCGGTTTGAGAGTAAGATGATAATTGGTAAAAATCACACTTAGACTTAAAAACAAGCCGCTAAAGGGCGAAAACCCAAACCAGCCCCCAAATGACCCCGTAGGAGGCACGAACTCCTCGTACGTGACCAATGTAACTTGTAGGAACGGACTGCATTGTCTCGGGTCTCCCGGTTTGAGAGTATGACGATAATTTGAAAAAATCACACTTAGACTTAAAAACAAGTCGTTAAGGGGTGAAAACCCAAACCAGCCCCCATAAGACCCCGTTGGAGACACGAACACCTCGCACGGGACCAATTTAACATGTAGGAACTGACCGCGTAATCCCGGGTCTCTCGGTTTGAGAGTATGATGATAATTTGCAAAAATCACACTTAGACTTAAAAACAAGCCATTAAAGGGTGAAAACCCAAGCCAACCCCCATACGACCCCGTAGGAGGCACGAACACCTCGCACGTGACCAATGTAACTTGTAGGAACTGACCGCGTAGTCCCGGGTCTCCCGATTTGAGAGTATGACGATAATTTGCCAAAATCACACTTAGACTTGAAAATAAGCCGTTAAAGGATAAAAACCCAAACCAGCCCCCATACGACCCCGTAGGTGGCATGAACACCTCGCACATGAGCAATGTAACTTGTAGGAACTGACCGCGTAGTCCCGGGTCTCCCGGTTTGAGACGATGATGATAATTTGCAAAAATCACACTTATACTTAAAAACAAGCCCTTAAATGGTGAAAACCCAAACCCGCCCCCAAACGACCCCGTAGGAAGCACGAACACCCCGCACGGGACCAATGTAACTTGTAGGAACTAACCGTGTAGTCCCAGGTCTCCTGGTTTGTGAGTATGATGATAATTTGAAAAAATCACACTTAGACTTAAAAACAAGACGATAAAGGGTGTAAACCCAAACCAGCCCCCAAACGACCCCATAGGAGGCTCGAACACCTCGCACGGGACCAATGTAAGTTATAGGAACAGACCGCGTAGTCCCGGGTCTCCCGGTTTAAGAGTATGACAATAATTTGCAAAAATCAAACTTAGACTTAAAAACAAAGCCGTCAAAAGGTGAAAACCCAAACCAGCCCCCATTCGACCCCGTAGGAGGCACGAACACTTTGCACGGGACCAATGTAACTTGTAGGAACTGACCGCGTAGTCCCGGGTCTCCCGGTTTGAGCGTATGACGATAATTAACAAAAATCACACTTAGATTTAAAAACAAGTCGTTAAAGGGTGATAACACAAACTAGCCCCCAAACGACCCCGTAGGAGTCACGAACACCTGGCACGGGACCAATGTAACTTGTAGGAACTGACCGCGTAGTCCCGGGTCTCCCGGTTTGAGAGTATGATGATAATTAGTAAAAATCACAGTTCGACTTAAAAATAAGCCGTTAAAGGGTGAAAACCCAAACCAGGCCCCAAACGACCCCGTAGGAGGCACAAACACCTCGCACGTGACCAATGTAACTTGTAGGAACTGACTGCATTGTCCTGGGGCTCTCGATTTGAGAGTATGACGATAATTTGAAAAAATCACACTGGGCTTAAAAAGAAGCCGTTAAAGGGTGAAAACCTAAACTAGCCCCCATACGACACCGTAGATGGCACGAATACCCCGCACGGGACTAATGTGACTTGTAGGAACTGACCACGTAGTCCCGGGTCTCCCGATTTAAGAGTATGACAATAATTTGCAAAAATCACACTTACAGTTAAAAACATACCGTTAAAAGGTGAAAACCCAAACCAGCCCCCAAACGACCCAGTAGGAGTCACGAATACCTCGCACGGGACTAATTTAACTTGTAGGAACTCACCGCGTAGTCCCGGGTCTCCCGGTTTGAGAGTATGGTGATAATTTGTAAAAATTACACTTAGACTTAAAAATAAGACATTAAAGGGTGAAAACCCAAACCAGCCCCCAAACGACCCCGTAAGAGGTACAAACACCTCGCACATGACCAATGTATCTTGTAGGAACTGTCCGCAAAGTCCCAGGTCTCCCGGTTTAAGATTATGATGATAATTTGCAAAAATTACACTTATAGACTTCAAAACAAGCCGTTAAAGGGTGAAAACCCAAACCAGCCCTCATACGACCCCCTAGGAGGCACGAACACCTCGCACGGGACCAATGTAACTTGTAGGAACTGACCACGTAGTCCCAAGTCGCCTGGTTTGAGATTATGACGATAATTTGAAAAAATCACACTTAGACTAAAAAACAAGCCGATAAAGGGTGAAAACCCAAACCAGCCCCCAAACGACCGAGTAAGTGGCTCAAACACCTCGCACGGGACCAATGTAACTTGTAGGAACTGATCGCGTAGTCCCGGGTCTCCCGGTTTAAGAGTATGACAATAATTTGTAAAAATCAAACATAGAGTTAAAAACATGCCTTTAAAAGGTAAAAACCCAAACCAGCCCCCAAACGACCTCGAAGGAGGCACGAACACCTCGCACGGGACCAATGTAACTTGTAGGAACTGACCGCGTAGTCCCGGGTCTCCCGGTTTGAGAGTATGATGATAATTTCCAAAAATCACACTTAGACTCAAAAATAAGCCGTTAAAGGGCGAAAACCCAAACCAGCACCCAAACGACCCCGTAGGAGGCACGAACACCTCGCACGTGACCAATGTAACTTGTAGGAACTGACCGTATTGTCCCGGGTCTCCCGATTTGAGAGTATGATGATAATTTGAAGAAATCACACTAGACATAAAAAGAAGCTGTTAAAGGGTGAAAACCCAAACTAGCCCCCATACGACACCGTAGATGGCACGAACACCTCGCACGGGACCAATGTAATTTTTAGGAAGTGACCGCGTAGTCCCGGGTCTCCCGATTTAAGAGTATGACAATAATTTGCAAAAATCACACTTACAGTTAAAAACATGCCCTTAAATGGTGAAAACCCAAACCAGCCCCCAAACGACCCCGTGGGAGGCACGAACACCTCGCACGGGACTAATGTAACTTGTAGCAACTCATCGTGTAGTCCCGGGTCTCCCGATTTGAGAGTATGGCGATAATTTGTAAAAATCAAACTTAGACTTAAAAATAAGACATTAAAGGGTGAAAACCCAAACCAGCCCCCAAACGACCCCGTAGGAGGCACGAACACCTCGCACGTGACCAATGTAACTTGTAGGAAATGACCGCATAGTCTCGGGTCTCCCGATTTCAGAGTATGATGATAATTTGTAAAAATCACACTTAGACTTAAAAACAAGCCATTAAAGGGTGAAAATCCAAACCAGCCCTCATACGACCCCGTAGAAGGCACGAACACCTCGCACGGGACCAATATAACTTGTAGTAACTGACCGCGGAGTCCCGGGTCTCCCGATTCGAGAGTATGGCGATATTTTGCAAAAATCACACTTGGACTTAAAGACAAGCCGTTAAAGGGTGAAAACCTAAACCAGCCCCCATACGTTCCCGTTGGTGGTACGAACACCTCGCACGGGACCAACGTAACTTGTAGGAACTGATCGCGTAGTCCCGAGTCTCCCGATTTGTGAGTATGACAATAATTTGCAAAAATCACACTTAGACTTAAAACCAAGCCTTTAAAGGGTGAAAACCCAAATCAGCCCCCATACGACCCCATAGAAGGCACAAACACCTCGCACGGGACCAATCTAACCTATAGGAACTGATCGCGTAGTCCCAGGTCTCCCCGTTTGAGAGTATGATGATAATTTGCAAAAATCACACTTATACTTAAAAATAAGCCGTTAAAGGGTGAAAACCCAAACCACCCCCCAAACGACCCCGTAGGAGGAACGAACACCTCGCACGGGGCCAATGTAACTTGTAGTTTCTGACCGCGTAGTCCCGAGTCTCCCGGTTTGAGAGTATGACGATAATTTACAAAAATTACACTTAGACTTAAAAATAACTCGTTAAAGGGTGAAAACCCAAACCAACCCCCAAATAACCCCGTAGGAGGCACGAACCCCTCGTACGTGACCAATGTAACTTATAGGAATTGAACGCGTAGTCCCGGGTCTCCCATTTTCAGAGCATGATGAAAATTAGCAAAAATCACACTTAGAGTTAAAAATAAGTCGTTAATGGGCGAAAACCCAAACCAACCCCCATACGACCCCATAGGAGGCACGAACACCTCGCACGGGACCAATGTAACTTGTAGGAACTAACCACGTAGTCCCGGGTCTCCCGGTTTGAGAGTGTGACGATAATTTACAAAAATCACACTTAGAGTTAAAACAAGCCGTTAAAGGGTGAAAACCGAAACCAGCCCCGAAACGACCCCGTAGGAGGCACGAACACCTCGTACGGGACAAATGTAACTATTAGAACTGACCGCGTAGTCCCGGGTCTCCCGGTTTGAGATTATGACGATAATTTCCACTCATTTATGTAATTTTTTGTTTGAGTAAAATTGTTTTTCTAAATTATTGGGTTACTAATATCGTATCTTTTTTGTATCCTATTTTTTTTGCAGGATAACAGTTTATCGTTGGCATTTATTCACGTGGAACACACAGAGAACTTAATGGTTTATAACAAGGGGTTTATTCATGATTCTATTTTTTTGTGTCATGGCCAGGCGGTCTTTTGTTGTGTTATTGTTGATTTTTATGGTTGTGCGGGCTTTTGTACGTTAATTGTTATATTTTGTGGTCGTGCGGGCTTTATGTTAGGCAGATTTTGTATTAACAGGTTTTGGAATGTCCCGAAAATAGAGGAAACTCTGCCCAATTTTTTTTGGGCCTGTGAACTGTTAAAGACTTGTAATATTTTTAAGTTTGTATGTACATTAGTTTATTAACAACGCGCAATATTATTAATTTGTGAATTTTGTGCTTTCAAATAATTAAATTTTTTTTATGAAAAATTTGGCACAATTCAAAACCGTGGCAAAAGTGTATCATATTTTGGCACGATTTTGAACTGTGCCAAATTTTTTTAAACTGTTCTGAATCTGGCACAGTTAAAAACTGTGCCAAAAGTGTGCCAGAAATATCAAATTATGGCACGGTTTAAAAGTGTGCCAAAAGTGTTCCTATTTGGATGAATCTGGCACAGTTAAAAACTGTGCCAAAAGTGTGCCAGAAATATCAAATTCTGCCACGGTTTAAAAGTGTGCCAGAAGTGTTCCTGTTTGGCCAAATCTGGCACACTTTTGAGCCGTGCCAGAAAAAAATTGCCATTTTGGAACACCTGATTCTGGCACAGTTCAAAACCGTGCCAGATTTGATCCGGCACGATTTTAAACCGTGCCAGATTCTTATTTTTTGTGCAGTGAAAGGGTATACCTATACCCCGGGACCAGTTTTAGATGTCTAAAACATTTAAATGCTCCCTTCTTTGGCTATGACTCCTTACGATATATCTTGGGGGTATATGTGAGGGGGTCCTTTTGATATACCCGAACCTACGTAAATCGGGCCTATCAATATACATCACGAGGGCAATACATGCGAGAGTTGACTCTATATACTCAAGGTACATGAGGGATGTTCACCGAGAACATACCACTCTATATACGCCGAGGGTACAAGGCCAAGAAGAATGTAAATAATCACTAAGGACCCGCGTTGGCTAGACCCAGTCCCTATAGCTAGGTTTCCTAGGGTAATGGGGGTATATAGTAATATGCAAATGTTATGCGGTGAAGTAGTGTGCGTATTTCGAAAAGTCTTTTATTTTATTTTTGGCAATAGATATTTCCCCTTTAATAATATTATGTGTCTTGGCATGCATGTCACAAACAAAGTTCAAGGGATACCTATGGTGTAACCTTATCTCTATTGGAGCATGAAATATGTGACACCCCGCTAAAAATAATAACGGGTGGCCAGCCCTATACTAAAATAATCAGGAATCACAAGTAGATCATTCTCAGCATCTACTGACGATTCTAAAATAAACAACCCATTACTACAAAAATAGGGTGTCAAGAAAATTGTAAAACATTTATTTAACTCTTACTAAGACAAACCATGCAACAACTAACCACAACATAACATCTAAATGTGATAAGAGACGCACACATGCTCAAATGATATAAAAGAGACGAATACAAGAGTACAGTAAAATCTACAAAATGAATTACCCGAATATGCTGTCGGGTCACAGACAATACAAGTATCTGAGAAGGAAAATAGAAAAGTGCTACACTAAAACACTTGGGTATAAACCCGATATACAAACTGAATCCTAATCTAGATATAAAAAATATAAGAATCGACTATATCAAAATACCACAACAATCCGCTACTGCCACAGCTCCACGAATACACTGGATGGATATCATCAATGGTGTCCTTGCGGAGGAACACCTTGAATAATACAATATATATACACACAGCAAGAGAAGATATAAACGGGTCAGAGCCCGAGGTGTGAAAACATTTTATAGCAAGTGCATTAAAATGCATAATAATTAGAAATGCATTATGACATGATTAAAGTGGAGTCGCACTCTCCATAATATTCAACTCACCTCTCAACTAAAGCGCGCAACTAAACGTATACACATGATCTCCAAATAATTGCCCAAGTCTATCTGAGGAAAAGTAATATAACTTACTCCCAATTCTTATACTCAATTAAAATCCATTTAAGTTATCTCTCACTTCAAATATTATCACTCTTATATTATTCGCCCACTTTCTAAACATATAAAATATACATAAACATTATCTTTTACTAGAAGTTCTCAAATTATAGTCAAGGACATATATATATATATATATATATATATATATATATATATATATATATATATGAGTTATTAGCATCTAAGTGCTAAGGACTAAACTTCTCCCAATTCTCAATATTGCACTACGTTTCGTGCGTGGGACGTCTCGCAAGCGAAATCAAACAAGGAACCCCCCTGATACACTACTCCTTGGCAGTATTGATTATCAAGATTCATTATGCCCTCAATGCATGACGCGTATAACCCAAATTCTCTTATACAATAAATGATTAATTAATTAGTCTCAATTCTCAACAGTGCACGGCGTTTCGTGCCTGGAACGTCTCGCAAGCGAAATCCAAACAAGGAACCCCCCCAATACACTACTCCTTGGCACTGTCGATCGTCGAGATATACTAATATATAAATATGAGCACTAAGGACTAACTTCTCCTCACTCCCAACATTGCACGGCGTTTCGTGCGTGGGACGTCTCGTAAGCAAAATCCAAACAAGGAACCCCCCCAATACACTACTCCTTGGCAATGTTGGTCGTTGAGGTCCATTATGCCCTCGATACCCAAAGTACTATCTACTCTACAATTCCACTTTAATATATTCATTACAATTTGTCCGGTTAAAATCTCCCGGGATGAGATTCAATCAATTCTTTTTATATCGCTTTACTCTAGAGATAAATGATATGACATAATCATATACAATTAATATACTGTTCACACAAGTATAGTAATAACCATCCCAGGGAGCTATAACTCAGGGATGCAGGTTCTCAATGTTATCAACTACCAGGGCATCACTCACATATCATCCTGGGTACCAACGGTCCGAATCTCACACCGCCTTGGCAAAAACCATATCACAACGTACGGGAAGTGGTCATAGTTCCTCCTCGAAAATGAGATGAAACATACCCACCACGTCTCACCCTTAATGAAAACAATCACACAATAATAATGGACGCTATGACCTGGGGACTATACGCGCCCTGCTCCTCAAGCCAGGGGCCTCACCCACATCGCGCAACTTCCCATGATAGCAAGGAGGGGGTATGCTTCACTTATATATATATATATATATATATATATATATATATATATATATATATATATATATATCATACACACAAGATATACAAACATCATCACATCATATAAATGTATACCATCACACAAGGTATATATATCACACTATTTGCATACTCATAGTATGCTCTTAGGCGTAAGTGAAATAATCTTATTATTTAGTATATTTTACTCTAGATATACTATTCATCACTAACTCACATAACTTTCCCACTTTATATACACTATACGATTTCTCACTTGAAATTAACACCTCGCTTCTATTTATTGAATCGTCTCTCAATTCTATTTACGTTGAGGATATTCTCTATATCCGTAAGCACATCTATCAACATTTATTTTTCTTAATCCATAATAGGGTTCAATCAATCATACGAACCTTTAAAGTTATCCCATTTGGGATTTGATTTCTAAAATTCATTATCACTAAGCGCATCCTAACTCTCTCTTATAAATCCATAATTATCTCCACACATAATTCTCAATGGTAGTGGGCTTCCCCACTTTGTTGATACGATATTCTATAATCGGTATTCTCTCGAATTAAGTCAATATGACTCCAATAATTTATCATAAGTGAAACTCCCTAAAAGTCTCCAAACATACTTCTCATAACTTATGTGAAGGTTCCCAATCGATAAACCTAAACGAAATGGAGCGAACCTCACTCTAGAAAAATCTCACAAAACAGCCCCATCTCCGAATCGATTCGGTCCCAATCAGAGAATCGATTCGGCCCTGAAGACCTGTAGGTTTTGTAACAAGCCGAAATTGATTCGGAAGGGGCAAATTGATTCGGTATGTTCAGCAAGCTACGAAATGGGTTGATGTCTCCAAAACCCATAATTCCCAAAAATCATTTTTATCATATTTTAACCATTTCTCTTCAACCCAAACATATATATAACATCAAAACTCATCAAATAACACACCTCAACTAATTTATAACCTCGAATCCATTTCATACACAACAAATCTAAGATTTCACCCAAAATCTAGTTTTTAACATTTTAAACCCAAAATCCATAATTTTATCCACAAATCATGAAATAGATGATACACAACAATTATTTAGCAAGTTTAATCACTTGACTCAATTTCGTAGAGTCTGAATCTTCCTCGAGATCACGTAATGGATGGAAATCCCACTTTCTCCTCTTTCTCTTCTTCTTTTCTTCTTCCCTTTCTTTCTCTCTTTCTTTCTCTTTTTCTCTAAGGAGATTTCTATCTCCCGTCGGCTTTTTAAGCCTTCTCTAAAATACACAACTTTAAATGATTATACACGCTTTAAATGACTCGATCACTTTAATTCGACCCAAACGAACTTAAAATACTTCGGATCCCAAATAAGACCCAAGTACAGTCATTTCGACTATCTCGACCCTTCCGGAAACAACCGCACCCTCAGAATCGTCATTCGAATCAATTTCTAACATCTTCAAATCTTGACCTCAAATGCTAATTTAATTATTCTCCCATTAAAATAATATTTATTTCTCCCAAAAATAAATAAATTATTGTCCCAAAAATCTCGAGGTATTACACAATAATAGTGTTTTATATAGCTAGTGAGATATCGAAAAAGAATAAGAATGGATAGTAATGAAAAGAATATATCGGAATGTAAATAAAAAACATGCTAAAATAAATATACATTTACATTGAATTGAGTTTAGTTCTCTTAAAAAAATCCCCAGCGAAGTTGCCACTGTGAGAGCCCCTTGCTTATTCTTATCCTAGTTCGCTTCAGTCAGGTAAGATCTCTTTTGGCAAAATGGGATATATGAAAATGGAGTCTCCAATCTACTTTATGCAAATAGACAAAATAAGGGGGTAAGCCTTCATAGAGACCTAGTGATGAAAAAGAGTTAGAGGTTCGGGGACTGGGATATGGATTGGGAAGGAGTCAGGCACGTACTCCTCCCTTTCGATCTCAAATGTAAATAAAAAAAATTATTTTTGCATATTATGGTATGAAAAGAAATAATAAAAAGAAAGTAGTTAATGTGTAACTATATTGTGCAGTGTGATGTTGATGTGCGTGTAAATGTTATAATCAATATATGTACAAAGTTGGACTTGTTCACTCGGACGACAGTCTGAGTGAGCCTAAATACTCGCACGGAGCTCACATAGTTCGTGAAGAAATAAGAAAGATTTTATCTTTTATAAAGGCTTGTTGCGAGACATCTAGACTTTTTTTTATCTTTCAAGGTATTCGTAAAGTGAAACAAAACCATATTTGAAAATGTGAATGATTTGTATTCAAGAAAGAGCTTGAACAAGGTTGATTTATCCATAAAATCACTCGATAATGAGAGAATTACTAAACCTCCAATAGTAAGAACAAAATATTATATAAAATTCCCGGATCTAGATTTCCTCTAACCTATGTGAGAATACTTCATGGTTTTCAAGTTTTTTTTTTTAGTTTTTGGACATTTTATAGAATAAAGGTGAAAATGGATGGATATGTACATGATCTGACTTGAGTTTTAGAGATCACGTCCAGAATAATAAAGAAACGCTGAAAAAAGTAACATAGGGTGGTGTTTCGGAACAACATCACCCTTTCTATATCAAGGTTTTAAAAAAAAGTGAGAGACAATGTACTTACAAGGTTACATGTGCTCCTTTTCATTTCGACAGCATTTCGGCTAGGAATCAACCTTTTTGGAATGGATCTAAAGTTACTTGATAAATTACCTTTAAAGGGGGGAAGTAAGAAATATGAAAAAAGAGTTTTTTTGGAGTATTTTCGGTTCATATGTGAGGGTGTAAGTTAGAGTCTTTGAGTTTAGACTTTAAACCTAAACTTGGGAGGGTTTCGAAGACAAATAGAAAGAGTTTTGGGTACATTTAGAGAAGAAACAACATGTGGGAAGAATGTTTAGCATTGAAAAACCGAAGTTCATGCCTTGAGATGGTAGGTGAGCCCCCCTTTTATAGGCAAATTACATGGGACAAGGGACCGATCAGTCAGGGGTATTGTACACCCTGGACCAATCGGTCAAGCGCGTTTCCATTTGGGACTTTTGGCCTATTTTGGGCTAGATTAACTCATTTGGGTAGTTTATTTATGGGCCTCTTAGGTATTTAGTGTTGTTGGGGGAGGTATCCTTAAGTTTGAATCTCGTTTGGGCCTTTGGGAGATTGTGATAGGTATTTTTACTTTTATGGAGCAAGGTGTTTATACGTACATAACAAGATGCAACATGGACGTATCTAACTATGCATGTAAGAATATAACCCAAACACCAACCCCTATACATGTCATCCATAAAATAAAATACACATGATCTCATAATATATCACATAACATGACATAGGGTGCATTAAATTAAGGGTCCATCACTGGACTAAAATATTTATTTTTAATAATCTTAATAGAATCACGAAGGCAAACATCCTTCAGGTACTATCGCTTGTGCTTCTATCGGTACACCCGTAAGAGTCCCTAACCTAATGGATCAAAAACATGTACACACATAATAATCGGGGATCACTACATAATCACACCATCGAGTAGGCCCTTACCAAAACTCGCCAGATAGATCGGGTCACCTGCCACTCTTGTTGTGAAACGTATACCGATTGAACATATGATCAAAACATAGCGACTTCCACAAAGTCTTACATAAACAACAAGGAGTGCGGTACACGGTCCCAACATATAAAATAACCCCGAACAATAGATTCCCCACGAGAAAAAGGTATGTTCACATAAGCATGTAATATATATATATATATATATCATAACTCTTGAGCATATCCAAACCATTCCAATCCCCTATGCGGGATTGTACTGTTTATTTAAAGTCTTAATCCATCCCCAACTTTAGTTAACGTTATAATTAAATCTAATGGTTTATTAGTCAATAAACCTAATATTCTGAATATGTTAATTATCTCTTAAGTATACAAAAATAACTATATTATATTGTAATAAGAATCATCCAAAAATCGTCCCCATTATCCAAACTCATTCAGTTACAAGGGAAAAATTGATTCGCCCGCGGGCCAAATTAATTCGGTTCGGGGCAGAAGGACAGTTCATCCTAAAAATATAAGTTTGACATCTCGAGCTTCATAGATGACTAAATAAAGCTTCAAAACCCCCTAAACCTCATCATAAAACCCCTAAACTTACATAGTCGCGACCCTAATTTGTATCTAAAGGGTTTAAATCCTAAACATGCTTCTAATTCCATAATATTAAATATAATGAAACCATAAACAAATTACATATTTTATGATCATAAAACAAGATATTTCTTACCCTTAGATATCAACGATTGATCCTCACGTGTTGATCCTTGTTGTTTTTCTCCCAAATTCTCCTTAAGTTATCCTAAAGGTTTAAGGCTACTAGGGTTTATTTATTGTGTGTAAAGTATTTGATTACTGAGGGTTGGGGATCAAAATAGTGTTTCCCTTGTGCAACTGATGCTGAAAGAGCCGGCACTCTCGGTGCTGGAGCTACGGGTGCTGCGGGAGTGGCCTACCCTATGGGTTCACTCGCCTGAAAAACTCTCCTCTTGGATGACATCGGATACTTAAGATAGAAACCCTATATTTAATTAAGCATAACTAAGATTACGATGTTAAGTGCATATCAAAGGACGTTACATAAAATTTTAAGAGAACCTACAACCATCGAGGCCTAAACCTGGCTCTAATACTAACTGTGATACCCAGTGTAATTAAACACTCAGTTTGATTAAGTTTAATTATAAAATCATATAGGATATTAAAATAATTGAATAGTATTCTGATCATGGAGAGAAAAAACAAAATAATAAATAAGTGATTTGGAAGCCTTATAAAAATCCTCAATACAAACTCATAATATAATGTCCATAGTCCATAAAAGAGATATAATAATGTCCCAACAACACCTCAATATAATACCAAAAGTGTCTCTGAATAATATGATCCAACTAAGTCTCAACGTAAGAATAAGAATGTCTCAAATAAACATGACTGAAAAGTAAAATGATAACTAAATAAAGCAGAGACCCGTAATGTCTCTTAAACTGATATCATGGGTGAGAGGGATAAATAGCAAAAGAAAGTGATGTGTGGAACAAGGAAGCTAAGAGGGAGGTCCAACCCTAGAACATGAGGTCCACGTATAAGAGATAGGTCAAAACCCTAGAAAGTAACTTAGATGCGCACTTCAAAGCAGTTATATGAGTAAATATTAAAGTAATAATTTATATATAATTCAAAAGAACAACCCAGACCATAAGACACAACCTCGAAAAAGAAATAAATTTATCTCAATTCATATAATTTATGTAATTATTCTCAATATTAAACAACGTGTAATTAATATTGGCCCCTTCCTTAAGGCCATCTTAAGAACATGTGATACGCCAAAATAAATTGTGATACTGTAGACACCTGCCTTATAGTGCTGGACTCCTTAACACATATAATTCATAAGCATCACATTACACATCCTTACACTACCTCGTATTCGCATGGATATAAGATCACATTACACATCCTGACATCACCTGGTATTTTCATAGCCGGATATTCCAACAAATATGATACACAAACAACCCATTACACATCTCGTAGCCACCTTTTATTCGCATGGCCAAAATTTCATTTTTCTTTATGATAAATAAGATCCATCTACAACCTTACTCTTCTATTGCACCATTATACAACTATTCCCTCTCGGCACACATCTATGAAAACTCGTTTATGAAACCATGCAATAATAATGTTCCAAGTTTTAACCTTTTCATTCGTGGTTAATTCATTATTGCCTTATTATCCTACCCTCGGGTTACTACCAATTAGAGCCTTTAAGTACGTTCTACACCATTATATAAGGAGGTAAGATAATAATGATCATAAAAGTGTTCCATTGTAAGGTAAGGCTTTAAAATAAAGGTACATAATTAAACTTACAAATGTGTTACATCATTAGGGACTCATATATAGGTATCAAATGTCCCAAGTCATTAATAATGCTTTCACATTAGTTTTTACACATGAGTAAGGTTCACATAACAAAGCTCATCGATTTGGTTCATAGATGCCAGCATTACCACCTACCCAGCAGTCCCAGTTCAGCAGGGATAACTTCAGTACGACCAAGTTTACCATCTCCAGCAGGCCGTAGTCCCACAGGATCCACCCGCGATTGAGGGTATGTTTTCTATTCAGGGGACTATGGGGCATATTTTATTTGACACGAGAGCCACACACCATTTTATTGCCATGAGATTTGCATGCGCTATGGGGTTATTAGATACCGCAGAGAGCACTGTTACTTGTGTAGATTCACCGTTGAGTAGGGGTTCTGTGATTTCTCTTATATGTAGAGGCGTGGGCGTAGAGATTAGGAGGTCTACTTTACCTGCCGACATGTTAGTATTAGATATGTCCGAGTACGATGCGATTATTGGTATGGATTGACTGGTTACGTATCGAGCCATGATTGATTGTTTCAGTACGAGTATTATTTTTGCCATACCCGGTCAGGAGATGTTCATAGTGGTGATTCCTCGTCCTGAGGGAGGATCGTCTACTCACTTGTACTATATAGAGGAGGAGACCTCTAGGGAGGTGGTGATACCACGTGATTCGATTCCAATTGTTAGGGAGTTTGCTGATGTATTTTAGGATATTTCGGGATTACCTCCTAGTAGAGAGATAGACTTCGTTATAGACTTGACGCTGGGCACTTGGCCGATAGCCCGCGCACCTTACCTAATGGCACCAGTGGAGATGAGGGAGCTACGGGACCAGATAGAGCAGCTATTGGGTCAGGGGTTTATCCGTATGAGTACTTCGTCATGGGGTTCCCCTATGTTATTCGTTAAAAAGAGGGTTGGATCTTTAAGATTGTGTGTCGATTACCGAGAGTTGAATAAAGTCACGATTCGGAATAAGTATCCATTACCCCGAATCGATGACTTATTTGACCAGTTGAGAGGAGCTGCCTTCTTCCCAAAGATTGACCTGAGGTCAGGACACCATCAATTACATATCAGGGAGCAGGATGTCTCGAAGACTGCCTTCTTGACGAGATATGGTTCCTACGAGTTCAGGGTTATTCCTTTTGGCCTAACCAATGCCCCAGCCGTGTTTATGGACTTGATGAATAGGGTGTTCAGAGAGTTCCTAGACCAGTTCATCATTGTTTTCATCGATAACATTCTGGTTTACTCCCAGATAGAGGAGGAGCATGTTGAGCACTTGAGGTAGGTTTTGCAAACACTGCGCCAGAATGAGTTGTATGCAAAATATGAGAAGTGTGGGTTTTTGTTGAAGGAGGTTCAGTTTTTGGGGCATATCATTTCAGACAGGGGGATATCTGTTGATTCGAGGAAGGCATCAGCGGTGAGGGAGTGGGGACAGCCCACGACACTGACAGAGACACATAGTTTCTTGGGCCTAATAGGATACTACAGGAGGTTTATTCGAGGGTTCTCGAAGATAGTGGGTCCTTTGACACATCTGACTCGTAAGGATGTGCTATTTATCTGGAGCGATGCCTGCAAGTTGGCTTTCGATGAGTTAAAGGACAAGTTGACCTCAGCACCAGTGTTAGCATTGCCCAGGCTGGGAGTGGAGTATCTAGTCTACACTTATGCATCCTTACTAGGACTTGGGGGTGTACTGTAGCAGGAGAGTCAGTCTATAGCTTATGCTTACCGTAAGCTTAAACCTCACGAGAAGAATTACCCCACCCATGACTTGGAGTTAGCGGTGGTCGTATTGGCTCTTCGAATTTGGAGACATTATCTCCCGGGAGAGAAATTTTGTTTATTCACAGACCACGAGTCCCTACAGTAACTCTTCACGCAGAAGGAGATGAATATGCATCAACGTTGATAGTTTGAGTTTGTGAAGGATTATCAGTTCGATATCCAATACCACCCACGAAAGGCTAACATGGTAGCAGACGCGTTGAGCCACAGGCCAGTAGGTGAGGTGGCCGAGGTGTGGAAAGCGAAGTGGAAGGAGTTGGGACACCAGGACGCAGTGGCCCGATCATTCATGTTTGTGATGACAATTACGCCTCAGATCATTATGAGAGTTATAAAGGCTCAGGCAGCAGACCCATTCTGTCAAGGGCAGATAGTACGATTACTAACATAGGGGGCCGAGTCTTACACCGTTAGTTCAGACGGGGGCTTATGCTTCAATGGGAGATTAGTTATTCCTTAGGAGGAAGACTTGTGACACAAGGTAATGACAGAGTCATACGGTTCGTGATTCGCGGTGCATCCTGGTGGGGATAGGGTGTACCAGGATATGAGGCAACAGTACTGGTGGAGCGGGATGAAGAGGGATATTACCGAGTTCATTTCGAAATGTGCCACTTGTTTGCTAGTAAAGGTGGACCATCAGAGATCGGTAGGACTTCTACAGCCATTAGAGGTTTCAATATGGAAATGGGAGAGCATTTCCATAGACTTCATCACGGGGTTACCTATATCGCAGAGAGCCCACGATTCCATATGGGTAATCGTGGATTGGTTGACCAAGGTTTTCCCACTTTCTATTAGCCCGGATAGACTACACTACGGGGCAGTACGCCCAGATCCTCATAGCTAAGATAATGAGACTCCATAGGGTGCCTATCAACATCATGTCTGACAGGGACAAAATATTTGTGTCGCAGTTTTGGGAGAGTATCCAGGAAGTTATGGAAACGGAGTTGCGATTGAGTACAGCCTATCACCCGCAGATAGATGGGCAGATCGAGAGGAAGAATCAGATGTTAGAGGAAATGTCACGTATGTACATCCTCGATTTTGAAGGTGGTTGGGAGCAGTATCTTCTACAGGTGTAATTTGCCTATAATAACTCCTACCACTTCACTATTGGTATGGCTCCATTTGAGACGTTGTACGGTAGGCCTTGTCGTTCCCCAGCATGTTGGCTAGAGGTGGAGGACAATAAACTACTTTGGTCGGAGGTGATTCAGGATACCTCAATGAGGATAGAGATGATACAGAGCCGTATTCGGGTTGCTCAGGATCGATAGAAGAGTTACGCCGATGCCAAGAGGTCCTTTCGAGAGTTCAATATGGGGGACCACGTGCTGCTCAGAGTGTCTCCTATGAAGGGGATTATGCGTTTCGAGAAGAAGGGGAAGTTGACGCCTAGATATATGGGACCATTCCCTATAATCAAGCGAATTGGGTCAGTTGCGCATAGACTTGGGTTACCGGAACACTTGCATAGGGTTTATGACGTGTTCCATATTTCCTCACTAAGGAGATATCTTCAGGATGATTTGGCCCATACTCATATTGCTTTAGAGGATATTGATCTACAACCAGATAGTTCTTATGAGGAGGGGTCGGTTGCTATTCTAGACCATAGAGAGAGGAAATTGAGGTCGAACATAGTACCATTAGTACGTATTCAGTGGTGGCATCATAATGTCGAGGAGTCTACCTGGGAGCGCGAGGATGAGATGTGCGAGCGTTATCCAGAGTTATTTTTGCCAGGTATATTTTATTTCCGAATTTCGGGACAAAATTTTGTTATTAGGGGGGAAGTATGTAATACCCCGTAATTTTTTATTGATTTTATTTAATGGGATTAATTAAATTAAATGGGTTAATTATTTAAAAATTAATCTAAATTTAAATACTAACGAGACGAGAGTTGGTATTTGATTATGATAATAATGTTGAATATTACTGGGTGGATATAGTAATATATGATTATGGAATTTATTAAAATTATCGCGAGTCATAAATACGACAATTCGAAAATTAAGTTGGCACGCGCGTGTCAGTCGCGTCGGGAATCAATTTAATTAGATTTAAAAGTAAATTATTTTTGTATCAACTGTATAGTCATTTTGAGTGTGCCAACGTGTTCAGAAGGGTTGAAATAGTCAGAGAACACTAGACGGGGGTTTAGTTTGGGTCCCGGGGTATTTTTAGGCCAAACCGGCAACCCGGGAGGGTATTTTAGTCATTTTAATTTTTAACGGATTTTGACCCACGAAACTTAGGCTATTTATCAGCCAATTTTAGGGCCATTATCTGCCAAAATCAAGTAGTGGGCAACGTGACAGAGAGGAGAAGTTCCAAAGAAGGTTGCAAGGCCATAATCACCACACACCACTATTGCCGAATTTGTGACCGGTGAGAGGAAGAGAACCAACCCTTAACGTCATCAACGGATTAGAACATCAAATTCCCAGGCAAGTGATTTGATTCATTAAGTTTCATCGAATAATTTATCCATGGTAGTTTAGGATTTGATGATATCCGTGATAATATTTAAAACTAATGAAACTTGGAGATGAAACCTTAATTCTGGGTAGGAATTGTATGTAGTTTAATTCTGGAAGTATTCTAATAACGAAATCAAAAATCATGCTTAGTTAAAAATGGATCTATGAAGAGGTATATGATGATTCTTGAAGAAAATAGAATAAATAGGGTTTTCATGATAATAGGATGATTTGATTTAAGAAAAGGCTAATTGATGATGATTTAGGAATTCTGGAACGTTAAGATTCATGTATTTAGGTTGTATAATGAACCAATAGGTTTACTTTAGGATTTAACATCTTGTAATGAGAAATTAGGACAAAACTAGGGCTGAAAATGCAGAAACTCGTAACCTGCACCTGCTTGATCGATCGATCGACATTCATAGGTCGATCGATCGACTGGCTCGATCGATCGATCTCCCCAGAAACTGTGACTTTTTCCCCTTTTTGAATTGAAGTGATTTCAGTCATCGAACGTTGTAGGTGGGGATTATATGAATATATTAGGACTTTAGGGAGACAAGTAGGGATATAGTTGAAGCCCGGAACATGTTAGAAATTGGATGGAATGTAGTGTTGAATTTACGAGTGTTCGATGAGTAATTTCCTATTTTATGATGCGAGAACATGATTTAAATTCTTAGGAGTGATAAGTTAGGATTTGGGACATAAATAAGGACCTCGGAATACTGAATTGATATGTGGGATACGTAGGAGACTTAATAACCTCTTCCGATAGGTTTTAAGTACTCGAAACTATACGACGTGAGACTTATCGGCAGAATATATTATGTATAATCTGGAATAATAATAGTGTACGAATTAGACTAATGGTATAGGGCTGAGAATATACCTTTAATAATATAACAGTTATCTAAGTTGTGTGAATGCTTAGTATATGGATTAGTATGTGTATGACATAGACCATCTAATCATTGTGTGACTACGGGGTGGGGGGGATTTAGATTGGTACCTTAAGGACATAGGGCTGTGAATAGCTTATTTGTGAGTTGATAAGTCAGCCGACCATGGGAGCGTAGGTATGTGCGTGACCCATGGATATGTGAACTATGTTCGCCTCCAATATGTGTGATTTTATTTATAGCAACGGTTCCTGGGCGATTCGAAACACGTAGTACTTATGTATTTGATGTACCGACATTCGATAGTAGAGTATGTGCGCACCACAGCTTAGCCTAGGGGTGCCCTATTTGTCTATTTATGTTGAGAATAAAATACTTGTATTTATTTCAGACTCTTTGTTAAAGTGTGAATATGAATAATTGAGACATTTTGAATGGGATTATAAATGAGAATTTCCTATCGTAATTGTTATAAATTAATCTAATCAATGAAAAGGTGAGTTACACGCAGGATATATTAGAATGATATGAATAAACCCCTATATTATAATGTGAGGACATGAAGTGGTAAAGACTAGTTAGTTAACGGCATAACTAGGACGAGCTAAGGATATACGTTAAGCGTGCACATTAGTTGAGGGGTGAGGAACTCATGTGAGAGCACGTAACTAACATGTATATAATATTTACCGTTTAATGCTATTAAACCCTTTCTATATTTTTTAACTGTTTTCACCTCAGGCTCTGACCCGTTTGCTTTCAAATCTATTTTTGTAAAACCTTTTTAGGTGCTCAGCCACAGGGACGCCAAGCATAGGAGTTCTATTACGTTGACGTGATGTTGCTGTTGTGGAAGTTACAGGATCTCGATATTAGACGCCTCCACATTCTACATTTGATTCTATTCTGGGTCATTCATCAGATAGGGCATGTCTCCCCTTTCCATTTAGAGATGGCATTCTCAGACTTTCAGTTTCATTTCAGGTTTGGACTTATTCATTTATTCAGACTTTGTATTGGGATTTATTCAGTATTTGGATTATTCAGGGGAGTGTTACTCCAGATTCATTTTTTTTATTCAATTATTATTCTATTGTAATTGTGTTGTGGACGTGGTATAGTAAGCTTATAATTTAATTGGTTGCATGTTAATTTAATTTAATAAAATTTGGCAACTCACTTTTTAAATATTAGGTGGCTAGTAATTGTTTAAAAAAAATGTTTTCGATAGTGATGCTATGAACTAAACCAACTTGACATTTTGTATTAATTTGAATAAAGAAGTAGCTACCCGGTATTTAATTAGTCGGGTGTCACACATTATACTGATACTCCATTTTTTATTTGTTGCATGCTTAAAATAAACTAAAAAATGTCACTTTTTGAGCAACTTTATATGCAACTAAAATAATATGATACAAACTTTGTTTATTGTTTTAAAGTTAAGTAATCAAACATTATTTTACCAAATATAGAAAATTCATTCCAAGTATAATATCTTCTATAAAGAAATAATAGTCAAAGATAAAGCAAGAAAAATAACAAATATCTACAAAACAAATTGTTTTAAATAGTCAACAAAACATATACTTTAATACTTTTAAAAAAACATATACTTTAATATATATGTAAAAATTTAACATACAGCGGATCTAGTTTTGAAATATTTATACTTTCAACTAAAAAATGGAGAAAAAATTAAAAAAAAAACTACATATATAAACTATATTTCTATTTCTAAAGAAATATTTCATGTATGTAAAAATTTATCCTACATTTTATCTTTGTAAATTTTATACCCACCTAAGAACTCTATCAATTTATCTTTTTAAATGCTCAATTTTCTATTATTTGTAATATTTATACCCCCCCCCAATTTTATATATTAATTGAAAGTTTTCATCTGAGACTTGGTTATTGGGGTACAATGGCAGAGGGAATATAGGATTTTTTTTTTTGGGGGGGGGGGGGGGGGGGGGGGGGACGCCCCACTTAGTTTTTTTTGTTTTTTAAAATCAAAATCCAAAAAGCCATTCAGCCTTTTAAACCCATTCAGCCCTCCTCTCCATATAACTCCAAACCCATTTATCAAAAATTAATTCCATCTCTACATTAACAAAAGACACATAGCCTCCCTCTCCACCGCTGCTCCACCCATTTTTGCTCCACAATTGCACATGATGAAGGTATACACTAACTTCAACTAACTTTCATATGTATTTGTCGAATTATTTTATTAGGTGTCAATGTATTTCCCATAGTTATAACCCTAAATTAGGTGTTAATGCGTTTCCCCAAATTATAACCCTAAATTAGGTGCTAATATGTTTCTTCAAATTATAATCCTAAATTTGGTGCTAATGTGTTTTCCTAAATTGTATCCTAGATTAAGTGTTAATGAATTTCTCCTAATAATATTTTTTTTATTGATTTCTAGCCTATTAATAAATATTTCCCCCAAAGAGCCTGTGTTGAAGTTTCACCGCTTACTTTTTAGCAATGAAGTATTTTGGTTCGGTTTGTTAAATTTTTTTGCTATTAATATGTGAATATTTATCTATATTTAGATATTTGAATAACCCTAGAAAAAAATCAGGGGCTATCGCTCCCAAATCCCTGTTGTTTATAATATTGTGCCCCACCCATTGGAAATTCATGGCTCCACCATTGTTAGGGTATATCCTGGACTATCTGGGATTTCAACAATGTCATCTTTTTCAATAATTAACATGGTTAGGGGAAGTTTCTATGTGAAAAGTTTACATTAGTAAAAATTAACTCTATCCAGAGAGAGAGATTTTTTTAGTTCCCAAAAGACTTTTGTTTTATCTATTTTTTTTATTTCAAATAACACGATGTTCAAGAAGACTTTTGGTTCATGTATTTTTTTGGTTTCAAATAACACAATGTTCAAGAAGACTTTTGGTTCATCTATTTTTTTTGGTTTCAAATAACACAATATTCGAGAAGACTTTTAGTTTATCTAATTTTTTGCTTTCAAAGAACATAATATTTAATAAGACTTTTGGTTTATTTTTGGTTTCAAAGAACACAATATTTGAGAAGACTTTTAGTTTATATATTTTTTTGGTTTCAAAGAACTTAATATTTAAGATGAGAGAGAAAATGATAACAACTATTAAAACCTTATTAACTCCTCTCATAATATCATATTAGAGATATAATAAAGATAAGGAAAGGAGGACATCTCCCCTTTTTATGTACTTCCAAAAGCAATCCCAAACGACTCTTCCTTATTCCTCCCTTTCATCAACGTAGCCAAAAACCCAAAGAAATGGCAGTTGCAACCCAAATCCCTTCTTATTCCCCAATTTCAGTGTCAGAGCCTTAATCCCTAGCTACCACCCTACTAAACAAATGTTTGATGCTATGGGTACCAAAAAAAAAACGAAATCTCCCCCAAATAACATTAATGAGTTGTGCCCTGGCGGGATCCATACCACAAGGTATAACACTTAATGCTATTTGGGGGAGGATTTTGGGGAGTTGTTTGGGACAAAAAGCATTTCCCCTAAACAAAACCTTGAAGTAATTAAAGGCACCAGACTTTGACCCTTATGTCCCACCATCGTAATTCCCAAAAGTTGCCTTTAACATTCAGTCGACTTTTCCCCTTATTTTCTTTCTTTGTATTTATAACTGCCTTTTTTCTAAAACCAATTAACTCAGCTCTGAGAATACCAAATTCCAAAACCCCTATCTGCCTTATATCTCCATACAATTGATCGAGTGTTAAATCTTACAAACTCACCTAAATAAAACCCTGCAACACCTCTTGTTTCTAGCCAAACATTGCGGCCCAAATAATATAAATTTCCATCCCTTTGATCAAATCCTAATTAGAACAAATAATAATTAGAATGAACCTTACGCCAATGAAATAAATTCCTATTTTAAAACTTTTCCAATATTAAATTATTATTTTAAAGAATTTTTATTTTAAATGTAGTATGTGGCACAAATAGTTCACATAACATGCAAATTTAATCATCATCTAAATTATACATTTTTATTTTTACCCAATCGCATGAGTAAATATTATTTCCATTTATTAATTTATTTTCATAATTAATAAATAATAAATAAATACTAGAAAATACGGGGTATTACACTTAACATATTTGACATGAAGTAGATTTTTAACCTCATCCTCCACTGTCTTGATCTTTTCTACATACTCTCTTCTCATCTTTTGCTTGATTGGTCGGCATCGGGATCCACATCCAACTGATGACAAGAAACCTTGGGATTAATGCCTAATTATTATATAGATGCCACGTGAACATATTTGGTAGGGTATTCGAGTTTCTTCATCCCTTGGCAACTTTGAGTTTATTAAGAAGAACTACTCTAATTGGTATGGGTTAAGAGAAAATGTTCACAACTCTTCTATTCCTCGATCGATCTGGGTCATTTAGCTTTCTTGAATGCAATACCCCGTATATTTTGGAATAAAATAAAATTTAATAAGGATTAAATTAGTTCGGTGAAATTAGTTAATCCGGGTTGTGAGTAATTAGACTTAGTATTATGTATAATTTTTATAATTGGACTTTAATGATTTGGAATAAATCAAACGGAATTAATTTATTTAAAAAAAGGGATTGGGGTGCGTCACGACACAATTAAATATATTTTTGAGATAAAAATATTTAGAACGCACTTTGAGAGGTATTACGAGCTCGTTTGGGTATTTTAAACACTTAGAAATGGTCCCGGGGTATATATATGAGTCGAGTAGTTATCGGGCTAATTAGATTTTGTATTTGGGCTCATTTGGGGGGCTAAAGTTGGGGCTTAAAGCCCAACTCGGGAATTTGGAAAGATATAAGATTAGAAGGGAGATAAATAAACCCCCACTCCTATCAAAACTTAACCCTAGCCACAACCACTCAGGAGGAAGAGGAAGATGTAAGGACATAATTTTATAAATGTCCGGGGTAGAATCTAGGAATTTTCTATTTTTCCTAGGTCACAGTATGTATGTCTGATACCGCTACATTCGGCACGTCAACACGATCATACACACAAAGGCCTTAATCTGAATCTATGCATCCACCATCTTCACATGTGAATCATGCTTCATGCGACGTGCTGCTCAACCGTTCTCACTACTCCACTTCGCATTATTGGTAAAATGATTTATTGGAGTTGTTTATATTTGCATAAATATTTGGGGATTTTTCAGAAAATATTTTTTCGAAGTCTGATTGGTTTTTTAACAAAAGTAAAAAAAATTCTAAGTGTAGAAGCAGACTTGCCTTGGTTGACGAGCTCGTTCAAACAACATCGTCCTGTCGTTCGAGCGACATAAGCATGTCGCGCGAACTCGTTCGAACAACATCTCTCTGTCGTTCAAGCAACATCAGGATGTCGCGCGATCTCATTCGAGCACCGTCGCCTCTTTAATTTTCGTATAAACATCTGGGTACATTCTACACGTTGTCCAAATCTTTTTCGCACACGATTTCTGTGTTTTACAGCCCAAAAACAAACTTCAAGCTTTTTAAGGTTTTATACCTTTTTTATTCACAAATCCATTCCCATATACGTGTGTGAATCTTTAAACCTTCAGAGGATCATTTTTACTCATTTGGAGTAACTTGTGGAGAAGCCGTCTCTTTTCCATTGCTGCACATCTGGAGTTTTTGCGGGAGTTTCAGCCAATGACATCGGAACCAACACCTGAGGATATTTAGTATGTCACTCTTGTTTTCATTGTAATTCGTGTAAACTGTTCTTTACAAATTATAGTGAAAATAAAAGGTTTTGCCCCTTTGGGGGATTTTTCCTCACTTGGGTGTTTTGTTTGTGATTGAATGCTCTTGCATGATCATATTGTCTTCAATCACACCTAGATGAATGTTTTAGGATTTAATTGAAAAACTGAGTTTAATTAAATAATTTCTTTGTTTGAACAAATGCGCACTCTTCAGAAGGACCACCTTAGGGGGAGGAAGAGAGGCTCCTCTACAAATTTCAAGCAAGGATTCTCTTGCCATTCTTATTCAAGTTGTACTAATCTTATATTAATGTTGATATTATGCTTAGAATAAGGTTTAATCATGTGTTGGGACTACATATTTAGAGACCTTTTGAATTGTGTAGAAATTGATGATAATTGTGTAACCCATGTTTGGATACGTAAGCCCTTGTATCAACTATGTATTCATATGGTTTAAATGGAAGGTTAATTGTAAAAGATATGTTGTAGAACCCTCTATCTAGATACAAATGAAATAACATCATTCTAGGGATTGCATTGTATAATAACTTCTTGAAATTGAGAATTCTATGAAATTGGATGAATTAGGAATCATTTAAAACTTAAATCGTCATCTTAAATACTGTTGTTCGCTGTTTTGGTTCCGAAAATGGCTATTGCGTTCGTGTTGTCTCGTAGAAAATGTCCTTTTCTGCATTTTGTTCTCTAATGCGTTTTCTCCCAAAAAGGCTCGAAAATGACTCAAAACTGCATTTTAAATATCTGGGCAGATTCGTAGGGTAAATTTTAAGAAATGTTATTTTTAGGTTGTTGTTCCGTTGGAGGTTGTCTTGATTAATTGATTGTTATTGTTGTTCTATACTTGGATGATTAACTACGAGGTTATAGGTCTTGGAGATATATTTTTGTTTTCATTTCGATCGCGTGGGCGCTGATCGCACATTTTTTGATCTTTTTTATGATTTTTCTACAAAAGGGTGTACGAGACCATATGAATAAGATGATTTACGCGGTATTCTTGAATAGAGCTATATGAAATAAATATATAAAGGGTCGGGATGTAACTAGAGGATTTGAGAAATTTTGGAAGGGGCACATAGAGGATAATACCCTAAAGATACAATGAAAATATTATGATTAATTCGAGGAGAGTTTAAATAAAAAGAAACGGATACTTAAGATAAGTCAATGGCATGAGGTTATAATTAATGATTAAATTCCTCCAATTATTACCATATAACGACATCGAGTAGTAATCGTGGTATCCTAAGCCTAGTGGGCTAGGTCTAAATGGTTAATGTTGGTAGTGATAGTAGGTTGGGATGACACTACTTATTCATAGTAGAGGATTCCTTATCTATGTACATATAACCCTTTTTCCACGATTAGTTGACTCCTCATGTATGGACATATAAACCTTATTGAAAAGGTATTAAGAAGTGTATAATTATGAATAATCTGGAATGGTTAGAGTTTGAGTCAAAATGGCAACCTGCTAATGGTATTAAATGTGTGGGTAAGGTTAGTTTGGGAATGACTATACCTATATTATTTTTCAAAGGTTAGTTTGTGGAATAACTATGCCTATGTATTTATAGAGTAATGAATTATGAAGTGTGATTTAAGTCCAAAGAAGCTTGTTATGAAACTTAATATTTATTTGCGAAATAGTCGTAAGGTATCGGCTTTAAAAAAATGAGTTATGGAATAATTGACTATATGTTATGGATAAGCCAAGGAGGCTATAATCTATATGGATTGGGATATCGTTGGATTTAAGTAGTTATATAGTAGATGCTTATACATATTATATGGGAATAATAATATGCATTATATTATGTTTGTGTGTGGACATACTAGTGGACTTTCTTATCGGCTTGGGGGTTCGCGCGTTCGGGCCATTGACCACACGTCGGCACAGCTGGGCTTGATGATTTATAGGCCATATATGTCACAACCCCGACCCAAAATAGTATTAGGGAACGAGTGTCTTGACATGCCACCAAGGCAACAAATATTCCGATTTATTTGTTTCCTTAAATAAATGCAAAGAAAATATTATCACATGGTTATGAATCGTAAAATACTGAAAGTAAAGGAATTACGTCATCAGAGCTTTCTAAAGGAAACTTCTTATATATTAAAAGTAACAACGAGTTACAACTTAAGAGAAAATTTAAACCTTATTACAAGAGAGCCAAACATGCTCTAAATAAACATTTTACAAAAAGAGCTCTAAAAGCTAAATCTTCAATATAGTCCATTTTCGTTCCGTCCGTGAGCCTAAACGTTTCCTGAAAAATGGTTATTTATACAACATAAGCTAAAAGCCGAATGAGGTTCAATCTCCAGACATTCCAGGGTTTTCAAAAAATAGATACCTATTCAAGTCAAAAGAGAAGGCATATACATATATGGATAGGAACTTGCAGTAAATAGATATATATTTTGAAATGAAAGTATATATATCACAATTGGATAGCTCAGAATAAGACGAATGCAACAAATCAAATGTGATATCTTTTTCTTTTAAGCATATCATTTTGATGGCCAAGTACACTCAAATACCATATTCTTCTACCGTATTATACCCCGGTAGTTAAGGGTCAATCGAACTAGTTCGTCACAACGCCTTATTTAGAGCACACTAGTGATAACCCAGCTGGGAAGGTCAGTCAGTAAAGAGGTTCCTTAGGTCGAATCATATTTTCAATATTCAATATCCTTTTCAATAATCATTTTAATCGGTATGTTTATATGGACAAATATAAACATATCACAAATGAATCAATCATCGGTATCACATGAATTTTGAGAATAAAAGCAGTTCACAAAATATATATAGTTTGTATAATATCATATAATCAAACTACATAAGGAATGTCAGAGTACTCACCCAAAAATGGAGGTCAAATTTACTGGTATTGGTCTTCGATCACACGTTAATCTGATAAAGATTTAAGTACACGTTCTAAGGTCCAGTTTATACTATAATAACCTCTTCTTTAAAAGGATTACTGAATCCCTATTTGTTAACTTTTGAAACTCATTGATCATAATTGAAGAATTCAATTCATAGTCCTTCCTCATCAGTCGGTTCCCAGTAGAGATGGAGAGTCACAGGGGCACCACTTAAATACCATCTCATCTAGACAGAATTTCATCGGGCCTGACTTTGGAATTACTTAAATGGGATTCCATAATAACGAGCAAATTCTGTAAAAAGAATCATTTTTAAAAGCGTATAATTTCAAACAAGTTTACATATATTGAAAGTAAAATCAACTAGGATTTCTTCTAAATTTTAAGTTTTGATTAGTGAATTCTTTATTGTATTTTAATAGCATAAATACTAAGTAAATCTATAAAACAATAAAGATGCATTATAACATTAAGATTACCTTAAGATGAATATCCCTAAGAGCTTCTTCTTAAACTTTCTCACACTTTCTCTCACTATTTCTTTTTATAATTATCAAGGAATTGGTGTGTGTTTCAAATGATCCCAAAGGCCCTATTTATAGTTTTCCAAAGATATCACGGTATCGACACGTGTCTAGCTGACCAAGCCTTTACAACAGCGAGTCAGCGTAGAAGTGTCGCGTATCAGAGGGGTCTTGTAGTCTTATTTCACCGAACTGTGACACGTGTTTTAGCTTCTCCTCTAATGACGACACGTGTTTTGGCTTCTCCTCTAATGATGACACGTGTACGGTGGAGGTGTCAAAACCAAGCATGAGGTGTCGAGCATGAGGTGGAAAGGTATTAAGGGTCATTTTGCACCTGAAGGGCATTTTGGTAATTCCACGCCATATATTTTCAATATTTCTTATAGGTCCCTAAATATATTTTATTTAAAAAAAGGCCCATTTTATTTTTCATTTTGGTCCCTGAAACTTTCTTTATTAAAACCAAGTCCCTAAAGTTTCATAAAATTATATTTTCTACCCCAAAACTTATCACTTAGCTTAGGATGTGCTATAAAATCTCAATTTGACCCATTTTGCTGTTGACTCTTCAAATTTAAAAATGGGCTTTGTCATATTAAGAACTCGGAATATCATATATGTAATAATATATCATTATTAGATAGTAAGTGTGACGAAATTGAAAGAAGACAATTATATATTAGCATAAGAAAATGGGGTCATTACATCCTACCCTCCTTACAAAAAGTTTGGTCCCCAAACTTTACTTACATTAATTTCCAAAAAGGTATGGATATTGCTCTTTTATTTCATCTTCCCGCTCCCAGGTTTCTTCTTTAACAGAATGATTCCGCCATAATACTTTGACTAGTGGAATAACCTTGGTTCGTAATATTTGATCTTTATGGTCCAAGATTTCCACTGAATGCTCAATGTATGTCAAATATTCTCTAACTTGAAGAGGCTCGTGACTTAAGATATGTGCTGGATCAGGGATGTATTTCTTCATCATTGAAATATGAAACACATTATGCACACTAGAGAGTTCAGGGGGTAAGGCTATTCTATACGCAACAACCCCTACCCTTTCAAGGATTTCAAAAGGCCCTATGTATCTTGGACTTAACTTTCCTTTATTCCCAAATCGGATTACTCCCTTTGTTGGTGATACTCGTAAGAAAACATAGTCTCCTCTTTGGAATTCTAACGGTCGGTGTCGATTGTCAACATAACTCTTTTGACGCCTTTGAGAGATTTGAAGTCGGTCTTATATCAATTTCACTTTTTCTGTTGTGACCTGAATCAATTCTGGTCCCAATAATTTTCTTTCTCCAACTTCTACCCAACATGCAGGAGAACGACACCTTCTACCATAGAGTGCCTCATACAGAACCATTTGAATACTTGCTTGATAGCTATTATTATATACAAATTCCACTAACGGTAAATGATCGTCCCAATTCCCCTTCAAATCAAGTACACTTGCCCTAAGCATGTCCTCTAAGGTTTGGATAGTTCTCTCAGATTTTCCATCTGTTTGAGGGTGAAAAGCGGTGCTAAAATTCAATTTTGTTCCCATGGTTACTTGTAGGCTTTTCCAAAAGCGAGACACGAATATAGGGTCACGATCAGAAATAATTGAAACTGGGGTTCCATGAAGCTTAATAATTTCCCGTATATACAATTTAGCTAACTTTTCTAAGGAATGGGTAATCTTAATGGCAAGAAAATGAGAAGATTTAGTTAGCCTATCAATAATTACCCAAATGGAATCATTACCATTGGAACTCCTTGGTAGCCCTGTCACAAAATCCATGGTAATATGTTCCCATTTCCACTCAGGGATAGGTAAAGGTTGTAATAATCCTGATGGTTTCTGATGTTCAGCTTTTACTTGTTGACAGATCAAACACTGAGATACAAACTCTACTATCTCCCTTTTCATGTTATTCCACCAAAACACTTCTCAGATATCTCTATACATCTTGGTATTTCCGGGATGAACTGTGAATCTCGAGTAATGACCTTCCTCTAACATCTGCCTCTTTAGTTGGGCATCACTCGGTATACACACTCTATTTCCAAACCTTAATATATCATCTCGTATCACAAATTCAATTCTTTTCCCTGTAATAACCTCTTCTTTAATCTTCTTCAGTTATGGGTCATTTACTTGTGCAACTTTAATTCTTTCCATCAACGTGGGTTGTATTTGTAAGTTTGCGATTATTCCTCCTTCGCTATAAATACGTACATCTATTTCCATACTTCTCAAATCTTTCAATAGAGCTTCCTGGCTGGTAATAAGACATGCTAAATTTGGTGTAGATTTTCTACTCAAAGCGTCGGCAACTACATTAGCTTTCCCCGGGTGATAGTGAATATTTACATCATAATCCTTCATCAATTCTAACCACCTCCTTTGTCTCATGTTCAATTCCTTCTGAGTAAAGATATATTTCAAACTCTTATGATCGGTATAAATCTCATAAGTCTCACCATACAAATAATGTCTCCAAATCTTAAGAGCAAAAATTACTGCTGCTAATTCTAAGTCATGGGTTGGATAATTTTACTCATGTGGTCTTAACTGTCTCGAGGCATAAGCTACTACTTTTCCATTTTGAATTAGCACACATCCCAAACCATTTTTAGAAGCATCACTATAAATCACAAATCCTCCTGTACCGGAAGGAATAGTCAAAATTGGAGCAGTTACTAATCGATTCTTAAGTTCTCAAAAATTATTCTCAACTTCCTCAGACCATTCATATTTCACCGTCTTTTGTGTTAACCTAGACAAAGGTTTAGAAATACTAGAAAATCCTTCAACAAATCTTCGATAATAACCTGCTCATCCTAAGAAACTACGAACGTCCATCACATTAGTTGGTCTTGGCCAATCTAGTATAGCCTCGATCTTTTGAGGATCAACCGACACTCCCTCCTTGGATATGACATGTCCTATAAAAGAAACACTAGGCAACTAAAATTCACACTTCTTTAATTTCTCATATAATTTCTCTTTTCTAAGGATTTATAATACTGTCTCCAAATGCTTCTCGTGTTCTTCAATACCTTTGGAATAAATAAGGATGTCATCAATGAAAACAACCACACACTGATCCAGATATTTCATAAACACTATATTCATCATATCCATAAAAGTGGCTGGTGCATTAGTTAATCCAAATGGCATCACAAGAAATTCATAGTGACCATATCTAGTACGATAAGTTGATTTCGAAATATCATCTTCCTTAATCTTCAATTGGTGATAGCCTGACCTAAGGTCAATCTTCGAAAATACTTGTGCACCTTGCAGTTGGTCAAACAAATCATCTATAAGAGGTCAGGGGTATTTATTATTAATGGTAACCTTATTTAGTTCACAATAACCTATACATAACCTCATCGTCCCATCCTTCTTTTTAACAAATAACACCGGAGCACCCCAAGGGGATATACTAGGTCTAATAAAACCCTTGTCTAACAGATCTTGTAATTGAACTTTTAATTCCCTTAATTCTAAAGGTGCCATGCGATAAGGTGGTTTTGAGATTGGTGTAGTTCCAGGAATAAGGTCAATGGTAAATTCTACTTCTCTACTAGGAGGTAGACTGGGCAAATCATCTGAAAAAACATCTGAAAAAAGCTTAGCTATAGGAATATCTTCTAAACTAGGATCTTTTGTTTGTAAATCAATAACACTGGCAAGGAATCCTTGACATCCCTTCTTAAGAAAACTACAAGCTTGCATTACAGAGATAATACGCATGGGAGTTAAGATGCTAGTTCCTTCAAAACTGAATTCTGGTTGGTTAGGAATTTAGAAAATAACTCTCTTCTCAAAATAATCCACCCTAGCATGATATGATGCCAAACAATCCATCCCCAAAATGACTTCAAAATCTCTTATGTCTAAAACTATCAAATCAGCCAATAGTTTATGACTACTCACATTTATAGGGCAAGACTTATATACTAATGTTCCCTTCAATAACTCACCCGAAGGAGTAGAAACGTGTATGATATGATTCAAGGATTCAGGAATATTAGGAAAGCGATTAACAAAATGCACAAACACAAATGAATGGGTAAAACCAGCATCTATTAAAACTTGAAAAGGTTGTTCACATATAGAAAGTGTACCTGACACTACTGCATTAGAAGCCTTTGCATCGGAAAGATTAAAGACTCTACCTTGTCTGCCCTGATCCTTATTGTCAGTAGAAGTCTTTGTTCCCGCCTTCCCTTTGTTAGGACAATCTCGCATTTTATGCCCCTTTTGGCCACACCCAAAGCAACTCCCCGTCTCCAGGTAACACGGTCGCCCTCTATGAATATTACCACAACGTTGGCATTTATCAACATTAAAGGGTTTGTTTACTAAAGGTTATCCTATATTAGGTATAGTCCTAAAGGGTTTGTTATTGGGGTTCCTTCTACTTTGTTCTCCAAACTTCCTCTTCCCCTCTCTAACCTGATTATATTCTTCACTATCCTTCTCAGTTATTGTCCTAGCCACCACGTCATTATATGATGTCAACTTTAGGATGGAAATTCGGCTACGAATATTCAACTTTAACCCACGTTCAAACTTCTTGGCTCTTAAAACATCGGTTATCACAACATGAGGTGCAAAACGGGATAACTCAGTAAAATTTGCCTCGTATTGACTAACCGCCATATTTCCTTGAACCAGACTCATGAAGTCAGTTGCTTTTTGGTCTTACACCGTTTCGAGAAAGTATTTCTCGTAGAAGATCACTAAGAAGTCATTCCAACCTATGGGATTATTCCTTTCCCCATGCATTCTCTTAGTCATTCTCCACCAATGCTCAGCTTCACCTTCTAACATGAATGTTCCAAATAAAACCCGTTGTTCATCTGTACACTTAAGAACATCGAACATCTTTTCCATTTGCATCACTCAATTTTCTGCTTCAGTGGGGTTAGGAGTACCTTTAAAAGACGACGGATTTAACTTCTTGAACTGTTCAATAGTAAAACTACTTAGTTCAAGATTCCTTGGTACTCCATTATTCACCTGATGCTCCACAATTCTTGCTAGAGTTTCAATTGATTTGTATGCACCTTCCAGTCCTTCCATACTCGAACCACTAGTTCCTGGAGTTAATCTTGCCTTGGTCATTTTCTACAGTCGTGGACAAACGTAAGATGTATTATACTAGCCCAAGATTTCAATTTAGAAGAACAATGATATATAAATAATTATATATATTGTAATACATGTGGAGGGTTATCACATAAGTCGGATATTTAATCATGTATCCTTTGTATGGAAACTTAAAATCTATAACGTTCGAAACTTATGTTCAGTAGTCTACGGGTTCATAACCTATGCTCTGACACCACCTCTGTCACGACCCCGACCCAAAATAGTATTAGGGAACGAGTGTCTTGACATGCCACCAGGGCAATAAATATTCCAATTTAATTGTTTCCTTAAATAAATGCAACGAAAATATTATATCATGGTTATGAATCGTAAATACTGAAAGTAAAGGAATTACGTCATCAGAACTTTCTAAAGGAAACTTCATATATATTAAAAGTAACAACGAGTTACAACTTAAGAGAAAATTTAAACCTTATTAAAAGAGAGCCAGACATGCTCTAAATAAACACTTTACAAAAAGAGCTCTAAAAGTTAAATCTTCAATATAGTCCATTTTTGTTCCGTCCGTGAGCCTAAACGTTTCCTGAAAATGGTTATTTATACAACATCAGCTAAAAGCCGAATGAGGTTCAATCTCCAGACATTCCAAGGTTTTCAGAAAATAGATACTTATTCAAGTCAAAAGAGAAGACATATACATATATGGATAGGAAATTGCAGTAAATAGATATATATTTTGAAATGAAAGTATATAAATCACAATTGAATAGCTCAGAATAAGACGAATGCAACAAATCAAATGTGATATCTTTTTCTTTTCAGCATATCATTTTGATGGCCAAGTACACTCAAATACCATATTCTTCTACCGTATTATACCCCGGTAGTTGAGGGTCAATCGAACTAGTTCGTCACAACGCCTTATTTAGAGCACACCAGCGATAACCAAGCTGGGAAGGTTAGTTGGTAAAGAGGTCCCTTAGGCAGAATCATATTTTCAATATTCAATATCCTTTTTAATAATCATTTTAATCGGTATGTTTATATGAACAAATATAAACATATCACAAATGAATCAATCATCGGTATCACATGAATTTTGAGAATAAAAGAAGTTCACAAAATATATATAGTTTGCATAATATCATATAATCAAACTACACAAGGAATGTCAGAGTACTCACCCAAAAATGGAGGTCAAATTTACTGGTATTGGTCTTCGATCACACGTTAATCTGATAAAAATTAAATACACGTTCTAAGGTCCAGTTTATACTATAATAACCTCTTCTTTTAAAGGATGACTGAATACCTATTAGTTAACTCTTAAAACTCATTGATCATAATTGAAGAATTCAATTCATAGTCCTTCCTCATCAGTCGGTTCCCAGTAGAGATGGAGGGTCATAGGAGCACCACTTAAATACCATCTCATCTAGACAGAACATTTCCAGATTCATTCCCAGTAGAGATGGAGGGTCACGGGGGCACCACTTAAATACCATCTCATCTAGATAAAATTTTACCGGGCCTGACTTTGGAATTACTTAAATGGGATTCCATAATAACGAGCAAATTCTGTAAAAAGAATAATTTTTAAAAGCGTATAATTTCAAACAAGTTTACATATATTGAAAGTAAAATCAACTTGGATTTCTTCTAAATTTTAAGTTTTGATTAGTGAATTCTTTATTGTATTTTAATAGCATAAACACTAAGTAAATCTATGAAATAATAAATTAAAACTATAAAGATGCATTATAACATTAAGATTACCTTAAGATGAATATCCCTAAGAACTTCTTCTTAAACTTTCTCACACTTTCTCTCACTATTTCTTTCTATAATTCTCAAGGAATTGGTGTGAGTTGAAAATGATCCCAAAGGCCCTATTTATAGTTTTCCTAAGATATCATGGTATTGACACGTGTCTAGCTGACCAAACCTTTACAACGGCGAGTCAGCGTCGAAGTGTCGCGTATCAGAGAGGTCTTATTTCACCGAACTGCGACACGTGTTTTAGCTTCTCCTCTAACGACGACGCGTGTTTTGGCTTCTCCTCTAATGACGACACGTGTACGGTGGAGGTGTCAAAACCAAGCACGAGGTGTCGAGCATGAGGTGGAAAGGTATTAAGGGTATAAGGGTCATTTTGCACCTGAAGGGAATTTTGATAATTTCACACCATATATTTTTAATATTTCTTATAGGTCCCTAAATATATTTTATTTATAAAAAGGCCCATTTTATTTTTTATTTTCGTCCCTGAAACTCTCTTTATTAAAACCAAGTCCTTAAAGTTTTATAAAATTATATTTTCTACCCCAGAACTTATCACTTAGCTTAGGATGTGCCATAAAATCTCAATTTGACCCATTTTACCATTGATTCTTCAAATTTAAAAATGGGCTTTGTCATATTAAGAACTCAGAATATCATATATGTAATAATATATCATTATTATATAGTAAGTGTGACGAAATTGAAAGAAGACAATTATATATTGGTATAAGAAAATGGGGTCATTACAATATTGGTACTACGTAGAGGCTCCACCCTCGAGGGGTAGGTGTGGTGCTGACCCTTCCTGTATCACCGCTGGATATGGGCCATATACAGGTGTCTTACATAAGGACCGCCCCCAACTTATGTGTGTTTTGTGGTTTTCACTTAGGATGTAAGGATTTCTTCGGACTATCCACTTAGGATGTAAGGATTCCTTCGGACTTGCCGCTAGGTCATGAATTAGACACTAACGGTAGATGCCCTTATGTGTTAATTATATGGAAGGACATATATTATTAATTACCCAGTACTATTGAAATAAATTAAACTGTTTAAGGACGTGGACAATAAATATTATTGTGACCTTATAATGCACAATAGATGTTTATGCCTTATACTTGATACAAATGGGATTGGAATAAATGTAAGTTGACAATTTAATTATGAGGATTTTATTTGAATTAATTGATTATTAATATAATCATTTATATTTACCTATTTACATATTGTGGTATACCTTATTGATAGTGCCTTTTTTGTCTAACGATGTAGACACTGTTTAATTGATGATAAATTGTGCTAATAAAATGATGTAGATAATTAAGGACGAAGATGAGTCCTAATGAATAATGCGACGCAAAATTATTAATAAGAATAATAATTGGATAGTCTAAAGCAGTAAACAAACATTAAATAAAATGAGAAATAGTGTAGCCAATTATTACATGAGAATAATAATTTGGTAATTTAAGCGAGTGAAACTGATAGTCTAATGGGGTAGACAATAGGGAATATGAATTTAATCACGGGGTATGATAACGTAAGGAAATGCACTTAGTTTATGTATATTGAGAAATTTATATTATGAAATCTATTTGGGGATAGGGGTGTCAGACATGAGGAACCACTTGTAGTTAGTGCATAATGAAAATGGTTTATTCTTTACATGGATGATTAAATAATGGAAGTTTACAATTGATATTCATTTGGGGATACAAGTAGGATTGTTTTTAGATGAGAGGTGAGGTACCCGTTTCATGTGAGCGTCGATGGGGAGACGTGAAGTATGAGTTAGTAACAAATTTCATATTTATTGCTGAAGAATCCTAGCAACTCTAGGGCTCTAACCCAAATTTCAAATATTCCCCCCTGGTATTTTAAATGACAGGGATGGAAGGATTGACGATGGATCAGGCTTGCAGTTGCATTGGATGTAGTGGATTTCACTCCATTGATTATAGTGTAGGATTTACTTCAGCGTTTTGTTATTTTATTGCATATTGGGATTTGTACGGGCATAAGCCCAAGCATTTATTTATATCAGTTGTATTTAGTTTTACATTATGGACATTGTATGATGACTCGGTTTCTATTATTTATGTAAAAGAAATTGTATTGAGTGTTTTTTTTCATAGTGGATTTTAAAATAAAATGAAAGAAGTTTTTATTCCTTCAGTGCTGAGAATGGTATAAATTGTTGATAAGCCCCATCTTCGGCGTATCGTTCCTAGCCAGCCTTTACGGGAGAAAATGGGGGTTACATTGAACCCTTTGTTGAGTGCCCTTTCACTGCAATTTGGCTTAATCGGCCTCAAAATCATCATCCTCTAAGTTCGTTTTAGACTAAGCTTGATTTTGATTGATACCAGTGACAAAATAATTCCTAGTAAACGCTTGATCGTCTTTGATCTCTACAATTCCTTTATCAGTAAAAAACTTCAGTTTATAGTGGAGAGATAATGTAACGTCCACGACATGATATTTAATTTCATGGTTAACGGGGTTGACTTTGATAGGTGATTTAATATTTCCCAAAGGAGTATCCTATATTATCTTTAAAGCCGACCAAGGGGAGACTTTTGTATCTGAATCACGAATGTTGTACCTTAACTTGTACAATATATTGATGTACATAATTTCTAAAGATCTCCCTTGGTTAATGAGGATTCTTTTCACATCAAAGTTAGTGACCCTCAACGTAAGGACCAATGCATCCTTATAAGGAAGGTCGACCCCAACCAAGTCCCCATTGGAGAACATAATAACTCAATTAAAATCTATCTCGTTACGATCATTTTTAATATGGACAAACTTGTACACCTCAACTTGGAAAGCCTCTTGAACACTTGTTGCAATACTAATTAACTTGCGAAATTTCTTTCATGTACATTAACTGAGATCCATGTATGAATGACTACCATGAATCCTAAGGATGGAACGTCTTCATCGTCTTTCTTCAAGGTAGTATTAACTCAAACTAAGGCCTTCATTTTTCCTAAATTTATGTATTATTTGAGATGTTTGGTTTAGATTAAGTCTTTAATGTGTCACTTTAGCATCTTGTAGTTCTCTATAATGTGGTTATGGTCACGGTGACAGGTGCACCCTTAGTTTGTATCTCACTCACTAAGATATCTTATCATCTTTATTAGTTTCTTGTACTAAGACTTGTCCTTAATGTGGGATGTGATCTTTGTATCGACTCCATTGAAAAGCTTTAAACTTTCAAATGTGCATCGGTCTTTCTCCTGGGTGGTACTATCGGCCTCCTTTCGATGGGTCCAATTGGTTCCACTTTTTCCTCCTTTCTTTAGATCCACACCCATTTTCACCTTTTTTGGTCAGTTTGCTCAATCATTTGAGTTGAGGATCTTGTCTCCCACATTTACACTTTTCTTAATGCTAGCCATTAGGCCGTCCATATACGGTATTGGTTTCTTGGTCAATGACTAGTACAATCATCCATTTTAGGAATACCAAACTTGAAGGAAAGAACAACCAGTTGATCATTGTAGTCTTTAATCTGATTAAACATTTCACAGTACCTTTAAGTTTACTTTATGAAAGTTTTCGTTTACCTTTAGCAAAGGGAGATTGGGGAATCCACCTCCTTTACGACCTTGATTATGGTGATAAAACGAGTTGTGAATTACTCTGCCAACTCCCTGAACTTAGTGATCGATTTGGGGACTAGCTTTTCAAACCACTTTTGACCATTTTCTCCTGAAGTAGACGAAAATAATCGAAACATAAGGGCATCGTAATGGCTCAAAAGATACATGGACTGTTTATAGTGCCGAACATGATGGGGATGATTGATTTTTCCATCGTAGGTGGTGACCTTTGGGATTGAAAAATTCTTGAGATGTCTGACATTATAATATATTCTATAAACGACAAAGCTAATTTGTGTCCTAGATCTCTCTTGTCTGTGTCCATTGTTGCCTGGATGTGGTTGGTCTATAGTCGTCCTTTTAACATCTTCTTAATGGAATTACGCATGTTATCTCTCTCTGATATCCTGCTTGATGACGGGAGAAGATTTTTGTGGCTAACATGATATTGTTCAGCAAGTGGGTCCACCCTACTGACTGCTTGGTGACTTTATTGGTGTCCTTTATGATGATGGTTTTGTTTGACAATCTTAATGTGGACTTATGGATCTAGAGAGCCTCATATTATTTAGGGAGTGGGATTTCGAGTAGGATTTCCAGGGAGATCAGATTCTCCTTCCCTAACGATGATCGAATCCTTAAGAGATGGATCCATTCCCCTTTGACTTCTCAATCAAGTGTTTCTTCAGACAAATGATTTTCAGATCATGCTCTTATAAACGCTCTTCATATAAGTTGACACGCCGATATGCATTTTTTTAACAAGTGGATCAAAACTTGGAATATCATGTCAACGATGATGTCAGCTAGGTCTGGAGCGATGAGCAGACCACACACGTAATATAACTTCATTAGGAGAAACGAGGAACCATAGTGGTGATTGGTCTCTTGTTTTAATCCTAATATCATACTTGATTCGACTCCCTCCTTAAGAAGGATGTGAATTCTCAACACTCGTGATGACTAACTTGACAATTCTGGTGGTGGGGACTGATAAGTTTCCCACAAATGATGCATAATTGTAGGGGATCGAACATATAATGATCCAAAATGGATTAAAATGGATGCTAGGTAGGAAAGTAAATAATGTTAAGTATACGTGCTTCAACTATGACCGACCTACGTTCATGGGGGAAAAAGGGGATGTTTTACTCTAATTAGAGAAAGATGGACGACTTGGAGTGTTAGAGAGTGTTAACTAAGAGTTCAAGTCATGGATACAACTTATTGGTATTATTAGGTTGTGAGAAGACGACTTGGAGTGTTAGAGAGTGTTAACTAAGAGTTCAAGTCTTGGATACAACTTATTGGTATTATTAGGCTGTTTCTCACATATCCTACTCATAATATGGGGTTCCTATATATAAAATTCTAGATTCGTAACTAACAACTATTACTTAAATAACGAGTTTAGTTTTATTTGGCCTCTTTTTGAGTTTATCATCTCCAAACATTTGACTTTAAGTATGCCCCTATTAATTGTGACCTTGTATCATGTTTATTTACACGTGTTCATGGACTCCAAGTGTAGTCAGCCAACTTGAGGTTGATCGACTTAACCCATTGGCATTTTGGGTAGTGGGTGACACATGTCTTGGTTTGTGGGCGAAGTTGGATTTATTCCCATTCACATAGCAAACTCAAATAGGTGAAAACACTATATTTTATAGTTCGAAAAAACCTACCAAACAACACCAATTGATAATTAATAGGGCAACTTTTTCATCTTCAAAAATTGGGATCAATATGTTTTCCACGTTTTTAATCAAACGACCTAAGAGTCCAATTAATAATTAACCGAACTATATAATGATGTGTTTGATTGATAATATTGCCATGAAAAATGTGTAAAGATTCCACATTTTCCAACTTTTGGGGTATTTGATTGCAAAAATTAGTCTTGATTTTTTTTTTCAAAACACAAAGAATGTAGTTTTTTTATCAAAGAATGAAAATTTCATTTTTCAACATTTATTTTCTTATTTCCCACCTAAAGCAAAATTTCCCAGGACAAATTTTCATTGTTTAAACCTAAATATAGTAACTCTTTCAATCTTTTTGCAGAACTACATTCAAACACATAAAAGATAAATTTTAACTTTGACAAACATTTCCATGAAAAATTTCAACTTGAATTCTTTAACCTAAAAAAACTGCATTTTCCATTATTTCTATAAGGCCACCTGATCACGCGTGAAAAGTAGCATCGCGTCAAAACGCTAATCGTTGAATTCCTTTCACCGCGTTAATACAAAAACCTAAATTACGACTACACTCAACTGGTGAGTACAACGGTAAGTCGGGTATCGAATCCACGGAGAATGTTTGATAGATCGTAACAGATTATTAATCTAGGAATAAAAGTGTAAAAAGGTGATGATTGGTTGTAAATAAAAGAAAAGAATAAGTTAAGTCTAAATAAAAGTAAAGCGAGGATCGGGATATCATCCAACCATACGGATCGAAACAACTACTAATCAAGATTCCGGCTCGAAAGCAATTTAATCGAGCATTATCAATTAAACATAAACTTTACACAATAAGGAATTTAAGCCAAAGTTGCGAGAATAAACACTTAACCGAAAATTGGTCGCACGCGGATTAAACTCGGATTATCGCTATAAACACTAACGATGCATGACATAGAAAGTTAAATGCATAATACTCCGACTTTAATTCGCGCGGGTTCAATTAAACGCAATTTTGCACAAAACCTAATTTTCGGAGCTCGGGGCCCGAAAATGGAGGAAATGAAATCCCGACCCTATTTATGTAAGGGTGCATGATGAATTAAACTAAATTATGTTAATTAAACTAGGTAAGAAAGAAATAAAGCAATTAAACAAACTACAAGGTTTGGAAACTAAATTAAAAAGCAAGGAAAGATGAAGAACAAACTATATTAAAGTAGATGGAAATGAATCGTTCAATTTTACAAAACCAATTGGTTGTCACCCCAAGAAGAAGAGAAAATGAGCTCTCCAAACCAAACCCTAACTTAAAATGTATTCTAAAACTATATATCCCTGATATTACACAAAAATTGGCTTAAGTAGTAAGTTAGAATAAAAGAAAAGAAGAAAGAAAAGAAAAGAAAATATCTGCAGAAAAACAGGGGATCGATCGATCGACAGTAGAAATCGTGGAAAAATTATGAAGGGTCGATCGATTGACTCTTTTGGTCGATCGATCGATCAAGCAGGGCAGACTGCATTTTCCCCTGTTTTCTCTTCTCCTCCTCTTTTACTTTCCTTATTTTTCCTTCCGCTAGAAACGCCGTAACTTCTTTATTTGGGCTCGGAATCGCGCACCGTTCGCGGCCACGCGAAGCTTGCGAGGAGGGATACAACTTCCGTGTAGATGTCGGGCAGGTTCCTAACAGTGAAATGACCGGGTTGCCCTTAAACGTACGATTACGTACGGAACTTGCGCAGAATACGTCCGAACTCTATTCTTAGTACCTAAATACCTACAAAAGCCCAATTATACCTCATATAACATGTTTGTGACACTCCGTCTAATTAAATACCGGGTAGCTACTCCTTTATTAAATTAATACAGAATATCAAGTTGGTTCAGTCTTAGCATCACTGTCGAAAAACATTTAATTAATTACTAGCCACCTAATATTTAAAAAGAGAGATGTCAAATTTTATTAATTAAGCCAACACTTAAACAAGAATTTATTTAATAAGCCATCAATCGCATAACCAATCTCATAAAAATGCTCATCGAGAAGAAATCAAATAAGTCTGGAGTAAACACTCCAATAATAAAGATGTCAGAGTAAAAATGTCCCACTACAAGAGCCTGAATAAATAATAAACCAAAAACTGAAATAATGAAAGTCTGCAACTACAACCTCTAAATAAGAATGGGCGACATGCCCTAACTGATACAAATGACTCTGAAGGAATCAAGGATAAAATGAGAGCGTCTACTACCAAGATCCTGTAACTTCCACATCAGCTACATCACGTCATCAGAATGGAACTCCTATGCTTGGCGTCCCTGTGGCTGGACACTTAAAATATTTTTACAAAACAAAAGTAGATTTGGAGGAAAACGGGTCAGGGCCCGATGTGAAAACAGTTTAAAAGTTTAGCAAGTGATTTAAATTACAATTAAACATCACATATTATAAACACGTTAGTTGCGTACTCTCGCATGAGTTTCTTACCTCTCAACTACTGTGCACGCCTAACGTATGCCTTTAATCCATCCTAGATATGCCACTATCTAACTAGTTTGTACCACTCCTGCCTTCGCATTCTAACATAGAGTATTTACTCGTAACACCCAAATAAGCCATATTTATAACCCATGTTCACATTCATTAAATTACTTATCTCAAGTGTTAATTAAATTCTCATTCTTAACCCATTCAAATATCTTAGTTATTCACATCTACTAAGCAACAATGAACCAGTCACAAGTACATAAGTATATGACTCTCAATACATAACTACATATATGGCACCCCTAGGCTAAGCTGCGGTGCACGCATACTCAGCTATCGAATCCCGGTACATCACATACATAGGGGCTACGAGTTTCGAATCTCTCAAGAACCGTTTCAATAAGCAAAACCACACATATTGGAGGAGAACATAGTTCACATACCCATGGGTCACGCACATACCTACGCTCCCAAGGTCAGCAGACTTATCCATTCAGCAATAAGCCCTTCCAAGCCCTATGTTCTGAGGTATAGATCTAAGGTCCCCCCGAAGGTCACATCGAGACTAGACTATCCTCTTACGAACGACCTCCCGTGATAGAAAGTATGGTAGGTATGTTATACACACAAGAAATCCATACACTAGGCATTCACACAACCTAAGTAATCATATATCAATATAGATGTTCACACATTTCATCTAGTTAATCTCGTACGTAGCAAGTTTACCCCGAAAGGTTACACATAATATATATTCCGATTGATAACTCTCTCGTCGTATCAATTTGAGTACTTGAACCTATCTCAAAAGGTTACTAGATTTCTTATTAATTTCAAATGTTATCTCATCACTTAAAGTCACTCCGTTCCTGCCATTAACCTTACATCACCCTCAATACTCAATATAGTTCCAATTCGAATGTTTTTCAATCGTACCTCACTCGGTAGACCCTCATAAGTAATGTCAATCAATCCCATAAGTTATAGCATTCTTCGATAATAACTAAGGCCCTACTGGCTTTAGTTAAGTCCCACAATATCATATTAATCTCCCTAATAACCAACATCGGCTTTGGAATAGTCATTAAACCTTAAAGAGAAACAATTGTCAAAACTCAGAAGGGATCGATCGATTGAAGGAAAGGTGTCGATCAATCGATGGTTCGATCGATCGACATTCTTGAGTCGATCGATCGACCAAGCAGGTATCAGCCCAGAAAATCTTAACAGTTACGGGTTCTCCACTTTTCACACCTCAAACTCTTCATTCTAACGTCCAAAACTCACAACTAAATATACTAATCAACCTACTAACATGTTTACATCATTCCCCATGTTTTAGATTCATCAAATCATCCTTTAACATTAATTACTTAAATCAAAATACCCAATTTTCATACAAAAACCTAGTTTTCCTATTTCTCCAAGAACATCACATAATTCAATCAAATTTAATAATTTTCTACCCATAAATCATAAATTCATGGTTTTTATCATCTCCAACAATTACTACATGCAAGTCCTATCCAGATTATGATTTTAAACCTTTCAAATCCATTCAATTTTCATTTTTCATGATAAATCTTTAAATCTATAAAAACATGTAAATTATATGCTTTGAATCATTACAAGATAAATCACTTGCCTGAAAAACGTTGCTTCTGATTCGTTGATGATGTTTAGGGCTGGTCTTCCTTTCTCCGGCCACAATTCCTACGAAAATGGTGGTGGTGGGTGGTGGTTTTTGGTTTGGAAACCCTTTTTTAACTTCCCTCTAACTCCCGTAGCCCACTCTCTTATTTTTGGCTGATAATGGACCTAAAAGCCTTTCTAATAATATATAAATAAACTCTAAAATTCGTGGGTCATATTTCCTTAATTTTTAAAATGACCAAAATACCTTTTCGTGTTGTCGGTTTGACCTAAAAATGCCCCGAGACCCAAACTAATCCCCCGGCTAGTGTTTTCTGACTATCTCGACCCTTCTGGACACCAAAAAATTGATATCTTTAGAAAAAAATTGCAAAAAATTACACGGTATAATTGTGTAATTGGCTTTGATAGTGATTCCGAACCTTATGTCCTTACTTAGTACGTGATGTGCCAGGACTTGATAATAGGTTATGCTTGCATCGCAGGTCTCCATCTAGGGATGCAGTATACATATATTATAAGAGTGATGTATATGTATACATATATATAATAAAGTAGGAAACTTATGTATGTCATAAGTTTGATCGATGATGTTATCAATGTGATTTTATCCAACAATGCCTATATTGCCCCTTTAAAAATTGGGTGGCACATAAATTCCTCAAGGGTACAAGAGTAAGACACCTCACAAGCACCTTTAATTTGAAATCTTGAACTTTCTTTACCTACTCATCCATCGCAAACCCTTATTTCCAAGCCAAACACAAATTTCACTTCCTGCACACAATCAACAAAAAATCCACCTGCTCCATGGTCGCCGACCCTACTCCGAACTCATCATCCTCTCCCATGCTACAACGCTCCTCCCTCCCCCCACTACAAACTCAAATGGATCTCAATAGGATATGGCATTTTAGATATAATATTTTTTTTTTGGACTCAGATATGTTAAATCTTAAGTGGATCTTCATCCCCTATCAGTTTGAGGTTAGGTTCCTACCTGGTATGTTAAATCCAATATTTTGTTTTTGATTTCATTTTATTATTGTTCAAAGTACATGTTTTCATTTTATTCATGGAGTTTTAAGCATTTATGTTAGTATATTTCACATCTCACAAATTTTATGTTTACAAATTATGGTGTGATTGAAGGCAATATAATCATGCAAGAACATTCAATCACAAACAAACTCACAAATGAGAAAAAATCCCCCAAAGGAGCAAAACCTTTTTATTTTCACTATAATTTGTAAAGAATGGTTTACACGAATTTTACTGAAAACAAAAGTGATATACGAAATACCCTCAGGCATCGGTTCTGATGTCGTCGGCAAGAGTCTTCCACAGGAACTCCAGATGGGCAGTAATGGAAAAGAGTCGGCTTCTCCACAAGTCACTCCAGATGAGTAAAAACGATCCTTTGAATGTTTAAAGATTCACACACATATTTAGGAATGGTTTTGTGAATAAAAAGGCATTAAACCTTTTAAACTTGAAATCTGTTTTCTGGGCTGTCAATTTAAAAAACGTGTACGAAAAAGACTAAGAAAAACGTGCAGAATGGACACAAATATTTATACAAACATCGAGATGGCGCCGTCATTTGAACGACATAGGCATGTCGCTCAAACGAGACACACGTGTCGCTCGAATGAGATCATGCGACATGCTCATGTCGTTTGAATGACATAGTGATGTCGTTCGAACGAGATCGATGACTAAAAAAGTTCGCTTCTACACATAGAAAAATTTCTGCTTTTGTGGTAAAAACAAATTAGACTTCAAAAAATATTTTCTAAAAAATTCCAAAATATTTATGCAGATAATAACAACTCCAATAAACCATTTTACCAATAACACGAAGTGGAGAGGTGGGAACGGTTGAGCATCACGTCGCATGTAGCATGATACACATGTGAAGATGGTGGATGCATGGATTCGGATCAAGGCCGTCGTGGATGATCGTGTTGACGTGCCGAATGTAGTGGTATCAGACATACATACTGTGATCTAGGGTAACTAGAAAATTCCTAGATTATATCCTGGACATTTATAAAATTATGTTCTTACAAGAAGTGCTATATATATGGAATCATTCTCAGCATCATAAAGAAATGAATCTAACTAAATCAAATAAGAATTAATAATTTAAAGAATTATTGAATTGAATATTAAATGAAACGAATTCTGAAACACTAGATGATCTGTAACCCCAAACTTGACTTATTGCCTAGCTCATAAAATAAGAGAGAGAGATAGAGAGAGGGAGAGAGAGAGAGAAATATAATATGAGTTATATAAAGCTTATATGTAATTATCACCGTTAATTGTATCCTCGTGTATATAATGTGTCTACTAGTAAAATCTGTCTTTTAATATTTTTTAAATTAACCCAAACGCGGTCAGTTTTAGAATTTCACATATAATATTCCCATTGCCCATTCTCCCAATGATTAAGACATACATATCTCACTTTCAAGTATTTTCAATATCAATATTATGAAAAGATAATATACAATTCTTTATTTCACATTATATTTCAACCGTGTAGTTAATTTATCTACACTAGCAATATATTTATATCAAAGGCCTAAACATATATATATAACACCTTTGGGGATGTCTCACACGTACTAAGCTGAGACTAAACGGTCCCACGTAAAAGTCCAACAACACTAACCTGAGGAACTGCCATCACTGCCTCCTCGGCTAGTGACGTCTCGATCACCCGTACAAAACTAGGAACACGATTCACGATTATTAGTGACCTCCGTTCTATCCATATGTACGACTATCGACCCATTGTTTCATAACGTGGGGCAATATCATCATCGTCACACATAAACCAATTAAATGTGCTCGTAGAACCATTCCTAACTAATACGTCATTTGTGAGCCATAGTTATGTTATTACCTCCTTTTAATAGAAAACACCAACTTAATAATTATTACTATACATATATCTATGCATATCATCACACAAGCACTCATATGGACAACTTTCACTTTTTGCAACTCTATGCATACGTGATAACAATCGTAACATAAATCCTTACCATAAAACCATACAATCTTGCATACCATAACACACGCGTCCCAACTAAATTACCGAAACTGTCGTATTTTCAACTCACGATAATTTTAATAAATTCGATGATCAAATATTACCATAATCACTCAGTAATATTCAACAACATAATAATAACCAAATACTAACTCTTGTCTCGCTAGTATTTATATCCGAATTAATAAGTCCCAAATTAATTTCACACATCCCAAATTAATTTAATAAATCCCAGAATTAAAAGCAATTCCATTTAATTAACCTCATAATTAAAAGTCATAAAAAAAATACGGGGTATTACAATGTTATCAATATAAACCGAGGTTGTATGATTAACAGGCTTAAATATATAGATTAAGGCACCCGAGGGGGCTAAAATGCGTAGGTTCGACGGATGAAATACGCAATATGTGCGTATTATCACCACCCACAATGGGCGGCGTAAATATCGATTTTACATAGTTTGAAGTTAGAGTGGGTTGCAAAATGTGTATACTCTAGTGTATAAATGTATAGGCGATGTGTAGAACTTGATTGTCAATACAAAATGTGTAAATGTGGGTCCTAACTCTTCCACACCTAAGATTTATAAAAAAAATACTACCTTCCATGCTAAACATTTTAACGTGAGAAATGTTAGGAAGTGAGCCCCTATTAGGGCTGACAATTTGTGTTTTTGAGTTGGGTTACAGACCGACACAACATGACACGACTAGATTTTTTTGGACATGAACACGACACAACTTCGTTTTTTTATCTGATACGAACACAACTCGAATAGAACACTGCACGACTAACACGATTTCATAAGTTTTACACTAAATTAAATATAAATAAACATGAAAACTAGAATAAAACACAATTAATGCGACAATACACGATAACACGACTCATAATTTTGACACGACACGACACGACTTCGTGTAAAAAAAATCCGACACAAACACAAAATATCGTGCTAATTTCGTATCATATTTTCATGTCGTTTCTTAAATTGTCATCTATACTCCCACCTTTCTCCGCGCTAAACTATTTTGAGAGCAAGAGATATAGATTGTACAATCATGAATACACATTCTTTCCTACAAATGTAAACCAATAAGTCTAAACCGACTCATAATTTTCATGTATCGATTGCGATACAATAACATGCCGTGTCGAGATTATTTATTATGGATTCGCACAAAAAGCACTAATCAATTGCAACATACTGCGTTATTGTATTGCGACAGACACATAAAAATTACGTAGAAGGACTAGATGTAAAGACCCAAATTTACATATTTTAACACATTCCCATAAAGTGATTAAGATAAATATAAAGTGATTAAGGCTTTGACTACATGAGTGGGGCCCAAACGTCTTATCTTTGACCAAAAATGTCCCATTTTCGAGACCTACATATAATATAATGCGGTTTGACCATCTCCCACCAATACGCACACAACAGACACAACAAATCCACCTACACCCAAAATCCAAAGTCATCTCAAACTCAAATCGACTCTCATTTCTCAAATAAGCTAGGGTTAGGGTTTACGAGTGAGATTGATCAAATGTAGAGAGATAAAAAATTGATGATGGAGAAAGATTTTGTTGTTTCGATTTTGATATGGTTGATGATGGCGTTTCATCCTTTGATGAGGATCTCTGCTAATTTGGAAGGTGCGTGTACTAATTATCCAATTTTTGTTCTTGTTTTAGTGCTAATTTAATTTAATGTGATGTGAGATAGAATCAATAAAGTGTTGTTTTTGGCATATTAAGTGGATTTGTGATGTTGATGGAGTGAACATGAAACAAAGTGACTGTTTTGTCTTGTCTTTTTGTTGGAAACTCATTTATTGTAGTTGACAATATAATTGTGGTTGTATTAATTATTTTATGAATATAGTTGTATAGTCTTTTTTGTGATCCGTTATTACAACTTTATTTCATGGTTTAAGTAAAAAAACAATAGCTCCCACGAAAAAGATTTTTGCTCCATAGGTTCTATTTGTAAATATGAAGTGAATATTAAGTACATGTATAAATAAGATCTATTGAGGAAAAAGTATTTTGATAGGACCAATTAGAAAACATCTTTTGTTAGGATTTGTTTGTCAAGCTCCCAAAGAAAATCAATAAAATTTTGGGGCAGTTTCTAATAAATCCCTTAAACGTCTATTTAGATATGACCAGTCCAAGTAATAATCTTGTTGGTATCTTAAACCGATAAACTTTTTAATTGATGAACGATTAATTGTAGTTGACAATAGAATTGCGGTTGTATTAATGATTTTATGAATATAGTTGTATAGTCTATTTTGTGATCCGTTATTACGACATTGTCTCATGGGTAAAGTAAAAAAATAAAATAAATTTTTGGGGCATTAGCTAATAAATCCTTTAAACGTCAATTTATATATGACCAGTCCAAGTAATAATCTTGTTGGTATCTTAAATCCATAAATTTTTCAATTAATGAATGATTTATTGTAGTTGACAATAGAATTGCGGTTGCATTAATTATTTTATGAATATAGGTGTATAGTCTTTTTTGTGATCCGTGATTACAACATTATCTCATGGGTAAAATATTTTTTTTTTGGGGCATTAGCTAATAAATCCCTTAAATGTCTATGTAATAATCTTGTTGGTATCTTAAATCCATAAACTGTTTAATTAATGAACGATTTATAGTAGTTGACAATAGATTTGTGGTTGCATTAATTATTTTATGAATATAGTTGTATAGTCTTTTTTGTGATCCGTTATTACAACATTATCTCATGGGTAAAGTAAAAAATAAAAATTGGGGCATTAGCTAATAAATCCCTTAAATGTCTATTTATATATGACCAGTCCAAGTAATTCTCTTGTTGGTATCTTAAACTCATAAGTTTTTTAATTAATGAACGATAAGTCTATTTACATTAATACGTGTAATTGTATCAATATTCTTGTATCTATATCAATAATTGTAACACACGTGGACTTATTGAAAAAACTGTATTTAGTTTGTCCTTACCGTTAATTTCTAAAGAGTCTAAGGATTTATTATCATGGATTCCTAAAATTTAACCATAAAGTTGCAATTTAACCCTAATGTTTAAAATTTGTTCAAATGGTGAAATATGTTTTCACCTATTTAGAGTTCAATTTTGTTCACTATATTTGTTAGAAGTTACATAATTATAGGGTGTGCACTTATTCACAATTTCAAACCAACAAAAAATTAATTTTAAATATGTGAAAAAATATTTCACCATTTTATTTTATTCATCGCTATTAAAAGTATTTCACACCAAACCAAATGGACCCGTTTGGGATAAAATATTTTTCACCGCGGTGAAAAGTAAAATGGTCAAATATGTTTTCACCTATTTAGAGATAAATTTTGTTCACTATGTTTCTTTAAAGTTTCATAGTTATAGGGAGTGCATTTATTATCTTAAAATGTGAAAAACCTTTCACCATTTTCATTTTCACCAAGGTTAAGGGTACCAAAGGGGCCTTTAGTGATCTTGCTTTAGTGATGAATTAATGTGAGATTGAATAAGGTGCTGCATGTGGGTTTTTTGGCTTAATAATTGACTTGTGATGTTGATGGAGCAAAAAGGACATGGAAGTTTGTGAAAGGGGCTATGTTCTCTTGTCTCTTTGTTGAAAATTCATTTATGGTAGTTGATTTTAAATTTGACTGTATTAGGCTGCATTTGTTTTTTCATCCAACTCTAAATGAACCTATGAATGTTTTTAGTTAAACAGTGTTAAATATAGTCACTAGCCTCTTAATTTAAAGGGTAAATTATATAATTAAGTCTGAAGTTTGGGGTCATTTTTAATTTTGGACCTGATATTTAAAAAAATGCAATGTTAATCCCGATCTTTGAAAATTCATGTAATTTAAGCCCTCAATCACATCTCGTTAGGGGACTTAACAAAGAGGATGAATGAGCATCTTATTCCCTTATGTCATTCATTCTTGTGAAGTTCTCTTAATGAAGATATTACGGATGGAAAAAATTGCACAAATTTTGAAACACTAGGATTAATATTACATCCTTTGAACCGGGGTTAAAATTGCAAATGACTCCAATTTTAGGGTAAATTTTGTATTTTATGCTAAATTAAAAAAAACGCTATCTTTTGCCTCTTAGTCCAAAACTAAACAACCCCCTAGTATGGAAATTAGGGTCCGTTTGATTCAAAAGTGGACAAATGTGGGGATGGCAAAATTTTCCATGGGTAAAATTTTCCATGACAAATTTTACCTAGTTTTTTCACATGAGAGTATCAAACAACCATTTGACGAAATTAAAGTCAATCCAATTAGTTTATTTAAATATTTCTTAAAAATATTTTTAAACAATTTTTAAAACATTTTTATAAAACTGTTTTTAAGACATTTCTAAAACAGTTTTTATAAAGTATTATTAAAACAGTTTTAAAACAAGTTTTAAAACAGTTTTTTAAAACAATTTTTACAATATTTGAAACAGTTTTTTAATTATTCAAAACAGTTTTTAAACCTTTTAAAATAGTGTTTTTAACAGTTTTAAAACAGTTTATTAATAAAACAGTTCTATAAAACATTTTTTTAAAACAGTTTTTAAAACAGTTTTTTAACAGTTTTAAAACATTTTTAAAACAGTTTTGGAACAGTTTTTAAAACAATTTAAAAACATTTTAATACCTTTTTTAAAACATTTTTTATAAACCAGTTTTTTTTATTTAAAACAGTTTTAGAAAGCAATTTTTTTTATTTAAAACAGTTTTTTTAACAGTTTTTAAAACATTTCTAATACAGTTTTTTTTAAAACTGTTTGAAAACAGTTTTTATAAAACATTATTAAAACAGTTTTATTAAAACAGTTTTTAAAATATTTTAGTATAAAAAAAATAAAAAAAGCATTTGAAAGAAGTGGCAAATATTTCTCACCCAAATAGCAAAAGAAAAATTTGCCAACATAGGAGGTGTTGTACAGTGGCAAATAGCTTGTAGGCAAATTTTGCAGCAAATACACTTATTTGCCATTTGCCATGGCAAATAAGGCTACCAAACGGACCCTTATAGTTATAATAATCTTGTTTTAGTGTTAAATTGATGTGAGATTGAATAAATTTGTTCCACGAGATTCTAAAACAGCAGTTGTTTTTTGTATTATAATTGATTTGTGATGTTGACCTAGTGAAAAGGACATGGAAGCTTTGTAAAAGGGACTATATTATCATTCATAGTAGTTGACTTAGTATAATAATTACAGTTTATTGTTCTTTTTTTAATGTTAAATTAGTGAGATTGAATGAAGTGTTGCAAGAGTTTATAAAGCAGTGGTTGATTTCTGTATAGTAATTGATTTGTGATGTTGATGGAGTGACAAGGACTTGGAAGCTTTGTAAAAGGGGCTATGTTAGCTCTTTGTTGAATATTCATTTATTGTAGTTCACACTGAAATGAGTTCAATATTATAGTCTTTCTTTTGATCCATGGCTATGCCATTAGTGGGGTCGATAGCTTGTGCTATTGCTATCAAAGCTTTGACTTAATCAGTCAAGATGATACAAATAGGTGAAAATATCTTGTACTAAGAGTCAATGCTCTAGTTTTTTGATTAAAATTGAGGGGGTTGGGTGTTTATGAAGAAGGTTGGATGTTCATAGATGACCTAAATTTCAATGACTAAAGAATATTAGCAGGATTCCATGTATCTTAAAGTACCAAATGCATCTATCCTCATATGTCAAAATCCTAGTTTGGTGTTTTTTTTTAGTGTCAAAATTATTGTGAGATTGAATGAAGTGATTATAAAGCAGTGGTGGTTTTCCCATAATAATTGATTTGTGATGTTGGAGTGAAGAGGACCTAAAACTTTTGTAAAAGGGATTATGGTGTCTCTTTGTCGAAAATTCATTTGTTGTACTTGAGAATAAAATTGCGACTTGTATTAGTTATTTTACGAATTCAGTCTTATAGTCTTTCTTTTGATCCATAACTATGTCAATTGGGGTGTCGCTAGCTTGTGCAATTGTTAATTAAGCTTTGACTTACGGGTTGTTTGCTTTTCAGTGTTAAGTCTGAATTTGGATTCCTTTCAGGCTTAACAGGTACAACAAAGTGTTTGTTTTTCTAAAAAATTGAGAGGTTAACTGCTAGAGAGGTTCATATTAGCAGGATTCCATGTTTTTTGAGTACCAATTGTATTTAACATCAAATGTCAAAATTCTAGGGTTCAGGTGTATGCGGGTAGTGTGCTTAGGGATGAGTGCAGACGACTTTAAGCCTTTAAATTGGAACTTGGATTTAAATTTGTCCTTAGAGAGTATAATAGCAAAGAAGCACCCTGGAATGAGAACTGAAATAGCCACACTCTAATATCACACTTACAATAGCTGAAAGGGAAAACCTTGTCGTTGATGTACAAGAACTCCCAATAATTTAATGATGAAATGGAGTTGTATCTATCTATCTATCTATTGGTGGTTGATAAGTTTGTTTAAAGGAAATACACAACAGTCAATCTTTATAATACCCTAAAACTTTAGAATTAGCTACGAATATCTCATATTAATATCTTAGTGAAAGACCCCCAAAATATTGAGAAAAGGAACGATAGACTCTGGACGAGGCTTCATGCACCCAAGAAGCTAGCAGTTCTAACAAAAAAAAAAGAAAGAAAATAAAGACACATGAATGACATCTCACTTCCTTCAAAACGCTTCTTATTTTGTTCTTTTAAAATGGATGAATTGATTTATTAATGAAACATCCCAAACTGTACAGAAGTTCAGTGGCGGTTTTTACAAAAGAAGGAAGTCTCCATCGAAAAATGCATACCATTTGGAGGGAAAAACATCTCACCCTTATAAAACTCCAATCCTCTGTCCGAGAAATACCTCACAAACTTGCAATGAACAAGTAAATGGTCAATGGTTTGATTACCTTCCTTGCACATTATTCACCACTTGGCAATAAGAGAATATTAGGCCTCTCACTTTGAATGAGATCAGAAGCATTAACTTCCTCCTTAAAGGCTAACCATGCAAGGACTTGAACATTTAAAGGTATGCTCACTGTCCAAATCTTTATAAACGATCTAAAGAGAGGAATACAAGGAACAGTCATGATCTTCAACTGGCATAGGATTGCAACCATAGATCGAGAGGTGTTCTTTCAAGCATGGGTCTTTGGAACTGCTGATCCCATTACTGGTTCTGCTTCGTTGAGCAGGTGTCCCTTTGAAGTTTTGATCCCCACTCGCAAGGTGTTTTCTTCCTTTCGAGTGAGGGTCTTTCTTTGGTGTTAATGCACATGCACCCTTCCCATGACTGTCGGGTTCTCCGCAAGCTGCCATTTTGCTAGTACACGTGGTCATCGCTCATTGGCCCACAAGTTCTCGAAATTTAATCTCTTTCAAGGCATTCTACCTTGGGGCACACACCCGTATTACATCTGGAAACATATAATTCTGGATTGTGTGTAATTGTGGAAGTGTCTGTTTTTTTTTTGGTATATAACTTCAGGAAAAAGTTGAAATTGTCTATTAGACAAAGTGCATGTGACATCACACTGACTTGTTTTGATATTACACCTGTAATGGCAGAACTAATTAAGAAGATTTTGCAGTAACTTCCTAGAAATTTAGTATTGTGTCAGTCTCTTTCCTTCGTTGCACGCCTATTAATTTGAGACCTGTCCATCACCTATTTCATGCCCCACAATTCTTACATTCACAGAATTTAAAATTTATATGTAACCAACATTAAGGGATTGTCCCAGTGGTTCTTGGGACGAGCTGTAAAACCAGCCATCTCGGGTTTAAAACTTGTAAGTCTCTTGGGGCCAGGCCATTGGTGGAGTTGGTCGACATAGTCTCAGTGTGCGAAAGCTGGCTCGAGGATACCCCTTACATCATAACCAAAAATAAATAAATATGCTACCTACTGGCTAACATAATCGCTGTTCTGTTCAACTGTCACTATCAGTGTCCAACTGATTTGGCAAACCCATATGTGCATTCGCTAAAAAGCACTATAGATTCACAATGTCTTATTGTGTTTGCATGGCAACTTGTTAAATATACTCTAGGTACCCATTGTTTAGTTGAATACCCATTACCTATTTAAGTACTTTCCGTGGTAAATGAAGATGTGGGTGTTCTCATGTACTCTGTCCATACTGATGTCATGCTATTTACTTCTGCTATGCAAAATCCTTGAGTTGATGATTTTGTCACTACGATTAGCTTATAGACATTTCTTACCTTAATGACAGGTGATGCTTTGCATAGCCTACGGGCCAATTTAGAAGATCCTAACAATGTTCTCCAGAGTTGGGATCCTACACTTGTCAACCCCTGCACATGGTTTCATGTTACATGTAACAACGAAAATAGTGTTATAAGAGTGTAAGTTACTTATTTTATGTTGTGATACATGTACAAATGCGTCAGATTTGACGGAGAATCTTATGGTTCGCTTGATTCTTGCTAATGCCTTTAATGACCGTCACATCTGCCTCCTTATAGTGATCTCGGAAATGCAGCATTATCTGGTCAATTGGTTTCTCAGCTTGGCCAGCTTAAAAATTTACAGTACCTGTAAGTCAAATTTAAATCATTTGAATATTCTGTAAGTTTCTTTTGGTAAGACTTGTCCTTCACCATCCTCTAGAAGTGTCATCATTAAATGTTCATTCGTTATATATTGATAAATCGTCAAATATTTCTACACCATGCCCAGGTCCATGCCAAACGATTTTTGTTTTTTTGTTTGTACACAAAGGATTTTGTCTCTTTATATATCTATCCTGACAAGCGTACATCTGTTGATAAGATTGTATTATTTGTTATTATAATTCTCAATTAGTGATTTCATGGTTCATTGGTTCTGCTCATTAATTCCTCATTTGTGGAATTTATGAATCTTGGGTGTTCAAGGACGGAGTCCATGGTTCATTGGTTCGACACGTCCAGGTTTGGACTGTCGATGGCTATTAATGTATCTATTTTTTGTATTTGTGTAAGTAGTGTGAGTTAGTATAAATAGTAGTTCATTAGTTGGCTTATTTATGTTTTTACCTTTTACTTATTATTACCAATATGTAACTAACTACTACATCATTATGACATCAAATGAAAGCCGTCAAAGGCACAAAAGAGTCGCACTCCAGAGAGAAAAGTAATACCCAAAATTAGAATTGATCGTTAATGGGGGAGGGGTTATTTATAGGGGAGGAGAAAAGATTCTATAAGGTGTCTCCTAAGCTCCTATTGGTTGAAAGAGTTTTGACCCATGTGATGTCACATAGGTCATTAACTACCTTCAATTACATCACATGTTAAAATATAACCTTCTAGAAGCTACTAGCTAAGTATGAGTTGTCATGAGATGAGTTGTGAGAACTCATCTATGGCAACACTAACTAATGGAACCTAGTAGAAACTTCCCTCTCAAACCTTGCTATAACTAAAAATGTAAACAAAATACCAAAACTGCATAACTAAAAGATGCAAGAAAATATTAAACCCTAATTTTCATCACTCTTCTCCATTTGAAAAAGCTCGTCCCGAGCGTAGGATGTGAACAGCAAGAAAACAAGGCAATCATCAAAGGGCGCCGCACTTGAAAGGGGATTCGTCCTTGGAAACGTCACTAGTACCGGCAAGTAAGAAGTTCACGGAGAACAGGCATACAAATTAACCACGTCTGATCACGTAATGGGCCTCCTCAACACCAAGACGGGAAAAACATATTCCAAGCGCATGTTATATGGCACCAAAAATGGGTCTACATACTCGCCCCGCCGTCAAATACATCACCCATGATCACCGCCTCAATTCCCGAAGAGAACTATTATTGAACCAACTTCGTCAAAATCATCATCCCCATTTTCAAAGATTGAAAAAATATCTCCTAAATCAAATGTCTTTAACTCGCAAAAACGATTGCGAGTCACTCAAACATCCTCAATAAAAATATCAAGAAATATCCTAATAGACCAACCAATTTCATCGTTTCTTTCTTGTAAGAAAGCAGCTCGAAAGGCGATCATTTAGCCTCGAATTGACCCGATCAGATGCGTGAGGAGGGAGAATGATTGGGTGAAGCAACCAATCTTGGACTTATCATCGGTAATCTTGAATTGAGCCTTGGGAGTCAATCGTGGCGGAAATATACTTTTTGAGAGAATGGGTGGTGAAAAATAATTTTCAGACGCTAGGAGGGGTGAAAAGGGGCCGGATGGGCTTGATATGCTCGGGAGTGGGGGATCCGGGTTCGGGAGGTGAAGGGAGATTTTAGAGCTGGCATGAGTCGGGTGACCCAGGGTGACCCAGGCAGAGGTTAGGGCGAGGAAGGCGAGTAGGAGTTTCTGGTGGTGCAGTTGGGTGTGTAGATCAATATTGCTGAGGTGGGTTAAGGGGTTTTGGGGTGGTGACGGACTGAGGTTGTTGTCGAAAATTAAAGGCGGGGTACCTAGGTTGGTTTTGTGCTGGGCATGGTTCAAAGTCTTGGTATCGGTACAGAAATCAGATATCCAATTTTCAACTCAGTCGCGGTATCGGTTGCGGTATCAGGTGATACGCAAAAGATGTGCTATTTAGTGAGCGTAAAAAATTCCGAAAAAATATAGAAAATTAAAAAAAAAAGATTTACAATGTAGACCGATGGGGTATATTCAAACCCATCATTCAATATGCATTGCATTGTAAAATTGGTAGCGCGACAGAGTTGTCAGATTCAATATTACATAGTAAACCAATAATAATATTGAAAAACAATCTAATGACGCATAAAACTTGATAAAAAAATTTACATGGAAGATAAATAAAAATGATTACAATGTTTCATCATTTTCATCTCCCAATCTAGTTGCGGTATCGATCATACGGATTTGGATAGGGGTAACTTTTTCAGTTGGGTAAGGAAAGAAATATGAATCATATCGCTGCTCAGATGGTTGGGATGACTGGCTAGATGATCCATAATTTGGAAATTGTGGTTGACGATCTTCCGGTTGACTACCGTGATGATAATATCGAAAACATCTATACCCAGAACTATCAGTTGAAGACCCACCGTATTGTGTCATTTGATTATATCCATAATAATCAGCTTCTGTTGTACCGCTACTAGTAGATTCATAATGGTCTTTATAACGATCATAGTATCCACCCGTACTAGTAAATCTTGGAAGTCGTGCCCGACCATAACTATCTATGCCACTCCCACTCTCAGAGATACTATGTCTTCTACCGCGGTATGTATGATCTGTCATTAAATACATTGCCTGTAGTTGATCATCAAGACGTTGCAGATCATATCCATTTGAATACTCGTCACTACTAGGGAATCTCGTCTAATTGTCTAAATGTATCCGTTGTTCACTAATTATCGGGCGATAACCATGATCTGTGTCTTTTATGGCATAGTAGTTTCATCTCCTTGTTCCCACGTCATACCACCACCGTGCTGTGTACCAGTATTGTAAGAACCATCCCTTTGCTGGCTACCACCAACTCCACTCTCTCTGTCGACTACCACTTGCAGTTCCCCTACTAACATCTTCCCTGCCACCACTTTGGTCATCGTCATCTTAATGATTACCATAAGTATCATGAATTTCTTGCCAACCATCATCACCACCATGATCATCAGAAGTAGAAAGAACACTGACTGGTGCCGGTTAATTGTGCCCCCCGGTCCTCCTTCCCCTTCGCTTTGTTGAATACCTTTATCCAACCAATCTAAGTCATCGACTGGTAAGACCCCTTAATCATTCTCTCAGATCCACTCATTCAAAATGTCATCTTCCTCAAATATTGAATTCAAGTCTATCGGATTGTAATCTTCGGTATCTCGCATGTACATCAAATTCCTAACTCTAAGTTGCGAATTGTAATTTTTTTATTACCAATCGGTTGCGAAGTTTTGTATGGATGAGAGACCATGTGCTCCAATTTCTCATATCTCGAAGATGAGCATGTTTGACTCAGGATTTTGATAACAATGCGTTTAAGATTGGGTGCATCCTCATCGTAATTTTGCACTACTTAGCTGGAAGAGAAGATTTGATTGCTTGTTTGGTAAGATCTGAGCCAAACTCCCCTCTCCTATTTGTGAAGAGTTTAACCTAAAAAGCAAACAAATCAATTTAGAAACAATACATATATGAAATAAATATAAATTGATTGAAACAAATGTGATACCTCATTTATTGCCAAGGCTTATTTTTGTACGTCTGGCTCTAGACTTTTGATGACCTCTTTTAGTCTGGCTCTTATCTCGGGATGGTTTGAAAAATTAGATGAATACTGAAACACCGGATTTAAGAAATATCCCGCGGCATGCAAGTCTCGGTGCAATTGTCTCTCCCATCTTCCATCGATCACCTGCCAATACCTCTAGTTTTTGACAGTTGTCTGGATTGCTAGTTTTGCTTTATCCACCCATTCGTAAATGATATAGAGTGTAGGATTTTTATCTTAGTCTACGATCTTCAAAAGCAATACTAAAGACTCCATAATATTAGCAACTTCGGCAGCCTGTTGCCAGAATCGATCTGCCAGAATTAAATCCGACACTTTAGTGGCCGCACTCCTTTGGGTCCTCTCACTGTTGAATTCACTCCATTCATTTGCGGTACACATTCGCTTCAACTCAGACTGATAGCGAATGAGACTCTCAAGGGCAATAGACTCGATGGCGAATCTTGTAATGACTGGTCTAAGCATGGTATACTCCTTCATTAAATTCACAATCTTTTTACATATTATATATGAACGAGGTAATTGATTTGGCATCATTCAATACCGACTTGATTGACTTCATAGTTCTTTTCCTCGAGCATCAAGTCAAGACAATGTACTGCACAAGGTGACCAAAACAAGTGTCTCCTATTCGCCATCAATAATGAGCCAGCCGCCTTAAAATTCGGCTCGTTATTAGTGACAATATGTATGACGTAAGTGTCGCCAATTTCCTCCATAACTTTATCCATAAGGGAAAAATATCATTTGCTGACTTGATTTTGTTAGTTGTGTCAACAGAATTGTGAAATATCATATTATGATCACAGTATACCATGAAGTCTTCGTCCTTGAACTCCACTCGTCACACATGATTGTAGTATCATACTCGGGCCATTTCTCCTTTAGAGTTGCTATGTACGCATATGTTGATAGCTAGTTCCACTATCAGCAGTGTGGTGACAATTATTATGTAACACAAATAGATAAGAAAGAAGCGATCACCAAGTAGAAACAAGGAATGTAAAATGACAATCACACAACAAATGATGTACGTGGTTCAGCCAATATGTGTGCCTACGTCCATCGTGGTGCAGTCGATGTTATTTCTATATACTCCGGAGAGTGGTTACAGAGAATACAACTTGTCCCTTTGCCCCGGACCTAGGGTTTCATATATATACATGTACATTTAGGTAAGTGGGGGTGATGGATTCCCCCACGTCTTCCATCTCTCCCTATAACCTCTCTTCATGGGAACGTGGGAAGAGACCGGATCATATTCAGAATAAGAGGTGGGGGACCTGGACTTTGGGCCGCCAGAATTGGGCTACTCGTCCAGGCCCATGGTCTTAATTTTGGGTACTCACAATTGCCCCTAAGTTTGTTGGGCCGTGTTTATGGGCTCAATAAATTTAAATGATTAGCCATTATGGCTCTTTTGCAATTCTTCGAAAGCTGTGAAGTTGATTTTGGCGGCACACGCTTCGTACCTTGTGCACTATGATTAGCGAAATTTGAAGGTTTCTTGGGATAGTTACTTTTCTACCGTCGCTTCAATCTTTCCAGCACTTTCCCATTTTCTGTGAGTTCTAGCACTTCGTACCTTCTTCTCTCAATCTCCATTCTCGTTGCTTCCTTGTCGTTTGGGCCTGTGCTTCTTCATCGTTCGAGTCGATCTTCTATCTTGTAAGTTTCCTGTACCTTTTCTCTATACTTTCTCTTTGAGTTTGTAGTTTTGTAGGGCTTTCCAATGGTGAAGATTGGGAATAGGTCGGTCTCTGAGTTTAGGAAGTTTTACAACATCCCTGAGTGGGTAGATATTGAGTGCTGTGCCTCCCCTCCTAGAAACTTTAGAGATATAGATGATGCCCACTGGATCCATGTCTTGTTGCTTTCCCGGGCGGGACTCACTTTTCCTCCCAATGACTTATTTTTGCATTTCTTTGGTTATTTTAACATTGTTCCTGCACAATGCTCGCCCAATGTGTGAAAAATAGTTAATGGCGTACATAGAATAAATCAGTTGTATGGTACTAGGTTAGGGCTCGCCGAGGTCTGTTTTTGCTATTCCTTCTCTCGAACTAGCTCTGGTGTCCTCTACCTCAAAGCTAGGAGCCCTGACAAGGTATTGGTAGTAAATCTACCTGATTCCCATAAGGACTATTGGCAAGACGGTTTCCTTGTTAGAAACTGACAGTTTTCTCCCCAATTTGAAGGGTCGAGGTCTGAGGGGTTCTCTGTTCCCTTTTATGGAGAAGAATACATAGGTAGACATTGCTTTGTTGTTTCAACTTTTGTTGATTTGCGATTTTTCCAACTCTTTTTTGCTTTTTCTTCCACAACGAGGTTAAAGAACTTGGAACCTGCTCTCAGCGAGGTTCGTCTCTCGGAATTAATTAAGGCTTGGAATATCAGGGAGCCTTTGGGTGACGACGAGCATCCCAGGTCTGCTGCCTTTTTGCTCGAGTACAAGAACGTTGGCTCCAGCTTCATAGCAAGGCCCGTGGACAGTATCCCAGAGTTTGATTTTCCCGAAGAGACCGCTGCGGATCTTATTCAGTTGGACGAGGAGGAGAGCAGCTCTGAAAGTGACCTTGCAGGAGCGGTAAGTAATCTGGGTGGAGGTAGCTCTGATAGTAGCAGCTCCTCTGATCGCGGGGAGGTTTCTGAAGCTCGAGGGTCGTCGAGCACTTCTAGCATTTCGAGCGAGGAGATGGTTCCTCCAAGGAAGAACTTAATCAGAGATGATGATGATGAGGACCACGTGCTTCTTGCACAGAGGTCAAAGAAGCAAAAATCTAATTCTGGGGCTGTGGCTACTAGTTCCCGGTCCTCTGCTCAAGAACAGGAGAGAAAGAGGAAGGAAGAGGAGCAAGTGAGGGAGAGAGAAAAAAGGAAGAAGAGAAGAAGATGGAGGAGAAGAGGAGGGTAGAGGAGAGGAAGAAGAAAGAGAACGAGAGAGAGGAGGGCTGAAGCGAGGACAAAGGCCGGGCAGACCTTGGTCCCGGTGTCTGCGCTGCCGGAGGGGGCTTCTGTTGCAATTTCCCCTCAGTTGGCCCCCGCTTTGCTAGAGAGAGCTGTCCTCCCAGCTGATCGCCAAAGGGCGGTAGGGTCCGAGCAATTGGCCCTTCAGGCTAGTCAGAGGCTAGCTCTGGTAAGGTTTTTCCCTTCTCTCCCATGTTTGACGAGCATGACCCGGGTCCGAAGCCGACCGTGGATGAGGTCCCTGCCCCAGCTGTTGAAGGTGCTGACCCTGTTCCTCAGGCGTCCCCTGTTGATGCTTCCCTCGTCGTGGCGACAGAGATTGCCCCTGCCGAGGGCGGTGCCCCTACTGATGCCAACAAGAGGAAGGGGCCATCGACCTCTGAGGTTGCTTAACTAGTTATCTGCTAGGACTGCTTTGTATTTTTGGTTTTTTCTGTCTGTAAACTTTCCTTTTACTGTTCGATGTAATTTCAACCTTCATTAATGAAAAAGGCTTCTATTTCTTGGTGCACTGATTTGTCTCTTTCTTTCCCTTGTCTTTTGATTGCCTGTAGTTAATTGATGTGGATGATTACATTCTTGCTACTTCCCAATTGGGCAGGACTCTTGGTCCCAATGCGAGTCCTGAAGTTCTCCAGGCATTCGTTAAGCTTTGCAAATCCCTTAGATCTAGGAATCAGAAGTATAAGGAGCAATCTGAACTTGTGGCCAAGCTGAAGGACAGGCTGCAGGAGATGGAAGAAGTTGGTGCTTCAGTGCAAGAAGAAGTGAATGCTTTAAGAGCAAAGCTTCTCGATGCATCCGAGATCAACCAGGTTGGTGAGATGCTTCAGCAAGAGAATGAGGTTCTGAGGAGAGAAGTCTAACGACTTAGGGAGCATGTGCCGAGTACTTCTTCAGCAGTATTACAAGGCTCCTCATCATCGCGAACTAGAGCTGGTCAGAGTGTTACTCCTCCTGTGCCGCGAGGTCCCACTCGCCCACCCGTTTCGCGAGCTGGTAGGAGCTCCAGGAGCCGAAACAGGGAAGCGGAAGAACTTCGAGATAGGGAAATGGAAGAGCTCCGTGGTGATGTCCAGCGAGCATATGTGATTGCTGCTGGGCTTCAAAGGGATGTCACTCGGTTGCGGCACTTGTTCAAGAAAGGTCCTCGACAAGCGTGTGCTGACGGCTACGACCAGGGTTGGTCAGATGCTCCAACAAGGTTGTCTGAGTTCGAGGAGCTTTCTTTTATCAGGGGGTGACTGAGTGCCTTGAAGGAGCTGCAAGTTCCGAGGAACTCGATGCTCTGGTATCGCCATGAGATGTCTCCCTTAACCCTGATGCCTAACCCCTTCCGAAGGGATGATCGATGGATCCCCATTGATGCCATCCCCCGGCAATTATTGGAGTCGGATGCGAATGAGGTTGTGGAAGAGTTAGCTCCTGCTCCCGATGATGGACGAAGAGCTCGAGTGGCTGATTATCTCGCCCAGAGGCCTCCCCCCCATTGAGATTTTGCCGGTTGTTATTTTTTGTATTTTTGATAATGTAAATGCTTTGGGCGAGCTCGCCGACTAAGCATGTATCACAATTGTTGTTAATATGATGAATTAATGAAAAGTTTGTGTTTTGGGCAATTTTGCCGACTAAACGTGTGCATCATATTCTTCATATTCTTGTCGCTTTATAATCTTTTAAGTTTGTTTTGTCATGCGAGTGTCCTCCCAGTCCAGTATAATACCGAGATACCATTGTGCACCACTTTACCTTTTAGGTTGTGTCGTCACACTCCCTTAGGCCTAAGTGGGGCAATTGGCGAGGACACACCTGGTGTTGGATGCTTTATCCGATCAGGATTTTACTTAACCAAAGTAGGTTTGATGATCAGTATAAAATTTGGTCATATTGCCTAAGGATCCCCTGTAGGGCTTCATATATTGCCAAGGGAAATGCTAAGAGGTCCTTCGTGTTTCATAACGATGACCTGAGGAGGGATATTGCCCTGCTATAGTGTAGTGATCAATGTGCCTGTTATTTGGAAAAGATGTGCGATAAATGCAGCTGTTACTCATCAGAATATAACCAATTAAATAACTTTCATTAATGAAGGGAAATGGTCTTCTAGTTTCATAACAAAAGAATAAAAGAAAGATCTAAAAATAGAATCTCTTGAGATTGGCTGCGTTCCATGCTCGTGGTATTTCTCTGCCTTCCATCGTTTCTAAGTGATAGGCGCCCTGCAGATCGTCTCTGGTTATCTTAAAGGGTCCTTCCCAGTTTGGGCCTAGCTTGCCGTCTGATGGTTTCACTGCGCTGCCCAGGACTTTCCTAGGAACGTAGTCCCCAACTCGGAATGCCCTTGGGTTAACCCTTTTGTTGTAATGCCTCGCCATCTGTTGCTGGTAGCTCGCTAGTTTCACTAGGGCTAGCTCCCGGCGCTCGTCGGCTAGGTCGAGCTCAGCGAGCAATGCTGCATCATTATGGCCCTGGTCGACAAGGTTGGACCTTATTGTTGGCAAACCTGCTTCTAGTGGGATGACTGTTTCCATGCCATATGTCAGCGAAAATGGTGTTTCTCCTGTCGCTCGCCGAGGAGTGGTTCTGTATGCCCATAGGATATGGGGTAGTTCATTTGCCCATGCGCCTTTGGCTCGCTCCAATCGCTTCTTTAATCCATCGATCACAGTTTTGTTGGAAGCCTCAGCCTGGCCATTGCTCTGAGGGTAGGCCACGGAACTGAAGTGGTGTCTGATACCGTGTTCCTTACAGAAATTCTGAAAGGAGCCGCTTTCGAACTGTGTTCCATTGTCGGTGATGATGGTCCTGGGGATGCCAAAACGAGTGATTATATTCCTCCATATGAACCTTATCATATCAGCGTCTCGAATGTTTGCCAGGGGTTCCGCCTCTATCCATTTGGTGAAGTAGTCAGTTGCAACCAACAGATATTTGCGATTGCCGGTGGCGGTAGGTAGTGGTCTTACGATGTCCATTCCCCATTGGGTGAATGGCCATGGGCTGGTCAGTGATTTTAGATCGCTGGCGGGTTGGTGGACCATAGGAGCGTGAAGTTGGCATTTCAGGCATTTGCGGACATACACCGCAGAGTTCCTTTGCATATATGGCCACCAATAGCCTCCTTTCATTGCTCGAAAAGCTAGAGACCTCCCTCCGATATGGCCTCCATAGACTCCTTCGTGAAGCTCGTGGAGCACTTGCTCGACATCCCCTGGGTGAACGCATTGGAGGTAGGGGCCGGAGAAGGATCTCTTATACAAGCTGCCTTCTGGGGATAAGTGAAAGCGAGCAGCTTTGACTCTTATCTGGTGAGCAGTTTTCTTGTCATCCGGGAGCGTGCCATCCTTTAAATAGTCCCTTGAGGGGTCTATCTAGCTGGGGGCTGATCCCACCTGGAGTATCTGTTCCATGTTTGGTGGCTTGCTGTCGCGGCTGATGCTCGGATGAGTGAGGAAATCGATGGGGATGGTTCTTCTTAGGTAGGAGTCGACTGCCAAGCTTAGGGCTGCTAGGGCGTCAGCATGGCTGTTTTGTCCCCTGGGAAATTGCTGGACTTGGACCTCTTCGAAGCTTGCCATTAGTTTTTTAACTAAGGCGAGGTAAGCTGCCATCCTGTCATCTTTTGCATTGTAGTCTCCACTTATCTGATTGGAGAACTAACTGGGAATCGCCGAATACCTGTAAATGTCTTGCCCCCAAAGTGTGCGCCTTTTGGAGACCGGCTATCAAGGCTTCGTATTCTGCTTCGTTGTTGGAGGCTGCAAATCCAAGCCTGATTCCTTGTTCATGGATTATATTCTCTGGGGTAACGAGGACAATGCCTACTCCTGCCCCCTTGGAATTGGAGGCTCCATCAACAAACAGTCTCCAGGTTTCTACTGCTGCTTGATTCTCCTTTCGAGTTGGTGGTTGAGGTTGGTTGGAGGGTTCCTCGCCCGTGAATTTGGCTATGAAATCAGCAAGGATATGCCCCTTGACTGCGGTCCTTGGTTGAAATTGGATGTCAAATCGTCCGAGCTCGACTGACCATTTGGACAGTCTGCCCGACAAATCCGCTTTCCTCAAGACTGCCTTAAGGGGGTGTGATGTGAGGACAATGATAGTGTGGGCCTCGAAATAGTGCTTCAGCTTCCTCGAGGCTACTACTAGTGCAAAGGCGAGCTTCTCCAATGGTAGGTACCTTTGCTCGGCGTCCAGTAAGGTCTTGCTCGCGTAATAACGGGGTGCTGGATTCCTACAACTTCACATATTAACGCAGAGCTGACAGTGTGGTTGGAAACGGAGAGGTACAGGTACAAAGAATCTGTTCGCTGTGGTATGACGAGCAGTGGTGCAGAGCTTAAGTAAGACTTGAGCTCGACCAATGCTCGCGAGCAATCTGGGCTCCATTCTATCGTTTTGCTTCCTTTTAGAAGCTGGAAAAAAGGCTTGCACTTCTCGGAGGATTTAGAGATGAAGCGATTTAGTGCAGCGAGCATACCAGTGAGCTTCTGTACGTCCCGGATTGTGTGAGGGGGTTGCACCCTGTTGATTGCATCGATCTGGTCTGGGTTAGCCTCTATGCCTCTCTTACTGACCAAGCTTCATTCGGTACTTCCTGAGGATTTCAAAGGTGTTTGACAGGTCGGAGATGTGATTTTCCTTCTTACTTTTGACGAGCATGTCATCGATGTAGACCTCCATGGTGTCTCCCATCTGACCCTTGAACATTTTGGTAACCAGCCGTTGATAGGTTGCCCCTGCATTCTTGAGTCCGAAGGGCATGACCTTGTAGCAGTATAACCCAACTGTCGTGATGAACGCCGTTTTGTCCTGGTCTGGGGCATATAAGGGGATCTAGTGATACCCTGAGTATGCGTCCAGGAAACTCATTCGCTCATGAGCTGCGGTGGCGTCTACTAGCTGGTCTATTTTTGGGAGGGAGAAACTATCTTTAGGCATGCTTTGTCGAGGTCAGTGAAGTCGATGCAAACTCTCCGCTTTCCATTGCTTTTTGGAACTACTACCGGGTTGGATAGCCACTTGGGGAATTGTACTTCCCGTATGGTCCTTGCATCCAGCAGTTTTTCGACCTCTTTCTCTACCGCTTTGGCCTTCTCGGGTGCAGTTCGCCGTGCCTTCTGCGTGATTGGTTTGAAGGCAGGATCGACGTGCAGCTGATGGCAGACCATATTAGGATCGATTCCAGGCAGCTCGTATGGTTCCCATGCGAAAACATCTATGTTCTGTCTCAGTAGGGTTATCAAGTCCTTCTGCTCCTAGTCGGTGAGGGATGTTCCAATCAAGAAGACTCTACTACTATCGCCATCTCCAGCCGTAACTTCTATCAGGTCCTCGACGACACGCTCGGAGGGGAGGAGCCTGGTCTCCTTTACTCCAGGTCTTCCGTACTTTAATTGCTATTTAGAAGGTGTCAGACCTTCTTCAACTTTCTTGATGGGCTGATCGGCCTTCTTCTCTGGCTTTGGTCGGATGACTGCTATGAAACACCGTGCCATTGCTTGGTCGCCGTGGATCTCCATTACTCCTCGCTCGGTTACATACTTGAGTTTCTGATGGTAGGTTGAGGAGACTGCCTTCATCGCATGAAGCCATCCCCTGCCGAGGATGGCCTGGTATGGCGAGTCGATGTCGACTACCAAAAATTCGATCATCTTGGAGACGTTTCCAGCGCGCACCGGTAGTACAATCTTTCCCAGGGGCATAGTTATTTTTCCGGCGAAGCCAACTAAAGGGACAGTAGCTTCCTTTAGGTCGGTAACGCTTAACTTCAACTTTCTGAATAGGTCGAGATACATTACTTCGGACGAGCTTCCTTGATCGACGAGCAACTTGTCGACATCAAAGTTGGCTATCCTGAGTGTAATGATCAGAGCATCATGATGTGGGGTCCTTACTCTTGCCAGATCTTCATCTGTGAAGACAATATGCTTGTTATAGTTGACGTCATCTGCTCGTCGACGCTTACCTGACTGTGACTTCGCTGGATTGATCTGAAAAGCCTGCATTACCGCTGTAAGTTTTTTCATCTCCATTCGAGCTGAATTTCCTTGTATCTGCATGGCATCAGATGCCCCGTGAATTACCGCGAACTCATGTCCAGCGTCATCTTCCAGCACATTGTCGGGTCTCGCCTTTTTATTGGCAGTCACTTTCTCGGCCCTTTTCTCCACAAAATTGTTCAAATGCCCAGACTGGGCCAGCTCCTCGAGGTGAGACTTAAGAGCTTTGCAGTGCTCAGTCTTATGTCCTCCCTCTTTGTGAAAAGCGCATCTTAGCGCGTTGTTCCTCTTCGAGGGATCTCCTCCCATCTTCTTGGGCCACTTGATGAAGGGCTCATCTTTGATCTTCGCGAGAATTTTGTAAATTGGTTCTTTGAAGACGGTGTTGACCGCCTGGAATGCTTTCGACGCATCATTGTTCCATCCGTTCTTGGAGCCATTTTTGCCCCCGTTCTTTCCTCCTTTCTTCTGGTTCTCAGCTTTGTCGCTTCCCTTGGTAGTGAGTTTAGCTCGACCGTTTTCTCCTGTACTGAGGCGGGTGACATCCTCCACTTTAGCGTACTTTTCGATGCGAGCCATTAGGTCGTCAATAGTCATATCCTCCTTTGTCAGGGACTGGTAAAGAAGGGAAGAGTTGGGTAGCCCAATTTTGAAAGAGGCCACTGCCACTTGCTCCGAGCAATCTTCGACCTCGTTGAATAACTCCCAGTACCTCTTCGCGTAGTCTCGGAGTGTCTCTTGAGGCGTTTTCTTCATTGTCAGTAAAGCATCCATCCTTTTGGGATGGGAGCTGCTAGTGATGAACCGGGCCGTAAAGAGCTCGGTCAGGGATTTGAAACTTCTGATGGACCGGTGGGGGAGTCTTTCGAACCATTTCTGCGCCACATCATGCAGGCTCGAGGGGAAAATACGGCACATCAGTGCATCCCGGTGATTCCAGAGGGTCATGGGCTGCCGGTATTGCCTGACGTGATCGATGGGTTCAGTCTTACCGTCATAAATCTTGAACCTTGGAATGGCAAATTTCTTGGGGGCTTCTTCTTCTTCTTCGATTTCCCTCGTGAAGGGTGACTTCATCTGGGTTTTGAGAGCTCGCCTAGCTAGTTCTCTGGTCGATCTGGTACCGTGGTGGGCAAGATGTTGGTCCATTTCCCTGCAGACCAGGTTTTTTATGTTCTCGTTGCTGCGAGTAGGGCTCTGGTAGAGGCGAGCTCTTCGCAGCTGCTCGCGGAGGTCGTTGTCTGATTCGCCTTCCTCCATCTTTTGAGATCCTCGCCTGGGGCTCCTTCCTCGACTGCGAGACTTGCTCGCCTGAGGGCTAGGAGTGCGGTATGGACGTCTCCTGTTATCATGATGGAGCTCTCTCTCCAGTCTTTCCAGTCTTCTTTTTAGGCGAGCATTTTCAGCCTCGTTTTTGCGAGAAGACTCCCTTTGCTCGTGGAGCCTTGCCTCGTATGCATCAATCAGTCTGGATATCTGTGTGGACCTCGCTGGTCCTTGACTTTCTTCTGAGGCTGACCTTTCTAAACGAGCCATTTGATCTGAACGTCGAACTTCAGACCTAATCCTGCGAGGAGCAGGTGGTTCTTGAATATCCCCTGCCTGGGGGCATTGCTGCTGTGACCAGACATCTTAAATTCCTTCTTTGGTGTGGGCTCTTCTCAGGGAAAGATTAACGTTTCTCACAGACGGCGCCAATTGTGGTGACAATTATTATGTAACACAAATAGATAAGAAAAAAGCGATCACCAAGTAGGAACAAGGAATGTAAAATGACAATCACACAACCAAGGATGTACGTGGTTCAGCCAATATGTGCCTACGTCCACGGTGGTGCAGTCGATATTATTTCTATATACTCCGGAGAGTGGTTACAGAGAATACAACTTGTCCCTTTACCCCGGACATAGGGTTTCATATATATACATGTACATTTAGGTAAGTGGGGGTGATGGATTCCCCCACGTCTTCCATCTCTCCCTATAACCTCTCTTCATGGGAACGTGGGAAGAGACCGGATCATATTCAGAATAAGAGGTGGAGGACCTGGACTTTGGGTCGCCAGAATTGGGCTACTCGTCCAGGCCCATGGTCTTAATTTTGGGTACCCACAAGCAGCATGAAACGGGATGGCATAAAATGAAAGAACTTGCTAATGGCCTTTCCAACCTTCTTGACTCCATTTGTAGAGAATATGGATTTCACAGTTTTCTTACTAGACTTCCTTGACCTAAACATGGAAGGGTCAATTCCTTTAGCAGCCAATTCAACCCCGTCTTAATGATCACGATCGTGACACGTGCGGTCGCTTACGCCCAAATGTGGATGGGCTTGCCTCGGAAATGCTCGGAAATGGAATGTCAATGTTCTTCATTTTCCATTCTTCGACTTTCTTTCATAGCAGTCTTCAACTGTGCTAATTCTAAACGGGTCGCATCATTTTTATTTTCATTTTCATTATCGTCGGTGTCTTCGTCTTCATCGTAGTATTGGGTTTCGTCACGCAGATTCTCTACTAGTTACTCCTTCCTCTTCTCAAGGACCCGTAGCTTGGCACCATAGCAAGAACTTTTTTCACCATAGTTGCTATCTCCCGAGGTGCATGGCGACAAGGTTCGACATTCCCTTGTACACCTGCCAAGTGTTCTTTCAGTCTTGTAACACCACCACCACAAACCTTGCTACAATAATTGCAAGCAACCTTCCTCTTATCTCCACCAAAGGTAGTTCCATGTTCCCATTCAATATCTAGTTTAGGAGCCATTCTACAAAATAACATTCAAAAAATAGAGTTAAAAAATGACATGCTCAAGTATTATCTACCAACACAATTAAAAAAAAATAAAAATTACTCTACTAAAAAATATATCATTTGGATATTTTTTAAAGAACCGGAGTTATTTTTTTTTAAAAACACTAAAAAAGATTTGAATATTTTTTATAAAAAAATAACATTTCTTTGAAAAAATGTAACATTTTTTAAAAGATTTTAAAAAAATGCATATGTTTTTTTTTTTTTACAAATGTACAAATACAAAAAAAAATACATATGTTAACAATGGCAAAACCTTAATATACAAATACAAATATATAAAAAAGACACTCACTTATTTTAAGGCTCTCCCCCAAAAAAAGACGCACGCCACTAGCCTTTTCTTAAAGTTCCCCCCAAAAAACACTCACTTGGATTAACTCCAAAAATGCACCGGCCCTCTTAAACCTAAAAAAAAAGAACGAAATTGGAAAGATAAAGAGAGAGAGAGATATCTTAGGCCGACGATACCTGTGCTTTGATTTCTTCTTCTCCGACGTGTTAAGTAGGGCTTCCAGCTTGTTCTTTTTGAAGAAAAATGATGTGTATGAGTTTGAAAGCTGCTGGTTTGTTTTATAGCACAAGATTGTACCATTTTTCAACACCCGTGACTTGGTTTTGTCCTCATCAGCTGTAAAAGGTAAGTTCTTCCAATAATCCCTGTTTTTTTTCTTCAAGATTTCTTGTTTTTTTTTTTCAAGATTGTACAATATTCCCTGTTTTTTACTTCATCTTGTCCGTGTTTCTTTATCTCGGCCGATATATCGGCCACTTATCTCGGACCGGGCGATATATCGGCGATTCAAGCCGATATCGTCCGTATCTGATATTTTTTCGAATCGTCCCGCTATCGTCTGGTCCCCTGTCGTTTTCGAGTCAACTCAATCGATTTCGAGTTGACTTGACCGAGACATTGAACCATGGTGCCGGGTTATGAGAGGGCGAGAAGGTCTGGGGAAGCTACTGTAGGGGAAGGGTTATTTCAGGTCAACAACGGGATTCCCAGTTCTGGGCGGGAGGGGTTGGTTCGAGTTGGGTTGGGTGTAGGTAGGGGAGGCAAAAAAAATTGTTGGTTAGGGTTAGGGTTTTGTTGTTTTGGATGAGAATGTCAAATCTTTCAATGAGGTTGGCCATGGCTTCTTTTAATCGAGTAGCACACTTCTTGGTTGGGGTGAGCTTATCTGGCACTATTGAGTTGCTTTGTTTTAATACGATTTTTTGTGTTTCTTTACAACAACAACGGTGGAATGACGAGGCTCTGATACCAAGTGAAATAAAATGAAAGTCATCAAAGGCACAAAAGAGTCGCACTCTAGAGAGAAAAATAATACCCCAAATTGGAATTGATCATTAATGAGGGGGAATGGGGTATATTGTGACACCCCGCCTAATAAAATACCGGGGGATCAGTCCTATATCAAATTAAACAGGAATCTCATCTGGTTCATTCTTAGCATCACTGTCGTTAAGTCATTAATTACTAACCACCTAGTCTTTTATTAAGCTGATGCCAAATTTTATCTTTATTAAACCAACCCAACCAACATACTAGGAAAACAAATTAACTAATACAAGAAAGAAACTAAACATGCCACAAAGTAAGTACAAGAGTTTGTCGAACAACATCGGCTACAAGCAATCCACAAAGTGCAAGTATAAAAGTATACCGATACATGCCAAGACTGAATATAGAAGGACAAATCCAATAGTACAACTGAAAAAGTCCCTATCTAAAGATAGAATGAGATAAGCGTTTACACAAGCAGTTGCAGCTGCGCACCCTGTAGGAAGGATCAGGCCTGTCGCCCCTGTGGTAGGACACCTAAAAGGTTTTTGAAAATATTTTATAGCAAGGCTTAGAACCCAAAACATTTGAAAATATTTAGCAAGTGTATTTAAATGCAAGAAATAAAAATGCAATTTCTCTCCATATTTAAATTAGTGCCGCGCACTCCCTTGAGTTTACCTCACCCCTCAACTAATGTGCACGCCTAACGATTTATACATAATACACCTAGCCACTCTCCCCGTAACTAGCCTTCTCCCAAATACTATACTAATTACCCCACTATTATACCCCAAGTGGATATAGTACATTTTTTTTTATGAGTTATTATTCACATTAACTTTCATGAAGCATCATTTCTCACTTTAAATCATATATCATTCCCACAAGTTATATTATCTATACATTTCACACCATGTTTATATATATAAATTCCCGTATATAATTCTGCACTATATATACGTATCATATCTCAACATTCACACACATGTCGGATATAAATGCTATCACCGAACGCATAGGAGGCGACTATAGTTCCCCCGAAAGTGTCCGCTCCATACCGTAACGGTTCTTCCCCTAAATACGGATGCTATGGCCTGGGGAATATACTCACCCTGCATTCGCTAGTCAGGGGACTCACCCACATCGTTCAACCTCCTATGATAGCATTAAAATTGGTATGCTTTACTATATATATTATTCACACATATATATATATATATATATATAAATCATATATGTACTACACATCAACATGTATATAGAAATTCAGGCTATCGGAGTATTATGCCCATACCCAAGCCTAAAACATTCAAGTCTATGGTCCGATTTCATTTTAATTAATTACACACTAATTAATTCCCATTATTTTGGTCTATCCCTTTCAAGTATACCCGGACTCTCTATCTCTCGGCCTGAAATTCAATAGTTTCAATCCGCCCTTCAATTTCATGCAATCAAGTCTAATCTCTTAAACAGTAAGATTACAATATGCTAAAATATAAACTTACATCTCCAATTTTATGCAATCAAGTCTAATTAATTTCAAGGTTAGGTATTCCCAAATTAAACCCTAATTCAATACTAAATTTCATAATTCAGTTAGGGAAGGAACTGTAAATCTTCAACACAACAGATCTGAATCAGGGGAATTTGCAGAAATCTGGCAGACATCCCAGGTGGTTCTAACGAAGAGCCCTGTCGTTCAAACGACAGTGGATCTCGTTCGAACGAAATACCTGGTCGTTCGAACGACCCTGGTATTTCCCCTTCTCTCTCTTCTGCTAAAAACTTAATCTGCCATTGACAAGTTTTCAACCTCTGTTTTGAACAGATTTCTGCATTAAAACGTCCCCAGATTCACCATAATCCATTCTTTTGTTACAACAAATCTAGCCCTAACAATTTCCTCAGTTCAGTCATCAATTTCATCAACTATCAAAACCCTACAGATTTATAACTCCCATTAAAGGGAAATCCCCAATTTGCTCAAGAATAAACCCTAGAATTTAATTGAATTCCACCACTTTTAATATGAAAAGATAGATGCAATTTAATAATCACAATTTAAACCACTTGCTTCAAAAATGAAGATCTAGGGCTTTGAATGAAGGTGTTGAATTGCAATTGAAACAATCTCTCCAAGATTCCCAAGTTCCTTTTCTCTTTGGCTCTCCCTTTAGCTTTTTCCCCGTTTTAGTTTTCTAATGTGATTTAATGTTGCCTATTACATATTTGGGATTAAAAACCTTATTCACGTTTTTGGGCCTATGGTCCTTATAAAAAGGGTCCATACTCTCTATATAGAGCTCAAATATGTTAAATTAGGCCCCACCACCCAATATATGTATATAACCATTCATTTCGGGCTATTTCGACCCTACCAGACTTAACCGCACGTTTAAAATCGCTGTCCGGAATAAATTTCTAAAACTAACTCTCACCCGTTAACTTATTTAAACATGTTCACTTTTAAAAATCCCATTAATTAATTCTCATTAATTTACGGCACAGTGAATTACTAATTACTGAATTAATTAATAAAAATAATAACCCAGAAATTTACGAGGTGTTGCATACTTCCCCCCTTACAAGGGAATTTGGATGTGTACCTGTAGTAAATAGTTCTGGATACTGTTCCTGCATATCCTCCTCACGCTCCCAAGTGGACTCGTCGGTACTATGATGACCCCACTGAACCTGGACAAGCGGTACTACTTTTGATCTTAACTTGCGCTCACTGCGATCTAAGATTGCTATTGAGCTCACCTTGTAAGAAATATCGAGCTGCAAATCTATCTCCTCAAGTGGGACATTCTAAAACGCCCTTGGACTACTCTTATATTTCTTCAACGACGCAACATGAAATACATCGTGGATACGCTGAAGATGATCGGGCAAACCCAAACAGTACGCTACCGGTCCAACTCTCTCAATGATGGGGAAAGGGCCCACATACCTTGGTGCTAACTTCCCCTTTTTACCAAATCACATCACCCCTTTCATAGGGGATACCCGCACTAACACCTGATCACCGATCTCTAACTCTACATGATTCCGATTCGCATCCGCGTAGCTCTTTTGTCTATCTTGGCTATACAGATACGGCCCCGAATTAACTCAATCTTAGCGGACGTATCCCAAAAGTTTGTTGTCCCCCCCACCTCCAACCAACAAGCTGGTGAGCGACAAGGCCTACTGTACAACGCCTCAAATGGGGCCATGCCTATGGTATATTGGTACGAGTTGTTATACGCGAACTCCATCAAAGGAAGGTACGGCTCCCAACCTCCCTAAAAATCAAGAATGCACATCTGTAGCATATCTTGGAGCATTTGATTCACCCCCTCTGTTTGCCCATCCGTCTGGGGGTGATAGGGGGTACTCAACCTCAACTCGGTGCCCATAGCCTCCAAAAATGTGATACAAGAATCTTGTCCCTATCGGACACTATATTGATCAGGACCCCATGCAATCTGACTATCTCTGTGATGAACAGTCTCGCATACTGCAAAGTCTCAATCTGTACGGACCGGCAAAAAGTGGGCCACCTTGGTCAAACGGTCTCCACTATGAATCATATGGAATCGTGCCCTCTCTGTGAAACATGTAACCAAGTAATGAAGTCCATAGAGATGCTCTTCCACTTCCACACCGGGATCTCAAGTGGCTGCACCATCCCCGTTGGTTTTTGGTGGTCTACCTTCACAAGTTGACACGTGACACACTTCGAGACGAACTCCGTAATGTCTCGTTTCATCCCTGTCCACCAGTATTGCCTTCTCATGTCTTGGTACATTTTGTCCCCACCGAGATTTACCGCAAACTTGGAGCCATGAGCCTCCATTAACACGTGTCTCAAATCTTCGTTATCTGGCACGACTAACCGCCCATTAAAGCGTAACCCACCTTCGGTGCTAATGGAGTAGGAATCCGCACCCTCTGCTAGCAACTGTTTCACCCTGTCCTGGCACAAAGGATCATCCACCTGAGCCTGTACCACCCGCATAACAATCTCGCGTGTGACTGCTAAAACCGCCATACATACCCTGGCGATCTCATCGTCGTGCCTAAGTTCGCTCCATTTCGCCTTCTAAGCTGTCGCCAAATCTTTCTTGGGCCGTCGGCTCAACGCATCTGTAACTACATTGGCCTTGCCAGAATGATATTGAATATCAAACTGATAATCCTTCACGAACTCCAACCACCTCCTTTGCCTCATGTTCAAGTCCCTTTGAGTAAACAAATATTGGAGTGATTTATGGTCCGTGAACAAGGTGAACCTCTCCCCTAAAAGGTAATGCCTCCAAATCCGCAAGGCAAAGACGATCGCGACCAACTATAAATCATGGGTGGGGTAATTCCTCTCGTGGGGCTTTGACTTTCGGGACGCATAAGCTATAGCCCCCTCTTCTTGTTGCAACACACCCCCTAATCCCTAGAAGGACGCATCAGTATAAACCCGATAATCCACTCCTGCTTTCGGTAACGCCAAACGGGGGCCGATGTTAGCTTGTCCTTCAACTCGTCGAACGCCAACTGACCCTGATCGCCCCATACAAAGGGTACCCCTTTTCGAATCAAATTGGTCAATGACCTTGCTATCTTGGAGAACCCTCTGATGAAACTGTGGTAATACCCAGCTAACCCCAATAAGCTCCTGATTTCAGTCGGTGTCGTGGGCTGACCCCACTCCCTCACCGCTGACACCTTGCTTGGGTCCACGAAAATCCCCTGCGCCGACACAATATGGCCGAAGAACTGCGCTTTTCGAAGCCAAAACCCACATTTCTCATACTTGGCGTATAGCTTGTGATCCCACAACGTCTGCTAGACCATACGGAGGTGCTCGACATGCTCCTCCTCTGTGCGAGAATAGACCAAAATGTCGTCTATGAAGACTATGACAAACTGATTAATAAAATCTCTAAAAACTCGATTTATAAGGTCCATGAATACCGCCGGTGCATTAGTGAGCCCGAATGGCATCACCCGAAACTCATAAGAACCATACCACGATAGAAAAGCGATTTTTGGGACGTCTTCCTCTCGAATCCTCAACTGATGGTACCCCGAACGTAAATCAATTTTGGAGAAGTATGCTGACCCTTGCAATTGGTCAAAAATATAGTTCAAAGTCTCGGCCGAGTCGACTCGGTATCGAAGCCTGGCGATCCGATTCCGCACCACGAGTCGATTATTTTGCAAGATCGGCTTACATCGCCGAGATATCGGCGTTACCGATTCAAATCGTCGAGATATCAACGATCCTGAGTCAAATCGCCGCGATACCGATCGAAAGAAATGATAGTTTAAAAATATTGCCGGCAGAAATTTGTTTTATACGATAACCTCACCTCGCAGATCAAAGCTTTCTCGTCGATCTCGTATGGACGACCTTCTAGCATTTAGGGTTTCGTGTCAGGAAAGAGAAGAAGAAGGGTTTGCTTAAGAATTTTGTTCTGCAGAGTACGAGATCGTCAATTGGAGTCCAACCTCACTTTTTAAGTTATTAAAGACTAGCTGTGTTTTGGAGTCCAGCTGTCCTTTTTCTTTTATAGTTCACTTGGTACTTTTGTTGTCCTTTTCTTTTCTTTTCTTTTCTTTTCTTTTCTTTTATAGTTCACTTGGTACGCCTAAAGCCATGAGTATTTCACTTATACCAATTGTACTTTTGTATTAATTATTAATATTTGGCTGTAAAAATTCTTATACACTTATTTTTTTCATTTTAGCCATTAATCTTTTGTACAAATAATTAAAATTTTATAGAATGACGCTTTTATAAAATTTTAGCAACAACTACTTTATAAAATTTTGTAAATATTCTTAAAAACTTGTACAAATAATTTTTTTAAAATTAAACTATTTTAGGGAAAAAAAGTAAAATGTTTTGTAAAAATTGAAAAAACTCTTACACACTTGTTCTTTCATTTTTAATAAATTAGTACTTAAAAAATATCAATTTAGTACTTATAAATTTTTTAAATTAAGTTAATGAACATTTGCATTTATAGTTTATGAAAGAAATGCTTGTTATTTTATAGGACTCTTAAACTAATCCCATCCTTGTAGAAAAATGTAACATTTGCACCAAATAAATTAATACTTATAGAAAAAATGCTTTCTATTTTTTAACATTTGTACCAAATAATTGAAAAACTAAATTTGTACCAAATTAATGAAAAATGCATGTTATTTTGTACATATGTACCGAATAAATTAATGCTTGTAGAAAAAAATAACATTTGTAACATTTAAAAAAAATAACATTTGTAACATTTAAAAAAAATAACATTTGTATTTTCTTTTTATTGTAGAATGACTCCTAAATGAATATTGATTGGGAGCATAAGAAGTGCTCTCGGAGAAAATAACATTTGCATTCTCTATGTAACTCCTTTATTAAATTTTATGTGTCATTAATTTTTTTAACTTAATATTGATTTATGATGGAATATTGAATCTGATCAGTTCGTCGCGCTTCAGTATAACCAATTGTATAATGCACTATATATTAAAGGATGGGTTTGAACGAATATGATTGGTCCACATTGTTGAATCTTATTTTTTTTTTAATTTCTATATTTTTTTCGAAATTTTTTGCGGTGTCTAAATAGCGTATCTTTGCGTATCGCCCGATACCGCGATCGATACCGCGACCGAGTTGAAAATCTGGTGTCCGATACCGGGACCGATACCGAGAATTTGAACCATGGTCAAAAAGATCATCAATCCTAGGCAGTGGATACTTATTTCGGATCGTGACCTTATTCAACTCCCGATAATCAACACATAAACGGAGTGAGCCATCTCTCTTCTTCACAAACAACACAGGAGCACCCCATGGCGATGTGCTCCGCCGAATAAATCCCTGACCCAAGAGTTGCTGAATCTGCTCCCGCAATTCACGCATCTCCGAAGGGGCCATGCGGTAAGGCGCTCAGGCTATCGGCCTAGTATCCGACGCTAGGTCAATGACGAACTCTCCCGACTGGGTAGCTACCCCGGTATATCCTGAAATACGTCCTCAAAGTTCCCCACTACCGGAATCGAGCGTATCGGGATCACCACCTCTTGTGAGGTCTCCTCCTCAAGGTAATATAAATGAGTGCCTGATCCTCCTTCGGGAAGGCGCATCGCCACTAAAAACATTTCTTGCCCCGGGATACTGAACACTATGGCTCTCTCACAGCAATCGACCATCGCTTTATAACTGGCTAGCCAATCTCTACCCAAGATAACATCATAGCCCTCCAAATCCAAAACTAAGAGATCCGTCGCAAAATTCAAACTCCCAATCACGTCTACCCCCGGCAAATAGAGTGAATACTCCCTATCGGTGATTCCACACACACGAGTAGACTATCGGTTGTGTCTAGTAAGCCAACCACTCTAGCAAAATGGGTCCTAACAAATGAATGCGATGCACCAGTATCAAAAAGGATTCTACCAACATGACCGTGGATAGGGAACGTATCCTCAACTGCTGGCGGTGCGGGTGGTGCTAGAGGAATCGGAACATCTCGGACGTTGTACACACGTCCGTACTGCAACTGTCCCAACTGCTGCTGAATCGGGGGAGCTGCTACTGCCTGAGGTCCCTGTGCCTGATATCCCTGCAGAGCACCATGCTGTTGGGCCTATCTCTCTGCGGGCCATCTCTCCTGAGGTGGTTGGCCTGACCACAAATGTAACAACGTTTCTGACCGTTCCCCTGACCCTGCTGTCCCTGACGCTGCTGTCCCTGATGGCCCTGGCGAGGTAGCCTCGACTGTTGGCCCTGATGGCCACCCCCATTGTTCCCCTGGCGGCTCTGAGGAACCTGAATTGGGCCCTGCTGGGCTATCTAAACCCCTGACCTCCAAATCGAAATCTCTTGGCGGGATTCCCCTGACGGTTATCCTACCCTTGCTGTGCACCACTCGAAGAACCTCCATTGGCCTTGCCTTGTTGGCTCGGCTCCCCACCCCTCTTGCTTCCCTTAAGGTGGAAGCGACAATCCCAACAATGAAGGAGGGCCACATTAACCACGTCCGCATAAGTCACAAGAGCCGGATTCCCTATCAAATGTTGCCTGATCCGCCAGGCTAACCCATCAACGAACATCGTCTTCTTCCTTTCCTCGTTGCTCACCTCATCTGGCACAAGTGTGGCCAGACGAGTGAACTCCTCCTCGTACTCGGCAACCGATCTATCTCCCTCAGCGTCCTCCTCATCTCAGTCTCGATGGCCGGCGGAAAGTACTTGCGTTCAAACCGCACCCAAAAATCTGCCAGTCATAGAATCTCTCTATGCAATGGTAGTAGTGGACTCCCACCACTGCAAGGCGGCACCCGTCAGTCTAAATGTCGCGAGCATCTGTTGCTGAATCTCACTACAATCTACCATCCGTAAGTGCCTCTGCATGTCACGTCTCCACTGATAGGCTGCCATCACGTCCGCAGTTCCCTGAAACTCTGGGGATGGCCTTTCTGGAAGGACTCCCTAACCCTCTGCCACTCAGTCGGCCCTGGATGGTCCTGGCCTGCTGGAGTCACGTGCTGCGGCAGCTGCTGCTGGGAAATTGGGCTTCCATAGCGGCATTAACCGCCTGAGCTACGATGCTAGCTACCTGCTCAGTAGAAACAAACTCCGGTGGCGGCTGGGGCTACGGCACATCTTGCACCTGGGGAGCTTCACCCTGTCCTCCCCGGGCGGTTGCCCTCCTAGGTCTCCCTCGCTCTCTCCTGGGAGGCATCTGAAACGTAGAGCGAGTTGTATTAGTTCAAAATTAATACAAATCTTGAAATAGCAGAAGTGCGTTAACCAATAAACATAACATTAGCCAACGGTCCTAACAATAGGGCTCTATGCCAAAGAACGCAACGCTGAAACTATAGTAAGCCGCACAGATCCTAGGGACACTAGAACCTGATGCTCTGATACCATCTGTGACACCCCGCCTAATAAAATACCGGGTGATCAGTCCTATATCAAATTAAACAGGAATCTCATCTGGTTCATTCTTAGCATCACTGTCGTTAAGTGATTAATTACTAACCACCTAGTCTTTAATTAAGCTGATGCCAAATTTTATCGTTATTAATCCAACCCAACCAACATACTAGGAAAACAAATTAACTAATACAAGAAACAAACTAAACATGCCACAAAGTAAGTACAAGAGTTTGTTGATCAACATCGACTACAAGCAATCCACAAAGTGCAAGTATAAAAGTATACCGATACATGCCAAGACTAAATATAGAACTACAAACCCAATAGTACAACTGAAAAAGTCCCTATCTAAAGATAGACAGAGATAAGCGTCTACACAAGCATCCCGCAACAATCCACATAAGCTGCAGCTGCAGCTGCGCACCCTGTAGGAAGGATCAGGCCTGACGCCCCTATGGTAGGACACCTAAAAGGTTTTTGAAAATATTTTATAGCAAGGGTTGGAACCCAAAACATTTGAAAATATTTAGCAAGTGTATTTAACTGCAAGAAATAAAAATGCAATTTCTCTCCATATTTAAATTAGTGCCGCGCACTCCCTTGAGTTTACCTCACCCCTCTAATGTGCAGGCCTAACGATTTATACATAATACACCTAGCCACTCTCCCCGTAACTAGCCTTGTCCCAAATACTATACTAATTACCCCAAGTGAATATAGTACATTTTTTTATGAGTTGTTATTCACATTAACTTTCATGAAGCATCATTTCTCACTTTAAATCATATATCATTCTCACAAGTTATATTATCTATACATTTCACACCATGTATATATATATAAATTCCCGTATATAATTCTGCACTATATATACGTATCATATCTTAACATTCACACACATGTCGAATATAAATGCTATCACCAAACGCATAGGAGGCGATCATAGTTCCCCCGAAAGTGTCCGCTCCATACCGTAACGGTCCCACCCCTAAATACGGACGCTATGGCCTGAGGAATATACTCACCCTGCATTCGCTAGTCAGGGGACTCACCCACATCGCGCAACCTCCTATGATAGCATTAAAATTGGTGTGGCTTTACTATATATATATTATTCACACAAATATATATATAAATAATATATGTACTACACATCAACATATATATAGAAATCCAGGGTATCGGAGTATTATGCCCATACCCAAGCTTAAAACATTTAAGTCTATGGTCCGACTTCATTTTAATTAATTCCCACACTAATTAATCCCCATTATTTTGGTGTATCCCTTTCAAGTATACGAGGACTCTCTATCTCTCAGCCCGAAATTCAATAGTTTTAATCCGCCCTTCAATTCCATGCAATCAGGTCTAATCACTTAAATAACAAGATTACAATTTGCTAAAACATGAATTTACATCTCCAATTTTATGCAATCAAGTCTAATTAATTTCAAGGTTAGGTATTCCCAAATTAAACCCAAATTCAATACTAAATTTCATAATTCAGTTAGGGCAAGAACTGTAAATCTTCAACACAACATGTCTGAATCAGGGAAATTTGCAGAAATCTGGCAGACATCACAGGTGGTTCGAACGAAGAGCCCTGTCGTTCGAACGACACTGGATCTCGTTCGAACGACCCTGGTATTTCTTCTTCTCTCTATTCTGCTAAGACCCAATCTGTCATTAACAAGTTTTTAACCTCTGTTCCGAGCAGATTTCTGCATTAAAACGTCCCCAGATTCATCCTAATCCATTCTTTTGTTACAACAAATCTAGCCCTAACAATTTCCTCAATTCAATCATCAATTTCATCAACTATCAAAACCCCTACAGATTTATAACTCTCATTAAAAGGAAATCTCCAATTTGCTCAAGAATAAATCCTAGAATTTAATTGAATTCCACCTCTTTTAATATGAAAAGATAGATGCAATTTAATAATTACAATTTAAATCACTTGCTTCAAAAATGTAGATCCAGGGCTTTGAATGAAGGTGTTGAATTGCAATTGAAACAATCTCTCCAAGATTCCCAAGTTCCTTTTCTTTTTGGCTCTCCCTTTAGCTTTTTCCCCCTTTTTAGTTTTCTAATGTGATTTAATGTTGCCTAACCCTTACACATTTGGGGTTAAAAACCCTATTCACGCTTTTGGGGCTATGTACCTTATAAAAAGGGTTCATAGTCTCTATATGGAGCTCAAATATATCTAATTAGGCCCCACCACCCGATATATGTTTATAACCACTCATTTCGGGCTATTTCGACGCTACCGGACTCAACCGCGCGTTTAAAATCGCCATCCGGAATAAATTTCTAAAATTAACTCTCACTCGTTAACTTATTTAAATATGTTCACTTTTAAAAATCTCATCAATTAATTCTCATTAATTTACGGCACAGTGAATTACTAATTACTGAATTGATTAATAAAAATAATAACCCAGAAATTTACGAGTTGCTACATATATATAGGGGAGGAGAGAAGATTCCAGAAGGGGTCTCTTAAGCTCCTATTGGTTTACAGAGTTTTGACCCATGTGATGTCACATGGGTCATTAACTACCTTCAATTACATCACATGTTAAAATATAACCTTCTAAAAACCACTAGCTAAGTATGAGTTGTCATGAGTTGTCACGACAACTCCTCTATGATAACACTAACTAATGGAAGCTTCCCTATATACTAAATTGTTATTGTTCAGTTATGCTACTTTTAGTGTAATGTGATGATTAACCAAGGTTGTAAGTATTGATCATTGCACTTTGTGGTGTAATTAGCACTTGAGACTCTATTTGACATATGATTATGATGTCGCCGGAGATGTTTCTAGACTTCTTTGCCTTTGGCTTCTTTCAGTACAACTAGGGTTCACCAGAAATAATTAAATAGCTAGATAAATACCAGAGCCACACCATACTTGTAAAGAAATGTTATATTATTCTTTAACCATTTGTTGAGAAATGATTATATGATTTATTAATTTATTCAAATTTTGGTGCGGAAGAACCAGGCTCCATGACAATGTACATGTCTTAGTTTGTATTGTACGTGTTAATTGCTGCAAAATTTTTCATTAATACCACTTCATATGCTCAAGTTTAGTTGCTAATCCGTGACCCACTACTTTATGCCAAACTTAATTATATACAATTGAGTTCTTCACCCGTATAAGATTCGACATATACATCAATGTTGAGATGGTATTAATGTTGGAGTGGCTTGTTGATCACGCGTATAAATCGAACTACAACAAAAAATTACCCAAACGTAAAACCCTACAAGACAGAATTAAGGTTTACCTTTAAGATCTCTCTGGTTTGATCTCGTCTCAGCACAAACAATATTTCACGAAGATTAATCAAGAACACAGGTACAATGTACCTCACGATCTTCTACTATATTCAGAATATAATCTATCACGAATAGGTTGTGAGCACTTCCTTCGTAATCACCTTTTGCTCACTTTTGCTCGTTCCATTTCTTCTCTTTTTCTCAAATACGAATTAAGGTTTTTAGAATTTTAAGAGTGACGACCTTCGAAGAATAGGAGAGCCTTAGGTGCATATATATAGGCGGTAGGGACCCTCAGGAGAAATAAGAAAGTGGCTTTTGATGGGCCTAGAACAACCTAATCCAACCCGAATTCTAATCCCAATTCATTAATTATAAATAATACCACTAATTAATTATAATTGTAGCTACACTCCTTAACCCAAAATTATATTTCGAGTTGCTTATTATTAATTACCTGATTCTCCCCACATTAAGGTTCTAGATATCTGCTAATGAAATAAATTACTGATAATTTATTTAATTAACTTCTTAAAGTACTTGAACGGTTCAACTTAACTTATTTGTGTGCCGGATTAACATAATCCACCTCTGGGGTTTGACATGGACGAAACTTATAAGCATCTCAAGGGGGCATCACCAATCTCTACATCGAGACGTGAATTCCATCCATAAAAGACTTTCACCATACATTAATTACCAGTACCCAATTCATCAGGATTATTGATTCAAAAACGAATCTCACCCGATAGGCCAAAGCAATAATTAGTTAGTGCATGTGTCCATTTATCATATCAGAATTAAGAGTCTTAGGTGAATCTAATAATCATGAGGTATACAATGTCTTATAAAATCGATACAAAGACAATGACTTTAAGGTGCTCCTGTTGAACACAAACAAAGTGCACGATAAGTTGAAACTATATTGTTTTCCGTAATCAAGATAGACCTACTAAAATATTTTGCTACAGCTCTACTGATGGTGCGTCCAGCTCCACCTAAAGACTGAATGACAAAACTTATATTACCTCTGTGTGTAAGCTATACTCTACACACGAGATCACCTACTAAACAGAATAAAAGACACCAACAATATAGTATATAATGCAAACATAATGCCTATACAGGATTCTCATTAAAACAGAAAAACTGATTTTATTAAAATCAAATCCACAACTAAAACTATTACATAAAACATGATTTTAGTCTACTGCTCTAACAATTAATGCTCAATATCACCGTTCTAAATCATTTAATTAAATTTGTAGACTGTATCGACAATTTATTTCAAATGAGATTACATTATCTTTTTATGGAATATGATGGAGGCATACTCGATAGGTTATATATTTTGGGGCTAGTCCGAACTCTATTATAATTGCTATAGTACTTTAAATCAAGGTTCTAAAAGGCGCGATGCGTGGTCGAGGCGTAGAAGTCAATCCTCAAGCCTTAGGCGCCTAGGAGTACGTGGGCGAAGCCTAGGAGTAAAAAGACGTTTTTCCCTTTTTTTTTAAAATTATTTTAATTATTCTAAGGCTAATAATATAACAAAATAATACAAACAAAGATATATTAGTATGCTTGGTAGCCATGTTTGTCATATTCATGATCCATAATCAATATATAAAATGTATTTCTCAACATTCAGTAAGCAATATACAAAATGTTTAAAAAAAAGTGTGCCTTAAGCCTTTTACCAAGAATAAGGCGTAATAAGGCGTAAACAATGCGTTTCTCTCAAGCCTCAAGCCTCAAGCTTAGGCGTGCCTTTTAGAATACAACTTTAAATACTATTGTGTTAATACTAAGCGACAAATCATGAACATGAAAAATGATATAAATAAAGGAAAAAACTGAAATGAAAATTTCTACATCACTTACATAAACATTATAAATTTTACAAGCAATATTAAATCTATTTTCTAAATCAACAATTACATACCAAATTCATTTGCATTATATATGTTAATATAAAGTAAATATCTGGCTGGGCTCAAATAGGGGTCTCAACTATATGTAGCTCATGCTCAACTCGAATTATAGTCTGGGCTTGAAATTTTTGGTTTAAGTTCAGCCTGACTCAAACTCACTTAAAGGCGTTCGGCCCATTTTCCAGCCCTTAAAAAGAGGGAATATTGTGAACTGTCGCTTTGTGTACAAGAAGGTAGGAGAGTGTGGGACATAACATGAAAAAGTGCACACAAGCAAGCACTAACTGTAATTCTGGTTGCCATGGCCCAATGACATTTGAATTAACAAAGTCTAATTTTGGGCTGCCATGTCCCAAAACAAAACAATTCCCTTTTGATTGGGCCTAAAGGTAATTTCCCCCGTCCCTTATATAGGGCGTAGATGATGAATGAACCAAACAGACTCATATGATAATGGACCAGCCTCTATTGGGTCAATACAATCCATAAACCCTAAAGATTTTACTATCTCATTAACCCTCATTTTTTCACTAACCCAGGCCCATTGTCGCTGCCCTAACACGTTTGGTGAACTGAGCATTCCTCGTGGGGTTTGCGGTGCTCGACGCACCGCCAGAGGAGACGAAGGTAGTCGACGATCGCTACTCGGCGGGTGAGGGCCTCGAGCACCGATGACTGCCTGGGGTCGTGGAGAGGGGAGTTCGTCAATGGCGAAAAGGGCTAAGGTTGTTCGCAAAACGCAACCATGCGTTGTGCAATCCCAACCTTGTTTGATCTCATGGAGCCATTGAAGTTGTCATAATTTGTTTGACAACAACGACAACTTGGGAGAGCTTCTGCCCATAAAACCAATTTGACGTAACACGGAAAATGTCACACAAGAGCAAGCATAATTTAGGAAGAATCTTTCTCGATGTCCCCTAAATAGGGTAATCACATGATATTTATAACCTAGCTAGCCTAGGGAAGCACTAACGGAAGACTAAAAGACAAAAATTAGATGAGAGCATATTCTGGATACTAACTAGTTATAGAATAGGGCTTACATCATATGATTTTAGATGTAAAAAGTAAATTTATATAGTAGGAGGTAAAATAGAGGAATAATTAGAGTAGAACTAAAAAAGTAGTAAATGACAAAAATAACAGGAATGAGAAAGACCAAAAGGGCCCCTCTACGATCATCGCCATCATGCCTGTGTGAGTCATCATTATCATGTGACTTCTTGTGTTTAGTCTTTTACTTATCATAATAGAGTCATGGAGTTTTTGTGTATGTCTATTAGCTGTTGAATGGTGAGCCATGATAGAGTTGGGTGTTGGGAGTGGGGCAAAGAAGATGAGTGAAGCAGTCACCCTTTATTTAATGGACATGTACCATTGAATAGTTGTACTGTTGAGGGCATCGATCATTAGCACAAAGATATCGTTTGCTCCTTTTAATTTCTTTGACTCATTCTCCTTTGACTCCCAGGCAGATTTTTTTCGATTAGTGTATCCATTTGTTATGTAATTTAGTTTGAAATTTGTTGTGTGCATGGGGTCTGCAAGACTTTTTCCCAATGCAGTATGAGCTTCATACATACATTACCTTTTAACGGGGAATAATGGGTTGGTGTTGGATGGTGCATCTGGTGTAAAGTCAATAATATTAAAACATCTGCATAGATGTCTATGTTTTTATCAGGGATGTTCTGAACAATTTTCTTTTTTTTTTCTTGCCATTAATAGAGATCCTTGTTGTAATTTTAGGTAGTCAAACGTTTATGAACTGAACCACACCTGTTTTTTTAATAATTTTGGTGGAGTACCATGTGCTGCTTTAGACACTTTGGGACTAGATCCAACCTTGTCTGGAACGATTCCTCCCACTTTTCAGAAAGCCTCTATGTCTAAGAATGACAATCTAATTCCACTTACTAGTTGGGTATGTCCGCCCTAAGTCTGATAATGACAGTCCAAGCCCATTAACTAGTATGGTTTGATTTGTGTTGGTTTTGTTACAATTTCTCCAACCAAATATTAATCGAGGATCTTCTAATGTTGCCCTGGTGGCAATACCTTTCGAATCTAAGGGGCTACATGAAAAACCCTCAAGGGTGATTACTTTATTTGCTTGTCTGTCTTTGGTAAGGTATTTATATCTGGGTAATGTCCTGAAAGTATTGTAAGAGTAAATCTATTATCCTTGTCAATTCGGCGTTGGTTTTTCAGTGGACTGTATAGTAAAATGAGTGACATAATCATAATCACTTTTTTAACTTCCCACTAGGCCCTAAAGATGCGAGTAAATTGGGGTTGTCGATGTAGTACAAGCAAGTAATGTACCTGAAAAAGTGCTAGTGAGGAGGTGAGTTTAGGCATCCTAAGAGGGATGGAGAAAATGAGGTTCTTGGGCAAGAATTCCTAAGGTGAGAGATTAAGTAGGAGCAAATGTGGTTTGTCACTCGACCCCAAGAGGGTTACGTAGTGGCATGGGTTCTTAGAGACGTATGATCATTACGCTTCAATTGGTTATTCTATTCCACCTCTTAGAAAGAAAAGAGATTAAATCAAAATACTTAATAGCATGGCAATGAATCTCCAGATGGTTAGAAATATAAAGAGTAAGTACAATTTTACTAGAAAATAGGTGGTTTTCATGTTCACGGTCAACGTCTAGTGCCAAAGTCACGGAGTGGGTAAACCCCCTGTACTCTCGGAGGAGCTAAAAAATAGTATGATTGCTCCTATCGCACAAAACCCCTTTTTGAATTCTGGGTAGAAATAGATTTCCCTAATGACGAAGCTTTTAACGCTGCCCAATGGGAACAATGGAACCTGAGATGACACTGAACTGAATTGCCCCGGTCGATAAAATGGGAAATATACCTCATCTCAGAAGAAAAGAATTCGAAATTTACACTGTTTGAAAAAAAGATGAAGATAAAAACCTCTTCTGGTTAAACCTCTATTTTACCAAATACTTAGTTTCTATCCCGAAACTAATTTAATTTCGGAGTGTTTGTTATATGGACATAAGAGGCCAGAGGGGCCATTCCTTTGACATGTACTGATGGTAAGTTTACTTCATGGATTGTTACTTTCTGTCGAACCATATTAATATTATTTTATCAGATGATTGAACCATTTATTTCTCTTGTAGCATCAGGTGGACTGTTAGCTAGTGTGTGTAATGTTGCATTGAATCAAAAAAGTTTGGATGGAGCCGCATCCAAACATTGGCTAGGTAAGGTAAGTGAGTGCCCATGTGGTTTGGCAAATAGTGGGCCAAGAAATATTGAATGGTGATGTGGGGAGGCAGGCTTCCGAGGAATACAATTAGCTTCTGTTTTTTTTTGGGTTTGGCGAGCATCTAAATTTCCAAAGGAAAAAAGATGAAATTGGAAATCCTAGGATGTAGAGGATCATAACATGAGTGGAACTTAGTATTCTTAGTTCTTGAACTCAAGAGCAAGTGGCAATTCATTGTAGACCCGTGTTGATACTCTCCGCTAATACACATTTCACGTATTTATGGCGATTCACATGGTATCATCAAATGATATAAGTCTTGTATAAGAATCTACAATGCACTAGAAAGTGCTCCATTGTTCCTATTTAAATTGGTAATATTTTTTACATAAATGAGCGCCAAATGGAAAATAAGAAGATGATTTGACTCTCGTCTTATCTTTCTCTCAATATCTCAAAATGTAGGAATGCCTCAAATAAGACTACATGAAGAGTATTTATTGGGGAGGAGAGAAGATTCTGGAAAGGGATCTCCTAAACTGCTATTGGTTGAAAGAGTTTTGACCCATGTGATGTCACATGGGTCATTAACTACCTTCAATCACATCACATGCTAAAATATAACCTTTTGGAAGCTTCCTCTCAACCTTTGCTACAACTAAAAAATGTAACAAAAATACTAAAAAACTAATAAAAGGAAAAATACAATGAAATAAAAAAATACAAGAAAATACTAAAATAAACCCTAATTCACATCATTCAGCCTCACTTAAAACTAAGCTCATCTTCGAGCTTTCAAAATTTGGGGTTGCATGTTAAAAATTTCTAAAATATGTGGCTGGAAAAAAAATTCCCTCAAAATTGGATCTCTAACACAGGTGGGTTGTTTTACGTTTTGGTTGTGACAACCCACTTGCTCTTCCAGACAGTACCCAATATCCGCTAATGATAATGGGTCAAAGCTACATAAATCCTTCTATCTCTCTCGATGAAGATCCAACATTGAAATGCTGTGACAACAGCAGGCGCTTCACTCTGTGAATTTACATGTTGCAAATAGTTTGTTTCTGTAATGCGTATTAGGTCCCAGTAGAGGTTTCAGGACTGTCCGTTTCCGTTTGGAGCTGTTGACTAAAATTCAATGCAACTCGGGAATTGTGATGTTGCTGATCTGCGACTCTTTACCCTCTTTGCCATTTCAAAAATTCAGCAAGGGCAGAACTTCCACTCTTGCAACACCAAACCCCAAAGATGTTGCGGTAACAATTGATAGAAGTGTTTCCAATTGAACCCACTGTTGAAGACATCATCGAAGCATGGAGACCCAAAACGCAAGAAAACGAAAAAGCTGCAGCAGTTGCACTAGTACCTAAATTCCAAATTAGAAATTGCTCAATAAAACAAAAGTAGGCAAGCATGCTGGCAATGATAAGAATCGGCAGGGTAAACCCTCCTGGATCGAAAATAATCCTAGGGTTGCAAACCTCCTGATCAACCCCTCTCCGGCCATGTTTGACTAGATCTGGCTTCAGCGTGGCACGTCGGAGTATAAGGAGGGTTGTCGGAGTTACAACGGCAGCAGGGATGATCGATTTAACCCTTTTTTTTGCTTGTTATTCGCTCTACTTTCTTTTCTCTTCTCAGCCCCGACCTAGGGCTAAATTTCAGCCCCTTCTCTGCTCGTTTTTTTTCTTGGGTTTGTGGCTTCAGAGCCCTTTTATTTTTCTTCTCTTTCGAGGCTTTGATTAGGGAGGATTTAGGGTTATGTCGTGGTGAGGGTGGCGTAGAGGTGGGAACAGTGGCGGAAGCGTGGGTTGAAACAGTTTGGTGTCTAGGGTTAGAGTTAGGGTTTTGTATGGTGGTGGGGGTGGAGTGAGGGTGGCTCGTGGATGCGTCGGGTGGGGGAAGATGAGTCTCAAGAGTGTCGAATCGTGCTACGAGACAGTTATAAACCTCCTCGAGTCTATCGGTGCGCGAATCAACGGGAGTAAACCTCTTCTTAGGTCCTATTTGCCGCCGTCTACGATTTGTTATATAACAACATGTAGAGCCAACGAGACTCTGATACCAATTGACGTAAATGAGCGTCACTGGAAAATAAGATGTTTTAACTCTCCTCTCAACTTTCTCTCAATGTCTCAAAATGTAGGAATGCCTCAAATGAGGCTACATGAGAAGTATTTATAGGGGAGGAGAGAAGATTCTAGAAGGGATCTCCTAAGCTCCTATTGATTGAAAGAGTTTTGCACATGGGTCATTAACTACCTTCAATTACATCACATGCTAAAATATAACCTTCTAGAAGCTTCCTCTCAACCCTTGCTACAACTAAAAAATATAATAAAAAATTAAACAACTAATAAAAGGAAAAATACAATGAAATAAAAAATACAAGAAAATACTAAAATAAACCCTAATTCACATCAGTTTCTCCGAATCAATAATGAGTACCGTTTTACCCACTGCCCAACTCTTCCGAATAATTCTATTCTTTCCACAATAGTAAGGGACTAAAAGATCTACTACTTTATTTCCGGTTTCAAAAATAAAATTTTCTAGTGAATGGCAAAATTTTCTATTGACAAGAGTTGCTTCAGCTCCACGCTTTCTTTCCTTTGGATCAAAATTCCATCGCAGTCACTTTAATAATGATCGAGTGACATTGCTTTACTCGGAGTTTTTGAGTATCTTGGAGGCCCTCCTCCCATAATGTGTCATAATGGATGCTAATTGGAGGGTCTAAACACATTGATGCTGAATAGTCTGGGTACCTGAGTTATAAAGAAAAGATGGTCACCTCTTATTTTTAGGAGAGTTTCTTTTGTGGGCTTGCACGACATGGATAGCTATTCATGGTCTCCGTGCAAATTAACTTAATGGGGATGTCCGAATATCCCAAGGAGCCACGTGTCGTGAGGCCTTGAATGGGTTATAAAGATAGGTTAGTCACTCTTATTTTAGGAGAATTTATTTTGCTAGCTTATGCGATTTGGATAGCTATTCACGGGCTTCCGTGCTAATTAAGACAAGTTTATTTTTTATTTTTTATATTTAACCCCCACTTCTTAATGTCTTATTTGACGTAACCCTCAATCTTATTCTCTTTGATATAACCCCCAAATTTTTAACACCATTACAACTTTGTTAAAAAACTCGTATTTACAAATTAGACTTCACCACCTAAAATATTTTGACCAAAATACCCTCAACTTTTAAAATACTCTATCTCTTACTTCATCTTCTTCCCCAAATCCAAACCACCACAAATTCAAACCCAATCACCCAAACTGTCGGCATCAACACCTAACACCACCATCACAATCCACATCTCCAAACACCAAAACAAAGAAACCAATTCTAACTCAATCACCCATTGTTGAAACCACCTCGTACCGGAATGTACATCAAGCCACCATCTTCTTACCAAAACACTTGCACAAACAGGGGCAAAGGTCCGGTCATGAGTTGCTAAGCTTGCCGGATAGGTGCGATGATGAATGTGGGATGATTTATCTCTTTTTGTCTTTCTTCATTTTTCTGTCTTTCTTCTCTCTCTCTCTCTCTCTCTCTCTCTTTTAAGTTGTTGATGTAGAAGGACGACGAGGGTTTATATGGAGGTCTGGTGAGGATGGTTGGAGTCGGGGGTGGTTGTTGTTGGTGGTGCAGTGAAGGTGGGTTGAAATGGATTTGTCGGTGGTTGCTTTGGCCAGGGTCTGTTTGTGATATTGTTTTGTTGCTATGAATGGTGTGGCTGATAATTATGGTTCTGTTGAGACGGTGATGATGATTTCACAAAGTATTTTTGCGATGGGCTTGACGCTCTTTTGTACACACACACACACACACATATATATATGTACATACATATATGTATGTATGTGTATAGTCAGATTTCATCTTTGCATTTCATATTGGTGGAGCTGAGGATGCAGATGGAGGCTGTTTGGCCGATGGATTGATGGGGTGCGTATGATGACCGTTAGCTTATTACCGTGGAGGTGATGTGCGGGTGGTTGATGAGGATTTTGGGATGATGGAATAGGGGGTGGTATTTGGGTTAAGATTAAATATGACAATGGTGGTGGTAATTGTGGAAGTTTTAGGGTTTGATGGAGAATTAAGGTTTCGATATGGAGGAGAACTTAAAATGAGAAGGGGACATTTTTAAAGAAATCTAAGGGTAATTTGGTCAAAAATCTAATTTGGGGGTCAAGTCTAATTAGGAAATAGAGATTTTTTAACAAGGTTGTAACGGTGTTAAAAAATTGGGGGTTTTGTCAGAGATTAAGAAAGTGGGGGTTAAGTCAAATAACGTATTAAGAAGTGGGAGTTGAGTAAAAAAAAAATTGATGTGAATCAAGAATGCGGAAGTGTTACTAGTACACCACACACCAAATAAAACTAAACTAAAAAGAGTTTCGTTCTCTCTCTATATTCGTTTATCAAAATTCAAGTCTTTTTACAAATGAAGGCCAAAGGCCTATTTATAAGAGAGATTAGCTTGCTAACCAAGCTAAGATCCAAAAAGACTAAAAAGGGCAACTAATAACTAAAATTGACTAATTAGCCCCAAACATATTTGAAAATTAATTAAACACTAAAAATAAAAGAAAATGACAATAATATCCTAAACTAAAAATAGAAAAAAGATAGTCTTCTCCCGGAAGCACAACCTCGCGCCATGTGTCACCAATATACATCATTATCCCTGTCTTCGAAAAAGCTCGTCCTCGAGCGTGTAGGGACTCATCAATGCCACATGATATGAACCAAGAAAAACTTTGGACTGCAATCAAAATCAACCAAAAGCAGGCTGTCCACTGGAATTAGTCCCATGTGTATGAACCTCATCAATAATGGGTCTAATAAACCCAAATCCTGGCGATGTCCCTCTACGAAATCCGAGCAACCAAAAACTAACGACCATATTCGCCTTCTCGACACCACAAGTACATGGTTGCTACTTGGTGTGGTGGACCCTTGAATCTGAATGGACGGTAACTGCGGCGACCGCACCTTTGCGAGTATGATGGCGGAACAACGGACTGAAGACTGCGACATTCCGGAAAGCCGAACCCAAAATGGCAAATAGTTGGAAATGGATCCCAAGTGGGACGCATTTTTCCTGGAAGTCTGGAGTTGTGTCACAAATAGGCCATAAGACCAATTTTGACCGTATTTGAGGTCAAATAAAGGGTGCGGAATCGGATCGGAGTAGGGAAGCTCATTTTTTTGTTTAGTTTGATTGTAGTTGGGCACTAATGAGTGGGGAAAAGGGGAAAATAGAGTAAAAATAAGGGTGGGGCAGATTAGGGGTAAACTGGGTTAGGGCTTGTTGGTGGGGTTTAAAGAGGTGGATTAGGGCCATGGTTCAAAGTCAAAGCCTATACCGCGACGATACGACCGAGTTGACTAGGCATCGGTGCCTATCGATCCGATTCCGAGTTACGAGTTGAGTTTTCAATTATTGATGTGAATCGACCCTATATCGGTAATTTCTCGGTAGTATCGGTGATATAGCGGTATAATCGACCCATATCGACGATATCCCAGTAGAATCGGCCCTTATCGGTGATATTGCGATGGAATCGGCCCATATCGGCAATATCATAATAGTATTGACCCATATCGATGATATATCCGCCGAGGTGGTATAAGTTACTAAGCATCAATTTCTCCCTCTCTCTCTTCAGTGTTATGTGGGTAAGCGTGGTTTTTTGGGGGGTTACGAAATGCTAATTGTTTTTTTAATTTAGTGTGCTGTGTGTGTGGGTTATTTGGTTATCGTGTGGGTTTAATTTAGTGCATTGTATATGTGCCAGTTTTCTTTTTTAAAGAATGCAAATGATCCAAATGTTATTTATTATTTTTTATAATAATGTTCCCAATGTTATTTATAATATGTTATTATTTATAAAAAAAGACGTAAAATGTTATTCTTTTACAAACAAATATACAACTGTAATTATTGTAAAAATAATATTTGTATCCTCTAAACATTTGTAAAAATAATATTTGCATCATTTATGTAAAAATAACATTTGCAACACAAGTAAAAAAAATATTTGCATCCTCTTTGTTAAAAAAAAACATTTCCATCAATTTAAAAAAATAACATTTGCATCATTTTTTGTAAGAAAATAACATTTGCGTCCTTTTTGTAAAAACCGATTGTGCAAAAAATGTAGTGTTTTGTCAAAATCACTATTTGTATCCTCTTTGTAAAAATATAACAATACTAAAAAAGAAACATTTCTATCCTTTTTAGAAAAATATAACATACTTAAAAAAACACATTTGTGTCCTCTTACTAAGAATAATACTAAGAATATAATAGTTGTATCTTCTTTGTAAAAAAAAAAAATTATCCTCTTATTAAAAAAGTAACATTTGTTTTTCTTTGTAAAAACATAATATTTGTATCCTCCGTGAAATAAAACATTGATTTATTATGGAACATTGAATCTGCCAAGTTCGCAGCACGTCAATATAATCAATTGTACAATGTTATGCATATTAAAGTATAGTTTTAAACTTATCTAATTGGTTCACATTGTTAATCGTATTTTTTTTTAATTTTCTAGATTTTTTTTAGAATTTTTTGCTCTCTCTAAGTAGTGTATCTTTGCGTATCGCCCGATACCGTGACCGAGTTGAAAATCGAGTGGCCAATACCGGAATCGATACCGAGACATTGAACCATGATTAAGGTAGTGGGGTGGGGTTTGGATAGCTAGAGTTAGGGTTCTTTGGGCGGGACAGTAGAGGGGGGGGGGGGGGGGGCTGCGAGGCTTTTGAGTGGGGGAAGAGATGATGGTTTTGGGGCTCCAATGGTGGTGGTTGTGTGGTGGTAGGAGATGGAGGTGGAGGAAGGTGATGGTGGAGCGTGGGGCTGGAGGAGTCTAACAGGGTTGGTATCCCCCTTTTAGCGGTGATGGAATTTAGGGTTTCCATCCACCCGATTTCCATTTGAATATTTATCAATCCACCTGATTGAAGGGTTGCCCGAGTTGGAATCTCAACTCGATACCCACTTCACGCACCACGACGAACACCAAGAACAAACGCAGCTCAACACCAAGAACAAACGCAGCTGTGATACCAATTGATGTGAATCAAGAATGCGGAAGCGTTACTATTACACTACGCACCAAATAAAACTAAACTAAAAAGAGTTTTTTTTCTCTCTCTATATTCTTTTATCAAAATTCAAGTCTCATTACAAATGAAGGCCAAGGGCATATTTATAGGAGAGATTAGCTTGCTAACCAAGCTAAGATCCAAAAAGACTAAAAATGACAACTAATGATTAAAATTGACTAATTAGCCCCAAACATATTTAGAAACTAATTAAACACTAAAAATAAAAGAAAATGACAATAATATCCTAAACTAAAAATAGAAAAAAAGATAGTCTTTCTCCCTGGAGCACAACCTCGTGCCACGTGTCACCAATATACATAAAAAACTTAAGATAGTGGGATGTGCAAATATCCCAAGGCCAATTGCGTTTTCTAGTGGTGATTGTGTTATGTGGCGGTGAGGCCACATCGTACCTCTCTTAGTAATGACTGCAGTAGCTGTTAATCTAGCCAGACAAGCAGTGCTATGAACCTGTGATGCTACATTTGGGGTCAAAGGAATTCCTTGATGTCTTGCAAAGGCCTGAGGATAGTAGCGTAGCTGCGGTGCACCAGTGAGGATGGCTCTAAGGTATCTCTGATGTGGTACACGGTGATGGGATTTTTTTTTTTTTGTGTGCGTGACTGATAGGGTGAGGATGGCTCTGCAGTATCTTTGATGTGATACATGGTGTTCGGAATTTTTTTTGTGCCTGATAGAGTGCCATGCTATGTAATCCAGATACCTTAAACTTGGCATAATTGAAGTATCGGATACGAAAACGGCCCAAGACATATCTGATATTTCAAATACAAATCTGTTGACAAAATTAGTCATTTTGACTTTAGAATACGGTATGGATACGTCGGGGTCAGATAAATAGGGGTCGCTTTGTAAATATAAATTTTAACTACTAAATAAAATCTTTACTCTACAAAATATCCACTTTCCCATCCATACATTAAACATTATTCATTTTTTCCAGAAAAAACAAAACTATATCAAAGCCCCTTCCTCTGTTTTTTCAGAGATGTTCCTGTATGAACCATATCATATTCATAGGTTTGTTTTCTGAGTGATCTGGATCTGCTTTTCATCAAACTTCTTTATAGGTGGGTGTTAAGTGTTACCTCTCTGCCTTCCCTCTCCCGCTCGTTTTTTTTTTGTTCGAGAAAAAAATGGTGTGTGAATTACTACTAATTTTGCTATAGAACAAATGTCCTGCTAGTGCTTCTTCATGAATTGTAGTTCAAATGAACGAAATGTAAATGCTAGCCTGCAGTTACAATTTACTGAAGTAAATGTAATGTTTGTGAACTATCAATGTCAACAAACTGTGTATGATAATGTAAATATTGTAAATATTTCTTAAAAGAATGTATATTATTATTATTATTATTATTATTACCGTACCCTGGCCGTATCCAAACTATATTTTTACTAGATTTTCCGCACTATTGCTGTACTGTATCTCATCTCGTACTTCGTTTCCATTTCCGGGGCAACATAGGTACCATGTGGACAGGTTCTTTACTACATGTTGAACATGTTAAGGCATGGTAGAGTCATCTTTACATTTTAATTTCTATTATTGACCGTCACAATTACATGTGTTTTATCCTAGACTATCCTTTTCTTCTTATTTTTTTAAATATTCATCTCTACATATATTTTGCTATTTGTATCTTTTCGTTGCCCAATATGTTAAAACTTTTTTGTTTATGACAGGGAGCTTTATAGTAACAACATGAGTGGACCAATTCCTAGTGATCTCGGGAATCTTACAGATCTGGTGAGCTTGGATCTGTACATGAACAGCTTCTCTGGTCTCATACCAGCTACATTGGGCAAGCTGTCGAAGCTAAGATTCCTGTAAGTCGACACATTCTTCACTTTTACTTCTTCTCTTAACTGTTATCAGAAGGTTATTAGTTTACTAGGGAATAGATGATCCTGTGTGCAAATATGCTTTTAGCTTAATATCAGAGTTTTGATTCCTGCAAGGTCTCTGCGTTCAAGTCTTCCTACCTGCATTTTGTCCCCTGTTATCATATTAGTGCAACAGACCATTCTGTTTGTGCACCTGGATACACCTTTCGTTTTCCTCTTGTGAGTGTCGGTTCATGCGAGGAGAGTATTAAGCTCTGAAATTATTATTTTTTTAAATATATTATTGTTCAAGTCGTGGATCCTTGCATATGCAGGGGTAAGGCTGTGTACATCTACCCCCCCTCTCCTCCACACACACACAAAGTGCTCTGTAGTGGCGGGAGCCTCGTGTACTGAGTTTGCCCTTTTTTATGTTTTTTGTTTATTAAAGGAGAAAGTAATTTGTGATTATTAACAATACATTTTCGCGGGTTGTTTGATATATGTTCCGCGTATCTTGGTTTATCTGTTCAAGGATAGTCGGCTTAACAGCAACAGCCTCTCAGGTTCAATTCCTCTGGCGTTGGCTATCCTCTTGTGAGTGTCGGTTCACGCGAGGAGAGTATTAAGGTCTTAAATTATTATTTTTGTAAATATATTATTGTTCAAGTCGTGGATCCTTGCATATGCAGGGGTAAGGCTGTGTAACACCCCCCCCCCCCCCCCCCCCCCACCCCCCACCCCCTCCACACACACACAGAGTGCCCTGCAGTGGCGGGAGCCTCGTGCACTGGGTTTGCCCTTTTTATGTTTTTGGTTTATTAAAGGAGAAAGTAGTTTGTAATTAACAATACATTTTCGTGGGGGGTTTGATATATGTTCTGCGTGTCTTGGTTTATCTGTTTAAGGACAGTCGGCTTAACAACAACAGCCTCTCAGGTCCAATTCCTCTGGCGTTGACTAATATAACGTCTCTTCAAGTTCTGTAAGTCCTAAATAATATCCTTTATTGCAGAGATCCCGAGTTCATATTTTCCTTTTTCCACATTCTTTACACCCAATTGGCAAAATTTTCAATGCAATATTGTTTGGTACGAACATTTTAAACGGTGGCCTTCAGGGATTTGTCAAACAACGGCTTATCAGGACCAGTCCCAGACAATGGCTCGTTTTCTCTGTTCACTCCCATCAGGTTCCACACTAATGAAAATGATCAAATATAATTAATACTAATGATTTTAAGTGACCGATTGAAATAATTCGGTGCCATTTTTTTATTGCAGTTTTGCTAATAACTTAAATTTATGTGGACCGGTTACTGGGAAACCATGCCCTGGTTCTCCACCATTTTCTCCACCTCCTCCATTTGTCCCACCAACAGTTTATACCCCAGGTAATTTTTTCTTGTGACTTTATATTTTAATTATTATTGTAGTGGATAACATGTCTTTAACGTATGGCTCATCAATTTTACTCTGGTTTCCCTCCTGCTGCATTTACTGTTTAGTTGCCAATTTACCCGAAATTTGGCAGAAGTTGCAAAATTTGTTCTTTATCTGATAAGTCTGATACATTTTCCTGCCACTGGAGTTCACTACTTTTAAAGTACCTGAAAGTCAAATGGAGTTTCTCTTTTGGTCAACTAGCTCTACATATACAATCACTAAATATTTTTATTAATTGATAGTAATATAAATAAATATATCGGGAACGATAAGAAGAAAAAGAAAAAATAGCTTTGTTGGAGCAATTATTAAGGGATTGTGTCTCTTTGAATCCAGCTTTTTGTTGGAATGCTAAAAATACTTGAGCCAGTTTTTTTGTTGATAAATTGTACATGTGATTATGTGAAGTTTTATTGCGTTTGGATCTGCAAAATGGAGGAAGGGTTGGCCCACTGCTATCAGAACCATTCCACCCTCAGGTGGGTGAGGGTTCGAGCTCCCCCAAGACCAAAAAGAGAAGGAAAAAAAATTTCAAATTTTCTTTTTGTAATTTTTAACTGTTTATTTGATCTTACCCCAGAAAATAATCCCACTGGAGCAATTGCTGGTGGAGTTGCTGCTGGTGCCGCTTTATTATTTGCGGTCCCAGCACTAGGATTTGCATGGTGGCACCGAAGGAAGCCACAAGACCTATTTTATGATGTACCTGGTTAGTGTTTTAACTCAAAGACCGATTGAAGCAAAACATTTTATGTGTATTGTTTTAAGTGGTAATTTTGTCCTTAGCTGAAGAGGATCCAGAAGTCCACTTGGGACAGCTCAAGAGGTTCTCTTTGCGGGAATTACAAGTTGCCACAGATAGTTTCAGCAATAAAAACATTCTTGGTAGAGGTGGATTTGGTAAGGTCTATAAGGGACGCCTAGCCGATGGGACGCTTGTGGCAGTTAAAAGGCTTAAAGAAGAACGTACTCCAGGCGGTGAGTTACAGTTTCAAACAGAAGTTGAAATGATCAGCATGGCTGTGCATCGGAATCTTTTGCGCCTACGTGGTTTTTGCATGACACCGACTGAGCGGCTACTTATTTATCCGTACATGGCTAATGGAAGTGTTGCATCATGTTTAAGAGGTACTATTTTTATTTATTTTTTTACTTTTTTTTTAACTTTAAAAGAAAGATGAGGTACCCAACTAGGGGTAACCCCCCCCTATTGTAATTCACTCTCAAAGGGGGGTGTAACTGTCCCTAGTGGAATTTGACCCTGCTCACTTCTATTAAAGGTGGGTAGTCATACAACCCATTGGTTCAAGAGGTACTTTCATTATGTGAAGGGGTGAAAGTGGAGAAATGCAAACAGTTATTAAAATTTCAGTCTGCCCCCGATGTAATTATGTTATACTTTTGCTACAGTGTGTTTCAGAGTTACATATTTATATCTAGTTGTGCGCTGTTTTAACACCTAGATATAAAGTTGGATGGCAAGACAAATGGCACTTAAACTATAACTATAACACTATATCTATATATATATATAGGAAGGTTCTCCTATATCACACTCTATACATCACACCTAGTTCTAGGCTCTAAGAAACCTTTTTTTGAAAAGTTTTATTTTTCGATTAAAATTAACCTTTCAATCAACACATGTTCAAAAAATTAGGTCCAAATTTTTTGTTGAAAAAATTGCTAGAAATTGTATATTGACCTAATTTTTTGAATATGCTTTGATTGGAAGGTTAACTCCATGAGTAAAAAAAAAAATTAAAAAAAAAGTTGTTTAGGGCCTAGAACTAGGTGTGATATATGGGTGATGTAGGAAACATGATGTATAGGAGCCTTACTCTCTCTCGCTATATATATATATGGTGACAAAAAATCTCAACATAAATAATTAATGAAGGAAAACACTCACCAAGATAATAAGAACAACAATAATCACAATCACACAAAACAAGAATATACGTGGTTCGGCAATTGCCTACGTCCACTGAGAGGTCTACTATTGTATTAAGTAACTCTCAAGAATGTTTTTCATATGCCCCGGGCCAGGGGTACAATATATACTCAGCTACGAGAGAGAGAGAGTGTTAGTAACCAACACGTTAACCGAGTATCCCTCGAATATCTCATTCGAGATTTTTGGTGATGGACTTTGTCATATTCTTCTATCCTAACTGCCATTCAAGACACATGAGTTGGGCCGGGTGCCTTCTATTATTTATTTGGGCTTGGCCAGCTACTTTTATGAGCCTATTTGACAAAAGGGGTACCCACAATTGTCCCTAAAATTTTTGGGGCCACAAGTTGGGCTCACAAATTTTAAATAATATCTCTGGTCTTGCTCTGATGGCACTGTTGTTATTTCTTGAATTGATAGGGGCGTGAATCGCCATTTTGCAGTAGGTTTAGGCGACAGATCTTCTTCGATTGTCGTGCACTATCATTGAGGGGTTTAAACCGAGGTGTTGGACGATTCACTTCGTCACTTCAACTTCTTACTTTCTCTCACTTCCAAACCGTCATTCCTCTCAAGCTCCTTCTTGCTTCCAAGCTTGTTCTTCGTTGTTGAAAAGCTATTTTTTGCTTCTTGTCCTCATTCACCTGTGGTTTCTCATTGTTTCAAGCTTCCTTCTTTTCCTTATAAGTTCCCAGTCCCTTCTTTTTCTGTATTTCCTTTCGTCATTTTTCTTGCTAATGTAGTTAGGGTTTGTTCATAGATAGGATAGACAACAAATCTCTGGTAGAATTTAGGAAATGTTATAATATCCCTGACTGGATGGATATTGAGTGTGCCCCTGTCCCTCGTAATGCCCGCGACATTAAGGATGACCATTGGATTCACGCTCTTCTGTTGTCTCAAGGGGGTTTAACTTTTCCCCCAAGTCGCCTCTTCTTACACTTCTTTTAGTACTTCGAAATAGTCTGAGCCCAGTGTTCTCCAAACGTTTGAAAAATATTAAATGGCGTCTCTATAGCACTAATTTAGGTTTAGTTGAAATCTGCTTTTGTTATACCTTTTCTCGTACCAGCTCTGGTCTTCTCTATTTGAAAGCGAGGAGTCCGAACAGGGTGTTGGTAGTGAACCTACCTGATTCCCATAAAGATAAAGACAACTGGTCTGAGGGATTTATTGCTAGGAATTGGCAATTCCCTCCCCAGGTAGGGGGAGCAAGGTACAGAGGACCTCGGATCCTTACGTATGGGGAGGAATTCATAGGTTGTTGTCCAATCTTTTTCTTTCTTTTTTTTTTAATTTCTTCGTACTCTTTGACTCACATCTGTTTCTTCCTGCAGCTTTTAATCTGACTACACCGTCCTCTGCCGCAGTCTAGATGGGCTGGCGAGGAGAAACGCTGAGATCAAGGGGAGCTTGATGACTGCTCAGGAGGCCCATAAGTCCTCCGAGAAAGCTCTAACATAGGCTGAGGCTTCTTTTGCCAAGGAGAGGGCTGGGGCGGCCAAGGAGCTGAAGGAACTCCGTGAAGCCTACGAGCTAGTCGTGGCGAGCAAACTAGCCATCACAGACGAAAATAAAGTGCTCGCTGAGAAGGTGAAGAGCCTGGAGGCAGAGGTGGCCACAGTTAGAGAGAGTGGCTACAATGAGGGCTGGGAGGCAGCCTATGAAGATGCCGAAAAGCAGATTGACTACATCAGTCGGGCAAACTTCAAGAAATGCTGGGATCGGGCCTTAGTTGCTGCTGGTTCTCCTTTGTTCGGCGAGCACAATCATGGCTCCAAGCCTATTATTGTAGATGAAGTCCCAGAGGTGGCCACAGTTAGAGAGAGTGGCTACAATGAGGGCTGGGAGGCAGCCAATGAAGATGCCGAAAAGCAGATTGACTACATCAGTCGGGCAAACTTCAAGAAATACTGGGATCGGGCCTTAGTTGCTGCTGGTTCTCCTTTGTTCGGCGAGCACAATCATGGCTCCAAGCCTATTATTGTAGATGAAGTCCCAGCTGCTCGGACTGGTGAGGATTCTATTGCTCCTCCTGCTCCTGCTGGTGACCAGGGAATAAATCTTGCCCCGGTCGAGGGAGGTGTAGTTGGTGCTGAGACAGGCGAGGCTGCCGTTAATAAGGGGAAAGAGTCAGCCGCTTCTGAGCAGGTCGATGTCACCAACTAGGCTCTTAGGTCTCATTTTGTATTTTTTTCTTTTTTTTCTTTCCACTCAATGTACTTGTATCTGGCCAGTGCCAATTTTAATGGAATGAAGAAATTCTTTTTCTGGCATTTGCTGATATATGTATTCTGTGTGCTCTTATGCTTTGTAGTTTGTCGATCCTAATGATTATATCCCTGCTACTTCTCGCCTAGGTCAAATTCTTAGTTCTAATGTGAGCGACCAAGTTCGTCGAACTTTTATCAAAATCTGCAAATCTTTGAGGGCAAGGAGTCAGGACTACAAAGATCAGTCCGAGAATGATGCTTTAAGGAGGGAAGTTGCACGCCTCAGGGAGAATGCGCCGAGCATTGCTCCTGCAGTTATACAAGGTTCTTCATCGTCATCCAGATGGCGAGCTAGGACTGACGATGTTGGTTCCCAAAGGGAGATTGCCGAGTTGAAAGGAGATGTTCGCCGAGCGTATGTGATAGCTGCTGGGCTTCAGAGGGACGTCATCTTACTAAGGCACACTTGTTCAAAAAAGGCCCTCGACAGATGTGGGCAGATGGATACAACCAAGGTTGGACAGACGCTCCCACAAAACTAAAGGAGGTCGAGGAGTTGGCCTTCATTAGAGGGTGGCTAAGTGCCCTCAGGGAGTTAATTCCGCCCTTTGGTACAGGCATGAGATCACTCCCTCGTCCTTAGAGTCATATCCATTTAGAAGGGATGATCGCTGGATCCCAATAAATGCTATCCCGAGGCAGCTGCTGGAGCCAAGCTCGGAGGAGTTTGAGGAGGATTTTGCCCCCCCCCTCCCCCCCCCCATCCTGATGATGGTTAAAGAGCGCGAGTAGCTGACTACCTTGCTCAGCGACCTGGACCTCCTTAGGATTTGATTTATTTTATCACCGTTGCACATGTAAGTATGTATCCTTTAGCAATAAAATATTTATGTTTTGGGCCAAGGCCGACTAAACATATGTTGTCAGTTTTCTGGTTTATTAGCAAGCTATAGTTATCTTGGGCATTTCGGCCGACTAAATGTGACTTAGAGTTTATTTTTGAATGAGTATTCTCCCCGTTCAGTATGCCTTAGTCATACCTTTTCGCCTTACTTTACCTTTTAGGTCGCGTCGTAACGCTGCCTTAGGCCTAAGTAAGGTGATGGCGAGGATACACCTGATTAATGGGCAATCGGCCAGAGCAGGATTTTGGAGTTAAACTATGTTGGCGACCAACCTGATTGGCCGTGCTGCCTAAGGATCCCCTATAGGTCTTTATTTGTTGCCGGAGCAACCTAGGAGGCCAGTTGTGTTATGAACAACGGCCTGAGGAGGGTTATTATATGTCAACCCTGCTAACTATGCTTTGGGTAAGTTGAGCTAGTATAAACCCAACCACGGTGGTGCAATCACAAGAGGCTAACCCGAGATTTTTTTACTGGAGCAAGTTAACCAACTTAATGTAATCCATGATCTTTATTATATGTGTTATAACAGTGAAGCGTGTAACTTGGAAAGGGTGTATATAATAAGATATATTTAAGACAACCAATACATATAGAATGCCAAGGCCAATCGAGTTTTATTGATCAAAGTCAGGAACAGAGAGCAACATTAATTTGTAAATGAAAATTTACCTAAACTAATGGTGCATAAATAGGGAAATCTAAAAGTAGAATTTCTTCGGGTTGGTCGCATTCCAAGCTCTTGGCATCTCCCTGCCTTCCAGCATTTCTAAGTGATAGGCTCCTTGCAGGTCGTCCCTTACAACCTTGAATGGTCCTTCCCAATTCGGTCCCAGCTCGCCATCTGATGATTTTACAGCACTGCCAAGAACCTTCCCTAGGATATAGTCCCCAACTTGAAATTTTTTTGGTTGACTTTCTGGTTGTACTGCTTGGCTAGTTGTCCAATTCTCGCCGTTCATCGACTAAGTCAAGTTCAGTGAGCAATGCTTCATCATTGTGGCCTTGGTCGACCAAAGTAGACCTCAAGGTAGGGAAACCATCTTCTAGTGGAAAAACTGCTTCCATTCAATATGTGAGTGCAAAGGGTGTTTCCCCAGTTGCACGCCTTGGGGTGGTGCGATAGGCCCAGAGGATGTGGTGCATTTCGTTCACCTAAGCTTCTTTGGCCCATTCCAGTCGTTTCTTTAGTCCATCGATCACTGCCTTGTTGGAGGGCTCAGCTTGACCATTGCTCTGGGGATATGCTACAGAGTTGAAATAGTGCCTGATTCCATCATTCTCTCTGGGAATTTCGAGCAGAGGGGGCCTACTGAGATAGGCCTTGAGTTCTTTCTAAGGCCCTCGAGCAGTTCTCGTTCCATGTCACGCCCTTGTTTCTTTTTAACAACTGAAAGAACGGCTGACACCGCTCTGAAGACTTGAAAATGAACCGGTTGAGCGCGACGATCATTCTCGTGAGCTTCTGTACATCTCTTACTATTTGAGGGGGTTGAACTTTTTTGATGGCGTCAATCTGGTCGGGATTTGCCTCTATCCCTCTCTTGCTGACCAAGTATCCAAGGAATTTTCCTGATTGGACACTGAAAGAAAACTTACTTGCGTTGAGCTTCATTCGGTATTTCCTGAGGATTTCGAAAGTCCTTACCAGGATGGAGAGGTGATCGTCCTTGAGCTTGCTCTTTACGAGCATGTCATCGATGAAAACCTCCATAGAATTTCCCATTTGATCTTTAAACTTCTTCATAACTAGCCATTGATAAGTCGCTCCTGCATTCTTAAGGCCGAAAGGCATAACTTTAGAACAATACAAACCAACAGTGGTTATGAAGGAGGTCTTATCTTGACCGACACGTGAAGGGGGATTTGGTGGTATCCAGAGTATGCATTTAAAAAGCCCATCCTCTCATGTGCTGCTGTGGCATCGACCAGTTGATCAATCTTCGGAAGGGGGAAACTGTCTTTGGGACAGGCCCTGTTGAGGTCGGTGAAGTCGATACAAACTCTTCACTTTCCATTGCTCTTTGGAACTACTACTGGGTTGGATAACCATTTAGGGAAATGAACCTCCCGTATGGAACCTGCATCCAGTAGCTTCCCGACCTCTTGCTTTACCGCTTTAGCTTTTTCTGGGGCCGTTTGGCAAGCCTTCTGTGTGACTGGCTTGAAAGCTGGATCCACATGCAATTGATGACAAGCAATGTTGGGATCAAAAACATCCAAGTTGCTCCGGAGAAGGGTGACTAGTTCTTTCTTTTCGCGATCGGTCAAGGAGGTACCTATCAAAAACTTCTTTTTAACCGAGCTACTCCCAGCTGCGACTTCTTCCAGGTCTTCAACGACCTTCTCAGAGGGAAGGAGCCAGGTATCCTTTACTCCCGGTCGACCGTACCTTAGCTGCTATTTGGAGGGCACCAGCCCCTCCTGGGCTTCATTCTTGTTTTTTGTTTCTTCCACTTTCTTCTCCTGTTTGGGGCGTATGGCCGCGATGAAACATTTCCTTGTCGCAGCCTGGTCACCATGGATTTCAACCACTCCCCGATCAGTTACACACTTCAACTTCTGATGATAGGTTGATGGAACGACCTTCATTGCATGGAGCCATCCCCTGCCGAAGATGGCTTGGTACGGTGATTCGATATCAATAACAAAAAACTCAATCATTTTAGAGATGCTTCCTGCCCTTACTGGCAGGACGATCTTTCCCAAAGGGACTGTGATCTTTCCCGCGAAGCTGACCAACGGAACAGTGGCCTCCTTGAGGTCGGCTACGCTCAACTTCAGTTTTCTGAACAATTCTAGGTACATTACGTCGGACGAGCAACCTGTCGAAGTCCCAGTTGGCTATCCTGAGTGTACTGACCAGTGCGTCATGATGAGGGGTAACCCCCACCAAATTTTCATTCGTGAACACTATGCTTATTTTAATCGACGTCTTCCGGATGTCGACGCTTCCCTGCCTGAGTCTTGGCTGTGGGTCAATCTAAAAGGCCTGCATGACTGCCGTAAGCTTCTTAACTTCCATCCGAGCTGCATTTCCTTGAGTTTGTTTGAGGTCTGACGCCCCATGTATTACTGCGAATTCGTGGCTGACATCCTCGTCAAGGACATTATCAGACCTCTGCTCGTCGTTCGCTGCTGCCTTATCTGTTTTGTTCTCCACAAACTCATTAAGGTGCTCGGCTTGGGCCAACTCCCCGAGGTGAGACTTGAGGGCTCTACAATGCTCCGTCTTATGACCGTCATCCTTGTGGAATGCGCACCTTAGTGCGTTATTCCGTTTGGAAGGGTCTCCTCCTATTTTCTTCAGCCATTTAATAAATGGCTCCTCTTTGATCTTTGCAAGGATCTTGTATATCGGCTCCTTGAAGACTGTTTACAGCCTGAAATGCCTTCGAGGCATCGTTTTTGTTCTCATTCTTGGAGCCAATTTTGCCCCCATTCTTGTTTCCTTTCTTTTGTGGTTCATTTTTCTTGGCTCCTTTGTTAGTCTTCGCGCGACCATTCTCCCCTGCATTAAGATGGGTCACATCCTCAACTTTGGCATATTTTTCAATACGAGCCATCAAGTTGTCGATGGATGCAACCTATTTCTTAGTTAAGGACTGGTGCAGGAGGCAGGAGCTCGGCAAACTGATTTTAAAAGATGCTACAGCGACCTGCTCTGAGCAATTCTCAATTTCATTAAATAGTTCCCAATATCTCTTCGCGTACATTCTGAGGTTCTCCTGTGATTTTTTCTTCATAATAAGCAGTGCATCCATCCTCTTCGAGTGGGAGCTGCTTGTTATGAAGCCAGCTGTAAACTGCTCAGCCAAGGATTTGAAATTTCTGATGGACCTATGAGGTAGCTTTTCAAACCACTTCTGGGCCACATCGTGCAAACTCGAAGGGAAGATTCGACACATGAGTGCATCATTGTGACTCCATAGAGTCATAGCTTGTCGGTATTGCCTGACATGGTCAATGGGGTCAGTTTTCCCATTGTAAATCTTGAACCTTGGAATCGCGAACTTCTTCGGTTCTTCTTCTAACCCCCTTGAAAAAGGGACTTCATTTGGGTTTTGAGAACTCGCCTGGCTAGCTCTCTAATAGATCTGGCACCGCGATGAGCTAGGTACTGGTCCATCTCCCTCCGGACCAAACTTTGTATGTCATCGTTCTGCCGACCAGGACTCTTGTAACGGCGAGCTGGTTGCACTTGTTCGGAATGGTCATCATCTGATCAGTTCCTTTCCGTTCTTTTAACCCACGCCTTGGGCTCCTTCCTCGGCTCTGAGACTTGTTCGCCTGAGGGCTAGCAGTCCGGTTGTGGCGTCGCCTCGTGCTTCGATGGAGTTCTCTCTCCATCCTTTCCAGGTGCCTCTTGAGGCGAGCATTTTCATCTTGCTGTTGGCGAGTAGCCTCCTCCTGCTCATGGAGTCTGGCCTTATAGGCGTCTATCAGCCTAGAGATCTGCGTGGACCTGGGTGTCCCCTAGCTTTCTTGGGAGACCTGCCTCTCCTGGCGAAGTCTTAGGTTTGAATGGCGCATTTCAGAGCAGCTGCGATGGGACATTGCTGGTTCTTGTTGGTGAAGGTTTTCGCAGGAAAAACAATCGTTTCTCACAGATGGCGCCAATTGTGGTGACAAAAAATCTCAACACAAATAATTAATGAAGGAAAACACTCACTAAGATAATAAAAACAACAATAATCACAATCAAAATCACACAATACAAGAATATACGTGGTTCGACAAATTGCCTACGTACACGGAGAGGTCTACTGTTGTATTAAGTAACTCTTGAGAATGTTTTTCCTATGCCCGGGCTAGGGGTACAATATATACTCAGCTAAGAGAGAGAGAGAGAGTTGGTAACCAACATGTTAATGGAGTATCCCTTGAATATCTCCTCCGAGATATTTGGGGATGGACTTGGGTCATATTCTTCTATCCTAACCGTCATTCAAGACACATGAGTTGGGCCGGGTGCCTTCTATTATTTATTTGGGCTTGGCCGGCTACTTTTATGGGCTTGTTCGACAAAAGCGGTACCCACATATATATATATATATATATATTATAAAAAAGAAGAAATTATTAGGAGAGATCTTAAGAAATTAAACTTGAATGATAATATTGCTTATAATAGAATAGAATGGAAAAGGAGAATTCATATGGCTGACTCCATGTGATGGGATTAAGGCAAGGATGATGATTATGATGATGATGTTATCAAAAAGAAGAACCCTTGCTGATCAAGACCAAATTATGCTCAGCCCAAAAAACCCAAAATTTGGAACAAACCGGTCTAGATTTTAGTTGAAAAATCGGTAACAAACTTTGGCCGTTCGTCTGGATTTGATTCATTCGCGCAACCTATTTTGCCCGGACGCTTTGAATTGGTCTAAGCATGTTAACTTCAAGATATAAATTCTGTTTTCTTCTGTGCATGCTAATGGCACATTTTTCTTTATATTTTTTATGGCAGAACGTACACCATCTGAACTACCACTTGATTGGCCAAGTAGAAAGAGAATTGCACTGGGATCTGCACGAGGGCTTTCTTATCTCCATGATCATTGTGATCCAAAGATTATTCATCGAGACGTTAAAGCAGCGAACATTTTGTTAGATGAAGAGTTTGAGGCTGTTGTTGGTGACTTTGGGTTGGCTAAACTTATGGACTACAAAGATACCCATGTTACCACTGCTGTACGTGGCACTATAGGGCACATAGCCCCCGAGTATCTCTCCACTGGGAAGTCATCAGAAAAGACTGATGTCTTCGGTTATGGGATTATGCTCTTGGAGCTAATAACTGGGCAAAGGGCTTTTGATCTTGCTCGGCTTGCGAATGATGACGATGTTATGTTGTTAGATTGGGTATGCATCCATTATTTCCCTTTTGTCTATCATGCGCGCTCACTGTCTTTAGGCTTCATGTGGTTTTAGGGCGAAATATTTTTCACTGAAGTGAGAAGTAAAGTACTTTTACGTATCCGGAGTAGAATTTGTATAATAGTTTTGCCAAAGATCACTTTTGAAAAAAAAAACTCTAGATTGTGAAATAATTGCCAACTAGAGCTATTTTACTCATTTATAATTATTAAAGTAAGAAGGTGCGCTTCAGGACTTGGGGTTGCCCTCCCCCATATTAAACCAATCCTAAGGAGTGTGAAACTGTCCTTAGCAGAGTTTGGACCTGCCCACCTAAATCACTTAATATAGCCTGTAAACTTATTTACATTGAACAAATATTCCAACTCCAAATGGGTGAAAATACTTTTCACCGTGGTGAAATGAATTCTGTTTCTAACCATACAGGGACTGAACGCTTGAGTACTGAAAACCCGGGGTGGGGGTGGGGGTTGGGGTTTCTAAAGTTTCAAAACCATTCGATTATTTACTAAGCTTGTTTGGTTTGCAACTATAATTCTGTTTTCTGTGTTTAAATATAATTCTGGTAAAAATTTGTGTTTGGCAACCTGCTTTTAAACACTGAATTATAATATTTGTGTTATATTCATGTTTTTCAGAAAACAGCAAAAGGGTGTTTTATAACTTCTGTTTTTTATTTTTCAACTCATAATTATTCATTCTTAATATTTTAATGCATATATACGTTAATATATAATATACATGCATAATACATTAATATATGTGCAATTCTTATAAATAAAAAATATATATGTACACGTACACAAAATTACGTATATTTATATTATTAAATTATATAATATACTAAGATCCATATGTTAAATAATAATATGAATAGATATATGATACTTATATATAGTTTTATACATGTATTATTAATGTATTGAATAATATAAAATATACATATACTACATATATGTATTAAAAAATATTATCAATTCATGTATGTATATAATTTTATTGTGAAGTATACATGCAATATCATTATATATATATGTGTGTGTGTATGTGTGTGTGTGTGTGGGGGGGGGGGGTTAAACTTCCCAACATACCTCATTAAATATACATAAAATTATGATATTAAATGTAAATGTATATTATTTATGATGTATGTATGTATGTATGTATGTATGTATATATGTATACATTAATGTATCATGTATATATGAAAGTTTTATGTATGTGTTTATATATATACACATATGTATAATATAAATATACCATGTTTGCCAATTTTGTCAAATTTTCAAAAAACTGTATTTAAAAACAAGTTTACCAAACGCACACCAATAATTATAAACACAAAAAACTGAATTTTAAAACTGTATTTAAAAACAGCGTTTAAATCGAGTTTTCAGAATAGAGAACCAAACAGGCTCTTAGCTAAGACTTAGAAATCTAGAACTAGTTATCTATTTATTTCCACTGCTTCTTTCAGTCACCTGTGAAGATCAATAGTCTTTTGTAGATATGTTGGGGTTTTAAAACGGTCTCTGCTAGCCATATCAAGGTTAAAACGATTTGAGTTTTCTTGCACAGCAATAATTTAGGTTGCAATTCCAATATACTTGACAATATGCGCTCGCGCACACGTGTGTAGTTGGGTGAATGTGATACTCTGTATTTTGGTTCTTCAGGTTAAAAGCCTATTGCAAGAGAAGAAGTTAGAGATGTTAGTTGATCCGGACCTAGAAAAGAATTACATTGAATCCGAAGTAGAGCAACTGATACAAGTCGCGCTTCTCTGCACACAAGGCTCTCCAATGGAGCGACCGAAGATGTCAGATGTTGTCAGAATGCTCGAAGGCGACGGGCTAGCTGAGAGATGGGAGGAGTGGCAAAAAGTGGAGGTTGACCGCCAAGAGGTCGAAATGGGGGCCCCCCATCGGAATCCCGAGTGGATTCTCGATTCTACTTATGATCTCCACGCCATCGAATTATCCGGTCCAAGATGACCTAAGAGATAAAATTGTAAAATAAAATTATAAATTATTTAGTTTTTCTTTTCACCCTTTTTGTTTTTCATGAAAAAAAGAATGTGCATATGAATCAGTCCAGGGGTCTTGAACGCTTGCATTTGGTGTAGTGTGAATATGGACCCTTTTGATATGTAATGTTAACATAATAGGTGGGTTCATTGTAGGATAGAGAGAGATGAGTGATGAATGCATACTTGTTTCTCTGGAGGGTTATTTTTTAGGTTACTATTGTGTTCTTGCAAGGACACTTTTTCTAGTTAGATAAACTTCTAATTTAGATTGTAAGATTATGTAAAGTTAATAACAGACTCAGTTGCTTTTATATCTTAAATTGATTTGCTTTAACAATAACAGACTTTCTGTCTCATTTACGTGCTGTTTTGAAGATCTAGCAACATATTGTATTATGCCGGTGTTGCGTTGTATTGCGATCATGCTGGGTAGGGGTGCAGCTACGGTACGGTTTTTTATTGCACTGTACCGTTTTGGACCAAAAAGTGTTATTTGTTTACTATTTTAGTTGCCACAAACCCAAATTATTCAACTTTTTGTCATCGGTTTTGGTTTAAACATTTTAAAAATCGATATATTGAAAATATAAAAGCATGAAATACCAAAAAGATTATAATAATATACATAAATTATAAACCAAATATAGCAAATTATAATTTTGGGTGTGCAGTGTAAAAAACCCAGCCCTAATGTTGGATCATATTGGGTGTGCAGTGTTGGGTCGTATTGGGTGTACAGTATAAAAATTTGCTCAATCCGTAACTGATACGTAAAATGTTGTGTATAGATTGTGTAGTGTTTAAATATTGTATTATATTTCATTTACGGTTTTAAAATTTTAAAGATCTGGCAACATGATGTATTGTGTCTTGTGTCTTGTGTTGCGTCGTATTGTGACCATGTTGGTGCGGGGGATCGATATACATGCAATAAAAATTTTCAGCCATCATTAATCAAGCTAAAATCCAAACTAGGCTTGAAGAACAAATCTAGGGTTTAGAACACAATATCTTTGCGGATTCGGTTGCAATTCGATGGGGAAAAAAATATTTGTTGATGATGGGGCTGTCTTGTTTTGGATCTTCAAAACCTTGCTTAAACTTTCTGAATGCTATAATCTTATAGTGTATGATCCTCCCCAAAGCTAGGTTGGCGGGTGGGTACTTTTTTAGATGAAAACCTTTGATAATGAATGAGTTGTGATTATCCCGCCCTTGCAAAGTCTAATCTCATCAATTATGTAACTAAAACCCTTCCTACACCTTTAAATACAATTACAAAAGGTAGGCTTGGGCCAAACTTGATTTTTTGAGAGTCTCGCTTAATTACTTGGGTATATAGACTACATTTGGGACCCAAGACCAATAATTAAATTAACTGCAAATAAATACTTAGAAATTCCCAATTGCAACTGTCGTAATTTATTTTCTTTATTTATTTAATCATAATTAACTACAATAAATAATTATGATCGCACTTTAACTTAATTATCTCAAAATTCACTCAGATATAATGCGATCTTATTTGCAAAGTTGATTATGGTACATAATATGATTCCTCGTGTTGAGCATCTGATTCCCACATGGTTAAGTCAATTCATTGTTAATCGACTTTAACCACCATCTAATCAATTTCCTTGATTCTCCAGCTTGACTTCTTTTGCTACCTCCATCGGATTATAAATAATCCATTGATCGGGTTTACTGGTGGAAACAAAATCTTATAAGTCAATTAAGGGGGTATCGCAATCCTAGGTATCACCGGACAAGGATTTCTCTTAATTAAGATATCATACTTACTTATATAACTGTCACCCAATATGTGGGGATAATTTGATTCAATCTAATATTGAATCGCACACATATCAATCAAAGCGACAGCTACATAAGCATCTCAATCCTTGTAATTCTCGGGATTAAGAATTTATGCACCCTATGCAAATGGTGTGAGATTTCATGAGTCTAATCTAGACAACCCTTAGGCTCAAATCTCACAGTTGATCCCGTTCAATATATTCCTGGAATGTACCGATCACATTTCTTCTATTGAAATATCTCATAAGTTCCCGAAGCATCACCGATTCCTCGTAGTTCGAGATAAACAGCTAGAATTGTATAGCAATCGATCCGATAAGATGTAAAGGCCCTACCTAGATTGTGACCATTTCAATAGTGCTGGAACCGAAATTTCAATCTCCTCGTGACTAACCCAAAGTTGGATCACTGGAATTCTTACTGAGCTCTATTGATCGACATTAATATGGAACAATATATATAAAAAAAAAAAATCATTCTCACAAACTTGAATCTCATTTCAAAGGAAATAAAACAATCATTTATTAAACAATAATAAAATATTTTACACATGGTTTTATGAATAAACCCCAACAGTTGGGTCATATTAGGTGTGTAGTATAATAAATTGCTCAATTGATAACTAACGTGTAAAGAGTTGTGTATAGTTTGTGTCGTGTTCAAATATTACATTATACTGCATTTAGTGGATATCAGTAGTGTATGATTGAGTTATGTAATCTATTTGTGTTTATGGCTAAGCCATGTTACTACCTTAAACCCAATACGAGTTGGGGATCGATATACGCAAAATAACAATTTGAGGCATGAATCTTCGATTAATCAAACATAGGAAATAGGTAGCCAAAAATTAGGTTTGAAGAACAAACCTAGTGTTTAGAATACAATACCTTTGCGGATCCGATTGCAATCCGATGGGGAGAAAAATATTTGTTATAGATGTAGAGTTGCCATATTTTGGATCTCCAAAACCTTGATTAAATCTTCTGAACGCTAGGATCTTCTAGTGTATGATCCTATCCTAAGTCAGGTAGGTGGTTGGACACATTTTGAGATGAAAACTTTTGCTAAAACTTGAGATATAGTGATTTCTCTCTAGTCTCGTATTTTCACTCACCCCTCTCAAACCATAGTGATGAATAATAATGATTAAAACCACTCCCCACACCTTTATATACAAGTTCAAAATGTGGTCTTGGTTTAAATAAGGGTTTTTGAGAGTATGAGCTTGACTACTTTGGTATATGGACTACACAAGGGATCCAAAACGAATAATTAAATAAACTCCAAATAAATACTAGAAAATATCAAATTAAATTTATCATAATTTTATTTCCCTGCTTTCCTTAATCGTAATTAATTTCACTAAATAATTATGACTCCACTCCAATTTAATTATCTCATAAATCACTCAAATATAATGAGGTCTTATTTGTAAAATCGATAATGGTACATAATGAGATTCCCCACATTAAACTTCTGATACCCATTTGGTTAAATCAATTTGCCGCAAATCAACTTTAACCACCATCTCATCAATTCCTTAATTCTCGGACTTAACTTATTTTGCTACTCCACCGGATTATAAAAAAATCACTCTTCAAGTTTACTAGTGGAAACAAACCTTATAAGTCTATCAATGGGTATCGCAATTCAAGGTATCCTCGGACGTGGATTCCTCCAAACCAAGATCTCAGACCTACTTATATAATTATTACCCAATATGCGAAGATCATTTGAATCACTCCAAAATTGAATTGTACCCATAAACATTAAAGAAACAATCATATATGCATTCCAATCCTCATGATTCTCGAGATTATGAATCTATGAACCCTTTGCAGATGGTGTGAGATATCACGAGTCTAATCAAGAGAGGCCTTAGACTCAAATCTTACGTGTGGTCCTATTAAATACATTAGTAAGATGTACCGATCACAATCATTTATTTAACTATCATATGAGTTCTCTAATCATCATACAGGTTCTCATAGTTTGAGATAGACTATTAGGATTTCATCTCAACCGTTCTGGTAGGATGTCAACTTTCGATCTAGGTCGTGAACTTTTCAAAAGTGCTAAAACTTGAATTCTAATCTACTTGTGATCAACCTGTAGCCGACTCACTGAACTTCCTACTAAGTTCTGCTACCCGACATATGAATATGAAACAATATATATAAATAAATATAAACCATTCTCACAATCTTTATTCTCATTTCAAAATGAATAAAACGATCATTTATTAATTAATAATAAATGTTTTACACATGGTTTTATGAATAATCCCTAATAGTCTCGCACTTAGTCTTAAAGTCATGTGTCCATGCACTTGACTCCCATTCCTTCTATGTGATTATTAAAAGTCCTATCTGTTAAGATCTTTGTAAAAGGATCTATTAGGTTATCCTCAATTACAATTTTGATCACGATGATATCACCCCTCTACACGATCTCTCGAATCAGGTGATACTTGCGTCAATGTGCTTCTCCCTCTGAAGGAACCACACCCAAATCACTGGGGAAGTTTCGAAGCCAAATAAACTCTTTTTCTGCCTCTGAAGTGGCGACATACTCAAGTTTCATGGTCGAGTCAGCAATACACTATTACTTGACACTCCTCCAACTTATGGCTCCACCTCCTGGGGTAAACACATATCCCAAGGTCAATTTCTTGGAATCCCTATCTGATTGAAAATTCGAGTAAGTATACCCAATGGGTACTAGACTATCTGTTAAGTAAAATAATGTATAATCTCTAGTTCTCTTTAGGGACTTGAGAATGTTCTTAATAGTAGTCTAGTGCTCCTCACTTGGATTAGACTGGAATTTGGTGACCATGCCAATGGCATAAAAAATATTCAGTCTAGTAAAGACCATAACATACATGAGGCTCCCCATTAATCGAAGCATATGATATATTCAGAATCCTCTCTTTTGCATCATGTGTCTTAGGAGACTGATCTTTAAATAAAGGAACTCCATTATTGAAAGGGAGAAACCCTTTCTTAGAGTCCTGGATACTAAACCTTATGAGCATTGTGTCAATATAATTATCTTAGGATAAGTCCAACATCCTATTTTTTCAATCATGCAGTATCTTGATCGCAATGATATGACTTGTTTATCGTAAGTCCTTCATATTGAACTAACTAGAAAACCACACTCTTAAGATAGAAAATAGACTCATAGCATTCCCGATTAGGAGAATATCATCTACGTAAAGTACTAGAATTTCCACCACGCTTTCGTCATTCTTCTCATACACACATGTCTCATCCATGCATTGATCAAAACCAAAATATTTCATTGCTTGATCAAATCGGATATTCCAAGGCCATAACTCTTGTTTAAGTCCATAAATGTATCTCTTAAGCTTGCACACCTTGATTTCTTCGACCTCTGTTATGAATCTCGTGAGTTGTACCATGTAGATGCACTTGTCAAGATTACCGTTCAAAAATATTGCCTTGACGTCCATTTCCTAAATGTTATAATCTATACGTGTATTAACGGATAAGAGAATCTAGATAGACTTAATCATGGCTACCGGTGAGAAGGTCTCCTCATAGTCGATCCCTTTTTTTAATGAACCCTTTTGCAACAAGCCGTGCCTTGAAGGTTTCCACCTTCTCACCTGCTCCTCTCTTTTTCTTGTATATCCACTTGCACCCTATGGGTTTATCCCATTCGACAAGTCTAAAAGTTCCCAGTCTTTATTTGAATACATAAAATCCATATATGTATCCATATCCCTTAGCTAACGCTCGACATATTTATCTTGGAGTGCCTCATCATAGTTAACGAGATACAATTAGTGTTCCCTTAGGACTTCACTAAAGTTCTCTCTTAAATATACTAACTTATCGAGTTGATGGATGATTCTCCCACTACAACGCGCTCCACTTATGGTCCAATATAAGTGACATGTGAATCCTGATCATCACTATGCTCTCACTACGATCAGGCAGTATACTATATTAATGCCAGGTTATATTTAATCGTGCACGAATGGTCCCAAAACATTTTCTTGCTTTTGTCCTCTCCGCTCTTTCAAGATAATCTTGATTTCGAGCTTGGAGTTAATCATATAATCTTTTTCCAAGAATCTATCATTTGTGCTAACAAATACTTTCTGGTCCTTTGGATTATAAAATTGGCCACCCTTAGTTCATTTAGGATATCCCTTTAGCCGAACCGTTAAAGAGGGATTTAATCGAACGGTTATCTGTCCATGGTAATCATTACTAGATAATTATGAACTTATCCCCAACCATACACGTGTCCCCCATTATATACATGGAAGCTTGGATGAATGAACGATCAAACGCAAGGGATGATCGAATGGTCGAACGACCCAAATCAGATTCTATGAATAGAGGGGTCCCCACTCACCTTCAAAATTACCACAAAACCCAACATTGATTCGATTTTTTAACTTTGTTCAATTCTGAGCGCCCGAGATATTCAAGCTTATTATGAAAAGTTTTGAAGAAGTTCGTACTTCTGAAAAGTCACTTTTCCCCGAGGAAAGATTTTACTTTCAATAAGTCATTTCCCCCGAGTGAAGTTCATACTTCTAAAAAGTTGCTTCCTCCAAAAAATAGAAGCAAACCTTTGCACAGATTTCGTAAAAGGCGACGCTTCTAAACGAAGCTCTGCCCAACTAAATAAAGCTCTGCCTAATTAGGCACCTCAAAGAAGGACACACCCCCAGGAAAACTTCGGCTCATGCTACAAGGGTAAGTAAACTACACAAATATCAAGTCAAATACCCCATTTATATATTTTCATAAACTATCCATATTTGTTTTTCTCATTTAGACCGACCCTCGTTTAAGGGACCGGGTACGCATTTTGCAACGTTTATATTTTAAAGCTTGATTTTTAACCCATCACCTTTGTTAATTGAATCAACATACTCATATGTTTGATGAATTCTAATTAAATGCCATAATGACTAAATATAAACATGAAAACATAATTTTCTAAACAGTTCTCGGGAAAGTGTTAGTGAGTTGATTCAGCCCGAAACATTGCACAGGACAAAGTCTAGAATCGAATTACTCACGCCTATTCTTTGAGTAAATAAATCCAATCTCTGCAGTGTCATCCCAAGATATGTGTTTTCATATTAATACTTGTCAAGTGTCGGCCTTTGATTAACGTAATTTTAACGTATAAAAATATTAATCCAACACAACGAAAATGCTATATTATGGGCTAAAATCCACAAGTACTATAATGTTTTATTGTATACCCGGTATCCCGTCGCCTACACCTGTAAATATGTCACATTTATTGAAACTACATTGTCTTTTACCCAACTCTTCTTGGGTATGTAGTCGTTATACCAAGCCAAACTCATGAAGGTCAAGCCTCATAATGTATCTTTCGTCATATTACTTCTTAGGGATGCCTCCATCTCTAGTCCACCCCCATCCACTTTATGTAAGAACAATTTTTCTAAGATTATTCATAGCATAACTTTAGACTTGTTTGGCATATCCAATTACAAATCGTCACACACTGTCAAGACAAATCGAACTAGAGCATCTCCAAGTTTGAAGACTTTCCGAACAAGAGTTTTTTTTTATTTTGAAAATAAATATATTTTTTATTTTTAATCTCGTTCAAACGATATTGCATGTCGTTTCAAACGAGATGTCATGTCATTAGAAGGTCGTTAGAAGCCTGGATTAAACGAGGTTCAAATGAGGGCTCACTGTCTAAGTTTTTTGGAGTTCGTTGGATGCGAGATTATATCTCGTTGGAACGACGTTGTGATATCGTTAGAACGATCGTGCCGCCTTGAATATTATGAACGTCCTATAAATACCTGTTTCATTCAGTTTGATTAAGAATTTTCCCAAATTCGTCTCTGCATAACTTTTTCAAAAGTTCTTCACTTTTTGTGTTGCAAAGACACTGTTTAATTCACAAACAAAAATCCTGAATATTTAGTTTTGTGAATTCGTTCAAACCTTAGAAAGTTTTGTATCCTTGCATAAATCTTGTGGAGAGGTAATCCATGGCTGACGTGTGATACCTGATGGGATTCACTGCTAAAGACAAAGACTGAGGCTGAAGGAGGACTGCGGCCTTTGTGAGTTCTTACGGGAATTCATTGTAGATTCATTTATTAAATTTGTAAATTACTATTTGTGAATTTTATAAAGTGAATAAAAGGTTTTGTCCTGCAAGAATTTTTCTTGAAACTTTGTCTTTATTGAATGCTTGGTTTGATTTATCTATTTTATCACATAGAAGTATGGTTAGGATAAAAAGATAAAATTGGTTTAAAGATAATTGCGCACTCTCAAATTGGAATTTTTCTTGATCATTTTTGTTTTCGCATTATTTAAGTGGTATTAGAGCCATCCACTTTTTCAAATTGGTATCAGAGCATTTTTACCCACTTACAAATTGGTGTCAGAACTCGTTGCACTAATTTACCGTATTAGATCCTTTTAAGTTCTTTTTGGGTGGTTTATTATTTTTTTCTTGGTTTTGTTTTTCTCTCGATGGAATCCCATAATTTTGATGACTTAAATTGTTTGAATTTGAAGTTTGCTAAAAGAATTGAAATTCTTGAAAAAGAAAATTCTCGTTTTAAATCCGCAATGGATCTTTTGCAAACTGTTCAAAGTCAAAGAGATTTCTTTCGTGAAAACTTGGGGACATGGATTGTGATTTTAGAAAATTATAATTGTCCAAGAAAGAGAGTGATGATAGAGTTTGATTTATAGAGAGAGAATTAGAGGACTTTAATATTTCTAGGGTTAATGTTTGTGTCGTTGATAATAGTGTTTTGATTAATGATTTTAAGGCACGTGAGATGACTCTTAGGGATAAGTTTGATCACATTGAGGGAGAGAGAGATAACCTTTTAGGAATTATGAACATATGAAGAAGGAGTCCCTAAAATTGGAAGAGTCAAATTCTTTGTTTGAGTCTAAGATTTCGAAGTTAAAAGATGATTTAAAAGACTCGAGTAGTTTGAGTAGTGATGGTAATGACTCACATGTTTCTAATGCTTCAAGTGTTAAAGCCAAGACCATAGTTTGTTTTATAGGGTCAACCAAATTTAAGGACATTAGAAAAGGTCAACCCATAGCTAACATTCCTCGAGTTTACACATGTTCACATTGTGGTAGGAAAGGTCACCTTAGGCATTTTTGTTGTGATCTTAGATGAGGTCCTAGGAAGTTGAAGTCTAGTGTTCCCTTGATTCCAGAATCCCATCGTGTTAAGTTTACACCTATTTGGGTCAAGAAATCTATTTTGGAAGAGTTATATGTTAGACTTGTTTATTCTCACATGCTTGCACATGATTCTTCTATTGTTATATCGTATAGATAATTGCTTTCATGATTTTGTTTGTCATACTCAAGTTGCGCTTCATAATATACTCTTGCTACTATTATGGCAAGTGTACTTTTTGTATTTTATTTTTTCTTTTATTGAGTCATATTTTAAAAATACAAAAAGATTTTATTTTGATAAAATTTTGGAAAAATTCTAAAAGATTTTCGATTTTTGTGTATTTTAATTTTACACATTTGGTATGTCATACTGGTGTGTTTGAATCCAATTCACTCTGCAATTTTCATATGTCTAGGACATTTGGTTACGACTTTATATACTTAGATTGATCTTGACCATGTTTATGGAGTTATTTCGAACTTGATTTACTTTACGGATTAGATTTTGCTTATGCCTCCGCACATACAAGCACAAGCTTTTTGAATGTTTACTTTACTATATATATTTGAGCTTGGTGAGATGTTCTCCCTTTAATTTTGTCATCTACGTATTTATGTGACTATGGGGGATTTGAGCATGTAAGAACCGTTGATCGTGAGAGTTTGTTTAATTATAAAAAAGTATGAGTGTACACGGGAAAGGAATGCGAGAGACAGGTTGACTCGTCGTGAAAGCCACCATTTGAAAAGAGTTCAAGAACAAAAAAAAAGGCAATAAAAGAGAAAAATATACCAAAAAGGGGGCCAATATAGTTTAATTTGTTTGATCTTGCAAAAGAAATCACTTAAAAAGAAAAGTAAAGAATGAAAAATGATTATGTTTATCTTTTGAGATAGTTTAGTTGAAGATCAACGGGTTTGCACAATGAATCCTAGTATACTTATTTTGTCATGACGATATTGATTTGTAGAATCATCAATAATCTAGGCTTGTATGCATTGTGCTTATTTTGTTCATTAAGTTCAACTTTATTTGTCATTTGAGGCTAAAACTTAGTTTGATAAAGTTTTTTGATCAATTAGAACTTCTTAAATATATTTAAGTATTTGGGTTATAATTTATTTATATCTAGTTCACACCTATTCATTCCATCGCACACATTTAGACACATCGATACTATGCTAGTGTGTAAAGCTTATGTGTTTGTGTTATGTTTTGTGGTTATATATACCTATATATGTGTGTCGGGTTTGCTTTGATATATTTTGCATATATTATATATGGTATTGTTTGTTATATTTATGAAATTTGTTTTGTTTTTTGAGAAAAAATGATTTTTTTAAAAATAGTTGGAGTTTAAAGGCCTTTGAGATAATCATTACACATGCTTGATTTATATATTTTTGTGATGATATCTTATCTTCTATGTGATGGTTCGTATTTCATGCTTATGTTTATACTTCTTTGTCTATTTCAATAAAAATAAAGGGGAGAGCAAATTAAAATGAGTTTGATTTATGGGAGATAATTTATTTATGAGTTTTATTCTATTTCAAACTCAATGCATCCCGAGGTATATGTTTTTGTCTCATGTGTGTAGGTACTTTAAGCGGAATTCAAGACACACGAATGAAGACAAAGTTTGCCAATGGGAAGAAGAAAAACTTTGAAGACAAAGAGACTTATGCCATTCCGTTGTAGGGTTAGGAAGAGTGTTAGGATTTTTGTCATAGGAGATTTTTTTATTTTAATTTGGTGTTCGCTAATGTTTGTTTGTTTTCTACCAGAATAGACAAATGATAGATTTATAAGAACAATTTTTCTAGGATTGTTCATAGCATAGCTTTAAGCTAGTTTGACGTATCCCGTTACAAATCGTCACTCACCGTCAAGACGAACCGAACTCAAGCATCTCCAAGTTTAAAAACTTCCTGACATCCCGTAAAGATATAAAGCAATTTAGAGTTTAAATTATTTTACAAAATTAATTTTTGGGATGTTTTATTTTTATCAAAAAACGAACAAGAGTTTTTTTTTTTCTAAAAGAAAAATATTTTCGTTTTTAATCTCGTTCAAATGAGAATTCATGTCGTTGCAAATGAGATGTCATGTCGTTAGAAGCCTGGATCAAACGAGGTTTAAACGAGGGCTCACTGTCTAAGTTTTTAGAGATTATTAGAAGCGAGAGTATATCTCATTCGGACGAGATGCTTATGATATCGTTTGAACGACCGCGCTGCCTCGAATTTTATGAACATCCTATAAATGCCTGTTTCGTGTTCAATTTGTTTAAGACTTTTTCTAGATTCGCCTCTGTATAACTTTTGCAAAATTTCTTCACTTTTTGTGTCGCAAAAACACTGTTTGATTCACAAATAAACATCTTGAATATTTAGTTTGTGAATTCGTTTAAACCCTGGAAAGTTTTGTATCCTTGCATACACCTTGTGGAAAGGTACTCCATGGCTGACTTGTGAGACCTAAGGGGATTCACTACTGAAGAAAAAGGCTGAGGCTGAAGGAGGAGGATTGCGATAGTTGTGGTTCTTACGGGATCATTGGTGAAGAAAGACTGCGATTTTTATGAGTTCTTGCAGGAATTCATTGCATATTCCTTTATAAAATTTGTAAGTTGCGATTTGTAAATTTTATAATGTGAATAAAAGGTTTTGACCTGCGAGGATTTTTTTTCTGAAACTTTGTCTTTGTTGAATGCTTAGTTTGATTTATCTATTTTATCATACAGATTTATGTTTAGGATAAAAAGATAAAATTGGTTTAAATATAATTGTGCACTCTCAAATTTAAATTTTTGTTGATCATATCTATTTTCACATTATTTAAGTGGTAGTAGAGCCATCCACTTTTTCAAATTGGTATCAAAGCATTTTTACCCACTGACATTTTATACACCTCCAAACTAGTCTGAAGGACAATACTTTCTTACCAGTGATCACCCGATGATCATAATACGATGTGCCACTTTGGGCGATCTTCAGGCCCACTCCCATTATGAACCACTGTCGAAGCTACCCTATGTCCTATGAATATCTTCCCCCTCTCAAGCCAAGTCCTACACTTGCACACACATCATATTAGAGTACATGAACAACCTAACTATGTAGGCTTTGATCTTGTGGCTACACGAGTATGTTGGCGCAATTCCAAGTCCTTCTTGTGATCATGAGCCTCAACAATATGTCTTATGATATATTATCCACAAGGATATGATTTAATCTCTTATCTCCTATCCCTAAACTCAAATGAGATATTAAACTATCTAAATTCTCGAGTCCTCGTGCACAGATATAAAAATGATCAAAAGCGCACATACAATTTTACTACTTAGGCTTTGATCTCCTGGCTACATGAGTATATAGGCACAATACAGACTCTTTCTCATGAGCACAAGCCTCAATAATATATACCTAGATATGTTGTTAGAATAGAGATGTAATCATCTATGGACTTTCTATATTTCCTCCAACTTGAAATAAGATACCAAACTATATACAATCCGAGCTTTCTCATACCCTTATGCACATTAATGGCAACCTGATACCCAAGACAAGCTTCTCCGCACACTTACATACATATTAACGGCCACCCTTTATATGAATACATAGTTATACATAATCACTCTTGTGTAACCATACTGGTTTGAGTGACATTCCTACACCTTTCGCTCATACCATTCCATACCTAAGCACCAATCTACTTTTTAACGGATTCTTAACCTAAGATCGTTAAACGTATAACAAAAATAAACTAAAAAGTAATCAAATAATGTAAATAGAGTTAAAAAGCATATAATTAAGGAAGCATTAAGAAAAAGTGGGTTGAATAATACCTTTCCCACTCGTAACCTGGTTCCTCAACCCCACGATAAGAATCTTTGGACAATCACAGACCTAAACCTACCTTGATATTATACCTAAAGGGATAACATAATTTATTTATATGTAAAATAAACTGATGACTCTGAACATCCGACAACCCTTCAGGCGAAATACACTTAGGCCTAGCCCTAAAACTAGAGGTGTGCACGAAAAATAAAATATGGTGTTGAGCATCTTCGAGGGGCAAGTCATTCGATCCAATCGAACACATAACCTGACCCCGGGGAGAAATGGTGGACCGATAGACAAGCACTTTTGTGAACTCAAAGGGATCATGTACTGCTCCCCCCAAGTCTTGGTCGAGGCCCGCAACACTATAGTGGAGACTCTACTAGGGAAGTATCAAGAGAATTGAACTATACATACGCATCCTTTCTACTATGCTTAATATTTCTCGTATGACTACTTTATGCAAATTTTAGAACTATTTAGCAGCATTAGATTTAGAGTCCCTTAAAATGTAGATACATGCTTAGATCCCCATGTACAATATTGTACATTTTTAAATGTATAGGTATACGTGAAGGACCTTGCAATAAAATAAACATCAAAGTATGCAAAAATAAAATCACCAATTTATACCAGCACTTCATAGTCTTGATTTAGATATTATTTAAACCCTATACCCACGAGGTCAAAAAAATTATCCGAAAGGGTAGTCATTGATGATGGTTCTCACTCTTTTCGTCCACCCGTCTGCTATATCAGGTAACTTCTATCTCAATTCCAAAGTCTCTGTGACATAAAACATTTGAAGTTTTTTCAGTACTAGGGTATATCGAGTAGGCTTTAATAGCTATTAAGTATTAGGGTAAATTGGTTTCACACGCACATTAAAGGTTGCTTACTTTAAGAAGCCCAATATATCACGATCCACATCAATGAAAATCTATCCATCGATCATCGAGTCACAATGCCTTTTTTACAATATAAAAAAGATCTAGGAACACACCCTATTGTAGATTAAATAACGTCTACTTACGGGCCATTTTTCTTGGCAAAAGTTTTTCTAAAAATATACCAGGCGACCGGAGGCTGGTCCGAGACCTCTCAGATTCCAAACGGAGTGTCTTCCCATTTTTATATGGAAGACGAATAGTATGAATCTGCAAGTTATTGCCAAATAATAATGTTGGATTCCCCTACCCAAATTTTTACCTTTGAGAAAATAATAGCCCAGTGTCTATCACATCCTCGCTCCTTGCATAAAAAATGAGAGCTCACTCCTGTTTACCCTAATCCAATGGGACTCTGTTCAGTTCTTCTCCTTAGAAAACTCTACCAAACAAAAAAAGGACAAAAAGACAAAAGATCGTCCACATGGGGTTAAACACAGATAAAAGAATTGCATTAAAAAATTCATGCATATGTGAATCCTTCTCCCCTTATGTATTGTCCTTATGTCTATAAAAAACCAAAACAAAATTCCCTGACTTTTTTTGCAGTAAATGTTATCAGTAAAGTGATTGCATTAAGTTCTGACCCTGAAAACTCGGGTTCACACTCCGTGCGGCCGTTTAGTTTTCATCAGCAAATGTCCCCCTACAACTATCAAGTCTGCTCTGTAGTACGCTCCATGACTACTGAAGAAGAGAAGGCTCCATCTGTAATGTATCGGGTTTTGAACAGCTTGAGAATATCACCGCCTCCCTGAATACCACGCAGTCTGGAATTAGAGCACTTCGTTTGGCACAAGTCTACCTACAAGAGGCCAATACTACCATCGAAATCGTAGAGAATGTTCTCTCTCCCCAAAGTCCCAACATTAACACACCGCCCATGAAAATTATCGAGGCAACACTAATTAGCCCTCAAGATTCACCTGCACCAACCCCGAAACCTTCTCCCCCTGATAACGTTAGTGCCCCCCACTTACAAGTACCATTTTCTCCGCATGGATACTTTGAACCTTACCAAAAGTACCATGATTTCCCATACATCGCCTTCCAAGGTCCCCAGTGAGCAGAGTATGTAGCTCCTCCACCGGTCGACGAGGTTATCCCCCCACCTCCAAACTAAGAGATAACACATGTCCAATCTGAACTTTGTCTCCTTCATGAATCCATCAGCAACATGCAAGCCACGGGTGTGCTTACAAACATCAAGAAGATGACACTCTATCCTAAATCCCAGTTGCCGGACAAATTCAAAATTCCAGTCTTCAAAATGTATAAATGACTAAGCTCCTTATCCGCCCATATATCCAACTACCACCTTTAGATGCAGGTCCAAGATGTAGGCCTAGGATATCTAAAAATGATGTTCTCCCCCACTTTGTCCGGAGGAGACCTTACATATTATATGGGTCTAAAAAGTGGAGGAACCTCCAAAACGTGGTATGATGTATGTCGTGCTTTCCTTAAACTGTATGAATATAACAAAGAACTTGGCATCACACGTAAGGATTTTAAAATGCTAAAGCAAGAAGATGGAGAGTTAGTTGGCACTTTCGACACTCATTAGAGAGAGAAATCTAGTCAAATGGTCAATTTCCCTTGGAAAATGACCAGATAGAGACCATGATCAGGAACCCTTAGAAGGAAGTACAAAATGAACTCGGTCTTGCTTGGATCTTAGATTTTAACGCCTTCAGTCACATAGGGTATAAGATCAAGGAAAGTTTGGTCGCCAAATCTAACGAGGAACCTCGTCCAGCTACAAATCAGTTCCTCGCCCATAAAAAATCGCCTAGATCTTCCACATCTCACATAAACACTCTCGTGGTCTGGGCGTCACTAAATAAATAATCATTCTTAGCATGTGACAGATGTGAGACATATAGAATTCATTCCACAAGATAATAAATTAGAATTAATCCAATAAATAATAACCATTCATGCGATAATAAAGTTCATTACCATTCTAAACCCCAAATAATCTAATCTCCAAATAAATTAACCTCAAATAATAATCTAACTCTAAATATCTGAATAAATCGTAAACAACTGTGGAACCAAGTGGCCCACCAAATCCATAATCAAAGTCTCATAATAAAAGTGTGACAGAAATGAAAATAAATCTACTACTAAGCTACTAAAATGTAATCCAGCTGCACCTCCAAAAATCTCCAATAACTCTTATGCAGCTACTCCAGTGCTAAACCTAAAATGTTAGTCAACATAATGGGTCAGATCCCACCGGTTGAATCCAAACTACTCTCCCCAATTAGGGCTTGTGGATCCATACAGTAGTATTATACATAATAAATATCACAATAGAATATTTTAAATTAACACAATAATTATCAACGTGTGAGAAAAAGAAACTGCGAACATCTAATCATGTAATTATGCTACCCCAAGTTATATTTCCAATTATTTGATTTATATCGAAAGCTATCCATTTATTTTACTCTATTCATCCGGTTATTATTTTTATTCAACATTATTATCAATTGCAGGACTCCCTCTTAAAGTTTTCCACCATTTTGGTCGTGGGACTCCCACTAAAAGTTTTACACCACACCCATTCCCCTCGTAATATCCAGACAATCCGTATTTTGTCAACCCTGCACTTATTGACGAGGTTACATTCCCGACACATCGTAATAGCCAACCAACCCATTTAACTATCAGCCATACACTTATTACACCATCACACACACACACACACGTCGCAATAGCCAGCCAACTCGTTTAACTGTCAATCCTGCACTTATTAATGACGCTAATATATTTTAATATCTGTTTTTTTTTAATCTCAAGCATTAACTCTCAATTTCTTATTTTCTCATCATCTCAATTTATCTTTATTTTATTTTAGCCCACCCTATTATAGAGCATAAACCTCAACCTACCCCTAGTCACATACCTAGAGGTATCCAAAATACAACCACGTCCTATCTTATTTCGTAGGATAAATTTCTATGATTAATTTCTTTCTAATATTGTACTTAGGTTGTCCAAAACAATGGAACAACACAAAAAAATCAGCCCCACCCTGGAATATCCCATCCGTAAAAATCTATACTAACTAGTCTTATACCTAGAAAGTGCTAACCACAACTAAGGCCTACCTACTAGTCCCATACTGAGCAAGTATTCCTAATACTTAGGTGAGAGCATAATACTCAAAATCCCTTCGCCCCCGCGATGATAAAAATTTAAATAACACAATGATTCACATATTCTAATATATCCGTTATCACAAAAATTTCACATGCGATCACAATTAATTTTAATTTAATTTGTTCAAGTCGTCGTCATAATTAATCTAATTTATTTTATTTGACAATTACGATTTCAAACAACATGCGAGTTAATGGCGTACCCAACAATATTTACTTTTATCAACCTACATAATTCTATGTGATTTTTCAAGTTTCGTTTATATAAAATACAATTTCTATGATTTCTACATGTAAACCTACACCCATATCACCCAAAGTCCAAACTCTACCCTAAGCATACAAAGGTTACAAGTATTAAATCAGATTAAGATTTTTAAGAAAAACAGTCCCGAATTAGTTTTCACTTTCCCTAATTAGGTTGGTAATTTATTTTAAGAAAAACACATGAATTAAAATTTAGGTGACACTTATAACGAATAATACTAAAGAGAGAGAATAGAAGAATTCATGCTTGGAAAATTATTTCTTGAAAATTTTGAACACTGGATTACATTCGTCTCGTGAAAATAAGCAAGTTTCATTCTTGTACCCTCTTAAAAATATGTAGTTTAAACCTCCCAAATATATTGAAGTTTTGTTTAATGGAGGTTTGGAGTTGAAATATAAGTGTCTGAGTATTATCTTTTGTGTAGGGAAAAGAGGGTTTAAAAAAAGGGCGTGACCTTTTTTTAAAAAGTGAGTCATTGTTTTTTTATATGGCGAAGTAAAAGAGTACCAACAATTTCCAACTCTTAAAAGATAAATAAAAATATATTAAAAATCCCATATAGCCCATGTGCATCCCAACCAAAATTGGAGGTAGTCAACTCAAAATTTTCGTGTGCATCCAAATCACTTTGAAGGCAACAACTCTTGTGTCATCATCAGGTAAAAAGCAAAAAAGGAGTAAGGCACTAGATAAATTAAGAAAATGGAGAATTCAACTCCCAATTGGGAGCATGTGCCTAAGAGCAGGAACTAAAGGCGGGGGGGGGGGGGGGGGGGGGGGTGTCCAGCGTGTCTCTCTCTCTCTCACCTCTGAGAGAGCAGCTACAACGAAAATATTGCGACTTCTCAAATAAAAACCAATTTTAATTAAACCCAAATTTTAGTTAAACCCTAAGACATGCATCTAGATGATTTATCAAATAAAATATAGCATGCAGGATAAAACAAATAAATTTAAGGAAAAATACCCCACAGGGGCAAAACCATTTATTTTCACTATAATTTGTAAGAAAACGGCTTACAATCGGATTACAATGAAAATACAAGTTGACTAAGAATTACCCTCGGGTATCGGATTCTGTAGTCGCGGCTGGAACTATCCCTTTCGAGTAGGGCTGCAATGGAGAAGAGAAACGGCTTCTCCACAAGTTTGTCGGCTGGAATTTTCCCTTTCTAGGAGGGCAGCAATGAAGAAGAGAACGGCTTCTCCACAAGGGTTGAACAAACCAAAGTTGTGTTCTTGGGTTACCAAAAAGATTCACAAAGGTTTGGAAATTGTGTGAATCAAAACATGAGTCTTGGGACTCAAAAAATATGAAGACTAGAGTAATTTGGACTCTCAAAAACGTCTTCTAAAGTCTTGCAAAACAACTCTCCCGAAGTTGGTATTTATAGGGAAATACATGAAGAGACCCACGATCTTAAAATGCTGAAATTCTATCCAGCGTACAGGTACCCCGAATCGGTTCGGGTACCCCTGCGAACCGGTTCGCCCCCCCGAACCGGTTTCGAGCTGGGTTCGGGAAAGTGTGATGGGAACAGGTGCTTAAACACTTAGAAAAATTCCCAGAATTTTCAATGAACATATCTCCATTTTCAACGGGCCATAACTTGTTCACCGTAGCTCGGATTCAGGTGCCGTTTCTTCCAGTATCTTTGTTGCGGCAAGCTCTTCAACTTTCCAGTTGACCGTTCCTCTGGACGGTGGCTGTAAAATTACCAATTTTCCCTTGAACATCCCTATCATGCCTTGTTTCACTGATTTGACTTCTCTTGCGTTCCACTTGCATTACGAGCCTACAATCAAGGAACGTGAAGTCGTTGATGCAGATGAGGGACATATTTAGTGGAGATAATGCATGCTTGATTCTCGGAATTCGGATAGAGGCCGTCATGTGAGATCGTGAGGTGACGTGCCAAATGTAGCGGCGTACGACATAAACAAATGTAACATGTTGGACATGAGAAAAATGTCCTTACAAATCTCCCCCTATGTCTATGCCGGTACATACATAAAAAATCCGAATTATCAAATATGAAATTGCCTATACAAATCTACCCTCCCATGAACCCAAAACTGGAAAAGGTACAAATGAATAGTCTTCATCGTTTGTTCTTCAAATCTTCAGGAATCTCAAATCTTTTCTCATCAGGGTGTGCATCATATAGATCTTCAATCTTCATACCTACACACATGAGACAAAGCAAATACCACGTGACATATCGAGTTTGAAATGAGATAACATGGATATCAATATATGATAAAAACATAAGCAACATCTCAAAAACTCCCCCAAAATTCAAACTCCCCCATAATATGATAATTCTTTCTCCCCCTTTTTATGATGTCCCCAAATAGACATATGAGAAGAATGAATCAAATAAGCAAAATGGGGGTGTCACGATATACAAAACAGGGCATCAAATAATATGGTAATCGTGCTCTTGCAAGGAGATGCTCAAACAAATATTCTCAAACTATTTTTGAATTTTTCAAATTTTTCATACAAAAATAAGATACCAATATGAACAAATATGAAACAAAAATCACACCATGGATTTAGACTCAAACAACCAAGTCATGGAAATGGAATGAATGGGTGTGAACACATTCGATAGGTAAATCAACTCAATCAATCATATGTGCACGATGCATACGTGTACTCCTAACGAATGAACATCAAAGGTATCCTTAAATGTAAACGTTTGTTGAATTTAGATGACATCGTTTTATGCAAATCAACAAATCAAAGTCAAATGATTTTCACACCAATAACGTCCAAAACTATATAGCGCATTTTCAAAAATTTAAAGGACGTGCAAACCCGTTTTAATTATCCAACCAAACTCCCTCATATATATATTCTTTTAGAGGTAATCTAAATTCTCAAACCTTAAAGAATTGGTGCAAAAACCTAAATGGCCCCTTTTTGGCATGAATATCTTTTTATTGCCTTTCAATTTTTTAGGGCTCTTTTAACCTCTTTGGACCTCGGATAATAAAATTCCTCAATTTTTAGGTCCTTTTTAACGGTGGATTTTGCGCAAAGGATAGATAATTACCTTTCGCAGCCCCTCCCCGTTATTCAAACAAAGCACTCAAACTCACAACACGGTTTTTATATGCACAATTTACTTATAAAAAATTATCGCGCTTGGTTTGTTTTAAAGACAGGATTGAGATGAAAACACCCAACCAACATGTGATAAGACAAGCACAATAATCAAACAAATCCGTGCATGTGTGCAATAAAGGAAACATGAGTCAAACATGTAGGAAGTGACACTTAATTCCATCTTAATGACTTCAAACATTATAAAGCACAAGGATGAATTGACCTATTATCTCAAAACACTATCAAATAGTCATATGAAAAAAATGGAATGATGTTGTGACTTGGTCATCCAAAGTGTTCATCCATAAACGGTGCAATACAAAAATCTTTTTGGATTTTCTCAAAATTTTATCAAAATAAAATCTTTTTGTATTTTTCAAAAAAAATTCAAAAACAAGAATTTATACAAAAAGTACAAGTCATCACACTAGTAAAAATACATCATGAAACCACAACTAGTGTATGACAAACATGCAACCACAATCAACCAAAAGATTTCACATGGGGTGAATCACGTGCAAGCAAACGGGAATCGTGGACAAATAAACCATAAGCCTCTAAATCCGATTTTCTAACCCAAATTGATGTGTAACAAAGTGTGGGGGTTTTGGGAATCGAATTTATTGTTTCATTAACCTTCCTAGGTCCATTTAAAATCTTGTAACAAAATCGCCTAAGATGACCTTGCCTACCGCAATGTGTGCAAGTGTAAATCGGGCGGTGTGTGTTACCTAAAGGTGGCCCTCTCCTCAAATTCATCGGTTGCTCTTTCCGAATTTGCCTAGGTGGGTCTCTCCTAATGATCCTAGGAGGCACTCTCACAATATTCCTAGGGGGCTCTTTCCTAACACCCGTAGGTGTTTCTTTCTTAACAAACCTAGGAGGCTCTCTCACACGTGTGGGAATGGGTGCAACATATTTTTCAAGACCAATCCCACCCCTATCCGTTTTGATCTCGACTGTGCCTAAAATCTTATCAAGTTTTTCAGACCTAGACTCCAAATCAAATTTCACTTTACTTGAATCTTTCAATTTCACCTCAAGTTCACCTATCCTAGATTCAAGTACTCGTTTAGAATCCTCAAACTCTAAAAGCTCCATTTTCATAGTCTCCATCAACCCTTTTAGACTATCTCTCTCACCCTCGACGTACTCAAGCTTCTCTTTCAAAATTTTCTCATGTGCCCTAAGTTCTTTAATTAAAAAATCATTGTTTTTTATGGCACACTCTTTCAATTGAGCTTTCAATTTCAAATTTTCTTTCTTTGTTTTCAAATTTTCAGCATAAAGTTCATTGAAAGTAGTTTGCAAGTCATGCTCATCTACACTTTCCTCCTCACTTTCATCCACACTCCCATCACCTTCACTATCATCACTAAACACATGGATGGGAAACTCTCACCTAGAAGCATAAAAAACTTCTTCTTCCGAATCACAATCACTAGGGGTAGAAACATGAGAAATCGGGTTATTCAATTTCTTCTTTAAATTTGTGGTACACTCATGTAACGTGTGACCAACACCCTCACAACAAGGACACTTCTCAGATTCGTTTTCAACAGAAGATTTAAAGCAAGAGTTCGTGTGAATTTTCCAATTAATTTTTTCAAAAATTTGACATCGAAGATCATTAAAACCATCAAAAGCCATTTTTGTGCAAAATCAGAATCAAAACACAATAACTTAGTGCAACAGGCTCTGATACCAATTTGACGACGTGAGAAGTCAAATTGTATAAAAAAAAATAAATCCTCGAAAAATCAGGATCACGCGATAAATTAGCGTAACCCGCTCCGATACCAAATTGACGATGTGAGAAGTCAAATTGTATCAGGAAAAAAAACTTTAAAAATCAAGATCACTCGATAATTTAGAGTAACCCGCTCTGATACCAATTTGAGAGAGCAGCTACAGCGGAAATATTGCGACTTCTCAAATAAAAACCAATTTTAATTAAACCCAAATTTTAGTTAAACCCTAAGACATGCATCTAGATGATTTATCAAATAAAATATAGCATGCAGGATAAAACAAATAAATTTAAGGAAAAATACCCCACAGGGGCAAAACCATTTATTTTCACTATAATTTGTAAGAAAATGGCTTACAATCCGATTACAATGAAAATACAAGTTGACTAAGAATTACCCTTGGGTATCGGATTCTGTAGTCGCGGCTGGAACTATCCCTTTCGAGTAGGGCTGCAATGGAGAAGAGAAACGGCTTCTCCACAAGTTTGTCGGCTGGAATTTTCCCTTTCCAGGAGGGCAGCAATGAAGAAGAGAACGACTTCTCCACAAGGGTTGAACAAACCAAAGTTGTGTTCTTGGGTTACCAAAAAGATTCACAAAGGTTTGGCAATTGTGTGAATCAAAACATGAGTCTTGGGACTCAAAAAATATGAAGACTAGAGTAATTTGGACTCTCAAAAACGTCTTCTAAAGTCTTGCAAAACAACTCTCCCGAAGTTGGTATTTATAGGGAAATACATGAAGAGACCCACGATCTTAAAATGCTGAAATTCTATCCAGCGTACAGGTACCCAGAACCGGTTCGGGTACCCCTGCGAACCGGTTCGCCCCCCAGAACCGGTTTCGGGCTGGGTTCGGGAAAGTGTGCTGGGAACAGGTGCTTAAACACTTGGAAAAATTCCCAGAATTTTCAATGAACATATCTCCATTTTCAACGGGCCATAACTTGTTCATCGTAGCTCGGATTGAGGTGCCGTTTCTTCCAGTATCTTTGTTGCGGCAAGCTCTTCAACTTTCCAGTTGACCGGTCCTGCGGACGGTGGCTGTAAAATTACCAATTTTCCCTTGAACATCCCTATCATGCCTTGTTTCACTGATTTGACTTCTCTTGCGTTCCATTTGCATTACGAGCCTACAATCAAGGAATGTGAAGTCGTTGATGCAGATGAGGGACATATTTAGTGGAGATAATGCATGCTTGATTCCCAGAATTCGGATAGAGGCCGTCATGTGAGATCGTGAGGTGACGTGCCAAATGTAGCGGCGTACGACATAAACAAATGTAACATGTTGGACATGAGAAAAATGTCCTTACAACCTTAGCATAAGTAAAAATATATATAATTAATATGATATTAAAGGTTTACAAAAAGTCCATCTCTTTAACATGCCAAAAATTATATGTTTGGATTTACAAGATTTATAAAATTAAGAATTTATCAATGTATATTCAATTATAAAAAAATTCGAATCCCCATAAAAAATATTTTATATTTAATCAAATTTTTATAAAAAATCTATTAATTTAAGTAGTCCACCTTTTAATTGTAAAAACTTTAACTTCACCAAAAAGACCTTTTTGACTTTTTAATTTAAAATGCGTTATTTAGGATTTAAAATCACGGGGTGTTACATGGTCAGTCCACAACTGGAATCATTATCGGTTGCCAATACTTCCCAAGATAGGTGGATACCACTGCAACCTTCCTACTAGGACCCCTCCCAGAAACTATTAATTCTTGTCTCCTCTTAAAGAGTTCAGATATCGACCAAGACAATTCATAAATCTTCATCCTCCCCTCACTCAAGTATTCACTCCCTTGAAAATGTATGGTCTCTTAAATGCTCTCAACCCAGACCACCTCCCGCATTCCTAGACAAAAATTGGTGGGTCGACTCCCATTGTGAGTTTCATTAAAGACACAATCACATTATCAATAATTATTAGACCCTAAAATTTTCCATCCAAGACCTTATTGTTGTTAGGATCGTCATCCCCCCAAAACCGTATGTCACTAATAACCCCTTACCATAACAACCTAATCTTGACACCAATGCCTTATCAGAAAATCATATCCCAAACACAAACCCATACACCCTGATATTCCCCATCCATTGTAAACCAAGGATGAGGATGCACCCTCACTTCCAAATAGCCACCCCTTTAGGCATGCCATTACCTGCGATAAAAATCATTGCTGCAACCAAGTCTACCACTGACCATATGACCTTCTTCATCATGGACATACACTTTCTACGGACCAACCATTATAGTTGGGACTTGTTCCTGGTCACAAAATTTATGCTCTCAAAGGAGACAAGACTTCTTGATCCTTCCTTGGAAGAAATTAATCACTCAATTGAATGGAGGAGATGTATGATGAGGCCCTCAAGAAATTGAGCACATCACATTCCCAGTACCAATCCAATTGACTAGATGGGGAGGATCGAACTTTGAAATGAATCTATTTTTCCTCAAGGATTCAAAAACCAACAACGGTAACCACTCGCTCATCATTTTAAACACATTCTCAATCAACTCTTCGGGAAACAGCAATAGCGCTACATCTTTCAATAGTCAAATGGAAGAGCACTTGCTCCAGACACCCTGATATCCTATCCCCCGGTATAGATGAGTTAAAGAGACTAACATCTCAGGGGTAACAATCATATTACATGGAAATATTGAGTCACAGTAGTTTATTAGCCCTAGATTCGTGTGTGATTCGAGTTTCTTAGTAGTATTGATAACATTATGTAGTATATGTTTATGTGTTTCTCCGCAATAGCGGGGATCTATTTCCTTTCATTCGCTGTGAAAAGAGGGTGTTATTATTCTAAGTTTTTATCAGAGTTGTACTGCTCGTTTTGTGTGCGTTCTACGAGTATGGTGTCATTTTGATTATATTATGATAGTCGTTATTCAGAGCGATAGCAGGCTAATGATGGCAAGACTATCATGTCCGCAGTTCCAGGGTGGAACAGGTTGTTATTGCGATATCTCACCTAGATACAGATTGAGTTCGATTTTATTATATGTATAGATGAAACTTCGGTGAGCATATATTTCATTATCGTGATATGAGTGCGTGGAGACCTTATAGATGTGGTTTAAGGTATGCAGGGTTTATTGTTGAGCTGTGAGTATAATTTCATTATTGTTTGCACAAGGACTTAGTGTTAGTGAGAGGGCTTGGTGGTGCGTCTCCTGGGCAGAGATAGTAGTTCATACCACATTTTGTTGAAAGAGGGGATAGGATTATCCCGGTTGCATATTTGAAGCTAACAGACCTCCACGATCGACAAAGTTAAGTAGTAGTGTATTGGAGGGGTTCCTTCTTTGGATTTCGCTTTCAAGACGCTCCACGCATAAACCTTAATGACGTCGGGAGTGGAGAGATGTTATAGGATGAAAGGATGTTGGTTTTGTTGATAAGTCATATAGTGTGGAGGAAACACTATAGACTGAGGGTCGTATGATGATGATATGCTTATGGAAATATAAGTGCTATGGAGAATCACTAAAATGGTTCTATCACTGTAAGTAGGTGGGTAAAGCAGGAGTGATTTGAGGCTTATATCGAGGCCTTAATGAAAAGTCAAATTTTAGAGGAAGTATGTTTTGGGTATGATGTTCGTAACACTTTTGCAGAGAATAGGCCCCCCAATTTATTAGACTTTCCATATTGTTAAGTGGAAGGATAGAGAGATAGAGGTACGTGAGTAGGTTAGCGTGGTAGGATTTAGGATGTCCCGCTGGTGTGCCTTATGCCGTTATATCTCGATGGCCGACGATGCGAGGGAGTAGTGTAGTGGGAGGGTTCCTTATTTGGATTTTCCTTTGCGAGACGTCCCACGCATGAAACCGAGAAAATGTCGGAAGTTGGGAAAGGTCTTGGGCACCAGGGACACAATTTAGGAGAGTACTCATCTTACGTATATCGAAAACACTTTGATCGTAGGGTTATTAGGAAGTAAGGCCAGTAGAGTTAGTGGCGCCGATATAGATAGATTAGTTGATTCACCTTGAGAAGGATTGGATTTCCAAGTATAGGGGGAATTAAATTTTGTGGGTTAGGAAAACCCATGTGTGAGTATTACGCCGAGGAAATAGGGTCCATTGTTTAGAGAGAGTGTACGTGTCGGACGTTTGTGATAGTTGTGCAGAGAGGCACGGGTTAAAAAGGTGTATGGGCACCTTAGTAAGTTGGTTTTACATACCGCCTGAAATAGAAGGGGTATAGTATCTAAAGTTTAAAATTATGCCATGAGGCAGTCTTAATGGATTTGGACTGTGTTGGATGGAATGTTGTAAGAGGAATGCGATAATCCAATTGTATAGGGGGAAATAAGAGGTAGCATGCCCAAGATAAGTGACGAGACTGATGGGAATAATCAAGCAGTAGAATAATTTCTTTTTTAGGGGAAATTAGATATCCTGATGTAGATAACTGGATGCTTAAAATCGTGATTTTTTTGGTGATATTTAGACGTTAGAGCGGCCGAGGTAGTAGTATAGTATCGTATAAACCTTAATAGAGGTGACTGCTGAATGAATGTATGGTTGAGAGCGATCGGGTTAGTACCATTCCACTTGAGGCATTAGGATGCGGAGTGATTAACTATCCAAGGTTAGTGTTAGTAGTATCAGTTGTATCTGAATTTCGAGTGAGAAATTCCGTTGTTGGGGGGGGGGGGGGGAGAGGAGTATGTAACACCCCGCACTTTTGAGGATAATTAAAATTCATAAGTAAGTGTAATTTGGGAATTTAAGAAATTATCGTGAATAGTAAATTTTTGGAGTTTTCAAGGATTAGAAGATTTTAGATGGGTGTTAGATTTACTTTTGGGATTCAGTAAATAAGTTGGAGTATTTTAATTATATGTCGCAGCTGGGTAAAGCGACAGAGGATAATATTGTAATTGGAAAACTCGCATTTAGATGTATTGGGTTTAATTTGTGATTTGCGACCAAGTACCTCAGATGGATATTTCGATTGCGCGGTGAGTCTCGGAATGGCCGAGATAGTCATAATGGAGTATCTGGGGGTAGAAATTGAGTTTCAGGAATTTTTGAACCAGTAGGGACTCGTAATTGAGTAAACGAGTCATTTTTGGGTTTAAATGGATAATCCCTTATTTCTCTCCTATATAAGAGAGAGAGAGAGAGTGGGAGAAAGAAATAAAAAGAAAGAGGAGAGGAAGAGAGGGATAGTAATGGAAGATTTCGACCAAACTCCGCGGGATTCGACTCGAGGTCGTCGGATTTTATCCTCCAGGCAAGTGTTTACTTGCTTTATTTAATTTAGTGTGTATATTTCATATCATAATTGGTAAATTATAAAATTTGGGTTAGAAACCTTAAAGTAAATTTGGGAAAACTTGATTAAGAGTTTACAAATTATGTATTGTCAACTCTAAAGGATTTATAGTGTTAAAACCATGTTAATGGAGTGTAAAATTGAATTGAAATGGAAGAAATGTCAAAACTAGGGTTTTTATGGTGTTAAGGTTCAAACCTAAGAGAAATGGTTTAATACCACAAATTTATGGAGGTATTAGTTGAAAATCAGTGTTAGGATGTTAATAGGGTTGTTGGTTGAGATTAGAAACCATTAAAATGGAGTTTGGGTTGATATTTGGGTATTTTGGAGATTAAAAAATCACCCAAACAGTGCCCCTCGAATAGGACGAATCGATTCGGGTCTAGGCCGAATCGATTCGCCTAAGGGGATGTGTATGGCTTCCTTAGGCCGAATCGATTCGGATTCAGACCGAATCGATTCATCCTTGGGGACCTGTTTGCAGAACACTTTCTGAATCGATTTGGATTGGGGGCCGAATCGATTCGCCTTGGCCAGAATTGTTAGTTGTCTTCCCTTAAGAGCATGGGGAGTTAAATTATGATTTAGGGTTTTATGGGGGATCCTAGTTATGATATCGGGACGCCTAAATATTGGTTTTGAGGGTGAGTTGGAACATGCCTAGTAAACGTTCGGGACGGACAATAATTTGAGAGAGAGTTCTTCTGCCGTTGGGCATAGGTATTTACATTATTCGAATGCATGTGATATGAATACATCTGAGTAAATCCTAGGACGCGATTACTAGGAATTATTATTTTCAGGATTAGATGTGTCTAAATCCTTAAAAGTGATTAAAGTGGGAGTTATACGTTAAGTGAAAGAATATTTATGAGTTTAGTCTTCTAGGTGTGTGAATACTTAAATATTGTTATGAGTGAGAACATTTTGGAGATATTGGCCATCGTTATGTGTGATCGACAATTATAGCCATGTATACATTTGAGGAGTGATAAATGTATATATATATATATATATATATATATATATATAAACGATATGATCATAGTATATACTATATGATACGAATACATGTATATCTGTGTGTGATTGATATATGTGTATCTTAGAGGTTGATTTTCACGGGCTTTCCTTTGGCGTAGGGTTGGAACAGCCAGATTATGTATTTTTCTCTAGTGCGATGCAGGGAGGTTGCGCGATATGGGTGAATCCCCTGGCTTGAGGAGCAGGGTGAGTATATTCCTAGGTCATCTCATCCCGCGTTCGAGTGCGATGTGTGTACTCCACTTCCAGAGGGAACATGACCACCTCCACCGTTGTGTGTATTTTACCATGACCATTGAGTAAGTCTGGCATGGTACCGTGGTACAGTGAGTAAACCTGGAGTTGGATCGACACTACGAGACTGCATCCTCGAGTTATAGCTCGTTGGGATGGTTATTATACTTGTGTGTATATTATAATACTTGTGCATGAGAATAAGCTAATACGTATCTCTAATGGGAGTAAAGAGATAAAATGAATATAGATTAAATCTCAATCCAGGAGATCCTATCCAGATGCATATTGTGATATGTATATGAGAGTGAGTATGATAACGTTTATAATTATATGAGTGTAATATATATGTTGTGTACTTAGGGTCTAATGGATCTCGACGATTGACACTGCCAAGTAGTAGTGTCTCGGAGGGGTTTCTTGTTTGGATTTCGCTTCGCGAGACACCCCACGCACGAACATGGCACAGTGTTGAGACTGGGGAGAAGTTTATCCCTTAGTACTCGGTTTACTTAGGACTTTTAGAGTTTGGGGGTGACGTATTGTTAGGCAGAGTAGCTTGACTAGGCTATTTTTAGGGATATGTTAGGTATGCACTATTAGAAGGGGGTGAGGGGTATCTCATGGGAGTGCGATACCAATTTTAAATATGAGATAAAACATATTTTTCATAAATAAAGCATTTATGCACTTGCAAAATATTTTCACAACTCGGGCTCTGACCCGTTTCTATATTTTCCCTTTTTTGCTATATATATATATATATATATATATATATATATATATATATATATATATATATAGATGTCCAAACACAAGGATGCCTGGATGATGATTCCTTCGAGTCAGACGTGTGTTGCAGCAGCTGTGGATGCATGCAGGTTTTCTATAGACGCTTATATCCTTGTAATCTAGATAGGAGGTATAGTATAAACATTCGGGCTAATAACCCAACGACTTTTATTTATTCTTTTACCGCCTTTTATGCGAAATTCAATTGGGTTGTATTATTGTTAAACCGAGTATTCGGTTATTTTATTTCTTTTTAGTTTCATTTATATAAACTGTGTGAATGTTTTATTTGTATAGTTTGTTTAAAAAGATTAGTTAATTAAAATTTTGACGTCAACCTAATAGGTTATTAGTAATTAATTTGGTTTTCGACAGTGATGCTAAGAATGAACCGTATTCGACTCATGTTTTAATCTGGTACATGAGTGATCGCCCGATATTTTATTAGGCGAGGTGTCACAGACGGTATCAGAGCATCAGGTTCTAGTGTCCTTAGGAATCTGTACGAACGTACTATGCTTTCAGCATTGATTTTGATTTGATATATAGCCTTAGGATTAGGATCATTAATTCTCCTTGTGAGATTTTGTTCTCCAGCCATATCATAAGATTATAGTAATCTTTTGCGCGCTCGTTCGAGATTTGTGTGCTGATCGATGAAGGACGACCACACAAGGCCATTGCAAGGGTAGAAAAAGGCAGGACTTATTTGGAGCGGTTAGTTGAAGTTGGAAACTAGGACCGTAGTAGAGGTCACTCTCCTTATGGAATTTGTCAAGGATGGCTGAAATGACTATTAAGGTATAGTAGTTATAAGTATCCACGCACCGTTATAGGAGAGAGTGGTGCTAAACTTAAATTACCCAGTGAAGTAAATTGGGAAAAGGTTCGAAAGGTCCTTGATAAGGACCATATGTTGAAGTTGATATTATACCGAGTAAGTGTAAGGTGATTCAGCGGAAGTGAAAGGCTTAGAAGCTTTGGCTTAAAGCAGGGTATGGAAATACCCGTATGTGAAAATTAGAGGAAAATTTTTCACTCGTGGGAGCAATATTGAATTGATGGGAACAATGGTTACCATATTCGGGGGAGCAGGATGTGTTGCTCGTAGAGGAATCTCACGGACATCTTTAACCGCAAATTCCTTTTATTGATTAGGAAGGGAAAGAATACAGTTTTGGATTATTCACCTAAGGATCGGCCAGAGAGCGACAGTGAATAAAGAGTGATATAGAGAAGTGAACCTAGTACCGAAGTAAGGTAGGTACAATGAAGACAGGGTCCTTTAATGAAATGATAGGATCGATGGATAAGTGTTTCTTACACTTGTGGAGAATTTGTATCCATGGAACCCCATTGGTGGATATCCACCCGGGGAATTCATTGAACCAGGGCTATTGAAGTCGGTAGTGGAGTTCCCTATTAACGAAGAAGTTAAGGGAACTATGAAGGAAATCATCAGGATCAAGGCTATAGAGTCCGAGATATTGATAATCTTAACCTGGTCAGGGTGACCACAGGTGGGGAAAGTTGCAACGTGGAATGTATAACCACGCGCTTTAACCTTGCTCGATAGGACCTAAAGGACAAGAATAGGGTGCCGAGGTGGGGCATCGATTGGAGTAGTCTCTGGTTCAGTTAGGTAAAGTATATCATGTCCGGGAACCATTTGGAGTAATTAGGGAGATTAGCCAGGTGACTATAAGTTTCACCTCGAATGAGGGCGGTATATTCCGTGTGACAAGATTGAGTCACAATATTTTATTAGCCCTAGATCGTGTGTGAATCGAGTTTATTAGTAGTATCGATAACATTATATAGTATATGTTTATGTGTTTTTCCGTGATAGCGGGGATCTATTTCCTTTCATTCGCTATGAAAAGCGGGTGTTACTATTCTAAGTTTATATCAGAGTTGTATTGCTCGTTTTGTGTGTGTTGTATCCAGATGCATATTGTGATATGTATATGAGAGTGAATATGATAACGTTTATAATTATAAGAGTGTATATATATATATATATATATATATATATATATATATATATGTTGTGTACTGAGGGTCTAATGGATCTCAACGATCAACACCGCCAAGTAGTAGTGTATCGGGGGGTTCCTTATTTGGATTTCGCTTCGCGAGACACCCCACGCACGAGCATGGCACAGTGTTGAGACTGGGGAGAAGTTTAGCCCTTAGTACTAAGTTTACTTAGGACTTTTAGAGTTTGGAGGTGACGGATTGTTAGGCAGAGTAGCTTGACTAGGATTTTTTGAGGGATATGTTAGGTGTGCACTATTAGAAGGGGGGGGGGGGTGAGGGGTATCTCATGGGAGTGCGATACCAATTTTAAATATGAGATAAAACATATTTTTCATTAATAAATCATTTATGCACTTGCAAAATATTTACACAACTCGGTCTCTGACCCATTTCTATATTTTCCCTCTTTTGCTCTCTCTCTCTCTCTCTCTCTCTCTCTCTCTCTCTCTCTCTCTCTCTCTCTCTTTATATATATATATATATATATTTATAGGTGTACGGACATAGGGACCCCTGGATGATGATTCCTTCGAGTCAGACGTGTGCTGCAACAGCTGTGGATGCATACAGGTTTTTTATAGACGCTTCTATCCTTGTAATCTAGATAGGAAGTATTGTATAAACATTCGGGCTAATAACCCAACGACTTTTATTTATTCTTTTACCGCCTTTTATGAGAAATTCAATTGGGTTGTATTATTGTTAAACCGAGTGTTCAATTATTTTATTTCTTTGCAGTTTCATTTATATAAACTGTGTGAATGTTTTATTTGTATAGTTTGTTTAAAAATATTAGTTAATTAAAATTTTGACGCCAGCCTAATAGGTTATTAGTAATTAATTTGGTTTCCGACAGTGATAGTAAGAATGAACCATATGCAACTCCTGTTTTAATCTGGTACATGAGTGATCGTCCAGTATTTTATGAGGCGGGGTGTCACAAAAAGGACTTGGACTTCACACGTAACGGCTCAAATCTTTAGAGGCTCCCAACATCCAAGATTACAAGTTTGGGATCAGGTACAGAGCTATCGCAGAAGAACTTGACCGAATTAAATATCATGAGCATTGGACCTGCTATATAAAAAAGTGAGGCTACACTACAGACAATTTATAGCTAAGTCTCTCGTACGAAGGGCCACCCCTCCAGTTCTTCAATAGAAAGAGAGAGCTCGGGCACCCCAACATTAACATGTATTAGAACATCTAGCCTATCGAATGGGAAGATTTATCCATGTGAATATAGAATACCATATGCGGTACTATAGAGATCAACCCAAATCCTCCCAAAATCAGTCTTCCTAGAGAATATATCATTAATCCCTACAGTGAGCTCGACTTGCTCATTCTACATCCAGCATTCAAAATCTTCATACTAGGAGTATCATCATGGACCCACCACTACACCGATAAAGGATGCAACTATGGGAATACTTACATATATACCGCCCATATAGTCAGAATAATCAAACTTCAAGACGAGATGACTCGCTAAGGTCATCCCCTGACAAAATTTCATCCATCTTGAAGGTAATCATACACCACCGAGTTGAAATTGCTCAACCTTGTTCCTAATGACCATGCACATGAAAAGTTTGACAATCTGCAACATGTAGTGTCCTCACAACTTCTTTTATGAGGTTGCCAGTATTGTGAGAAAGATTGATGCATGGGAATCATAAATCTCTTCTGATAAAAAATAGGACTAGGAGATCGCCTTTGATAATTACATATGGTTAAGATCATCCAGGTCTACGAATTCATCACTTGATATGCCTAACCAGACAAACGGAGAAGTCCTGGCTTCTCTAGCAGAAATCCCCACTCCACCCAAAACTCCAATGTATCCATATGGTGGATAAATGATTCCAAGTTATGAAAACCCTCAAAAACTCATAACAAGGCTCCTAAAATCTCGAAACAAACCTCTGTCTTAGATTGGACCAAAGTGATGTTCCCAAATCTAACATTACTTGTCGCCAACCCCACATCTTTGGCTAACCTTATGCTTCGTCTAGAGAAAGTTGAATAACAAGAACAGGTAGAACCCGTATTCTCTACAGACAATGAAGTCAACTTCCTCACCAGCTCAAGTCGACACTCCACTCCTCCGAACCAAATTAGTAAAGAGACAGCTCCCCCCGAAGAAGTTTCCATACCTCCTTAGGAAAATAACAAAATCTAGGAATAACTCCATCGAACATCAATTCACATCACCATCTGGGAGTTTCTAGCTACGTCCCGAGAGCACCAAGCCTCCTTTTTCCATTTGTTGTCTCAAGATTATGTGCCTAGAGACGTAACTCCAACTGAGATGCCATTTATTATAAGGTCCATCATCATGCAACAAAACATCACTTTCTATGATGAGGACTCCCCCCCCCCTCCCCCGTGTAAGGCCGTAACAATAGATTTTTGCTACACATCACCCTTGAGGCCGATGAACAAATTGTACCCCTGGTACTAATGGATAATGGGTCCATCGTCAATTCGTGCCCTCTCCACACCACTATCGGTTTAGGATTCACCCCCTAGGAACTTACAACATTGTTTGCAACCATCAGGGCCCATGATAACACTCGTCGAGAAGTCCTAGGGTCCATCATCATCACTCTCATAATAGGTCCTATCAAATGTAATGCGGAGTTTCAGGTACTTGACATCCTATATGGCTTCAACCTCTTCCTCGGGAAAACTTGGAGACGCCCAATGGGGCATTACCCTCGTCACTTCTTACAAAAGTCAGGTTCTCATTCAATATGGAGGTCATCACAATATATGGAGTGAGGGTTAGGCTATAGTGGCCAACACTAGTACCATTCCCCTCCTAAATACCCAACATGATAGTAGCGACATCTACCTCGGTGGATTCCAATTCATCCAAATTTCTCATATGATAGAAGATGAGTTAGTTATTCACATTGTAGCGGCCTAAATCATCTAAAAAATGGGATGTATGACATGGTAAGGCCTTGCAAGGAACCCTCAAAGTCATCACTACCATGGAACATAAGGCAAAGTCAGTCTCGGGTATATCCCTAACAGCAAATCTATAAATTCAGGTCCCAAAGGCTCCCATTAATGGTGGAATGGTCACTTCCATCTCCAATTATAGGACTTCTCCTATCACAGACTCCATGAACCATGGTGGGATGAAGCAAAAAAAATCCTTACAACTAGGGATGGAGATCCTCTATAAGGAAGGAATGTATGTAGATTATGGAAAGATCCACAAGGTCATCCATAATGAGATCAACATATCATGGTTCAGTGAGGAAGACATAAAGGTCCATCATCTAGAACCTGAATCGGATTACTCGCGTTATTCCCTGATGAAGCTTCCTTATTAGCCATGTTGGGGTCCTCAAATATAAGCCCTACAGAATGCTTTTACAACTCGTACCTCCTTTTCCACCCACAATATTATTACAGAGAAAAGACGGTTAGTCAACATCCCTAAACTCAATTTCTATCTCTGTGTGCCAGATTTGACAGCTCCACCATTCCAGACAGCACCTTCCATTTACGATTGTCTATGGACCGTGTCTGAACCCGAAAGCGATCCGAATTCGATCCTTTCACTCGGATCTGGATCATATTTTAAATTTCGATAACTCGATTACCCGTTTATCCAATTATTTTATTATTAAATGGATCGAATATTGATATAGTATAATCCAATCCGTTAAGGACCCGATCTGATTAAATATAACATATATAAATTTAAAAATTTATTAATATATCTATATCCATATAATATATAAGTATTATATGTATAAATATATATATATCAAAGTAATATATGCTTTATTTATAGGAATCCTATACTATAATAAATTATAAAATATTTTAATTAAAGATTAAAAATAAAGAATTGGAATAAAATAAAAATTATAAATAAATGTATATATATGGCCAGACCCGAATTCGGACCCGATTCGATCCAATTTTATACAGATCCAAATATGGATCCAATATATTATATCCAATTAAGACCCGATTCGAATCCGTATCCGAGTAAGTATTTACTAAATAGATCTGGATCTACCTAAATCCTGTCCAGACCCGACCCATTGACAGGCCTATATCCATGAACTCCAAGATACAATCCACTAGACCTTGTGGGACTATTAATGGAGCAAATAAATCCACCAACTCTTGTTGTAAGCCCTCTTCAAGTCATTCCCCTACAATGACCCCGTAGTAGGCATAACGAAGGATCCTACTAAAAACTCTAATGGGGGAAATAGTCCATCTTAAGGAATGCCTCCTTCCCCAGCACGTGCCAAGGTTCCAGAGCACATAAAGTCCAATATAAAATTCCCCCATTATAATCTGTCCTACCTCATCAACAATATCACATGAGTTGCGGTACTTAATAACTGAACTTCTCTCATATGTATCTCAACGCCCGTCATTTAAAGGCCCTTTATGTATATCCTATTAGCAGAGGAGTCCTCCTTATCCCCTCCCCTAATATATCCCTATATAAAGTAGACTTTTTATTATTATCAATGTTGTCCTTCCTCCCTTCGATGCCATAAGAAATAGTGATTTTTAGTATTTGCTTGTGTGTATTGCTTTTGATGATTATGAATCTAGCGATGGATTGGAACTCACACCTAATAATGATGACTCTATGGATCTAAAATACTTAGAACACTTATAAAAACTTAAACAAAGTCAAAATAAAAGCATGTCTTCTAATAAGGATGGCACAAAACCATAAACTTGGGCACTACTCAAAACCCTAAACAATTACAAATAGGGTCCTCCCTAGATGAGAATGAATAAAACGGTCTCACATATCTCCTTGCTAGCTTTGTTAATGTATTTTATTAGTCTTAATCTTACATGCCCTGCATCAACCCGACTATCATCATGCACGAGATACCCATTCTCCATATTACAAAGCCCATAAAGAAAAACTCCGCAAGTTGATACTCGAATGGTCTTTTATAGTAAAAGATGAAGTAGAGAAACGAATCAATGTCGATTTCATCTGAGTAGTAAAATATGTTGGAAATTATGTAGCAAATACATAAATAGAACTCTTTATTGTATCACAATAATGTCATCTTTAATACAACAATGTAACTTTATGAATCTTCAAGGCGTGATGTCACTTTCCTAAATACAGTATTTGCCCCACACGAATAACTTCGGTATACAAACGGGAATAAGCAAATCCGTACTTAAGATACAATGAAACAATTGCACTGTCTGTAAATTGTATGTCTGAAGACAGCCCTTGGATGTAGCAGCGAAGAACAACCAATCAAGTTCTTATTCTATTTCTGTGCACAAAACAGAATAAGAGAATTTGTATCTCCTGAAAATTGTAAGAGAGTAATAGCAGGGTTTGGTAATCTGAAACTGGGTTTTTGTTATCAATGTAATTTCGTTTTAGGCAGCCTTTATTTATAGATAATGAAAGGCTTTGTCTTCAAGAGTCATGACTATTGGATTAACAGTCTTAATCAATTTCAAAATGGTATGACTGTTAATTACCAACAGTCTTAAGTCATTTTCAAACAGGTATAATTAATACCGAATCGATTTTGCACGGGTCAACTAAAAAGTGACCGCGCCCGAGCTACCGAGATCCGACCCGGACGAATACCGTAAATTCGCTACCACTGCGGACACGCGGCGTGCGAAGTGAAAAGAGTGACACTAGCGCCTCTACAGCCCACTACCCTGCACCCACATGCGCGCGCGCGCGTGTGCGTGTGCGTACGGTGCTTCACACCGTATTAAGGTCTCTTGAATAGCCTCTCAAATGCTAGATGAATTAACTCTTTATCTTCCATTTGTACTTATTAAGTGCACAAATTCTTATTATTTTCCCAATGTGGGACTCAAAGGTTGCCCACTCCTTTTATAGCTTAGTGGTGACACTTAGCTTTGTACATTTTTCAATGTGGGACACTATCCCCTTTTATATTTGGGTTAGCTTCCCACCTCTTCCACACTCCTCCAATGTGGGACAAGCTCTTTAAGCTCTTACACCCAAAACTCTTACCCACTTATTTTATAAAATCTCAAACATTCCTCCACCATTTTCAAAATAAGTTTTGTAAATCTTTGATTGTCTGTAAGACTGTGTATAAACATTGGTGTCTCACGACTTGAACCAATACCATGTGAAGGTTCGTCAAGGCTAACCATGAAAGTATAGTAGACTTCTCTTTTAACTATCAATCCATATTGATCAGCCAGATTTGTCTTCACACACAAATATTTTAGTCACTGATTATCCATATAAGTCGACACATGTATTAGGCCTTGTGTCTGTACCTTGATTTCATGAGTGCATTAGAGTCAAGCTCAGCTCTCATAGGAAGCGGCACCACTTCCACACTCATATAGGTAGATTATCATAGGTGTCCATGTAACTTAAAACACCATAAATCTATTAAGGTTAAACTCATCCTCTTTCATTATTCATTATATGTTATAAGCACTTATCCTTGGGATGTTAAAATTTTATAGTGCTTACAATCACGTCGTATGATGTACTTTAATCATTGAACTTGAGACTTGAATATATCAATTTTCAACTTGGGTTTCCATCAAGAGTGATTATTATTAATGGGCTTTAGTCCCATCCCTATTGATGTCTTAGACACCAGTCCTCTTGCAAGACCTTTTGTAAAAGGATCAGCTAAATTTTGACTTGATTTTACATAATCCACTGTGAGTACACTATCTGTAATCATTTGTCTGACATAACTATGTCTCAGGCCAATATGTCTAGATTTTCCATTGTACACTATACTATAAGCTCTGGAAAGTGTTGACTCACTATCACAATGTATAGATATTGGAGGCATTGGTTTTGGCCAAACTGGAATTTCAATTAATAAATTCCTTAACCATTCCTCCTCTTTACTAGTTGCAGCTAATGCTACAAACTCAGCTTCCATAGTAGAATCAGCTATACAAGTTTGTTTCTTTGATCCCCAAGAAACAGCTCCTCCACCAAGAGTGAAAATCCATCCTCTTGTTGAGGAATGATCCTCCCGCTCCGTTATCCGACTGGCATCAGAAAACCCTTCTAATACTGAAGGATATCCACTATAGTATATACCATAGTCCATAGTTCCTTTCAAATATTTTAATATTCTATTGACAGCATGCCAATGCAATAAACTTAGATTACTAGTATGTCTACTTAATTTACCAACAACATAAGCAATATCAGGCAGAGTAGATGTCATGGCATACATTAAACTACCAATTACTCGGGCATATTCCAATTGTGAAATAGCTCTACCATTATTAGGAATCATCTTTAGCAGTGGTTCAAAAGGTGTACTAAGAGGTGTGCAATCAAACTGATTAAATTTTTTTAAAATTTTCTCAATATAATGAGATTGAGTTAGAATTATATTTTTATCTTTCCTTATTATTCTCATTCCTAATATGACATCAGCTACACCCATATCTTTCATATCAAATTTAGAAGACATAAACCTCTTTGTATCATTAATGCTTTCTAAATCAGTACCAAGAATTAACATGTCATCTACATATAAACAAATGATCACACCTTTACCATTAGCAAAATTACTATAAACACACTTATTAGCTTCATGAATTTTAAAACCATAAGAAATAATGACTTTATCAAATTTTTCATGCCATTGTTTAGGGGCTTGTTTTAGGCCATATAAGGACTTAATAAGTTTACATACTTTATTTTCTTGTCCAGGCATAACAAACCCTTCAAGTTGTTCCATGTAAATTTTTTCTTCTAAGTCACCATTTAAAAAGACAGTTTTCACATCCATTTGATGAATCTCAAAATTATATATAGATGCTAATGCAATTAAAATTCTAATGGTGGAGGTTCTAGCAACAGGTGCATAGGTATCAATATAATCAATTCCTTTTTTGTGTGTAAAACCTTTAGCAACCAATCTAGCCTTGAATTTATCAATTGTTCCATCTATTTTCATTTTCTTTTTAAAAATACATCTACACTTAATGGGTTTAGATCCTGGAGGTAAATCTACTAACTCCCAAGTTTTATTTCCCAAAATTGACTCCATTTAATCATTTATAGCTTCTTTTCGAAATGCTGAATCTACAGACTTAATTGCCTCACTATAAGTTTGTGGGTCTGTTTCAACGCTAAGAGTCAAAGCATATTGATTACAAGATGTGTCTCTAGTTCCTTTAACAAGATATACTACAAAGTCGGGACCAAAGATTTTTTCTTTCCTAGGTCTTTTACTTTTTCTAATCTCTTACTGTTCTACTAGTGGAGTTTCAGGTAACTGTGAAGGAGTGCTTACTTCTTTTTCATTATTAATTGTAGGAATAGAAGAAAACCTTTGTTCATAAAAAATTGCATCTCTCGATTCAATTATTGTATTTACCTCAACAGAATCATTAGGTTCACTAACTAAAAATCTATAAGCTTTACTATGTTGTGCATAACCTATGAAAATACACTCAACACCTTTGCTTTCGAATTTCTTTCTCTTAGTTTTAGGTAGTGTTACAATAGCTCTACAACCCCAAACTTTAAGATAACCTAAATTAGGTTTTCTATTCTTCCATAATTCGTAAGGAGTTTTCTTATTATCTTTAACAGGTATCCTATTCAGAATATGACATGCAGTTAGAAGTCCTTCTCCCCAAAACCCTTTACTTAAACCAGAATAAGAAAGCATAACGTTAACCATTTCAGTTAGTGTTCTATTTTTTCTTTCTGCTACGCCATTTTTTTGTGGTGTATAAGGTGCAGTAACTTCATGTATAATTCTCATATCTTCACAAAATTGAGGAAAGTGATATTCACCACCTCTATCAGATCTAAGACATTTTATTTTAGTATCACATTGATTTTGAGCTTCATTTTTGTATGTCTTAAATCTATTAAGCACATCATCCTTAGAGTTTAAAAGATATATGTAACAATATTTTGAGAAGTCACCAATAAATTTAGCAAAATATTTACTACCACCTCTAGTACGTGTTCTATACAAATCACAAACATCACTATGTACTAATTGCAACAAAGATGTAGTTTTTTCTATTTTTGAAAAAGGCAATCTTGTTGTTTTTGTTTGCATGCATATTTTACACTTTTCATTCATATCATTCTCATATTTAGGAATTAAATTTAAATTAACCATGAAATGCATTTTCTTTGTATTAACATGTCCTAAACGGCTATGCCATAATGAAAGACAATCAACGATATAAGCAGAAGAATCTTTTTCATTGATATTGAGCTTAAACATGCCCTCATACAAATATCCTTTGCCTACAAAGATACCATTCTTAGTTAGAATAAATTTGTCTAACTCAAATACAAGCTTAAAACCAAATTTGTTAAGAAGACTTTCAGAAACTAAATTTTTCCTAACATGAGGAACATGAAAAACATTGGTGAGGCTAAGGATTTTTTCAGAAGTGAATTCGAGATCCACTGTCCCTTTGCCTTTAACCGCAGTAGTAGAAGAATTTCCCATATAGAGAACATTTCCTTCCACTATTTCATAGGCAGAGAACAAGTTTTTGTCCTTACAAACATGCCTTGTGGCACCAGAATCAACCCACCAAGAGTTGTCTCTCCAAGCATATTAGCCTCGGATATCATAACAACAAATTTTTTCTTTGTGTCTGATGTCCCTCCTTTTTTATTTAGTTTCTTGAACTCACGACAATCCTTCTGGAAGTGACCTGGTTTGTTGAAATGAAAACAATTTCCTTTCTTCTTTTTGTTTGCTTTAGAATTATTTGAAAAATTCTTCCGCTTGTTATTTTTTCCATGATTGCCATATTTTTGCTCCTTTCCTTCCTCCACCACATGGACCTTAGAAACATAATTTTCTTATTCCTCTTTACCATCTAGAATTCGAGACTCTTGTTCAAGTCTTAAATGAGTCTCTAATTCTTCAAGTGAAAGATCCTCCTTTTTTTGTTTGAGTTGTTTCTTATAATCTTTCCAAGAAGGAGGAAGTTTTTCAATTATAGAAGCAACAATTACATTATCATCCATATTTAATTTTTTCAGTTTGCAATGACTTATAATGCGTTGGATGTCATGAAATTGTTCTAGCACAGGCCTATTATCATGCATTTTAAAGCTTAAAAACTAACCGATAAGGAACTTCTTACTTGTAGCGTCTTCCGTAAGATATTTGGTATCCAATGTTTCCCACAAAGTTTTTGCAGCCCCAACATTTTGGTACAAGTCGAACAAATTGTCAGCAAGTGTATTGAGAACGTGACCACAACACAAGTAATTATCGGTCTCCCATTTTGTGCGTTTCCTAGTCTGTTCCACAGTTTCCTCTTCATCTTCATTTGGTTTCAGTTGTGAAAAAACATATATAATCTTCAATGTTGTTAGAAGAAAATAAACCTTTTTCTGCCAACGCAGAAAATTACCACCATCAAAACGGTCCAACTTGAAAAAGCCTTTTGTTATTTGTCAAAGTGATTTGGAAGAGTCGTCCATTTATGAAAATACTATATTTAGATTGTTGGAAATTATGTAGCAAATACAGAAATAGAACGCTTTATTGTATCACAATAATGTCAACTTTAATACAACAATGTAACTTTATGAATCTTCAAGGCGTGATGTCACTTTCCTAAATACAGTATTTGCCCCACACGAATAACTTCGTTATACAAACGGGAATCAGCAAATTCGTACTCAAGATACAATGAAGAATTGCACTGTCTGTAAATTGTATGTCTGAAGACAGCCCTTGGATGCAGCAGTGAAGAACAGTCAATCAAGTTCTTATTATGTTTCTGTGCACAAAACAGAATAAGAGAATTTGTATCTCCTGAAAATTATAAGAGAGTAATAGCAGGGTTTGGTAATCTGAAACTGGGTTTTTGTTATCAATGTAATTTCATTTTAGGCAGCCTTTATTTATAGATAATGAAAGGATTTGTCTTCAAGAGTCATGACTGTTGGATTAACAGTCTTAATCAATTCCGAAATGGTATGACTATTAATTACCAACAGTCTTAAGTCATTTTCAAACATGTACAATTAATACCGAATCGGTTTTACACGGGTCAACCAAAAAGTGACCTCGCCCGAGCTACCGCGATCCGACCCGGACGAATCCCGACAACCCGCTACCATGCGGCGTGCGAAGTGCAAAGTGCGCCACTAGCGTCTCTACAGCCCACTGCCCCGTACCAGCACGCGCGGGCGTCCGTGTGCATGTGCGTGTGCGTAAATGCTAGATGAATTAACTCTTCATCTTCCATTTGTACTTATTAAGTGCACAAATTCTTATTATTTTTCCAATGTGGGACTCAAAGGTTGCCCACTCCTTTTATAGCTTAGTGGTGACACTTAGCTTTGTACATTTTCCAATGTGGGACACTATCCCCTTTTATATTTGGGTTAGCTTCCCGCCTCTTCCACACTCTTCCAATGAGGGACAAGCTCTTTAAGCTCTTACACCCAAAACTCTTACTCACTTATTTTATAAAATCTCCAACAAAATATCCCACTTAGTTAGCCAAAATTTTATTGGTACCCAAAACCAATGGTAAAGTTCGATTGTTCATAGACTATAGGTATCTCAATCGTTCTTGTCCAAAATATAATTTCCCTCTACACATTATCGACTTATTGGTAGGTAGTACAACCAACAATGCCCTTAAATCCTTCGTAGACCGATATGCATGATACAATCAAATAAAAATGCACCCTGATCACCAAGAGAAAACCCAATTCATTACCCCATGTGGGACGTACTACTACACAATTATTCTTTTTTATCTCAAGAATGTCTATGCCACTTGCTAAAGATCAAACACAACCATCCTACGTGACCTCATACACAAGGAAGTACCGGTTTGCGTAGATGACATGATCATCAAATCCAAAAATCGTTAACGACACATTTCGGCACTCCATAAATTCTTCTAAAGGTTGAGTCTCTTCAAAATAAAGCTAAATCCTCATAAATGTGTCTTTGGAGTCACTAAAGGGAAAGTACTCGGATTCATTGACAACAAATAAAGAATCGAGATATACCCCGTCATACTGGAAATTCCACCACCCAAAATAGAAAAAGAGATCAGTGGGTTGTTAGGTCACATACAGTTAATAAATCGATAATCAATTAACTTACCACCATCTGTGAACTCATCTTAAAAATACTAAAAAAAACTCACACAATGAATGGAACGCTCAGTTCTAAGAGCATTCTAAAAAATACAAGAGTACCTCACTCACCAACCGATATTAGTACCTCCCCAATCGGGACAACCTCTCCTGTTCTACATGACTATAATCGAGGATCCATGCTGTCCCAATACGTACAAATTTCCCCAAAATAATGAGACATATACTATGTTAACAAAAAAAATTTCGCATATGAGCTTAAATACATTACCTTAAAAAAGGTTTGTGTATCTCTCATGTGAATCACTTACAAGCTCCGTCATTATATGATGTCCTTTAGAATATAACTCATCTCTATGATAGATACCCAAAAATGCCTATTTGAGAAACCCTATCTCTTAATCTGAATTGACAAATGGCTATTGGTGCTATCATAGTCCGAGATCACATAAGTCACGCAGAAAACTACCAAAGGATGATCCATCTCTGTCTGACCTTCTCTGGGGATAAACCTTATTAGACGAGGAAGATTACAATGAGGAAAAATTCCTCGAAGAGGATCTTTTCACCATAAATGATAGAGAAACTTGGGAGCTTTACTTCGACGGGTCAGCCAACAAAAGGGGATTGAACATCGAAATTCTCCTTATCTCTCTTGACTCACGATGACTCCATACTGCTATCAAACTTAACTACAAATGCACCCTCAATATGTCCGAGTATAAGGCATGCTTAATGGGTCTCGATATCGACTTAGAAAGGGGAATCACCAATCTAAAAGACTACAGAGATTCAAGCCTATATTAGGAAAATGGAAGATCTAGTACAATAAATTGCAACCGTGCCATTCCTACTTATAAGAGGTAGTTTCACTATTCGAGCATCTCGAATTTGAACTCCTTTTAAAGCCAAAAATCATTTTACATACACACTAGCAACCCTAGCCTCAACGATGGACATGTCACATGATAGAAGGTACTAGTCGAATCACCCCTTCTTACTGCTTTGAGATCGATGTCATAAAGGAAATGTTAGTAGGCCCCACGATCTAGTATTATAGATTATGTAGTTTTAGGACTTAAAATAATACTGATTATGAATATAGGATAACAAACATTTCATTTTCATTTTTAGTCTCTATTTTCAAATTAAAGGGACACGTAGTATGCTCTGATTGGTTGACGTTTTATAAACATGGATCCGCGCCAGCGACTTTATTCAAAAATAAGGACTAAAACTATAAATAAAATATTTGTTGTCCTATTTCCAAAATACATATTACAATAGCTCCTAAATTTACAAAGCCCCCTAGTATTATAACATATGGAACTTTTTTAAAAGAAACCACTACCCGATCAATGCTTCCATATATGACCAACTTAACCTAATACGATTGGTAACCTAATTCATCATCTATGGGGGCAACTCTACAAAAGAGGCTTCGACAGAATACACTTATGGTGCATTACAAAAGGCGAGACCATCGGGATTATGGACAAAATTCATGGTGGTGAATATAGCCCGCACATGAGTGGGAATACCCTTTCCTAGAAAATACTCAGATAGTCATACTATCAGACCATATGTAAAAAGATTGCTCAGATTACATTAGGGCTAAAAATGTCAACTATACGCTTCTGGTAACACCTACCTCCCCGAGAGCTTTACTGCATGACCTTGCCCTAGCCTTTCTCCATTTGGGGATATAGAACATAGGGAAGGTAACCCTTTTTTTGTGAAAATAGAAATTTATTGAGGATTAAAGAAAATAGCCATGTTTAGGTGGCTTTACAATATGGAGAAATTAAATAAAGTAACAACATCAAATATTCCTAATGAAAGGAAAGTTGAGGAATCTAACATTATAGAAAATTTAATGTCTCTAGGAAAATCTTCAATACGTGATAAAGGAAGAGGAACTTTTTAGATTTTCCCCATGAGTTGAAAGACGAATAGCAACCATATTCACTTCTTTAAAGCAGGAGCTGAATGGACAATGAATATTTTTTATGAATTTTTGGATTTCTTTAGTACTAGATCTAATTTTCCAAGGAATAATTTTAGTCGAGCAAGAAAGAATATCAAGCATGAGTTTTGAATCCATTTCAAAATCAATGTTATAAAGATTCTTATCTGTGCAGAATCTAATACCTTCTTTAATTGCTTGAACTTGAGCTTTTTTGAAGGATCCATTTGTTATGAAATTTGAAGAAGCCTAATTTAATCTCCACTGTTCATCCCTTAAAACTGCCCCTGATCCCATTAAAGACTGTTGATTTTGACTTGCTGAAACATTAAGCTTTAATTTACCAGTTTTTGGTTTCTCCTAGTGATCATCATTTCTGAACAAAGATGCATTTTGGGCCATTTTGATGCTAAAGATACTCAAAACATCCTGACTTATATCATTTGCTCCTCCTCCATAGTAGTTAAATTGATTAGTTATGAGATTCTTGAAATCACTTTTTGCACTATGATATTAATTTTCATTAGCTTAGCTTCAAATAGAGCTTTATTTCTGCTTAGCCAAAGTTACCAGATAATTCTTATAGGAATAACCTTAAATAACCAATTTGACAGTTTTGAATTACCTGATTGAATCCACTACTGAATAACTGAACCATTAATTGTGCTTGGCAAATGATTAATTTCCATTAGTCTTTTGAAAAAATCACAAGTTTTAGAAGCTACTGGACCTAATATAAAAATATGATTGAGAGTTTCTATAAATGAATGATAATATTGACATCCCTACTCCAATATTTGGAATGAGACCATCTACTGGAATACATTTTGTAAGAACTTTCCACACCAAATAGACATGTTGGGGGGGATATTTGGGTGCCAAATAATCTTGAAACCTAAGGAAGAGAGTTTGGAGGATCTAACATGATCATAAGCAGAAGCAAAACTAAAACTGCCACTGTATGAAGGTTTCCACACTAGGTCATTGCCAACTAGGCTGACATTGAGTCCACTATATCCCATGCTAATTTTATCCTGTTAGAGGTCACTGAACCACTAGAATAGTTCAAATTAGTATACTTTGACTTTATAAATTTATCCCAGAGGATCCTTCATTCCTATTCCGAGCCAACTTGATATTTGAAGCTTTTATAACTGAATTCAAATTTCTAACTCCTAAAACTCCTTCTTGTTTAGGAAAGAAAATTGAATCCCACCTGATCCATTGGAGTTTCTTTCCATATTCCTAGCTTACTCCCCAGAAGAAGGAGCTAATCAACTGATTCACTGACTGAATAATTAATTTGGGAGGATTTGAAGCAAAAAGGAGGTAAAGAGGAATGGAAGAGATAACTGACTCGATTAAGGTTAATCTGCCTCCCATTGTAAGGAACTTCTACTTCTATCTATTTATTGTAATACCCCGTAATTTTAAATGACTTTTAAAATGGGTTATATTTTAATTAATGGATTAATTGGATTTTATTACTAATTAATTCATTTGGGTTTTATCCGAATTGTGGTTATTAAAATGTATGATTCTGAATATTACTTAAAGATATTTAGGTAATATATGAATGTGATGTTATTGATATTGCGGTGAGTTATTTATTCCGTAATTTGAATTTTTAGTCGGACGCGGTATGGGACGTGTCGGGACTAATTTATTAAATTAAAAAGGAAACTTATTTTCACATCAACCTTATAGTCGTTTTGAATGCATCGTTGCATCCGGAAGGGTTGAAATAGTCAGAAAAGTCTATTTGGATGTTGGTTTTGGGTCTCGGGACATTTGGAAATGAAAAGACAACCCAAAAGGGCATTTTGGTTATTTTTACAAGGGGGATGAATAGTGATTTCGGATTTTGTCTTATTATAAGTATTTGGAGATTAGTTGTACGTGGGTTATTCATCTCTTCTACACAAAAGTTGAAAAGTCATCTTCTTAGAGAGAGTGAAAGGTTGCTTGGAAGGAAAAACAAGCTTGCTTGGAAAGGAGGAGAACCAAAGGTCAAAGGTCACCACCACCATCACCACCTTTGTTATTCAACTCCAAAGGATCAGATCTTCATTAGAGGCAAGTGTTTGATAATGGCAATTTAAGTTTGTATATTGTCCATGTTAGAATACTTATAAAAAGAGATGATTTATCATGTTTGGAAGATAATAATGGAGTTTTAAATGGATTTCTGGAAACTGAAAATATATAGGAATCAACCTCATGTTGTAGGTAGTTGGTAAACCACGAAATAATCTTAAATCTGTTGAAGAAATTATGAAAACCATTGATGTGTTCTTGAAGATATTATGTTGATAAATTTTCTAGAAAAAGAGGAGATAAACATGCTTTTAATCCAATCTCTTAATGATTCTAGGATGTTTAGAACATTAGAAATCATTCATATATGTTGATATATCATGTAGTAGAGATTATAAGTCATTTGGGATGTTAAAATGAAGGTTTCAATGATAAAAAATGGTTAAACCCGTAGTTGCAGAAATGCTGAAAAACCAGGCTGTGATCTGAGTGATCGATCGATCGACCCCCTGCCTTCGATCGATCGACCTCCCGAGAATCCTTGAAGTTGTTTCTTTTTAATGTTGATTCTTATCCCAAACCTTTTGTAGATCTTTGGTGATTATTAATTGGATATTATGGGACTTAGAAAAGATCAATAGGCCCTTGATAAGGTTTGAATTAATTTGATTAGGATTTAATTGAGTAAAATAATGATAATTAAATTAAAGGAAATTTCGGTTGCTAGATTCATTTGTTAGATTATAATTGGTTTGCTTGAGGATTAAGGATAGGTGCAGTAGTGGTGATTGAATATAACACCTGGGTAGCCTTAGGGTTACAATTTGAACATCAAGGACTGAGTTTAAGCTCATTATTGATTGCGCAAGGACTGTGTACAATACAAGCGCTTAGTGGTATGGATCCTGGATTATAGATGGGAGTTCAGATCACATTTTATTGAGAGAGGGGATGAGGTTATCCTGATCGCGTATTTGAAGTTGACGAACCTCCTCGATCGACAAAGTTAAGTAGTAGTGTATTGGAGGGGTCCCTTGTTTGGATTTGTCTTTGCGAGATGCTCCGCGCATGAACCTTAACAACGTCGCGAGTGGAGAGATGTTATAGGATGCGAGGATGTTGGTTTTGTTGATAAGTCATATAGTGTGAATGATGTGATGATGGTATTCAATTCTAGTTGATAGAAGATGTGTTTATAAGAGATATAATGCTACGTATGGGAACTATCTTAGGGTAATGTAAGTACCTTATTGATATTATATTATAGGTATGATAATGACAATTTGATTGATTGATGATTATGTGTATGACATACCTAGCTTACTTGCTATCGACGGGAGGTTTGCGCGTGAGGGCAGTCATATCCGGATGAATCCATGGAATTTTTAATTTGCCGCTCGAGAACGTAGGTCTATGAAAGACTTATCACGGAGTTGATAAGTTCGCTGACTGTGGGTACGTAGGTATGTGTATGACCCATGGATACGAGAACTATGTTCGCCTCCAATTGTATGTTGTTGTTTGTGGTTCGAGGAATCCTTACCGAACCTTTAGTCCCCTATTCGGCGACCAACGATATTGGGACATGATAGCAGAATAATGCATTGCACCGTAGCTGTGACTCGGGGTGTCGTATTATATATGAATATATATAATGAATTAAATGAATGAATGTATATAGTGATTAAATCTATCTACGGTGATAATTGTAGATAACGGTAAATTGAGAACAAGAATGAAATTAAGTTAATGAATGTTTATTCTTAAAGAATTGAAAAGCTTAATTCATAAATGAATAAGGTAAATGAATGATTATACTACGTATGGTATGGGACATATGGGGTTATGATATGGGATGGAATCATATTATGGAAACTAGTTAGGAGGAACCATTAACTAGGAGGTTAATAGGAAACGTTAAGTGTGCACTCTAGTTGAGAGGTGAGAATATCAAGTGAGAGTGGGATGCTAACACGTACATCATAAATTCTTTATTGCACTTATTAAATACTTGCTGTTTTCAAAATCATTTTTCACATCGGGCTCTGACCCATTTCCTTGCATATTTTCTTTTCTATTGTATCTTCTATATCAGGTGTCCAGCAGCAGGGACGCCAACCTTAGTTGATTTTGACGAGCTATGGAGCTATGGAGTATTGCTTAGACGCTTATCTTCATTTGATTCACAGTGTTCTCTTAGTAGGGCATGTCGCCCAAAGGATTCAGTTATCTTTTCTATCGGGGTCAAATACTATTGTATTCCTGTCTTTTAAATACATTTAATATTGTTGGGATTACTGTAATGGATTAATATTATTTGGGAATGTTCATTCCAATTTCATTGAAATTCTTTTGTGTTATCTATTCGGTTATCAGTGTTGTAGAATAAAATGTGTTGTGTTATTCTTAAACTAAAAGTGGATTTTGTTTAATTAAAATTTGGAAAGTTTTTAACACTAGCTTAATTGGGTATTGGGTGAGTTGTAAATGTTTTCGACAGTGATGCTAAGAATGATCCTACTGTATATTCTGTTTTAATTTGGTATGGGACTGGACACTCGGTATTTAATTTGACGGGGTGTTACAGGTGGTATCAGAGCATCAGGTTCTAGTGTCCTTTACGATCTGTACGGCTTACTGTGTTTTAGGCGTAGCGTTCTTTGATGTAGAGCCCTATGTTTTGGGTTGTTGATTTCTTTGGTAAGATTCCGTATATGTTAGTGAATCTTATTTGTGTTCGGCCAGGTTCGTACAAGAAGTATGGCAGATGAGGGCCATTGGACGGATAGCGGAGATCATACCTAGGAGGTTATGAAGTATGTTCGAGTATGATGACCGTAGTTGAGGTCACCCCTATTATGGAAAATTGAGGAAAGTCATTAGTAGAAGTTCTTGAAATGCAGGAATTATGTATGTTACCTAACGAAGGCAATATATTCATAGGCTTGGGCATATAGTGGAGTGTGGTAATCTAGAACTGGAAATTTGGGGTAAAATTTTTCTTGACTCATCGGAGCAAAGTTATAATAGTGGGAGTCAACAACCACCACCCGCGAATGAGGGTATGTTTTCTATCTAAGGAATTATAAGGCGTACATGATTTTTGTAGCGATTAATTATTGTGTGGGCAAAGGGTTGCTAAACTTGGACTATAGAACTGTTATTTACGTAGACTCACCGAGGGGTGTGGGACACCTATATTTTCATGACATCACATGGGTTTGATTTTTATCACGAAATTACTTACTTTGGGCATGTCTGAACATGGTGTGACTAGCGGCGTGCATTGACTTGTGGTATTTGAGAGCGTGTGTACTACTATAGCTAGCATCCTGTCCTTAACAAGAGAGTAGATGAGTAGACTTTATTCGAAATCAATGAAACCTGTAGAGAGGTTATAAACTATTGACTAAAGACTTGAGGAGTTTCAATGACCGATTACTTTAGGTAGTAGTGTATCGGGGGAGTTCCTTTTTTGGATTTCTCTTGCGAGACACCCCACGCATGAAACTAATAACCTTTGGGTGTCGAAATAAGATAGGTCTTTAGCATATGAGTTTATAACCTTTGCTATAAATATTATAACGAAAATTGTACGATAGGGTGTATGGGCGCCCTGGATGGTTGGATTGTAGTAGTTTTCATAATCGTGAACTAGTAAGTAGCTGTGACTTCAGGATTTGATTGTGAGGATCATTTTTCCCAAACTTTGTCACGAGGATGGTATTGGGAAGATTGGTAAAGTTTAAATTCGATTCAGTTGAAACTATATGGTGAGGTTAGGCGTATAACAACAATATGGATTTTTGATAATGTACTGTATGGGCGGTACGTCTTAGATTTCTTGCGATATGAGATTTATACTCCGAGTTGACCTTACAGGTATGATTTAAATTCCTAAATTTCGGGATGAAATTCTGTTATAAGGGGGGAAGTATGTAATACCCCGTAATTTTAAATGACTTTTAAAATGGGTTATATTTTAATTAATGGATTAATTGGATTTTATTATTAATATATTCATTTGGGTTTTATCGGAATTGTGGATATTAAAATGTATGATTCTGAATATTACTTAAAGATATTTAGGTAATATATGAATGTGATGTTATTGATATTGCGGTGAGTTATTTATTCCGTAATTTGAATTTTTAGTCGGACGCGGTATGGGACGTGTCGAGACTAATTTATTAAATTAAAAAGGAAACTTATTTTTACATCAACCTTATAGTCATTTCGACTGTGTCGTTGCATCCGGAAGGGTTGAAATGGTCAGAAAAGTCTATTTGGATGTTGGTTTTGGGTCTCGGGTCATTTGGAAATGAAAAGACAACCCAAAAGGGCATTTTGGTTATTTTTACAAGGGGGATGAATAGTGATTTCGGATTTTATCTTATTATAAGTATTTAGAGATTAGTTGTACGTGGGTTATTCATCTCTTCTACACAAAAGTTGAAAAGTCATCTTCTTAGAGAGAGTGAAAGGTTGCTTGGAAGGAAAAACAAGCTTGCTTGGAAAGGAGCAGAGGCAAAGGTCAAAGGTCACCACCACCATCACCACCTTTGTTATTCAACTCCAAAGGATCAGATCTTCATTAGAGACAAGTGTTTGATAATGGCAATTTAAGTTTGTATATTGTCCATGTTAGAATAGTTATAAAAAGAGATTATTTATCATGTTTGGGAGATAATAATGGAGTTTTAAATGGATTTCTGGAAACTGAAAATATATAAAAATCAACCTCATATTGTAGGTAGTTGGTAAACCACAAAATAATCTTAAATCTATTGAAGAAATTATGAAAACCATTGATGTGTTCTTGAAGATATTATGTTGATAAATTTTTTAGAAAAAGAGGAGATAAACATGCTTTTAATCCAATCTCTTGATGATTCTAGGATGTTTAGAACATTATAAATCATTCATATATGTTGATATATCATGTAGTAGAGATAATAAGTCATTTGGGATGTTAAAATGAAGGTTTCAATGATGAAAAATGGCTAAACCCGTAGTTGCAGAAATGCAGAAAAACCAGGCTGTGATCTGAGTGATCGATCGATCGACCCCCTGCCTTCGATCGATCGACCTCCCGAGAATCCTTGAAGTTGTTTCTTTTTAATGTTGATTCTTATCCCAAACCTTTTGTAGATCTTTGGTGATTATTAATTGGATATTATGGGACTTAGAAAAGATCAGTTGGCCCTTGATAAGGTTTGAATTAATTTGATTAGGATTTAATTGAGTAAAATAATGATAATTAAATTAAAGGAAATTTCGGTTGCTAGATTCATTTGTTGGATTATAATTGGTTTGCTTGAGGATTAAGGATAGGTCCAGTAGTGGTGATTGAATATAAAATCTGGGTAGCCTTAGGATTACAATTTGAACATCAAGGACTGAGTTTAAGCTCATTATTGATTGCGCAAGGACTGTGTACAATACAAGCGCTTAGTGGTATGGATCCTGGATTATAGATGGGAGTTCAGAACACATTTGATTGAAAGAGGGGATGAGGTTATCCCGATCATGTATTTGAAGTTGACGGACCTCCTCGATCGACAAAGTTAAGTAGTAGTTTTATTGGAGGGGTTCCTTATTTGGATTTCGCTTTGCGAGACGCTCCACGCATGAACCTTAACGACGTCGGGAGTGGAGAGATGTTATAGGATGTGAGGATGTTGGTTTTGTTGATAAGTCATATAGTGTGAATGATGTGATGATGGTATTCAATTCTAGTTTATAGAAGATGTGTTTATAAGAGATATAATGCTACGTATGGGAACTATCTTAGGGTAATGTAAGTACCTTGTTGATATTATATTATAGCTATGATAATGCCTATTTGATTGATTGATGATTATGTGTATGACATACCTAGCTTACTTGCTATCGACGGGAGGTTTGCACGTGAGGGCAGTCATATCCTGATGAATCCATGGAATTTTTGATTTGTCGCTCGAGAAAATAGGTCTATAAAAGACTTATCATGGAGTTGATAAGTTCGCTGAATGTGGGTACGTAGGTATGTGCGTAACCCATGGATACGAGAACTATGTTCGCCTCCAATTGGATGTTGTTGTTTGTGGTTAGAGGAATCCTTACCGAACCTTTAGTCCCCTATTCGGCGACCAGCGATATTGGGACATGATAGCAGAGTAATGCATTGCACCGTAGCTGTGACTCGGGGTGCCGTATTATATATGAATATATATATAATGAGTTAAATGAATGAATGTATATAGTGATTAAATCTATCTACGATGATAATTGTAGATAACGATAAATTGAGAACAAGAATGAAATTAAGTTGATGAATGTTTATTCTTAAAGAATTGAAAAGCTTAATTCATAAATGAATAACGTAAATGAATGATTATACTACGTATGGTATGGGACATACGGGGTTATGATATGGGATGGAATCATATTATGGAAACTAGTTAGGAGGAACCCTTAACTAGGAGGTTAATAGGAAACGTTAAGTGTGCACTCTAGTTGAGAGGTGAGAATAGTAAGTGAGAGTGGGATGCTAACACGTACATAATAAATTCTTTATTGCACTTGTAAAATACTTGCTATTTTCAAAATCATTTTTCACATCGGGCTCTGACCCGTTTCCTTGCATATTTTCTTTTCTATTGTATCTTCTATATCAGGTGTCCAGCAGCAAGGACGCCAACCTTAGTTGATTTTGACGATCTAGGGAGCTATGGAGTATTGCTTAGACGCTTATCTTTATTTGATTCACAGTGTTCTCTTAGTAGGGCATGTCGCCCAAAGGATTCAGTTATCTTTTCTAGCGGGGACAAATACTATTGTATTCGTGTCTTTTAAATACATTTAATATTGTTGGGATTACTGTAATGGATTAATATTATTTGGGAATGTTCATTCCAATTGCATTTAAATTCTTTTGTGTTATCTATTCGGTTATCAATGTTGTAGAATAAAATGTGTTGTGTTATTCTTAAACTAAAAGTGGATTTTGTTGAATTAAAATTTGGAAAGTTTTTAACACCAACTTAATTGGGTATTGGGTGAGTTGTAAATGTTTTCGACAGTGATGCTAAGAAGGAGTCAACTGTATATTCTGTTTTAATTTGGTATGGGACTGGCCACTCGGTATTTAATTTGACGGGGTGTTACAGGTGGTATCAGAGCATCAGGTTCTAGTGTCCTTTAGGATCTGTACGGCTTACTGTGTTTTCGGCGTAGCGTTCTTTGATGTAGAGCCCTATATTTTGGATTGTTGATTTCTTTGGTAAGATTCCGTATATGTTAGTGAATCTTATTTGCGTTCGGACGGGTTCGTATAAGAAGTATGGCAGATGAGGGCCATTGGACGGATAGCGGAGATCATACCTAGGAGGTTATGAAGTATGTTCGAGTATGATGACCGTAGTTGAGGTCACCCCTATTATGGAAAATTGACGAAAGTCATTAGTAGAAGTTCATGAAATGCGGGAATTATGTGTGTTACCTAACGAAGGCAATATATTCAAAGGCTTGGGCATATAGTGGAGTGTCGTAATCTAGAACTGAAAATTTGGGGTAAAATTTTTCTTGACTCATCGGAGCAAAGTTATAATAGTGGGAGTCAACGACCACCACCCGCAAATTAGGGTATGTTTTCTATCTAAGGAATTATGGGGCGTACATGATTTTTGTAGCGATTAATTATTGTGTGGGCAAAGGGTTGCTAAACTTGGCCTATAGAATTATTATTTACGTAGACTCACCGAGGGGTGTGGGACACCTATATTTTCATGACATCACATGGGTGTTATTTTTATCATGAGATTACTTACTTTGGGCATGTCCGAACATGGTGTGACTAGCGGCGTGCATTGACTTGTGGTATTTGAGAGCGTGTGTACTACTATAGCTAGCATCTTGTCTTTAACAAGAGAGTAGGTGAGTAGACTTTATTCAAAATCAATGAAACCTGTAGAGAGGTTATAAACTATTGACTAAAGACCTGAGGAGTTTCAATGACCGATTACTTTAGGTAGTAGTGTATCGGGGGGGTTCCTTTTTTGGATTTCGCTTGCGAGACACACCACGCATGAAACTAATAACCTTTGGGAGTCGAAATAAGATAGGTCTTTAGGATATGAATTTATAACCTTTGCTATAAATATTATAACGAAAATTGTACGATAGGGTGTATTGGCGCCCTGGATGGTTGGATTGTAGTAGTTTTCATAATTGTGAACTAGTAAGTAGCTGTGACTTCAGGATTTAATTGTGAGGATCATTTTTCCCAAACTTTGTCACGAGGATGGTATAGGGAAGATTGGGTAAAGTTTAAATTCGATTCAGTAGAAACTATATGGTGAGGCTGGGCGTATAACATCAATAGGGATTTTTGATAATGTACTGTATGGGCGGTACGTCTTAGATTTCTTGCGATGTGAGATTAATACTCCGAGTTGACCTTACCGGTATGATTTAAATTCCTGAATTTCGGGACGAAATTCTGTTATAAGGGGGGAAGTATGTAATACCCCGTAATTTTAAATGACTTTTAAAATGGGTTATATTTTAATTAATGGATTAATTGGATTTTATTATTAATATATTCATTTGGGTTTTATCCGAATTGTGGATATTAAAATGTATGATTCTGAATATTACTTAAAGATATTTAGGTAATATATGAATGTGATGTTATTGATATTGCGGTGAGTTATTTATTCCGTAATTTAAATTTTTAGTCGGACGCGGTATGGGACGTGTCGGGACTAATTTATTAAATTAAAAAGGAAACTTATTTTTACATCAACCTTATAGTCGTTTCGACTGCGTCGTTGCATCCGGAAGGGTTGAAATAGTCAGAAAAATCTATTTGGATGTTGGTTTTGGGTCTCGGGTCATTTGTAAATGAAAAGACAACCCAAAAGGGCATTTTGGTTATTTTTACAAGGGGGGTGAATAGTGATTTCGGATTTTGTCTTATATAAGTATTTGGAGATTAGTTGTACGTGGGTTATTCATCTCTTCTACACAAAAGTTGAAAAGTCGTCTTCTTAGAGAGAGTGAAAGGTTGCTTGGAAGAAAAAACAAGCTTGCTTGGAAAGGAGGAGAACCAAAGGTCAAAGGTCACCACCACCATCACCACCTTTGTTATTCAACTCCAAAGGATCAGATCTTCATTAGAGGCATGTGTTTGATAATGGCAATTTAAGTTTGTATATTGTCCACGTTAGAATAGTTATAAAAAGAGATTATTTATCATGTTTGGAAGATAATAATGGAGTTTTAAATGGATTTTTGGAAAATGAAAATATATAGGAATCAACCTCATGTTGTAGGTAGTTGGTAAACCACGAAATAATCTTAAATCTGTTGAAGAAATTATGAAAACCATTGATGTGTTCTTGAAAATATTATGTTGATAAATTTTCTAGTAAAAGAGGAGATAAACATGCTTTTAATCCAATCTCTTGATGATTTTAGGACGTTTAGAACATTAGAAATCATTCATATATGTTGATATATCATGTAGTAGGGATTATAAGTCATTTGGGATGTTAAAATGAAGGTTTCAATGATGAAAAATGGCTAAACCCGTAGTTGCAGAAATGCAGAAAAACTAGGTTGTGATCTGAGTGATCGATCGATCGACCCCCTGCCTTCGATCGATCGACCTCCCGAGAATCCTTGAAGTTGTTTCTTTTTAATGTTGATTCTTATCCCAAACCTTTTGTGGATCTTTGGTGATTATTAATTGGATATTATGGGACTTAGAAAAGATCAGTAGGCCCTTGATAAGGTTTGAATTAATTTGATTAGGATTTAATTGAGTAAAATAATGATAATTAAATTAAAGGAAATTTCGGTTGCTAGATTCATTTGTTGTATTATAATTGGTTTGCTTGAGGATTAAGGATAGGTGCAGTAGTGGTGATTGAATATAACACCTGGGTAGCCTTAGGGTTACAATTTGAACATCAAGGACTGAGTTTAAGCTCATTATTGATTGCGCAAGGACTGTGTACAATACAAGCGCTTAGTGGTATGGATCCTGGATTATAGATGGGAGTTCAGACCACATTTGATTGAAAGAGGGGATGAGGTTATCCCGATCGCGTATTTGAAGTTAACGGACCTCCTCGATCGACAAAGTTAAGTAGTAGTGTATTGGAGGGGTTCCTTGTTTGGATTTCGCTTTGCGAGACGGTTCACGCATGAACCTTAATGACGTCGGGAGTGGAGAGAAGTTATAGGATGCGAGGATGTTGGTTTTGTTGAGCCTGCATGTTTTGATATTTAAAGCATTTAATTATAGCATATTGAGGGCTAGGCATAAACATAAGTAACAGACTATGATCTGGATAATTTTTGTTTAAGTGCTTACTTAATTGAATTGGGAAAGAGTTAATCCAATGAGAATTAATCAGACCTCTATCCAACCTCTCCAAAATTAATGAGCCATTTTCCTCTTTAGCCTAAGTGAATCTAGAACCTAAAAATCCCATATCTTGTAAAGAATAACTTGCGAAATAGTAATTAAAATTTGCAGCTCCTCCCAAATTTATATTCCTTACACCTGCTCTTTCTTCACTCTTTGAAACTATGTTAAAGTCACCCACTACAATCAAAGGAATATCAAAACAAATTGTAGAACTTTTGACAATTGCATCCCATAAAACTCTTCTCTCCAGCCCTGTACATTTTACATATACTAGGTTATAATAACTATCTCCTTTTGCATTTGGGGGTGATCAATTTTAAGTAACAAGTTTTGTTCTCCATTATCTACTACTTCACTAGTAATACCATGCCTCTAAAAATACCAAAAAAAAAAAATTCTATTGAAAGAGCAATTATCAAAATTCAATATTCTCCTTAATTCTTCAATTTTGAATAGTCTATCATCAGCTCAAGGATTTTTAAGAATGAAAGACAATTAAACTTACAAAGTTTTTTCAATCTTCTTTTTATAGACTTATTTCCCACACCTATGGCATTCTAAATTAAATCTTTGATCACTGAGACTTTGCAATACAAACTTGTTTGAAACCTTTGCTTACTGATTTAATCAACCTTTTTTGTGATATAATTTCTTCTTTGAGCCTTCTTTGCTTGGTTTCAAGCTTTGACCTGTTGTTTTGTGGAGTGAACTATCTTCTCTGGACTCTTCTTTTGCTTGTCTACAATTGATTTATAATAGGCAGCTAGTTTCTCTGATACCATCTTTGAGAAATGAATGAGATCATCCCAGACTGAATCTTGTTGATACTTAACAGACTCATATCTGAGTAATAACCTCTTCTATAAGCTTTAGTCTTTAAAATTGATTTCTCCACCTTTGAGTCAGAGCTATAATATTTCTATACATCCTCTTGATTCCTTTTCTTAGTATTAAGAAGCTCTTCTATGTCTAAATCTTATTCAGATTCATCATTTCATTCTCCTTATTCCAGTTAATCGCTTCCATCCCGTCGAGTCTAGTCATCTTGATCTTTAATCTCTACAACTTTTTGAGACTTGTTAAGGATATCTTATGTTCTTTGGAATGAACTGGTAACCCTTAAGGCCTCCATCGGGCATGAATTCTTCAATTATTTTAACAAATAGGTCAAAGATGATTCTATCGTAGTGTTAACCACTAAGAAGGTGTCCAAGTTCATACGTCAAAACATCCTATGCCGCTTCATCGTACCCCATGAGTTGGTGTTAAACAATGGTTATCACTTTGATAAAGAGATTTCCAACCTATTACACAAGCATCAGTCATCTCCATACAGACCTCAAACCAATGGAAAAGTTAAAGCTACTAAGAAATCGTTGAGAACATCATCAGCAAGATAACAAAGACGTACAACGACTAGTCACACAAACTCCCATACGCTCTCTAGGGTTAACAAACTACAAAGATAAATTCAATAGGGGTCAATCCATAATCATTAGTTTATAGCATCGAAGCAGTCCTACCAATAGAGTTTGAGATACCCTTATTATGGGTCATGCTCGAAAGTTAAGTGGCCGAAACTGACTGAATCTAAGCCTGTTATAGTAAACTAGCTCTCCTCGAAGAGAGGTTAAATTACACTTATCACAATTACGGCTACCAACAACGCATCAACCGAGCATTCAATAAGAGGGTTAAAAAACAAAACATATAAGAGGGTGACCTTAGCCTAAAGGAAAATCTCAAACCTACCCACAATCCTAGAGGAAAATTTCGGCCCAATTGGGGAGGACCCTAACTCGTCACCAAAATAAACTCTGACGGGGTGATCACCTTAGTTGATCTCGATGGAGTCACATTTTCCCAACCCTTCAATCTCGATCGATTAAAGATATTATTTCCTTGAACTTGCCTGTGGTGAAAAGGAAAAGGTTGATTTAACACAAAAACAATAGGGCGTAATGGGAAGGGAAGACTATGCAAGCCCATACACATTCGCTATGTTAGATTAAAATAAATCCCACTTGAGCCACCAACTTTTCGCTTGAAGTCATCTAAAACACTTTGATCCCCCGATGTTTCAATTTGAGAGAACTACGTAGACCTGATTTTTTGCTATATTTTTTTATCGTAAACATAAAAACAGACACACTGTTGTATTTGAATCAAATATACAAAGGTAACCCGAGATACCTGTAAGGAAATTGTCCGTCACATTTAGATATGTCGTATACCGCTACAAGTTGTCAAAGATCTGAGGAAGCTATCATCTACAAACTCTGTATCCGAATTACAAGTGCACTTCAACATTCAAGCTCTAACGAAATAATTTTGGTAAAAATATGTTTAAGTTCCACATGCATTTTATATTTAAACTGTTGGGATATTTTTTTATTTATAGAAAAAAAAATCTTTTGAATAAAAGAAGTTTTATTTAAAAAACAAAAATTGGAAGCAAAAGTTTTTCTTAATCAAAAATCAATTAGCGTTTTTTTTAAACCTGTTTCGGTCATAAATAAAAGGAACAAATTGACTTGCGTTTTTCCTTTCAGATGGGATCGATAGCCTAAAAGGCTAACTCACCTAATGTTGAGCAAATCATAGGTTTTCAAATAAAAAATGAGGCAATTTGTTTTTCTTTCTGTCAGCGCCTATTGATTGGCAAATAAGCCAATGGGTTAAAAAAATGCCACGCCACCTCTTTTTTTTTTCTAATCATTGGCATTATGTGTTGGAAATTATGAATGCAAATACAGAAATGGAACTCTTTATATATCTCAAAAATGTCAACTTCAATACAACAATGTGATTTCTGAATAGTCACTATAAAACTTCAAGGCGTGATGTCACTTTCCTAAATACAGTATTTGCCCCACACGAAGAATTTCGGTATACAAACGGGAATCAGCAAATTCGTACTCAAGATACAATGAAGCAATTGCACTGTCTGCAACTTGTATATTTGAAGACAGCCCTTGGATGTAGCAGCGAAGAACAGTCAATCAAGTTCTTATTCTGTTTATGTGCACAAAACAGAATAAGAGAATTTGTATCTCCTGAAAATTGTAAGAGAGTAATAGCAGGGTCTGGAAATCTGAAACTGGTTTTTGTTATCAATGTAATTCCGTTTTTAGGCAGCCTTTATTTATAGATAATGAAAGGCTTTGTCTTCAAGAGTCATGACTGTTGAATTAAGTCAGTTCCGAACAGGTATGACTGTTAATTACCAACAGTCTTAAGTCCTTTCCGAACAGGTATAATAATACCGAATCGGTTTTGCACGGGTCAACCAAAAAGTGACCACGCCCGACCCGGACGAATCCCGGCAACCCGCTACCACCGCGGACACGCGGCGTGCGAAGTGCAAAGTGCGCCACTAGCGCCTCTACAACCCTCTGCCCCGCACCCGCACGCGCGCGCGCGCGCGCTTGTGCGTGTGCGTACGGTGCTTCGCACCGTATTGAGGTCTCTTGAATAGCCTCTTAAATGCTAGATGAATTAACTCTTCATCTTCCATTTGTACTTATTAAGTGTACAAATTCTTAATATTTTTCCAATGTGGGACTCAAAGGTTGCTCAACCCTTTTATAGCTTAGTGGTGACACTTAGCTTTGTACATTTTCCAATGTGGGACACTATCCCCTTTTATATTTGGGTTAGCTTCCCACCTCTTCCACATACTTCCAATGTGGGACAAGTTCTTAAGGCTTTTACACCCAAAAAACTCTTACTCTCTTATTTTAAAAATCTCCAACATTATGATTTGTTCAAATGGTTTTAAAAAGGCCTAAAGGCCAATTGCCCCTTATCAGGCAGCGGACACGCAGCTAAAGCAGACCAATCTTTGGGCGCCACTTTTTGTTGTTTAGACCAATGATTAGTGCATTGGCTTTTGATAAAAGTTTTTTTTTATAAAATAAGGAAGTTGTAACAGGTGTGCAATCAAACTGATTAAATTTCTTTAAAATTTTCTCAACATAATGAGATTGAGTGAGAATTATATTTTTATCTTTCCTTATTATTCTCATTCCTAATATGACATCAGCTACACCCATATCTTTCATATCAAATTTAGAAGACAAAAAACTCTTAGTATTATTAATGCTTTCTAAATCAGTACCAAGAATTAACATGTCATCTACATATAAACAAATGATCCACCTTTACCATTAGCAAATTTACTATAAACACACTTATCAGATTCATTAATTTTAAAACCATAAGAAATAATGACTTTATCAAATTTTTCATGCCATTGTTTAGGTGCTTGTTTTAGGCCATATAAGGACTTAATAAGTTTACATACTTTGTTTTCTTGTCCAGGCATAACAAACCCTTCAGGTTATTCCATGTAAATTTCTTCTTCTAAGTCACCATTTAAAAAGGCAGTTTTCACATCCATTTGATGAATCTCAAAATTATATATAGATGTTAATGCAATTAAAATTCTAATAGTGGCGGTTCTAGCAACAGGTGCATAGGTATCAAAATCATCAATTCCTTCTTTTGTGTAAAACCTTTAGCAACCAATCTAGCCTTGAATTTATCAATTGTTCCATCTATTTTCATTTTCTTTTTAAAGATCCATCTACACTTAATGGGTTTAGATCCTGGAGGTAAGTCTACTAATTTCCAAGTTTTATTTCCCAAAATTGAATCCATTTCATCATTTATAGCTTCTTTCCGAAATGCTGAATCTACAGACTTAATTGCCTCACTATAAGTTTGTGGGTCTGTTTCAACGCTAAGAGTCAAAGCATATTGATTACAAGATGTGTCTCTAGTTCCTTCAACAATATAGACTACAAAGTCGGGACCAAAGCTTTTTTCTTTCCTAGGTCTTTTACTTTTTCTAATCTCTTCTTGTTCTACTAGTGGAGTTTCAGGTAACTGTGAAGGAGTGCTTACTTCTTTTTCATTATTAATTCTAGGAATAGAAGAAAACCTTTGTTCATAAAAAATTGCATCTCTCGATTCAATTATTGTATTTATCTCAACAGAATCATTAGGTTCACTAACCAAAAATCTATAAGCTTTACTATGTTGTGCATAACCTATGAAAATACACTCAACACCTTTGCTTCCTAATTTCTTTCTCTTAGTTTCAGGTAGTCTTACAATAGCTCTATAACCCCAAACTTTAAGATAACCTAAATTAGGTTTTCTATTCTTCCATAATTCGTAAGGAGTTTTCTTGTTATCTTTAACAGGTATTCTATTCCGAATATGACATGCAGTTAAAAGTGCTTCTCCCCAAAACCCTTTACTTAAACCAGAATAAGAAAGCATAGCATTAACCATTTCAATTAGTGTCCTATTTTTTCTTTCTGCTACTCCATTTTGTTGTGGTGTATAAGGTGCAGTAACTTCATGTATAATTCCCATATCTTCACAAAATTGAGGAAAGTGATATTCACCACCTCTATCAGATCTAAGACATTTTATTTTAGAATCACATTGATTTTCAACTTCATTTTTATATGTCTTAAATCTATTAAGCACATCATCCTTAGAGTTTAAAAGATATACGTAACAATATTTTGAAAAGTCATCAATAAATGTAGCAAAATATTTACTACCACCTCTAGTAGGCGTTCCATGAGAATCACAAACATCACTATGTACTAATTGCAACAAAGATGTAGTTTTTTCTATTTTAGGAAAAGGCAATCTTGTTATTTTTGTTTGCATGCATATTTTACACTTTTCATTCATATCATTCTCATATTTAGGAATTAAATTTAAATTAACCATGAAATGCATTTTCTTTGTATTAACATGTCCTAAACGACTATGCCATAATGAAAGACAATCAACGATATAAGCAGAAGAATCCCTTTCATTGATATTGAGCTTAAACATGCCCTTATACAAATATCCTTTGCTTACAAAGGTACCATTCTTAGTCAGAATAAATTTGTCTGACTCAAATACAAGCTTAAAGCCAAATTTGTTAAGAAGACTTCCAGAAACTAAATTTTTCCTAACATCCGGAACATGAAAAACATTGGTGAGGCTAAGGATTTTCCCGGAAGTGAATTCGAGATCCACTGTCCCTTTGCCTTTAACCGCAGCTGTAGATGAATTTCCCATATAGAGAACATCTCCTTCCACTGTTTCATAGGCAGAGAACAAGTTCTTGTCCTTACAAACATGCCTTGTGGCACCAGAATCAACCCACCAAGAGTTGTCTTCTCCAAGCATATTAGCCTCGGATATCATAGCAGCAAATTTTTGCTTTGTGTCTGATGTCCCTCCTTTTTCCTTTAGTTTCTTGAACTCACGACAATCCTTCTTGAAGTGACCTGGTTTGTTGCAATGAAAACAATTTCCTTTCTTCTTTTTGTTTGCTTTAGAATTATTTGAAAAATTCTTCCGCTTGTTATTTTTTCCATGATTGCCATATTTTTTCTCCTTTCCTTCCTCCACCACATGGACCTTAGAAACAAAATTTTCTTGTTCCTCTTTACCATCTAGAATTCGAGACTCTTGTTCAATTCTTAAATGAGTCTCTAATTCTTCAAGTGAAAGATCCTCCTTTTTGTGTTTGAGTTCTTTCTTATAGTCTTTCCAAGAAGGAGGAAGTTTTTCAATTATGGCAGCAACAATTACATTATCATCCATATTTAATTTTTTCAGTTTGCAATGATTTATGATGTGCTGGATGTCATGAAATTGTTCTAGCACAGGCCTATTATCATGCATTTTAAAGCTTAGAAACTGACCGATAAGGAACTTCTTACTTGTAGCGTCTTCCGTTAGATATTTGGTCTCCAATGTTTCCCACAAAGTTTTTGCAGTCCCAACATTTTGGTACAAGTCGAACAAATTATCAGCAAGTGCATTAAGAATGTGACCACGACACAAGTAATCATCGGTCTCCCATTTTGTGCGTTGCCTAGTCTGTTCCACGGTTTCATCTTCATCTTCATTTGGTTTCGGTTGTGACAAGACATATACAATCTTCAATGTTGTTAGAAGAAAATGAACCTTTTTCTGCCAACGCAGAAAATTATCACCATCAAAACGGTCCAACTTGACAAAGCTTTCTGTTATTTGTCGAAGTGATTTGGAAGAGTCGGCCATTTCCAAAATACTGTATTTAGATTGTTGGAAATTATGAATGCAAATACAGAAATGGAACTCGTTATATATCTCAAAAATGTCAACTTCAATACAACAATGTGATTTCTGAATAGTCACTATAAAACTTCAAGGCGTGATGTCACTTTCCTAAATACAGTATTTGCCCCATACGAAGAATTTCGGTATACAAACGGGAATCAGCAAATCCGTACTCAAGATACAATGAAGCAATTGCACTGTCTGCAACTTGTATATTTGAAGACAGCCCTTGGATGTAGCAGCGATAAACAGTCAATCAAGTTCTTATTCTGTTTATGTGCACAAAACAGAATAAGAGAATTTGTATCTCCTGAAAATTGTAAGAGAGTAATAGCAGGGTCTGGAAATCTGAAACTGGTTTTTGTTATCAATGTAATTCCGTTTTTAGGCAGCCTTTATTTATAGATAATGAAAGGCTTTGTCTTCAAGAGTCATGACTGTTGAATTAAGTCAGTTCCGAACAGGTATGACTGCTAATTACCAACAGTATTAAGTCCTTTTCGAACAGGTATAATAATACCGAATCGGTTTTGCACGGGTCAACCAAAAAGTGACCGCGCCCGAGCTACCGCGATCCGACCCGGACGAATCCCGGCAACCCGCTACCACTGAGGACACGCGGCGTGCGAAGTGCAAAGTGCGCCACTAGCGCCTCTACAGCCCTCTGCCCCGCACCCGTACGCGCGCGCGCGCGTGTGCGTGTGCGTACGGTGCTTCGCACCGTATTGAGGTCTCTTGAATAGCCTCTTAAATGCTAGATGAATTAACTCTTCATCTTCCATTTTTACTTATTAAGTGTACAAATTCTTAACATTTTTCCAATGTGGGACTCAAAGGTTGCCCAACCCTTTTATAGCTTAGTGGTGACACTTAGCTTTGTACATTTTCCAATGTGGGACACTATCCCCTTTTATATTTGGGTTAGCTTCCCACCTCTTCCACATACTTCCAATGTGGGACAAGTTCTTAAGGCTTTTACACCCAAAAAACTCTTACTCTCTTATTTTAAAAATCTCCAACATTCCTCCACCATTTTCAAAATAAGTTTTGTAAATCTTTGATTGTCTGTAAGACTGTGTATAAGCATTGGTGTCTCACGACTTGAACCAATACCCTGTGAAGGTTCGTCAAGGTTAACCATGAAAGTATAGTAGACTTGTCTTTGAACTATCAATCTATATTGATTATCCGGATTTGTCTTCACACACAAATCTTTTAGTCACTGATTATCCATATAAGCCGACACATGAATTAGGCCTTGTGTCTGTACCTTGATTTCATGAGTGCTTTAGAGTCAAGCCCAGCTCTCATAGGAAGCGGCACCACTTCCACACTCATATAGGTAGATTATCATAGGTGTCCATGTAACTTAAAACACCATAAATCTATTAAGGTTAAATCCATCCTCTTTCATTATTCATTACATGTTCTAAGCACTTATCCTTGGGATGTTAAATTTCATAGTGCTTACAATCACGTCGTATGATGTACTTTAATCATTGAACTTGAGACTTGAATATATCAAGTTTCAAGTTGAGTTTCCATCAAGAGTGATTATTATTAATGGGCTTTAGTCCCATCCCTATTGATGTCTTAGACACCAGTCCTCTTGCAAGACCTTTTGTAAAAGGATCAGCTAAATTTTGACTTGATTTTACATAATCCACTGTGATTACACTATCTGTAATCATTTGTCTGACATAACTATGTCTCAGGCCAATATGTCTAGATTTTCCATTGTACACTTTACTATAAGCTCTGGAAAGTGTAGACTCACTATCACAATGTATAGATATTGGAGGCATTGGTTTTGGCCAAACTGGAATTTCAATCAATGAATTCCTTAACCATTCTGCCTCTTTACTAGTTGCAGCTAATGCTACAAACTCAGCTGCCATAGTAGAGTCAGCTATACAAGTTTGTTTCTTTGATCCCCAAGAAACAGCTCCTCCACCAAGAGTGAAAATCCATCCACTTGTTGAGGAATGATCCTCCCGCTCAGTTATCCCACTGGCATCAGAAAACCCTTCTAATACTGAAGGATATCCACTATAGTATATACCATAGTCCATAGTTCCTTTCAAATATTTTAATATTCTATTGACAGCATGCCAATGCAATAAACTTGGATTACTAGTATATCTACTTAATTTACCAACAGCATAAGCAATATCAGGTCGAGTACATGTCATGGCATACATTAAACTACTAATTACTCGTGCATATTCCAATTGTGAAATAGCTCTACCATTATTAGGGATCATCTTTAGCTGTGGTTCAAAAGGTGTACTAACAGGTGTGCAATCAAACTGATTAAATTTCTTTAAAATTTTCTCAACATAATGAGATTGAGTGAGAATTATATTTTTATCTTTCCTTATTATTCTCATTCCTAATATGACATCAGCTACACCCATATCTTTCATATCAAATTTAGAAGACAAAAAACTCTTAGTATTATTAATGCTTTCTAAATCAGTACCAAGAATTAACATGTCATCTACATATAAACAAATGATCCACCTTTACCATTAGCAAATTTACTATAAACACACTTATCAGATTCATTAATTTTAAAACCATAAGAAATAATGACTTTATCAAATTTTTCATGCCATTGTTTAGGTGCTTGTTTTAGGCCATATAAGGACTTAATAAGTTTACATACTTTGTTTTCTTGTCCAGGCATAACAAACCCTTCAGGTTGTTCCATGTAAATTTCTTCTTCTAAGTCACCATTTAAAAAGGCAGTTTTCACATCCATTTGATGAATCTCAAAATTATATATAGATGTTAATGCAATTAAAATTCTAATAGTGGCGGTTCTAGCAACAGGTGCATAGGTATCAAAATCATCAATTCCTTCTTTTGTGTAAAACCTTTAGCAACCAATCTAGCCTTGAATTTATCAATTGTTCCATCTATTTTCATTTTCTTTTTAAAGATCCATCTACACTTAATGGGTTTAGATCCTGGAGGTAAGTCTACTAATTTCCAAGTTTTATTTCCCAAAATTGAATCCATTTCATCATTTATAGCTTCTTTCCGAAATGCTGAATCTACAGACTTAATTGCCTCACTATAAGTTTGTGGGTCTGTTTCAACGCTAAGAGTCAAAGCATATTGATTACAAGATGTGTCTCTAGTTCCTTCAACAAGATAGACTACAAAGTCGGGACCAAAGCTTTTTTCTTTCCTAGGTCTTTTACTTTTTCTAATCTCTTCTTGTTCTACTAGTGGAGTTTCAGGTAACTGTGAAGGAGTGCTTACTTCTTTTTCATTATTAATTCTAGGAATAGAAGAAAACCTTTGTTCATAAAAAATTGCATCTCTCGATTCAATTATTGTATTTATCTCAACAGAATCATTAGGTTCACTAACCAAAAATCTATAAGCTTTACTATGTTGTGCATAACCTATGAAAATACACTCAACACCTTTGCTTCCTAATTTCTTTCTCTTAGTTTCAGGTAGTCTTACAATAGCTCTACAACCCCAAACTTTAAGATAACCTAAATTAGGTTTTCTATTCTTCCATAATTCGTAAGGAGTTTTCTTGTTATCTTTAACAGGTATTCTATTCCGAATATGACATGCAGTTAAAAGTGCTTCTCCCCAAAACCCTTTACTTAACCCAGAATAAGAAAGCATAGCATTAACCATTTCAATTAGTGTCCTATTTTTTCTTTCTGCTACTCCATTTTGTTGTGGTGTATAAGGTGCAGTAACTTCATGTATAATTCCCATATCTTCACAAAATTGAGGAAAGTGATATTCACCACCTCTATCAGATCTAAGACATTTTATTTTAGAATCACATTGATTTTCAACTTCATTTTTATATGTCTTAAATCTATTAAGCACATCATCCTTAGAGTTTAAAAGATATACGTAACAATATTTTGAAAAGTCATCAATAAATGTAGCAAAATATTTACTACCACCTCTAGTAGGCGTTCCATGAGAATCACAAACATCACTATGTACTAATTGCAACAAAGATGTAGTTTTTTCTATTTTAGGAAAAGGCAATCTTGTTATTTTTGTTTGCATGCATATTTTACACTTTTCATTCATATCATTCTCATATTTAGGAATTAAATTTAAATTAACCATGAAATGCATTTTCTTTGTATTAACATGTCCTAAACGACTATGCCATAATGAAAGACAATCAACGATATAAGCAGAAGAATCCCTTTCATTGATATTGAGCTTAAACATGCCCTTATACAAATATCCTTTGCTTACAAAGGTACCATTCTTAGTCAGAATAAATTTGTCTGACTCAAATACAAGCTTAAAGCCAAATTTGTTAAGAAGACTTCCAGAAACTAAATTTTTCCTAACATCCGGAACATGAAAAACATTGGTGAGGCTAAGGATTTTCCCGGAAGTGAATTCGAGATCCACTGTCCCTTTGCCTTTAACCGCAGCTGTAGATGAATTTCCCATATAGAGAACATCTCCTTCCACTGTTTCATAGGCAGAGAACAAGTTCTTGTCCTTACAAACATGCCTTGTGGCACCAGAATCAACCCACCAAGAGTTGTCTTCTCCAAGCATATTAGCCTCGGATATCATAGCAGCAAATTTTTGCTTTGTGTCTGATGTCCCTCCTTTTTCCTTTAGTTTCTTGAACTCACGACAATCCTTCTTGAAGTGACCTGGTTTGTTGCAATGAAAACAATTTCCTTTCTTCTTTTTGTTTGCTTTAGAATTATTTGAAAAATTCTTCCGCTTGTTATTTTTTCCATGATTGCCATATTTTTTCTCCTTTCCTTCCTCCACCACATGGACCTTAGAAACAAAATTTTCTTGTTCCTCTTTACCATCTAGAATTCGAGACTCTTGTTCAATTCTTAAATGAGTCTCTAATTCTTCAAGTGAAAGATCCTCCTTTTTGTGTTTGAGTTCTTTCTTATAGTCTTTCCAAGAAGGAGGAAGTTTTTCAATTATGGCAGCAACAATTACATTATCATCCATATTTAATTTTTTCAGTTTGCAATGATTTATGATGTGCTGGATGTCATGAAATTGTTCTAGCACAGGCCTATTATCATGCATTTTAAAGCTTAGAAACTGACCGATAAGGAACTTCTTACTTGTAGCGTCTTCCGTTAGATATTTGGTCTCCAATGTTTCCCACAAAGTTTTTGCAGTCCCAACATTTTGGTACAAGTCGAACAAATTATCAGCAAGTGCATTAAGAATGTGACCACGACACAAGTAATCATCGGTCTCCCATTTTGTGCGTTGCCTAGTCTGTTCCACGGTTTCATCTTCATCTTCATTTGGTTTCGGTTGTGACAAGACATATACAATCTTCAATGTTGTTAGAAGAAAATGAACCTTTTTCTGCCAACGCAGAAAATTATCACCATCAAAACGGTCCAACTTGACAAAGCTTTCTGTTATTTGTCGAAGTGATTTGGAAGAGTCGGCCATTTCCAAAATACTGTATTTAGATTGTTGGAAATTATGAATGCAAATACAGAAATGGAACTCGTTATATATCTCAAAAATGTCAACTTCAATACAACAATGTGATTTCTGAATAGTCACTATAAAACTTCAAGGCGTGATGTCACTTTCCTAAATACAGTATTTGCCCCATACGAAGAATTTCGGTATACAAACGGGAATCAGCAAATCCGTACTCAAGATACAATGAAGCAATTGCACTGTCTGCAACTTGTATATTTGAAGACAGCCCTTGGATGTAGCAGCGATAAACAGTCAATCAAGTTCTTATTCTGTTTATGTGCACAAAACAGAATAAGAGAATTTGTATCTCCTGAAAATTGTAAGAGAGTAATAGCAGGGTCTGGAAATCTGAAACTGGTTTTTGTTATCAATGTAATTCCGTTTTTAGGCAGCCTTTATTTATAGATAATGAAAGGCTTTGTCTTCAAGAGTCATGACTGTTGAATTAAGTCAGTTCCGAACAGGTATGACTGCTAATTACCAACAGTATTAAGTCCTTTTCGAACAGGTATAATAATACCGAATCGGTTTTGCACGGGTCAACCAAAAAGTGACCGCGCCCGAGCTACCGCGATCCGACCCGGACGAATCCCGGCAACCCGCTACCACTGAGGACACGCGGCGTGCGAAGTGCAAAGTGCGCCACTAGCGCCTCTACAGCCCTCTGCCCCGCACCCGTACGCGCGCGCGCGCGTGTGCGTGTGCGTACGGTGCTTCGCACCGTATTGAGGTCTCTTGAATAGCCTCTTAAATGCTAGATGAATTAACTCTTCATCTTCCATTTTTACTTATTAAGTGTACAAATTCTTAACATTTTTCCAATGTGGGACTCAAAGGTTGCCCAACCCTTTTATAGCTTAGTGGTGACACTTAGCTTTGTACATTTTCCAATGTGGGACACTATCCCCTTTTATATTTGGGTTAGCTTCCCACCTCTTCCACATACTTCCAATGTGGGACAAGTTCTTAAGGCTTTTACACCCAAAAAACTCTTACTCTCTTATTTTAAAAATCTCCAACATTCCTCCACCATTTTCAAAATAAGTTTTGTAAATCTTTGATTGTCTGTAAGACTGTGTATAAGCATTGGTGTCTCACGACTTGAACCAATACCCTGTGAAGGTTCGTCAAGGTTAACCATGAAAGTATAGTAGACTTGTCTTTGAACTATCAATCTATATTGATTATCCGGATTTGTCTTCACACACAAATCTTTTAGTCACTGATTATCCATATAAGCCGACACATGAATTAGGCCTTGTGTCTGTACCTTGATTTCATGAGTGCTTTAGAGTCAAGCCCAGCTCTCATAGGAAGCGGCACCACTTCCACACTCATATAGGTAGATTATCATAGGTGTCCATGTAACTTAAAACACCATAAATCTATTAAGGTTAAATCCATCCTCTTTCATTATTCATTACATGTTCTAAGCACTTATCCTTGGGATGTTAAATTTCATAGTGCTTACAATCACGTCGTATGATGTACTTTAATCATTGAACTTGAGACTTGAATATATCAAGTTTCAAGTTGAGTTTCCATCAAGAGTGATTATTATTAATGGGCTTTAGTCCCATCCCTATTGATGTCTTAGACACCAGTCCTCTTGCAAGACCTTTTGTAAAAGGATCAGCTAAATTTTGACTTGATTTTACATAATCCACTGTGATTACACTATCTGTAATCATTTGTCTGACATAACTATGTCTCAGGCCAATATGTCTAGATTTTCCATTGTACACTTTACTATAAGCTCTGGAAAGTGTAGACTCACTATCACAATGTATAGATATTGGAGGCATTGGTTTTGGCCAAACTGGAATTTCAATCAATGAATTCCTTAACCATTCTGCCTCTTTACTAGTTGCAGCTAATGCTACAAACTCAGCTGCCATAGTAGAGTCAGCTATACAAGTTTGTTTCTTTGATCCCCAAGAAACAGCTCCTCCACCAAGAGTGAAAATCCATCCACTTGTTGAGGAATGATCCTCCCGCTCAGTTATCCCACTGGCATCAGAAAACCCTTCTAATACTGAAGGATATCCACTATAGTATATACCATAGTCCATAGTTCCTTTCAAATATTTTAATATTCTATTGACAGCATGCCAATGCAATAAACTTGGATTACTAGTATATCTACTTAATTTACCAACAGCATAAGCAATATCAGGTCGAGTACATGTCATGGCATACATTAAACTACTAATTACTCGTGCATATTCCAATTGTGAAATAGCTCTACCATTATTAGGGATCATCTTTAGCTGTGGTTCAAAAGGTGTACTAACAGGTGTGCAATCAAACTGATTAAATTTCTTTAAAATTTTCTCAACATAATGAGATTGAGTGAGAATTATATTTTTATCTTTCCTTATTATTCTCATTCCTAATATGACATCAGCTACACCCATATCTTTCATATCAAATTTAGAAGACAAAAAACTCTTAGTATTATTAATGCTTTCTAAATCAGTACCAAGAATTAACATGTCATCTACATATAAACAAATGATCCACCTTTACCATTAGCAAATTTACTATAAACACACTTATCAGATTCATTAATTTTAAAACCATAAGAAATAATGACTTTATCAAATTTTTCATGCCATTGTTTAGGTGCTTGTTTTAGGCCATATAAGGACTTAATAAGTTTACATACTTTGTTTTCTTGTCCAGGCATAACAAACCCTTCAGGTTGTTCCATGTAAATTTCTTCTTCTAAGTCACCATTTAAAAAGGCAGTTTTCACATCCATTTGATGAATCTCAAAATTATATATAGATGTTAATGCAATTAAAATTCTAATAGTGGCGGTTCTAGCAACAGGTGCATAGGTATCAAAATCATCAATTCCTTCTTTTGTGTAAAACCTTTAGCAACCAATCTAGCCTTGAATTTATCAATTGTTCCATCTATTTTCATTTTCTTTTTAAAGATCCATCTACACTTAATGGGTTTAGATCCTGGAGGTAAGTCTACTAATTTCCAAGTTTTATTTCCCAAAATTGAATCCATTTCATCATTTATAGCTTCTTTCCGAAATGCTGAATCTACAGACTTAATTGCCTCACTATAAGTTTGTGGGTCTGTTTCAACGCTAAGAGTCAAAGCATATTGATTACAAGATGTGTCTCTAGTTCCTTCAACAAGATAGACTACAAAGTCGGGACCAAAGCTTTTTTCTTTCCTAGGTCTTTTACTTTTTCTAATCTCTTCTTGTTCTACTAGTGGAGTTTCAGGTAACTGTGAAGGAGTGCTTACTTCTTTTTCATTATTAATTCTAGGAATAGAAGAAAACCTTTGTTCATAAAAAATTGCATCTCTCGATTCAATTATTGTATTTATCTCAACAGAATCATTAGGTTCACTAACCAAAAATCTATAAGCTTTACTATGTTGTGCATAACCTATGAAAATACACTCAACACCTTTGCTTCCTAATTTCTTTCTCTTAGTTTCAGGTAGTCTTACAATAGCTCTACAACCCCAAACTTTAAGATAACCTAAATTAGGTTTTCTATTCTTCCATAATTCGTAAGGAGTTTTCTTGTTATCTTTAACAGGTATTCTATTCCGAATATGACATGCAGTTAAAAGTGCTTCTCCCCAAAACCCTTTACTTAAACCAGAATAAGAAAGCATAGCATTAACCATTTCAATTAGTGTCCTATTTTTTCTTTCTGCTACTCCATTTTGTTGTGGTGTATAAGGTGCAGTAACTTCATGTATAATTCCCATATCTTCACAAAATTGAGGAAAGTGATATTCACCACCTCTATCAGATCTAAGACATTTTATTTTAGAATCACATTGATTTTCAACTTCATTTTTATATGTCTTAAATCTATTAAGCACATCATCCTTAGAGTTTAAAAGATATACGTAACAATATTTTGAAAAGTCATCAATAAATGTAGCAAAATATTTACTACCACCTCTAGTAGGCGTTCCATGAGAATCACAAACATCACTATGTACTAATTGCAACAAAGATGTAGTTTTTTCTATTTTAGGAAAAGGCAATCTTGTTATTTTTGTTTGCATGCATATTTTACACTTTTCATTCATATCATTCTCATATTTAGGAATTAAATTTAAATTAACCATGAAATGCATTTTCTTTGTATTAACATGTCCTAAACGACTATGCCATAATGAAAGACAATCAACGATATAAGCAGAAGAATCCCTTTCATTGATATTGAGCTTAAACATGCCCTTATACAAATATCCTTTGCTTACAAAGGTACCATTCTTAGTCAGAATAAATTTGTCTGACTCAAATACAAGCTTAAAGCCAAATTTGTTAAGAAGACTTCCAGAAACTAAATTTTTCCTAACATCCGGAACATGAAAAACATTGGTGAGGCTAAGGATTTTCCCGGAAGTGAATTCGAGATCCACTGTCCCTTTGCCTTTAACCGCAGCTGTAGATGAATTTCCCATATAGAGAACATCTCCTTCCACTGTTTCATAGGCAGAGAACAAGTTCTTGTCCTTACAAACATGCCTTGTGGCACCAGAATCAACCCACCAAGAGTTGTCTTCTCCAAGCATATTAGCCTCGGATATCATAGCAGCAAATTTTTGCTTTGTGTCTGATGTCCCTCCTTTTTCCTTTAGTTTCTTGAACTCACGACAATCCTTCTTGAAGTGACCTGGTTTGTTGCAATGAAAACAATTTCCTTTCTTCTTTTTGTTTGCTTTAGAATTATTTGAAAAATTCTTCCGCTTGTTATTTTTTCCATGATTGCCATATTTTTTCTCCTTTCCTTCCTCCACCACATGGACCTTAGAAACAAAATTTTCTTGTTCCTCTTTACCATCTAGAATTCGAGACTCTTGTTCAATTCTTAAATGAGTCTCTAATTCTTCAAGTGAAAGATCCTCCTTTTTGTGTTTGAGTTCTTTCTTATAGTCTTTCCAAGAAGGAGGAAGTTTTTCAATTATGGCAGCAACAATTACATTATCATCCATATTTAATTTTTTCAGTTTGCAATGATTTATGATGTGCTGGATGTCATGAAATTGTTCTAGCACAGGCCTATTATCATGCATTTTAAAGCTTAGAAACTGACCGATAAGGAACTTCTTACTTGTAGCGTCTTCCGTTAGATATTTGGTCTCCAATGTTTCCCACAAAGTTTTTGCAGTCCCAACATTTTGGTACAAGTCGAACAAATTATCAGCAAGTGCATTAAGAATGTGACCACGACACAAGTAATCATCGGTCTCCCATTTTGTGCGTTGCCTAGTCTGTTCCACGGTTTCATCTTCATCTTCATTTGGTTTCGGTTGTGACAAGACATATACAATCTTCAATGTTGTTAGAAGAAAATGAACCTTTTTCTGCCAACGCAGAAAATTATCACCATCAAAACGGTCCAACTTGACAAAGCTTTCTGTTATTTGTCGAAGTGATTTGGAAGAGTCGGCCATTTCCAAAATACTGTATTTAGATTGTTGGAAATTATGAATGCAAATACAGAAATGGAACTCGTTATATATCTCAAAAATGTCAACTTCAATACAACAATGTGATTTCTGAATAGTCACTATAAAACTTCAAGGCGTGATGTCACTTTCCTAAATACAGTATTTGCCCCATACGAAGAATTTCGGTATACAAACGGGAATCAGCAAATCCGTACTCAAGATACAATGAAGCAATTGCACTGTCTGCAACTTGTATATTTGAAGACAGCCCTTGGATGTAGCAGCGATAAACAGTCAATCAAGTTCTTATTCTGTTTATGTGCACAAAACAGAATAAGAGAATTTGTATCTCCTGAAAATTGTAAGAGAGTAATAGCAGGGTCTGGAAATCTGAAACTGGTTTTTGTTATCAATGTAATTCCGTTTTTAGGCAGCCTTTATTTATAGATAATGAAAGGCTTTGTCTTCAAGAGTCATGACTGTTGAATTAAGTCAGTTCCGAACAGGTATGACTGTTAATTACCAACAGTCTTAAGTCCTTTCCGAACAGGTATAATAATACCGAATCGGTTTTGCACGGGTCAACCAAAAAGTGACCACGCCCGACCCGGACGAATCCCGGCAACCCGCTACCACCGCGGACACGCGGCGTGCGAAGTGCAAAGTGCGCCACTAGCGCCTCTACAACCCTCTGCCCCGCACCCGCACGCGCGCGCGCGCGCGCTTGTGCGTGTGCGTACGGTGCTTCGCACCGTATTGAGGTCTCTTGAATAGCCTCTTAAATGCTAGATGAATTAACTCTTCATCTTCCATTTGTACTTATTAAGTGTACAAATTCTTAATATTTTTCCAATGTGGGACTCAAAGGTTGCTCAACCCTTTTATAGCTTAGTGGTGACACTTAGCTTTGTACATTTTCCAATGTGGGACACTATCCCCTTTTATATTTGGGTTAGCTTCCCACCTCTTCCACATACTTCCAATGTGGGACAAGTTCTTAAGGCTTTTACACCCAAAAAACTCTTACTCTCTTATTTTAAAAATCTCCAACATTATGATTTGTTCAAATGGTTTTAAAAAGGCCTAAAGGCCAATTGCCCCTTATCAGGCAGCGGACACGCAGCTAAAGCAGACCAATCTTTGGGCGCCACTTTTTGTTGTTTAGACCAATGATTAGTGCATTGGCTTTTGATAAAAGTTTTTTTTTATAAAATAAGGAAGTTGCGTACTAGGGTTGTGTTTTTTTTTCGAATATTCCGATTTTTTCGATATTCGATTCGATATTTTTCGATTTTGGAACGTATATAATGTTTTCGATTTTCGATTTTCCGATTTTCAATTTTTTCGAAAAAAATCGGATCCAAAATTGGAAATAATTCTGAATTTCCGATTTTTCCGATCCGATTTTTCCGAAACTATGCCGATTCGATTTTTTCGAATTATTTTCGATTTTTTCCGAAATATTTTTCAATTTTCAATTTTTTTAATTTTTTTAGACATTCTCATGTGTCCCACATCGGCTAGGAGAGGAAGAGAGGCTCAAAAAAGTCCTCTATAAAAAGAGAATATCCCTCTATCCTCTACACAAATGAAAAAAATGGTTAAATCCTTACATATTTACATGTTGGGTTAAATCTTTTTTTCGATTTCTTTAAAATGAGAATTTCGAGTAATCGAAAATCCTATATTAATTTTTTTGTAATTTTGGAATTTCCAAAATTTCTGAATTTTTAGTATTTTTTTGAATTTCCGAATTTTTTCGATTTCAGAAACTTTTTTGATTTTTCGAAAAAATTGGATAGGAAATTGGAACGATTATTTTATTTCCGAAAAAATTCCAATTTTTTCCGAAAAGTCATTTTCCGATCCGATCTGGTCGAAACACAGTCCTATTGCGTACAAAGCTTGGAGTGTTTGTAGTCTCCCTCGCACCTTCCTAGTTGCTAGCGTCATTTTTTAATCTTTGCCAATGATTGGCATTCAAGGAGTCTTTTAATTAAGACTTCACTTTTTTGTTAAAGTAACACGCATTTGTTAAAAGGCTTCAATCCAATAAATGTTAAACATAAACGTGCCGATACTTATCTTCTTTATCCAAATCTTTTATATGAAAAAGGCCCAAACACGTACAGTTTTCCAGAGGGAAGAAAAATTGTTTTTTTTTTAACAGAACACTTTCGGGATAAAAATCTTTGTGTTCAATATTTTTTTAGTATGTCTTCTTCTCACTTTTAAGGGTCCAAAACCTTTTGTTTATTTAATTCATAATCCCAACTACTTTTTATGAATTGTTTTGTGGAACCCAAGACATATTTTTCTGAAATATTATGCTACTGATTTTGGTACTGTTCATAGTACTAATCGAAGACTGCGGTCATTGTGGTTCGCTTCGTGTGGATCTTTGTTGTAGATAGAACTGTGTGTTCTTGTGGAGTAGCTCCGGTTGTTCCATTACGGACGATGCCGACCGACGCTTGCGGGTATTCGCGTGTCAAATTATTTCATTGTAATCCGTGTAAGTTATGAGTTACAAAATTATAGTGAAATAAATGGTTTTACCCTTCGGGGATTTTTTCCTCATTTGTGACTGTCTTGCATGCTTAGATTAATTTTTCTCAATCATGTTTACTTGCAAGAGTTAAAAAAATTATTGGGTCTGGAATTGGAATTTAATTAAATAATTAATTCATCTTAACGCACGCTCACTCTCAAATTGGTATCAGAACCAATTACGCAATTATACCGTGTAATTTTCCGCAAATTTTTTCTAAGATATCAAATTTTGACAAAAATTGATTCTTGAAAAAAGGCGTGTTCAAAATGGAAAAATTATATAATAAAATGCCAGTTTTTTCCGGGACTAATTATGCTTACTGAAAAGCCCGTATGAAATATGCTCTAAAATCCATAGATGAAAGAGATTGGATTTTAGTTGAAAGAGGGTGGACACCTCCCTCAATCACGATTGACAACGTGACAAATTTAAAATCTGTGACTGCATGGACTGAAGAAGAATTAAAATAGTTATCTTTTAACTCTAAGGGTCTTAGTGCTATTTCTAGATCCGTCACACCTGACGAGTTCCGGCGAATAATGACGTGTACCACGTCAAAAGAGGCATGGGATGTTTTACAGCTTACCCATGAAGGAACTAATGATGTGAAAGAATCAAAACTGCAAAACTTAACAACTCATTTTGAAACTATCACCATGCTTGAGTCTGAATGTTTTGATGAATTTTATGCTAGATTATCCGATATTGTAAAAACTAGGTTTAATCTTGGTGAACACATTCCTAATCCTAGAGTTTTTAAAAAGATTCGTAGATCACCACCTAAGCGTTTTATCCCTAAAGTCACTGTGCTAAATTTTATGGGTAATTTAAACACGCTTAAATTAGAGAAATTAGTAGGAGACTTACAAACGTATGAAATTGATATATTTCCTAAATTTGTCAAGCCTAAGGATAAAGGGATTGCACTTAGAACCCATACTAGGCAAGGTGACAAGAGTGAGAAGAAAAATAAAGAGCGTGTTTGTGAGTCCGACTCTGAGGGTGATTTTAATTTTGACGACATGGCCTTATTTGCGAAAAATTTTAAAAAGTTTCTGAAAATTTCTAAAGAAAATTCTTCCAATAAAAAGAGATTTTTTGAGAAAAATAAAAAGAAATGAAAGGCCAAAGAAAGCGGTGAGAAGGAAAAAGAGAATGAGTCAGATGAGGAGTATGAGGAGGAGTTTGAGAATGTAACTTGTTTTGAATGTGGGGGTAAGGGGCATAAGTCGTTTGAGTGTCCTACGTGGCTTAGAAAGAAAGGGAAGAAAGTAGCCATGCCCGCCACACTTAGTGATAGTAGTAAAGGTGAGGGTGATGTGACTAGTGGTGATAAGTTTTTTATTATATTAGCAAGTCGTGTAAGCACACCCACTTTGTCCCACAATAGTGCACACGAATGCGACGGTGACGATTTGAGCGCTTCTAGTGAGGGAGAAAGCGAGTGTGAAAGTGGAGAAGAAAGTGAGCTCGAAAAATCCTTTAGAGATTTGTACACCGAGACTTTAAAAACAAAGAAGCGTAATAGGGATTTAGGTCGTCGAGTGTTAGATTTGGAGCGAGAGAAGGAGGTTTTAAGAAAGAAAAAATGTTATTTGACCGACACGGTGTCTAGTTTGACGACACGTGTATCCCAACTTGAGAGTGATCTCGAACGTGCCAGGGAGGTCAAAGTTAATTTTGAGAACGCACCTAAGAAGGTTGGAAAGGTGGTTCTTAATCTCAATAAGGGTAGAGTTGACATGCTAGGAAAAGGTCATGACGGTGCTTCCACTTCTTTTGTCTCACCCGAGCCAATTCCCACTTTAGTAACAGATTTAGGTGAGCAAGTTAAGTTTTTGGTCAAAACTTCACAAAATTTGATGGAGGTTTTTCATAAGTTGGCACCACCTTTGGAAAATCCCTCCGCACCTAACGATTGAGGTTTGACTTTTTTACTAGCATAGGATGTTTTCCATGATGACATTATTTGCCTGTTGCTAGTATGAATCATTTTTGTATGTTGTCTATTTTTTTGAAAATTTTTGAAAAATGCAAAAAGATTTTATTTTGATAAATTTTTTGAAAAATCCAAGAAGAGTTTTGTATTTTGTTTACACCGTTTATGGATGGACACTTAGGATGATCGATTCACAATTTCATTCCATTTATCCATGTGACTGTTTGATAGTGATTTGAGACAATATGTTATGTCACTCATGTGCTTTACAAAGTTTGGAGTCTTTGAGTTGCTATATTGTTGCTTCCTACATGTTTGACTCGCCTTGTCCTCTATTGCACACATGCACGGATTTATTTGATGTTTGTTCTTGACAAATCACATATTGGTTACGTGTTTTCATCTCAATTCTGTCTATTAAATCGAACTAAATGCGAAAAAACAAGATAATAAAACGTGTGCATGTTTTTACCGTTTTACCGTAAGTGTGTGTGAATTTTATAAAACGGTGAAGGGCTACGTAAGGTACTCATCTATCCTTTGGGATTAAGCCGCCATTTAAATTGGACCTAAAAAAATGCAAATTTTTATTTATCCGGGGTCCAAATAGGTTTAAAAGAGCCCGAAAAAATTGAAAGGCAATAAAAAGAAATACATGCCAATAATGGGCCATTAGGTTTATTCGTCAATTCTCCAATGTTTGAGAATTTAGATCACCTCGAAAAGAAAATATATATGAGGGAGTTTTGTTGGAGCATTAAAACGACTTTACACATCCTTAAAAAGTCTTGAAAAAGCATGATATCGTTTTGTACGTTATTGGTGTGAAAATCATATTGACTTTGATTTATTGATTTTGATTTAAGACGATGTCATCTAAATTCAACAATTTTACACCAAATGACTATTTTTTATGTTCATTCGTTAGGTGTACACTTATGCATCTCGCACATATGATATGATTGAGTTGATTTTCCTATTAAATTTGTTCACATCCATTCATTCCGTCTCCATGATTTGGTCGTCTTAATTTAAATTCATGGCGTGTGATCTTTTTTTAAACATCATTTTTTTGTATAAAAAATTGAAAAATTCAAAAATAGTTTGTTTGCTTGGTTTCCGTGACACCCCATTTTGCTTTAGGTGATTTATTATTTTCCTTGTCTATTTCGGATAAATTAAAAAGAGGAGAACGAATTATGATATTATGGGGGAGTTTTAGTATAGGGGAGATTTGATTGTGCTAACATTCATTATGTTTATATCATTTCAAACTCAATATGTCACGAGATTTTTTGCTTTATCTCATGTGTTTAGGTACGAAGATTTAAGAGCAAATTGTTCCACACCCTGATGAGAAAAGCTTGGAGTTTTGAAAAATTAATTGTTGAAGCAAAGATTGAAAGTTTGAAGACTTGTCACTTTATCTTTTCATGATTGTCTTGGGAGGGCAGATTTGTATAGATCCTGTTTCTGATTAATAATTCGAATTTTTTATTTTTTTACCGGCATAGACATAGGGGGATATTTGTAAGATTGTCCGTCACATTTAGATATGTCGTATACCGCTACAAGTTGTCAAAGATCCGAGGAAGCTGTCATCTACAAACTTTGTATTCGAATTATAAGTGCACTTCTACATTCAAGCTCCAACGAAATAATTTTGGTGAAAATATGTTTAAGTTCAACTTGTATTTTATATTTAAAGTGTTAGGATATTTTTTTAATTATAAAAAAAATCTTTTGAATAAAAGAAGTTTTATTTAAAAAACAAAAATTGGAAACAAAAGTTTTTCTTAATCAAAAATCAATTGGCGTTTTTTAAAATCTGTTTCGGTCATAAACAAAAGGAACAAATTGGCTTGCATTTTTCTTTTAGATGGGATCAATAGCCTAAAAGGCTAACTCGCCTAATGATGAGCAAATCATAGGTTTTCAAATAAAAAATGAGGCAATTTGGTTTTCTTTCTGTCAGAGCCTATTGATTGGCAAATAAGCCAATGGGTTAAAAAAATGCCACGCCACCTCTTTTGTTCTAATCATTGGCATTATGATTTGTTCAAATGGTTTTAAAAAGGCCTAAAGGCCAATTCCCTCTTATTAGGCAGCGGACATGCGGCTAAAGCAGACCAGTATTTGGGTGCCAGTTTTTGTTGTTTAAACCAATGATTAGTGCATTGGCTTTTGATAAATGTTTTTTTTATAAAATAAGGAAGTTACGTACAAAGTTTGGAGTGTTTGTAGTCTCCCTCGCACCTTCCTAACTGCTAGCGTCGTTTTTTAATCTTTGCTAATGATTGGCATTCAAGGAGTCTTTTAATTAAGACTTCTCTGTTGATAAACGTTCTGGTAGTAACACGAGGTAGAGGTAGAGGGATGTTGACAATGTAACCTTGTTCCTTATTTATCCGAAGACGTTGCTGATCTAATATTTCTCAAGATCTCTCCACTATGGATATGGTGACTGATTCTCAGAATAATAGTGTTGAACCTACAGCCGCTGTTGTGGGGCTGTCCAAACAAGAAGAAGACCATCTGTTCAGGAGCAATAAAAAGAAAAAAAACTCCCACGATTCTTCCCAGGAAGAACATATGGAAATGGAGAGTTGTGATACTGGGAACACATTACTGGAGCCCACTCATGCAGAGATTAATATGACGGAAGTGGGTGGATCATGCGTACCCAACACTACAACACAGGAAGTAAATGACACCACTGTTGAAGGTATGACCACCTCAAATGCTGTGGGACCTCCAACCATCTCATATAAAGATGCTGTCACAAGAAAAATAAATACTGACATTTATTTTGATGAAACTACCATTTGTTGGTCTGAAGATGAGGGAGAGAACGATCAAGAGAATCCAAACCCACAACAGATTAATCTCAACGAAGAACCTGAAATAGAGGATTCTCTCTGTCCTGTGGTCAAAATTCCCCCTAAACATGTGGAGAAACTCAGAAGAAAATGGAGGGACAGCATTATAGTTAGACTACTCGGAGGTAACATTGGATACAAAGCCTTATGCAGCAAAGCACCATTACTGTGGAACCTCCATGGCGATTTTGAGGTGGTGGACTTAGAAGAAGGGCACTTCCTTTTCAAATTTCATAATAAAGAGGATTACCAACACGTACTCACTGGAGGCCCATGGATAGTCTTGAACCATTACCTCACTGTCAGGAAGTGGGAACCTAACTTCAACCCAGAAAATTCTATGGAAGCAACTACAGCTATGTGGATTCGTCTCCCAAGATTACCTATTGAATGGTTTGAGGAGAAAGCTCTTTTTCAAATTGGAAGCAAGGTGGGGAAACCCATCAAAACTGATTTCAACTCTGCTTCCTCTTCAAGGGGTAAATATGCAAGGATCTGTGTTGAGGTGGACCTACCAAAACCCCTCATTCCTACCTATAAACTTGAGGGGCGTAAATACAAATTTTAATATGAATTCTTGCCATTTCTATGTGTACATTGTGGAAAGATTGGCCACCGGAGTGAAGCCTGTCCGTCCGCGACGTCGACGAGAACCACTGAATTGCAGGGAGTTAATCTGACCGTTGGAGCTAGTACTTCCCACATGCAGGTGCAAGATAATATTGCAGGCCACGTGGATAAAGGTACTGTTTCGACTATGTTAGCTGACAAAAGAAACCAGAGTGAGAGTGGAGCTAACCAAGATGCTGGGAGTTTTGGTCCTTGGATGTTGGTCAAGAGTAGAGGGAGAAGGTCTTTAGAAGCAGGTCAATCAAAAGTCAATCAATAAGGTAAAGACAGGTTTAATAACAATAGATTTATTCCCCTTGTGGACACATATCAGTCCCACGTTAACTCAGGAGATAAAGGTAAAAGGAAACAAACTCCATATAATAAAGACTATAACCAAGGAAACACGCAACTGTCAGATAACTCTCAAATGGGTAAGTTTGGCGTGGGACCCTCCGGGTACAAACGTCAACCAAGTAAACTAAACAGAAATTCCAATGGTATAAATTCAATCAAAATCGGTGATTTAGTGGAGCGTGCGGTTCAAACGAGGAAATCTCTCCATGAGAATAAGGCTCCAAGGGATGGGACACGTATTTCGGAAAGGACAAATACAAATACACACTTTAATGAATCAGACATGGAAGTGGACGTCAGGCCATCAAAAGATAATAGTGCGACTGTTAGGGAGTTACAAGTCGAGAAGGAAACCCAAAGCTTGACGCCACATGGCTTTGACCGAAACACCCCTATGCTAAGTAGGTTGAATAACCAGAACGTCGATGTCACATCAGCTATTTTCAGCTCTAACCCTTCTCCAGATTTAAATACCAATGACCCCCCAACCTGTATTTCTATACCCTCAACAAACTCCATCACCTCTATTCCTCCCCAAATACAAACCCACAGCGTTCCCCATAAAGAAAATGGATCCATCCTTCCTTGCAATGCTGGGAGACCTCCAGATTTCACACCAAACCCTCAAGAGTCTGATGTGCGACTTCTGGGTCAACACCAAAGTGGAGGAAGCATCAATACTCAGAATAAGATGGCAAACAGCACAGTTAAGAATGCTAATACAACCAAATCAGATTTTTCCACCAGAGGACAGAAGACATGCTGTGAGAGTCGTGGAGTGTCTCCCAACGCTGGAAGCTCAAATGCGGGTAAAGAATAGACTCCCCTGGCCTGAGGAAGATACCATACCCATTTCACACAAAACAAAATCTATGTCTTTTATCGTCTGGAACTGCTGGGGAGCCGAGAAAAAACTCTTTAAACCTACGTTCAAAGAATTAAATGATATGTATAAACCTGATGTGGTCATCTTTCTTGAAACCCATATTACTTTTAACAAAATGGGAAACTTCTTCTATGATGTTGGATTTACGGAGCATGCCATCTCGGATCCCGTGGGCAGAGCAGGAGGCATTTGGGTCGTTTGGAAACCTGACTTAGTGGAGTTGCAGCCTATTGACATTTCGGGACAAGCCATACATCTTCTAGTTTCTAAAAGAAACTATGAAGACTGACTACTTACTGTTGTCTATGCCAGCCCCATCCCCTTTTTACGGCAAAGACTTTGGCATAATCTCACCAATCTTGCTAATGATATTAACATTCCCTGGATGGTGACGGGTGACTTCAATGACCACACTGACCCCTCCGAAAAGAAAAGCTATTCCAGGGGTGCATCAACCAGCAGGTGCTCTGAGTTTGTGGACAATATCAACAGATGCAACCTCACTGATTTGGGTTGTACCGGACCACGGATGACATGGACCAACAGTCGCATGGGGCTTGCTAACACTTTGGTGCGATTGGATCGTACGCTTGCTAATCCTGAATGGAGGATAAAATTTCCTGAGGCCGTCGTGGATAACCTCCCGAGGACTGCTTCTGACCATTGCCCTATGGTGATTCACACCGACGGTAAACCCACATCCACTCCCCCTACTAGACATTTTAAATTTCTTGCTTGCTGGTTTGATAGAGAAGATTTCCATAATATCATATCTAAAAATTGGAATAACAATGATAATCTTCTTAATAATATTAAACAGTCAGCCATAAATACTAGTAGTTGGAACAAAAATGTGTTCGGTAACATTTTTAGAAATAAAAAAAGACTTCTCAGTAGACTCAATGGTATTCAAATGGCCCAACAAAATGTCTTTTCACACAATTTAGATATCTTGGAAGGCAATCTTAGACAGGATTATAATGCTATTTTAAAAAATGAAGAAACTTTTTGGCTCCAAAAATCTAGAATAAAATGGCTTGCGGAGGGAGATCGTAACACCAAATTCTTCCACACCTCCACGATCATCAGAAGACGTAGGAATAAAATTGATAGACTTCTTGTTAACGGTACTTGGTGTGACAATCAAGACACGCTTATGGAACACATAAATTTATATTTTATCAACCTTTTCAAAAGCGACCCTCAATTGAGTCACGATACCCACCTTATGGAGATGAATCCCATTCCTATTAGTAACCGTCAGAATAACACCCTCGATTTCCCTATTTGTCTCGATGAGATTAAAAAAGCTTGCTTTAGCATGCAGGCTCTTAAGGCCCCCGGCCCGGATGGGATGCCCCCTTTATTCTACCAACATTTTTGGGATATTATTTATCCCTGCCTAGCTAAATTTGTCAACACATGTTTCATCACTAGTAGAGTCCCCGAGAGTATAAATGAAAGCCACATCACCCTTATCCCCAAAGTTGCTAATCCGGAACTGATTACTCAATTTAGACCTATCACCCTTTGTAATGTGGCGTATAAAATTGTTGCCAAAATCTTTGTTAACAGACTGAGACCCATTCTTTGTAAGATCATTAGTCCAGCCCAAGCAAGTTTTCTCTCGGGGAGACAAACTTCAGACAATGTCATAATAACCCAAGAAATTATTCATACCCTTTCGAAGAAAAAGGGGAAGAATGGGGGGGTTATTTTCAAAATTAACCTTGAGAAAGCTTATGATAGAGTTAGCTGGGAGTTTATTGCTAAGGTGCTTAGATGGTTCAATGTGAGTGATAAGTTAACTAGTCTTATCTTGAGTTGTGTTTGTTCCACAACCACGGCGATTCTATGGAACGGTTCCCCACTCCCTATGTTCAAACCCACTCGGGGATTGAGACAGGGGGACCCCCTTTCACCCTACCTATTTGTGATGTGTATGGAATACCTTTCTGCGATGATTTCTACCAAAGTCACGAGTAAGGACTGGAAGGGCCTTAAAGCCTCACCTCATGGCCCAACCATCTCCCATCTGTTTTTTGCGGATGACCTTATCCTGTTCACGGAAGCCACCCATCATTCGTGTAGAACTGTGATGGAGACATTGGAGGATTTCTGTAATGTCTCGGGCCAGAAGGTTAACCTAAATAAATCAAAAATTTATGTCTCCCCGAACACCCCTCGTAGGAAAGCTATTGAGATTAGCCATCAATGTGGTATGCCTATAACTCATAACCTTGGCACTTACTTAGGCTTTCCTTTGATTCATGGTAGACTGGGAAAAGATCAGTTCAAAGATGTGGTTAACAAAGTGAACAAACGTCTTGCTGGTTGGAAAGCTAAATTACTATCCTTGGCTGGAAGAGCCACCCTGATTCAATCGGTCTCTTCCACCATACCAAACTATACCATGCAAACGACGCTCCTTCCAAAAAGTACGTGTGATACCCTTGATAAAATAAATAGAAATTTCTTATGGGGTGATAATGAAAAGACTAAAAAAGTCCACCTGGTTTCTTGGGAGAATGTTTGTAAATCCAAATCGAGTGGAGGTCTCGGCCTTCGTAAGAGCGACCTTAACAACAAAGCTTTGGTTGCCAAACTCGGTTGGAGAATCATGACTGAAAAAGACCCCCTATGGATTCAAGTTCTAAAAAACAAATACACCCATGAACTAAATCCCAGAAAATGGCCTAAAAAATTGAATGCCTCTCACATTTGGAGAGGCGTTTATAAGTGCAGAAAGACAGTCCATGATAACACCAAATGGACCATCGGAAATGGTGATGATATTCACATTTTCGAGGACTGGTGGTGTGGGAAAGAAAAACTGAAACCCCCGGATGAGTCGAATTGTGAAGGAAACGAGTTGGTCAGCACCCTCATTAATAGTAAAAAAAGTTGGAATACCCCCGAAATTGAGAGACGTTTTCCTAGTAACACTGTTGATACTATTGTCAACATCCCTCTACCTCGTGTTACTATCAGAACGGACAGACCAAGCTGGGGAAATAAATCAAATGGAAAATTTACCATAAAGTCTTGCTACCATTCTCTCCTTAATACCGAGTCCTTAACCCCCCCACCCAATGGTTATTGGAACAAAATCTGGAAACTTAAAATCCCCCAGAAATTCAAAATTTTTTTGTGGATCATCTTCCACGGAAAACTTCTCACTAATCAGCAAAGGGTCATAAGAGGCTTATCCGATGACAGTAGATGTAATAGATGTCATAGTGTGGAGGATATGGATCATATTTTGAGAGAATGTCACGTTGCGCGTGAAGTTTGGGGAACCTATTCTCCTATCCATTTCAGGCCCACAGGTACGTTCCCTAACTTTATTGATTGGATTGTTGAGAACATCTGGAATCAAAAGTACAAAGATTGGTATGTCCTCTTTATCTCTTATTTATGGAATATTTGGAAAGCGCGAAATAAATTCATTTTTGATAATATTGTCACTCCCCCGTATTTGATTGTGCATCTTAGTCAAACGCTTGCGATGGACATTAAACAAGCATTTGGCCATAATGCAAATAAAAAACGGGTGGGCCACACTGTACTAATTTCTTGGTTGCCTCCCCCTACAGGTTCTATCAAAATCAACACGGATGGCAGTTGGGATGAAACAACAATGACTGGTTCGTATGGTTGCCTGGCTAGGGACGAATTCGGGAGATGGATCGTGGGATGCTACGAAAAAATTCATGGATGTGTGAGTACCCTTAATACCGAGCTTGAAGGTATCCTTTTCGGACTCAATATGGCTCACGAGAAAGGTTGGAATCGTGCCCTCATTGAGTCGGACTCTAAGGAGGCGGTGGATCTCATCAACAATGAAGAAGACAGTCATCACCCACTTGCCAGTATCATTGAAGATTGCATGGAACTCAAGAAAACTTTAAATGCTAGAGTTGGACATATCCACAGAGAAGGCAACAGATGCGCGGATTGGCTTGCAAAAAAGGCAAGGAAGCAACAGGACCGCTTTGTTGAAATTGAAGATGCCCCGGACAAAATCCTTCAGTTCCTCAGGGAAGACGCGTCGGGTTTGGTATTTGAAAGGAGTCGGTGATCGTTTTGTTGTTTTTTCTTTTCCTAGCAACCAAAAAAAAAAATTAAAACTTCTCTTTTTTGTTAAAGTAAGTCGCATCTGTTAAAGGGCTTCAATCCAATAAATGTTAAACATAAACGTGCCGATAGTTATCTTCTTTATCTAAATCTTTTATATAAAAAAGGCCCAAGCACGTACAGTTTTCCAGAGGGAAGAAAAATTGTTTTTTTTAACAGAACACTTTCTGGATGAAAATCTTTGTGTTCAATATTTTTTTAGTATGTCTTCTCCTCACTTTTAAGGGTCCAAAACCTTTTGTTTATTTAATTCATAATCCCAACTACTTTTTATGAATTGTTTTGTGGAACCCAAGACATATTTTTCTGAAATATTATGCTACTGATTTTGGTACTGTTCGTAGTACTAATCGAAGACTGCGGTCATTGAGGTTCGTTGCGTTTGGATCTTTGCTGAAGATAGAACTCCGTGTTCTTGTGGATTAGCTGCGGTTATTCCATTGTTGACGACGCCTACCGACGCCTGCTGGTATTCATGTGTTAAATTATTTCATTGTAATCCATGTGAGTTGTGAGTTACAAAATTATAGTGAAATAAATGGTTTTGACCTTCGGGGATTTTTTTTCCTCATTTGTGACTGTCCTGCATGCTTAGATTAATTTTTTTCAATCGTGTTTACTTGCAAGAGTTAAAAAAAATTGTTGGGTCTGGAATTGGAATTTAATTAAATAATTAATTCATTTGAACGCAAGCGCACTCTTAACATCAAAAAAACCTATTTTGTAGGAAAACCCTAGATTATGGTATTTATGCCCTCACTCTTAAAGAGTTGGCGCGGTCTAAATAAATTAAGCATCAAGTAGTAAAACTGTGCTATAAGTCATTTTAAGACTCCATAGAGTCATCCTTATTTAAGAAACAATATATAAAGGCTAATGTCGTGAAAGCAATTATGCTATGAAGCCTAAAATGGGAAAGTACGCTACCCCTATACCATTCTTCACATAAATAAACACCTAAACAAAACCCCTCATACCCCGAGACGAATCATCAATAGACATACTCACTAAGGCCGCCTCACAAAATGGCACCTTGTCTGGGGTAAAGGACGTCACTCCGATCCCAAAACTACACCATAAGGCTCTAGATCGATCACCAAGCAGAGAAAGGGAATCTCCTTCCCTCACCACTCTGATGTCATCACAGATAGATGGATCACCATCAAACATATAAAAGTTGTCTCTTCCCAAAAGAAAGTGGAAAAAATAAGGCACTTTTCTTTCAATATGTATATATCTTCTTATGTAAATGTTTATGTATCATCCCCATTTTAATAACAAGATCTTAGGCTCGCTCTGTTCATATGCATATTTGACATTATTTATTCTGTAAATAAGATTGACATTTCGCCCACTATATCAGGCATCATTAAATGATGTTTTGTATAAAAGCATATACATGAATGAAGTCAAATCAATAGCATAAAAATAAATAATCCCAGCTTTCACATCCCAAAATACAAAATCTTATGATAGATAAATAAAACCAATGCCTGCTCATATCAGGTAGTAACGCCTAATTTTATCTAAATAATAAAGTCGCGTTATATTTTTGGACTCGCATGATTCGCAAATTATATGAACTTGTATTTATGAGAAATTAATGGGATTAATTTAAATAGGTTATTTTTAATTAAAATTAAGGTTAAGGAGAAATTTTTTAAAATGTCGTGTCCTGCAATATGCGTGTTAAATTAAGTTTATGCATTTTAAATAGGATTATAGGAAATTAAACAGAAAGAATTATGTAATTACAATTATCTATGTACTATAATATCATAAGGATAAAAGAAGGAAATTCAAATACTACTACTACTACTACTACTACTACTACTACTACTACTACTACTACTACTGATAATAATAATAATAATAATAATCATAATAATAATAATAATAATAATAATAATAATAATAATAATAATAATAATAATAATAATAATAATAATAATAATAATAATAATAATAATAATAATGGGTTTTTCGTCAAAAAATAAAAGTGCTTGGAAAAAATTGAAAAACTTCCACGATATGTAAAATTAAATTTTAGACAACTTTATCTTCTTCAACGATGTCAAAAAAATTGTTAAACCCTTATTGTGAGTGTTTTCAGTCCGAAGTTATTACCAAAAAAATGGAGCAATTTGAGCTAGGTGGGCTACCAATTTTGGATGATTTTTATTCATTCTTTAAGTTTTTTCTATCCCATTTGGCATAAGGTATCACCACTATATGTTTAGGAGTCATTTGAGACGGGTAGGGATCAATATAGGGTGGCTTATAGGTGGTTACTTACCCCATTTTCTTCGATTTATGGAAACTAAAAATGTGCATTTTGTCAATCCAAAAATACGCATTCTCTCCATCATTTTAACTCAGCAAAAGATTCTTTATACTCTCTATACTAGAACCTTACAATTCAACCCAACTATCCTTCCATTTTAAAGGGTTTTCGAGTGTTATAGAGGTATTATTTTGAGTGTGAAAGGTGATTTCTACAAGAACTTAAAGTTTGGAACAGAGTGCGTTTTCTTTTCTACCTCTTTATCAAAGGTATTATCTTCAAGAGGTGGGATTCTACACTATTTTAATTGTACATCTCGTGGATTTTTTTTAATTTTTTCTGAGCACTTTTATTTTTTGATGAAAAAAATCATTATTATATATTTTATTATTATTATTATTATTATTATTATTATTATTATTATTATTTTCTTTTAATTTCATTATTTTATCCTTATGATATTATATACATAAATAAATGGAATTTTATGATTCGTTCCGTTTAATTTTCTTTGATTCTATTTAAAATTCATAAATTAATTTAACACGCGTAACGTCGAACACAACATTATTGAATATTTCTCCTTAACCTCAATTTCAATTAGAAATAACCTATTTAAATCAATCCCATTAATTCTCATAAATCCATGTCCATATAATTTGCAGATCATGGGTGTCCAAAAATATAACGTGACTTTATTAAATTTAACAAAATTCGGGCATTACAACCATCCCACTTTGGGAATTTTTTCCCCGAAATCAAAATATTACATAAGAAGATTTAGTCTTCATAATTTCAATTTCATACTTAAGCTCACGAATCAATTGCCTATCCGTATATTACCTTTGATTCCTCGATCCTTATTGACATGTTAACCTTGACATACACTCTTCGATGCCTTAGATATTTTATGCAACTTTTCTTAGGCTCCACAGCTTATTGAAACAGCTTCTATTTATTTACAATCCCATCGGTTCACTTTCTGAACTTGACTTGCAATTAATTATTCACCTTATATTCAAATTACATTATATGTGATAGTGCACGATATGTCTTCTTATCGGGTAGTCATGAAAAAAACCTTCAAATCACAAACTGGCATCCATAACTTCCTTCATAAATCTTAACTTACCAGTTAGCAAGAAATGCTCTATAAACTCTAAGCTTATCCCTCTAGCCAAACTATCTAATCTATGCCCAAACTTGAATTTAATAATCACACAATTATCATAATCCTTGTTTGCTCCCTTAAATTTCATTAGGTATTTTTTGACACTAAGTTATGAAATTTAATTTATTTCACCCAAACTTAAATAGCCATGCAATTCCTTGCATGTACAAATATACCTCTAGTTCCTCTAAAATACGGAACCCCCTTTCTTTTACTTATAATCGAATGGTCGCTTCATAAGTATTTTCGTGAACTCCCACACATCATAATGCTTATAATTTAAGGTCATGATGGCAATTCTTATCAATCAGATGCCCAAAAATGTAATTTATCTCGTATGATCATAAGATACTTTCTTGGTTCAATGTTTATCATACTTTGTGTCACTGAAAAACAAGTCTTTTCTAATTTCCCATTAAGAATCATAAATCTACTCATTGACCCACAATATTCCAGGTGTTTCCAATTTCTCAACGTCCATTTACTTAATATTTTTTTACACCTATAAATCTCATAAAGTTTCAATAGGCTCTTATCACCAAAGTGTTATATAATTAAATCTACTAATTCCTCGACTTTACCCGATTTTAAACCTAGGTGAATTATTGCCTACATCATGATGGCATACGACCATGACAACTTCACATGTCATAAAATCAATAAAATCATTAAGGCCTATTAATTTCCCCCTAAACTCGAAATGTGCATGATCATTATATATAGCCCAGTTTAGAACTCATGACTTTTTCGTTTGCCCCACTAAGATGGTAATTTAAAATTTAGTGCAAATACTAATGCGTCATTAATCAAACACTTCTAAACCTTAAGACCAACTAAGAACAGTTATACCGACCCAAACATTGCAGACTATTTAAATCAAGTCAAACAATAGATCACGTGCAAGGGAAACTTGTTATTCTTTACGTACTTTAAGCATTTTATTATTTTTATAACTCATCACCATGTATTATTAAGAGGAATTTAAAAAATAGTTATTCATAAACCATTTTGTAGTCAATAGTGGACTAATATTGTCTTTACTACTATATATAATAAAACAGTAATAATTGTTTATAATCGCAACATAATGCTATGTATTATTTTTAGACATATGATGTGAAGACTTTGTACCCTAGTCTTAATCAACTGCGAGACCATAAACTTATATCTTTACAGAATTTTTTACTTAAATCCTTTACCTACGACCGAGGTATTTTCCTAATCGGATCGAGATTCCCAGTCCAGACCATCGTCCTAAGTCAAACATTGACATGATAAGGTTTATAATAAAGGGTATGTTATCGCTAAGTGCTACGATGCTTACCTACTTAGACGTGATACCTACTCATTTATTTTTAAAGATCATTGTATGTTGAAATAAAAAGAACACCAAAACTATCTCCCATGAGTATTGTATGTATTGACTCTCTAATCCCAATAAATCACCCTTGAACTTGCAATCATTATCTTAAGATAACACTAGTACTTGTTTATTATCATTTATCGCTTTTACTATATTGGGACACATTAAATTACTTAGGATATTATTTCCATAAGGTTACTATCATTGCTCCCTTTTCGGGACTACGTGTCAACTTTCACTAACTAGCCTTTACTACCTTGGGGAATCAATATACCTAAATATCACCACAATATGTTTTTCTCAAAACATGAATACTAGCATCAATCAATAGATTAATCAACCAAAACTATCTAAAAGTCTATCCAATGGGGTGAATTTATGCCTAAGGCTCTACTTACTTAATGTGTACATTGACCCGACACTTGGGGTTTTACTCGGGTTGTTATATTACCATAATAGCAACTAGCCTATAAGTAGTAGATTCTAATGTAAGAGATTTTATTAAATTGTATGCCACTAAACCAAGGCGTTAAATTTCAAACCATTATCGGTGTTCACAACTCTATTCGTTAATGAATACAATTGCTCGAAAGCCATTCCTTTAGTCTTGATGCAATTTTCTTTTACCACAAATCATTTTCTTCATCCCAAATATTCACAAAATTTTCTCCATAGAGTAATTCATACCTTGGCTTTGTATACTAAACTCTTCACAATGAGGTATACTTGACACTAAATTAAGCTCCTCATTATACTTTCATTAAGAACTAACAACTTATTTTAAAAAGGACAAAAACCTATAAAGTCCACTTTTAAACTCTAGTTAAATTTCTTTGTTATTAGACACCATTCAGTGACTTATCATATATCTCATATGAAACTCATTCATTCTACCTATAAACAATACCAATATTTTTCCAATACTTATGAAGATTACAAGGAGGGCCTTCACATCTGAACATGCCCTACTGTCATAATGGCTATAAACAACTTACATTCTAGTTCTTATGTCATATACCTAGCTTCATTCCAAGTATTAAAAACTCGTACAATACCATATACTTGCTTAACTTGTAAACTTATGTTTTAAACTAGCACACACACTTATCGTGTTGGATCCTTATATTAACATTTTTATCTCCTAGGGTCCACCTGAATCGTTTTATTATGTCATGTGTCCTTGACCCTAACAACTTTTAATACCATTATTAACCTTATGAATTACCACCAGTGGCGTGAACTTCTATAATCTTAACTTGTTTTTACTTAATGTGAGAAACCCCATTGTCTTGATGTCTCACTCGTATACACAAAAAGTTATATAATCCCAAATTCACTTTACGGATTATCTTTCAACTTAAACCTGAATCATCGAAGGATTAAATCTCATTCTAATAATCAATTGTTACACTTGCCCTCAATGTAACCAAAATTAACTAATACTTTAGCGTAAACAAAGTATAAATAATTATTATGAAAATAAAAACGAAACGTAAGCGTACTCGTTGACCCACACATAACCTATACTCTGATATCAAGTTGTGACGCCTTGATTTTTGGGGGTCAATGCGAAAAACCTTTTATACTTTAATTTCATTTAAGAAACCCTTATTTTAAAGTAAAATCTTGCTTTTAAATTTTTGTGTAATAAAATCCCTTTAATTTTATTAATGAAATGACTATGTACCCGAGAAATGATCCCAGTCATACTTATTCTATATTTTAAAACCACTTTTATACCGTGAATTTAACCATTAACGTACTTTCACATTTTCCAAGTTGTATCATAAACTTTCTCTTACATTAATGAGCATCGTGCTCAAAATAATCCTTTCACTTGAGTAATCGGGGTACTAGTCCATGAGTGTTATATGTCCTTTCACAGAATCCCACCATGTCGAAATATACCACTACTCACTTGTTTGGAATATAAGTATTAAGTCGCACCCTGGGGCTCGGGGCTGTTCTTAAATATCCCGATTACCTCTGATTGCCTTTTGTTTGTTACATCTTTATAAACCTTTTTGCTTTATTAATTTCTTATCCACGTTTAAGCCATTTTTCTTTTTTTAACCGATCGATGAGGCCAAATACCCGTGATGAGACAAGTCCCAACACACTTTATTTCCATGTTTCACACTTTATAAAAAGTTCGTTTCCATTTTACCTTAGACTCGGTATTTCATTTTTTAAAATAACTTTAATTACCAATTCTTGTGAAACTTTACCTTTGCGGTCAAATACCCATTTATACACTAATATTTTTTTTCTATTCACGCACACTTGTAAAACTTGTATCACTACAATATAACTGCTTTTTGAGACGGTGCTCCAGCCACCTCAAAAGGTCCTCTGACTGTCTCAAAAGCCGTTTGGGATGCCATTTGAGATGGCAAAGGGGAGTCATATGATGCCCTCGTTATAAAAGCTTTTTGAGGCGAAAAATAATCCATCTCAAAAGGTCATTGCTTATAGGACCCTTTTGAGATGGCAAAAAATCCATCTTTTAAACCTGATTTTTGAGACGGTAACAACCATCCCAAAAGGGTTTTTTGAGATGGTAACTTACTCATGTCAAAAGGTCCTCATTTATGGAACCCCTTTGAGATGGCAAAAAGGCACTCTTTAATAATTTTGGCACCAAAATTATAATTTCATCCATTCCATAATATATTATATATAATTATGAACAAAACATCTCAAAAACAATATATGACATATTTGGCATCCCATTTCAACATATATAACATACAATTTTCCATTCAACTATAATAAGAGTTCATATAAGTAAAATCTCTCTACACAAACAATAATTCCAACATCGTTTCCACCAACCTAAATATCTCTACACAATTTTACTCGTCTCATTAGAAAAAGTACATAAAAATCCATCTACTCCTAACATAAAATGATTAAGCAATGTAAACCTGCAATCTTGAAGCATATGACCTCCAACAAAACTAATTCAATGACGTGCCTTGTCCACAATAGGTTTCCACCTGTAATAAAATTTATTTAGTGCCAGTTACCTTAAAAAAAGAAGTAATCTTTTTTAATAATTCCTATAGATGAAAATCTTTAAAAACCTTATGAAATTTGTATATCTTCATATTATTTACGTTAAGAACATTTTATATATTTTTTTAAAATCGGCAAAGTTTCCTTTATATATTCATGAAAACCAACATGTTTAAACATAAAAATTAACTAAAAAACAATGATAAAAATGGCCACAACACTGTAAGCAAGTAAGATCGGAATAGTCACAACATATATCCTACCTAACACTCCATCACACACACACACACACACACACACACACATATATATATATATATATATATATATATATATATATATATATATATATATATATATGTGAGGTGTTATTACCTAGTCGGTATGGGCCATTGAGGTATTAGAAACATGATGAGGGAAAATACTCGGAAATAAACTCTTCATTTCGCTTCTCATGTCGGACTTTATCTGTAGTAGCGTTTGTTGGTGGCAAATCTATTATTCTTCGAGCTCTTTTTGGCATTGAGCGTCTCGATCTTTAGTGTCTTGTCAATGTTGAGCCTCTCGATCTTCAACGTCTTTCAATAACAACGCCCTTCTTGACATACCATATGTGTTATTGAATAAAGAAATATAGTAAACACATGGTTTTTATAAGGTGGAGGCATATTAAGCATAGTAAACTATCATGCTAGTATGCACAATCGTATTTCTAACTGTTTTAATCATCTTTAAAATATGTTTACAATTATAGATAGAGAATGTGGGATTAGTCATACGTGTTCCAAGTTTTAGTACACAAATGATTTTTTTTAAGGTGGAGGCATATTAGGCAGTGTAAAGTATCATGCTAATATACACAATCGTATATCTAACGATCTTAATAATCTTTACATGAAATAGAGACTCAGTTTATTAGTTGTTCACATATGATATAGTGTTAAATGAATAGATTATGCTAGTCAAGTTAAAAACATAAATTACGAAATATAAACGGTTCTATTTTAATAAGTTTAAGATAATTGTGGATGGCATGATGAATTTATTAACATTAAACATAATTCTTGAGCTATCGGAGATTACTTAAGAAGAACGAGTCATTATTACGTGTAACAATTCGTACCCAACCATATGTTAACATATAGATGTTTTTACATTAACATCATTCTACAATTGATCAACCAATATAGACGTGTAACAATCGATCATCTACAATTTTCCAAAGATATTGGCGCATACATTATATTGGCATATATAAGTGAAGTCATATATGAGATAGGTAAATGTGTTTTGGTATTCACATTGTTTAAAATTGGTGCTTGCCACAGTAGGTCTGAGATGTCACTTAATGATATCGAGTCATGAAATTAATGCTTGCCCCAGTATCCCCTACACGAAATAGAAAAAAATATTCATGAACCAGCTTCAACTCGTAATCATCTCCTTCCAGTGGGGGTTGAAATCATAATGAATTTTATAACTCGAAAACCATACCTAGATAATGATGCTTATCATACTTCCTTTGATTCCATTTTGTACATAAATTAATTCTAACGATAAGTATTCATAAATTTGTCCATACAAGAATTATTGTGCTAAAACATAGTTTATATTACCAGCTAGTACGCAAAAAAATTAAAACATATATATAAAAAATAAAAACTAGTAGGAATTGTAAAAACTAACCTTTAGAACCGTACATGAAAATATGTCTCCAAAATATATAACAAGAGAAACAATCACCCAATGCGCTTCCCCTAAAAAGAGAGACAATAATATATATTACCTAATAAAAGAAAATAATCATCTTAGTTAATCAAGGCAAAGCATAAGGCCTACACCCTCAAGGAAAAGGGGTAATGAATAAATATATGTGCCAAGACAGAAAAAATCAACTCAGGTTTCTTAAGGATAGACCTGTGGAAAACTGATACTAGAAGAAAAAAAACTGGAGATATTGAAATCCCATAGAAAAGTCCTATAAAAAATGATAAGGGAATATTGTAGAGGGAAATCTTGGTATACTGTTCGAAAAAATTTGTAGTGCTTGTAGTATCTTGAATTACTTTTTCGTGTGTGATAACTTAGGATACAAAAGGCCTCATAGATACCTGCCCAATTCATGAGGGTACGTTTCAACCCTTGGATCTTCATATACATGTCCAATCCATAAGGCAAGAGCCCACTCTAGTAGCCTACTCCATCGAAGTCATATTTGGAATTACTTATATTTAGTGAAAAAATGTTGATTGTGTAGAATGCATAAGCTAAACTTCTTGGCAGAGAATTTAAATTCCATCGCTTCATGAGAAATTAGGATAAGACTAAGAATATAAATATATAAAAAAATAGAAAAAATAAACAAATTAAAAGATAGGGAAAAAATATAAACCATAAAAATATAAGCATTGATTGGGAGGAGACCAACTGAATTATAAGGACGTAAGACTAGTGAACATCTTAATATAATTGGTAAGGCCCAATATGAATGATGACAGGTAAATGAGCAGGGCGAAATCCCAGAATGCCGAGAGACATAGAAAAAACCCATCGTTTTACACAACGATGGGTCAGATTTTTATTTTTTCCCTTAAGGCAATTGATGAGAAAAGGTTTCCCCAGAAAACACAAATTGGTTATTTGATTACGGTTTGATCGAGGATATTACGATTCCTCATCCAAATTTCCCTACTCCACCTTCTTCCTTTTAAACGCTTTATCCAATCTTGGTACCAAAATTGATGGACCATTTTGGTATTCAAATGGCCCTGAGGAAGCTTGCTTAAAAAGAGGGTAAGATTAGAGTCATGCACTCCATCAAGTTCCAAAGCAAGCAGGGAGAAGTTAGGGAGGGATAGGATCAATGACAAGTTTATTGAATTGGGTTCAATCCTTGATCCTAAGACGCCCTCAAAGACAAACAAGGCTGCTTATATTCGTTGATGTAATTCGAATGGTGACTCACTTACATGGTGAAGTTCGCAAGTTGAATGACTTAAATTTAGATCTCCAGGATAAGATTAAAGAGCTGTAGTTGGAGAATAGCATGTTCTGGTTGAATTTTTGTGTATATTTCTTTATGTGAATGAAATACTCACAACAACCTCTAATAGCTTAGTGGTAAGGTTTTCACAATTCTTGTGAGAGGTCTTGGGTTCAAGTCCCTCTAGGTGCACTATATACATACATATATATATATATATATATATATATATATATATATATATCAAGACTTGGGCTTGGGTCTTGGGTCCTAAGTCAAGACCCAATTGTAATTTCGTTTTTATTTAAAAAATTAAATCTGGATTAATTTTTTATTAATATTATAATACGTTTCTTCCTAGCCGTTGGAAGTGGTGTGAGGGGTGCAAGTGGCTACTTATTTTAATGCCATAAGGTGGCTATAGGGTCTAATTAATTTAATGCCATAGGGTGGTTGAATTCCCTTTTAAAAGGGCCTTGTAGAGGAAGTTTGGGGACAGAATAATTAGTCTGAATTTCCTTCTCTCTCACTTCCAAAATATGTTCCTACTCAAATCATATTTCTGGGCAATACTTGGTGGTTCTATTCGTTCTCCATTGTGTGCTTTAATTGGACGAACAACGTTGTTGAATTCTGGGGACAGATATCTGAGGCTCGAGGCACCACTCGATTAAGTGCGGGCGATATTTCTGTCTTAGGACTGTGTGTCTAACACACACCTCAGCATCCAGATAAGTCGTTCTAATTTTATTGTGATCTTAAATTTTCCCGTTTACACGATCATCAATCTAAGACAGAAATATTTAATATTTGTATAATGGGAAAATTTGATCCTCCGGTGATTGCATCTGCTAGGCCTGAAAAATTTTTTGGCCTGAATTTTAAACGTTGGCAACAAAAGATGTTATTTTATTTGAACCTGTTAGAACTTGGTCACACCTTAGAAATTAAGGAAGATAATTCAGCAGAGGCCGAACCTGCTAGGACTGTTGTTAACCAACTTTGGGAAATATATGATTTCATGTGCAAAAACTATATTCTGAACAATTTAGATGATGCTCTATATGATGTTTACTTTTCTGTTCCGACTGCTAGAGAGTTATGGTTGATGTTAGATAAGAAATATAAAACCAAAGATGCTGGAAGTAAGAAATTTGTTGTCAGTCATTTTTTGGACTTTAAAATGGTTGATGAAAAATCAGTAGTGTCACGGTTAGAAGAGCTACAAGTAATTGTTCACGAAATTCATGCTGAGGGTATGTCTATTAGTGAGGGTTTTCAAGTCGCATCTGTTATTGACAAACTTCCCCCTTCTTGGAAAGAGTTTAGAAATGGCCTTAAACATAAACGTAAGGATATGACTATGGAAGATCTCACTGTTAGACTTAGGATTGAAGAAGATAATTGCGTTAAGGAAAAAAGGGATGTTACCATGGCTACGACAGCCAAAGCAAACATTGCTGAAAATAATGGGGGGACCAAAAATCATTTTAAGCCAAATAAGTACCAAAAGAATTTTAACGGAAAAGGAAGAGCAACAAATAATTTTACAAAGCCAAAAAGTGGGATTAAGAAATTTGGAGGAGACTGTTTTGTTTGTGGTGAACCTGGACATCGGGCCCAAGACTGCTACAAAAGGAAAAACAATAACCACTTTAAAAAACCTATTGGGAATGCACAAGCTTCAATTGTTGAAACTGATAACTTTTCTGATGTTATTTCAGAAGCACATCTCGTTAGCAACATTAAGGACTGGTGGCTGGGCACTGGGGCCACCCGACACATCTGTGGGGACAGAAGTGTATTTTCCTACTACGAGGTGGTAGGAGGTGATGAAAAGCTCTATATGGGAAATTCTTCAGTAGCGGTAGTTGCTGAAAAAGGGAAGGTGGATTTAAAATTCACTTCTGGAAAAGTCCTAACGTTGAACGAATTGCTACATGTGCCCAACATTAAGAAAAATTTGGTCTCAGGTTCGATGTTGAGTAAAAAGGGTTTCAAAATGGTCTTTGAATCTGATCAATTTGTTTTAACTAAAAATGGGGGTTTTGTGGGAAAGGGTTACATGTGTGAGGGGTTGTTCAAACAAAGTGTAACTGTTGACTCTAGTTTTAATGTAGTTAATTCTTCTGCGTATCTCTCTGATTCTTTATAATTATGGCATAGTAGACTTGGACATGTTAATCTTACTTCACTTAGAAGATTAATGAATTTAGGAGATATCCCAAAATTACTCGAAAATATCGAACATAAATGTGAAATATGTGTAGAATCAAAATTCAAAAGAAAACCTTTTTCAAGTGTACAACGCTCTACTAAAATCTTGGAATTAATTCATACAGATTTGTGTGACTTAAAAAGAATTCAAACAAGGGGTGGAAATAAATACTTTATTACTTTATAGACGATTACACGAAATTTTGTTACGTGTACCTTTTGCGTTCGAAAGATGAAGCACTTGAAAAATTTAACCTTTACAAAATAGAAGTTGAAATCAACTAAATCAAAAAATAAAAATTGTTAGATCGGATAGAGGAGGAGAATATTCTGAGTCGTTTAATGACTTCTGCATATTGCATGGCATAATACATCAAACTACTGCACCATATTAACCACAACAAAATGGTGTGGCTGAACGTAAAAATCAAACGCTAAAGGATATGGTAAATGTTATGTTAAACAGTTCAGGCCTTCCTCATAACTTATGGAGTGAAGCAGTACTTTCCGCATGTTATATTTTAAACAAAATTCCCCTTAAAAAATCTAATAAATCTCCTTATGAATTGTGGAAAGGAAGAAAGCCATCATACAAATACTTAAAAGTGTGGGGGTGTTTAGCTAAGGTAGTTTTACCACCACCTAAACGAACAAAACTCGGACCTAAAACTGCTGATTGTGTATTTATAGGTAATGCTCAAAATAGTAGCGCTTATAAGTTTCTTGTGTTTAAATCAGATGTAGACAGTGTATCTATAAATACTTTTATTGAATCTCGTGATGCAGATTTCTTTGAAAATATTTGTCCACATAATCCAAGTACTGGATTTAAGGCTGCTCCTATAAACAATAATTTGCCATCTAGTAGTAGGAGAGATAATGAAATGGAAATACAAGAACCTAGAAGAAGCAAAAGACGTAGAATAAAAAACATCTTTTGGGCCTGATTATATTTCATTTTTATCTGAAGAAGATCCTCAATCATATCACAATGTTGTTATCTCTCCTGAAGCTCCATTTTAGAGAGAAGCTGTTAATAGTGAAATGGAATCTATTATGCAAAATCACACATGGGATTTAGTTAGCTTGCCACCTGGATGTAAAACCATAGGGTGTAAATGGATTTTTAAAAGGAAAATGAAACCGGATGGATCCATAGAAAAATATAAGGCTAGGTTAGTAGCCAAAGGTTATAAAAAAAAGGAAGGACTTGATTTCTTTGACACTTATTCTCCTGTTACGCAAATTACATCTATTATAATTTTAATTTCCCTCGCATCCATCTATAAAATGAAAATTCATCAAATGGATGTAAGAACTGCCTTTTTAAATGGAGAATTAGAAGAAGAAATTTATATGGATCAACCAGAAGGTTTCGTCGTTAAAGGATTTGAAAATAAAGTCTGCAAGCTAGTTAAATCCTTATACGGACTAAAACAAGCACCTAAACAGTGGCATGAAAAATTTGATCATGTAATGATTAATGATGGATTTAAAATAAATGAATCTGATAAATGTGTGTATTTTAAATGCCACAGAGATGCTTGTGTGATTGTATGTCTATATGTTGATGATATGCTAATATTTGGATCACATATGACTATTATACAAACTACAAAAAAGATGTTATCTCGACAGTTTGATATGAAAGACTTGGGAGTTGCAGATTTTATTTTGGGAATCAAAATAATACGGGATTCCGAGGGAATCAAATTGTCACAATCACATTATATAGAAAGTGTGATAAAGAAATTCAATCAATATGAATCTACTCCTGCTAGAACTCCTTATGATCCAAATAGTAAATTAAAGAAAAATAAAGGAGAAGGTGAATCACCACTTGAATATTCAAGAATTATTGGTAGCCTAATGTATATTATGAATTGCACTAGACCTGATATTGCATATGCAGTAGGGAGATTGAGTAGATATACTTATAATCCTAGTAATGATCATTGGAATTCACTTACTAGAGTGTTGAGATACCTGAAATTTACTTTGGATTATGCCTTATATTATGTATTTTATCCTACTGTGATTGAAGGTTATAGTGATGCTAATTGGATCTCTGATTCAGAGGAATCGAAGTCTACAAGTGGATATATATTCACATTAGGTGGGGCTGACGTATCATGGAAATCCTCAAAACAGACATGCATTGCGAGATCAACAATGGAGTCTGAATTCATAGATTTAGATAAAGAAAGTGAAGAAGTCGAGTGGCTAAGTACCTTCTTGGCTGACATTCCGATGTGGCCTAAACCTGTACCCGCGGTACTTATACATTATGATTGCCAAGCAGCAATAGCAAAAGAAAGCAACAAGTCCTACAATGGAAAATCAAGACATATCCGTCGCAGGCATAATAGTGTGAGACAACTTATATCTAATAGTATCATAACCATTGACTTCGTGAGGTCAATTGATAATTTAGCGGATCCGTTAACCAAAGGGTTGTCAAGAGACATTATTTACAAAACATCGAGGGGGATGGGCTTAAAGCCTAATGAGTAGAATCACCATAATGGATACCCAACCTATATGAATGGAGATCCCTGGGTATAGGTTCCATGGGAAAATTAAATTGTGAGTGATTATGTGTAAGCATTACAAATACTTTAAATTGTCTTATCCCTATGACGTTAATAATAGTAATGCTACCTGTAATGATAAAGGATGAGTTAAACTTTAATGAAATCTATGGCTTGGATTTTCAAGTGGAATGTGACAGGACATTCTTGATAGATTCACCTAAATGAGTGTGGCAGTGGGGCCGCTGCCTATGGAAATTATGGCTGAATCTCCTAGAGCGCTCATGATAATGGAATGTAGATTATGGCCTTAATGAGCAAAACCGTTTTGAACCACAAGTATATTAAAGTGTCATCTGTGTAGTCTATTGAACAGGTTTACCAAACATTACTGCTCAGTTCAAGATATGTAATTCATTGAATAGTTAGTAAACCCAATGGACCAACACTAAGCAAGGTTCAAGTCCAAAAGACACTTCTGCCTACTAATGACATTTTACTGCCAATAAAAATTTCCTTCTATTCCTTCTTCTCGCATTTCATTCATGTGGGGGATTGTTGAGTTTTTGTGTATATTTCTTTATGTGATCGAAATACTCACAACAACCTCTAATAGCCTAGTGGTAAGGTTTTCACAATTCTCGGGAGAGGTCTTGGGTTCAAGTCCCTCTAGGTACACTATATACATATATATATATATATATATATATATATATATATATATATATATATATATCAAGACTTGGGACTTGGGTCTTGGGTCCTAAGTCAAGACCCAATTGTAATTTCATTTTTTATTTTATTTCGTTTTTATTTACAAAATTAAATCTGGATTAATTTTTTATTAATATTATAATACATTTCTTCCTAGCCGTTGGAAGTGGTGTGAGGGGTGCAAGTGGGTACTTATTTTAATGCCATAGGCTGGCTATAGGGGCTACTTAATTTAATGCCATAGGTTGGTTGAATTCCCTTTTAAAAGGGCCGTGTAGAGGAAGTTTGGGGACAGAATAATTAGTCTGAATTTCCTTCTCTCTCACTTCCAAAATATGTTCCTACTCAAATCATACTTCTGGGCAATACTTGGTGGTTCTATTTGTTCTCCATTGTGTGCTTCAATCGGACGAACAACGCTGTAGAATTCTGGGGACAGATATCTGAGGCTCGAGGCACCACTCGATTAAGTGCGGACGATATTTCTGTCTTAGGACTGTGTGTCTAACACACACCTCAGCATCCAGATAAGTCGTTCTAATTTTATTGTGATATTAAATTTTCCCATTTACACGATCAACAATCTAAGAAAGAAATATTTAATATTTGTATAATGGGAAAATTTGATCCTCCAGCGATTGCATCTGCTAGGCCTGGAAAATTTGTTGGCCTGAATTTTAAACGTTGGCAACAAAAGATGTTATTTTATTTGAACCTGTTAGAACTTGATCACACCTTAGAAATTAAGGAAGATAATTCAGCAGAGGCCGGACCTGTAAGGACTGTTGTTAACCAACTTTGGAAAAAATCTGATTTCATGTGCAAAAACCATATTCTGAACAATTTAGATGATGCTCTATATGATGTTTACTTTTCTGTTCCGACTGCTAGAAAGTTATGGTTGATGTTAGATAAGAAATATAAAACCGAAGATGCTGGAAGTAAGAAATTTATTATCAGTCCTTTTTTGGACTTTAAAATGGTTGATGAAAAATCAGTAGTGTCACGGTTAGAAGAGCTACAAGTAATTATTCACGAAATTCATGATGAGGGTATGTCTATTAGTGAGGGTTTTCAAGTCGCAGCTCTTAATGACAAACTTCCCCCATCCTGGAAAGAGTTTAGAAATGGCCTAAAACATAAGCGTATGGATATGACTATGGAAGATCTCACTGTTAGACTTAGGATTGAAGAAGATAATTGCGTTAAGGAAAAAAGGGATGTTACCATGGCTACGGCAGCCAAAGCAAACATTGATGAAAATAATGGGGAGACCAAAAATCATTTTAAGCCAAATAAGTACTAAATGAATATTAAGGGAAAAGGAAGAGCAACAAATAATTTTACAAAGCCTAACAGTGGGATTAAGAAATTTGGAGGAGACTGTTTTGTTTGTGGTAAACCTGGACATCGGGCCCAAGACTGCAACAAAAGGAAAAACAATGACCACTTTAAAAAACCTATTGGGAATGCACAAGCTTCAATTATTGAAACTGATAACTTTTCTGTTGTTATTTCAGAAGCACATCTGGTTAGCAACATTAAGGACTGGTGGATGGACACTGGGGCCACCCGACACATCTGTGGAGACAGAAGTGTATTTTCCTACTACGAGGTGGTAGGAGGTGATGAAAAGCTCTATATGGGCAATTCTTCAGTAGCGGTAGTTGCTGGAAAAGGGAAGGTGGATTTAAAATTCACTTCTGTAAAAGGCCTAACGTCGAACGAAGTGCTACATGTGCCCAACATTAGGAAAAATTTGGTCTCAGGTTCAATGTTGAGTAAAAAGGGTTTCAAAATGGTCTTTGAATCTGATCAGTTTGTTTTAACTAAAAATGGGGGTTTTGTGGGAAAGGGTTACATGTGTGAGGGGTTGTTCAAACTAAGTGTAACCGTTGACTCTAGTTTTAATGTACTTAATTCTTCCGCGTATCTCTCCGATTCTTTATATTTGTGGCATAGTAGACTTGGACATGTTAATCTTGTTTCACTTAGAAGATTAATGAATTTAGGAGATATCCCAAAATTACCCGAAAATGTCAAACATAAATGTGAAATATGTGTAGAATCAAAATTCAAAAGAAAAGCTTTTTCAAGTGTACAACGCTCTACTAAAATCTTGAAATTAATTCATTCAGATTTGTGTGACTTAAAAAGAATTCAAACAATGGGTGGAAATAAATACTTTATTACCTTTATAGACGATTACACGAAATTTTGTTACGTGTACCTTTTGTGTTCGAAGGATGAAGCACTTGAGAAATTTAAGCTTTACAAAACAGAAGTTGAAAATCAACTAAATCAAAAAATAAAAATTGTTAGATCGGATAGAGGAGAAGAATATTCTGAGCCGTTTAATGACTTCTGCAAATTGAATGGCATAATACATAAAACTACTGCACCATATTGTCCACAACAAAATGGTGTGGCTGAACGTAAAAATCAAACGCTAAAGGATATGATAAATGCTATGTTAAACAGTTCAGGCCTTCCTCACAACTTATGGGGTGAAGCGGTACTTTCCGCATGTTATATTTTATACAAAATTCCCCTTAAAAAATATAATAAATCTCCTTACGAATTGTGGAATGGAAGAAAGCCATCATACAAATACTTACAAGTGTGGGGATGTTTAGCTAAGGTAGTTTTACCACCACCTAAACGAACAAAACTCGGACCTAAAACTGTTGATTGTGTATTTATAGGTAATGCTCAAAATAATAGCGCTTATAGGTTTCTTGTGTTTAAATCAGATGTAGATAGTGTATCTATAAATACTTTTATTGAATCTCGTGATGTAGAATTCTTTGAAAATATTTATCCACATAATCCAAGTACTCGATTTGAGGCTTCTCCTATAAACAATAATTTTCCACCTAGTAGTAGGAGAGATATTGAAATGGAAATACAAGAACCTAGAAGAAGCAAAAGATGTAGAATTGAAACATCTTTTGGGCCAGATTAAATTTCATTTTTATCTGAAGAAGATCCTCAATCATATCACAATGCTATTATCTCTCCTGAAGCTCCATTTTGGAGACAGGCTGTTAATAGTGAAATGGAATCTATTATGCAAAATCACACATGGGATTTAGTTAGCTTTCCACCTGGATGTAAAACCATAGGGTGTAAATGGATTTTTAAAAGAAAAATTAAACCGGATGGATCAATAGAAAAATATAAGGCTAGGTTAGTAGCCAAAGGTTATAAACAAAAGGAAGGACTTGATTTCTTTGACACTTATTCTCCTGTTACGCGAATTACTTCTATTAGAATTTTAATTTCCCTCGCATCCATCTATAAAATGAAAATTCATCAAATGGATGTAAGAACTGCCTTTTTAAATGGAGAATTAGAAGAAGAAATTTATATGGATCAACCAGAAGGTTTCTTCATTAAAGGATTTGAAAATAAAGTCTGCAAGCTAGTTAAATCCTTATACGGATTAAAAAAAGCACCTAAACAGTGGCATGAAAAATTTGATCATGTAATGATTAATGATGGATTTAAAATAAATGAATCTAATAAATGTGTGTATTTTAAATGCCATAGAAATGCTTGTGTGATTGTATGTCTATATGTTGATGATATGCTAATATTTGGATCACATGTGAGTATTATACAGACTACAAAAAAGATGTTATCTGAACAGTTTGATATGAAAGACTTGGGAGTTGCAGATTTTATTTTTGGGAATCAAAATAATACGGGATTCCAAGGGAATCAAATTGTCACAATCACATTATATAGAAAGTGTGATAAAGAAATTCAATCAGTATGAATCTACTCCTGCTAGAACTTCTTATGATCCAAATAGTAAATTAAAGAAAAATAAAGGCGAAGGTGTGTCACAACTTGAATATTCAAGAATTATTGGTAGCCTAATGAATATTATGAATTGCACTAGACCTGATATTGCATATGCAGTAGGGAGATTGAGTAGATATACTTATAATCCTAGTAATGATCACTGGAATGCACTTACTAGAGTGTTGAGATACCTGAAATTTACTTTGGATTATGCCTTATATTATGTATATTATCCTGCTGTGATTGAAGGTTATAGTGATGCTGATTGGATCTTTAATTTAGAGGAATCGAAGTCTACAAGTGGATATATATTCACATTAGGTGGGGTGCCGTATCATGGAAATCCTCAAAACAGACATGCATTGCAAGATCAACAATGGAGTTTGAATTCATAGCTTTAGATAAAGCAAGTGAAGAAGCCGAGTGGCTGAGGACCGTCTTGGCTGACATTCCGATGTGGCCTAAACCTGTACTCGCGGTACTTATACATTGTGATTGCCAAGAAGCAATACAAAAATCAAACAACAAGTCCTACAATGGAAAATCAAGACATATCCGTCGAAGGCATAATAGTGTGAGACAACTCATATCTAATGGTATTATAACCATTGACTTCGTGAGGTCAAGTGATAATTTAGCGGATCCGTTAACCAAAGGGTTGTCAAGAGACATTATTTACAAAACATCGAGGGGGATGGACTTAAAGACGAATGAGTAGAATCACCATAATGGACACCTAACCTATATGAATGGAGATCCCAGGATATAGGTTCCATGGGAAAACTAAATTGTGAGTGATTATGTGTAAGCATTACAAATACTTTAAATTGTCTTATCCCTGTGATGTTAATAATAGTAATGCTACCTGTAATGAGAAAGGATGAGTTAAACTCTTAATGAAATATATGGCTTGGATTTTCAAGCGGAATGTGACAGGACATTATTGATAGATTCACCTAAATGAGTGTGGCAGTGGGGCCGCTGCCTATGGAAATTGTGGCTGAATCTCCTAGAGCGCTCATGATAATGGGATGTAGCTTATGGCCTTAATGAGCAAAATTGTTTTGAACCACAAGTATATTAAAGTGTCATGTGTGTAATCTATTGAACAGGTTTACCAAACATTACTGCTCAGTTCAAGACATGTAATTCACTGAATAGTTAGTAAACCCAATGGACCAACACTAAGCAAGGTTCAAGTCCAAAAGACACCTCTCCCTACTAATGACATTTTACTGCCCAAAAAAAAAATTCCTTCTATTCCTTCTTCTCGCATTTCATTCATGTGGGGGATTGTTGAATTTTTGTGTATATTTCTTTATGTGAATGAAATACTCACAACAACCTCTAATAGCCTAGTGGTAAGGTTTTCACAATTGTTATGAGAGGTCTTGGGTTCAAGTCCCTCTAGGTGCACTATATATATATATATATATATATATATATATATATATATATCAAGACTTGGGACTTGGGGACTAAAGCTTGGGTCCTAAGTCAAGACCCAATTGTAATTTCGTTTTTTATTTTATTTCGTTTTTATTTAAAAAATTAAATCTGGATTAATTTTTTATTAATATTTTAATACATTCATTCCTAGTCGTTGGAAGTGAAAGTGGCTACTTATTTTAATGCCATAGGGTGGCTATAGGGGCTACTTAATTTAATGCCATAGGGTGGCTGGATTCCCTTTTGAAAGGGCCTTGTAGAGGAAGTTTGGGGACAGAATAATTAGTTTGAATTTCCTTCTCTCTCACTTCCAAAATTTGTTCCTACTCAAATCATATTTCTGGACAATACTTGGTGGTTCTATTCTTTCTCCATTGTGTGCTTCAATCATACGAACAACGCTGCTGAATCCTGGGGACAGATATCTAAGGCTCGAGGCACCACTCGATTAAGTGCGGGCGATATTTCTGTCTTAGGACTATGTGTCTAATACACACCTCAGCATCCAGATAAGTCGTTCTAATTTTATTGTGATCTTAAATTTTCCCGTTTACATGATCAACAATCTAAGACAGAAATATTTAATATTTGTATAATGGGAAAATTTGATCCTCCAGCGATTGAATCTACTAGGCCTGAAAAATTTGTTGGCCTGAATTTCAAACGTTGGCAACAAAAGATGTTATTTTATTTGAACTTGTTAGAACTTGATCACACCTTAGAAATTAAGGAAGATAATTCAGCAGAGGTCGGACCTGCTAGGACTGCTGTTAACCAACTTTGGGAAAAATCTGATTTCATGTGCAAAAACCATATTCTGAACAATTTAGATGATGCTCTATATGATGTTTACTTTTCTATTCCGACTGCTAGAGAGTTATGGTTGATATTAGATAAGAAATATAAAATCGAAGATGCTGGAAGTAAGAAATTTATTGTCAGTCATTTTTTGGACTTTAAAATGGTTGATGAAAAATCAGTAGTGTCATGGTTAGAAGAGCTACAAGTAATTGTTCACGAAATTCATGTTGAGGGTATGTCTATTAGTGAGGGTTTTCAAGTCGCATCTGTTATTGACAAACTTCCCCCTTCCTGGAAAGAGTTTAGAAATGGCCTTAAACATAAACGTAAGGATATGACTATGGAAGATCTCAATATTAGACTTAGGATTGGAGAAGATAATTGCGTTAAGGAAAATAGGGATGTTACCATGGCTATGGCAGCCAAAGCAAACATTGCTGAAAATAATGGGGGGACCAAAAATCATGTTAACCCAAATAAGTACCAAAAGGATTTTAAGGGAAAAGGAAGAGCAACAAATAATTTTACAAAGACTAAAAATGGGATTAAGAAATTTGGAGGAGACTGTTTTGTTTGTGGTAAACCTGGACATCGGGCCCAAGACTTCTACAAAAGGAAAAACAATTACCACTTTAAAAAACCTATTGGGAATGCACAAGCTTCAATTGTTGAAACTGATAACTTTTCTGATGTTATTTCAGAAGCACATCTCGTTAGCAACATTAAGGACTGGTGGGTGGACACTGGGGCCACCCGACACATCTGTGGAGACAAAAGTGTATTTTCCAACTACGAGGTGGTAGGAGGTGATGAAAAGCTCTATATGGGCAATTCTTCAGTAACGGTAGTTGCTTGAAAAGTGAAGGAGGATTTAAAATTCACTTCTGGAAAAGTCCTAACGTTGAACGAAGTGCTACATGTGCCCGACATTAGGAAAAATTTGGTCTCAGGTTCGATGTTGAGTAAAACGGGTTTCAAAATGGTCTTTGAATCTGATCAGTTTGTTTTAACTAAAAATGGGGTTTTGTGGGAAAGGGTTACATGTGTGAGGGGTTGTTCAAACAAAGTGTAACTGTTGACTCTAGTTTTAATGTACTTAATTCTTCCGCGTATCTCTCTGATTCTTTATATTTGTGGCATAGTAGACTTGGACATGTTAATCTTGCTTCACTTAGAAGATTAGTGAATTTAGGAGATATCCCAAAATTACCCAAAAATGTGAAAACATAAATGTGAAATATGTGTAGAATCAAAATTCAAAAGAAAACCTTTTTCAAGTGTACAACGCTCTACTAAAATGTTGGAATTAATTCATACAGATTTGTGTGACTTAAAAAGAATTCAAACAAGGGGTCGAAAAAATACTTTATTACCTTTATAGACGATAACACGAAATTTTGTTACGTGTACCTTTTGCGTTCGAAGGATGAAGCACTTGAGAAATTTAAGCTTTACAAAATAGAAGTTGAAAATCAACTAAATCAAAAAATAAAAATTGTTAGATCGGATAGTGGAGGAGAATATTCTGAGCAGTTTAATGACTTCTGCAAATCGCATGGCATAATACATTGAACTACTACACCATATTGTCCACAACAAAATGGTGTGGCTGAACGTAAAAATCAAATGCTAAAGGATATGGTAAATTCTATGTTAAACAGTCCAGGCCTTCCTCACAACTTATGGGGTGAAGCGGTACTTTGCGCATGTTATATTTTATACAAAATTCCCCTTAAAAAATCTAATAAATCTCCTTACGAATTGTGGAAAGGAAGAAAGCCATCATACAAATACTTAAAAGTGTGGGTGTGTTTAGCTAAGGTAGTTTTACCACCACCTAAACGAACAAAACTCGGACCTAAAACTGTTGATTGTGTATTTATAGGTAATGCTCAAAATAGTAGCGCTTATAAGTTTCTTCTGTTTAAATCAGATGTAGATAGTGTATCTATAAATACTTTTATTGAATCTCGTGATGCAGATTTCTTTGAAAATATTTATCCACATAATCCAAGTACTGGATTTGAGGCTGCTCCTATAAATAATAATTTGCCATCTAGTAGTAGGAGAGATAATGAAATGGAAATGCAAGAACCTAAAAGAAGCAAAAGACGTAGAATACAAAAAATCTTTTGGGCTTGAATATATTTCATTTTTGTCTGAAGTAGATCCTCAATCATATCACAATGCTATTATCTCTCCTGAAGCTCCATTTTGGAGAGAGGTTGTTAATAGTGAAATGGAATCTATTATGCAAAATCACACATGGGATTTAGTTAGCTTTCCACCTGGATGTAAAACCATAGGGTGTAAATGGATTTTTAAATGGAATATGAACCCAGATGGATCCATAGAAAAATATATTTCTAGGTTAGTAGCCAACGGCTATAAACAAAAGGAAGGACTTGATTTCTTTAACACTTATTCTCCTGTTATGCGAATTACTTCTATTAGAATTTTAATTTCCCTCGCATCCATCTATAAAATGAAAATTCATCAAATGGATGTAAGAACTGCCTTTTTAAATGGAGAATTAGAAGAAGAAATTTATATGGATCAACCAGAAGGTTTCGTCGTTAAAGACTTCGAAAATAAAGTTTGCACGCTAGTTAAATCCTTATACGGACTAAAACAAGCACCTAAACAGTGGCAAGAAAAATTTGATCATGTAATGATTAATGATGGATTTAAAATAAATGAATCTGATAAATGTGTATATTTTAAATGCCATAGATATGCTTGTGTGATTGCATGTCTATATGTTGATGATATGCTAATATTTGGATCACATATGAGTATTATACAAACTACAAAAAAGATGTTATCTGAACAATTTGATATGAAAGACTTGGGAGTTCAGATTTTATTTTGGGAATCAAAATAATACGGGATTCCGAGGGAATCAAATTGTCACAATCACATTATATAGAAAGTGTGCTAAAGAAATTCAATCAGTATGAATCTACTCCTGCTAGAACTCCTTATGATCCAAATAGTAAATTAAAGAAAAATAAAGGCGAAGGTGTGTCACAACTTGAATATTCAATATATTATGAATTGTACTAGACCTGATATTGCATATCCAGTAGGGCGATTGAGTAGATATACTTATAATCCTAGTAATGATCACTGGAATGCACTTACTAGAGTGTTGAGATACCTGAAATTTACTTTGGATTATGCCTTATATTATGTATCTTATCCTGCTGTGATTGAAGGTTATAGTGATGCTGATTGGATCTTTAATTCAGAGGAATCGAAGTCTACAAGTGGATATATATTCACATTAGGTGGGGCTGCCGTATCATGGAAATCCTCAAAACAGACATGCATTGCGAGATCAACAATGGAGTCTGAATTCATTGCTTCAGATAAAGCAAGTGAAGAATCCGAGTGGCTGAGGACCTTCTTGGCTGACATTCCGATGTGGCCTAAACATGTACCCGCGGTACTTATACATTGTGATTGCCAAGAAGCAATAGCAAAAGCAATCAGCAAGTCCAACAATGGAAAATCAAGACATATCCGTCGCAGGCATAATAGTGTGAGACAACTCATATCTAATGGTATTATAACCGTTGACTTTGTGAGGTCAAGTGATAATTTAGCGGATCCGTTAACCAAAGGGTTATCAAGAGACATTATTTACAAAACATCTAGGGGAATGGGCTTAAAGCCGAATGAGTAGAATCACCATAATGGATACCCAACCAATATGAATGGAGATCCCAGGATATAGGTTCCATGGGAAAACTAAATTGTGAGTGATTATGTGTAAGCATTACAAATACTTTAAATTGTCTTATCCCTGTGATGTTAATAATAGTAATGCTACCTGTAATGAGTAAGGATGAGTTAAACTCTTAATGAAATCTATGGCTTGGATTTTCAAGCGAAATGTGATAGAACATTCTTGATAGATTCACCTAAATGAGTGTGGCAGTGGGGCCGCTGCCTATGGAAATTGTGGTTGAATCTCCTAGAGCGCTCATGATAATGGGATGTAGCTTATGGCCTTAATGAGCAAAACTGTTTTGAACCACAAGTATATTAAAGTGTCATGTGTGTAATCTATTGAACAGGTTTACCAAACATTACTGCTCAGTTCAAGATATGTAATTCACTGAATAGTTAGTAAACCCAATGGACCAACACTAAGCAAGGTTCATGTCCAAAAGACACCTCTGCCTACTAATGACATTTTACTGCCCAAAAAAAATTTTCCTTCTATTCCTTCTTCTCGCATTTCATTCATGTGGGGGATTGTTGAGTTTTTGTGTATATTTCTTTATGTGAATGAAATACTCACAACAACCTCTAATAGCCTAGTGGTAAGGTTTTCACAATTCTTGTGAGAGGTCTTGGGTTCAAGTCCCTCTAGGTGCACTATATATATATATATATATATATATATATCAAGACTTGGGACTTGGGACTTGGGACTTGGGACTTGGGCTTGGGTCCTAAGTCAAGACCCAATTGTAATTTCGTTTTTTATTTTATTTTGTTTTTATTTAAAAAATTAAATCTGGATTAATTTTTTATTAATATTATAATACGTTTATTCCTACCTGTTGGAAGTGGTGTGAGGGGTGCAAGTGGCTACTTATTTTAATTCGATAGGGTGGCTATAGGGGCTACTTAATTTAATGCCATAGGGTGGCTGAATTCCCTTTTAAAAGGGTCTTGTAGAGGAAGTTTGGGGACAGAATAATTAGTCTGAATTTCCTTCTCTCTCACTTCCAAAATATGTTCCTACTCAAATCATATTTCTGGGCAATACTTGGTGGTTCTATTCGTTCTCCATTGTGTGCTTCAATCGGACGAACAACGCTGTTGAATCCTGGGGACAGATATCTGAGCCTCGAGGCACCACTCGATTAAGTGCGGGTGATATTTTTGTCTTAGGACTGTGTGTCTAACACACACCTTAGCATCCAGATAAGTCGTTCTAATTTTATTGTGATCTTAAATTTTCCCATTTACACGATCAACAGTTCTGTGATGAAAAACAGAGGCTAAAAGTTGAGAAAGAGAAGTTGGAGCAATAAATCAAAACCATGAATGCCCAACCTAGCTTTATGCTTGCCCCATCTATAATCTATGCTACCTCATATGCTACTCAGGGGTAAGTTGGGCCCAAAAAATTGGTTCCTCTCATTAGTTGCCCAGGTATTGGCATATGGCAGTTCATATGTTGATTGAGTTTACAAAAAAAGCTAGAGTTTTTCACATATGCTGACTGAGTTCTACCAAAGAAAATAAACCTATTTTTGAAAAGAAGGGAAAAGAAAGAGAATTAAGAAGAGATGTAAAGAAAAATAATGTGTTGACATTACAGTCCAATCTAAGAGTCAAATTCTTGCATTAAGTAAAAAAGATATAACTATAATCGTTAACCAATCAAATGCACACATGACTGCTTTAATGGTACATACAGGCCAAAACCACATTCCCTCTGATAAATATTCTACTAAACGTGAAAATATGCAAGCCAAAAAAAATGAGCAGTCTTACTATGGATTGTTGAATATATATTTAAATATCCCATATATCTTTCTGGATAATCACTTTTGTATTATCACTCTCTCACACAATCACTTTTATACTATCCCCCTTCCAATGCAATAAGAAACGCATCCACCTAACCACTTTGGAGTGTCCGATAGTTGTCCGATTTGATCTCAAACTGATATATGAACATATCATCACCTCCATCATCTGGTTTGATGAACCCGTACCCCTTATGGTCTTTAAATCAAATCACCACACCTATCGGTCTGTTGTTAGCAGATCCAACTTTATTTATACGTGTGACAGAGTGATAAGAAGGAGATAAAATCAAAGTATACGTCACCATAGAATTTATGGGAATAAAAATAGTTAGAGAGAAAGTGATAGAAACTGATAAAGTGGTGTGTTGTGGTCAGCGACGCCGTGGAATTTGAAGACTAGAACAACTCATGCTACAAGTGATAATGAGTCCAACCTATAAAAGTTCAAACCATTGCATAATGTAACCTGATCTAATAGCATGTAGTACATAATATTGGCTGACATTTATTCAACAAGACCAACGCCACTATAGGCAAGAATTTGAGGGGAAAAAAGAAAAAAAGTTTGATATGTATTTTAAGCTTTGATATTTTCAATTCATTAAAAAATGAAACAGAAAACATGATTCAGAGTCAATATCTAGGTATAATCTATGTTTTAAACCATTGAAAAAAATAAGTGAAATAAAATCTACCATTTCCATCATATAAGACCAATCCAAAATAAAAGGTTGAGACAATATACAAAAATAACATGTCCACCGAAACAATCTCTCACTCTGTTTGATTAAGGTTGAGACGGCACACAAAAGGAGAATTTTTCAATGACTTTGAAGTCATTGTTCTGGCTCCAATTTCCTACAACTAAAAACACAATGTGAGGTTTTTCTTCCATCTCATGTAACTGACTTACATACACCAGAAACATGTTATTTAAGGTTAAATTATTGCATTGTGTAACTTGATCTAATAGCATGGAGTACACAATATAGGCTGCAATGTATATTACAATACCAATGGAAATGTATACAATAATTTGTGAAAAACAAAGGGTTTGCTGCATAATTTAGAAAATAATATCCCACATGACAACCATACAAAAAATGGAAAACAAGAATGAAATAAAAGAACAAAAACTGAAAAACAAGTAATTATAAAAAAAGAAACGAGTAATATAGATAAATAACCAGTAATATTAGATGGAGAAGGGAACCAGGGAAAAATTATATAGGATATTGGGGAGTTTTCATTTATAATGACAATACCTACATCAGTAGGTATCATTTATAGACTGTTATAATAGCTTTTTTAACCGGCTTAAAAAAACTTCTAACAATTTAACAAAATTTGAACTGATTAATAACTAGAAATAACTGATTAGCTAGTTTAAAACAAAGTTAGTTCAAGTTAAGTAACTTTGAATTGGTAGTTCATTTGTTGGCCCCAACAAATTCATTCCACGTGAGTAGAATTTATCTCTTCAAAAATACACTTTATTTAATACTTCAGTGCAAGTGCCTTGCTCATATTAGTGGAACGAGACACTCTTTTTCTAAGGTTTTGAGTCATTATAAACCCCACATCCTTTGTTAAATCATGATATATTATTATACTAGGTGTGAGCAATTTTGATAATCAATATGCATGAAAAGTGTATTCATTTTGACACTTTGTCGCTAATGTTCCTGAGTACCAAATTACGCTCATCTTATGACAGTAATGTGACTCGTAGCTAATACATCATACTTAGATTAATAACCATGTATAATTAATTAGAAGAAAAATACATGAATATGAATCAATCTTCGACACTTATATACCTTATCATAGATCATATAATTTTTATTTCATCAAATACATTTACAATGACAGACTCGAGATTAGTCTATCAAAGGAATATGAACTCGAGTCCATTCACAACTTTGAAGTCTTGGAGATGATAAAGGAACACATGACCACTGTTGTTGGTTAGAGAGCAAATTCTAATTTCACAAAAAATTGGGCCACCACTAAAATCAAACGGCTCGAGCTTTGCCAAATATATGTTGCTTCCATATTGTACGGTTAATTTCTAAAATCCGCCTTTGTAAGGAACCACCTGGAACTGGGTCTCGGTTATTACAATCCCCTAGCATTGGTTAAAATTCTGGCTCCATCCTTAGTACTAAGACACTCAAGCCAAAACTTAACATCTGGAAGAGAGTGGAAGAAGGCGGCGAATATGGTCTCCAGGTGTCAGTTCAAACCAATCACCAAGTATGGATCATATGCACGATCCAATGCGGGGAAAAATAACTCGCTAGCCACTGTCTGGGTGGATGATGCCAACCTCCTCATGTTTGAACAAGATAATAATGAAGATAACATGTCAAAAATGAGTAAAACCAAAGTAGACTTAAACAGAGTTTTTATCAGTACTAGACTTTCCCAAATCCTTCCCACTGGTCACTTTCAAAAATTGAGAGTCGTGTGAGGACGCGATCCCTTCCCTCAAGTTACTTTGATACCTTTGGAGCTATCCGTGCCTCTTTTCGAGCCACTTAAATGGTGTTTTCACTTTTCACCCCCCAAAGCCGACTTATAACCCCAAAACAATCGTTTAATAGTCAATTTCAAAAATTGAGAGTCTGATGAGAACACCAACACTTCCCACAAGTTACTTTTGTACATCTTGGGGTGTTCGTGCCCCTCTCAGGGCTACTTGATTGATGTTTTAAGTTTTGGCTCCATAAAGTACACTTTATACCAAAAAAAGAGCATATAATAGTCAATTTCGGCAACTGGAGTTAGATTAGAAAATGAATACTTCCCACATGTTTCTTTTATGCATCTTAGGGTGTCTATGCCTCTTTTAAGGACATAAGATTAATGTTTTTAGTTTTTGCCTCCAAAATTCCATTTTTAACACGCAAAAGAACATTTACTAATCAATTTCTGAAACCAAATGTCCAGTGATGAAACTGTCTCTTCCCACTAGATATGTTAATACCTCTTGGGGTGTTCGTGTCTCTTATTAATCCACCAAGTTCCTATTTAACTTCAGTAACCATGAGCCCGGTGAGGACATGTTCCTTCCCTCATACCTTTGGAGTTATTCGTGACTCTTTTCATGCCACTCCATTTATGTTTGTCTCCACCCAAAACGAACGTTTACTAGCAAATTTAAAAATCGAGTCCAATGAGAAAATGAACATTTCCCACCTAAGAAGCACTGACACTTCTCAGAAGGTAACTTACCCGTATCGAATTCTTAAGACACTCCTACACTCATACGATACTTTGCATGGCTTGTCATAATTGTTTACAGTTTAAAAAAAGGCAGACATTTCATGAACATAGCCCAAACATTTCGTGGACATGACGGGGTGCCAAAATTAAATAACACTAAGAAATTCTAGTGTCATCTTGTAAAATTACATCGTTTAAGGTTGTATGAATAATAAGAAGAAAAGATAAAAGGATGAAGTTATTATCTAGCTTAATTTAAATACATATATTTTACTACGATTTAACTTTCATTATGAAATAGTGAACCATGTTAATTTTAATAAATTAGTTTCACAGCTATTTTTTTCTTTTTAAATGCAAAGTAGATGAAAGTGTGAATATATATATATACACACACACACACACACAAACAAGTGTAAAAATATATTTATATGTCGTTGTGTCTCTGTTGTGTCTGTGACAACCCGCTCAAAATAATAACGGGTGGACAGCCCTATACTACATTAAATCATGTATCTCAGATGGCACAGTCTCAACATCAACTGACAAAACTAAATAACATGAGGCTAACTACCCGAAATCATTAAAAGTGGATTGTCAAAAAATTTTAAATTTTATTTAACACAACAACAAAACCAACTATGCAACCATACCCAACCATACACATCTAACTATGATGAGTGATAAGTGCAAACTCCAATAAAATAAAAGAGTATGATACAATGTACAACAAAATCTCAACAATGAAATACCCGAATAAGCTGTCGGGTAACAGACAATACAGTAATTAGAGAAATGAAATATAAAGGTGTTAATCTACAACACTTGAGGTTAAACCTGATATACAAACTGAATCCTAATATAGATATACAAAGATAGGAATCGACTAAAGCAAAGTGTCGCAACAGTCCGCTACTGCCACAGCTCCACGAATAACCTGGATGGATGAACATCTATGGCGTCCTTGCGGAGGAACACCTAAAGTAATACAATATATACACATGGAGGGAGAAAATATAAACGGGTCAGAGCCCGAGTTGAAAACATTTTATAGCAAGTGCATTAAAATTCATAATAATTATAAATGCATTATTACATGATTAAGGTGGAATCGAACTCTCCATAATAATTTCCCTCACCTGTCAACTAAAGCGCGCAACTAAACGTATGCACGTGATCTCCAAATGTATACCCAATTCTAATTAGGCAAAAGAATCTAACGTAAACCCAATTGAGATATTTAATTAAAACCATCTAACCTATCTCCCAATCTACACTTATCTAAATTCTTTAAATCTTATACTTTAACTTTAATGTTATAGTAATCTTTATATTTGTTCATTTATTGAACATATAAAGTTGGATAAACATCCTCATAACATCATCACAATACATCAACATTCTCTTACTATAATTGCATATATTCTAGTTATGCCCTCATTTGGCATGTAAACAATATATATAATTATATATGAGTTATTAACATCAAGTGCTAAGGACAAAACTTCTCCTGATTCTCAATACGGCACTGCGTTTCGTGAGTGGGACGTCTCGCTCAGGCGAAATCCAAACAAAGAACCCCCCGTTACACTACTCCTGACAGTATTGATCTTCGAGATTCATTATGCCCTCAATGCATGATGCATGTAACCCAAATTAATATTACTCCATTTTAATTCATTAATATTCCCAATTCTCAACAGTACACGGCATTTCATGCGTGGGATCTCTCGCCGAAGCGAAATCCAAACAAGGAACCCCCCCGTTACACTACTCCTGGCACTGTTAATTTTTGGGATAGGTGATATACATATATATATATATATATATATATATATATATATATATATATATATATATATGAGCATTAAGGACTAACTTCTCCATAATTTCCAAAATTACACTGCGGTTTGTGCGTGAGATGTCTCGTCGAAGCAAAATCCAAACAAGGAACCCCCCCGATACACTAATCATGGCAATGTAGGTCGTTGGGGTCCATTAAGCCCTCGATACCCAAATACAAGCACAATAAACATAATAACCATCCAACCGAACTATAACTCGAGCACGCAGGCTCACATGGTATCATCTTCCAGTTGCCCATACCTCGTAGCAAACTGGGGCCACCTGGTGGGGTTCAACGGCACCCACCTCGTGATCAACTCACGCACACAACGTCCCGGGAAGCGGTCATAGCTCCTAATCGGAAGGTGAGAATGACACATACCCACGACTTCTCACCCCCAAAATATATAATGTATATCATATAATAATCACATGGACGACTATGACTTGGGGAATATCCTCATCCTGCTCTTTGAGCCAGGATGCTCACCCTCTACGCACGTAACTTCCCAATGATAGCAAGGAGGGGGTATGATTCACTATATGTAGATATACCATCATATAAGGTATACATACATCACCACATAATAAAGATATACCATCATATAAGGTATACCTGTCACATCATTTTCATATTTATTATACGCTCTTAGGCGCAATAGAATTAATGTTATTGTTTAGTATATTTCCCTCTTGATATACTAATCGTCATTTCTCACACATCTTCCCCACTTAGTATACACTATACTATTTCTCACTTGAAGCTCACATGTCGCTTCTATTTATGAGTTGTCTCTCCATTCTATTTAAGTTAAGGATATTCTTTATCCCAATGCACCTCAATTAGCATTTATAATTCTCCAACCATAATAGGGTTCAATTCATTTTTTGAACCTTTAAAGTTATCCCGATTGGGATTGGATCCTAAGATCCTGTATCTCTGAATTATTCTCATTACTTCATATTATTTTAATTATCATCTCCAAATAGAGTCTTCAATTAAAGTGGGCTTCCCCACTTAGAATACACCATATTATCTAATCGGTATTCCTCAAATTTAGTCAATATGACTCCAATAATTTCTCATAAGGGAAACTCTCTAAAAGTCTCAAAAACATACTCCAAATAACTCCTATAGAGGTTACCAATAGATAACCTCGAACAAAACAGAATGAAATTTTCCCTAGAAAAACATTCCCCAAAAAGCCCTGTTTTCGAATCGATTCGAGCCAATTCCGAATCGATTCGGCCCAGCGAATCGATTCGGCCTCCAAGGCGAATCGATTCGGGTCATCAGACCTGGGACTCTGTCTTAGGACGAATCGATTCGGCTTGGGTCCGAATCGATTTGGTCACTCAGACCTGGGCACCTGTAACTTTTCGAATCGATTCGGCTAGGGGGCGAATCGATTCGGCCTACTTGGAGGCTCGAAAATGGCAACTTTTTAAGTAAGCCTAAAATCCCAAAATTCATTTTAATCATTTTCTCTCCATTTATCTTCAACCCAATCATATATATATCATCAATAATCATCCTAGAAACCATATAAACTAATTTCTATCCTCAAATCAAAGATCTACATAACAAATCTAAGATTATACCCAAAAGTTAGGTTTTGATATACTAAACCTAAAACCCAAAGATTTAATCCACAAATCATGTAATAAATGGTACACAACAATTATTTAGCAAGTTTAATCACTTGCCTCGAGTTCGTAGGGTCTGATTTGTCCTCGAGATCGCGTGGATGCCGAAAAATTCTCTTTCTCACTCTTTTCTCCTTCTTTCCCTTCTTCTTTCTTCTTCTCTCTTTCTTTCTTTCTATTTCTCTTTCTCTCTTTGGAGAATTGTTTCTCCCGTAGGATTTTAAGCCCTAAATCACAAGATACACATCTTTAAATGATAATACATACTTTAAATAACTCGGTAACTTTAATTCGAGTCAAACGAGCTTAAATTATTTCGAAACCTAAATAGACCCCAAGTACAGTCATTTCGACTTTCTCGACCCTTCCGGACACAACTACACCCTCAGAATCGCCATTCGACACACTTTCTAGCAACTCCAAATTTTGACCTCAATTGCCAATTTAATTATTCTCCAAATAAAATAATATTTATTTCTCCCAAAATAAATAAATCATCGTCTCTAAGACCTCGGGTTGTTACTGTGTCATGTCCATTTCTTTTAGTTTGTTGGGTATATGTGCCCGTGTCGTGTTAGACACGACACTCGTATCCATATATGTGCTACATAGTTTTCCATGAGATACTTGGATAACATTGGCAATATTTTCAACGACGATACATGTTTGAATTAATTGGGTCCATTACATATGTTACAAAATAAAATCGTAATCGAATAGAAAATCAAATTAATGGCATAAAATACTTCCAAATGACACGAATTAATTATTATAAACAAATAAATCAATAATTCAACTAAAATTCATTCAAACAAGCATACAAATATTCACATAAATTAATATGAAAATTATACTACAAAACCAATTGACAATCCTAGTTTTTAAATGGCTCGCCCTCAACCTCCTATAACCACTACAAATAAATTCAATACAAAAACTAATGATATTAATCAATAACTAAGAATTAAAATTACCTTTTATCTTTATCATTTGACGATACTATAACCTGAATGCTCGAGGATTTTATAAAATATTTAAACACAAATAAACCCTTTCAAATACCCATCAATTAAAAACATATGAATGTCATTGAAAGAACATAATTATGATATACGGCAGAAAAAATAAATTATATGATTATAATTAATTTTTATTATAAGGAATACCCTAACTATTCCAATAACCAAGCAATTACTTTTCCGCTACCCTTCATTTTATTTTAACAACCAAACAAGGAAATTTGGAATCAATAGGTAACAAAAATTAATTTGATGTCTTTAACCATAAAACCCCATTTTTTGAAACTCAATCGAGCTAGCCACCTACACCAACATAATCCCACCACAACAAAGAAAGAAAGAGTTGGACTTACCCTATCTCTTGGACTCAACCAATGTCGAGAGACGGGGCTAGGTTTAGAGATGGTGATGCTTGGGAGAGTGATGGCTGAGAGAAGTGAAAATGAGGAATGAGGGTTGGGTGGGAGGCTAGGGCTAAGATGGATTTGCCCGTAGGAAGAAATTCGGGCTAGGTGGGGTGGGGTTTTGGTTAGCTTTTCTTTTTCTTTTTTATTTTCTTATGCAAATAGATAGAAGTAGGAGATAGAAAAATTGCAAGCGGGAGAGCTGAAATTGTTAAGGGGGAACTCAAAATAGTTTAGCCGTCTCATAAGGTATACCTTTTAAGACGATTACTAATTTGCAGTCTCTTTTACTACTATTTTTTAGACAGGTAACTAAATGGGTCTTAAAAATAGTAGTTTTTAAGATCGTTAATTTTATCCATTCCAAAAGGTGGGTTTTAGAGACTCAAATTTCAACCGTCTCCAAAGGTACAGTCTTAGAAAGTACTTTTTTGTAGCGTATTTTATACATATTTCCAAAAATAATTCTTTTAATCTTTACTTCACAAAACATTAGTTTTCACTACATAAAATCCAACTCTTTTGACTAGAGTCCTTTAATTTGGAAAATTTACTCATAAGTCTAATTTTTACATAAAATGACACTTGTACGAAAACATTACTTTTGTCATTTCACGACTTTATCTTTCAAAATATTTAAGGCCCGTTTGGTTCTGTATTCAGAAAACTCGATTTAAACGATGTTTTTAAATATAATTTTAAAGTTCAGTTTTTTGTGTTTATAATTAGTGGTGCGTGTTTGGTAAAAAAAAATTTATGTACTGTTTTAAAATTCAGTTTCTGTGTTTATAATTAGTGGTGCGCGTTTAGTAAGCTTGCTTTTAAATACAGTTTTTTAAAAATTTGACAAAATTGGCAAACATGTATATTTATATTATACATATAAATGTGTTATATATATATATATATATATATATACATAATACAAATGTAAACGTAAATACATACATAAATGTACACATACATATTTACATTTGTATAATACATGTATGTATTTACGTTTACATTTGTATTATGTAAATATGTATGTGTACATTTATGTATGTATTTACGTTTACATTTGTATTATGTATATATATATATATATATATATATATATATATATATATATATATATATATATATATATATATATGTGTGTGTGTGTGTGTGTGTGTGTGTGTGTGTGTGTGTGTGTGTGTGTGTGTGTGTGTCTGTGTTTAGATAATGATATTGCATGTATAATTTATAATAAAATTATTTACATACATGACTCGATAATTTTTTTATTACATATGTACTATATGTATATTTTATATTATTTCATACATTAATAATACATATTCAAAACTATATATAAGTATCATGTATCTATTGATAATATTATTTAAAATATGGATCCTAGTATATTATATAATTTAATAATATAAATATACGTAATTTTGTGTACATGTACATATATATTTTTTATTTATAAGAATTACACATGTATTAATGTATTATGTATGTATATTATATATTAAGGTATAAATGCATTAAAATATTAAAAATGAATAACTCTGAGTTGAAAAATAAAAAACAAAAGTTATAAAACATCTTTTTGTTGTTTTCTAAAAAACTTTATTATAATACGGAAATATTATAATTCAGTGTCTAAAAATAGGCTGCCAAACACAATTTTTTATCAGAATTGCATTTAAACACAGAAAACAGAATTATAGTTGCAAACCAAACAGGCCCTTAGTTTGTATTTTCTACCTTGTTTCTCGTCATTTTACATTGTCAATTTCTTCCTTAAAATCGTCTTTCCAAAATAATATTTGTTTTTGCAAATGTTAATATTTAATCCAAACTTTTCATAAAATCATACTTTTGGCTAAAAAATCGTACCTTTGAAATTGCAAACTTCTCTTACAAATTGATAACTTTTCATTGTTACCCTCATTTCTTATTTCATCTTGGCCTTAACTTTTCAATATTACACATTTGACTATCCAAACTTTTACTACTTTTACACTTAGCATCAATTTACTTTTTTTTCTTCAAGTTCCAGAAGAAATAGTAATTAAAGTTGTTTTTAAAAACTGAAATACTGGGTCTAAGGTAAAATGAAAACGGACCTTTTATAAAGTGTCAAACTTGGAAATAAAGTTTATTAGGACTTGTCTCATCCCGAATATATAGCCTCATCGACTGCTAGAAATGGGAAAAATGCTTAAAATCGGATAAGAAAGAAAGAAAGCAAAAAGGGTTACAAAGATGTTACAAGTAAAATGCCCTTGGAGGTAACCGGGAAATTTAAGAAGGGCGCAGAGCCCTATAATGGAGGCTTAATGCTTAGACCCCAAAAAACTGATCATTAGCATATTCTGTCATTGTGGGAGTCAGTTAAAGTTCATAAAACACTTATGGATTGGCACCCCAATTAATAAAGTAAACGTATCATTTCGAGCACGAAGCTCATTAATATAAAGGCAAGTTTATAAAAAAAAACTAGAAAAATGTGAAAGTAAGTTAATGGTTAAATTAATGGGATAAGAGTGGTATTGAAATATAGATTAAGTGTGAGTGGGATCGTCGCTCGGGTTACATAGTCAAAATGTCCGTTGCATGGTCCCCATTGCATTGTGCATAAGAACACTTAATAAACTGAAGGACAATTTCATAATTGTTAAAATACACTTTGTATATATAGATAATCTTTGAATGTACTACTTTGTTAGTATTTCTCATACAGGGCATACGCTCTTACCCTTTCATTTGCCAAAGCCCTCGGGTACTTTGGGAAAAGGTAAAGGCAAGGAAATCATGAGAGACGGAGAATGATTTACGCGTCAGTAGAGCTCCGCTTACTAGTCACTTTACATGTGTTATTTAAGTGGAACTTTGACTAAGTTATTTGGAACTCTTTTTGAAGCATTTTAAATTTAATTTATAATAAGATAGAACGATGTGAACTTCATGAAATTGTTATTTATTCTATGAAGTTGGAAAAACTCTTTTATATTGAGTGTTCTTATAAATTTCATGCATTGGGCATTATTTCATCAATTAAATTAAACGGATTTTATGACACAAAAATTTAAAAGCAATATTTTACTTTAAAATAGGAGTTTCTCAAATTAAATCAAAATATATAAAGTTTTTCGCATTGACCCACGAAAATCTGGGCATCATAAGGCCTTCTTGGCCCTCTCAGCATCATCACCACCGCCACTTGTTGCATCTAGATCCTCTGGATGCTTGGGTCTAGCCATAGTTGGGGTGAGGGCATACGAACTTCCGTCGGATGGTTAACTGACTCGACATAAGAACCTAAAATCGCCTCAGGACGTGGGCCTGCGCGGGAACTAGAGTGAGAGCGAGACGATAACCTAGAAGCTGACCGATCCACATAGGCCCTAGTGGGACCAGAAACATGAATGGAATAGGACATCTCCCTATATATCCAGGACCAAATAATCATCATCCTTTACAGACTGGACGTCTGAACAATGACCTCTAGAACAACACCCAAATGAGTAATCATTATGAAAGGAAAAACAGGAAGAAAGCAAGGACAATACCATAAGGTAAGAAGGAAAATAAAAGGATAAGAAATACCCCCATCCATCCCTATAGTATCTCATAATCCAGGAACTAGGCGATCCATATGGATGGCAGGCTGGGGCACCATGCTCCTAGGACTCCACCTCAAATGGTAAAATAGGGAGATCTACCCTCCTAATAGGTACCCCCTAAGTAGCAGCCCCTTATGTCTCCACTGCATGAACTCCTCCTCCATGGAAATACGAGTTGAGGCAGCTTCCTCCGTCTTGGCCCTTCCTTAGAATAGGCCATCATCCCTCGCCCTTAACTCAACAACCATTTGTTGATGCCAAATATCCAAGTCCTCCTAGGGACCTACCTTGGCGTACTTGACCCATCAAAGAATAACTCTAATCCATCTCCTAGCACACATATGGACTTGATAAAGTCTTTTGGCACATCTGGAAAAGATCCCCTCCACCCCTAGGATCCCTTCTAGTTCCACTACCTTCTTCTTCATTCCACATAGGCACATCCTCGCCCCTAAATGACCCATCGGGAAACTCCAGCTTAGCCCCGGCATCCCCCTCAGGCAGAACCACCCTTTGAGCCCCGACATCACCCTAAAAAAACCTCATATGCTTGCTCGCCCTTAGGAGCCTCTTAACCCCCATCGGCCACCCTCAGCTTTGCCTCTAGTGCCACCTAATATCTACCTCCCACTTTGGGCTCCTCATCCACCAAAACAACCCAAGCACATGCCAAGAAAATCGTCTGAGTCAAAAGTAGGGGCATCATCTTCACACATCTCTCCAAAAAGCCCTGGTAGTCAAGGTCTTCCGAGAGACTACCGACGATAGGCACCCCATCTAAGAATATGTTCTGATTCGCCTCCTTCAACCTCTTGATATGCCTCACACGGTAAGGTGGGGAACAACACCCTGATAGGAGCATCCCACGTGGGCTATAGAGTGAACCTCATGCCCAGATAGAAGAGGGCCCCGTAAGGCTCCTTTAATAAGAACCTCTTCCATTATAACTCCACACTGCAACACCCACCCCCGGCATGTGGTGGGTCAATCCCAAGGGTACCTAAAGGAAGAAAAACACCAAGATAAAGTGAGTCGCGAGATACAGATCAATACTAAAAGTGGATATAGAATGCTTTAAATTACTTACATCCTCCATAGTTATCCCATTCATAAGTGTCTGGCTACTTCCAACGACATGGATGACCACCCCGCCCTCAAATTCCCACGCACATACTGCCTAAGGAGAGGATAAAATCCATCCATCGGCACCCTCACCACGATATATCAAAATACATAGCTGATAAGCACTCAAAAATGTACATTTCGTACTCCGAATAGACGTATTTTAGTTGCTAATTCTCGACAATTTGGGTCTTATATGCGTAAATGTTTAATATTCAGGCTTAATCGCCCTTTGCAGAAGTTCAACGCTTATTTCAAGGAAAATGTACAATTTATGGAGCTAATTCCCCAGTTTTGTACCTTACCCGAGCCTAAACTGACCCCAAAGTCCGTGTGTGTTTAGTTTGTGCTTTTTAGATTTTTTTTAGATTTTTAGTTTCAGTCGTTTTTTATTTTTAGGATTTATTTTAGATTCATTTAGAATTTTCTAGGATTTATTTCATATTTCTTTTTATTTTTTTATTTTTATTAGTTTTTAATCTTAGTCTTTATTTTTAGTTTTGCTAGAGTTTATATTTTTAGGACTTTAAGTTTTATTTTTTCTTCTTTTGTAGTTTTTATTTTTGTTATTTGAGTTTTATTTTTAGAGGATTTATTTTTTTATGTTTTATCTTAGTGCGTCGAGCATTTGTTTTACTTTATTTTTGTTTATTTTTAGTTTTTAGTTACTTTATTATTATTTTAGTTTTGTCTTGTTTTATTTTATTTTATTAGTTTTTATTTGAGTCGTGTTTAGTTTGTAGAGTTTGTATTGTGTGTGATGTTATTTTTATTTTTTTGGTTTTTTAGTGAGTTTTATTTTTAGTTGATTTTTATTTTTAGTTTACTTTAGTTTTTATTTTTATTTTACTTGTTTTTATTTTATGAGGTTTATTTTTATTATTTTCTTATTTTATTTTATTTAGGGTACAAATTAAACACACACACACCACACTTACCTACACCTTACTCACACCCAAACAACTCACTCACACACACACTTACCTACACCCTACCACACCTAAACACCCTCCCACCATCTTCCCCATCAAACCCACCTTCTCTCTCCTCTCTTACCTTCCTCCATAACCAAAAACTTAACCAACTCACCTTATTTCACTATTAACTCCTCCATCTAACCCAATACCCCATAACTCCAAACTCCATTTTTAATGTCCATACTCCCATACCCGTACGCGAATCCCCACTACGAACCGAACCCATTTCTGGTCGGACCCCCGACAACCCGTAACCCCCTGTGACCCTGGCCCGGAACCCATTTCATCCAAAATCTCGACCTGAATCGAGACCTCGCCCACCACCCGTGATCCTAGACCCAAAATCTGCGATCCTCTCAACCCATAACCCGCACCCATTCCGACCTGATACCTGCCTATACCGGCAAAGCCTCGACCCATACCCTTAACCCATCTGCGACCCGAAACTGTGAACCTATCTCCAGCAACCTACCCCTGCTACGAAGCCCAAACCCGAAGATCCCCATTTGAGCCAATCCGACTCGAGCACCTCCTGCCAACCCGAAAGCCAAAATCGATTTTTACCTTGTCTTATGTCCAAAGTCAAGACCAAGTCCACTTATACCACGTGTCTTTTAACTCCTTTTTATCCTTTATTTACCAATTTACCCACATACCAAACCACACTCCAATTGCACCTCTAAAAAACCATAAGCAAATCAGATTTTTATCCCCACCCCCTCATTCACATGACCGCATTTTTCCCACATGCACCTCAATTTAATTACTCTCCAATTTACCCCTAGCCTCCATGTTCACCATATAAATTGAAGACTTAGAGCCATTTTCAAGGGGATCTCCAAATTAGTTTTTAAGTTTTGTGTGATAAAATTCTCTCCACCCCTCTATAGAGAGTATTTGCATTTTTAGCAAATATCTCAATATAGAGGTGTGTAGTGAAATTTATCTCTAGGACGAATTCCACTCCACCCTTCTATCGTGGATTTTTGCATTTTTAGCAACTATTTCAAAATATACTGATGTGGTTGAATTCATCCCTTATGGGAGGTAAATTCTAATCCGTTCCTTTATGTTGAGTATTTGCATTTTTAGTAAATATCTTAACATAAAGTGATGATGTAGAATTTATTTCCTTGGATGAGTTCTAATGTACAATTTTATAATAATAGGATTTGCATTTTTATCAAATCTCTTTTATTATTTAAGTGTCAATTATAAATTCATCCATTATCTTGTAATTAGTTTATTTTTATTTTTATTTTATTTTGTAGTTTTTATTTTAGATTCAATAAATATATTAGTGAGTGATTGTAATTGAGAGATTGTTGGTGTAATCGAAGATTTCATTTCAATTCAAGACTTAAATGGGTTTGATCTATTCCTCTCTTATTACTTTTATTTTAATCATCGCATGCTATCATTTGTTTATCTTATATTTTTGGATGATGATTATTGAAGGCTAATCTCCCATTCATGGGATGTATTTTGAAGCCCTCATGAGTCCAGTTTAGTTAGTTTACTTGTTAGCACAATTTTTTTTACCTCATTTTTTATTAGCTTTTACATCTTAGTTAGTACTTTAAAAATTAGTATATAGTTAGTTAATTAATAATCCCTTGAAAAATCATAAAAATAATAATAATAACATTCAAATGATTTCACACTTTTGTCTTCTTATATTTTGTGTTTCACCCTTAGATTTGGATTGACTTCCTTACTTACCCTCTACACTAGTTTATTTATATTTTTGTATGCTCAAGGGAATTTTGATGCAAAAAGGAATAGCACAATAACAAATATACACATTAGAAGCAATTTTTTCTCTATCAATAGCCATGTAAGAAAAAAACCACATCGACTTAAAATAAAAATGAAATACGGCATAAGTAACATAAGAAAAGCAATATCTAACTAAGAGAACTGAAAAGACCGAAGTTGAATAACACATACCTGCTATAAATACGCAAAACCTCTTAAACTGTCAGTTTGATATCTTGAAAAGAGGGACACAAATCGATAAATCTCTACCACCACCATTCTCCCCCTTGCATAGCCCTGATCCCTAGAGAGTCCATAAAAAATGACAGCCATCACAAACGAAGCCCCCATGATCCCCTTGTCACTAAAATCACCCCAACAACAAAGTTATGGCATATTGTCTCACCGTTACAGCATCAATCCTTGGGTCCTCCACCTGCTCCAGATAAGTAGTCAAGTATAATATCCCGTATTTTCTAGAATTTATTTTATTAATTATCAATGGTGTGAAGAAATTAATAAATGGAAATTAATTATTACTTGGTATAATTGGTAATAACAACTTAATATTTATATGATAATTAAATGTGCATATTATGTGATTTATTTGTGTGTCATGATATTATTAATTAATAAGTGCAATTAACTATGTGGACTATATGCGGTTACACCTAAAATAATTAATTGGTGGTTTATTTTACGTCGTGAGACTTTACCTTGAGATATGAGGTAAAACGAGTTGGATAAGACTCTATAATGACATGGAGAGTTGACTATATATTTTTATCATCTTAAGTTGGGACCTGGTAGATATACCCCTAGGCTAAGTTTTAAGCTATTCCAGATAATATTTTGGGTCCGTTTGAGTGCCCGAAAATAGGGCTAATGTGGAGGTGCGGTATTAGAATGTTTAATAGGATTAAAACTCTTTAATTAGTCATATATCATTAGAAATGAAAACCCTGGCGCCCATAAAGACTTCTGGGAGAAGCATAAAGAACTTTGAGGGGAAGAAGTACAAGGATTTAAGCCAAAAGTTCATCATTCTTCAATCTAAGGCAAGAAATCTCTTGAAATGCTTCATTAAATATGCAATTGATTTATAATTCATGTCTTCCTCAATATAATATCAAATTTGAAAGTGTGTTCAGGTTCTAATCTGATTAAGTTTAATCGCATTTATATTTTTGAGTTAATTAGAGATTGTATTAATCAATCTTATTTAAAGACTTGTACCTTTGAAGAGAAACTTGAAATTGAATGGTTTGGATGTATAAATCTTTAAAAGGATTGAAGTTTTAGGATTTAATCTCATTAGTAGGATTAATCTACGTGTTAATTTGAAGATTGGTACAGAATTCGTAGGTAAATTAACATTTTTCATGTTGATGATAAACTAGTTTGGAGAGTTTGAATCTTGAAGAATTAAATCATTTTCTTGACAATCATGTTTTTGACATTCTTGATTGCATATAGTTGTTGAAAAATGTTTAAAATCATGACCCAGAAGTTAGACTTAAGTTTGGTTGAGGAAGAAAACTCGTAACAAATGCGATGACCCGGGAACTGGGAGCATCGATCGATCAACTCTAGTAGATTGATCGGCCATTCCAGTTTTGCCTAAGAAGGGACCACAATTTATTCGATTGGGAATTCGGGCCTAGTTCGAATTAGGATTTATTTTATGGTAATTTATAATATCTTAGGTAGAACTTAAACTTAATTCATGATGGTAGTAGTCACGTATGATGGTAACACAAACCTTAGTACAATTTAGTGACCTTCAGTTTTGGGATTGCGTTGAATTGGGTAAACACGTGAGTGAGCGGTATCCTATAGTCGAATGTGTAAACGGAGTTATATATATATATATATATATATGTGTGTGTGTGTGTGTGTGTGTGTGTGTGTGTGTAACACCTTGCCCTAGTATTTCATTTAAATTTTGTATATAATGTAATGGAGTAAGGAGTGATGAGAATTATTGGGATTTATGGGTCAAAAATTGAAAAAAAATAAAAGAATAGAAATGAGGTCGTTCGAACGACCTACGGGGGTTGTTCGAAGTGAGATCATTGTTGTGCGAAGAATGTGTTCAAACGACCTTTGAGCGATATCTCACTGCATTACAGTCCCCGATCGCGTAAAAATCGCACGAAGCCATATATCGAACGAGATAGACATTTCGTTCGAACGAGGTTCATGTTGTTCGAACGACGGATTGCCCTTATTCTCTTTCACATTTCTAGTCCTTGATTTGGTATGTGGTCAATCCAAGATGAGCTCAGAATGGGAAAAATGGGATTTTTGGCCTTTAGGAGAGTTTTTATAAATCTTGTTTAGGCCATTTGTTGGGAGAAAATGCAAGAAGAAAGAGATAAGAAGAAAGGTGGTCTCCCACCATTTTGAGGTGTTCTCCCACCATTATTGGCCTTACACCACCATTCCACCACCATAAACCACCACTTTTATGTAGTATTCTATCATGTTCAAGCCTACATCACCCATTTCCCCCACGGTATAAGTGGAGCTACAAATTTTAGAGAAGTCTTGGGGGATTTTTGGAGAAGATGCTGGAAGCTTAATGGAGCACAAATAGAGAAATTTTGAGGATAGATTTAGTAATCCCTTGAGGCTACCTTTGGAGGTGGGAGTTGTTCCTCCTACACCAACTTTTTTACCACCATTTTGAGCTTTTGGAGGTGGGAAAATCTATCCTTAGTAATTAAGTCTCTAATTGCATTTTTAATAGTCATGTATTTAGATTGCATAAGTAGGATGCACATGAATAAATGATGATTTTGAGTAAAATAATATTATACATTTTTATAGAATAAAAATGTTGGTAAAATGTTATTTTGTTGGAAATGTAGAATGAATAGATATTTCAAAGTTTTGAAATATTAAAAGTTGATAGTTTATGGAAAAGGTCCATTTCATTGAAAGGTTGATGTTAAACATATAAAATAAAATGTTTGAAAATAATTATTTATTTTGCTAAACAATGGTGAATTAATGTTTTAAAGTTTCTTGAAAAAATGTAAACTTTACGAAAATGGGCATTTGTTGAGTTTGAAGAAATTAAATGTCTTTTATGCCTTGAAACTATATTTTTTTCAAGTATGATGAATTTCTAAAAGGAAATGTATGTTTAACCCATTAATATGATTTTAGGATTTAAAATCCATCATTTCATGCATATAAACTTGTAGTATTTTGACAATAAATGTATAAATAATTTAAAGAAGATTTTGCTAGGTTTAAACATGGAATAAGAAAAGTAAAAAATTTAGTCTTCAAAGTATATGAAAATGGGATTAAAGGTGTGATGAACATAAGGTTGTAAGACCACATGTATCAATAAAAAGAAATGGTATTTTCTTATGAAAGTAGTCTATAAGTTTAATTAGGTTTCTTGAATAAAGAAAGTAAAGAAATGTCTAATTTGAAAATATGATTAGTAAAGGTGTTGGATAAGTATTAATGGGTAAACAATGGGAAGTTGGTGTGTGTAACTCAATGATGTTTGAAAGATTAACACTTATGAAATTGGAAGGGAAATGATGAAATAAAGATGTTCCAATTAAAAGAATATCACTCCAAGGTTAAAAAGGTGTTAAGGTGTTAAAACACTTAAGGGGTTATTATGGGTAACTTAATAGTGTTTTGTGAAAATTAACACTTGTGGAGATGGAGTAAAAAATGAGTTGGAAAACAAATGGGTAAAATGATAATTTTACTTAAAGCGGAGCATTTTATGAAATAAAAATGTTGGAAAGGCGTAGCCATACTGGGATCTCTCCCTCTTCTCCTTTTTCGGGGGGGGGGGGGAGAGATGGAAGGAGAAAAGGTCTCGTGCCCTGGTTTCTCTAAGAGTGCTTCGGCCGTCATCGGTGTGGGGAGAATGTAAAGAGATGGAGTGGCCAGTCAATTTTGCACAAAACAGGCAAAAGAACATGTCACCGCTTCGAGAGAGCAGCATCAAAGACAAACTGATGTCACAAAACTAATAGTTCGAAGGTTCGGGGGCTAAGTTATGGAATGGGAAGGTGTTAGGCACCCATCCCGCCCTTTAAGTCTCTCATGGGCTTGTGTTACTGTTTTCCTTAATTTATTTATGAAGTATGTGGGCTTATATATATAAATGGAGATCGAAATCACCCAACTAATACCACGAAAAAGATAGAGTGAGGTCATCCAAAGGAATGTTTACAAATAATATCTAGAAAATACGATGTATGCATTTATTGAGATATTGATCGTTATGATGAAACGATAATATATGTTGGATAAAATGCCAATAAGGATCACATATATAATATATAGTAAAATAATGTATAGATGAAAAGGAGACAAATGCAAAAATGGGAAATTGGATTCGAGTCTCGAATTTTAGCCCGAAACACCTATGTAGACTATAAAGGTATCAAAGTCCACATAGTTCACATGCAGCATAAGGGTGGATTTTATCCCATAGATTCGAATGGGAATTTATTATATGTGTGTGTGTGTAGAAAATGTATTTTAAGTTTTGGAAAATTGTGGTGGACAATCCCGTTGAAATTTATAGGTGTAACCCTCTTTTTCTTTGTTTTGGTTTTTTTTATAGAAAATAAAGTATGTGCAATATAAATAATAAAGGACGAAGTATTAATGTGTATAAACTAAAGTAAAAGATAGATTACAAATTTATGTGACTAATGCGAAAATAAAGATTTTAAAGAGAGAAGAACTTTTCGACCTTCTTTGGAGATTTGAGGCTTGATATTAATCTTTGATGAGCTCTCTTGAATGTTGAGATAAATTTTGGATTAGAGAGAATGACATATTGCTAAATTGGGTGTGAAAAGGATGGAAATGAAAGATGGAAAGGAATTTTACACAAGGAAACTTCGTTGATTGCAAGAGAATGTTGTTGAGATCACTAATATTGATGGATCTGAGATTTTATTTAGGAGTGAGGTCATGACCTCTATTTATAGAGTAAGGGGGTGTCGATCATCATGGCCCTAGCCCTGCCAATCGGAAGGGAAATGGACCTGCCAATCGGCAGTCTCGTACAGATTTTTCTGAAAAAATCATCGTAGAACGCAATCCATAAATTCAAATTGCACATGGGGCATACCGTTAGAAAAGTAATTCATATACCTTCAAGAGTCATTTGGGCCTCTCCCGGGTCCGGGAATTGACTTTAGGTCAAACGGGGTTCGAAAGCGCTTGTCGGTCCTCTCGATGAGAGATCATCAAACGAAAATGGATTGTTCATCCAAACCGTAAGTCAAAATTATGAACGGGGTATACCATTGGAAAGTTAATTCCAGGTACTTCGATATTCCAAAGAGCTTCCCTCGATTCGAAAAGTTGACTTTGGTCAACCGGGGCCCAAAAGCTCCCGATGACCTTTCGGAGTAAAACGGATCATTAGTTCATACCGTAAGGATGATTCATACATGGGGTAGACCGTTGGAAAGGGTATTCAATTCCCTTTGAATATTTATTCAGTCTCATTCGAGCTGAAGAGTTGACCTTGGTCAAACGGAGCCCGGGAGTGGCCGATGGCCTCCACATCAATTTTTATGATAAAATGGATTGTTCATCCAAATGGTTATGCCGTTTTGCATATGGGATAGACCATTGGAAAGAGGTTTCAGTGACCTTCAAAGATTTAAAGAGATTTTTCTCTGACGATGAAGTTTACTGGGGTCAAATCGGGGCTCTAGAGCGCCCGATTGCCTCTAGATCAATTTTTTATGGTAAAATGGTTCATTCGTCTGAACCGTTATGCCAATTTATGCACGGGGTGGACCATTGGAAAGTGGATTGAGAGATCTTCAAATATTCAATGATATTTCACTCTGTCGATAGAGTTAACCAGAGTCAAATGGGGTCCGGGAGCGCCCGATGGCCATTAGATTGGTACTCGGAGTATAACCTAGGGTTTGTAGTTAAATAGGGAGGTGATGGGGAAAAAGGAGAGAATTAGGGGATCCTAGAATATGGTGTCTAGAGATCCCTTAGACGGGTGATCTTGGAACAAGTGAAAGCCTTCAAATAGACACCACGTGATATTTTAGGAAGGAGGTCGATTCTGTGAACCAAAAGGGACGAGGATGACCGATTTAGAGGTCCAGGATGAGGACCTAAGGAAATGCTGGGGATGGACGATTTCATGGGTCGAGGTCAATTCTGAGGACCTTGGGTAGGGAGAGACCAATTTTAAAGGTTGAATACAATTCTGAGGGCTTAAGATGGGAGCGACCAATTCTGCGGGCCGAGGTCAATTCTGAGGACCTTAAGTAGAGGTAACCAATTTCGAAGGTCAAATCCAATTCTAAGGGCTTAAGTAGAATTTTTAATTTTGAGGGTTGAAGCCAATTCTTAGGGCTTTAGTATAAGTGACCAATTTTGAGTGTCGAAGCCAATTTTGAGGGCTTTAGTAGAGGTGACCAATTATACAGGTCGAAGCCAATTTTGAGCGCTTTAGTAGAGGTGACCAATTATACGGGTCGAAGCCAATTCTAAGGACTTTAGTAGTGGTGACCAATTATGCGGGTTGAAGCCAATTCTGAGGGCTAAGTAGAGGTAACCAATTCTGAGGGTCGAAGCCAATTTTGACGGCCTAGGTAGGGGTGACGAATTTTGCGAGTCGAAGTAAATTCTGAGGGCTTTAAGTAGAAGCGACCAATTCTGAAGGTCGAGGTCAATTCTGAGGACCTAAGTAAGTTGTGGGGCATAATTTTCTTTGGGATGTTTTGAGACTCCACTGGGGAAAAGATATTAATTCGAGGATTGGGTGCAGTCCTACTGGGGAATTTTTTAATTTCTGCGGTGTCCCTTGGAGACGTTGTTGGGGAGATATCCAATTGGATTTGGGAATTCCTCTGGGGGGAAATAATTCTAGGAGAAAATGTGGTATTAATTCAGTTGTGGGATTTGAGAGGCTTGAAAAAAAATGTTTTTCTTAGTGAAAAAGGTTCTAAAATTCATTGGGTAATTTTAGGAATTTTTTGGGATTTTCTGGTATTTTTGGGAATTTTTGTAGAAAATTTTAGGGAAGTGCCGACTGGCAGGGTGTAGGGGGTGCCAAATGGCAGTGGCACGGTGGTGCATCAGGTCTCGATTGATCGGGTAAAATTCTTCCTTCCTCTTGAGACCACTTTTCTTTGATGACCTTTTCAGATATTGATTTTTCGTTGGGGATCTTCCAGGTAACCTTCTATACCTAGGGGACGGCTCCTCAAGATTTTCTTACTCATTCCCCACTGATTGTGGGAGCTTGGCGTTCGACCATATTGCATGCTTAATGTAGCGGCATTACACCTAAAAAGAGACTCAAACAAGGCCAAAAGATATGCATATTTTATTTCATTATCTGGATTTAGTGACTTATTCTACATGCACTTTAATTTGATGCTGAGTTTTTTGCTTAGAGAAAGAGTTGGAAAAGTATGTTTTTGAAATTTTTTGATATTTTTTAGTAGAAGATGAACTCGGAGACTTGGTTGAAAAAGAAATTTCCTTTTGGAGGATTAATGTTTTAGAAAAATTAGGAAAAATGAGTTTTTTTAGAATTTTTTTAAATAGAGGAAGGCCATGTCCGCTCGGTCATTGGTTACGGGAGGAATGATCTCCCTCCCGATTGTGTTATATTTTGTACGTCTGTAGAACGTTGGTGATGTGGGCTATATCGAAGCCGTCATTCTTGGCTTAACCTCAAAATTACTGATGGTGACCGGGGACATATTGGTGGACACACAACTTGCAGCCATCACTTCGTGGATGTCATACCGTCGCAATCCTGTGGCAGTGATACTGGAGAAAACCCTGAATGGTCTAGATGCTTGGCGGGAAGGCCATTCTGAATTTTTGAGGGGCATCCCAGTTATGATGTTCATGTAGTTGTCGAAGAGATTACATATGGAGGTACCTCCTGAATATCCCTTAGCAACTGTGCCAAATTTCTTTTCTCGCTACTTTATAAGCATAGGACCGAATAATTGGAGAACTGGTTTGTGGAGCATCGGGCTCGAGGTTTGTGTTGGTCAGTGCCTTGGTAGGAAGAGAGACATCTCATTCTAGAACTGGGGGAATACCAATATGTTCAATTAGTTGGCCTCCGACAGAATTCTTTTTACTTTCCCTGGCGATTCCTGCGTCAATTTGGATGGGAGAAGATTGTGCCACCTCGAACACTAGACTTCTTTTCGGTGGAGGATTTGACAGAACGTTTGAGCATGCAGTTGGGCTCTTTATGGGAGAATCGTCGATCATCTACCCGTCCTTCCCAATATGTTGGCCGAGTCTGGTATGTTTTTGGGGATTACATGAAGTGGATGTGGAGGAGGGTAGTAGATAAAATACTGGCTGAGGAGAGCGGGCAGAGGTGGTTCGCCATGTTTGACACCATGGAGGGAGGTGTTGTGATTTTCCTTAGGCTGGTCCAAGCTTACCGTTCCATGGAGTGATTTTGGTATTCCATTCAAGTAAGAGAAGTTTGGGGACCCCCAAGATGTAGATGATGATGGGGTTGGTTCTTCTGGCAGGTGTGGGTAGGATCCCATGGGAGTTTTTATTTATGAAGATTTTGTATAGTGTTCGGTTATATATCTGGTTGATTTCTGGTAAGGGTTGTTTAGGAGTGGTTTGGCTTGTTTTTTTTTTTGTTTTTAGGAAAAATAAGGTTAGGTTGGCGGGGGAAGATGTTTAACTCCCTACGCTGATATAATTGTATCAGAATTTCTCATTAATGAAATAAAGAAAATTTTAATTATATTGTTGTACCTCTTGATGAGCTTTTTCATTTGAATTATCTATAGTAATCGCTAAGGCATACATAATCCTTTTATTCATGTAAATGATAAAAATGAATCGTTATTCTTGGAGATAAGAAAATAATAGCATTTTGTGAAAAAGATGGGGGTCGTGCTCATGAGAAGCGTATGAGTTGCATACGTACCTTTGGAGGTTTTGAAAAATTTTGAGTTTCATTCTTGAAATTAAAAAGGTTTAATATAGGATTAGGCCCCACGTAGTTCTGAGTAGAGGTAAATGAAGGTTTAATTAAAGTTACCCATATTAGCTCATACGGGACCTCATATCGGCATATGACATTTTTCGGATCAACTTGGCCACATTTTTTGCATTCAAAATTGCATATGACTCGGCTTCGACCCATTTGGTGAAGTAATCGATGGCAACCAAGATGAATTCATGCCCGTTGGATGCTTTGGGTGTAACTTTCCCGATGATATCGATGATCCATGTGGAGAAGTCGTGTTATATAATTCTCGCGGAGGCAAGTGTTGGAGGTTAAAAAATTGTTGCCATTTAACACATCTTTAAAAATTGGCAATGCAATCCTGAACCATAGTAGTCCAATAATAACCCTGTTAGAAGATATTATTTTCGAGCATATGGCCATTCATGTGGGGTCCGCACTTCCCGCTATGGATTTTCTGCATCATCTCTTTAATGCCAGCCCCTGCGATGCAGTGTAAATGGGTTTCATCGAAATTTCTCTTGAACAGTGCTTTATCGCAAACAATGTACTGGGGAGTCAGTTACGGAGGGTTGCTTGGTCTTTCTTGTTAGAATCTTGGGATACCTACCATGCTTGAGGAGGCGCCAAATATCGTAGTACCAGTAATTGGATATATCGGGATCTTTTTCTGTGATGAGCTCATTGTGGTAGCAGTAGGTTGGTTTAGCTTTCTTTTGGACTAGGAAGGGGGCATCGTTATTCCCTTGGGCATGTTGACTATGGAGGCTAAGGTAGCAAGGGCATCGACTAAGTTGTTCTTTGTTCAGGGCAGGTAGTGGAAGGTGATATCTTGGAATTGGGAGGCCAACTCTTCTAGCTGGGCATAGAAGGGTAAAATTTTCCCGTCCTTGACTTTCCATCTTCTGAGTACTTGACCGATGATGAGGGTTGAATCCCTGCAGACATCTAGGTATCGAATTCCTTTCTTGAGAGTGACTTTGAGGCCTACCATTCATGCCTTGTATTTTGTCATGTTGTTGGTGTAGGGAAAATCCAACTTGATGGCAATGGTAGTGTGAGAGTCATCAGGGGAAATTAGGATTATCCTAATGCCAAATCCTTTCTTGTTGGCGGCGCCATCAAAGAACATTTGCCACCAGAAATTTTCTTTGGAGGTACAAAGGATATTTTCATCCGGGAACTCATAAATTCAAACATCGATTTCTTCCATAGGGTGGTCAGCGAGGTAGTTAGAGATGGATCTTCCTTTCATGGCTTTCTACGTGACATACACAATATCAAATTCGGCTAGCAGCATTAATCATCATGCCATTCGGCTAGACAGTGCAGGTTTTTTGAGCACGTATTTGATATAATCCATTCGGGATACAAGTTTGATGGTAAAGATGATCATATAGTGCCATATTTTTTGGGTGACCCAGACAAGGGAGACATATGCTTTTTCTAAGGCAGTTTAATTAATTTCGTGCCTGGCCAACTTTGCAATGGTGTAATAGATGGCTCTCGCTTTGAGGTTTTTTTTAAGGTATTGGGCCAACAAAGCCCCACTTGCGGTGTCTGTTATGGTCAGGTATAGGGGTAGGGGAAGACCAGGTTGTGGTGGCATTAGTACTGGAGGTCGGGTTAAATATTGCTTGATTCGGTCAAAGGCCTCCTAGCAAGCTTCATTCCAAACCTTAGTTGAATCCTTTCGAAGGAATTAGAAGATAGGTTCACAGATAAAAGTCAACTGGCTGATGAACCAACTGATATGCTCTAATTTTCCAAGGAATCCCTGGACTTCTTTCTCCATTCGGGGTGGTGGCATTTTGAGTATGGCATCTAGTTTAGCATGATCAGCTTTTTTTTATCCCTTTCTCACTAACCATGAATCCTAAAACCTTCCTTTGGGTAATGCCGAAGACACATTTTTGTGGGTTAAGTCACATGTGGAATCGCCATAGTTGCTCGAAGAACTTTCATAGAGAGGGAACATGGCCTTCCTAAGTCTTAGACTTGATAATCATATCATCTACGTAGACCTCGACTTCTTTGTGTATCAGATCGTGCAAGATGGTTGTGGCAACCCACTGGTAGGTAGCCCCTGCATTTTTAAGACCAAATGGCATATTGATGTAATAAAATGTTCCCCAAGGGGTGATGAATGCGGCTTTATCTTGACGATCTGGGTGTATCATGATCTGATTGTATCCGGTAAAACCATCAACAAAGAACTTGAGAACGTGATTGGCCATGTTATCCACAATCATGTCGATATTGGGTAGCGGGTAATCATCCTTTGGAGAGGCCTTGTTCAAATCTCGGTAGTCAATGCACATGCGAACCTTTCATACGGATTCTGGAACTGGATATTCGATCACCCGGACGAAGCCTACGTTAAACTATTTGGCCACTTCTTCCTTAACCTTGAGCGACCATTCGGTGCGTAGCTTTCGGAGTTTCTTTTTAACTGGTTTGCAATCTGGGAGCATTGGAATATCGTACTGAGCTATCTCGGGATCAATTTTGAGCATGTCGTCATAGGACCATGCGAAGACATCTATAAATTCCTTCAGTAATTTCTCGAGTTACGAAAGTTCTTGCTCGTCAAGGGTAGACCTTGTCCTAATCTCATGCAGTTGGCTACTAAAACTGAGATTAATAACAACATTTTCATCTTCATTACTTGAACGCGGTTAAGTTATTTTTTATTAACCTTATTAAGATCAATTAAGAATTGTTCATTTGTAAAATCATCATTATCAAGAGTTTGATTAGAATCAAGAATATTAATATAAAACACAGAAAGATACTCAAAATCGTCGTTTATTTCATTGTTAGGAAAAACAGAGTTGATAACCTTATTAAAGGAGGTATCGATGACATCGGAATAGGGAGGAACAACAAAAGAAGATAAAATGGGATAAACATCGGAATTGGGTTGAATTTCAGCAGGTGGAATCAGCATAGCATTCCAGTTGAGGAGAGGTGCATCGTTAGCTTTGATCAGGCGGGATGGATCCGATGATGTAGCGCTTGAGTGGATCATAAAGAGTGTCAACCCCAGTGTCTAAAAGATGAACAAATCCTCGAATTCACTTCCCTTACAATCATTGATAGCAACCATAGTCTTCTTAACGAGTGGTTGCACGTGATATTGGAAATTTTTAGCCCATGAGTAGCTGTTTTGAAAAAAGATCTCCATTCCTGATTTCATCTTCTTGTCCACGTGATCATATCACGGTTCGAGAATGCCGCAAAAGGGGAAATCTTCACCCTTTTGATGAATCTTTCGTTCAAGGAATCCCCTGAGACAGTCTTGGCACTTTGTAGCCTTTTCTTCAACCGAGGTTGCGGAGAATTTTGAGTTCTTCTATTGATGGTTGATAACCTAGGCCACAAGGATGAAAGGCCTTATTCAACACTATGGGTTCTAGTATTCCCTATTATCATTCTTCCAGCATGGGTCAGGACATAAAGTGCATGTTTTTGAACATCTGTATCACATTGACGTTTCCATAAGGACTGTGTTATGGATAAACTCAATCTCTGAAATCCTCCCCTGTTGGGAGCAAAAGTGGTTTGACTCAGAAACCTGGCAGGAGCATAGTATTTTCCCCTTGTTGTATCTCAAGTACCAGATTATCGTTGCTTGCATTCTCAGTATTATCATTTTCACCCAAGATGTGGATGACCTACCTATTGATGAAGAATTTCAGTTTCTCATGGAGGAAAGAAGGCGCACCCTTGATAATATGGAGTCATTATCATCCGATCAACAGATTGAAACAAGTCGAGATGTCGATGACTTGGAATTAAGTAACGAAATGTATAGGGTCAGTCCATATTGTAATCTTTATGAATCCCATCACTTCCCAATGAGTATTATCATAAATGCGCACCACGACAGAGGTCGGAGCAATGTCCCTCACTTTCAGTCCCACGCAGTTGAGGGTTCTCAACAGGAAAACATTAAGAGCTCATCCATTATCGACAAGTGAAAGTGAGACGGTCTTTCCATGACTTCAAAAGAGATATTGAGATCATAGTTGTGATTTGGACCAAACTTTGGGATTTCTTCTTCGGAGAAGGAGAGCATTCTAGTAGAGGTTAGAGACCCGAACAGATTCACTATTTCTTCTGGCGTGGTGGAAGGAGGGATTGTGGGCCTAGTAAGTAGTTTAATCAAGGCATTCCGATGCATCTTAGAAGACATAAAGAGTCCCCACAGAGTGATGTTAGCTTGGGTCTTCTTCAACTGATCGAGGAACTTTCTCACCTTGAGGGTCATTTCTGGCATAGGAAGTATCTCAACACCTTATCCCTTGTCGGTTGCTGATGATTGCGGGTTCGGAACTTGGTAATGCCTCCCTGGTCTAGTCATACAGTTCATAGAAGAGGGAAAAAATAGAAACCCCATTTCCTCATCTATCTCGGGTTATTCGACCACCTTGTTGATTTCTCCTAGTAGCTCCTCAAATGATATCATTCCACATATTCTAACTATTCGGCTAGTCTTGTCTAGGCTTTGATATTCACCTGAACTATCAAATTCATTTCCCCATCTAGTGGCAACGACATCCTCTTTCTGTGAAAAGTCAATGCACTCCATATAGATCCTCCCACTCAATGAGGAGATGTATAGGTGAAGGGACCAGGCGCCCTTATAGTTTCAAAGCATCAAGTAGCTCGAACATGTTACAAATTTCACCAATCTTTCAAAATAAGTCTACTATGATTTTAACGACATCATCTAAGTTGACTTCATTGTTAGGTAACACCCAATTATTTGACTCTCGAGCCCACTTCTGAGCTTTCAAGAATAGTGTACTGAATCTCTGGCAATCAATGGTCATTTCTGAGGGCAATTTCAGCCCGAACTCTAGAAACTGGTTTAATACTACTAATAATTCCATATATTTCCCTCCAGAATGTGTACGAACAGCAATGCATGATCTGTAAGAAGTGGAAAAATAGGTAGGATGTAGGAGAAAATATGGGCAAACTTGGAGGGATTTAGGGGAATATATGGGTATGATGGGCGATTTACTGGGTACGATCTGGGTAGATGGATCAAATTCTGGGTCTTATTCTAGGAAGATGGCATTTGCATGATTTGGAAATGGATTGTGGGTAGTGTTTAGTTTAGGATTGGTTGGTGGTGCGATGATACCCCGATCAATCAAACCTTGGATTACTTTTCAGAAGTAGAAACACTTATCAGTGGTATGGCCGGTGTTTTGGTGAAAATCACAATAGGCATCTAGTTTGAAATTTTGTGGGAGTGGGTTTGGTAATGGACAAGGGTCCAATAGCTTGATAATATTTCAGCTTAAAAGGGCTTGGTGAACTTTGGAGAGGGGCTCTTGAAGATTGGTGTATTCCTTTTTTACTAGGTTAGGGTGACTTTATGATGCCCATGAAGTGGCAGGCTGAGAAATATTATTGATGGTTGAAACTGCGATATTGGCAGGCTTCTCATACTTTCTGGGAGTGAACTGTTCGAATACTTTCTTCGGCTCAATCTCTTTCTTATCAGGACTTTCTTCAATCTCTACTCCTTCTTCCTGGACGGATCGAAAATGGGGATATTGTTATCCTCCTATCATCGTTCGGACATGGGATAAGAAGTTCTTCTTCACAATACTGACTTGCTACTGTTTAAGAGGCCGATTAGTCATGGTGGCCACTTTCTCTCTCCATTTTGCTATGAAATTACTGACTAATTCCTCGGGATTTTATTTATGAAGTTCTAAATCACTGTGGATAACCTCTAACTCTTCGTTATACTTGTATTGTGACATGAATTCATGGGCAACATCCTCCCAATTGCAAATCCTGGACTCTTTGAGAGATAAGAACCAGCGAAGAGTGTTGTCTTTCAAAGTTTGTTGGAAAATCTGGGACATTATTTCCTCAAAGTCACCTAGGAGAGTCATGGCTAAGGGTAACTTCGAAGATGAATAATTGGGAGTCCATTATCTCGAATTTCTCAATGTTAGGCATCTTGAACTTTTGCGGTAGCCTTGCTTTAGGATAGGGAGACATATGGGTATAATCCATGTAGTTCCTGGAGATTCGAACTTGGTCAAACTTCTTGGTCAACATCTTAAAGTCCTCCTTGACCTTGTTCAACTCTTCTTCCTTCTGATCAATGGTCATGGGTAGGTTAGCCCCTGGCTGGCCAAGATTTGGCATATGGAGCTGAGTTGGCGGTGGCCTATTAGCAAGAGGGGCATGTGGAGCGTGCTGATATTCCTCAGGGAACCAAATAGTCTCAGGTTCAAGCGAACCCATAGCGCGAGGGAAGAGGACCTCAGGCTCTTTGGGAACAGGAACTCGATTTCGTTGCATCTCATGAACCTCGATTTGAAGGTTGTCAATCTTGGCGGTGAGTTGGGCTAGAACCATCATCAAATCTGGCTGCACATTCGATACTTGGTCTCCATTCTACATGGAAAGCGAGTGAAGGTGAATTTTGGACTCGGAAGAAGTAGCGAGGGAACTAACAGAGCCTCGGGGTAGCTCGACGGAAGACCAAAGCCAATGGGGAGCCAAGCCAAGGGTCGGGTATGCGATCGATCTAAGAAGGAGAGAGATTCAGATCTATTTTTAACATAAAAGAGGGAAAACTATTATTTATTGAAAAGGGAGGAAAATATTTTTGACATTTTTGGAATGGGGGAGGAAAAAATTTTTTTTTTTTTAGTAAAAAGGAGGAAAAATATTTATTGTAAGAGGAAGGAAAAATGCTTTTTGTATTTTGATAAAAGAATGGAAAATATTTTTGACTCTTTTGGTAAAGAAAGAGGAAAAATGAGGAAAGGTTCTCACATGATCATTATTATTTATTATGTTCTCACTTGTATTAGGTTTACCTAAATGCAAAAAGAAATATCGAACAGTACCCGAGCCAGGGAAAATTGGGTTTGAAAAATATGTAAAACATGGTCAGACTTGTTGCTATGCTCATGGACAGGGTCTTGTTTTAAAAAAGGCAAAATCGCGCAAACATTTGGGCGGCGTGCCGACCCATCATTTCGACAGAGTTTTAGGTAGGAACCGGCAAACTAAATATGAGTGCCCTAGGTTTGATGCCTATTTGAGGGTATGAAGTTGTTGGGTTAATTGGAAGGGTTCCCACCTTGGCATGACTTCCACGATATACGTCTTGCTTTTGAGGGCAGTCGTTGCGTGCGGACAATCCGTTTGATATACCTGAGTGTACGTGAATTGCCTCACTATATGCCTCGTGGGGACAATACGTGTGAGAGAGAATTAGATATACTCATTGTACATGAATAAGTTACTTGCTATAAACCTCCCGTCATGGCATCGGTCAAGCGGTACGATGCGGAGTGAACCGTTTGGTATACGTCGAAGGTACTTGGCCAATGAAAATTAGGTTAACTGCGACCTTCCGGAGCAGTGCCCATCATGAAGTGACCCCCAGTTACGGGATAAAATTTGGTCAATAGCCATGCTCTTCGGTGATGTAGTGTGCAAAATGCATGACTCTTGATTAGTATATTATGGAGAGAGTATTTTATTTGGCGTGATGAGAATTATACTGATGGGGAAGAATGTACAAGAAAGTAAATCTAACATGGAGCATGAAGATTACACTAAGCATGAATACGTGAGAGTCAGTGATTGTGACACCCCGCCTTTTCTAATCCTAGGTGATCAGTCCACTATTAAATTAAACAAGAATCATTAATGGTGTCATTCTTAGCATCACTGTCGAAATCTAATTAATTTACTAATACCCAAATGTCCCGGTGTCAAATTTTTAATTCTTATTATTAATATGAAAATAAATTTATCACATTCACCATTCCAAATAACAACATAATAAATAATATAACATCCAAATAAGTAATAGTGATTGGAATAACACTCCAAATTGAAATCCAACTACAATCATCCATAAATAAACCAAATCCGATACTGGAAATAAAATGAAAGTACAATGTCTCTGTAATAATCACCAACTAGGAATGGGCGATATGCCCGACTGAGATAGATAAAAGGATAAATAGGAAGTGATAAATGTGGATTCGTATATCACCAAGATCTTGCAACTTCCACAGTAGCTGCAGCACGTCAAATGAAGGAACTCCTAAGCCTGGCGTCCCTGTGGCTTAGCACCTAAAATGTTTTTACAAAAATGAATTTGAAACAGGTAAGAGTCCAAGTAAAACAGTTTAAAAACATTTTAGCAAGTATTTAAAAAGTATTAAAGAGTACATATTAGATACATGTTAGCTTCACGTGATCTCACTTGATATCCTCACCTCTCAATTATTGCACACGCCTAAACCCACCTAGTTACACTACCCCACCTAACTAGTTTAACTTAGTCCTTTTCCTCTCTCTTAATTCACTGTGCCCATACACTACGTTACTAAATTTCCAATCTCGTTTATTTATTAAGAGTCGCCAATTAATTATTAAGTTCACACATATAGAGATCAATTTAGACATCATTATCTAGTATCTACTAAAACACCCATAGTAGAATAAATCACATGTATATATATTTACATCACTCTCATAATATATACCTTTATGGCATCCCTATGTGGAGACATGCAATGCGAGCATACTCTGCTATGAAGTCCTGGTACATCTTGTACTAAGTAAGGACATCGGGTTCGGAATCACTCTCGAACCATACATTCAAAAATTCACATAAAGTTGGAGGCAAATACAGTTCTAAGACTTTGGGCTACGCACACACCTAACGCACCCAAATGATCGGTCACACCCTTATTCACACAAGTGGTTCTCAATCCCTAAGTTCTATGTTTTGAGGTACAAGTCAAAATCCTCCCAATGGGCTCATCGGGATAAGACTATCCACGACGCGAAACCTCCTATGATAGCAAGTAGTCTAGGTATGTTCACACATAACAAATCAAACAATAAGTATTCACACCACCTATATATACATATATATTCAGTATAGGTATTCACCTAACCTAGAACAGATATCCCATACGTAGTATGATAATTCTCAAATATTTTACGCATCATTGCTTTACCATAATATTCCTCATCGTCAAACCCCGAGTCTTTCCCAATACTCACAAAATTAAAAATTATCCATTAAGTCCATTCAGTAGATACCTCACTCGTACCCTACTGGTCTAGGTCATACGTTCACTTGAATTATCGTGACATAATATCATTCTCCGAATTAGGTTTTATTACCCAATTAAGCCTAATTAACTTTAGCCCTAAGTCTCAATCCCAACATTAGTCGACTGGTAATTAAAGTATCTCTCATTACATTTAAAAATTCCATCCAAAATTTAATTCAATCATTTCCCGCGAATTCTAAATAGAAAGGGGAAAATAGTTAAAATCTGGGAAACCAAATCGATTCGGCCTTAGTCCAAATCAATTCGCCAATAACATGTCTCGTTTTCTCCATATTAACATTTATAGAATTTACCATTTTTAGTCTTCTACAACACCATTACATGATCCCAAACTCCCAACAAAAGGTCTTAAACATCATAGTAACAGGTATAAACATTTTTTAACGTGATAGAACCATTAAATCATCAAAGAACATCTCTAAACTGAATTAATTCAATATTAATTTTTAAAAACCCTAGTTCATCATTTTTGTTCGAGAACTTTAACAAGATCCCACATTTCGTCATAATATCATTATACTAATTCATCAACTTAGTTCTACATGCAGGAGGGATTAGGCCTATCACAATTCCTACCCAAGAGCATAGTTAATATCTTCCAAATTAAGGCCAAAATACATGGATTCAAGAAGCTTATCATCCTTGATGGTATATTTACTCATAATTCAGCAAGGCAAATACTTGCCTCTATATGTAAGTCTGAATTTTCGAAGAATGGTGGTAGGGTGACATTCCTCTCCTTCCGATCTACCCAACAGTGGTGGTGGTGGTGGTGGTGGTGGTGGTGGTGGTGGTGGTGCAAGAATGGTGGGTTAAGCCTTGGGGTTTTATTACCCAATTAAACCTAATTAACTTTATCCCTAAATCCCCTTATGTGACTAAGTCTCGATCCCAACATTAACCAACTGGTAATTAAAGTATCTCTCGTTGCATTTAAAAATTCCTTCTTAAAGTTAATTCGATCATTTCCCACGAATTCTAAACAAAAAGGGGAAAATAGTCAAAATCTGGAAACCGAATCGATTCATCTTTAGTCCAAATCGATTCACCTTCCAAATCAATTCGGCCAAGGAGCCGAATCGATTTGCCTATAATAGGTCTCATCTTCTCCATCTTAACAGTTACGGAATTTACCATTTTAAGTTCATTAAATCGCCATTACACGATCCCAAACTCCCAACAAAAGGTCTCAAACATCATAGTAACAGGTATAAATGTTTTTAACGTGATAGAACCATTAAATCATCAAAGAACATCTTTAATTGAATTAATTCAATATTAATTTTTAAAAACCCTCGTTCATCATTTTTGTTCAAGAACTTCAACAAGATCCCAGATTTCTGCAAAATATCATTATACTAATTCATGAACTTCGTTATACATGCACGAGGGATTAAGCCTATCACAATTACTACCCAAGAGCATAATTAATACCTTCCAAATTAAGGCCAAAATACATGGATTCAAGAAGCTTATAATCCTACTCTAACATGGATGGTATATCTTTTCATAATTCAATAAGATAAATACTTGCATCTATATGTAAGTCTGAATTTTCGAAGAATGGTGTTAGGGTGGCATTCCTCTCCTTTTGATCTACCCAACGATGGGGGTGGTGGTTCAAGAATGGTGGGTTAAGCCTTGGGGTTTTATTACCCAATTAAACCTAATTAACTTTAACCCTAAATCCCCTCATGTGACTAAGTATCAATCCCAACATTAGCCGACTGGTAATTAATGTATCGGTCATTACATTTAAAAATTACTTTGAAATGTTAATTCGGTCATTTCCCATAAATTCTAAACAAAAAGGGGGAAATAGTTAAAATCTGGGAAATCAAATCAATTCGACCTTAGTCCAAATCGATTCGCCTGTAACAGGTCTCGTCTTCTCGATATTAACTGTTACGAAATTTACCATTTTTAGTCCTCTAAACCACCATTACATGATCGTAAACTCCAAACAAAATGTCTCAAACATCATAGTAACAGGTATAAACATTTTTTAACGTGATTGAATCATTAAATCATTAAAGAACATCTTTAAATTGAATTAATTCAATATTAATTTTTAAAAACTCTAGTTCGTCATTTTTGTTCAAAAACTTCAATAAGATCCCAGATTTCTTCAAAATATCATTATACTAAATCATTTACTTCGTTCTACATGCACGAGGGATTAAGCCTATCAGAATTCCTACCCAAGAGTATAATTAATATCTTCCAGATTGAGGTCAAAATACATGGATTCAAGAACCTTATCATCCTAATCTAACATGGATGGTATATCCACTCATAAATCAACAAGATAAATACTTTCCTCTATATGTAAATTTGAATTTTCAAATAATGGTGGTGGGGTGGCATTCCTCTCCTTACAATCTACCCTACGGTGGTGGTGGTGGTGGTGGTGGTGGTGGTGCAAGAATGGTGTGTTAAGCCTTGGTACACCTCTCCTTCTTCCTCTTGTTGTCGCTCTTTGAGTTTCTAACTTCTAACCTTAGTATCCTCAACCTACCAGATGATATAAGTCTAGAAAATTGGTAGGTCCTCTTTGCTCAAAAATATAAAAGATCGAAATACCCTCTCGAGGTACCGGTTTGGCCAAAAAAATGCCCCGGGACCTAAACTAAACCCCCGAGTATAGTTTTCTGACTATTTTGACCCTTTAGGACACACTGCCACACACAAAATGACTATTTGAATTATCTAAAATGAAATTACATTTTATTTTTTAAAATTAAGTCCTGACACGACTTACACGTGCGTCTCAACTAAATTTACTGTAACTATCGTATTTCTCACTCACGGCAATCATAATACTTTCTTATCAATTTATTACTCATTCACCAAGTAATATTCCACGTAAATAAATATTAACCCTTGTCTCGCTAATTAATATTTATTTTTAATCCGAATTAATTTCTCAATTTAATTTAATTAATCCCAATATAAAAATCATTAAAATTACGAGGTGTTACAGTGATGTGTGACTATCGATGAGTGAGTGTGTGGTAGTGAACCTAAGCATGGATCAACTACATGTGGTGTGTAACAAATGTGAGTGAGCATGGATATATACATGTGTGATAAGTGGAGGTGTGTTTTAATGACACCTAAGCATGGATATTCTAAGTGTAACGTATGGATATAAGTCATCCTATGTGTAAGTAGAGTGAAATGTACATGGAGAGTATCTCTAACTGTGTGAGTGAGGAGTGAGTGAGATGTGATATAAGCATGAGGTATATATGTGCAAGAAATAATAGAGGAGAAAAAAGGAGGTAGGTGCATACTCACAACAGAAAATAATAATACCCATGCAAACAGAGTCTAGCCCTCTTAAGTCATTTCCCAAGCGGAGTCGCCACTGTGGCGATCCCAGGATCTCTCCCCATTCTCCTCTTTCCCGGTGGTGGGGGAAGAGAGGGAAGTAGAAAAGGTCTCGCGCCCAACTTTCTTTAAGAGTGTTACGGCCGTCATCGGTGTAGGGTGAATTAAATTGATGGAGTCGCCAGTCTATTTTGCACAAAACAGGCACAAAAACAAGTCGCGGCCTCGAGAGATCGGCATCAAAGATAAATTGATGCTTACAAAACTAATAGTTCGAAGGTTTGAGGGCTAAGTTACAAAATGGGAAGGTGTTAAGCACCCATCCCACCCCTTCGGTCTCTCATGGGCTTGTGTTATTGTTTTCCTTAATTTCTCCATGAAGTGTGTGGGCTTGTATATATAAATGGAGATCGGAATCGCCCAACTCATACCATGAAAAAGATAGAGTGAGGTCATCCAAAGGAATGTTCCCAAAATAATATCTAAAATATACGATATATGCGTTTATCGAGATATTGATCGTTATGATGAAACGACAATATATGTTGAATAAAATGCCAACAAGGATCACAAATATAATATAAATTGAAATAATGTGTAGATGAAAAGGATACAAATGCGAAAATGGGAAAATTGGACTCAAGTCTCGAGTTTTAGTCTGAAACGCCTACGTTGCCTATAAAGGCACCAAAGTCCACATAGTTCGTTTGGGCATAAGGGTAGGGTTTATCCCATAGATTCAAACGGGTATTTATTATATGTGTGTATGTAGAAAATATATTTTTAGTTTTGGGAAATTATGGTGGATAAACACCCAAAAGCGTTAAATGATATCTCAAATAGACGATTTTTAATTGTTAATTCTCGATAAAATGGGTCTTGTGCGCATATATGTTTATTTTGTAGGTCAAATGTCATTTGCAAGTTCAAACGCTTCAATTCAATGCAAATACGACATTCATGTGGTTAAAGAGGGTAAACTTAATCCCCATTCCTATTACCCCGTCCCCAAATCCGAACCTAGCCTAAACCGAGTCCAGACATGTCCTTTTCCTTGTGTGTGTTTAGTTTGCACCTTTTAGATTTTATTTTATTTAGATTTTTATTTGAGTCGTTTTTAATTTTTAGGATCTATTTTAGATTTTATTTAGAATTTTGTATATATTTTTAGAATTTTTTTATGTCGGCTATTTTTTATATTTCTTTTATTTAGGTGTAAGTTTTATTTTTATTTGGTCTTTATTTCTATTTTTAACTTTTATTTTTATTAGGATAGATTTGTTTTTGTCTTTTATTAGGAATTTAAATTTTTTTAGTTTCAATAGGTTTTATATTTTCTTTAGTTTTATTTTATTAGGATTTTAATTTTTAATTTTTATAGATTTTAATTTTTTTAGTTTTGTTAATTTTATTTTTGAGTTTTTAGTTTGATAGTTTTACATTTAGATTGGGTACAAATCTTAACACACACACTAACTATCCTACATCTCTTACACACCCTAACACATCCCTAACCTACACTCACATCCCATGTGCCTTACCTACACCATAAAACACCCTCATCCACTATTCATCTTCTTCCTTACACCACCCACTTCTCTCTCTTCCCGCCATAACAAAAATCACAACCAACCTTATTCCCCTCAATCCACACCTTACCACCATACCTACAAACATAGAACCATTTCAACCAACCCATGTCCCATATCCACTACAAATTTGGACCTGCAGCCCACAACCCGAAAACCCACCTGCTTTACCCCTTAACGGAGCCTTACCGACCCTCTCTAACTCGCAACTCGGTTCCAGACCTCCATGTCCGATCACCACCTCCGGTCGTGACCCACAAACCCGTAACCCTTTATGCCCGGTCGAATCCCAGCATGCTCGTGCCCATACCTCTCCTACCTGATCCAAAGATCGTCAACACAATCTCCATTTTATTTTTAAACATAGGATAAGCTATGCTTCAACACTCTATAACGAGTGTTTGCATTTTTAGCAAACATCTCAATATAGACTGGTGTGGTAGAATTTATCTCACTTAAATGAATTTTTATGTACAAATTTGTAGTGGGAGGGTTTGTATTTTTAGCAAATGTTTCTCATCATTTAATAGTGCATTGAGAGTTCATTTAGAGGGAGAAATACTTAGATGTAAATCTTTGTTAAGGTTGTTTGTAATTTTAACAGATTTAATTCAAACGGTGATGAGTATTTGGTAGTTCACCCATTTGTAAAAAAAAAGCTAAAAAAATAGAAAAAAGTAAAAAAATATAAAAAGAAATTAAATAAAAAAATGAATTGCATTACTTCTCATTTGTTTCACTCCTTAGAGATGGATTGACATCCTTACTTATCTCTATTCTAGTTTGTTATTATTTTTTATAGGTGATAAAGGAATTGATTAGCTTGGCTTGACAACAACGACAAACATACAAAATTTTAAGTCATCAAATGGCGTCGTTGCCAGGGTGACTCACGCCATCCAAAGGCTTGAGCAACATCTTAACCAGTTTGAGTCTGAGCAAGATAAAGGTCGATTCTCGAGTCAAACTATTGCTAACCCAAAGGGGAATGGTAAGGAGTCCTCTTACGCGGTTGTATTTGCTTCCACTCCACCCACATACCAAGAGGACATAAAAGCGGTGAGTACTCTACGATCCAAAAAATAAGTTGGCGATGGTGTTGATGCTCCCCGTGATGTTCACACCCCGGCTACCCAGAATTTCCCATTAGAACCTCTCCCAAAGGTTCCACCACCCAACAAATCCATAAAAAAGGATGAGTTCAAACCTAATGAGCCCACCACTGTCTACATGCCCCAAGCACCCTTCCCTCATATGTTAGCTCCGACAAAGAAAGACCACCAATTCGATGAGATCATTCAAGTATTTCAAAATGTTCACATTAACATTCCATTCCTCACCGCGATTTAATAAGTTCCCTCATATGCCAAATTTTTGAAGGACTCGTGCGCTGTGAAGCATCGAACGAATGCGCCTCATGATGCCTTCGTCACTGAGCAAGCCTCGTCCCTTATTGATGAGAACGTTGTTGTGAAGTACATACCCTGGTCATCCTACCGTCTCTTTCATGTTAGGAGATAAGTTCACTACGTGGGCTTTAGTTGATCTTGGGGCTAGTCTTAATTTGTTACCTTACTCCCTTTACCTTGAGTTAGGTTTATAAAATATGAAACCTACATGGGTTACTCTTCAACTTGTTGACCGTTCCGTGAACGTGCCTAAAGGAATAGTTGAAGATGTTTTGGTGAAAGTTTTTTACCTTTACTACCCTGTAGATTTCATCATCTTAGACACTCCTCCACCCAACCCAACTAATATTCCTATCATATTGGGTCGCCATTTTTTGGCAACTACAAATGCCATCATCAATTGTCGTGATGGGTCCATGAATCTTTCTTTTGGAAACATGACAGTTGAAGTCAATATCTTCCACCTCATATAACAAAAGGCCGATATTAATTCTATTGATGCGGTATATGTGATTGACTCCTTGGTCCAAGAGATGTTGGATCAAACATACCCTGACGATCCCATCCAATAATGTATGGCTCACTTTGGGTCCGACTTTAATATTTATTCCTCCATCTCTTAAGTGAATGCCTTGTTAGATTTTACACCACTGATGGACACTTACACTTGGGCCACTCCATTTGAGCCTCTCTAGGTCAACACTCTTTATTCTATGGATGATACAGTTAATCAATGCCCCGGTATATCCCCGGACTCTATAATTTGCGTCTGAGTCTGATGCCTCTCCTGATACATCACCTAGTTTGGATCTTAAGCCATTACCTACTGAGTTGAAATATACTTTCTTAATCCCAAACTAACATCACCCAGTTATAATTGCGTCCTACTTGACCCCGGATCAAGAAGAGCAATTGGTCCACACTCTCACTCAACATAGCACTGCTATAGATTGGACCATTTCAAACATTCATGGTGGGAACCCCAATGTTTATAGTCGTCGCATTCATTTGGAGGAGAACACCACGACTTCTCGTGAGCCCCAACGTCGACTCAATCCTGTAATAAAAGAAGTTGTGAGAGCTGAAATTTTAAAATTACTTGATGTTGGTATAATTTACCCCATATCGGATAGCTAATAGGTCAGCCCCATTCATGTGGTGCCCAAAAAGGTTGGCATCACCGTCATAAAAAATGGCGACGATGAGCTTATGCCCACCTGCATACAAATCAGCTGACGTGTTTGTATTAGTTATAGAAATCTCAACGCGGTTACTCGAATGGACCGTTTCCCACTCTCGTACATTGACCAAATGCTTGAACGTTTAACAGGCCATACTTACTACTGCTTCCTTGATGGATATTCAGGGTATAACCAAATACCCATTGCCCCTGAATGCCAAAAGAAGGCTACCTTTACTTATCCTTTTGGTATATTTGCGTACTCTCGTATGCCTTTTGGACCTGGCAATGCACTGCGACTTTTCAAAGGTGTATGACTAGTATTTTCAGTGACATGGTAGAGCATTTTCTCAAAGTCTTTACGAATGACTTTTCTATTTTTGGTTCATCTTTTGAACAATGCCTGCCCCACCTCACCATGGCCCTTCAGCGATGTCGATAAAATAAGTTGGTCCTTAATTGTAAAAAATGTCATTTCATGGTAAAAAAAAAGTGTATTATTTTAAGTCACGTTGTCTCTAGCTCCGGTACTGAGGTAGATAAAGCAAAAATTGACTTCATTTCCACGCTTCCCATTCTTAAGTCTATTAAGGACATTCGCTCCTTCTTAGGACATGCGAGCTTCTACCGCGCTTCATTAAAGACTTTTCTAAAATTGCTCGACCTTTAACAACTCTTTTATCCAGAGATGTCCCATTTGTATTTGACGATGCATGTGTCGTAGCTTTTGAGCGCATCAAAGTCGATCTCACTTCTGCTCCTACCATGCAACCTCCAAATTGGTCTCTCGCATTTGAGCTCATGTGTGATGCATTTGATTTTTCACTTGGTGTCGTGCTTGGACAAAGGGTTGACAAGCACCCCCACGTCATCTATTATGCTAGCAAAACCCTTCATGATGCTCAACTAAATTACACTACCACCGAAAAGGAGTTCTTGGCGATAGTGTTTTCTCTTGATACGTTTCGGCCATTTTTCATAGGTTCCCCTGTCATCGTGTACACTAACCATGCTGCCATAAGGCACCTTCTTCACAAGAAAAATTCAAAACCATGATTGATACGATGGATTCTCTTACTATAGGAGTTTAACCTTGAAATTCGCAATAAGAAAGGTTGTGAAAATGTAGTCCCTGACTATCTTTCCCGTATTACTGTTAAATCTGACTCTAATCATGTCCCCATTTTCGAGTCATTTCCCGATGAACAACTTTTCATTATCTCCACCTCACCTTGGTATGCTGATATTGTCAATTTCCTCATCACCAACCAACTTCCTAATCATTGGTCGAAATAGGATCGCTCCAAATTTCATTTATTCACATCCATACACCTTTTATTTTTCATATCATTACCATATACCATCCCCATTTCCATATCAACTCCAGTTTTCACCCACTATTTTTGAAAAAGGAGAAGAGTGTTAAGAGTATAAAAGAGAAAAATCATCATAGAAAGTGTTGCATTTTTAGCAAATAATTCTCTCAGAGTTCATTTAGATAGAGAAAAAAAATTAGAAAAGCAAAAAAATAAAAAATAAAAGTTAGTTGTCAAGTTCTTATGAAATAAAGACATTTATTCCTCAAGTGTAGAACACTCTTCTCAAACATCCATCAAATATCCATCATATTACCATCCTACCTTATCTCATCTCATCTTTCTCATTTCATTTCCCCCTCACCCATAAGCATCCATATTTTCCCTAGGTGTTCGGACAAATGAAGGTCAACATGGTGAATAACTCGACGTTTTCACTATATTGATTAGCATTATTTCATGAGATCATTTTTTCTTTCTAAAATGTTCGTTCATTCTTATATGTGTGTAAGACGTTTGAACTTGCTTACATTTACTCACCTCCTCACACACAAGAGCAATACGCTTTACCCAAATCTCGTGAGTTTGTTTGAGAGAGTTATGTCCCTGAGATTTTGAAGTTGAAACATTAACTCCGAAGAAGTGATCTAGGAATTACTCTTATGATATTCGATCCTTTTTGACTGATTCACGCCACACACGTTGAGTTCTAGGAAGGATGTTCCTTGAGTATTCACATAGATAAACTTTTTATACACTTCTAGCTTGCATTCCTCAAAATATTTATCTCGTGATGGATTGTGTGATTTTTCTATGTCTAATAAGAGATTGACTATTATTTTCAAATAAAGAATTTTGTGAGTATATTCCCTCCAAACCCTCACGAGACAAAACACATCCTATAGGGAAACTTATATGTTTAAAGGCTTGTTGCGCATGCTAAGTGCAATCTCAAGTGCCCACGAAAGTGGTACACTTTTGGTTTCTTATCTTTCTTTCTCTCTATATTTTGCTCGAGGACTAGAAATGTTCTGTTTGGGGGGTACCCAAAAGTGTTAAAATAATACCCCAAATAGACGGTTTTTAATTGTTAATTCTCGATAAATGGGTCTTATGCGCGTATATGTTTATCTTGTAGGTCAAATGTCATTTGCGGGTTCAAACGCTTCAATTCAAGGCAAATACGACATTCATGTGGTTAAAAGAGGGTAAACTTAATCCCCATTCTTATTACCCTATCACCAAATCCAAACCTAGCCTAAATTGAGCCCAGACATGTCTCGAGCCTTGTGCGTATTTAGTTTGCACCTTTTAGGAAAAAAAATATAGATTTTTATTTAAGTCGTTTTTAATTTTTAGAATTTATTTTAGATTTTGTTTAGAATTTTGTATATATTTTTAGGATTTATTTGTTTCAGCTATTTTTAATATTTCTTTTTATTTAGGTGTAAGTTTTATTTTTATTTTATCATTACTTTATTTTTAATTTTTAATTTTTAATTTTTAATTTTTAATTTTTAATTTTTAATTTTTAATTTTTAATTTTTAATTTTTAATTTTTAATTTTTAATTTTTAATTTTTAATTTTTAGAAGGATATATTTATTTCTGTCTTTTCTTAGGAATTTAATTTTTTTTAGTTTCATTAGGCTTTATATTTTCTGTAGTTTTATTTTATTAGGATTTTAATTTTTAATTTTTATAGGTTTTAATTTTTTTAGTTTTGTTCATTTTATTTTTCAGTTTTTAATTAAATAGTTTTATTTTTAGATTAGGTACAAATCTTAATACATACATACACTAATTATTCGACATCTCTTACACACCCTAACACCTCCCTAACCTACACCCACATCCCATGTGCCTCACCTACACCATAACACACCCTTATCCACTATCCATCTTCTCCCCTACACCACCCACTTCTCTCTCTTCCCACCATAACCAAAATCACAACCAACCTTATACCCCTCAATCCATACCTCACCACCATACCTACAAACCAGGAACCATTTCAACCAACTTGTGTCCCATATCCACTACAAATTCGAACCTGTTCCCCACAACCCAAAATCCCACATGCCTTACCCCTTAATGGAGCCTTACCCGACCATCTCTAACCCACGACTCGATTCCAAACCTCCATGCCCATCACCACCTTCGGCCGCGATGCACAAACCCGTAACCCCTTATGCTCAGTCGAATCCCAACATGCCTGAACCAATACCTCTCCTACCTGATCTCCATTTCAGTTTTAAACCTCAGATAAGTTATGCTTCAACACTCTATAAAGAGTGTTTGCATTTTTAGCAAACATCTCAATATAAAGTGGTGTGGTAGAATTTATCTCACTTGAATGAATTTTTATTTACAAATTTGTAGTGGGAGGGTTTATATTTTTAGCAAATGTTTCTCATTATTTACTAGTGCATTAGTTCATTTAGAGGGAAAAACACGTAGATGCAAATCTTTGTTGGGGTTGGTTGTAATTTTAGCAGATTTAATTCAAACATTGTTGAGTATTTGGGACTTCACCCATTTGTAAAAAAAGCTAAAAAAATATAACAAATTAAAAAAATGACTTACATTACTTATCATTTGTTTCACTCCTTAGAGATGGATTGACGTCCTTACTTACCTCTATTTTAGTTTATTTTTTTTTTTGTAGGTGATAAAGGAATTGATTAGCTTGGCTTGACAACAACGACAAACATACAAAAGTCCAAGTTATCAATCCCGTTAAAATTTATAGGTGTAACCCTCTTTTTCTTTGTTTTGAGTTTTTTTAAAGAAAATAAAGTATGTGAAACATAGCTAATAAAGGATGAAGTATTAATGTGTATGAACTAAAGTAAAAGCTAGATTAGAAATTTATGTAACTAATGCAAAAAAAAAAAGAATTTAAAGAGAGAAGAATTTTTGGACCTTCTTTGGAGATTTAAGGCTTGGTCTTGATCTTTGATGATCTACCTTGGATGTTGAGATGAATGTTGGATGAGAGAGAATGAGGTTTTGCTAAATTGGGTGTGAAAAGGATGGGAATGAAAGATGGAAAGGAATTTCACAGTAGGAGACTTTGCTGATTGCAAGAGATGTTGTTGAGATCACTGATATTAATGGATCTGAGGCATGCTTTGGGAGTGAGGTCATATCCTCTATTCATAGGCTAAGAGGGGTTTCGATTGGCATAGCCCTAGCGCTGCCAATCGGCAGTTAACCCGAGGCACACTGCCGATATGCAGGGAAATGGACCTGCCAATCGAGAGTCTCGTGCATATTTTTCCAAAAAAATGGTCGTAGAATGCAATTCATAAATCCAAATCGTGCCCAAGGCATGCCATTATAAAGGTAATTTAGGTACCCTAAAGAGTTATTTGGGTCGCTCTCGGGTTCAGGCGTTGACTTTGGGTCAAACGGGGATCGAAATTGCTCGTCGATCCTTTGGACAGGAGATTGTAGGACGGAAAAGGATCGTTCCTCCAAACCGTAAGTCAGAACACCGTTGGAAAGGTTATGCTAGGTACTTCAATATTACAAAGATCATCTCTCGGTTCATAAAGTTGATTTTGTTCAACCAGGGATTGAAAGTTCCCGATGACCTTTCGGAGTTAAATGGGTCGTTCGTCCATACCATAAGGTTGATTTGCCCATGGGGTGAACCATTGGAAATGGTATTCAGTATTATTTTAAGATTCATTCATTATTGTTCGAGCTAAATAGTTGACCTTGGTCAAACGGAGCCCGGGAGCGCCCGTTGGCCTCCGGATCAATTTTCGAGGGAAATGAATCGTTCGTTCGAACGGTTATGCCATTTTATACACAGGGCCCGGTGGCCTTCAGATCGATTTTTTATGGTAAAGCGGTTCATTTGTCTGAACCGTTATGCCAATTTATGCACTGGGCAAACCATTGGAAAGGGTATTCATATCCCTTCGAAGATTTAATGAGATTTCGCTCTGTCGATAGAGTTAATCGAAGTCAAACGGGGCTCGGGAGCGCTCGATGGCCTTTAGATTGGTACTCGAAGTATGACCTAGGGTTTTTAGTGAAATGGGGAGGTGCTAGGTACCTAAGGAGGGACTTACGGGTTCTTAGAATGTGGTTTCTATAAAAGTTCGTACACGAATTTATCCTAAATGAATATGATTTTTGGAATAAAATAAAGATTTAAGTGTAAAGGATATGGAATGATAATTTCAAAGTGTAACACAAGTTGGGGTGAAACCTTAGGTTTTGGCTTCAGTCGGGTAAAAGGAAAAGTGGAATCATGTGGACATTTGTAAGAAGTTAAAACACATTAAAAGGAAATTAGATGACATAGGATAATTAAGGATAGCGTAGAGCCCTTGGGTGAAAGACACAAAATAACTAGCCAGCGCATATGGTGTGCATAGCTGACGGTGTGAAGCCCATTGAAGTATGCAGTTATTAGAAGATTATGAGAAAAGATAAAGGAATAAGAAACATGTCAAGAAAATGGGTTTATGGAAATGTGTTAAGATAACCTAACTTAAATGAATTAATTAATGTTACGATAAAGGTTATTAAAATGGACAAGTAAATGTGTAAAGCGATTAATGTCCATAAGGTGAATAAAAGGTAAAGTAAGTGGGTAAATGGGTGGTTAAGCAACCTAAGTAATTTAACCCATAATTAACACAAGAGTGTGTTGTAAAAGGTTTTCAAAGACTAAATAAGTATTTTCTAATACGGTGAACACGTGTGTTTAAAGGGTGATTTTCAATGAAAATACTAGTGTGGGTCGATTAAAATAAAAAGGGATAATTTCGATAAAGAAATGGTTTTGGGTTAATTCAAGTGCAGTCATTGCAAATGTATAGCGTGTGTGTGTTAAATGAAGGGATGAATGTCAAAATGAGAAAAAGTGAGCCTTTTACAATATTTAGGTGAATTAACCTGTATATATAAGGCTTTCTGAAGTAAATTGTTTCATGCATTAAGTATATGTATATGTATGTTTATATATGTATACAAGGTAGTTGCATGTGCACGTAGATATAACTTGTTAGAGTCTTCTTTCTGTTGTTCGATTCTATATTGTATTTGTATATATCTCACTGAGCATGTGGCTCACTCCCTCTCTTTGTTATGCTAGGTTGGGTGCGGTTTCTTATTTTGAAGGTGTTATACAGGTAAGTACTTTATTTTATATTGCATTAGTATCTCTGTATACGTGGACTTCGGGGTACTCCCCATGGGTCCTTCACATAGTTATATTGGAAATTAAAATCGCTTGTTAAACAAGTGAAATGTTAGTTAAAATAAAATTGGACTAGCAACATTATGTAGGTTATTGCATTGCACTTCACACCTAATGCTCGTGTCGAACTGGGTTTACTACGGGTAAACCATAAATTCGGGTCAAGACGTTACAAATGGTATCAAAGCTTTAGGTTCAAGGTTCCTTTCAAGAGTGACATGGTGAGGTCGGTTTCGTGACGGTTTAGTTCGGGTCCTCGGCGATAAATTCAAATAGGTTAGCACGACAAGTTAGTTAGTGCCAAGTGTCATGCGATCAAGTTGATAGTTATTAATCGCTTTAGCACTTTTTATTAGAATTATTAGTATTTTACGGGTGTCATGTAAACCAATAGTGGTGACATCGTGGTTGTCAGTGTAAGGTGCTTATGTTGCAATCCTTGATGGCATAGAGCCTCCTGAGACGTTAATAGAGTGAGATGACGCCTATTGGGTAGTTAGCACAAATTGCGTATAGTCAACATTGGAGGTTGAGGGTTAGGGTGCTGTGACTAATCACAAATTATTAGTGATTGAAAAGTATATAAACCTTAGGTGCGACGCTTACGGGTAGTTAACACCGGTAATGTAATTAGTCAAATTCTATCCTTGAGGTGATGTCTCACTTGATGGTATTCCAGTGAACATACACTACACAAAACTGCCAACTTGTCACAATAAAAAATCTTGACAAGTCAAACTTGTCACGGTTTTTTAGCGTGGCAAGTTTGGGGGTGACAAATGACCTTGTCACGGACCTATCACCGTCAAAGACCATGACAAGTTCATTATAGTTGTCACGGACTTGTCATGGTCATTGACCTTGACAAAAACTTAAACTTATCACAGTTTTGGATCGTGACAAATAAAAAGTTATCAAAGACTTTGACCGTGATAATTCTCTTTGTCACGACTTGTCACAGTCAAAGTCCGTGATAATTTCGGGCAGAATTTAAAAAACTTCTAGGTAGTATGGCCACTACCACTGCCCAGCAGTATATTTGTACCTGTTATAGCAAAATTATAACTGTCCAAACTGCATATATATAACGCAACCAAACCAAAATACAAATATCCATAACCAACATGTAAATATCAATAACCAAATACAAATATCCATATACAAACCAACATATACCAAATAAAAAGATATATAATCCAATATCCAAATAAAATATATAAAAATAATGTCATGGCACGGGATCTTGACCAGGTCAGAGGAGGAAGAAAGGCCACATGACATATGCATTAGCACACCCCTCAATTCGCTGGACGTTGCATTATTCGTGTAACCACAGAGGTGAGTTCTCCTTTCCTGCCAAAACATGTGTGATGAGCACCCTTGCCTCAATGTCTTGGAGGGGATGTCCATGAACCACCATACCTGAGAGGAATCTCGAGTCCCTCAACCCCCTCGCTATTGGCTCCCCACCAAATATGTCGAGTAAATCAGCCAACCGATTATTAACATAGGCCGTTTGACGGGGATTAAGATGGTAAATGTTCATATGGCGACGAGTCCGTGCATTTCGGCGATGAAGCAGTGACGCACTCGTCTACCTCTACCTCCTTATCCTTCTCCTTCCCCTTCCCCTTCCCCTTTCCCTTGCCCTCATGAGAGATGGCCCCTCACTAAAGATTCATGAAGTCATACATATTTCTAACCATCACCTTCAACTATGATATCTTATCATCATGGATGTCCACCTTATGAGCCAACCCGGTGTTGCTCGCCTCCATTCCGATGATCCTCAGCTTCCCCATCCGTGAGCTCACCCCTAGTCCTCCCCTTACAATCTGCCCCGAGCACTTGTCTGAGTGTCCGTAGCCAAAGATGATTTTTTGACATCAGACTGTGCACTTCCTTAAGCTTTTCCTGAGACAACAAAAAGTATACGATTAGTTAATTAAGTAAATAAAAAACTATAACGTAATTAAAAAATTAAACATTTATAACTTACAATCGTGGTTGAGACGCTCGGGGACACCTCCTTGTCCTTGCCCTTCTTCGTTCGAATTTCCACATAGGCATCGAGCCTATGTGGCCCACCCCCAGGGCCACTCCCTAGTCTCCTGAAATAAAATAATGTTTAATTATTAAGTAACGCAAAGTAATGCTATATTAGAATAACATAAAACTAAAATTAATGAAAAATAAAAACTTACCATCATGTGCTCCACCTCGGCGTAAGACGTTCGCGCCAGAGTAGTGCACATCCAACTTTTTCTCCTAGTTTTCCCTAACGAGATGCCAATTGTTGCTCATCGATCCCATTGTCAACAAACTTTTGCCACTGTGCTAATGATATCGGCTCCTTCGAAGGGACGATGTCACGCACTCTCAGAATGGACTCCCATGTCTTTCTAAAGTATCGTGCCCGCATATTTTTCTTCAACGTCTTATATTGATCCCTCAACTGTTCCAACGTGGAGTCACGAACATGTGGGAGAAGGCCGAATTGATCTTATCAAACAAATACAAACCAAAAAGAAAGTAAGTGTTAGTTTCTTATAAATCTAAATCCAAATTTAAATAAAAATATAAATACACTACTTGTAGTGCCCCCCAGATGCCCATCTTGAGCTCATTAGGCACGACCTTCCAATCAGTGCACCCCGGGCCGATGATCGGCTTCAACAGCTCTAGAGATTTAGCCAATAATACAGTCTTATTCTCAACGACGGCCCCCAATTTGCCCTATTTGGGGGGCCTACTGGCCGAGGATCCCTCATCGCCTCCGCTACCACGCTAGGATGAAGATATTTTCTACAAAAATTGTTATTATTAGTACAAATATGTATATGGACTTTGAATTAATGCTCAAATCCGTTAAAAACAAAGCACTAGAAGAATACATGTTAACGATATTATAAATCTAAATATTATTTCAATATCGGGGTGACACCCCGCCCAATTAAATATCGGGTGATCAGTCCTTTATAAAATTTAAAATAGAATGTTCGGTTGGTTCATTCTTAGCATCACTGTCGAAAACATAATAACTCATTTAATCACCTAATATAATTAAGCTAAGTGTCAAAACATTTTTTTTCCTTTTTAATTGAAACCTTTTAAATACCAATCCAAGAAATTGAATATAAACCATCCACGCATAATTAATTAATACAATACTGAATCAGAATCACATGCAGAGATAACTAAGACTGGATAAAACCTTCTAGTTCCAAAACTCTAAACCAAACCATAGCAACCATAAATCCAAATGAAAATGAATGGAAAGTAAACTGACATAATCTCTGAAAAACTGTCTAAGGAATGGACGACACACGCCCTAAACAGAAAGTCTATAAAGAATGGAGATGAAATGATGGAGGCGTCTAATACGAAGACCTACAGCATCCACAAGAGCTGCAGCACGCCAAGCAATCCAATCTCTAATCTTGGTGTCCCTGTGGCTGAGCACCTGATATAATACATATATATAGCAAGAGAGAGAAAAGATGAAAGAAATGGGTCAGAGCCCGATGTGTAAAAACATTTATTTTAGAAAGTATTTAAAATTTGCAATAAAGCAAGTATCAATTGCATGTTAGTTCGAACTCTCACATGAGATTCTCACCTCTCGTTTATTGTGCACGCCTAACGTACATCTATCCCCACCTAGGCATTTGTAACATTTCTAACTAGATTAAGACTTACGCTTCTTATTATAACTTGTAGTAGCATTTCACATTTCCCAATTTCCCACATTATTAATATCAGCATTTATTAATAAATTCGGTTAAGTGTTATCACACTAAGTTAAATATTCACAACTTACATCACTTAAGATTGTACTAACCCAATATCCTACAATTATCTCTCGGTAAGAATAACACAAGTATATATATATACATATATTCACCACTATAATATACATATACTAATACAGCACCCCCAAGGCTAAACCTGTAGTGCATTGCATACTCTGCTATCATGTCCTGGTACATCTCGTACTCAAATAAGGACTATCAATTCGAAATTTTCCACAAACCATATATACAAAAGACACAGAATAGAGGGGAACATAGTTCACATATCTATGGGTCACGCACATACCTACGCTCCCATAGTCAGCTGGCTTATCAACTCACCAATAAGACTTCACAGTCCTATGTTCTGAGATACAAGTCAATAATCCCCTCAGGATAAGACTGTCTCTACACCACCTCCCGTGATAGCAAGCAACTAGGTATGTCATACACATAATATTAGTAAGTAATAGGTATTCACACATTCTATTAATAATTATAGGTATTCTCCCAACCTTCTTATATATTTTCCATACGTATTTCATTATCATTATTACGCATATTAAAGTATTACTAAATTACTACCGGTCCTTAGTAATTTCTAAAGTAACCCTTCTTTTCGGATTAATTAAAGTATAAACTCACATACTTCCTCGTAGACCTACCTCGTTTTAAATCTATTAACTGATAAATTTCTCTCATTCGTAAAGACTGGAAATTCCCTAAACTGCCCCTAAGAAATTTCCCAAAAATTCACCCTGTCGCTCGAACCAGATGGCATGTCGTTCGAATGACTGACACGTGTCACTCGAGCGACTTCGTACGAGATGCAATCTCGCTTGAACGACTTCGCGCGAGATCGCGCGAGACTGCACTGTTCGTCTCTTACCCAGAATTTCAGCATTTTTCCACCATTTTTTACCCTAAAACATCTAAATTAATATCCCAATCTCCAAATAAACAATTCCAATTCGAATCCTATCAATTATATATGAATTTTAACATCCTAGAATCATCAATTCATTACGAATCATCAATAAAACATGGAATCCCCAATTTAATTTACCAAAACCCTACTTCTTCAAATTCATATTCAATAACACAAAATTTCCAGATTCGTTCTACACATGAGTTCATCAAAATGTGATTTCTAGTCTACATACATGAGGGGTTTCAATTTAATAATTCTCAGATTCAATCTACATATCCTTATTCCTCAATTTTCATCACTATATGCACTAAAACATGATTATAACATCCCTACACTAACATAAATATAATAATTGCTAGGGTACATCAAGTTATAAATACTTGCCTTGAATTTATCGTCTGATTTCTCGACGTTGTTGGTATGGTTGTATTCCCCTTGTCCCAATCTACACGGTGGTGGTGGTGGTTGTGCAAGGTGGTGTTATCTTGGCCCTTTTCTCTTGGAAATAGCTCTCCCTCACACCTTCTATGGCCGTTCTTAATTTCCTGACACTTTTTAACCCTAATTGGACTTTATTAGGCTGATAAATAACTCTTAATTTTCGTCCATTAATTAGGTCCAAAAATACAATTTACCATAATGCCCTCACGGGGTGCCGATTAGGCCTAAAATTCTCCCGGGACCCAAACTAAACACCCTGGTATATTATTTTGACTATCTCTACCCTTCCGGACTCAACGGTGCACTCTAAATGACCATACAAATTACTAAAAATAATTTATATATTTATTTCATTAAATTAGCCCCGACACGACTCACACGCGCGTCTGGTTTAATTTACTAAACTCTCATATTTCTTACTCTTGACAATTTACCGAAGTGTATAGTTTCATATTACATATCACACAGTAATATTCAATCAATAAGTATTAACTCTGGCACATTAGTTCATATTTATTTTAAATTTGGAATAATCAATAATTAAATTCACACATTTTAATTCAACTAATCCCATAATAATAATTAATCCTTTAATTATTTAAATCATAAAAATATGGGGTATTACATACTTCCCCCCTAATAACGGAATTTTGTCCCGAAATTCAGAAAATAAGGTATACCTGGTACGAATAAGTCTGGATATTCCTCTCGCATATCTGTCTCCCGCTCCCAAGTGGACTCCTCCACATTGTGACGCTGCCACTGCACCCGAACAAGTGGAACTACCTTTGATCTCAGCCTCCTCTCACTATAATCTAGGATGGACACCGATCTCTCCTCATATGAACTGTCTGGATGTAACTAATCTCCTCACTCGCAATGAGACTGTGTGCCAACTCATCCCGGAGGTATCGCCTCAGTGACGAAATGTGGAACACATCATGGATCCGATACAAGTGTTCCGGTAACCCAAGTCTGTAAGCCACTGGTCCAACCCTCTCTATAATAGGGAATGGCCCTACATATCTCAGAGCCAACTTCCCTTTCTTCCCGAATCTCATTACTCCCTTCATCGGAGATACTCTTAACAAAACCTGGTCCCCCACTGCGAACTCTCGAAAGGACCTGTTAGAATCCGCGTAGCTTTTCTATCTATCCTGAGCTACCCGTATGCGATCGTAAATCGTCTCGATCCTGCTCGACGTATCCTGAATTACCACTGGCCCGAGTAGATTATTATCACCCACCTCTAAACAACATGCTGGAGAACGAAAAGGTCTACCATATAATGCCTCGAACGGGTCCATGTCAGTCATAAACTGATCGGAATTGTTATAAGCAAACTCCACCATGGAGAGATATGCTCCCAACCTCCCCCAAAATCAAGGATACACATACGCAACATATCCTCGAGCATCTAATTAGTGCGTTAAGTCTGCCCATCGGTCTGAGGATGATACGCTGTACTCAACCGAAACTCGGTACCCATAGCCTCCTGGAAGCTTTCCCAAAAATAAGATACGAACTTCTTGTCTCTATCCGACACGATGCTAAGAGGCACACCATGCAGTCTCACTATCTCTGCAATAAATAGCTAAGCATACTATCCCGCTGCGTAGTCTGTGCTGACGGGCAAAAAGTGGGCTACTTTCGTCAACCGATCCACAATAACCCATATAGAATCGTGCCCCCTATGCGTAGTGGGCAGCTCGGTGATAAAATCCATGGAAATGCCTTCCCATTTCCACATAGGAATCTTCAACGGTTGAAGCAAACCTGATGGTCTCTGATGGTCCACTTTCACTAATTGGCAATTGGTACACTTAGATACGAACTCTGCGATATCCTTTTTTATCCCGCTCCACCAATATTGTCGCCTCATATCCAGGTACATTTTATCCCCACTGGGATGTACCGCAAATCGGGAACCATGCGAATCCGTCATCACTGCATGCCGAAGGTCCTCCCCCTCTGGGACAACGAGTCTCCCATTGAAGCGCAAACCACCTTTAGAACTCACTGAATAAGACTCGAATCCCCTGGCTAAAAGCTACCTAATCCGATCTTGATAGAACGAATCCGCTGCCTGTGCCTATGCCTGTACCTCCTGCGTAACAATCTAAGGTGTAACAGTCATCACTAACATAAATGATCGGGCCATGGCATCCAGATGCCCCAATTCCTTCCATTTTGCCTTCCACACCTCGCCCCTCTCGTCCACTGGCCTGTGGCTCAACGCATCGACTATCACGTTAGCCTTTCCTGGGTGGTATTGGATATCGAACTGATAATCCTTCACGAATTCAAGCCATCGATGTTGATGCATGTTCAGCTCTTTCTGCGTGAAGAGGTACTGTAGTGACTTGTGATCTGTGAATAAGATAAATTTCTCCCACAGGAGATAGTGTCTCCAAATCCGAAGTGCAAACACGACTGCCGCTAACTCCAAGCCGTGGGGGGGTAGTTCCTCTCATGGGGCTTAAGATTACGGGAAGCATAAGCTATAGCCTGGTCCTCCTGCTGAAGTACACCCCCAAGTAGGGGTGTTCGCGGTCCGGTCCTGTCCGGTTTTTAGGATTTTTAAGGACCGGACCGATTAAACCGGTCCTAAAAAAAACGGACCAAGACCGGACCGATTGTATCGGTCACCCGACCCTTGTCGGTCCGGTTTTTATAAGATCGGTTCGGTCTAACTTGTCGGTCCTAAGATTAATAAATTAATTGTGCATACATCATTGAAATTTCATGTAAACAGAGAGTTTTGTGTAAAGCATCAGTTCATAAAGAGAGATTAAAAGCATCAGTTCATCTTCTTGGGATTAAAAGTATCATCTTCAGTAGTTTAAACCATGATATAATTTTTTTCAAGTATTACTAAGATATGACCAACAAAAGAAAGGATAAAAAAGGTTCAATCAGATTAATAAAGCACAAAGGCTAACAATCCCAAGGAAACCCAATTGTGTTCTCAAAACCAACTATTGTTTTCTGTAAAAAAAAAAAACTCATCGTAGTTAGCTACATCATCAGTTGCGACATTAATACTAGTATATTCCTCATCTTTAGCATATCTATTTATGCAAAGTTTAAATCCCTATCTGAACTATTAATAATCTCAGCATTATTATCACATTAAAGCATCAGTTCTTTACTCATCCCAGAAATAGATAGAGGGTAGTTTATTACCAGTTGCGATGAGGGAGGGGAGACTCCGGCGATGGTAGCTAATACGAGAGGCAGCGGCGATGACTGGTGCGTCGATGAGAGACGAGAGCAGCGACGGAGAGAGACGAGAAAAATGTAAAGAGAAAAATGACTATTAGGCTTAGGGCAGAAATAAAGAAAAGAGAGGGAGGGGATAGGTTTAGCCTAAACCGTTTAGGGCATTAGGCTTTTTTTTTTTTTATGATCGTACCCTCCCCCTTTATTTAACTTATGTTATATATAAAAATATATAGTAATATGAACAACCGGTCCGGGTCGGTCCAAATAGGTTATTTATTATGGCGGACCGAGGACCGGACCGACTAGACCGGTCTGGGAAAAAAAAAAACTTAGACCGGACCGGTGATAAAAAAAACCCGGTAAAAATAGGGCGGTCCGGTTCGGTCCAGTTCGGTCCGTCGGTCCAATCGGTTTTTTGAACACCCCTACCCCCAAGTCCTAATAAGGACGAATCTGTATAGACGAGATACTTTATTCCTGGCCTGGGTATTGCTAACACCGGCGCTGAAGTCAACTTGTCTTTCAGCTCATCGAAAGCCAACTGACAGGTATCATCCCAGATAAATGGTACTCCTTTGCTAGTCAAATGAGTTAATGGACCCGCTATCTTAGAGAATCCCGAATAAACCTCATGTAGTATCCTGCTAGTCCCAAGAAACTACATATATATGTCGGCATCGTAGGTTGTCCCCACTCTCTAACTACCGAAACTTTCCCCGGGTCTACGGATATCCATCTATCCGAAATAATGTGTCCCAAAAATTGAACCTCCTTCAGCCAAAATCCACATTTCTCATATTTTGCATACAACTCATGCTGGCGCAGTGTCTGCAAAACCTGTCTCAAATGTTCGGCATGCTCCTCCTCAGTTTGGGAGTAAATCAGAATGTAATCTATAAAGACAATGACAAACTGATCTAGGAACTCTCTGAACACCATGTTCATCATATCCATAAACACGGTTGGGGCGTTGGTTAGCCCAAAAGGCATAACCCTAAACTCATAGGATCCATATCTTGACAAGAAGGCAGTCTTCGACACATCCTACTCCCTGATCCTTAACTAATGGTATCCCGACCCCAAGTCAATCTTCGAGAAAAAAGCAGCTCCTCTCAGTTGGTCGAATAAGTCATCGATTCGGGGAAATGGATATTTATTTCGTATCGTGACCTTATCAACTCTCGGTAGTCAATGCACAATCATAACGAACCATCTCTCTTCTTAACGAACAGCGCAGGGGAACCCCAAGGTTAAATACTCGTACGAATAAACCCCTAGCCCAACAGTTGCTATATCCGGTCCCGTAGATCTCTCATCTCTGTTGGGGCCATACGGTACGGTGCGCGGGCTATCGGCCGAGTGCTCGGCGTCAAATCTATGATAAAGTTTATCTCTCTACTAGGTGGCAGTCATGGAATGTCCTGGAACACCTCCTTAGAGGTTTCACTACCTCCTTAGAGGTTTCCTCCTCTATATAATACAGCAGTATCACTACCTCCTTATAGGTTTCCTCCTCTATATAATACAAGTGAGTGGACGACCCTCGATCAGGACGTGGCATCGCCACCAGGAACATCTCCTGATCAGGTATAACAAAAATAATAGTCCTACTAAAGCAATCGATAATGGCCCTATATGAAATAATCCAATCCATACCAATGATCGCATCATACTCGGACATCTCTAATACAAGCATGTCGGTCGATAAGATAAGTCTCCCAATCTCTATACCCACCCCTCGACATATAAAGTGAATTAGGGAACCACTACCTAAAGGTGAATCTACGGAAGTAACAGTATTCTCTTCTGTAACTAATAACCCCAAAGTACGTGCAAATCTCGTGGCAATAAAATAATGTGTGGCCCCGTATCAAATAAAATATGCCCAATAGTCCCCTGGATAGAAAATATACCCTCAATCGCGGGTGAAGCCTGTGGGGCTACGGCCTGATGAAGGTTATAAACTCGTCCATACTGAAGTTTCCCCTGCTGGACTAGAACGACTGGTAGAGCTGGCAACGCTGACATCTGAGGTGGTGCTGGGAGGACGGCGGGAAAAATCGATCTCTGGGGCTTATGTCGAGCACCCTGCTTCTGCTGCTGTGGGGCCCTGCCCTTCTAAGGATAGTCATGTCGCTTGTGTCCAGTCTTGCCACATACAAAACACTTCCCAATAAAGTTTCCCCCTTGCTTCCCCTGTTGTCCTCTGCCCAGCTGGCCGTTCCCACCTCCTCCTTGCCCTGCTGGCCCTGTTTAAACTGTTGTTGGCCCTGTTGGCCCTGATGCCCCTGTTGGCCCTGATGGCCACGTTGACCCTGCTGGCCAGGCCTAAAACCTCCCTAACCCTGATGGAAACCCCCTGATCTGAATCGCTTAGAATCCCCATGATGGGAACTCTGATCAACCTGCCTCTACTGACCCTGAGCTGGTTATGCCCTACTGGCACCATTTCTTCCTATCTTGCCCGGATGGCTGGACTCCCCCGCTCGTTTTCTCCCAGTCAAATGGAAGGGATGGTCTTGGCAATGCAGTAGTACTGCATTAAGCACATCAGAATAGGTCTGCAATGAGAGATTGCCCAGAAGATGCTGCCTGATCCTCTAGGTGAGGCCATCCATGAACATCTGAATACGCTCCTCTTCAGTAGGTACCTCCTTCGGTACCAAATTCACCAATCGCGTGAACTCATCCTCGTATTCTGCAATTGTCCTTCCTTCCTGGGTAAGGTCTATAAGTTTCCACCTCATCTCAGTCTTGACGGCGGAAGGAAAATACTTGCGATTGAACCGCACCCAAAAATCACTGATCATCATCAAATCTCGCTCCTCAGCAGTAGTAGTGGACTCCCACCACTGTAAGGCTGCCCCTCGCAGCTTGAAGGTAGCCAAAACTTGCCTCTGTATCTCTGTGCACTCATACATATGAAGGTGTCGCTGTATGTCCTTCTTCCACTGACTAGCAATGACCACATCCGAACTGCCCATGAACTATGGGGGGACATGCCCTCTGAAAGGACTCTCTCACTCTTTCCCATATAGTGGGAAACGGATGCACAGGAACTGGTGCTACTGCCTGAACCTGGGGTGAGGCCTGCTACACCACCGTTAAGGCTGCATTCACCGCTTATGCAACTATTGCGGCAACCTCTACTGGTTCATTGTCCACTGAGCATGTACCACCGGCTGCTCTGGATGGGCCTGTCAGTCTCTTGGTGCACGTCGAGGAGGCATCTGAGATGAGAGAGAATATTATTAGTCCAGAGTTATCGCTAAATCTTAAATAGATGAATACATAAACGCAAAATTAAGATCACAACAGTCCTAAAGATAGGGCTCTATATCAAAGGACGCAAAGATGAAAACATAGTAAGCCGTACAGATCCTAAAGAACACTAGAACCTGATGCTCTGATACCACCTGTGACACCCCGCCCAATAAAATATCGGGTGATCAGTCCTTTATAAAATTTCAAACAGAATGTTCGGTTGGTTCATTCTTAGCATCACTGTCGAAAACATAATAACTCATTTAATCACCTAATATAATTAAGCTAAGTGTCAAAACATTTTTTTTCCTTCTTAATTGAAACCTTTTAAATACCAATCCAAAAAATTTAATATAAACTATCCACGCATAATTAATTAATACAATACTGAATCCGAATCAGAATCACATGCAGAGATAACTAAGACTGGATAAAACCTTCCAGTTCCAAAACTCCAAACCAAACCATATAAACCATAAATCCAAATGAAAATGAACGGAAAGTAAACTGAACATAATCTCTGAAAAACTGTCTAAGAAATGGGCGACACATGCCCTAAACAGAAAGTCTATAAAGAATGGAAATTAAATGATGGAGGCGTCTAATACGAAGACCTACAACTTCCACAACAGCTGCAGCACGCCAAGCAATCAAATCTCTAAGCCTGGTGTCCCTGTGGCTGAGCACCTGATATAATACATATATATAGCAAGAGAGAGAAAAGATGCAAGAAACGGGTCAGAGACCGATGTGTAAAAATATTTGTTTTAGCAAGTATTTAAAATTGGCAATAAAGCAAGTATCAATTGCATGTTAGTTCGAACTCTCACATGAGATTCTCACCTCTCGTCTATTGTGCAAGCCTAACGTACATCTATCCCCACCTAGCCATTTGTAACATTTCTAACTAGATGAAGACTTACGCTTCTTATTATACTCGTAGTGGCATTTCACATTTCCCAATTTCCCACATTATTAACATCAGCATTTATTAATAAATTCGGTTAAGTGTTATCACACTAAGTTAAATATTCACAACTTACATCACTTAAGATTGTACTAACCCAATATCCTACAATTATCTCTCGGTGGGAATAACACAAGTATATATATACATATATTCACCACTATAATATACATATACTAATACAGCACCCCTAAGGCTAAACCTGTAGTGCATTGCATACTCTGCTATCATGTCCCGATACATCTCGTACTCAAATTAGGACTATCGGTTCAGAATTTCCCACAAAATATATATACAAAACACACAGAATGAAGGGGTACATAGTTCACATATCTACGGGTCACGCACATACCTACGATCCCATAGTCAGCTGGCTTATCAACTCACCAATAAGCCTTCACAGTCCTATGTTCTGAGATACAAGTCAATAATCCCCTCAGGATAAGACTGTCTCTACACCACCTCCCGTGATAGCAAGCAGCTAGGTATGTCATACATATAATACTAGTAAGTAATAGGTATTAACACATCCTATTAATAAGTATAGGTATTCTCCCAACCTTCTTATATATTTTCCATATGTATTTCATTCTCATTGTTGATGTAAAAAATTAGATTATCTCTAATTGTTTAATCACAGATGAAAAATAAATAAGACAAGAGATTTTAAAGTGGTTCAGTCTTGAACGAATGGTCTACGTCCACTGTTTGTGTTATTATTGACGGTTTGGGAATTCTCGAGGTAGGATTTATCTCCAAAAATTTCGGTCCCTCTACAATGAGGATGATACAATGTATTTATAGCCCTGAGGCTGTACATGAGAAAGGATCATACATAGCTGTCTAATAAGCGTATACATCCTTATGATAATAATCAGCATTTAATGCGCATTTAATCCTCTTAATTGTCTGATAATAAATGCTCAGATAGAGGTGCAGCTCGGACCGCCTAAGCTGCTCGGACCGCCTAAGTATCTCGGTATCCATGAGTTGCTCGGTGCAGGTAAGTTCCTCGGAGAGCACATAGTGCTCGGAGTGTCTGAGTTGGTCGGGGAAATTGAGTTCCTCGAAGTCAAGGTGTTGTTCAGAAGTGTTTGTTATTACCACGCAGATTGCCATGTGTCTCCACTTAATTGAGCCATGTCAGCAGATTAAATTTGGTATCAACAGAAGCCCCCAATGTTTCACAGTTCGAGACTGAGGAGTGTGGAATATTCTTCTCGAAATATGGCGGGATTAAGTGGTCATCCTGAATTTTAGGAACGTTTTCTTTGCATTTATTTTTTCTTTTCGAATTCATGAAATCAGACTTTTTGAATTTTCTTAACTGCTTCGATCTCCGCGCCCTTTTTGTCCTTTTAGCCGCCGGTAACGTAAACGTCTCATTTTATAATCATTATTTTTACCTTTTCCCAATGTAAGGTATTTAAGCGTTGCAGAAAATCATATTGTCTTCTACTTTTTCAAATCAGTATCTTTGAGTTTTCCATTTTCTCTCTCTCTTGTGCGTTCATCCCTTTCATCGTTCATAGTCAACAGATCCATCCTTTTTCTGTAAGATCTTCTTCCTTATCTTTTATTTCCTTTATTCACCATGGTTTACCTTGTTGAGTCGCTTGATAAGTTTCGCTCTGATTTCTCTATTCCTTTATGGGTTATTTTGGAGAAACTTTCTGAACCTTCAGATTATTTTCGTTTGGCTAAGGGACATTGGTTCCCCAGTCTCTTTGTAGCTGAATGCAGCTTTTCTTTTCCCCCAAACCCTTTGTGTCTGGAATTCTGCCAATATTTTGACGTGGTTCCTGCAAAAATAGCCCCCAACACATGGAGAATAGTTAATGGAGTACATAGATTAAATCAGATTCACGGAACTCGTATAGGAATTCTAGAAATTATGTTTTGTTATAGATGGGTTGTTGGTGATAACACTTTTTATTTAAAAACTAGGTTTTTAAATAGGGCTCTAGTAGTCAATCTCCCAGATGCCAATAGGGATTACTTCTAGCACGGTGTTGTTATGAAAAATTGGCAACACCCTCCACTAACTGGAAATGATGTGTACCAGGGTCCTAGATGCCCTCCCTATGGCAATGGGATATGTTGTTTTATTTTATTTTATTTTCAAAATTATGCTTCCTTTGTGTTTGATAAAATGTGTCACTGATATTTTAATTTTGATTTATTTGCAGTTGACAGCAAGAGAAAGTCTCCAAAAGAGACAGAAGTTAATTTAAAACATCTGAAACTTATTTGGGGTTTGCATCAGACTGTTGCCGACGAGCATATCAGATCAGCTTCATATTTGTTGCAGTATAAGAGTTACACCTCGTCTTTTACTGCTCGTCCTGTGATAAGTGACGTAGAACCGGTACCAGCTTCTGCAAGTTCTTCACCTGAGTCACGTATTCCTCTGAGTGAAAGAATGAAGAAAAGAATAGCTCCTTACCTCTTCGAGAAATCTGCCTCTATTGCTGGAGAGGCAAAGAAAACCAAACATGATGTCCCAGAGGAAGGGATAAGGAAAATCGATGCACCTCCTCCGGCTGCTACTGTGAAGGTTGTCGAGAAGCCCCAGTGGCTTCGAGCAAAGTCGCTGCTCCAAGAGAGGTTATTGTCATATCTCCAACTAAGACTACATCCTTGGTCGAGACCGCTGATGTTCCTCCGAGGAGGCTGAAGAAGAGCTCCTCGGTCAATTTGGTTGAATCCATCTCTCAGCCTCCAACTACTGGAAGTGGTGTTCCCACTTTCATTGCTCCGAGCTCTGCCATGAGCTCGGTGAAATCTTGGATCATCCCCGAGATCCAAGGTATATAAGAAAATATTTCTCGGGATATGGTTACCACATTGGTTGCTCGTCATATTGCTTCTGTAAGTATTATTGTCCTAAACTTTCATTTTTCCACTGTTATATATTTGCACTGACTTGATATTGTTTTCTTTTCCCAGTTGGTAACCTGTTTCAATACAATTTTGAAGAAGGATAAAGCTATTAAAGCTTCAAGTTCCTCGTCAGGTGTAGAGGAAGCTTTGGTGGGTCTGACGCAGTCTTTGAAAGATTCTCATCAGAAGTATGTTGATGATAAAGCTACTTGGGAGAAGAAGCTTAGCTCCACCGAGCAGGAGAGGGATCAGGTTGTTGAGGTCTCCAAGGGATTGGAGAAGAAAATAAAATAATTGGAAAGTAAGAATAAAGAGCTCGAAGGGAAGCTCCAAAATGCTGGGGAGCTTGAAGGTAAGCTCAAATCTGCTGAGGAAGAGCTGGTTAGACTTCGTGACGTTGGTCGTCAGAAAGAGGAGGCAGAAAAGAAGTTGAAAGATGCCGAGGTACTTCTATCCGAGAAGCTTTCCTCGGAGACGGTGAAAAAGAATTTGGCTGTAAAAAAGTCCTTCAGTGCTGGCTGGGACAAAGGGTGGAATAAGGGTCTGGCTGCCATAATGTCACAAGTGGAATATGGTAGCCTTAAGTACTTTAGGGATGGCTGGGTCGCTGCTTTGAAAGAGATGAATGTTGATGAAAATTCCGACCTGTTTCAGCGACACGTCCCCGGCCCCCCTCCAACTCCTGAAGAAGAGGAATAGGACGAAGCTGCCTCTGAGGAATCCTATATGGTGATGGGAGATCAAATTTCTCATCCCCCAATTGTCCAGTCTTCCTGCGAGAAACTTCAACCATCCATTATTTCACCCGAGCAGCTTCCAGCACCCATCGAGCAACCATCTGTGCTATCCGAGCAACCTACCTCCTCGTCCCACCCTCCCGAGAAAGTTTTGGGAGACAAGGAGAAGGTGTAGAGTTGTTCGAATTTTTATATCTGTTTATTTTTGCCAATTATATCTCTGAACTATGTACTTCTCTTTTATGATGTAATAAAATTTGAAATTTCGACTATTCATACTATTGATTCTCTTCCTCTTGCTCCTTATTAATTCTTGCTATCTCTTATTTTTACTAGTTTATGTCCAGGATGGAATTGTTATCTGCTCATGATATAAAATTGTTGAGACAATGCAATGATTACTTCAAAGATGGTCATTCAGATATGACTAAAGCTCAGATCGTTGATATCCTTGGTCAAGATGCTTCAGAGCAAGCAGTTGAAGCCTACCAGTATTTAAAGTGTCTGCTCGACCGGGCAGTGGCTAACAATGTAGCGTATTATGAAATGATTAAATACCTCCAGGGTACTCTCGAGGAGCTTCAACAACAATACAAGGAGTCTACAGCCCTTTTGCATCAGGGATATGAGAAGAAGTATCAGCAACTAAGTGCTGATAAAGGATATGATAGATTGATTGCTGCCTATGATGTGAGGGAGAGAACTTTGAAGATCGAGGTCGAAGAGCACAGGCAGATAGCTAAGTTGTTGGAGCAGGAAAACAATAACCTGCGAGGAGAGGTATCTCAGTTGAAGTCTGCAGCATCTTCCTCGAACGCCTTAGTCCCTGTCAATGACGAGGGTTTTTCTTTCTTAGAGGTCGAAAATGACAATTTGAGAGACGAATTAGAGACTTTGAAGAGAACTGGAGCCTCTACTTCTTCTCACGGTCGAGAAAGAGGTTCTCGGGGACAAGCAAGAGCTGCTCAGCTTACTATTGAAGAGCAAAGAACTCAATCAGCTTTGGAGAATCAGGCCTTTCAGCTAAAGGCGAAGAATCAAGCATTAGCAGAGATGTCCAAGAAAATTATGAAGTTGGATGATCAACTCTCTACCCAAAAGTCTGCCTTGGAGAATAAAGAACTTTTAGTAAAAAATCTCCACGAGCAGCTGGAAAGGTTGACTTATCAATTCCACAAGTAACCTAGAGAATTTTGGATGGATGGCTATAATGAAGCCCTTTATCACCTCGATGATCGGATTCAACAGTCGAACAACGAGGGGTATAAGCAAGGATGGTTAAATGCCTTGGGTGTTCTACAATTGGAATAAGGTCACTATTTGTGGGATTACTATAATCCTGGGTTGCTAGACCTGCCAGTGCCACCATTCAAACTCGATATGAGCTGGATTCCTGCTCGGGAAATCCCTCAGTGTTTGATTTCCAAATATCTTGGTGATTATAGTCTCCATTCCAATGTCGAGATATCTTGCCCAGAGCACCTACCCGATCGGCCATTTGTGATGAACATCAGGATGCTCAAGGACATTAATTTCACAAATTCCCCTTATGCCTTAGACGATCCTCCTGCTGGCGAGGAACCTGTTTCAAAAGCAGAGGAGAAGAAACCAATAGAGTAGGAATCTTGATGTAATAATTAATATGTATTTCATTCTCGATGTATTTTGTTTTGGATTTAATGAAAAACTTCTATTTTTCTTTGCCATCTTGATTGCGATTGTCTTGTAAATATTTTGTAAAACACTTTACTTATTTACTAATGAATGTGCATGTATATCTGTTAAAAAGATAACAACATTGTGTTATTTGCCGATCAACTAAAGTTGGTGAAATTTATTGTTGACTATCTTAAATTGATGATAATCATTTGTCGACCAACCAGAGTTGATGATATTTTGTTTCTCAACCAACTTGGTGGTAATTTAAAATGTTTCAAGTATTAAAATTTTACTTGATCACTTTTTAATTCTAAGCCATTATTTGTTTAACCAACTATTTCCGACCAAAGAGAGTTGGTGTTTTTAATTCTCGACCAACCTTAGTTGGTAAAAATTTTGAATTCCCGACCAACTATAGTAGGTGAATCTTCTTCCCAACCAACCGGAGTTGGTATTTCAGAGAAATATTTTTCTTTCTGACCAACCGGAGTTGGTGGATTTTCTTCCCAACCAACCGGAGTTGGTATTTCTGGAAAATATTTTTCTTCCCGACCAACCGGAGTTGGTGGATTTTCTTCCCAACCAACCGGAGTTGGTATTTCTGGGAAATATTTTTCTTCCCGACCAACCGGAGTTGGTGGATTTTCTTCCCAATCAACCGGAGTTGGTATTTCTGGGAAATATTTTTCTTCCTGACCAACTGGAGTTGGTGGGTTTTCTTCCCAACCAACTGGAGTTGGTATTTCTGGGAAATATTTTTCTTCCCGACCAACCGGAGTTGGTGGATTTTTTTTCCCAACCAACCGGAGTTGGTATTTTTGGGAAATATTTTTCTTCCCGACCAACCGGAGTTGGTGGATTTTTTTCCCAACCAACCGGAGTTGGTATTTCTGGGAAATATTTTTCTTCCCGACCAACCGGAGTTGGTGGGTCTTCTTCCCAACCAACCGGAGTTGGTATTTCTGGGAAATATTTTTCTTCCCGACCAACCGGAGTTGGTGGATTTTTTTTCCCAACCAACCGGAGTTGGTATTTCTGGGAAATATTTTTCTTCCCGACCAACCGGAGTTGGTGTATTTTCTTCCCAACCAACCGGAGTTGGTATTTCTGGGAAATATTTTTCTTCCCGACCAACCGGAGTTGGTGGGTTTTCTTCCCAACCAACCGGAGTTGGTATTTCTGGGAAATATTTTTCTTCCCGACCAACCGGAGTTGGTGGATTTTTTTCCCAACCAACCGGAGTTGGTATTTCTGGGAAATATTTTTCTTCCCGACCAACCGGAGTTGGTGAATTTTTTCCCCCAACCAATCGGAGTTGGTATTTCTGGGAAATATTTTTCTTCCTGACCAACCGGAGTTGGTGGATTTTGCTGAGTAGTGTGTAACACTAGTATTCAACGAAAAATTTCAACAAAAGGAGAGAATTGGGTAGAATATTCATATTTTATTCATACTGATGAAATTGCATTACATGAGGGTTTACATTACTGATAATATTTGCGCAGGTGCTCTGCATTCCATGCATTCTTAAACTCCTCCTCTTCTAAAGTTTCTATTCTGCAGGTTCCTGGTCGAACAACTTCTGTAACTCGGTAAGGTCCATGCCAGTTCGCTTCCAGTTTGTTGTGCTTTTGAATTACTTTCTTTAGCACATAGTCTCCTTCTTTCAGGTCGCACTTCTTCACTTTCTTGTTATAGAACAAAGTTGTTCGTTGCTGGTAAGCATCATTCCTGATGGCTGCTTATTCTCTAAATTCCTCGAGCATGTCCAAGTCTAACCTTCTCATTAAATCGCTGACAGGGGAGTTGAAGTTCAATACTCGGTGTGTTGGAAGGCCCAACTCGGCAGGTATAGCAGCTTCACTTCCAAATGCCAGCATAAATGGAGATTTTCCAGTTGCTGCTCGGGGAGTAGTACGATAAGCCCATAGTACTGAATGTAGCTCGTTGATCCAGTTTGCTTTCGCGTCATTCAGTTTTTTCTTCAAGCCATTTAGCAGCGTTGTGTTTGTTACTTCAGTTTGTCCATTGCTTTGGGGATGTCCTAGTGCCGAGTGGATCTTCAAGATATTTGACTGATGACAATAGGCAGCGAACTCCTCGTTGTCAAATTATGTTCCATGGTCGGTGATGAATTCATAGGGAAGACCATATCTACAAATGATATTTTTCCAAATAAATTAATACACCTTTTTGTATGTTATGTCGACAAGAGGCTCGGATTCTACCCACTTAGTAAAGTAATCCACTGCGACGACGAGATATTTAAATCTTCCTCTGATCGTTGGAAGTGGCCCGACCAAGTCAATTCCCCACATGGAAAATGGCCAAGGGGAAGTAATGGGTATCAACAATGCTTGGGGAGTTCTTAGGATTGTGGAGAAGCGTTGACACTTGTCACATTTCTTGGCATAAGCTATACAGTCAGCCCTCATCGTTGGCCAATAGTATCCTTGCATCATCACTCTTTGCAAAAGTGTCCGACCTGCTACATGGGCTCCACAGGACCCTTCATGGACCTCTTCAATCAAATCGTTCACCTCGTAGGGATGCACACATCTTTGCAGACCTGTCATAATTCCTTGTCTGTATAGAATACCATTAGTCGGTACATAATGAGCAGCTTTAAACTTTAATTTCTTGGCCGTGAGTTTGTCAATCGGTAATTTTCCCTCCTCAATATATACCCTGATGGGATCCATCCAAGATGGCCCTAAATCAAGGGTAATAAAATTCATCGTCAGATCTTCTTCTATGCTCCGACCAGCTAGAACTTCAATTGGGATTGTTCTTCTTAGCTCGATACGAGTAGCCAATGCTAGTCGAGCTAAAGCGTCTGCTCTTGCATTCTCCATTCTTGGTATTCTGGCCAGTTGAACAGTAATAAATTCGGATACCAACTCCATCGCCTTTGCATGGTACTTAATCATCAACTCTCCTTTTGCTGCATATACACCGAGCATTTGGTTTATAATCAACTGTGAGTCACTACATACGATTACCTGCTCTGCATTCATGGTTTTTGTCAGACTAAGAACTACAATCATCGCTTCATATTCGGCCTCATTATTAGAAGCTTGAAATTGAAAGCGCAGAGCATATTCTATATCGACCTCATCTGGACTTTTCAATACAATCCCGGCTCCACTTCCTGAGGTGCACGATGAGCCATCCACATACAGGTTTCATATAGGTATCTCGTCCTCAAACGTCTTATTGGACAAAGTTCCTCGATGGAATATTTGTTGCTCCTTTATCCCCATTTCTACCACACCTCGTTGCTCGTCGACCTTCTCCTCTTGCTCTCCGACCAACTTAAGTTTATCGGGGTTTAAATTTGGTGATTCTGTGACATCCACAGGTTGGTCGATGTTCAGCTTTTGCTCCTCGAGGGTATCAGGATAAGTGAACTCTGCTATAAAATCTGCTATTGCTTTCCCTTTTAGTGACGATCTAAGCTCATAAATTATATCATATTCACCGAGTTCTATTACCCAATACATCAATCTCCCTTATTTTTCTGGTTTATTAAGAGCTTGCCTCAACGGCATATCGGTATATACGACTATGGTATGAGCCTGGAAGTATGGCTTCATTCTTCTACTCGCTTCGATCAGCGCCAATGCCAACTTTTCCAGTTTTGGATATCTGATCTCTGCTCCTCGAAAGGCTTTACTACTGTAATAAATTGGTTTTTGTACTCCATCCTCTACTCTTATTAATGCCGAGCTAACTGCATTTTTCGAAACCGCCAGATACAAGTACAACCTTTGTCCTGTCACCGGTCTGGACAACAGTGGAGGTGCTCCTAAATATTTCTTCAATTCTTGAAAAGATTTCTCGGATTCTTCATTCCATTCAAAAGTCTTTCGGAGCATTTTGAAAAATGGGAGGCATCTATTAGTTGCTCGCGATACAAATCTGTTAAGTGCTGCTACTCGCCCTGTAAGACTTTTCACTTCTTTCTTCGTCGTTGGAGATCGTAGTCCCAATAGAGCTTTGATCTTTTCAGGGTTTGCTTCAATGCCTCGTTGATTGACAATATACCCGAGAAACATGCCTTCTCGTACTCCAAATATTCACTTAGTCGGGTTCAACTTCATTTAATATTTGGCTAATTGATCAAAGGTCTGGCCCAAGTTAACTAGATGGTCAGCAGCTTTCTTGATCTTCGTCAGCATATCATCAACATAAACCTCCACATTGTAACTGATTTGTTCTGTAAACACCTTGTTCATCAGCCGATGATATGTTGCACCTGTATTTTTCAAACCAAAAGGCATAGCATTATAACAATAAGCCCCCCTAGGGGTAATGAAAGAAGTACTCTCCCTGTCTTCAGGTTTCATTTTAATTTGGTTGTAACCAGAATAAGCATACATGAAGCTCAACAGCTCGTGTCCCGAGGTAGTATCCACTAATTAATCAATTCGGGGCAAGGTAAAATGATCCTTTGGACATGCCTTGTTGAGGTCGGTGAAGTCTACACACATCCTCCATTTATTGTTCTTCTTTTTCACCATCACTACATTTGCTAACCAGTCTGGATATTTAACATCTTCAATAAAGCAATCTTTCTGGAGCTTCTCGACCTCCTCCTGTATAGCTTTGTTCTTCTCGGGGCTGAACACTCTTCTTCTTTGCTTCACTGGCTTGATCTCCTTATTCACATTGAGCTCGTGACATAAGAAATTCGAGTTTATTCCGGGCATATCTTCATAACTCTAAGCAAAAGTTTATTTTCTACTTTTTAAGAAAACTATCAACTCCTATTTTAGTGAGGCATTTAACGACGAACCTATCTGAGTTGTTCGTTCAGGGTGCTCGTCGTCCAGAATGATGTTTTCAGTAGCTTCTACCACCCGACCTTTCACAAGTTGTGACTCGTCTCTAGGATCCAATGTTTCAATTTCTGCACCTTCATCCACCTGATAGGTAGTAGTCTTTTTTCTAGATTCCTCCAGTTCTTCCTGCTCGGCAGATGAATAGTAGCATTCCCGAGCTACTTTTTGATCACCCTTCACAACTTCTACTCCAAAATTGGTTGGAAATTTTAGGCATTGATGTACTGTAGATGGTACTGCTTCGAACTTCTTCAATCTTACCCTTCCCATGATGATATTATAGGCTTATTGAACATTCTTATCCATCACGAAGAAGTGTACTTTTGTTCGACAAGCAGACCATGTACCAATGAACATATCCAATTTGATCGTCCCAAGTGGAAAAACTTTCTCGCCGGCAAAATCGAGGAGGGGCCTGTGATAAGGCTCCAACTGAGACAACTTTAGATTTAAGCTGTCGAAGCACGAGTAGAACATAATATCAGCCGAGCTACTATTATCAACCAATACTCTCGAGATCATCACTTCCTTCATTCTCATTTTGATCACCAATGGGTCATCATGAGGATACAATACACCTGCGAGGTCATTTTTTGAGAAACCGATGACCAGTTTTTCTTTGTTGACCTTCCTCGGGCAATCATCTTCAGCCAAGTTTATTCGTTGAATATATGAATAGTCTTGAGCCTCATTGAGGTAAGCTTTTCTTTCTGCAGTAAGGTCTCCACCTCCTGCATCTCCACCTGTAATCACATTGCAATCAAATGATCCAAAACGTATTGAAAATACCTCTCGTTCTGGCTGCCTTGGTCTTTTGGGAAGACTGGGGTCGTCTTCTGGATCATCTTCATGGTCTCTTTTCTTATTCTCCTCTGCTCGACGAGGAGATCTAGACCTCTTTCTCGCTCGGTCGTTGTTTCTTCTTTCATTTCTACGATCAACATACTTTGTCGATTTTCCTCATCTGATGAGTGCTTCGATCTCATTCTGAAGAGCTATGCAATTTTTGGTCGTGTGGCCATGATCTTTATGGAACTCGCAATATTTGGCCTTATTCCTCTTGTCAGGGTCTGACTACATTTTCTCCGGCCAATTTAACTCCTCACTATTCTTGATTTCTTCTAGAACATGGTTGATGTCTACCTTCAAAGGAGTATAATTTTCAAAAAAATTCAATACCTCCTATGATGGCTTTGTTTTTGAGTGTTTGTCACCACCATTGTTCTTATGCTCTTTGTTTTTGGCCTTATCAACCTCCACCTTGGTCTCTTTGGTATCCATATTCTTCTTTGCAGCCATAGCCTCCTGGGCATTCATGATCTTGGCCGCTTTTGCCATCAGTTCTGACATGGTTCTGGGTGGATCTTTAGCCAAAGTGTAGTACAACTTGTTGGGCAACAGCCCACTTATCAGAGCAGTAATCGTTGTCTTTTCCTCATAATCAATAACTTCGAGTTTCTCGTTATTGAAACGAGTTATATAATCCTTGGTGCTCTCACCTGCCTTTTGTCTAACACTTAACAAGTGTGCTACTCGTTTAACAGGTTTTTCTCCAAAACAGAAGTTTCCAATGAAGAGCTCGGCCGGTTGAAAGAAAGTTAAAATCTTACCCCGAGGAAGATTATTGTACCATATTTGAGCAGATCCTGTAAGAGTTCCCGAGAATGCCCTGCATCTAATTTCATCTGGCACAGCATAGATATCGGCAGCAGCTTGGTATTACTCTATATGAAGGACAGGATCAGTTTTTCCATCATATTTAGGAGTCACAACAGGTGCTTTGAACTTCGACGGAGTGGGAAAATCAATAATTGCTTATATAAAAGGTGTCCCTTGGACAAAAGTTCTTTGAAGAGGATTCTTGGCCTTATCCATTTCCCCTAGTCTATTCTCTAGCCTCTGAATAGAGCCTTTCCACGCATCATTTCCCTCTTCGGGCCTATTGGTTCGAGCAATTGATCGTGTTGAAGTCGCTTCCTGGGATCTATCTTATCGATCCACTGGTTATGATTGGGCAGAACCCTCTCTTAGATCGGATGGTTGTTGGAAGTTCCTCGACATAGCTTTGGGAGGACTTTTATTCCTCCTTGGGCCCAAACGATCAAAAGGAGATGCTCTACTTAATCTCTCCAGTGCACTAATCCTTTCTGGAGAGAGAGTGACCTTTTGTTCAGTATCTGTGGCTCGTACTGACGAAGTTCTACCTGGTTGATAAGAAAAATCATCGGATCTCTCAATACGATATAAATCGGTGTGCCTAGTACGCGAAGAAAATAAATGGGTGTTTCTTTGAACATTTCGTTGTCCTGAATGGGTCGGTACTCCACCCTGGATAGTTTGTATTAGTTATCGCATAGTTTCTGGCATGGTTGTATGGCCCTGAGCCAGATTGGCCATAATTCCAGCCAGATCTTGGACATTTGGCGAAGCGAATTGATTTGGGGGGTTTCCAGCGTTTCGATTGCTGGATTCAGGATTGTCAGCCATTGGTGATGAATTTGTTTTGGTGAAAAACGAAAATTACAGTCGTTTCCCACAGACGACGCCAATCTGTTGATATAAAAAATTAGATTATCTCTAATTGTTTAATCACAGATGAAAAATAAATAAGACAAGAGATTTTAAAGTGGTTCAGCCTTGAACGAATGGCCTACGTCCACTGTTTGTATTATTATTGACTGTTTGGGAATTCTCGAGGTAGGATTTATCTCCAGAAATTTCGGTCCCTCTACAATGAGGATGATACAATGTATTTATAGCCCTGAGGCTGTACATGAGAAAGGATCATACATAGCTGTCCAATAAGCGTATACATCCGTATGATAATAATCAGCATTTAATGCGCATTTAATCCTCTTAATTGTCTGATAATAATGCTCTGATCGAGGTGCAGCTCGGACCGCCTAAGCTGCTCGGACCGCCTAAGTATCTCGGTATCCATGAGTTTCTCGGTGCAGGTAAGCTCATCGGAGAGCACATACTGTTCGGAGTGTCTGAGTTGGTCGGGGAAATTGAGTTCCTCGAAGTCAAGGTGTTGTTCAGAAGTATTTGTTATTACCACGCAGATTGCCATGTGTCTCCACTTAATTGAGCCATGTCAGAAGATTAAATTTGGTATCAACACTCATTATTACGTATATTAAAGTATTACTAAATTACTACCGTTCCTTAGTAATTTCCAAAGTAACTCTTTTCGAATTAATTAAAGTATAAACTCACATACTTCCTCGTAGACCTACCTCGTTTTAAATCTGTTAACTGATAAATTTCTCTCATTCATAAAGACTGGAAAATCCCTAAACTTCCCCTAAGAAATTTCTCAGAAATTTACCCTGTCGCTCGAATGTCTGCCACGTGTCGCTCGAGCGACTTCGTGCGGGATGCAATCTCGCTTGAACGACTTCACGCGAGACTGAAATGTTCATCTCCTACCCAGAATTTCAGCGTTTTTTCACCATTTTTAACCCTAAAACATCTAAATTAACATCCCAATCTCCAAATAAACAGTTCCAATTTGAATCCTATCAATTATATATGAATTCTAACATCTTAGAATAATCAATTCAATACGAATCATCAATTAAACATGGAATCCCCAATTTAATTTACCAAAACCCTACTTCTTCAAATTCATATTCAATTACACAAAATTTCCAAATTCGTTCTACACATGAGTTCATCAAAACATGATTTCTAGTCTACATACATGAGGGGTTTCATTTAATAATTCTCATATTCAATCTACATATCCTAATTCCTCAATTTTCATCACTTTTACGCACTAAAACATTATTATGACATCCTTACACTAACATGAATATAATAATTGCTAGGGTACAGCAAGTTATAAACACTTGCCTTGAATTTGCCCTCTGATTTTTTGACAATGTTGGTATGGTTGTGTTCCCCTTGTCCCGATCTACACGGTGGTGGTGGTGGTTGTGCAAGGTGGTGTTATCTTAGCCCTTTTCTCTTGGAAATAGCTCTCCCTCACACCTTCTATGGTCGTTCTTAATTTCCTTACACTTTTTAACCCTAATTGGACTTTCTTAGGCTGATAAATAACTCTTAATTTTAGTCCATTAATTAGGTCCAAACCGAAATGCCCTCACGGGGTGCCGGTTTGGCCTAAAATTGTCCCCAAACCCAAACTAAACACCCGGGTATACTATTTTGACTATCTCGACCCTTCTGACTCAATGGTGCACTCTAAATGACCATACGAGTTACTAAAAATAATTTATATATTTATTTCATTAAATTAGCCCCGACACGACTCGCACGCGCGTCTGGCTTAATTTACTAAACTGTCATATTTCTTACTCTTGACAATTTATCGAAGTGTATAGTTCCATATTACATATCACACAGTAATATTCAATCAATAAGTATTAACTCTGGCACATTAGTTAATATTTATTTTAAATCCGGATTAATCAACAATTAAATTCTCACATTTTAATTCAACTAATCCCACAATAATAATTAATCCTTTAATTATTTAAATCATAAAAATATGGGGTATTACAATCGGGTCTTGTCATAGACTTTGAATTAATGCTTGAATTGATTAAAAACCAAATTAACATATTCACTAACCATAAAACCAATTTTGATTCAAATCCGATAATAACAAAGCACTAGAAGAATACACCAACTGGTTATTACAAGCATTCATCTGATCAAGTACAAAAGAATAAAAAGCATTAAATTATCGTCCGATAATAATAAAGCACTATAATAATTCAGCCACTGGTCATTACAAATAATTGGAATACTTATTACAAATCTAAAAACTGTTTCAACTTTGGGTTCTCATAAAAAATTGATTGATATTCGGTTGGAGCTGCCAAGTCATCCACACTACTGTTTAGACACTTTGGCGCATGTAGGATGATTGACCATGACTCGGTGTTGATATAATCCGAGTAAAACACTTGCTTGACCTTTTGAAAAGCACAAACAAATGGCTCATCGCTCACGTGTTTGTTGCTCTTCAACTTGGACAAGTCAACCATAATCAAATTGGTGTCAGGATCAACTTTACAAGCATTTTTATCCTCAACTCTTACCCAATCACAGTAAAATATAACCTCTTTGAAACTTACATAGTCCAATTCAAATATATTTTGAATTACACCATAGTAAGTCATTTCAACTTCAACAAGGTTTTTATCTTTCGCGCTCGCTCGAAAAAAAGTACGAGCCTTGTATGAAATGCTCGAGTTCTGTACATTTGTATTTTTCTCGTGCACCCTTGCATCGAATACGTAACCGTTCAATTGATACTTTTGGTACTCTTATGCCATGAATCAGGGTCCAGTAGCTAGACGAGCAAGCCTTGATGTGCATCACCCGTCTTTAAGAGCTGAGAGAATATAGATAAACTAATTACGTTAGTTGTAAAGCTTTCTTGTAATGTGACATTTAATAACAACTATTTTCATTATAATTACCTCGTGTGACAACCACAGCCTAAATTCATTGTCTGATTGTGCCATTATTTTTCGTCTTTTATTGTTCTCACACGCTTCATATTTTTTGCATAGATCATGACGAACGTATTACAAAATTAGTCATGAATAAAAATTAAAATAATGTAAAAGTCAAAATAATTTAAACTTACTTTTTACATCCTCATGTGTGTCAAATAGATAACGAGCTACTTGTTAATGTTGCAAACTCGTTAATCTCACTCGGTTGCCCATCACATGACCACCCTCATTGACGAACTCATCAATGTCATCCACGCTAGTCGAGTTAGACATATATTGTCAAGTGTACATTGATGACTCCATGGTGATGTATTCCTTTGCAATTGATCCTTCAATGTATCGTGTATTCTTGACATAACATTTGAAAACTTTCATCAATCTTTCAAACGGATACATCCACCGATATCTAACTGGGCTGCAAAGAAGTGCCTCATCTCATAGGTGTACTAACAATTGAACACTTATGTCAAAGAATAATGGAGGAAAGTACTTCTTTAACACACAAATCGCTTCGGTCACCGCCAATTTTGCCACTATATGGTCTCAATTGACTACCTTCTCACATAAAAGTGAGAAACAAATACTAATTTGCATAATAGCCCTCCACAAATCCTTGTGCTTGCAGAAACAGTGCTTAAATAATAGAGGAACAAATTGCATGATCATATGCCAATCATGGGACTTACACTTTTGTAAATCATGGGTAGCATAATTCACAATCCTTTACAAGTTGGACGAAAAATTACATGGACCCTTCAAATTATATATTGTGTCTAAAAGCACCTTCCTTTCCTCACTCGTCAAAGTAAACGCACCAAGGGGAATTATTGTCATTCCCCTACTATATTATTTCAACCATAGTTGTGGCTTTAGTTTCAACGATTTAAGGTCTTTTCGTGCATTTTCTCCATTCTTCGAATGACTTCCCCCAAGGCATGTGACACAATATGTTCAGCAATGTTCTTCTCTGCGTGCATCACATCCAATACATAGCACATCGGAGTATTCCTCCAATAAGGCAAGTCAAATAAAATTGACCTCCTAGACCATGCCTTTCTTGTCTCAATTTCATTCCCAGTTTGGGAACAATCAGAAGATTTACTTTCAATTTCTGAACCTGAAAGTTTTCTCAACGGTATCCTATGCTCAACCCCGCCCGGTAAAAAATTGGAACCTTTCTCATATCTAAAACTATGAGGGGGGGCACAAACCTCCTATGGAAATGGTATACATTTTTTAAGCTAGCGGGGGATGACGAGATTAAGTCTCCTCTCCATAAATAGGACACCCCAAATAACCATGTATTACACAATCGGATAATGTCCCATAAGCTGAAAAATCATGATTTGCCCAGATCAACATTGCTTTCAACGTAAACTCTTTTTTTTAAAAGAGTCAAATGCTTGAACACCCTCTTTTCACAACTCATTTAACTATTCAACCAAAGGAGCCAGGTAGACATCGATGTCCTCACTTGGTGACTTTGACCCAGGTATCAACAAATACAGCATCGAAAATCCAGGTCTCATACACTTTGAAGGAGGGGGTTAAGTGGGGTTAGGATCACTGGCCATACACTCTGATTGGAACTTAGATTTCCAAATGGATTGAAACCATCTGATTATATTTCCAGACAAATGTTACGTTGTTCTTAAACAAAATCGGGATACTCAAAACTCATATTCTTCCAATATGTAGAATTAATAGGATGACGCATGATATTATCCCCTGCTTCAGCCCTAGCATGCCAACTCATTACTCCGCTGTCCATAGTATTATGAAAAAATGCTTGAGTATAGGCCCAACGGGAAAAAAATATTTCAACACTTTTTGAGACACTTTTGAGCTTGTGCCTTCCTTTCCAGTAGATTGGACATATCTAGGTTTATGGCATACCGGACACCGATCGATATTTTCATATTCCTTTCAGTATAGTATGCAGTCATACACACAAACATGAAATGATTTATAATTCATTCCCGAACCTTTCAAACTGTTTTTTTATAGTAAAATAAATGTTTGGAAGCATATTCTGCTTAGGTAGCAAGCCCTTCACCCAATTCATGTCAAGATATTGCCAGACAAACCATATTGGGTCTTCAAACTATGCAAACCAACCATGGCATGTAAAGTTATTTGATATTTCTCACAACCAGAGTATAACGGTTGGGTCACCTTAAATTTTAACCTGTGATAGTCATCGTCAAGGTTTATCTCGATATCTTCATGAGCACATGAACCTTGTACATCGTTAGTGACCTCATTCTCTTCCACTTCATGCACTCCATACACGTCATCAACTAAATTCTCTAGCATATTATGATCTACATTTTCATCCTCCCCTTATATATATATCCTACCTGTTGAAGGTGGTTGTGAAGGTTGCTAGGTGACAAAAGGAACTTTCGATCCCCCATAAAAAATCCAAAATATATAACTATCTTTCATAAACAGATGTAGTTCAATTGTTTTCCACTCAAACACCTTACCATTCTTACACACTTAGCATACAGACACGGGAACTCTTCATCATTATGATATCTCTTTGCGTATTTCACAAATTCATTAGCACCTCTGTGAAACACATCCCTTAATTTATTTATCTCACCATCCACTCTTTGTATTTAGGATATCCCATCACTACTACTACAAACAATAACCTATTAATGGTAAGAAACATATATTCATGGATTAGCATAAACAAAAGTGTGAACATTTAGTTCCCATTAAATAATTTACCACAAGATTGACATCTCATCTTTCGGTGATATATTATAAAAATAATATAATTCATATTTCCTCGATCTCCTATAAATGGTGAGTGTTCTTATTTCATTCAAGATCGCATATTTTTGTAATATACTGAACTGATCATGCACATTGTTCTAATTTGAGGAAAATTCGGCATCATATCCCCATAGTTCTCCAAGTACACGACATAGATTCGCAAGTGTAGGTGTTATTTCAATTTATCAATTGAAATAACACTTATCATCGCATCATCTAGTATGTACCGAGAGAAAATTAAGATACGGCATCAGAACTTCCCCTAAAAGTAATAAGTTTAAGACACTAAGAATATTATTATATACAAACTATGCAGTCTCAAACTGTCCAAACGGGACAATTCGAGAGATCTCATTACAGGGGTAATAACTCTCGAATGGGTCTAAGGGCTATTGCATGTGTACGCATAAGATCTAGAAGGCTAGTATCTATGCACACTATATGTAATTTAAATTAGTTATAAATGTTACAAAATCGTTATGTCATGCATTTAAATGTGAATACACGTCGGTATGCTCCCCCCGAAACAAGTGTTATATAAGAAGTTGACTTAATGTAAATTTCCATATGGGATATTTATTGCGGTTTTCGTTATTAACTTTTACCCTCATTACTTGTTATATAACACTTGCTTTTCGGGCTACATGCATGCATGTATTCTCATGTGAATGCATGATTACTTATTACTTATTGTATAAAATTTATAGTATGTTTCATTTAATTATGTCTTATTTATATTCGATATTTACATTGTTATATTTCATTTCGCATCATAACCCTAAATGTTATAGAATGCTTAGGGCCAACTAACCCAATGGCCATCTAACTGTTCAAATCCACCTGTCAACAAAAATTCAAGAATTCAAAACAACAATGCAAATAATAATGTCTTTTATTAGAAATTCTTAGGGCCAAACAACTCAATGTCCATCTAAATGTTTAAATCCTATAATCAAAAACAATTCAAGAATCCCAAACAATTCAACAATCTCTCTCGAGAGAGAGAGAGAGAGAGAGAGAGAGAGAAACCAAAATGTGTAGAGAGAGAGAGAGAGAGAGAGAGAGAGAGAGATGGCAGCCGCTGCTGCAATTAGAGAGAGAACCCAAATTTCAATTTCAGAATTGAATACCAAAAATCAAATAGGCACTATACCAAAAACCAAATACCGGATTTCAATTACAGTTTCAATTTATAATACTAATTTCAATTTCAATTTCAATTTATAATACCAATTTTAATTTCAAATTCAAATTCATTTTTAATTTAAAATTGAAATTAAAATTCAATTTACAATACTAATCCATATTTTCTCCATATCCTCTAAAGGGTGAGTGGTCCTATCCCCTTCAAGACTGTGTATTTATGTAATATACTTAATAGCTCATGCACATTGTTCCAATTTGAGGAAAATTCGACAGCATATCCCCATAGTTCTCCAAGTACATGACATAAATCCGCAAGTGTAAGTGTTATTTCAATTTATCAATTGAAATAACACTCGCATCATCTAGTATGTACCCAAAGAACATTAAGATACACAACAAAACTTCCCCCCAAAGTAACAAGTTTAAGCCACTAAGAATATTATTATACAAAAACTATGCAGTCCCAAACTATCCAAACAGGACAATTCGAGAGATCTTATTACAGGAGTAATGACTCTCGAGCGGGTCTAAGAGCTATTGAATGCGTACGCATAAGAACTAGAAGGATGGTATTTATGTGCACTTTATATAAGGGCTATAGTATGCTTCATTTAATTATGTGTTATTTATATTTGATAATAATGTTTATAGTGATGATTTATACATAGTTATGTTTCATTTCGCATTATCCAATTTCAAATTTACACAACACTATACTCAATTTCCATTTTATACCCAATTTCAATTTTAATTTCACATTTACACAACAATATGCCGAATTTCATATTTATACCCAATTTTAATTTCATATTTACACAACAAAAAGGGTCCAATTTGAGATTTACACAACCTTATAACCAATTTTTGTTTTATACCCAATTTCAGTTTTAATTTCACATTTACACAATAATATGCCCAATTTTAGACATTCAATCAATTTTTAATTTCATATTTACACAACAAAGGAGTCCAATATTTATACAACAAAGGGGTCCAATTTCATATCTACACAACAAAGGGGTCTAATTCACATTTATACCAACTTTTTGGAAACACCAAATTAATCACACATACACACAAAATCACACACACACGTATACAGAAAAAACAACACATACACGCATGCATATATATATATATATATATATATATATATATATATATATATATATATACACACACACACACATATATATATACAAAATCATATACATACATATATACATTTACACGCACACACACACAAAGGAGAAAGAGAAAGGACGGATATGAAATGGGGGAAAAAAGGCGATATCTTTTTTAGTTAACAAAGTTATCACAGACCTGTCAAGGTCTTTGACCATGACAACTTTGTAATGTTATCACGGTCAAAGACCGTGACAAGTCCTTGATAACTGTACTTGTCACGGTCATTGATCGTGATAAAAAACACATGTTTTTTAATCACAGTCAAAGACCGTGACAAGGCTGTTCGACTCAAAGGTGACAATTTAACCTTTTTTGTGCAGTGATATGTAGTTGTGTAGACTAATAGTAGTAACACCGTGATCCTTTACATAAGATTTATTATGTGGTAAATTTGATTATGAGAGTAGCCTTAGTAGTGGCAACATTGAGTAGCGTTCATTATGAGCTAGCCGTAAAGGTTGTGTATTTCATGTATGAAGGTTAGATAACTGAGTGTCGTTCATGAGTATTGATTATGTGGTGAGAACATATTGGGTTCCTCAGTTGAGAACTTGGGTTTAGTATATCTGGATTATAATGTGGTATTGAGGAATAGGATTCCCCATGGCATTTGTGGTGTACGCCTTGATATTTAAAGGCAATACTCGAAGTCCTACATCCTACCAAGATCTATATAGTCGTGTTAATTTGTAGATTAGCTCATGGTGTGATGCTTACATAGTGAGACAATTTAGTTGTCATGGTTGATCATTCGTTGAGGATTAGATGGGGTAGACCTTGAGGTTTATAGGTTGTAGGCGACGTCATGTATCCCGTCATAATCCTTAGTAGCATTAGTTGTGGTTTGGTACGTGTCTTATGGTCACAATTGTTGGCAATAAAGATGAGATTATTATCTAAGTGTAGAGACTCATTTGAGTCATCGAAGTGATGGCTAGATGCGAGGTAATATTTAGTTTAAAGGTATACTATAATGCTCGTAGGACTAATTGTGTGCGGCGTTATTAGGAATACAAATCGAATGTTGTGACGTATTGAGATGTTTGATGGTTAACGTGCACTATAGGTAGAAGATCGTAGATTAGTGTCTTTGCGAGCACCGAATGATATTGATGTGGGTATTGAAAGGTTTGTAAAGCGCACCTACAATGATAAAGGTATGGATTAGGGGTGCACAACAAAACCGGAAATCCGATAAATCGAACCAAACCGACTGCATTGGTTCGGTTTGGATCGGTTTTTTTGCTCAATGGTTCGGTTCCGGTTTGAAAAAAAATGATACATCGGTTAGGTTCTCGGTTCCAAGGTAAAAAAACCCAATCCGATCTGAAAACCGATCTGATCCGAACCAATCCAGGACTGAACCGATTTATAATTACATATATATATTTATTTAATATATTTAACACTTGTAATTTATATTTTTGTGATTATTTGAGTTTCTAACTTAAGTTATTGAGGTCAAAATTAATTTTAACCTTAAAAAAATTAGTTATGAAACACATTAATCTTAAAAAAAATTAGTTATGAAATATGATTTTGGAACCGAAAACCGATCTGATCCGATTCGGGAACCGCTGGTTCGGTTTGGTTCGGTTCTGTATTAAAGTCGGTTCGGTTCCGGTTCCAAAAATTTAGAACCGACCCAGGTCGGTTCGATTCTCGGATTAGTACCAAAACCGATCCAAACCGAACCATGTGCACCCTTAGTATGGATAACGAAATCTTATCGGGTCTTGAGGACGATTATATATCATGTGTTTGGTGTCCTTAGAAGACGAGTTAAGTCCGATACGAAGGAGAATTACCAATCTAGTGATGATTGTGTGAGGGTCAGGTGTGGATCCCAGGTTATCAGTCGTATAGTGTACGTGTCAGGTGTGGCTTCCCAAGTCGGTACAGATGGGTAGTGTAATCCTTAAGGTGGGGTGGTAGCTTATATTATTATAATAGTGATGATCGAATGTCATAGAATGACTAGTATTGGTGTTGTGATACTCGGTTTCAAGACGTATTAGGAAATATATTTGAGACTTAAGGTGATGACGCCATGAGTAGAATTGAAGATGGCAACTGAAGTGGGGTAACATCGAAACATGATTGCAATGTGTGTAGGCAGTATATGTTAGGGTAGCTATAGCAAGGTAAGGACTAGTTCTTATCACGTCTTACCAAGCCAGTACGGATTGGGAGATGTAGCCTTGTGTGATATTTACTACCCTTAGAATGCCAATGACGGCGAGTGTGGTCTCCACGTAAATTCTGTGTGGCTTGAACCTGAAAGGTAATCTCATGTGGTCAAAGGGCACGGTAAGGTGAATGTCTCACTTGAACTAAGTAATGCTTATGGTAGTTTGGGATTTTGGTCACGATATGATAAGGCAAATAATAACCTATATATAGTAGGTTGGTGACGTCCTCACCAGTAAATGGACAAGGTCAATGTAGACAGGGGTGTGAGGCATCCACCAATCAAAATGGTTCATGTACGCCAAGGATGTGAAGGGTAGGTCCTTACTCCTGATGAGGGAAGTCGAGAATTGACTTCCTAGAGGACTATCGATTCCTGTTACGAGAATGAATAGTTATGATTTGATTTGTCATGGCTAGTGACCCAAGCTAGGGTATGTGTCTCGGATTAGTGTTTGATGAGAACTTTGGGAATGAGTGACATGACTTCAAACATATGGCGTAGGTTCGCTTTCATTAATTATGGTCGAATGCTTATGGACAAAATTTATTGAGATGATTGCTTGTTCCCTTTGACTCTCATGTGTCCCTTTCAATTTTGATAATTGGGGATCGGTATTCTCACATGTGTAGGGACTCGGATTGGTACCATGTCATGGTATAACGCAGTTAGGCCTGGTAAAGCATAATAGACCGGATATGGTCAATGCAGCTCGATAACTCGGTGCGCCCAATCTGAGGTATTCTGTCATTACATAAAGTTTTGTGTATGAATGGTTGCAGTTTTGGCCATATGATTTGCTCGTATTATTAATATTTTTTAGGATTAGTGGACTTTCGACTGGCGGGCATGGTAGTCAGTGACTTTGGTTGTCAATAGCGAGATGATGACTTGAGGATTCTGTATAGTGTTAAAAATCGAGGAGAACTTGCCTACGACGTATTTTCCACAGTGAGTGGATTGAAGCAAGGCTCTAGCGAGTGCTCAAAGATGAGACACCTAGGGTAGTTCTAGGGTAATTAGGGTGACACAACGGAATGTGTAAGATGAGAGCACGGTGATGACTCATAAGAATATTACTTCTTAGAGTGAGAAATTACTGCAGTAGTGTTATTGGCAAAACTCGTGCGAGTTGTGTAGTCAAAATAGCCTGAAAAATTTATGGGACGCAAGATGTGTAGTCTTAAGATGAAATTGATTTGGGTGATGAATACAATGATTGTATAACAATTCACATGGGGTGAGTGTCGATCGCTAGAGAAGGGGACCCGTGGAGGCGCCAACATGCCTTGAGCGCTAGCATATGTAGTACTAGAAATTATTTGAATATTATCATCAAGTAAACGAAGACTCGGAGTCGATTATATGACATTCATGGTTAGCGAGATGGAGAGCATTAGAACATGTCGCATGCTGATTATTTGGTGATAAACACCGTATGAAGGCACGTAGGGTGACCTTAGTATTGAGAACTTCGATGATTTTGTCTTGGTTGATTTCTATAGCTTAGAATAGAAGTTGGTGAACCCCAAAACCTTAAGGATTAACAATTCGAGAATTTTGGGGATGAAATTCCCCAAGGAGGGGAGTTTTTTATACCCTACCCTAGTAATGTAATGGAGTAAGGTCTGGTAAGAATTATAGGGAGTTGTGGGTCAAAATTGAAGGAAACAAAAGAATCAAAGGAGGTCGTTCGAACGACCTATGGGGGTCGTTAGAAGTGAGATCAATGTCGCGCGAAGCAAGTGTTTAAATGACCTTCGAGCAAGATCTCACTTCATTACAGTCCCAGGTCACGCGAAGCCAAACATCGAACGAGATAGACATGTCGTTCAAACAAGGTTCATATCGTTAGAATGACGTGCCTCAAAAATGTTTTAATCAAATTGCCTTGTGCGCTGCCATATTTCTGACCCTTGATTTGGTATGCTGTCAAGCCCAGATGAGCCCAGAATGGGAAAACGGAATTTTTGGTCTTTAGGAGAGTTTTTATAAGGTTTGTTTGGGCCATTTTGGGGGAGAAAATATAAGGGAGAGAGAGAGGGGGGAGGGTGGTCTTCCACCATTTTTGGGGTGTTATCCCACCATTGTTGGCCTTCCACCACCATAAACCACCATTTTATGGAGTATTCCACCATATTCAAGCCTGCAACACCCATTTTCACCATTGTTGAAGAGGAGCTATGAATTTTGGAGAAGTCTTGGGGGATTTTTGGAGAAGATGATGGAAGCTTTATGGAGCACAAATGGAGAAATTTGGAGGATGCATTTGGTGACCCCTCGAGGCCACCTTTGGAGGTGGGGGTTGCTCCTCCTACACCAACCTTCTTACTACCATTTGGAGCTTTTAGAGGTGAAAAAATCTATCCTTAGTATTTAAGGCTCTAATTGCATTTTTAATAGCCTTATGGTTAGATTGCATAAGTAGGATGCATATGAATAAATTATTATTTTTATTAGAATAATATTAAATATTTTTATGGAATAGAAATGTTGGTAAGATACTAACAAATATAGAATGAATAAATAGTTTAAAGTTTTGAAATATTAAAAGTTGATATTTTATGAAAATTGTGTATTTTCTAGAAAGAATGATGTTAAACATTTTATGAAATAAAATGTTTGAAGATAATAATTCATTTTGTTAAATAATGGTGAATTAATATTTTAAAGTTTCTTGCAAAAATGTAAAGTTTATAAAAATGGACATTTGTTGAGTTTAAAGAAATTAAATGTCTTTTGTGCCTTGAAAATATATTTGTGCAAGTATGATGAATTTCTAAAAGGAAATATATGTTTAACCCATTAATAGGATTTTAGGATTTAAAATCCATCTTTTCATGCATATAAACTTGTAGTATTTTGACAATAAACGTATAAACAAGTTTAAAGAAGATTTTACCGGGTTTAAACATGGAATAAGAAAACCATAAATTTTAGTCTTCAAAGTATGTGAAAATGGGATTAAAGGTGTGATGAACATAAGGTTATAAGACCACATATATTGATAAAAAGAAATGGTATTTTGTTACGAAAGTAGTCTTTAAGTGTAATTAGATTTATTGAATAAAGAAAGTAAATAAATGTCTAATTTGGAAATATGATTAGTAAGGTGTTGGATTATGGGTAAACAATGGAAAATTGGTGTATGTAACTCAGTAATGCTTGAAAGATGAACACTTATAAAATTGGAAGGGAAATAATGAAATAAAGATGTTCCAATTAAGAAGAATATTAATCCAAGGTAAAAAAGGTGTTAATAAACATAAGAAGTTAGTATGGGTAATGTAAGAGGGTGGTGAGACTGGGGTCTATGAATAATTGGAAAGGGTGAGGTGTGACCCACTCCAATGGACGATGTCTGCAAGGTTCTCAAGAAATTCTGATGCAGCTTTTGATGAAACCATATATTTTTGGTAAACATGGAGCTCAAGTTGAAACTCCCTCCCTCCCTGCAAGTATTTTGGGAAAATTAACACTTGTGGAGATGGAGTAAAAGATAAGTTGGGAAACAAATGGGTAAAATGGTAATTTTACTTAAAGTGGAGAATTTTTATGAAATCAAAATATTGGAAAATGTGTTACAGGAATTGGTCATAAATGAATGTGATTTCTGGAATAAAAAAGTGTAAAGGACATGAAATGATAATTTCAAAGTGTACAGAAGTTGAGGTGAAACCCCGGGTTTTGGCTTCTGTCGGATAAAAAGAAAAGTGGAATAATGTGGGCATTTGTAAAATGTTAAAACACATTAAAAAGAACTCGGATGACACCGAATAATTAAGGAGGGCCCGAAGCTCTGGGGTGAAAGACCCAAAACAACTGGCAAGAGCATATGGTGCACATCGCCGACGGTGTGGATCCCGTTGAAGTATGCAGTTATTGAAAGATTCCAAGAAAAGATAAAGGAATAAGAAACATGTCAATAAATGGGTTGTGTGGTGAAAATATGTTAAGACAACTCAAATTTAATGAATTGATGAATGTTTCGATAAAGGTTAAAATTGACAAGTAAATGTGTAAATCGATTAATGTCCATAAGGTGAATGAAAGGTAAAGTAAGTGCGTAAATGGGTGATTAAGCAACTTAAGTGGTTCAACCCATAATTGACAAAAGAATGTGTTGTAAAAGGTTTTCAAAGAATAAATAAGTATTTTTTTAACACTGTGAACGCGTTTGTTGAAAGGGTGATTTTCAATGAAAATACTAGTGTGGATTCCTTAAAATAAAAAGGGATAATTTTGGTAAGTAAATGGTTTTCAGTTAATTCAAGTGAAGTCATTCCAAATGTTTAACCGTGTGTGTTAAATAAAGGGATGAATGTCAAAATGAGAAAAAGTAAGTCTTTTACAAGATTAAGGTGAATTAACTTTAATAAATAAGGTTTTCTGAAGTAAATTGCTTCATGCATTAAGTATATGTATATATATATATATATATTTATATATGTATACGAGCTAGTTGCATGTGCACATAGGTATAACGTGTTAGAGTCTTCTTTCTGTCGTTCAATTCTATATTGTATTTATATATTTCCCACTGAGTATTTGGCTCACTCCCTCGCTTTGTTACAGCAGGTTGGGTGCAGTTTTGTATTTTGACGGTGTTATACAAGCAAGTACTCTCTTTCATATTGCGGTAGTAGTTTCGTATGCTTGGACTTCGGCGTGCTCCCCATGGGTCCTTGATGTAGTTAAATTGGAAATTGGTATCGCATGCTAAACAAGTGAAACGTTAATTAAAATAAAATTGGACTAGCAACATTATGTTATTTTATTGCACTTCACACCTAATGCTCAGGTCAGACTGGGTTGACTATGGGTAACCCATAAATTCGAGTCAGGACATTACATAGTGTGTGTGTGTGTGTGTGTGCGCGCGCGCGAGCGTGTGTATTCGTATGTGTGCTGGATTTTATATGAATATACCATACTCGTGGTGAATCTATCGATCGGGGTTGTGTGGATATTGCCACTGCATATTGTATGTGTGACTATTGATGCGGGAGGTAGGGAGGTTTTATGTTTTATCATACGCTCATTCAATCTCGACTTTATGTGGGGATAGGTCGACCATCTGGCCATCGATGGAGTCATGGTACGGGACTACTCGAAAGTTACGACTGCGTATTAATTCCCCATTCTCCTGTATGTGTATTGATTTAATTTAAGTCCATTAGGTAAGGGACTTCTATGGACTTACCAATAGAAGAATAAGAATGTTCTCGAAGGTTGTTTCCTTCATGTTCGACTAAAATTATAATTATAAATAAAGAAATTCTTTAGTCTCGTGATAGAGAACTTTTAATTGAACCCTATGCCACTTTCAGTGTATTGCAACGAGTTATTTGTACCCTCTATATGAGTGGCATTGCAGGGTGTAATATTTTAGGTGTATTCGTACGTGCATAGTAAAATACATCTTTATTACAATTGTTATGGTTTACGTGTTCATTATTCTAGTGATTAGAGATTTTTAGTGTAGTAATTTCCTAAAGTTGGGACATGTGAGTAATATCTCCTTTTAATGAGGGTGAGATACTTATTGCATGAGAGTGCCGACAGTTTGTATGTTATTATAAATTAATCGCATGATTTATATTGATGATATTGGAGATATTTCTCTTAACTTTCTAGCTCCAACCCATTCTATATCAAAACTATTTTTCAGGCAGTGTTAAACATGATCCATAGAGCTGAGACAATTCAGTGTTGTTATTCTCTCCATTTCACTCCAGTTCTAGTTTCAATTGATTATTAGGCATAAATTCTTCCAAATTTATCCCTTTAATTTAGTTACTTTTAGCACCTCGAACAACGTAATCGATTTGAATTTATCTCATAATATTTCTACTGACTTATCCTAACGAGTACACTGAGTTTCTGGTATTTCGTACTAAATTTGCAGGTATTTAATGTCAATTAAAGAAAGAAAGAAAGAAAGAAACGAGGGGAATCGAGAAAGAAAAGAAGGAAAGTTAAAAGGGAAAATTTGTAATTTCCACCCAAAATTCGGATGAGGCACCTAAGAGAAGTTGAAGATATCAAGCTCATGAGTACGTAGGAAGAAACAGCACCTCAATCGGAGTCCCGGAGTGAAAGTTATGAGCAGTCAAAGTCTGAAGGAAAAAACTCAAAGGAAGCGCGGACCGATCCGCATTGCCAAATTCCAGAGAACCCCGGACCGAAGACAAACTGAAGCTGAAACAAATTAAAAGCATCGATCCGCCCTGGATCGATCTGCCCAAGAATTAAAAGAACCGATCCGAATTCTAGGAAAACCGAATCGAGGGAGGATCGGACCGGTCCGACTGTCGAATTTTAACTTTCTTATCTTCCTCTAATGGAGAGTCCTAGTGCAGATAAAACTCTTGGAGTTTTGTAGGGTATAAAAACCCGTTTCATTATCATTCTTAGTACGGATAATTCATCTAATTTTCCATTCTTTTCAGAAAAATCCTAGTTTGGAGATAGCTTATGAATTTACTTCCAAGATTGAAGATTATTCAGATTTCAGTGATTACCAGTAATTGTAGTTAATGTTTTGAGGGCTTTGGTAAGATTAGTGAGTAATTTCCTCTGTTTGATTTCCCGTTTACATCATTCTATAAATTTTCCTTAGTTTAGTCATGACTTCCTACAATTCCAAAATCGTTTTCATTACTTTCATCATGGTAGGCTAGACTTTTAAAGGTCGGGATGCGTGAACCCAACCTGATGTGGTAGTTGTGTGTACATAAAATTAATCCTCTAAATTTAATGGTTTGATTATGACCGTATTTCATAGAAGCACGACAATTGTAGATCTTTGGATCTCGTTTGCTTCCGGGTCATCGGGATGATTTAGAATACAATTCGAGTGTAACTATTGAAATACTGATTTACTCGTCCTCTGATTAAGTATGATGCGGGCTTGAACCTCATATACGTAATGCTTGGGAGTACTAAATTCTGGGTCTAATTAATCATTTAAATTTACGATTAGTTTTATAACATCCATACACTAGGGTTAGGGGATTGTATTCCCGTATTATTTTCTTCATCATATAGTTTACAGTCTCAAGTAATTTAGAGTAGCTGCATTTCATTATTACTTTCGTGCATTAAATAATTATTTTCAAAATTGCTCTTAGTTGTAGTCCATTCCTAAAACAAATTATCTTTTTCTTTCTTTTTAGAATCAGAGTTAGGATTTTTTCGTATATCCAACGTCGTTACAATTCCATTGTCCTATTTCCCTGTGGATACGATCCCGACTTACTGGGTTTATTACTAACGCGACAGGCTTGCACTTGAGCCTAGAGAGTACTCACTTCTGAGACACATTCTTAGCCGTGTCAAGTTTTTTGGCGCCGTTGCTGGAGAATTAGGTAGACTTAGGAATAGATCGAGTCAATCTAAAACTTTGACCAAAAATTTCAAAAAATCGAAAAACATAAAAAAAAATCAAAAAGCACAAAAAGATTCATCATCATCTCTCATAAGCTGTTAATGCAAAATTCTAAACTCACTCCAACTCCCCATAACACTCCAACCCACATTCACGAAAACTCGATTATTGAGTACTATCCTGATAGCCCTCACACTCCAAACGCTCCACAGTTTTAGGTTCCACCTCCCACACCGTCACACTCAATCTCAAACAACACCCCATTTTCCTTCTTAGGACACACTTCAAAGAGAACTCCAAGTATACCAAGTGAGGATACCGAATCTTTGAGAGAGAGAGACATGTCACAACACGGTAGTGCAGCCGCCGACGAAGGAGAGGCCCCGTATTGCCCTTTGAGAGACGTCTTATATCCCGAGTGCACTGTCACTCCGGGATGCATTTTACTCCCGTACAATGCTGGGAAATTTTGCTTTAGGAATGGAATGATCCAGATACTTCCCACTTACCATGGAATGGATTAAGAGAGCATGAATATGAGAAAGATGGGTACCAAGCATACGGATATATTTTCAAAATTCAAGGTACGTATTATTTTATTATATTATTAGCCTTAGAATAATTAAAATAATATAAAAAGGAAAAACGCCTTTTTACGCCTAGGCTCTTAAGGCTTGAGGCTTGGCCTCTATGCCTTGACCATGCTTCGCTCCTTTTAGAACCTTAGACAGGCGTGTGAGACTCTTAGCGATCAAACTTGCACAAAACATGTGCTCCGCCTCAAACTCTTCCCATTCTCGCTAAAGGATAAGGCTAAATCATGGCTATGGTCTTTACCTCGAAATTCGATTTCATCATGGAACGAATTACAATCCAAATTTCTCAAGAAGTTCTTTCCTCCACATCGAACGAATTCCATCAAGGCTGAAATTCAAACTTTCCGACAATTAGAAAATGAGTCATTTGAACGATGCTACGAGCATTTCAATGAGTTAATTACCTCCTGTCCCCATCATGGTTTTGATAAAATGCAAATCATTTCCTATATCCATAATGGGCTGAACATTAACTCCAAGCAACTCGTTGAGACCATGGATAGTGGTCCGTTTGTCGACTTAGATGCCCACGATGCTGAGCTTCACCTGAGGTATGTCGTCGAGACTACCCAGTCCTGGGATACATCTGGCCCTAATGCTCAAAATTGAAATCGTCAAGTGACCACCACTCCATCGGCGTCTGGCCTATTTCATGTAGAAAAGAATTCTATAGCGGACATTCGACTCGATATGCTTGAGAAAGGACTGTGAGACTTACGTGAGGAATGTGGAAGAGGACTAACTGGATCCATCCCAAACCCTGTTGAAAAGGTGTGTGTGATTTGTGAGGTGGGTCATTCAACTGAGGAATGCCCGACTATACCCGCCTACAAAGTGATTCTTCAAGATAAAATTAGTGGCATATGAGGCTTTAAGGGTAATTTCGGTGCCCCGCACTGGAATTCCTATAACCCTTCATGGAAAAACCACACTGGTTTTAGCTATGGGAAACAACATGCTGCGATGAATCCTAATTCACATGTTCCCCCTCCTCCACCACCGCGTTTTCAACAAGATCCCCACATGCAAGGACATGTGCAAGCACCACCACCTCAAGGAGAACACATCCCTCTACCGCGGAGAAGTCTCGAGGATATGATCAACCACTTTATTAATACCCAGACTGCAACTAATGCTAGGCATGAGCGCATGATGAAAGACATGAATGCGAACATCTCACAGTTGCAATCATCGTTGAGTATCCAAGAGAAGGACAAGTTTCCTACCCAGGGCCAAAGATCGCCCCAAGGTTAAACTAGTGTTAGCTCCACCTCGACAGAACATCAGGAGCAATGTCAAGTTGTGACCACTCTTCGTAGTGGGAGAGTCGTTGATTTATCACCTCCTCCACACGATGCAACCAAAGATAAGGAGATTTCACCCAGCATGAAAGAGGCCGAAGATGTCCCCTTGAATGAGAGTGAGAAAGAAGACACTAGTGAGCTCGAGGTAGTAGTGAAACTACCCACCGCGGCATCGTTTCCTCAAAGGTTGATTCCTTCCCATAAAGGAAACCCCCGTGATGAAGTGCTAGACATGCTAAAGCAAGTAAAGCTGAATTTACCTTTCCTCGATGCCATTAAGCAAATCCCAGCTTATGCAAAAGTCATCAAAAACTTGTTGACGGTAAAAAGGAGGATGAAGGTAAAGAAAAATGTCTTTCTAGCATAGAACGTGAGCTCCATCCTACTCAATGATCTCCCACCCAAGTTCAAATATTCCGGTGCACACACCATTTCCTGCATCATTGGAGAAAATAAAATTGAAAAATCCTTACTTGATTTGGGAGCAAGTGTCAATATCCTCCCTTACGCCATCTATAGGCAACTTGATTTGGGTGACCTTAAGCCCACAAAGGTCACTCTCCAATTAGCGAATCGAACCGTGAAGATTCCACGAGGCATAGTTGAGGACGTGATCATCCAAGTTGACACTTTCTACTTCCCGGCAGACTTTGTTATTTGGGACACGGAGCCCTCCTTTACCTCAAGCAACCATGTTCCCATCATCCTTGGGCGTCCGTTCTTAGCTACGGCTAACGTAATCATCAATACTCAGAATGGTCAAATGCAACTCACTTTTGGGAACATGACTTTAGAGACTAACATCTTCCATATCGCCCAACAGACGGGGGAAGAAGATGATCTTTACAAGGTGAACCTAATAGATGAGATCGTAGAAGAGTATTTTGAGGAAAATTATTGTGGAGACGCCTTATGGTCCTATTTAGTGTTGAATCACGAGAGTGAGGGGACGTACGCTGAATTCGAGAGGGAGGTTGAGGAGTTGAGAGAGTTATTTGATGAGAAAGGGTCGGACGAGGACGTGAGAGTTGTAAGTTGGGTTTTTAGATTCGAGGAGTTACCACCGAGGGATACACGCATGGTTCCCTCCAACGAAAAATTTATAACCCTAGAATTGAAGAAACTCCCATCCCATATTAAATATGCATACCAAGTAGAGGATGAGACATTTCCTGTTTTTGTCTCCTCTAGCCTAGACGAAGAGCAGGAGGGTAAATTGCTAAAGATTTTGAGGAAGCACCAAAGTGTTTTTGGTTGGTGCATTGCTGATTTGAAAGGGATAAGTCCTTTGATTTGCACCCACAAGATCCATCTCGAAGAGGATATCAAGCCCTCGAGAGAAATGCAAAGAAGGCTAAACCCTAATATGAAAGAAGTGGTGAGGACCGAAATAATTAAGCTATTGGATGCCGGAATTATCTACCCAATCTCGGATAGAAAGTGGGTGAGCCCTATTCAAGTTATCCCAAATAAGTCGAGCATGACAGTGATTGATAATGCTAAGGGAGAGCTAATTCCCCAGAAACTCATGCGGGAACTAGGAAAGACCATTTCCCCTTGCCATTTATTGATCAGATGCTTGAGAGAGTAGCGGGCCACCCTTACTATTGCTTCCTTGATCGTTATTTTTGGATATAACCAAATTGAGGTAGATGTACTTGACCAGGAAAAAACAACCTTCACTTGCCCTTTTGGTACGTTTGCCTACAAACGTACGCCATTCGGCTTGAGTAATGCACCCTTGACTTTTCAAAGGTGCATGTTGAGCCTATTTAGCGACATGGTCGAGAGAGGACTTGAAGTGTTCATGGACGATTTCAGCGTTTTTGGCACCTCTTTCGATCTTTGTCTTGAAAAACTGGAAAAAGTACTTGCCCGGTGTGTGGAAAAGAACTTAGTGCTGAATTGGGAGAAATGCCACTTCATGGTCATCGAGGGAATAGTTCTTGGCCACATAGTTTCATCCAAGGGGATAGAAGTTGACAGAGCTAAGATAAATGTCATAGACGATCTACCCCCACCAAAATCGCTCAAAGATGTGCGCTACTTCTTGGGCCACGCGGGGTTTTATCGAAGGTTCATTAAGGACTTTAGCACCATCGCTAGACCCTTAAGCGACCTACTTATGAAGGACAACCCATTTGAGTGGACGGAAGCGTGCCAAAGCACTTTTAAAAAACTGAAAAACATGCTTGTGTTCACTCCCATCATGCAAGTTCCGAATTGGTCTTTACCATTCGAACTTATGTGTGATGCTAGCGATTACGCGATAGGGGCTGTTTTGGGCCAAAGAAAAGACAAACAGGCTCATGTCATCTACTACGCTAGCCAGAGTCTTACCGGACCACAACTCAATTACTCCATTACCGAGAAAGAGTTTCTAGCGTAGTCTTTGCTCTTGATGAAATTCGGTCTTACCTTATCGGTTCTCCCATTACTTGCTTCACCGACCACACGGCATTGAAATAGCTACTTGCAAAGAAAGATTTAAAGCCGCACCTCATAAGGTGGATCCTACTCCTACAAGAGTGTAATCTCTCCATTAAAGATAAGAAGGGAGTAGAAAATGTCGTTGCCGACCACTTATCACGGCTTTCGTCCGACGTACCTAGTGATCCCATACCCATAGACGAATATTTTTTGGATGAGCAACTCTTTGCTACCTCTTCTTTGCCCTGGTTTGTGGATATAGTGAACTACCTTGTCAAGGGAGACGTTCCTCCCGACTGGATACCGCAGGATAAGAAGAGGTTTATTACTGGATCGCGCATGTTTTTCTATGACGATCCCTTCCTATTTAAATATTGCGCCGACCAAATCATCCGACGATGCGTACCGGATGACAAGATCCCAAAAGTCATCCAATTTTGTCATTCGGAAGCTTGTGGAGGCCACTTTTCGATGAAAAAGACGGCCGCTAAAATTTTGCAATGCGGACTCTATTGGCCCACAATATTTCGGGATGTGAATGATGCTTGTAAATCTTACAATAGGTGCCAATGAATGGGAGCTATTACACGACGAGACATGATGCCTCTTACCCCCATACTCATTATTGAGATCTTCGATTGTTGGGGTATTGACTTCATGGGCCCTTTCCCCCATCCTTTGGTTTCCTATACATCCTTGCCGCATTAGACTACATTTCTAAATGGGTGGAAGCTATAGCTACTAAGACAAATGACAACAAAGTGGTGATTAAGTTCCTGCAGGAACACATACTTTCCCGCTTCGGTGCTCCGAAAGCGATAATTAGTGATAATAGTACGCACTTTTATAATAGGCCATTCGCGAAGCTCATGAGAAAGTATGGTGTCGTTCACAAGGTTAGAACGACTTATCACCCACAAATGAATGGGCAGGTTGAACTAACGAATCGGGAAATCAAGAACATTCTCGAAAAGATCATCAATCCTACCCGAAAAGATTGGTCATTTAGATTGAACGATTCGCTATGGGCCTATCGTACCGCATACAAAAATCCGTTCGGCATGTCCCTTTTTCGCTTTATGTACGATAAACCTTACCATCTTCTCGTGGAATTAGAGCACAAGGTGTATTGGGCAATTAAGGAGTTAAACTATACCATGGATAGGGCCGGTGAAGCTCGCAAGCTTCAAATAAATGAGTTAGAAGAGATACGCAACAATGCGTATGAGAACGCTAAAAACTCCAAAGAAAGGATGAAACTCGCTCATGATAACATCATTCGACGCAAAGAGTTTCTTCCCGGACAAAAAGTGGTTCTCTATAACTCTCAGCTTCATCTCTTTCTGGGAAAATTGTGGTCAAGATGGTCTGTCCCGTTCGTTGTGAAGAATATTTTCCCTCACAGAGCTATTGAGTTAGACAATTTGTAAGGGGGGAAATACATTCAAAGCAAATGGACAATGCCTAAAGTCATATCTGGAGGCGTGTGTGGAAGAAGTCGACACCGTTTGGTTGTCGGATCCCGTTTACGGGGTAGAGTGAGCTGCTACAATGAGGTCGTCGCACTCCCGACGCGTATGGGGTGAATTCTTGTGTATAGTAGATGAGAGTCGTGTGAGTAGTGAGAGTTCTTAGGATTAGGGTACAATAAGGTAAGAGCATTCACATGTTTCGAGAAATTGAGAGTTGCATTGACCATAGATATCGAGAGAATTTTGAGCCCAAACTCATAGGGAGAATGATGAGAATTGAAAACTTTCGAAGAAGAGCGATCGCAATTAAGTTAGGGGAAAAATCCAGCTCAGTTGAAGAACCCAGATTGGTTCCTTTATTTTTGAGTCGGACCGGTCCGCCCCAGATCGATTCCTTTATTTTATAGCCAGGTCAATCCGGTAATTGAATAACTCGAAATTCAAAGGACCAGACCGATTCGGCCCCCAGGCGGATTGGTCTGCTTTCTGAAGAAATTTTTTCCCTTATTCCCTAGGTGCACCCCCTTCTCCCCAATCCCTTCCCTTCCTTCCCAATTCGTTTCCCCATAACCAACCCTTCAATTTCCCTCCCATACACTCCTTTTTTCCCTCCAAATCCTTTCCCTCCATTTCCCAAACCCTACCCACCCCTCCCCTATAAATACCCACCCATAGCCTCCACTTTTCTTCACACTTTCAACTACCTTACTCCTCTCTTCTCTCTCCCTAAATTTTCCAGCAAACTCTCCCTGTTATCATGGCCCAATGCCCCGCCCCCGTCAAATACGACTCCACCGACATCCTCCCCTCCGGCCATAGTGAATTTCGTTCCCGCAAAGAGGAGCGGTGGTGCAATCAGTTCTTCAGCCCGGATCGCAAACTCCACATGGAGCGCGTTGTCTAATGGACAGGTCTGCCCAATTCTGTCACCGTCCTCTTCATGCATAGGGGTTGGTGTCGATTCCATAATCAACCGTACAAAGCGGTTTGGGCAGTCGAGGTCCGATATTTCTATGGTTCCGTTATTCGAATGGGCCAATTCGAGTCTCAAGCATATGTTGACGGAACAGTCATCCCCTTTTCGTTGGCCCTTCTCACGGTCAAGTTGGCCGAATACGACGTTCCCGATGTTCAAGATTTCACCTACCCACGGAATGTCGCACCGGTCGCCAAAGAACTGATTATGGAATGCATTGCCCCCGATGTTGCATGAAGGGGGCAAACTGTCGTTGTTGTCCATCTTAATGAGAAAGCATGCCTCAACTTCCAAATTGTGTGTGCAAATATTTTGCAAACGTCCAAAGATTCAGCGATGCGTCCCTGTCAGGCCACATTGACGTACCTCCTCTTCGATCCCAACACTTCCATTAACCTGGCTCGCACCCTATACGAAGACATCATGGTCGCGACCCTGGATGAGAAAGATGCAGCACCACTTCCATATACACGTTTGATTACCTCCATCCTCAAGGACGCTGGAATTGAGGCATCGCTTGATCGTACTTGCCTCCCCGGTCCTTTTAGACAAGGAACCCGCACGCGGAGCTCCAAATAGTTAGCCATCCTCCGGGCGAGACGGGGAAGTGATGATGAGGACGATATTGCCTTGAGTGAGGACGAGAGCGAAGAAGAAGAAGAAGAAGAAGAAGAAGAAGAAGAAGAAGAAGAAGAAGAAGCAGGTGCTGATGTCGAGATGGGTGACGTAGGAGCGGATGAAGAGTCAGCCGAAGAAAAGGACGAACCTAATTTTGAATGGGCGGGTAGCGACCTCACAAACCTCATGTCGGCCCTTGAGACAAGATTCAATAGCTTTTTGATCGACTCCCGTCGCGATACAAGCATGATGTTTCGTTTCCAAGCAGATTTGTATCGACACCAAGGGGACCCCAACGAGCCATTTCCATCCTACTTCTATGACCCCTATGGCCCCGATGGGCCCAACTCTTCCCAACCACCGCCCCACTGAAGCTTTGTTTAGTTGTGACAGTTTTTAGTTGTTTCCCTTATCCACATGCTCTATGCTCTTTGTTGTTTTTGTACCACAGTCCAGTTTTATAAAAATTTGTATTTTCTCCATTTGTTTTTTATTTATCGCACTTCTTATTTTGCCTTGTTTAGATTTTAGTCCTTTTTGCTTGAGGACTATGCAAAAGTATAAGTTAGGGGGGGTCACAAGTGCGTACTCTAAAACTTCACAAAATTTCAAAAATGCCCAGAAATTTAAAGAAAAAAATCATAAAATCGTGAAAAATCCAAAAATATTTTTGTTCAAAATAAATAAAAACTGGAATTCAAATTTTTCAAAAATATCATTAAAAGTCATATTAAAGTTTCAAGTTGTAAAATTCAAATACACAAAGCCTAAATTGACCAAAGATGGAAATTGAGTGAAAATTGACGACTTAAAGAAATAGTGTGGAGATTAACAATCCCGATGATATTCGAGTTGTTCATCTTTGTAAAATTTATAAATCAATCCGAGTTAATTGTTAACTCAAATTTCTTTTCAGCGCCTAAAAAGTCGTCGTGGATCTTAATCCTTTCGTTTTGATCGGTTATGGAAAACGTGTGTGGTATTGCCTTAAAAAGCGCGCTACAAATCTCTAAACTTAATTAATCTCGAAACGCATTTGGTAATGCAATTAGTATTTTGGACAATGAAGTAGGCCCTCGTTTGTTACCCAAAAATATTAGCCATAAAAAGATGTGAAAAATTATCCCTTTGATAACCCAATTGAGCCGAATAACAATTATCCTTTTCGTTTGGTACCCCGAAAAACCCAAGTAGCCTGGAATTACGAAAAGAGAATATTCAATAAAGTCCGAAAAGTGCATAAAAAGGGGCAAGAAAAAAATAGATATGCTCAACAAAAATAACAAGAAAAGAAAAGAAGTGAAAAATAGAAAAATGGAGAAAAAGAAGAAAAAAATGAACAATAGCCCGGAAAAAGCACAAATGGACATCTTAAATGAATTTTCCAGCTCAAACCTTCCCTACCATTTTCATTTTACCCAATATACCTCAAAACCCCGAAAAAGTCCTAATCGAGTCCGAATTGCAAAATTGATTACCGCGTGGAGAGCCAATACACCAAAAGATAATAAAAGAAATAATGCGTGAATAAGAGGCAATGTTCCCATTTTTAAAATCATATCCCATTGATGAGATCCTATCACTATAAAATTTTCGTCTTTCTACTTGTATGCGTGACTTTGCATCCATTATATTTACTCTTTTTATCACGCATACCGAGAGAATAGCCATAAACCGAGAGATTCGTTTGTGAGAGCATTCCGTGAGAATTTGAAATCAAAACGAATTTTTGGATAAGTAACGCAATGATCAATCGGTGGAAATCCGCGATTAAATTTTCGGCTTCGCACACACGCACTATGATTTGAGACTATTGAGCATGACTTGATGGTGACTATTTTCTGGGAAAGTTTGAATTATACAATTTTTACATATTTTGAAAATTTCTTTGAGTCGAATTTTGTGGGTATATTCTCTACAAACCCTCACGAGACACTACTCGTCCTACTAGGGTAACCTAGGGGTTCAAATGCTTGTTGCATACGCTAAATGCAATCGCTTGTCCATAAAAAAGGTATTCTATCCGAATAAAATAATTTTCAAGAGTTGGGCCTTGCTAGGATTCTTTTACATTATTCGGGACGCGCAAAGTTCTAAGTTAGGGGGGTTTGATTATGCATAGATTCTTCCAAATTTATCCCTTTAATTTAGTTACTTTTAGCACCTCGAACAACATAATCGATTCGACTTTATCTCATAATCTTGCTACTGACTTATCCTAACGAGTACACCGAATTTCTGGTATTTCTTACTAATTTTGCAGGTATTTAATGTCAATTAAAGAAAGAAAGAAACCGGAGGAATCGATAAAGAAAAGAAGGAAATTCAAAAGGGAAAAATTGTAAATTCTACCCAGAATTCGGATAAGGCACCTAAAGAGAAGTTGAAGATATCAAGTTCATTAGCATGTAGGAAGAAACGACACCTCGATTAGAGTCCCGGTGTGAAAGTTATGAGCAGTCAAAGTTTGAAGGGAAAAAGTCAAAGGAAGCGCGGACCGATCCGGTCCGGACCGATCCGCATTGCCAAATTCCAGAGAACCCCGGATCGAAGACGAACCGAAGCTGAAAGAAATTAAAAGAACCGATCCGCCCCGGATCGATCCGCCCAAGAATTAAAAGAATCGATCCGGATTCTAGGCTGACCGTACTGAGGGAGGACCGGACCGGTCCGACTGTCGAATTTTAATTTTTTAATATTCCTCTAATGGAAAGTCCTAGTGCAGATAAAACTCTTGGAGTTTTATAGGGTATAAAAACCCGTTTCATTATCATTCTTAGTACGGAGAATTTAGTCAATTTTCCATTCTTTTCAGAAAAACCCTAGTTTGGAGATAGCTTATGAATTTAATTCCAAGATTGAAGATTATTCAGATTTCAGTGATTACCAGTAATTGTAGTTAATGTTTTGAGTGCTTTGGTAAGATTAGTGAGTAATTTCCTCTGTTTGATTTCCCATTTACATCATTCTATAAATTTTCCTTAGTTTAATCATGACTTCCTACAATTCCAAAATCGTTTTCATTACTTTCATCATGGTAGGCTAGACTTTTAAATGTCGAGATGCATAAATCCAACCTGATGTGGTAGTTGTATGTACATAAAATTAATCCTCTAAATTTAATGGTTTGATTATGACCGTATTGCATAGAAACACGATAATTGTAGATCTTTGGATCTCGTTTGCTTCCGAGTAACCGGGATGCTTTAGAATACAATTCGAGTGTAACTATTGAAATACCGATTTACTCGTCCTCTGATTAAGTATGATGCGAGCTTGAACATCATATACGTAATGCTTGGGAGTAGTAAATTATGGGTCTAATTAATCATTTAAATTTACAATTAGTTTTATAACATCAATACACTAGGGTTGGGGGATTGTATTCCCGTCCTGTTTTCTTCATCATATAGTTTATAGTCTCAAGTAATTTAGAGTAGCTGCATTTCATTCATACTTTCGTGCATTAAATAATTATTTTCAAAATTGCATTTAGTTGTAGTCCATTACTAAAACCAATCATCTTTTCCTTTCTTTTTAGAGTCAGAGTTAGGATTTCTTCATCTATCCAACATCATTACAATTCCATTGTCCTATTTTCTGTGGATACGATCCCGACTTACCGGGTTTATTACTAACGCAACAGGCTTGCACTTGACCCTAAAGAGTACGCACTTCTGAGACACATTCTTAGTCGAGTCAATTGATTATAGTGTAGGTTGTTATTTAATTTAGTTAGTTCAGTTATTTCCTTTTTAGAGAATATATGGACATTGAGTCCTAGTATTTTCTTTTACTTCTCAATTGTGCGGATTTATAGAATATTTATTAGTTCGGTAGGGAGTTTATTCTACTTTGAGTTTATTTATAGTTTTTATTATTGCATGCATGGGTGGTTTTAATTTCATTCGTATTACTTTGTTATTGATGCTAAGAATTATATAGATTGCTTGACACGCAATTTCTTCAGTATATTAGCCTAGTCGACAATTACGTGGAAAATAGGGGTTGTTATAGTTAGTATCAAAGCATTTAGTTTCTGGTGTCCTTAGGATATGTGTGCACCTGTTACGTTATGTGTTGCGATCTTTGATGTGTAGAGCCCTGTTTACAAGGATTCATTGTACACTTTTGCGAAATCATTTACTGATGAGAAATTACTTTTAAAAGGTCAACACTAGATGTAGTAGGCCATGAAGGGCTACAAATGAGGATGAACAAATGGAGGATCAGTAAGAGCCACTGCCAAAACCTTAGCAGGCACCACCCATCGCTTCACTAGTGGACCTAGCTATCATAGTTACCCAGGTAGTCACCATTGCGATGGTTGCCATGTAATAATATTTTTAGCCTCTACAGCTGCAATCGCAACCGCCACCACTACAACAAGTGGTGAAACTTGTTCAGCCTCAGACCGCAATATAGGAGAGAGCACGGGAGGCATTTGCTAAGGGACACTCACCATAGTATGTTAGGAGTACCAATGTTTTAGTGGTGTGTCAGTAAAAGAAGGATATCCAACGACATTTGAGGGTGGTTGAGTGCACGAAGGTGTGAAAATAGAGGTTAGCTTCGTTCGAATTAGTTAAAAGAGCCTTATAATGGTGGGAGTCAGTCACCACACTAGGTTAGAGATATGCAATGACCATTGCAAAATTCAGGTTCAAGTTCGATGATAAATACTTCACACTAGTAGTTTAGCACTCTTTCTCTGTTTCACTTAGAAGAGGTAAACATTGAAGAGAAGAAGATAGAGAAGTTTATTTTTGCATTGACTTGGCATATAAGGGTAGAATCTTCAGGAAACTCGGATTTTACCACTTACACATAGGTGGTGATGCCGCGTTACTTCATTATTAGGATCATTTAGGGTTTCTGAAAGTCAGAGGTAAGAAGAGGCCCACTTTGGATTCGTATAGCGAACAAAGCAAGACTAATTGAGGTAGCATTCAGGGGGCCCAAAAGCCTAAGGGTCCTCAGTCACAGAAGTAGCATCACAAGACACATAAGTGGCAAGATGATCGTATAGGCCATCAGGTCCAGAAACTACAGTTCCATCACGACTAGCAGGGCTAGGAATAACTTGCTTGGGGCCATCAGGGCAAAAAGTAATAGGGTTATGTCCAGCAGTAGGAGAGGCGTCATATTAACAAATCTTGTTTCACTTGTGGTAAGGTGGGATACATTGTTAGGAAGTGCCCAAGAGGGAATCGGAGGGCACAAGACTAGGGAGATCAAAGAGGGTACCAGGCACCACAGGGGCATCATTGGTAGTTGCCATCCCCACCAAACTAACCACACGGGAAATAACCACTACAATACGGATATGTGTATCACAACGTACCTAAGGAGGCTTCGGCACCGATGCAGGCAGTGGAGGGGTACATTTCATATCTTTGTATATATCGGATGCGTTATATTTTATATTAGTGCATCTCATTCGTTTGTTAATACTAATTTTTCTCTGTCATAGAGGATGGTAAATTTAGCATCAGACACAATACTTTATGTAAATTCACCCATTAGTAGAGGCGTAACTATCTGTTACGTATGTATAGGGATCAAGGTGGGCATAGGGAGGTTTAAATTAGTAGACGATTTGTTTATCTTAGACATGTTGGAGTATGATGTTATCTTTGGGATGGATTGGTTAGCCACGTATAGAGCTTGTGTGGATTATTTTAGTAAATCCATTGTCTTTTCCATTTTAACGCATAATATGTACTTGGTTGTGATGCCATGCCCATAGGTATGCTCAATCATGCATCTTTATTATATTAAGGAAAATATTTATGAGGGAGTTACTATATCGTTAAACTCTATTTCGATCATTGGGGAGTTTTTGAATGTGTTTTAGGAGATTCTGTGGTTACCGTCAAGTAGAGGGATTGAGTTTATGATTGACTTGGCTCTGCATACATGACCTATTGCCTGAGCACCGTATTTTATGGCTCCTTTGGAGATGAGAGATATGAGAGACTAAATTCAACAGTTACTGGGTCAGGGATTTGTTCGTAGGAGTACTTCACCATATGGCACTCTAGTCTTTTTTTTATGAAGAAGAATGATGGATCGTTAAGGCTATGCATCGATTATCGGGAGTTGAACAAGGTTATCATACTTAATAAGATTGATTTAAGATCGGGGTAACATCAGTTGAGGATTCGGAATGTTTCTAAGACAACATTTTCTAACGAGGTATGGGTTGTAAGAGTTCATCATTATGCCATTCGAGCTAACTAATGCACCAACAGTATTTATGGAGATGATGAACATGGTGTCCATGAATTTTTTTAATCAATTTATCATCATTTTCATAGATGATATGTTTATTTATTCTCTAACTTCAGGCGAGCATGCTCGGTATTTGCGAATTGTCTTACAGACGTTATAAGATCATCAGCTCTATGCCAAGTTTGAGAAGTGTGGATTCTGGTTGAGGGAGGTGCAGTTATTGGGTCACATTGTATTTGAGTTAGGGATATCAGTAGATCCAGGAAAGGTTGTGACAGTAATGGAGTGGGGGCAACCCAAAACACCTATGGAGGTGCGCAATTTTTTAGGATCGACATGCTATTATTGTTGGTTTATTTGAGGTTTTCGAAGATAGTTGGGTCCTTGATGAACCTGACGAATAAGGGGTTGCATTTATGGGATGATTCGTGCTAATAGGCTTTTGATGAGTTAAAGGCCAAGCTGACTTCAACTCCAGTGCTCGCTTTGCCTCGTGGAGGGGTAGAGTTTATGGAATTAATTACGCATCCTTAAAGGGACTTGGGGTGTACTAATGCAGGGGGGGAGTCCGATAGCTTATGTTTTTCACAAACTTACGCCTTGATGATTACATTATTTTGTATTTATTATGCCCAAATGTAGGCCTTGTTAGGCTCGTTATATCATATTTAGTTAGTTTTAGGTGTCGTTTTTGTAAATTTGAAGAAAAATGCAACTTTTAAAAGAATTCAAGTTAATAACGCAATTTTATTAATCCCATGGGGGATTTTTAGAGGGTTCGATAATTTTAGAGGCATGTTTTTATTTTATATTTGCGCGTCAAGAGTGTGTAATTGTTTGGGAGGAACTTTTTGTATTTGGATTCAAGATTTGGAACTCGAATCTGTGAATGACTATTAATGATAATTAATATTTCATCTTGCAATATTTGTGTTTCAATTATGTTTATAGCTTAATTTAATTGCTAGGATTAGATAAAATTTGCCATGATTAATTAGTGTGCGTTTAATTAGTTATAATTCGTGTAAATTTCCTAGATATTCTAAACCGTTTTAAAAATTCATGTTCATTAAAATAGACACGAGAATTATGTTTTAAACCTTCGATTTTAGTTTTCAAAATATATATCTTTTGATCATTTGTGCTTATGTTTGATGGATTATATTTACGTGAATTCATTTGATAGTTCATGCTTATGTTTGAGAAGTTATTCTTAGTAGTGAATTTTAATCTTTTTCAGGGAATACGAATTTTGGGCATCTAAAAAGAGATTTAAAAAAATATTCATTGAACTTTAACGTTGGTTGATAATATTTTGAGTTGTAGAAAGGGAATGCGAGTTAGACTAATTAATCACCAACGAGTATGAACGGTAAATGGATCCGACATCCTAGTAATTTTTCCATACTTATTACATGTCTTGTATTTATTTTTTGAAGTTGTAATTAAGTTATTTATTATCTTAAGCTTAACTTTCAAAATAAGATTAACTACTATTAATCCTAATCAGTCCCGATCGCAAATCATCATACAAATCAGTCTCTATCATAATTAAAGTCCCATAATTATATGAGAAAGCATGCTTATAAATTAAGAAACACAATATTAAAGATATTACAAGAAAATTCTTTTCTTAAATTGGAAGATTGAAGAACCCTTCTTGAATTCCCCTTGCTTTCTCCTCTCCAAGCTTACCTAACTTCTCCTAAATGTTTATGGCTGCGAGGGTTAGGTTTAGTGAATTGAAAATACCTCAATGATAACTCTTTTTTAAATTCTAATCCCGCATCTCTTAATGAGTCCTAATTTTGGGCCCTTAAAAGAGCTCAGAATGCAACCCGAAATACCCTAAAATATCTCCTAAGGGTATACCTACCCCTCGGGACCAATTCCAAGCGATAAAAACACATAAACGAACAGTCATGTCACCCCAGAGTTCAATCTAAATTATACTACCCACAACTCACAGTAATATCTCACGGCGTCAATAAAACGGCGCACTTAATTATTTACGCATACATATGTCCCATAATTATATAATTAATTATTACTATGACACGTTACAAAAATCATATTGCATGCAATATTCAATTATCATCCAAATTATAATTATTATTAAGCTGCAGAAGAAATAATTAGTCCCATTTATTAATTTTATTTTCACTTCATAATTAATATATATATAAAATACGGGATATAAAATTCTTTCCCGATAATAAAGGAATTTTGTCCTCGGAATTCGCTAAAGCATAACGTCAAAGCGTAATACACATAATATCATAGACTTATACACAATTATCCCGTACCCATATCCCACGAGATAAGAGAAAAGGGCTCACATATGCTTGTCATAGTGTGCCGCGGCTGGTGCGCCCATACACCCTATACCACGTGCACGCACGCACAAATATCACATATATAACACACATATATACACATCAAACTCAACCACATATATAATTCATGAGTATAAAATAAAGGTATAATCTAATACCTTACTAACCGTGACCCTTAAACTTTCCCCACTCATTTAACTAGTGGTGTGAACATCCCTCAGTGCTCTCGACCCCCGATGGCCTTAACTCGTATAATATCTCACTGCTCGATGCGTTATATCCCCACAAGAGTAACGTATAACATATTAAACTGAATGTCCTAGAGCCCAAATGGCTCTCAACTCCCGAAACTTACTAAGCTTTGTGAGTGGGACGTCTTACAATCGAAATCCGAATTAGGTTACCTCCCGATACACTGTAGCCTAGTTCAGTCGATTATCGAGATTCGTTGGCCTAAGACCACATACGAAACAATGTACCTCCCGATACCTGATATCTTTCAATTTAAGATTTATTAAATATGAATTCGATAAAAAGTAATTATAAACCTAAATATGGATTCTAACATAATTTTCACTAATTATTCAATGTCGATTTTGGGTTTTACCACCAAAGTATTAACTTTCTAAGTAAGATGAAATACTATTAATAATACTTAGTCCTTGTTGATAACAAAATTAATCTGCTGACATGGACCAATCATATGAAGACACGTGGCTATCTACATGGCAACAACAAACACTTCCGAGGAACCCACTCACTCCGAGGAACAAGACTACAACGAGGAAGACTAGTTCCCCGAGGAACTCACAAGCTCCGAGGAACAATGCCTCTCCGAGGAACTCTTGAATACCGAGAAGCTTAGGCGGTCCGAGCTACTAATGGCGGTCCGAGCTGCACCTCAAAGCAGGATACCAACAGTTTAACTGCTCATTAAATGGTTATCATTTGGACGCGCACGCAAAGAGGGTATTAAATGTATTACCCTTTCATATGTACATCATTTAATGTATTACCCTTTCACATTACAGCCTCAGGGCTATAAATACATTGTACAATCCTCATTGTAAAAAAAAATCTGGCTCTGGACCTTGACTCCCAAACCGGAATTTCTTGAGATAACTTGTAATCGAGAATTCCCAAACACTCAGCAATAAAGCAACAGTGGACGTAGGCCATTCTTATAAGGCTGAACCACTTTAAAATTCTTTGTCTCATTTATTTATCTGTGATTGAATTATTAGAGTGATCTAATTTTTTACATCAACAGATTGGCGCCGTCTGTGGGAAACGACTAATAATATCGTTTTTCATCAAAAATAATTCCTTACCAATGGCGGATATTCCTGAATCCAGCAATCGAAATGCTGGAACCCCTCCAAATCCATCTGCTCCACCAATTATTCCAGATCTGACTGGAATAATGGCAAATTTAGCTCAGGGCCAGACCGTCATGCAAGAAACAATGCGACAACTCATCCAAATCCTCCATGGCGGTGCATCAGCCCATTCCGGACCACGAAGCATTCAAAGAAATACCCGTGCACCTTCATCGCGTACTAGGCGTACTAACTCACATCGCAATGAGGAATCTGATGACTTCTCTTATCAACCTGGGCGAACTTCGTCGGTGCGAGCCACGGATACTGAACAACGTGTCACCCTCTCCCCAGAAAGGACCAGCACATTGGAAAGATTAAGTAGGGTGTTGACACCAAAATTAGTATGCTGATGTGGACGAATAATAAGAAGACACGTGTCAATCTATGTGGCACACTAGCAACGAGGAAGATTGTTTCCCCGACCAACATACTCACTCCGAGGAACACCAATCCTCCGAGGAACTCTTATCTTCCGAGGAACTCCAATGCTCCGAGGAACTTTTGGACGACGAGCAACTAAGGCGGTTTGAGCTGCACCTCGACCACAACATTAATTGCCAGATAATCAACAGTTCAACTATTTATTGAATGCTTATCATCTTGACGCGCACGTTTGAAGAACATTAAATGAATTACCCTTTCATATGTATATCATTTAATGAAACACCCTTTCATGTACAGCCTAAGAGCTATAAATACCTTGTATCACCCTCATTCAAAGGGACCGGAATTTCTTGATAGCACTTGTAATCGAGAATTCTCAAACACTCAGCAATAACATAACAGTGGACGTAGGCCATTCATATAAGGCTGAACCACTTTAAAATCTTTTGTCTTATTTATTTATCTGTGATTATATAATTAGAGTAATCTAGTTTTTTACATCAACAGATTGGCGCCGTCTGTGGGAATCGATTGTTATTATCGTTTTTCACCAAAAATCATTCATCATCAATGGCGGATAATCCAGAATCTAGCAATCGAAACACTGGAAATGCTGGAAATCCTCCAAATCCCTCTGCACCTCCAGATCTGGCCGGAATTATGACGAATCTCGCTCAAGGACAAACTGCCATGCAAGACACAATGAGGCAACTCATACAAACCCTTCATGGCGGTGCACCTACACGTTCAGGACAACGAAGTGGTCAGAGGCAAACTTATTTACTTTCTTCATGATCCAGGCGTACTGAGTCATATCGTAATGAGGAGTCTGATGATTTCTCTTATCAACCTGGGCGAACTTCGTCAATAAGGGCTACAGATACTGATCAATGTATCACTCTCTCTCCAGAAAGACCCAGCGCCTTAGAAAGACTGAGTAGGGTGTCTCCTTTCAGTCGATTAGGCCGTAGGAGGAATAAGAGTCCACCTAAGACCATGTCGAGGAGTTTTCGACAACCATCAGATCTAAGAGAAGGATCAGCACAATCACGACCAGTTGCTCGTCAAGATAAATCTCAGGAGGCTACTTCAGAACGATCTATTGCTCGAACCAATAGGCCCAAGGAAGGAAATGAAGCGTGGAAAGGGTCCCTTCAGCGATTGGAGGATAGATTGGGAGAAATGGCTAGGGCGAAGAATCCCCTACAACGAACTTTTGTTCAAGGGACACCTTTTGTCCAGGCCATTGTGAATTTTCCTACACCGTCAAAGTTTAAAGCACCAGTAGTGACCCCTAAATATAATGGAAAGACAGATCCTGTTCTTCATATAGAGCAATATCAAGCTGCCGCCGATATCTATGTTGTCCCCGACGAGATGAGATGCAGAGCGTTCTCAGGAACTCTTACTGGAGCTGCCCAGATATGGTACAACAATCTTCCTCGGGGTAAGATTTCAACTTTCTTTCAGTTGTCCGAGTTGTTCATCGACAATTTTTGTTTTGGAGCAAAGCCAGTAAAACGAGTAGCACACTTGCTAAGTGTTAGACAAAAATCTGGTGAGAGTACTAGAGATTACATAACTCGTTTCAATAACGAGAAGCTGGAAGTAATAGATTACGAGGAGAAGACAGCAATCACCGCCTTGATGAGTGGGTTGTTGCCTAATAAGTTGTATTACACCTTGGCGAAAGATCCACCTAAAACTATGTCAGAGTTGATGGCAAAAGCGGCCAAAATCATGAATGCCGAGGAAGCTATGGCTGCAAAGAAGAATATAGATAAAGACACCAAGGTGGACGTCGACAAGTCTAAAAATAAAGAGCATAAGGGCAATGGTGGCGACAAGCGTTCCAGAAATAATAAGTCATCATGGGAAGTCCTCAAGAAATTCGATAATTATACTCCCTTGAAAATGGGTATTAATCATGTCTTGGAAGAAATCAAGAATAGTGAGGAAGTAAAGTGGCCGAAGAAACTGAGGTCAGATCCTGATGCGAGGAACAGGGACAAATATTGCGAGTTCCACAAAGATCATGGCCATATGACTAAAAATTGCATAGCTCTTCAGAACGAGATTGAAACACTCATCCGAAGAGGAAAGCTAGCGAAATATGTTGATCGGGGAGGTGAAAGAAGAAATAATGATCGAACTAGAGAGAGGTCTAGATCTCCTCGTCGAGCAGAGGAGAAAAAGAAGAGAGACCACGAAGATGATGCCGAGGATGACCCCGATCTTCCCAAGAAACCAAGGCAGCCAGAACGAGAGGTATTTTCCATACGTTTTGGGTCATTTGATTGTAATGTTATTACAGGAGGAGATGCGGGAGGAGGAGATCTTACTGCAGAAAGAAAAGCTTACCTCGGAGAGGCACAAGCTTGCTCGTATATTCAGCGAATAAATTTGGCCGAGGAGGATCGTCCGAGGAAGGTAAACAAAGAGAAGCTGGTTCTTGGCTTTTCAAAAAATGACCTAGCAGGTGTTCTTTACCCTCACGACGACCCTTTGGTGATCAAAATGAGGATGAAAGAAGTAGTGATTTCAAGGGTGCTGGTAGACAATGGCAGTTCGGCAGACATCATGTACTATTCATGCTTTGACAGTTTAAATTTGAAGTTATCTCAATTGGAGCCTTATCACAGACCTCTTCTGGGTTTTGCTGGCGAAAAAGTTTTTCCACTTGGGACGATCAAGTTGGATATATTCATTGGAACTTGGCCTGCTTGTCGAACAGAAAGAATACGCTTCTTTGTGATGGATAAGAATGTGCAGTCATCCTACAACATCATCATGGGAAGAGTTGGTTTGAAGAAGTTCGAAGCAGTCCCATCTACAGTACATCAATGTTTAAAATTCCCGACAAATTTCGGAGTGGGAGTGGTGAAAGGTGATCAAAAAGTAGCTCGAGAATGCTATTATTCATCTGCCGAGCAAGAGGAACTTGAAGAATCAAGGAAAAAGACTACTACTTACCAGGTGGAGGAAAGTACGGAAATTGAAACACTTGATCCAAGAGATGAATCCCAACTTGTAAAAGGACAAGTGGTAGAATCTACAGAAAATGTTATTCTAGACCACGAACACCCTGAACGAGTAACCCAGATAGGTTCATCGTTGGATGCTTCAATAAAACAGGAATTGATAACTTTCTTGAGAAACAGAAAAAAAACTTTTGCGTGGAGTCATGAAGACATGCCAGGAATAGATCCAAACTTCTTATGTCATGAGCTCAATGTGAATAAGGAGATCAAGCCTGTAAAGCAGAGAAGAAGGGTATTTAGCCCCGAGAAGAATCAAGCTATTAAAGAGGAGGTCGACAAGCTCCAGAAAGCCCAATTCATTGAAGATGTGAAGTATCCGGACTGGTTGGCAAATGTGGTGATGGTAAAAAAGAAAAACAATAAATGGAGAATGTGTGTTGATTTCACTGATCTCAACAAGGCTTGCCCAAAGGATCACTTCCCATTGCCCAGAATTGACCAACTAGTGGATGCTACCTCGGGGCACGAGCTACTCAGTTTCATGGATGCTTACTCTGGATACAACCAGATCAAAATGAAACCTGAAGACAGGGAAAGCACTTCTTTTATTACCCCTAGGGGAACTTATTGTTATAATATTATGCCTTTTGGTTTGAAAAATGCAGGAGCGACATACGAGCGGCTGATGAACAAGGTTTTTGCCGAACAAATCAGTTGCAATATGGAGGCCTATGTCGACGATATGCTGACAAAGAGCAAGAAAGCTGTTGCTCATCTAGTTGACTTAGGTCAGACCTTTGATCAACTGGATAAATACCAGATGAAGCTCAACCCGACAAAGTGCACCTTTGGAGTACGAGAAGGAATGTTCCTCGGGTACATCGTCAACCAGCGAGCATTGAGGCAAATCCAGCAAAGATCAAAGATCTTTTAGGGTTGCGATCTCCAACGACGAAGAAAGAAGTGCAGAGTCTTACAGGACGAGTTGCAGCGCTCAATAGATTTGTATCTCGAGCAACTGATAGGTGCCTTCCATTCTTCAAAACCCTCCGAAAAACTTTCGAGTGGAATGATGAATGTAAAAAAGCCTTTCAAGACTTGAAGAAATATCTGGGAACACCTCCATTGCTGTTCAGACCAGTGATGGGAGAAAAGTTGTACTTATACCTGGCAGTATCAAAAAATGCGGTCAGCTCGGCATTGATCAGATTGGAGAATGGAGTCCAAAAGCCAATTTATTACACAAGTAAGGCTTTCCGAGGTGCAGAGATCAGGTACCCAAAGTTGGAAAAATTGGCATTGGCATTAATTGAAGCAAGTAGAAGAATGAGGCCATATTTTCAGGCCCATACCATTATCGTGTATACCGACATGCCATTAAGACAAGCCCTTCATAAGCCAGAAAAGTTAGGAAGACTGATGTACTGGGCAATAGAGCTCGGTGGATATGATATTGTGTATGAATCCAGATCATCCTTAAAAGGGCAAGCAGTAGCAGAGTTTACATATCCTGATACCCCCGAGGAACAAAAGTTGCTCGTGGATGTTACAGGGTCAACAGACATGAGTCCAGACCAACTCCGGTTGGTAAAAGGGCTTGTGGATGTAGAAAGATCATCAAATTCAAACCCAGACCAACTACGGTTGGTAAAAGGGCGAGAAGAGATGGTCGACGAGGAGCGAAAGATATCAGGGGAGGATGAAATAAAACAGCAAATATTTCACCGAGGAACGTTGTCAGATAAGAATTTTGAAGACTAGTTACCTACGTGGAGATTGTATGTAGATGGGTCATCTTGTACAATAGGTTGTGGAGCAGGGATTGTTTTGAACACCCCAGACGAGATTGACGTGGAATATGCCTTATGATTCCAATTCAAAGCTTCCAATAATGAGGCTGAGTATGAAGCCTTAATAGCAGGTCTTAATTTAGCAAAGATTATGGAAGCACAACAAGTGATGGTATTCAGTGATTCCCAATTAATTGTGAATCAGATAATGGGAACGTATGCAGTTAAAGGAGAACTAATGGTCAAATATCATGCAAAGGCGATGGAGTTGTTGGCATAATTTGATGCCATTCAGTTAATCAGAATACCAAGAATGGAGAATGCACAAGCAGACGCACTGGCCCGACTAGCATCAGCTACTCGTACCGAGTTGCGAAGAACGATACCAATTGAGGTGTTAGAAAGTCGAAGCATAGATGAAAGCTTGACGATGAATGTTATTTCCCTTGATTTTGGACCATCTTGGATGGATCCCATCAGGGCATATGTCGAGGAAGGAGAATTACCGGAGGACAAGATCGCTGCCAAGAAATTGAAGTTTAAAGTTGCTCGGTATGTACTAACTAATGGTGTTTTGTACAGACGAGGAATTATGGCAGGTTTGCAAAGATGTGTACATCCCTCCGAGGTGAAAGAATTGATTGAAGAGATCCATGAAGGGTCTTGTGGAGCCCATGTAGCAGGTCGAACACTTTTGCAAAGGGTGATGACGCAAGGATACTACTGGCCAACGATGAGAGCTGATTGTATAGCCTATGCCAAGAAGTGTGACAAGTGCCAACATTTTTCCTCCATCCGACGAACTCCACAAGCATTATTAACACCCATAACTTCCCCTTGGCCATTTTCCATGTGGGGAATTGATCTGGTTGGACCACTGCCAATGACCCGAGGACGATTCAAGTACCTCGTCGTCGCAGTGGATTATTTTACTAAATGGGTAGAAGCTGAGCCTCTGATTGATATGACGTACGAGAAGGTGTACCAATTCATTTGGAAGAACATCATATGCCGATATGGTCTCCCTCATGCCTTCATTACAGACCATGGAACACAATTCGATAACGAGGAGTTTGCCGCCTATTGTCATCAGTCAAACATTTTGAAGGTTCATTCAGCACCAGGTCATCCTCAAAGCAATGGACAAACTGAAGTGACGAACAGAACATTATTAAATGGTTTGAAGAAGAGGTTAAATGAGGCTAAAGCTAACTGGATTAATGAGCTACAATCAGTATTGTGGGCTTACCGAACAACTCCCCGAGCAGCAACTGGAGAATCACCATATATGCTGGCGTTTGGAAGTGAGGCTGTAATACCTGCCGAGTTGGGTCTTTCGACACATAGAGTGCTGAATTTCAATTCCCCAGTCAGTGATTTGATGAGAAGACTGGATTTGGATATGCTCGAGGAGGTTAGAGAAGAAGCAACCATTAGGAATGCTGCATATCAACAATGAACAGCTTTGTTCTACAACAAGAGGGTGAAGAAATGCGATTTAAAGGAAGGAGATTACGTGCTAAAGAAGGTCATTCAGAAGCACAATAAATTAGAAGCAAATTAGCATGGACCTTACCGAGTTACAGAAGTTGTTCGACTATGAACTTACCGAATAGCAACTCTAGAAGGAGAGGAATTCAAGAATGCTTGGAATGCTGAACACCTTCGCAAGTATTATCAGTGATGTAAAATGTACATCAGGTCCATCAATATGAATAAAATGATGATGTTTCACCATTTTTCTCTCCTTTGTTTGAAAGTTTTTCGGGGAATACTAGTGTTGTACACTACGCTACTCGACAGCAAAAAGAAATAGATAGTTCAGACCCACGACCAACTCCGGTTGGTAAAAGGGCGAGAACAAACTATACTCCTTTGGTTAGGAGGCATACACTAGCGTGATCAACTTCGGTTGATAAAATAACTAGTGGACACTGATAGTTCGAGCGTGATCAACTTCGGTTGGTAAAATAGCGAGAACAAACTATACTCCTTTGGTTAGGAGGCATACACTAGCGTGACCAACTCCGGTTGGTAAAATAACTAGTAGATAGTTCAGACCCACGACCAACTCCGGTTGGTAAAAGGGCGAGAACAAACTATACTCCTTTGGTTAGGAGGCATACACTAGCGTGATCAACTCCGGTTGATAAAATAACTAGTGGATATGATAGTTCGAGCGTGATCAACTTCGGTTGGTAAAATAGCGAGAACAAACTATACTCCTTTGGTTAGGAGGCATACACTAGCGTGATCAACTCCGGTTGGTAAAATAACTAGTGGACATGATAGTTCAAACCCATGACCAACTCCGGTTGGTAAAAGGGCAAGAACAACATTCTTAAAAATGCCAATTTCGGCTGGTTAAGAAACAAAATATGCCAACTTATGTTGGTCGGAAGGTAAAACTATTATAGAAAATACAAAATATTCCAAACTGAATCAAGTATGGTTGGTCAGGGATAAAAATCCACTAACTGTATTTGGTCGACGAGGATAAGATGATCGACCTTGGTTGGTCGGACACATTTTATGAAAAAAATTGCCAAGTATGGTTAGTCGGGGATAAAAACTCTCACTAATTATAATTGGTCGACGAGCACAATTTAACAACCTTGGTTGGTTGGAAAAATTTTAAATATTTTTTATACTCATTACTTTGTTATTAAGTGATCGAGCAATATTTTTTATACTTGTAATCTTTTATTACTAGATTGGTCGATGAACCACAAAGAATTGTTATGCAATCACAAATATAAAAGTGTTAGACAAGTACAAAACAATAGCAATACAGATTTGCAAACAAAAAATGAAAGTCTTTCATGAAAATTCAAAATAAATTACAAGTTACATATGTGTGCTAACTATTACATTGAAAATCCTATTCTATTGGGTTTTTTTCCCCTCAGCCTTCGATACAGGTTCCTCGCCAGCAGGAGGATCATTTAATGTCTGAGGAGAATTGATAAAATTCAAGTCCTTCAACATTCTGACATTCATTACTGAAGGAGTATCCAAGAGATGCTCGGGACGAGATACTTCAATTTGAGAATGAAGATTATAGTCACCAAGATATTTTGAAATTAAGCTCCGAGGAATGGCACGAGCTGGGATCCATTCCATGTCCAATTTATAGGGTGGCACAGGCAAGTCTAGTAGCCCAGGAGTATGATAATCCCACAGGTAGTGCCCCTGTTCGAGCTTCAGCACACCTAGGGCGTTCAACCATCCCTGTTTATAACCTTCATTATTGGCATTTTCAATGCGAGCATCCAAGTGATAAAGGGCCTCATTATAGCCTGCATTCCAGAATTCGCGAGGTTGTTTATGGAATTGGAAAGTTAATCTTTCTAACTGCTCATGAAGGTTCCTGGCAAAAATATCCTTATTATTCAAAGCAGACTTCGTCGCAGTAAGTTGATCTTCCAAAGTTAGGATTTTCTAGGACATTTCAGACAAAGCCCGATCTTTTGCGTTCAACTGGTACGCTTGAGTTTCCAATGTTGACAGAGTACGAGCTTCTTCAATACTACGAGGAGTTCTTGATCGACCCCGAGCAGCTGGAGTACTTCGTTCCTCGTTAACATCCTGGGCAGCTCTTCCTCGCCCACGAGAACCTCTTCCTCGTCCCCGAGCAGTAGCAGAAATACCAGACCTTCTTAAAGTATCCAATTATTGCCTTAATTTGGCATTCTCAACCTCTAAGAATGAGAACCCTTCGTCGGAGACTGGTACCAAGGCAGTGGAAGATGAAGCTGCAGACTTATATTGTGCCAACTCTTTCTGCAAATTATTGTTCTCTTGTTCCAGCAGCTCGACGATCTGTCTGCAGGCCTCAACTTCACCTTTTAGGGTCCTCTCCCTGACATCATACCCAGCAATGAGTTTGTCATAGCCCTTCTCGGCAGAAAGCTGTTGATATTTCTTTTCATACCCCTCATGTAACAAGGCATTTGACTCCCTGTACTGATCCTTGAGATCTTCTGGAGTATATTGAAGCTCCTCGATCATATCATAGTAGGCCACGTTATTGGCCACTGCTCTATCAATTAAGTCCTTCAGGTACCGATAAGCTTCGATTGCTTGCTCTGAAGCACCATGGCCAAGGATATCGACAATTTCGAATGTACTGAGGTCTGTGTGACCAGCTTTATAATACTCATGGCATTGCTGCATCAACTTTGTGTCTTTAGCAGACAAAAGATCCATCTTGGCCAGAAACTAACAGAGAGAGAAAAAGAAAATCAAGACAGAGTGCAGATAAAGAAGAGACAATCATATGGAAAGAAAGAACTCAAATTTTATTAGATCATAAGGCAAATTACAAAGATCTGAGATACAAAGTACAAGTAAGAAGAAAAACAGAAAGATAGTACCGAACTGTAACACCCCGTCCGCCCGGGGAGAGCGAGCGGAGCGCTACTCATCGATAAAACTAATCAAATCCACAAATAACAAGGTATAGAGCATCTAAATCCCACAATACAAAAGAGAAATCCACTAATCTCAATCTTCAAATTAATACAACAAATCTCTCGAATTAAAACAACTATCTATCTCGATACAAAACAATAAATCTCCAAATGCTCTATACAACAACAAAAAAATACAATCTTCTCTCTTGTATTAAAAATCTTCCCAAAATAATCCTCGCTAAAATCAATCTCTATAGCGCCCCAAAATCCGCGCTAACCTGCCACTAAAAGAAAATATGGGGAAGTACACAATACGGCAGGAAAGATGCTCAACAAATATTAGCGGTGAATAAAACGTCACAATACGAATACGAATATTCAAATCAAATGCGAATCTCATAAGCAATTATATCAATATAATTTCTCAACAACACATTAACCGGGTCACCAGGCCTCACCACCATACCGCGCCTATGCATTTTTCTAGCATATCCGGAAAAAGGAATATTGGCGGGTGCCCAACTTCAGTGCCATATTAAAATCTCATGACAACATGCTCAACACCAAATATAATACCACATGAATCGAAATTAGATTCCAACAAATATTTCCAGATTTCCAAATGACTTTATCAATTCAAATATGAGTCAATAATCACAAGAAAACAACGAGAATAACACTCACGAGATTAAGGAGCATATTGTGTAAAACCCCATACCTTAAACCACCAAAAATAGCCAACATTAATCATCACATAATTTCAGCCTCAAAATCTAAAGACACCATCACGTTCCTCTCACGAAAATAATCAAATCAAGTTGTAGCCCAAACTCGAGAAAACACCAAATAAGCCTTCTAATCTAAGGTTGAAATCTTGAATAAGCTTGGGGCAATGGTTTGTAGATGAAAGGGAGTAATTTTGGAGAGGTCTTCTGGTTGAAAAGTTTGAGAAAAAGTGATTTGAAAAGCCAAGCCACGAATTATTTGATATATATAGGGTTAAGACTTTGATTAAGAAAAGAGTTCTAATGAGATACAAACACTAAAATTTTTATTCCGGATGATCGGACCATTGGAATCGCTTGAAATTTTAATATGTTGTAGCGAACGGCAAGGCAGGACTTCTGACAAAAATTCAGCTTGATCGGACGGTCGGATTTCTAAAAATATTATTTTTACTAGAGAGTTTTATGTTTTGAGGACTCTTAGAGAGTTTTATATTTTGAGGACTTTCTAAATAATAAAAATTCAATTAAATCTCCATTTTAATTCCGATTTCGAAACCGTTTGAAATTCTCGCCCTTAAAAATAATAACCAACATATTTGATTAATAAAAATAACTTTCTCTCAAAATTTATTTTTCCTCTTAATTTCGAAAATACCCCAAAAATTACGCGGGTTGTTACACGAACAACTTCACACCTTTTCCTTGTCTCCCAAGACTTTCTCAGGAGGCTGGGACGAGGAGCTTGGTTGCTCGGTGGGGACACTGATTTGATCGGCTGAAGTTGGGATTTGTTCAAGGGAAGCAGGCAAAGAAGAAATCTCTTCAGCAGATGTCTGGATGGGTTGAGGAGCAAAGATTTGATCACCCACAATCATTGAAGATTCTTCAGATGCAGCTTCGTCTTCATCTTCGTCTTCAATAACTGGAGGAGGACCAGGGAGATGTTGTTGAAATAGCTCGGAGTCCTCGCTCACCTTCAATTCCTGCAAGGCAGCAACCCAACCATCATGGAAGTATTTCAAACTTCCATAATTCACCTGGGTCATCATTGCTGCTGCCCCCTATCCCATCCTTTATCCCAACCAGTTCGAAAGGATTTCTTCACAGCTGTTTTTCTCTTCATCTTCTCCGAGGAGAGCTTCTCGGATAGAAGGTCCTCGGAGGATTTCAGCTTGGCCTCCAACTCCTCCTTCTGACGATTTGCTTCACGCAGAAGTGTCAGCTCTTCCTCAGCTGATTTCAGTTTATTTTCAAGCTCCCCAAAAGTAGTGAGCTTCTCGGAGTATTTCTTGTTCCCCCTCTCCAAATCCTTCACTTTGTTTCCCAACTGCACCTTTTCTGCTTCAGATGCAGCCAATTTCTTCTCCCATACACCTTTATCCTCGTCATACTTCTGACGGGATTCCTTCAGAGATTGGGCCAAACCCTGGAATGCATCCTCTACTCCAAACGAGGAGCTTGAAGCCTTGAGCGCTTCATCTTTCTTCACAATGGTGTTAAAACAACTCACCAGCTGAAAAAAGAAGGTAGTGATGAGTTAATGCCGAGATACATATATTGATAGAAGGAAAAATTCAAGATAAAAAGAAACTTACTGAAGCAATGTGACGAGTAGCCAGGGATGTCAGCATATCCCTAGACATGTTTTCCTCGATGCCTTAGACTTCAGGAATAATCCAAGTTTTTACCGAGCTCATTGCAGAGCTCGGGGGAATGATGGTTGGAACACCAACTCCACTAGTTTGGAGTTGGGGAATGGCTTCAGAAAAACTAACCGATGAAGATTTCTTCAATCTCCTCAGTGGAACTTCAGCAGTTTCAGCCAAAGAACCCTTGGTGGGGGAAATAGTGATCACTTCCACAAAAGTACTTTTCTTGCTCGGAGCCATTGGAGGCTTCTCGGCAGCCTTCTGAACAGCAGCAGAAGGAACAACATCAATTTTCTTGGTCCCCTTTGGGACTTCATCCTTGTTCCTCTTTCCATCCCCGGCAGAGGAAGTCTCCTCGAAGATAGCAGGAACTCTTCTCTTGCCCATCTTCTGACTTAGAGGAATATGAGATTCTGGTGAAGATTCCTCGGAAGCTCGCAATGGGTCACTAATGCTGACCATGGGACGAGCAGTAAAGGATGATGTGTAGCTCCTGTACTGCAACAAATATGAAGCAGACCTGATGTGCTCGTCTGCAACTCTCTGATGCAAACTCCAGATATGTTTCAATTGCTTTATATTAACTTCTGACTCTTTTGGAGTTTTTCTCTTGCTGTCAACTGCAAATAAAAACATAGTGAAATATCAGTCATACATTTTGTCAAACACAATGAAATCATAATTTCAAAAAACAAAATAAGATGAAAGTAACCTATCCCATTGCCATATGGGGGGAATCTGGGACCCTCATATACTACATATCCAACCAAAGGGGCATGTTGCCAATTTTTTATAACTACCCCATGTTCAAAATAATCCCTGTTTGCATCAGGGAGATTGACTACTAAGGCCCTATTCAAAAACCTAGTTTTTAAATAAAAAACATTGTCTTAAACAGCCCATCTGTAGCAGTACATAATCTCAGGAATTCCTATACGAGTTTCATGAGTTTGATTTAACCTATGTACCCCATTAACTATTCTTCATGTGTTGGGGGCTATTTTTGCAGGGACAACATCGAAGTATTGACAGAACTCTAAACACAACGGATTTGGTGGAAAAGAAAACCCACATTCAGCAATAAATAGGCTAGGGAACCAGTGTCCCTCAGCCAAATCAAAATAACTTGAAGGCTCAGAAAGAACCTCCAAATTTACCCAAGAAGGAATAGAGAAGTCAGAGCGGAACTTCTCAAGAGATTCGATAATCTAAACCATGGTGAATAAAAAGAAATGAAGAAGAAGGAAGAAAATCTTACAGGAAAAAAGGAGATCTATTGACAAACAAACGAAGGAGGAAATGAACGCGCAAGAGAGAGAAAAGCTTTAGAAAACTCGAAAGCAGAAATTGAAAAGGTAGAAGACGATGGGATTGCTTCTGAAGTTTAAATACCTTGCCTTGGGAAACGGCGAAAGAAATGATTACAAAAAGGAAATATTACGCTATCGGCGGCTAAAAGGACAAAAAGGGCACGAAGATCGAAGCGCCTATAAAAATGCAAAAAGGCGAATTCTGCGAATTTGGAAGGAAATTTAAATACGAAGAAAAGGCTCCTAAAACCCAGGAAGGTCATTTAATATCACCATATACCGAGAAAGAATGTTCCATACTCCTCAAAGTTCGAAATATGAAACATTGGGGGCTTCTGTTGACACCAAAATTAGTATACTGATGTGGACGAATAATAAGAAGACACGTATCAATCTATGTGGCACAATAGCAACGAGGAAGATTGTTTCCCCGACCAACATACTCACTCTGAGGAACACCAACCCTCCGAGGAACTCTTATCTTCCGAGGAACTCCAATGCTCCGAGGAACTTTTGGACGACGGGCAACTAAGGCGGTTCGAGCTGCACCTCGACCACAACATTAATTTCCAGATAATCAACAGTTCAACTATTCATTGAATGCTTATCATCTTGACGCGCACGTTTGAAGAACATTAAATGAATTACCCTTTCATATGTATATCATTTAATGAAACACCCTTTCATGTACAGCCTAAGAGCTATAAATACCTTGTATCACCCTCATTCAAAAGGACCGGAATTTCTTGATAGCACTTGTAATCGAGAATTCTCAAACACTCAGCAATAACATAACAGTGGACGTAGGCCATTCATATAAGGCTGAACCACTTTAAAATCTTTTGTCTTATTTATTTACCTGTGATTAAATAATTAGAGTAATCTAGTTTTTTACATCAACATAGGGTTTCTCCTTTCGACCGATTAGGCCCTAGGAGGAACAAAAGTCCTCTTAATGCAGCGTCGAGGAGCTTTCGACGACCATCAGATTTAAGGGAAGGATCTGCCCAGTCGCGACCAGCTGCTCGTCAAGATAGATCCTATGACCGACCAGTTGCTCGTCAAGATAAATCCCAGGAAGCTACTTCAACGCGATCAGTTGCTCGAACCAATAGGCCCGAGGAAGGAAATGATGCATGGAAAGGATCTATTCAGAGGCTGGAGGATAGATTAGGGGAAATGGCTAAGGCCAAGAATCCTCTACAATGAACCTTTGTTCGAGGAACACCTTTTGTCCAGGACATTGTTGATTTTCCAACACCATCAAAGTTCAAAGCACCTATTGTGACTCCCAAGTATGATGGAAAGACTGACCATGTCCTTCATATAGAACAATACCAGGCTGCAGCCGACATCTATGCTATCCCAGATGAGATGAGATGAGATGCAGAGAATTCTCGGGAACACTTACCGGATCTGCTCAAATATGGTATAATAGTCTTCCTCGAGGTAAGATTTCAACTTTTCTTCAACTGGCCGAGCTATTCATTAGGAATTTCTGCTTTGGAGCAAAGCCAGTGAAACGAGTAGCTCATTTGTTAAGTGTTAGACAAAAAGCTGGTGAGAGTACCAGAGATTATATAACTCGTTTTAATAACAAGAAACTCGAAGTCATTGATTATGAGGAGAAGACAGGGATTACCACTTTGATGAGTGGACTACTGCCAAATAAGTTGTACTACACTTTGACCAAAGATCCATCTCGAACCATGTCGGACCTGATGGGAAAAGCGTCCAAGATTATGAATGCCGAGGAGGCTATATCTGCGAAGAAGAATATGGACGCCAAAGAAACCAAGGTGGAAGGTGATAAAGCTAAGAAGAAAGAACATAAGAACAATGGTGGTGACAAACAATCCAAAAATAGGTCGTCATGGGAGGTCTTGAGGAAATTTGATAATTACACACCTTTGAAGGTAAATATCAACCACGTCCTGGAAGAAATTAAGAACAGCGAGGAGTTAAACTGGCCAAAGAAAATGAAGGCAGACCCTGACACGAGGAATAGGGAAAAATATTGCGAGTTCCACAAGGATCATGGCCATATGACCAAAAATTGCATAGCTCTTCATAATGAAATTGAAACATTCATCCGACGAGGAAAGCTAGCAAAGTATGTTGATCGGGGAGGCGAAAGAAGAAACATCGACCGAACTAGAGAGATGTCTAGATCTCCTCGTCGAGTAGAGGAGAACAAGAAGAGAAACCATGAAGTTGATCCAGAGGATGACCCCGATCTTCCCAAGAAACCAAGGCAGCCAGAACGAGAGGTATTTTTAATACGCTTTGGGTCATTTGATTGTAATGTTATTACAGGAGGAGATGCAAGAGGAGGAGACCTTACTGCAGAAAGAAAAGCTTACCTCGGTGAGGCTCAAGCTTGCTCGTACATTCAGCGAATAAATCTAGCTGAGGAAGATCGCCCGTGAAAGGTGAACAAGGAGAAATTGGTTATCGGTTTTTTAAAAAATGACCTTGCAGGTGTTTCATATCCTCATGATGACCCGCTGGTGATCAAAATGAGAATGAAGGAAGTCAGGATTTCAAGAGTACTGGTCGACAATGGTAGCTCAGTAGACATCATGTTCTACTCGTGCTTTGATAGTTTAAATCTAAAGCTATCTCAACTGGAGCCTTAGCACAGACCCCTCATTGGTTTTGCTGGCGAGAAAGTATTTCCACTTGGGACGATCAAGTTGGATATATTCATTGGTACATGGCTTGCTTGTCGGACAGAAAGAATACGTTTCTTCGTGATGGATAAGAATGTCCAGTCATCGTACAATATCATCATGGGAAGAGTAGGATTAAAGAAGTTCGAGGCTGTACCATCTACAGTGCATCAGTGCCTAAAATTTCCAACAAACTTTGGAGTAGGAGTTGTGAAAGGTGATCAGAAAGTAGCTCGAGAATGCTATTATTCATCCGCCGAGCAAGAAGAATTGGAAGAATCAAAGAAAAATACTACTACCTATCAAGTGGATGAAGGTGCAAAAATTGAAACATTGGATCCTCGAGATGAGTCGCAACTCGTGAAGGGTCAAGTGGTGGAAGCTACTGAAAACATCATTCTGGACGACGAGCACCCTGAGCGAACTACTCAAATAGGTTCGTCGTTGGAAGCCTCATTAAAACAGGAATTGATAATTTTCCTTAGAAGCAGAAGACAAACTTTTGCGTGGAGTCATGAAGATATGCCTGGGATAGACCCAAACTTCTTATGTCACGAGCTCAATGTGAATAAGGAGATCAAGCCTGTGAAGCAGAGAAGAAGAGTATTCAGTCCCGAGAAGAATCAAGCTATACAGGAGGAAGTCGAGAAGCTCTAGAAAGCTTGTTTCATTGAAGATGTTAAATATCCAGATTGGTTAGCCAATGTGGTAATGGTAAAGAAGAAGAATAACAAGTGGAGGATGTGTGTGGACTTCACCGACCTCAACAAAGCATGCCCAAAGGATCATTTTCCATTGCCCCAAATTGATCAACTGGTGGATGCTACCTCGGGACACGAGTTGCTGAGCTTCATGGATGCTTATTTTGGCTACAATCAAATTAAAATGAAACCCGAAGACAGGGAAAGTACTTCTTTCATTACCCCTCGAGGAACTTATTGTTATAATGTTATGCCTTTTGGTTTGAAAAATGCAGGTGCGACATATCAGAGGCTGATGAACAAGGTCTTTGCTGAACAAATCAGTGACAACATGGAAGTCTATGTTGACGATATGCTGACGAAAAGCAAGAAAGTTGTCGATCATCTAGTTGACTTAAGTCAGACTTTTGATCAACTGGATAAATATCAAATGAAGCTGAACCCGACGAAGTGCATCTTTGGAGTACGAGAAGGCATGTTTCTCGGGTACATTGTCAATCAACGAGGCATTGAAGCAAATCCTGAAAAGATCAAAGCTCTATTAGGGCTGCGATCTCCAACGACGAAGAAGGAAGTACAGAGTCTCACAGGACGAGTAGCGGCACTCAACAGATTTGTGTCACGAGCAACTGATAGATGTCTCCCATTCTTCAAGACACTCAGAAAGACTTTTGAGTCGAATGATGAATGCGAGAAGGCTTTTCAAGACTTGAAGAGATACTTGGGAACACCTCCTCTATTGTCCAGGCCAGTGATGGGAGAAAAATTGTAATTGTACCTTACAGTGTCCGAGAATGCAGTTAGCTCGGCGTTGATCATAGTGGAGAATGGAGTACAAAAGCTAATTTACTACACAAGTAAGGCCTTCCGAGGAGCAGAGATTAGATATCCAAGGCTGGAGAAATTGGCACTGGCGCTGATTGAGGCGAGTAGGAGAATAAGGCCATATTTCCAGGCTCATACCATAGTAGTATATACTGATATGCCATTGAAGCAATCCCTGCATAAGCCAGAAAAATCAGGAAGATTGATGTACTGGGCAATAGAGCTCGGTGAATAAGATATAGTCTATGAACCCAGATCATCGCTTAAAGGGCAGGCTGTAGCAGATTTTATAGCGGAGTTCACCTATCCTGATAGCTCCGAGGAACAAAAATTACTCACTGATCAACCTGTGGATGTTACAGGATCAACAAACACAAGCTCAGACCAATTTCGATTGGTAAAAGGGTGTGTGGATGTTACAGGATGTGACGTAGAGATAGTTGTGAGGACTCCGAATGAGAAACGAAAGTTGCTCGATGATCAACCTGTGGATGTTACAGGATCAACAAACACTAACTCAGACCAACTCCGGTTGGTAAAAGGGCAAGTGGATGTTACAAGATCATTGACTTCGGGCTCAGACCAACTCCGATTGGTAAAAGGGCAAGAAGAAATTATCGACGAAGAGCAAGAAAAATCCGAGGAGGAAAGGAAGGAACAAATATTTCACCGAGGAACCCCAACTGATCAGAAATTCGAAGACGAGTTACCTATATGGAGACTATATGTAGTGGCTCATCTTGCACTGCAAGATGCGGCGCGGGGATAGTTTTGAGCACTCCGGATGAGGTCGATATGGAATACGCCTTGCGTTTCCAATTCAAAGCTTCCAACAATGAGGCTGAATATGAGGCCATGATTGTAGGACTTGGTTTAGCAAAAATTATGGAGGCGCAACAGGTCATTGTTTTCAATGATTCTCAATTGATCATAAACCAAATGATGGGAGTATATGCAGTTAGAGGAGAATTAATGATCAGATATCATGCAAAGGCAAAGGAGCTGGTGTCAGAATTTGTCGCTATTCAGCTGGTCAGAATACCAAGAATGGAGAATGTGAGAGCAGACGCCCTAGCTCGACTAGCATCAGCTACTCGCACCGAGCTACGATGAACAATCCCAATTGAAGTGTTAGCTGGTCGGAGCATAGATGAAGATCTGACGATGAACTTTATCACCCTTGATTTAGGACCATCTTGGATGGATTCCATCAGGCGTATATCGAGTCGGGAGAATTGCCAAATGACAAGCTCGCTGCCAAAAAATTGAAGTTTAAAGCTGCTCGGTATGTATTAACTAATAGTGTTTTATATAGACGAGGAATTATGACAGGTTTGCAGAGATGTGTACACCCCTCCGAGGTGAAAGAATTAATTGAAGACATCCACGAAGGGTCTTGTGGAGCACATGTAGCAGGTCGGACGCTTTTACAAAGGGTGATGACACAAGGATACTACTGGCCGACGACGAGGGCTGATTGTATAGCCTACGCCAAGAAGTGCGACAAGTGCCAGCGCTTTTCCTCCTTTCGAAGAACTCCATAAGCATTGTTGACACCCATAACTTCCCCTTGGCCATTTTCCATGTGGGGAATAGACTTGGTTGGGCCACTGTCAACGACTCGAGGAAGGTACAAATACCTCGTCGTCGCAGTGGATTATTTTACTAAATGGGTAGAAGCTGAGCCACTCATTGACATGACGTACGAGAAGGTGTATCAATTTGTTTGGAAGAACATCATTTGTCGATATGGTCTACCTCATGCCTTCATCACAGACCATGGAACACAATTTGATAACGAGGAGTTTGCCGCCTATTGTCATCAATCAAATATTTTGAAGGTCCACTCAGCACCAGGCCATCCTCAAAGCAATGGACAAACTGAAGTGACAAACAGGACGCTGCTAAATGGCTTGAAGAAAAGATTGGATGATGCAACAGCGAACTGGATCAACGAGTTACAATCAGTACTTTGGGCTTACCGAACTACTCCCCGAGTAGCGACTGAAGAATCACCATACATGTTGGCGTTTGGAAGTGAAGCTGTCATACCTGCTGAGTTGGGTCTTTCAACACACAGGGTACTGAATTTCAATTCCCCTGTCAGCGACTTAATGAGAAGACTGGATTTAGACATGCTCGAGGAAGTTAGAGAAGAAGCAGCCATTAGAAATGTTGCTTACCAGCTGCGAACAACTTTGTTTTACAACAAAAGGGTGAAGAGGTGCGACTTGAAAGAAGGAGACTATGTGCTGAAGAAAGTAATTCAAAAGCACAATAAGCTGGAAGAAAATTGGCATGGACCATACCGAGCTACAGAGTTTGTTCGACCAGGAACTTATCGAATAACAGCTCTAGAGGGGGAAGAGTTCAAGAATGCATGGAACGCAGAACACCTACGCAAGTATTATCAGTGATGTATATGTAACACAGTTCCATCAGTATGAATAAAATGAAGATATTCTGCTAAAGTCTCTCCTTTTATTGAGAATTTTTTAGGGAATACTAGTGCTACACACTACTCAGCAAAACTCGGCAAAGCTCAGACTGCTCAGCAGCAAAATATTCCCAAAAATGCCAACTTCGGTTGGTTAGGAAACAAAATATTCCTAAAAATGCCAACCTCGGTTGGTTAGGAAACAAAATATTCCTAAAAATTCCAACCTCGGTTGGTTAGGAAATAAAATATTCCTAAAAATGCCAACCTCGGTTGGTTAGGAAACAAAATATTCCTAAAAATGCCAACTTCGGTTGGTTAGGAAACGAAATATTCCTAAAAATGCCAACCTGTTTGGCTAGGAAACGAAATATTCCTAAAAATGACAACCTGTTTGGCTAGGAAATAAAATATTCTCGCAAATGCCAACTTATGTTGGTCGGGAGGTAAGATTATTCCAGAAAGTGCAAAAGTTACTAACTATGGTTGGTCGGGGATAAAAACCCACCAACTGTAGTTGGTCGACAAAGAAAATTTACCGACCTTGGTTGGTCGGAGACATTTGAGATAAAAGTCTACTAACTATGGCTGGTCGGAGATAAAAACCCACCATCTGTAGTTAGTCGACAAGCAAAATTTACCGATCTTGGTTAGTCGGAAACATTTTATGGGTAAAATTATTTCAAAAAGACTAACTATAGCTGGTCGGGGATAAAAATCCACTAACTGTAGTTGGTCGACATGGAGAATCTAACAACCTTGGCTGGTTGGAAACATTTTAAACAACATTTTTATACTCATTACTTTATTATTAAGTGATCGAGCAACAGTATTGATACTTGTAACTTTTTAATTGTTACTGAGTTGGTCGATAAACAACACAATATTGTTATCTTTTTAACAGATATGCATAAATATAAAGTGTTTGATAAATACAAGACGATAACAATCAAGATTTGCAAACAAAAATGAAAGTCTTTCATTGAATTCAAAATAAATTACAGTTACATTGACATGTATATTAACTATTACATCAAAAATTCCTATTCTACTAGTCTCTTCCCCTTTGCTTTTGACATAGGTTCCTCGCCAGCAGGCGGATCATTTAAAGACAGAGGAGAATTAATGAAGTTGAGGTCCTTCAACATCCTGACATTCATCACGGATGGTCGGTCTAAGAGATGCTCGGGACGAGATACCTCGATTTGAGAATGTAAATTGTAGTCACCGAGATACTTTAAAATTAATCTCCGAGGAATGGCCCGAGCAGGGATCCAATCCATCTCCAAATTGTATGGTGGCACAAGCAAGTCGAGCAACCCGGGATCATGGTAGTCCCACAGATAATGACCTTGTTCGAGCTTCAGCACACCTAAGGCATTCAGCCAGCCTTGCTTGTAGCCCTCATTGTTGGCATTCTGGATACGATCATCCAAGTGGAATAATGCTTCATTGTATCCAGCCATCCAGAACTCCCTGGACTGTTTGTGAAATTGATATGTTAGCCTTTCTAGCTGCTCGTGGAGATTCTTGATGAAAAGCTCCTTATTCTCCAAGGTTGACTTCTGCACAGAGAGCTGTTTTTCCAGGTCCCTAATCTTCTTTGACATATCAGACAAAGCCTGGTTCTTCGCCATTAATTGGAAAGCCTGGTTCTCTAACGCAGATTGAGTTCTCTGTTCCTCGATAAGAACGCGAGCTGCTCTTGCTCGTCCCCGAGGAGCTCTTGCTCGATCACGAGAAGATGTAGAGGTTACTGAACTCTTCAAAGTCTCCAACTCGTCCCTCAACTTGGCATTCTCAACCTCTAAGAACGAGAATCCCTCGTCGGTCACTGGGATCAAGGCACTGGAAGTGGAGGCTGCAGACTTCAATTGTGATAGCTCTTTTTGCAAGTTGTTGTTCTCTTGCTCCAGCAACTTGGGAATCTGTTTGCATTCCTCTACCTCACCCTTCAAAGTTCTCTCCCTCAGATCATACCCAGCAAAAAGCTTCTCGTAGCCCTTGTCAGCCATGATCAGCTTGTACTTCTTTTCGTACCCCTCATGCAACAAGGCAGTTGATTCCTTGTATTGATTCTGAAGGTCTTCGAGGGTACACTGGAGATCCTCGATCATGTCATAGTAAGCCACATTATTGGCCACTTCTCGGTCAAGTAGACACTTCAGGTATTGATATGCTTCAACTGCCTGTTCTGAAGCATCATGACCAAGGATGTCTGCAACTTGTGCAGCACTCAAGTCTGTGTGACCAGCCTTAAAGTACTCATTACATTATTGCAGCAACTTTGTGTCATGAGCAGATAGAAATTCCATCCTGGCCAAAAACTAGCAGAGAAACAAGAGCAATCGTCAATAAGAAGAATAAGCAGAGTATGAATGAAAGATAGACAACAATATGCAAAAAAGTTTAAATTTTATTAGATCATAATTTGGAGTTACATCTTCTGAGTTACATTTGAAAAAGAGAAACAAAATAAAGAGAAACCCGAACAACACTAAACCTTTTCCTTATCTCCCAAAACCTTCTCGGGAGGCTGGGATGAAGAGGTAAGTTGCTCGGAGGGAAGAGATAGCTGCTCGGGGAGAATAAGCAGTTGCTCGGAGGAAGAAATGATTTGTTGATTTTCCCCATCAACAGGCTGGATGGCTAGGGCATGATCTCCCATCACCATCGAATATTATTCAGAGGTAGCTCTGTCCTCTTCTAATTCTTCTGGATTTGGAGGGGGGCCAGGGATATGTCTCTGGAAGAGCTCGGAAGACTCGTTGACCTTCATCTCCTGAAGGGCGGCAACCTATCCATCCCTAAAATATTTAAGACCACCATAGTCCACTTGTGACACCATGGCGGCCAACCCCTTGTTCCAACCCTTGTCCCAGCCAGAGCTGAAGGACTTCTTCACAGCAGCTTTCCTCTTCAGCTTCTCCGAGGAAAGTGTCTCAGACAACAGGTTCTCAGCAGCCTTCAATTTATTTTCTGCTTCCTCCTTTTGTCGACCTACTTCTTGAAGCTGGCCCAACCTTTCCTCCGCAACCCTGAGCTTATCTTCAAGCTCTCCAGCAGTTTTGAGCTTCTCTGTGAGCTCTTTATTTGCCTTCTCCAAGGCATTATTTTTCTTCTCCAACTCTTTGGAGGCTTCAACAGCTCGAGCTTTATCCTGCTCGGTGGAGGCAAGCTTCTTCTCCCAGACAGCTTTGTCATCAGCATATTTCTGGTGAGAATCTGCCAGAGACTTGGTATCTTCTTCCAGAGCTCCCTCCACACTGGACGAGGAGCAAAAAGCCTTAATCGCTTCATCCTTCTTCAGGATTATATTGAAGCAGCTCGTTAACTGTGAATAGAAAAAGAAAGCAAGTTAGAAACAGAAATGACAAAGGAAATATGAAAAATTCAAAGTAAAGAGACTTACAGAAGCAAGATGACGAGCAGCTAGTGAGGTGACCATGTCCCGAGTAAGTTTCTCTTCAGTACCTTGTACCTTGGGAATAATCGAGGACTTTACCGAGCTCATGGCAGAGCTCGGGGGAACGAAAATTGGAACCCCAGTTCCAGTAACTGGGGGTTGAGCAATGGTATCAGCCAAATGGACCGAAGCTCTTCTTCAGCCTCCTCGGGGGAACAAGTACCGATTCAACCAAGGAATAACCCTTGGTCGGTGATATCACAATCACCTCTCCAGGAGCAGCGTACCTGCTCGGAGCCACTGCGGGCTTCTCGGCAACTTTAACAGGTGCAGCAGGAGGAGCTGCATCAATCTTCTTCGTCCCCTCCTTTGGGACATCAATCCTACTCCTTTTTACCTCCCCAGAACCGGAGGCATTCTTCTCAAACAGGGCAGGAGGTCTTCTCTTCTTCATCCTTTCACTTAAAGGAATATGGGATTTAGGTGATGAGCTTGTGGAAGCAGGAACTGGCCCTGATTCACTTATCACTGGACGAGCAGTGAAGGAAGTGGTGTAGCTCTTGTACTGGAGCAGATACGAGGCCGACCTAATGTGTTCGTCGGTAACACTCTGATGCAGACTCCAGATAAGTTTCAGATGTCTTACATTAACATCTGCTTCCTTTGGGCACTTTCTTTTGTTATCGACTGCAAATAAATAAACATTGTTATCAGTGGCACATTTTATCAAACACAAAAGAAACATGATTTCAAAATAAATAAAATAAAATAAAAATAACCTATCCCGTTGCCATAAGGAGGGCATCTGGGACCTTGGTAAACCTCATCTCCAGCTAATGGAGGGTGTTGCCAATTTTTTATGACAACCCCATGTTCAAAATAATCCCTATTGGCATCAGGGAGATTGACTACTAAGGCTCTATTTAAAAATCTAGTTTTTAAATAAAAAATATTATCATTAACTGCCCATCTATAGCAGTACATGATTTCTGGAATTCCTATGCGAGTTCCATGGACTTGATTTAATTTATGCACCCCATTAACTATTCTCCATGTGTTGGGGGCTATTCTCGCAGGAACGACGTCAAAATAATGACAAAATTCCAGACATGAGGGATTTGGTGGAAAAGAAAATCCACACTCAGCAATAAAAAGGCTAGGGAACAAATGTCCCTCAGCCAAATTGAAATAATCAGAAGGCTCAGAAAGCTCTTCCAAGACAACCCAAGAGGGAATGGAAAAATCAGAGCGAAACTTTTCAAGAGACTCAATAGAGTAAACCATGATGATGAATAAAAGAAATGAAGAAGAAAGAAGAAAATCTTACAGAAAAAGAGTAGAGTTGTTGACAACGAACGATAAAAAAGATGAACGCACAAGAGAGTAGGAAGAGACGACGTAAAACTCGAAGATAAAAATTTGAAAGGTAGAAGACGATGGGAGCGTCTGTGAAGTTTAAATACCTTGCCTTGGGAAATGGTGAAGTAATGATTACAAAAAAGGATGATTACATTAACGGCGGCTAAAAAGATGAAAAGTAGCGCGGGAATCAAAGCGGACAACAGCGGTTAAAAAGAGGAAAAGTGGCACGGGAATCAAAGCGGACAACAGCGGCTAAGAAGACGAAAAGTAACGCGGGAATCGAAGCACGCAAAAAAGTCCAAAAAAGCATGATTCTACGAATTGGGAAGGAGAAATAAATACAAGGGAAACGCTCCTAAAAATCAAGAAGACTATTTAAAGCTACCATATTCCGAGAAAGAATGTTCCATACTCCTCAAATTTCAAACTATGAAACATTGGGGGCTTCTGTTGATACCAAAATTAATCTGCTGACATGGACCAATCATATGAAGACACGTGGCTATCTAAATGGTAACAACAAACACTTCCGAGGAACCCACTCACTCCGAGGAACAAGACTACAACGAGGAAGACTAGTTCCCCGAGGAATTCACAAGCTCCGAGGAACAATGCCTCTCCGAGGAACTCTTGAATACCGAGAAGCTTAGGCGGTCCGAGCTACTCATGGCGATCCGAGCTGCACCTCGAAGCAGGATACCAACAGTTTAACTGCTCATTAAATGCTTATCATTTGGACGCGCACGCAAAGAGGGCATTAAATGTATTACCCTTTCATATGTACATCATTTAATGTATTACCCTTTCACATTACAGCCTCAGGGATATAAATACATTGTACAATCCTCATTGTAAAAAAAATCTGGATCTGGACCCTGACTCCCAGACCATAATTTCTTGAGATAACTTGTAATCGAGAATTCCCAAACACTCAGCAATAAAGCAACAGTGGACGTAGACCATTCTTATAAGGCTGAACCACTTTAAAATTCTTTGTCTCATTTATTTATTTGTGATTGAATTATTAGAGTGATCTAATTTTTTACATCAACAGTCCTAATTATAAATCATTATATAAACCAGTCTCCAACAAAATTAAAGACCCAAAATTGTATGAGAAATCATGCTTATAAATTAAGAAACACATTGTTAAAGATATTGCAAGAAAATTCATTCTTGAAATTGGAAAATTGAAGAACCCCTCTTGAATTTCCCTTGCTTTCTCCTCTCCAAGATTGTCTAACTTCTCTTAGGTGTTTACGGTTGCGAGGGTTAGGTTTAGTGAATGGAAAATACCTAAATGGCGTGATCTAACCCTTTTTAAAACTTTAAATCCACATCGCTTAATGAGGCCTAATTTTAGGTCCTTAAAAGAGCTCAGAATGCTACCTGACATAGCACAAAATCTCTCCTAAAGGAGCTCGGAATGTTGTCCGGAATAGCCCACAATCATATAATTAATATCAATAATTAATTATTACTAACACACGTTACAAAAATCATATTGCATCCAATTTTCAATTATCATCTAAATTATACCGAATTATTATTATTAAGCCACCTAAGTAATAATTAGTCCCATTTATTAATTTTATTCTCACTTAATAATTAATAATATAGTCCAAGAAAATACGGGTATTAACCATGTGAAATTGAATGTTATAGATGTGTAAATATGTAATAAAACTCGTGCTTTAGGGTTTATTTTCATTATATAATAGAATCCCTATGCTAATTTATAGATTGAATATGAAATTGTAGAGAAATTAGACTCATTCCTCATTAGTGGCAAGTTAGATTTAAATAAGTGAACTCTAAAGATGTAGGCCTTAATTGATTATTTAGATCTTAAATAATTGTTGAAAATCATTTAAGATCATGAACTCGTGATTACGTTTGGTTATGGTAGTTTTAAGGGTTGATTCAAACCTTAAAATTCATTAATGGGAGATTTGGTTCGATTTTGGTGTTTTGGGGGTGAATATTGTTAATCTCGTTTGAACGAGATTATTGTCTTATTTGAATAAGATTAGTAGTTTCATACGAACGAGATTTTAGGTCCTTCAAGTGAAATGGGTATTTTTGATCGAACGGGTATTAATGCTCGTTCCAACGACTTGCACTGTCAGTGGTAATTTGGCCAGTAATTAGATGGTTTCGATATTTTGGCATAGCTAATTTTTGTGAGAACATTATGCATTAAATTTTTGGTTTAATACGAGGGTTAAACTAGATAATAACGAAATGAGATATTTATATGGGTTTTGAGTAAATTAAACCTTACGATATTTAGTACAATTCGACGACGAGGATCGATATATTTTCGAGTACACTTGAGAGTGTGTACATCCCAATTTATTATATATATTATATGTTGCAAGGTTGAGTTTTAATAAGGTTTCATAGTTAATAAACTCAGGGATGTATTGGGCAATCCTATGACGGGGATTGGGATAGTTGGGTACGCTTGAGAGTGTGCGTCATCATATTTTGTAGTGTACGTTTGATACATTGTAAAGTTGGGGCGTAATTAAGGATTTGAGAGATTATAAACCTCTAATTAAGTTAATAATTCAACGTATGGGGATTAAATGATTTAAATACGCTTGAGAGTACGTGTTATCCTATATATATATAGGGAGAGGTTCGAAAGTGAACATAAAAGATGAACATTTGAATGAACCTTAAAAAAAACACCTAACTCCCAATGAATTTGATTCATATGTTGTAATTGGTCCGTGCTAGCGGCAACGGACACGCGTGTAACATGCGTATTTTTTAATCCACACACACGCGTGTCCGTTGCCGCAGGCGCGTGTCACATGCGTGTCCATTGCCGCTGGTGTGAACCAATTACAACATAGGAATTGAAATTGATTGGGTGTTAGGTATTTTTTATTAAGATTCATTAAAGTGTTCATCTTTTATATTCGCTTCTGAACCTCTCTCTCTCTCTCTCTCTCTCTCTCTATATATATATATATATATATATATATATATATATATTGTGTTTTTGTGTGTGTGTGTGTGTGTGTGTGTGTGTAATTTGTGATTATGTGAACATAACAGTTACTTGTGGTGAATCTATCGGTCGGGGTGTTGGTTTTAAGTGGTTGTGATTGTGTACGGCATGTCTGATTATTGACAAAGGATTTATGTGGAGGTCGATATCATGCATTCAACGAGCTTCGATTTTATGAGTGATAGACACGACAACTTGATCCATTGACTAAGATTTGTTATAGCCAGTGGTGTGTCATTGCGTGATGATATGTTGTAACGATACGTTCAGTCGATCTGGACATCGTGGTGAGATAGGTTGGTGACCTGATCCATCATTTAGTTTTGGTATGGGAAATTTCTTCGGCAGTTTTTGACAGTTTTCTCCATGTTCCCACTAACTTTTTCCCAGATTTTATATGTGCGGGAACTAACTTTTTTTAGACAACTTTTGACACACTTTGAAAGATAAATATTGAGAGATCAAAAGTTCATGTTTTTGTGTTTCAAGCCTTCATGAATTAATTTATACCAAAACACATACACCCATCAGTGTATATTTATTCCAAGTTCTTAAATATATATATCTTGTTTGGGGTTCATTTGGAACCGGGTTCTACTCTACCGTTTGAAGTGTTGTTTGGGTTTACTTCTACATCCCGTAAAGAAGAATACAAGTTTGTTATTGCAGCATTCACACTCGGAGAAAGGCTTCGGGTGCGGGTTAACGGTTGTCCAAAAAGCCTCATTGGTGGATTCCAAGGTTCCGGTAGAGTCCGGGATTGTCGACTAGGCGGAGGTAGTTAAAGAAGATGCGTGAGGGGATTGGACGTAGTCGAGTCGAGTTGGGTAAGTCATATGTCTTGTAATCATAAAACCACACTTAGTGGACTTAAGATTAAGGCCATCCGGGGTTTTTCCCATTTGGGTTTTCCTCGTACATCGCGGCGTAGTGTGACATTGTTAAGTTTTTTATCTTGCAAAATCACCTTAGAATGCATGCTTAGGTAATTCAAGATAAAATTAGGTTTTATCACACTAATGTTTTATTTTGTACTAAAATTATTTTGGGTGAAATTTAAGTTAATTTAATTAAAGTCAAGATTATTTTACTGGATAAAATTTGGTATGGCCTAATTTGTAAAAACGAATTAATTATTGTTAGGCAAATTTCTAGGACTTGAGTTGAATTAATTTAGTTTAAGTGGAAAATCCATTTGTTGTTTAATTTATTCACCTTGTGTTTAGTTTAATTTTAATTTGAAAATAAATTAAAATTTGTTGTTTGTGTGTGTTGTGTTGAACCATCTTTATTCCGCACTTAAAAGGAAATCATATTAATTTTAAAAGAATATTTAAAATTAGGGGTCCTTATATTTTTAGATTGGTATCAGAGCTAGTCCATGTATACTTTAATTCATAATTGGTATTTAACTGGTTACAAAATGTTTGTTTAGTATCACATGCTTAGTCTCTTATGTTTCAAATTGATATCATTTGTGTCGCATCATAGTTGGTATCCAATAATATCTGTTTTGAATTGGTAACTTTTATTGTTGCCTATATGCTTTCATGTTCTTATCTCCTTATGCACATTCATGATTTACTTATTTTCCCCATATCTATCACTTAATTCTATTAGGAGGAGAAATGGTTCTTAGTTAAATTGGGGAGAAATGAGTAATTTTATTAATTCTATCACCCTTGTCTATTCCTGAACAAAAAGGGGGAGAATGATAGGGGGAGAAATGGTATCTAATCCTATTATAATCGTATCTTAGTTTAGGAAATTTAACTTAGGGGGAGAGCATTATCTTCTTAGGTTGATCATAGTTGATAAAGGAGAATTAATTTTGGGGGTGTATTTATTTTACCTACATTTAATATTCTTGATATTCCCTATGCGTTTGATAGTCTGCTTAAGTGTGCAGGAATTTTTCTAAGTGACAACTTTCATCGGAAAAGCTATTTATCCTAAGTGGTCCGTGAGTCAAGCTTCTTATTTTTATTTTTGGGTGGGAAGTTTTTTAGTCTAGTAGAGCTTGACGGCCCTTTAGGATTTTTGTTTGGTTTTTGTCCTGGAATAGCCAAAGGGGGAGATTTGTAAGGAAGTGAATTTTCAATTGAGTCCTTTGTAGTTTTGGCTCAATTCCGGACAAAAACACTCAAGTTATAGGATAGAGTTCATGTCTATCCATCCAAGCCTATGACGTGTTTGTTGAAGACGTAGCGACCAAATTTGTATAGCTTAATCATTGTCGAGTTTCTAGTGCCTCATTTCTACGCCATCAACTTTAAGATTCCATAATCTCCAAAAGGTATGAATGCATTTTTATATGTATAGGGAGACTTGGAATAATTTTATAATGGGTGTAATTTTATTTTAAAATGAATTTTATTTTCAGAAGGTTACTTTAGAACTTTGAATAGAAAGCTTTGGGGCTTAAAATGAAATTTGAACATTCTGACATTTCGTTCGAGTTTATCGTTCGAACGAGAATTTCGTTCTAACGAGTTTGCCAATGAGTTTTCCCATTTTGCCACTGGAACATCATTAGATGGTCGATCGAACGAGATTTCGTTTGAACGAAAATCTCGTTCGAACGAGATTTCTGGCGGAAAATTTATTTGGCAGTTTTTGACTGTTTTCTCCATGTTCCTAGTACTTGTTTCCACTAAATTTTTTCCATATTTTATATGTGCGAGAACCAACTTTTTTTAGACAACTTTTGACACACTTTGAAAGATAAATATTGAGAGATCAAAAGTTTGTGTTTCTGTGTTTTCAAGCCTTCATTAATTAATTTCTACCAAAACACATACACCCATTAGTTTATGTTTATTCCAAGTTCTTAAATATATATATTTCTTGGAGTTCGTTTGTCACTGGGTTCTACTCTACCGTTTAAAGAGTTGTTTGGGTTTACTTCTACATACCGCAAAGAAGAAGACATGTTTGTTGCTGCGGATTTCTCACTCGGAGAAAGGCTTCGGGTGCGGGTTGACGGGTTTCCAAAAAGCCTCATTGGTGGATTCCAAGGTTCCGGTGGAGTCCGGGATTGTCGACTATGATAGAGAAACTTTTGGGTGTTGGTAGGCGGGTTTCAGGGTTGTTCCGGGCTTGGTGCAGGTCAGGTTAAGGCTGGTGGCCGGGCAGATCCGGGTTCGTGGGAGGTCGTCGGTGGCATGCGGTTTTAACGCTGCCGGCGGGTTGCGTGGTGGGGTAGGTTTTCAGGTAATGGGGTCTAGTGTGGTGGTGAGGTGATGAAGGTGGTGGGTGTTGGTGGTTATGGAGAAGAAGGTGGTGGGTGTTAGTTGAGTTTGATGTTTGTTAATGGGGGATGAGGAGAGATAAAGGTATGTTGGGGGTTGAAGATGAAAGTGAGGGAGGTAGTGTGTGAGAGGGTGTATGGTAGATAGTGTGTGTAGGAGTGAGTTAGTTTAGGTGTATGGGGGTATAGGTTATGTGTGTGTGTGTGTGTTTAATTTGGACACCTAAAAAAAATAACACTAACTAAATAAAAAAACTAATAAAATTAAAAATTAAGATCCAAAAATAAAATCCTACTCTAAAAATAAAATAAAGACTCAATTAAAAATGAAACTAAAAATAAATAAAAATAAAAATCTATTAAACTAAAAACTAAAATCCTAAATAAATGTAAAATCTAATAAAACTAAAAAAATAAATGAAATCCTAAAAAAATATAATCATAATAAAATAAAACTAATAACAAATAAAAAATAAAGATAAATAAAAATACACTAATAAAATATAAAAATAGTAAATAGAACCTAAAAATTCTAAACAAATCTAAAATAAAACAACTCAATCTAAAAATCTAAAAAAAATATAAAAAGGCACGAACTAAACTGTGACACCCCGACTAATTAAACACCGGGTAGCTACTCCTTTATAAAATTAATTCAAAATGCCAAGTTGGCTCAGTTAATAGCATCACTGTCGAAAACATTTTAAAGATTACTAACCACCTAGTATTTAAAAAGTAAGTGCCAAATTTTATTAAATCTGATTAACATGCAACAAAAGTAATGAAGAAATAAATAACACCATTCACCATACTGAAGTGAAACGAATAACCATCACAAAATGTAAATAAAACCTGGAGGAAAAACTCCTCAATACAAATCCCACAACTGATAAGTAAACTGGAATAAATAACTAAAACTGAATACTGAGCAATACATGCTAGAGTCTGAGAACTGAAATGTAAAAATGTCTAATAGAATTGGGCAACATGCCCTACAACTGATAGGTGCTGAGACTGGAATCCAAATGAGAGAAGCGTCTATATGCAAATCCCTGTAGCTTCCACAAACAGCTACAGCTCGTCACCTGAATGAGAATCCTATGCTTGGTGTCCTTGTGGCTGGGCACCTAAAATGGTTTTACAAAAAAAAATATATTTGGAAGCAAATGGGTCAGAGCCCGAAAGTGGAAGTCATTTTAAAAAAAAAAAACTGCAAGTGCTTTAAAAACATTTAAAACATTAAATGCAAAGTACATGTTAGGACGTGCACTCACATTAAATTCTCACCTCTCGACTAACTGTGCACTCCTAACGTAAGTACCCATCTATAACTACCCTTTCCACTAGCTGAGTGACAACGTAACTAGCTAGACTACCAAAGGTTCTACCCATTTTACTCGGATCCAATTAACATAACAACGCTCGTAATTAAATAGAGGTTTCACGTAAACTCCGTTATTAAGTATGCCATTGATATAACTAACAGCTAACTCATTATATATCTCGAAACAATACCGGAATATTTTACAACATTAACATGAGGATTTCCATTAAATAAATGTATATTATTCATCACATAAATATACGATATAAGCACCCCGCAATCTAAGCTGTAGTGCACACATACTCTGCTATCCATCCCGGTACATCACGTACATAAGGATTACATATTCCGAATCTCTCAGGAATAGTTTACCGATAACAACATCACAAATAATGGAGGCGAACACAGTCACCATCACATGGGTCACGCACATACCTACGCTCCCATGGTCAGCGGACTTATTAATATCACAATAAGTCTTTCAATGACCTATGTTCATCAAGGTACCAGTCTATATCCCCCCCGTAGGCACACAAGGATTAGAGGGTCCTAAGCGAACGAAACCTCCCGTGATAGCAAGTATGGTAGGTATGTCATACATACAATCCATATATCAATACTAAGTAAACACACTTCTTAGTAATACCGTATTATATTCGTAGTACATATTGCACTCTCGTACTAATTATAATTATCACAACTTATCTCATTCCGGTTCATAATTATACGTGCCATAATTTATCCTCACATCGTAGTAGACACTCACGTCTCAACCCAAATGGTTCATTGAATATAATTCTAGTATATGATTCACTCCTCTCAATAACCCAAAAATCCCAAATCAATCACTATATCATCAAAGGAATGCTAACTCTACCCTTGAACCAGCTTCCGGAACTCCAAAAGTCAAAACAGTCCAAAAAGGACCCAACTGTCAACTCGTTAGAAGTCTCGTTCGAACGAGGCTTCGAACGAGTTTGGACTGTCAGGTCGTTAGAAGTCTCGTTCGAACGAGACTGTTCGAACGAGATCCCAGTTCGTTCGAACGAACTGACCCTTCTAACGATATCTCGTTCGAACGAGATATCGAACGAAAACCCCACTCGTTAATAACGACTGGTCAACTCGTTAGAAGCTCGTTCGAACGAGCTCGTTCGAACGACCTGGGGGCTGCTTCTAACGAGATGCCAGTTTCGGCCCAGATTTTTCCCCAATTCGTTTTTCACCATTTATAACACTTCTAATCTCTCCCAAAGTCCATCCTAACAACGTTTTAGGGTCTATAATCAATACTAAACATATATAGTCACATCCTAACATGTTTCTAAGGGATCAATCCATCCAAATATTAATTTAATTTACACCTTTCTACACTTTTTCCAATTATCTCAAGAACATGAACCCTAACTACATATCATCATCAAATCCCAGAATTTAATTCGTTTTCTTTCCTTCTAATCACAATTATAATAAGGGAAATCATTTACCTATCATACTACATGCAATTCTCTTCACAATTTTTAAGTTCTAAACCTCAAACTACATGGGTTTTCATTATCTTCCAAGAACAGTTGAAATTTATCAATTTCTAACATGGAGGAAACATTCTACGAATTTAAATGCGATTAAAACACTTGCCTTGGTTTGATTTCTGGTTTGGTGTAGGTTTGGTGAAGATTCTGCAGAGTTTCTTCTCTCCCAAGCTCTATCTCCAATGGTGGCTCAAGGTGGCTAGGGTTTTGATTTGGGGAAACTTAGAAAACCTAAATGACAACCTACGTAGCCTTCTAGGTTAATATGGGTTGGCTAATGGGCTTAATGGGTTAATATCCACATCAGATTTAATCTCTAATTTTCGTCACTTTTAATTCCTCAAAATGTAAAATTACCAAAATACCCTTTAAGTTACCGGTATGGCCTAAAAATACCCCGGGACCCAAACTATACCCCCGGCTAGTGTTTTCTGACTATCTCGACCCTTCCGGATGCGATGGCGCACTCAAAACGACCATACGGATTATAGATTTTAAATTCACTTTTAATATCAAAATATTATACCGTGACGCGGCGGTCCCACGCATCTCAACAAAATTTCTAAAATGCCGTATATAAATCCCACGACAAATTTTATAATACCAAGTACATATATAATCATATATGCACATACTCAAATACCAATTCGCATCACATTAGTATTATTATTGACCCGGATTAATTTCCAATAAATACGCAATTTAATTAATTAATCCCAAAAATAAATATAGCCAAAAGTACGGGGTATTACATACTTCCCCCCTAATAACTGAATTTCGTCCCGAAATTCGAAACTAGAAAGTACCTGCTAAAAACATCTCTGGATAACGTTCGCGCATCTCATCCTCGCGCTCCCATGTGGACTCCTCGACATTGTGATGTCGCCACTGAACACGCACTAACAGGACTATCTTTGACCACAGTTTCCTCTCGCTTCGGTCCAAAATAGCAATTGGCCCTTCCTCATAAGAGATATCCGGCTGGAGATCGATGTCCTCCACAGCAATGTGAGAATGAGCCAAATCATCCCTAAGGTATTTCCTCAGAGAGGAAATATGGAACACGTCGTGAATCCGATGCAATTGCTCCGGTAACCCGAGTTTATACGCCACCGGTCCGATCCGCTCAATAATAGGAAACGGCCCCACATACCTCGGTGCCAACTTCCCCTTCTTCTCGAAACGCATAATCCCCTTCATAGGAGATACCCTGAGCAAAACCCGGTCCCCCACTTGGAACTCCCTGAAAAACCTCTTCGCATCAGCATAACTCTTCTGCCTGTCTTGAGCTACCCGAATGCGACTCCGAATCAACTCAATCCTTGCCGAAGTATCCTGAATTACTTCTGGCCCAAGTAGTTTGTTGTCCCCCACTTCTAACCAACATGCTGGGGAACGACAAGGCCTACCGTACAATGCCTCAAACGGAGCCATGCCAATCGTGAACTGATAGGAGTTGTTGTAAGCAAACTCCACCAGTGGGAGGTACTGCTCCCATCCACCCCCGAAGTCAATAATACACATGCGTAGCATGTCTTCCAACATCTGATTGGTGCGCTCGGTCTGCCCATCAGTCTGCGGATGATAAGCCGTACTCAACCGCAATTCCGTGTCCATGGCCTCCTGGAAACTCTCCCAAAATCTCGAAACAAATATCTTGTCTCTGTCAGACACGATATTCAGGGGCACACCGTGAAGTCTCACAATCTCTGAAATGAAGAGCTGGGCGTAATGTCCCGTAGTGTAGTCAGTCCTTACGGGTAAGAAGTGAGCGACCTTGGATAGCCTGTCCACAATTACCCATACGGAGTCATGACCCCTCTGCGACGTAGGCAACCCCGTGACAAAATCCATGGATATGCTCTCCCACATCCACACCGGAACCTCCAACGGCTGTAGCAATTCTGCTGGTCTCTGATGATCCACTTTTACAAGCTGACAAGTGGCGCATTTCGAGACAAACTCAGCGATATCTCTCTTCATACCGCTCCACCAATACTGCCGTCTCATGTCTTGGTACATTTTGTCCCCTCCGGGATGTACCGCGAACCGTGAGCCGTGCGACTCTGCCATAACATCGTGTCGCAATTCCTCTATTTCCGGAACTACCAATCTCCCATTGAAGCGTAATCCCCCGTCTGAGCTAACGGTATAGGACTCGGCTCCCTCTGCTAGCAACCGAACTATCTGCTCCTGACAGAACGAATCATTAGCCTGTGCCCGTACTACCTTTGTGACAATCTGCGGTGTAACGGTCATCACAGACATGAAAGATCGGGCCACTGCATCCTGGTGTCCCAATTCCTTCCATTTTGCCTTCCACACCTCTGCCACCTCATCTGCTGGCCTACGGCTCAACGCGTCTGCTACCACGTTAGCCTTACCCGGGTGGTACTGGATGTCGAACTGGTAGTCTTTCACAAATTCAAGCCACTTACGCTGCCGCATATTCAATTCCTTCTGCGTGAACAGATACTGTAGTGACTTGTGGTCCGTGAACAGCTGAAACTTCTCCCCCAAAAGATAGTGCCTCCAAATCCGTAAGGCAAATACCACTGCTGCCAACTCCAAATCATGCGTGGGGTAATTCTTCTCATGAGGCTTAAGCTTACGGGAAGCATAAGCTATGGCCTGTCTCTCCTGCTGCAAAACACCTCCAAGCCCTTGCAAAGACGCATCGGTGAAAACCAAATACTCAACTCCCGGTCTCGGCAATGCTAACACAGGTGCTGAGGTCAATTTGTCCTTCAACTCGTCGAATGCCAACTGACAGGCATCACTCCAGATATATGGCACACCCTTACGAGTAAGATGTGTCAAAGGACCTGCTATTTCTGAGAAACCCCGAATAAACCTCCTGTAGTATCCTGCTAAACCCAAGAAACTACGAATCTCCGTTGGTGTAGTGGGCTGTCCCCATTCCCTCACCGCTGACACCTTCCCCGGATCGACAGATATTCCCTGGTCGGAAATAATGTGACCCAAGAACTGGACTTCCTTCAGCCAAAACCCGCACTTTTCATATTTTGCATACAGCTCGTTCTGACGAAGTGTCTGCAAAACCAACCTCAAATGCTCGGCGTGCTCCTCCTCTGTCTGAGAGTAAACCAGAATATCATCAATGAAGACAATGACAAACTGATCTAGGAAATCTCTGAACACCCTGTTCATCAAGTCCATAAACACTGCTGGAGCGTTGGTTAAGCCGAAAGGCATAACCCGAAACTCATAAGAACCATATCTCGACAAGAACGCAGTCTTCGAGACATCCTCCTCCCTGATACGCAACTGATGGTATCCCGACCTCAAGTCAATCTTCGAGAAGAAAGAAGCTCCTCTCAACTGGTCGAATAAGTCATCGATTCGAGGCAACAGATACTTATTCCGTATCGTGACCTTATTCAACTCTCGGTAGTCCACACACAACCTCAGTGAACCGTCCCTCTTCTGAACAAATAAGACTGGAGCGCCCCAAGGTGAGGTACTCCTACGAATAAAGCCCTGCCCTAACAGCTGCTCTATCTGATCCCGTAACTCTCGCATCTCAGCTGGAGCCATACGGTACGGTGCACGTGCTATAGGTCTCGTACCCGGTAGCAAATCAATAACGAAGTCTATCTCTCGACTGGGTGGTAAGCCTGGTATCTCCTGAAACACATCCGAGTACTCCCTGACAACCGGGATCGAATCTAAAGTAATAACAACCTCCTTAGAGGTATCCTCCTCTATGTAATACAGATGAGCGGTCGATCCTCCCTCTGGGCGAGGCATCGCCACTACAAACATCTCTTGCCCCGGAATGGCAAAAACAATGCTCCCGCTGAAGCAATCAATCATGGCCCTATATGCTACGAGCCAATCCATACCGATGATCACATCGTGAACATGCATGTCTAACACTAACATGTCTGCAGGCAATACCAAACCACCAACCTCTACCCCGACTCCCCGGCATATAAAGAAAATAAGTGACCCACTCCCCAATGGTGAGTCGACACACGTCACTGTGCTCTCTGCCGTAGCTAACAATCCTAAAGCTTTCGCGAAGTGTGTAGCTATGAAATAATGTGTAGCACCCGTATCAAATAACACCCGACCCATAGTGCCATGGATAGGAAACGTACCCTCGATCGCGGGCGGTGCCTGTGGAACTGCAGCCTGGTGAACGTTGTAGACACGTCCATACTGTAGCTGCCCCTGTTGAGCTGGGACCGCTGGAATGGGTGGCAATGCTGCCATCTGTGGCGGTGCAGGAAGAGCGGCGGGAAACATAGGTCTCTGTGGCTCCTGGCGAGCACCCTGCTGCTGCTGCTGTGGGGCCCTGCCCCTATCAGGACAATCCTGTTTCTTATGGCCAGTCTTGCCACAAGTAAAGCACTTCCCTGGGAAGTTCCCTCCCCTCTGCCCCCGGCCCTGGTGGCCGTTACCATTCCTCCCTTGGCCCTGCTGGCCCTGATGGAACTGCTGCCCCTGCTGGCCCTGATGGCCGTTTGGACCCTGATGGCCCTGGCGGAAACCTCCCTGTCCCTGCCTGTAGTTCCCTGATCGGAACCTCTTATTATCCCCCTGCTGGTTACCCTGCTCAGTCTGTCTCTGCCCCTGACCGGTCTGTGCCCCGCTGGCACCATGTCCTCCAGTCCTGCCCTGATGGCTAGACTCCCCTGACCGCTTGCCCTCGGCCATATGAAAGCGGTGGTCCTGGCAGTGTAGTAATGCAGCGTTAACCACATCAGAATACGTGGCCAACGATAGATTCCCTAGCAGATGCTGACGGATCCTCCAATTCAACCCGTCGGTGAACTTCTCTATCTTCTTCTTCTCTGTTGGAATCTCGTCTGGAACGATATTCAACAGGTTAGTGAACTCGGCCTCATACTCGGCCACTGTCTTGCCCTCCTGCTTCAAACTCATCAGCTTCCTCCTCATCTCTGTATGAACTGCAGACGGAAAGTACTTGCGGTCGAACCGCACCCAGAACTCCTGAATCGTGAGGGTATCCCTCTCCTCCGCGGTGGTAATGGACTCCCACCACTGCAGTGCAGATCCAACTAGCTTGAAAGTAGCTAGCACCTGCTTCTGAACATCTGTGCACTCATGCATCCTCAAATGCCTCTGCATGTCCTTCCTCCACTGGCTCGAGACCACTACATCTGAGCTTCCAGCAAACTCTGGCGGATGCGCTTTCTGAAAAGCGTCTCGTACACGCTCCCAAGCAGACGGGAATGCATTAACCTGTACTGGCGCGGCAACCGGCGCCTGCGGTGGTGCCTGCTGAATCACGGCAATCGCAGCATTTACCGCTTGGGCTACTATAGCAGCAACCTCAGCGGCGTTCAACATGCCCTGAACTAGAGCGGGCTGTGGTTCGGGCGTGGCATTCCTGGGAACTCGTCGTGCACGTCGTGGAGGCATCTGAAATAAGAACAAAGTTTATAAGTTCACGGTTTATAAACTTAACATAGCTGAAGAACGAAGCATATACAAAAGAATACAACAGTCCTAAAATATAGGGCTCTATATCAAAGAAACGTAGCGGAAACATAATAGCCGTACAGATCCTAAAGGACACTAGAACCTGATGCTCTGATACCACCTGTGACACCCCGACTAATTAAACACCGGGTAGCTACTCCTTTATAAAATTAATTCAAAATGCCAAGTTGGCTCAGTTAATAGCATCACTGTCGAAAACATTTTAAAGATTACTAACCACCTAGTATTTAAAAAGTAAGTGCCAAATTTTATTAAATCTGATTAACATGCAACAAAAGTAATGAAGAAATAAATAACACCATTCACCATACTGAAGTGAAACGAATAACCATCACAAAATGTAAATAAAACCTGGAGGAAAAACTCCTCAATACAAATCCCACAACTGATAAGTAAACTGGAATAAATAACTAAAACTGAATACTGAGCAATACATGCTAGAGTCTGAGAACTGAAATGTAAAAATGTCTAATAGAATTGGGCAACATGCCCTACAACTGATAGGTGCTGAGACTGGAATCCAAATGAGAGAAGCGTCTATATGCAAATCCCTGTAGCTTCCACAAACAGCTACAGCTCGTCACCTGAATGAGAATCCTATGCTTGGTGTCCTTGTGGCTGGGCACCTAAAATGGTTTTACAAAAAAAAATATATTTGGAAGCAAATGGGTCAGAGCCCGAAAGTGGAAGTCATTTTAAAAAAAAAAAACTGCAAGTGCTTTAAAAACATTTAAAACATTAAATGCAAAGTACATGTTAGGACGTGCACTCACATTAAATTCTCACCTCTCGACTAACTGTGCACTCCTAACGTAAGTACCCATCTATAACTACCCTTTCCACTAGCTGAGTGACAACGTAACTAGCTAGACTACCAAAGGTTCTACCCATTTTACTCGGTTCCAATTAACATAACAACGCTCGTAATTAAATAGAGGTTTCACGTAAACTCCGTTATTAAGTATGCCATTGATATAACTAACAGCTAACTCATTATATATCTCGAAATAATACCGGAATATTTTACAACATTAACATGAGGATTTCCATTAAATAAATGTATATTATTCATCACATAAATATACGATATAAGCACCCCGCAATCTAAGCTGTAGTGCACACATACTCTGCTATCCATCCCGGTACATCACGTACATAAGGATTACATATTCCGAATCTCTCAGGAATAGTTTACCGATAACAACATCACAAATAATGGAGGCGAACACAGTCACCATCACATGGGTCACGCACATACCTACGCTCCCATGGTCAGCGGACTTATTAATATCACAATAAGTCTTTCAATGACCTATGTTCATCAAGGTACCAGTCTATATCCCCCCCGTAGGCACACAAGGATTAGAGGGTCCTAAGCGAACGAAACCTCCCGTGATAGCAAGTATGGTAGGTATGTCATACATACAATCCATATATCAATACTAAGTAAACACACTTCTTAGTAATACCGTATTATATTCGTAGTACATATTGCACTCTCGTACTAATTATAATTATCACAACTTATCTCATTCCGGTTCATAATTATACGTGCCATAATTTATCCTCACATCGTAGTAGACACTCACGTCTCAACCCAAATGGTTCATTGAATATAATTCTAGTATATGATTCACTCCTCTCAATAACCCAAAAATCCCAAATCAATCACTATATCATCAAAGGAATGCTAACTCTACCCTTGAACCAGCTTCCGGAACTCCAAAAGTCAAAACAGTCCAAAAAGGACCCAACTGTCAACTCGTTAGAAGTCTCGTTCGAACGAGGCTTAGAACGAGTTTGGACTGTCAGGTCGTTAGAAGTCTCGTTCGAACGAGACTGTTCGAACGAGATCCCAGTTCGTTCGAACGAACTGACCCTTCTAACGATATCTCGTTCGAACGAGATATCGAACGAAAACCCCACTCGTTAATAACGACTGGTCAACTCGTTAGAAGCTCGTTCGAACGAGCTCGTTCGAACGACCTGGGGGCTGCTTCTAACGAGATGCCAGTTTCGGCCCAGATTTTTTCCCAATTCGTTTTTCACCATTTATAACACTTCTAATCTCTCCCAAAGTCCATCCTAACAACGTTTTAGGGTCTATAATCAATACTAAACATATATAGTCACATCCTAACATGTTTCTAAGGGATCAATCCATCCAAATATTAATTTAATTTACACCTTTCTACACTTTTTCCAATTATCTCAAGAACATGAACCCTAACTACATATCATCATCAAATCCCAGAATTTAATTCGTTTTCTTTCCTTCTAATCACAATTATAATAAGGGAAATCATTTACCTATCATACTACATGCAATTATCTTCACAATTTTTAAGTTCTAAACCTCAAACTACATGGGTTTTCATTATCTTCCAAGAACAGTTGAAATTTATCAATTTCTAACATGGAGGAAACATTCTACGAATTTAAATGCGATTAAAACACTTGCCTTGGTTTGATTTCTGGTTTGGTGTAGGTTTGGTGAAGATTCTGCAGAGTTTCTTCTCTCCCAAGCTCTATCTCCAATGGTGGCTCAAGGTGGCTAGGGTTTTGATTTGGGGAAACTTAGAAAACCTAAATGACAACCTACGTAGCCTTCTAGGTTAATATGGGTTGGCTAATGGGCTTAATGGGTTAATATCCACATCAGATTTAATCTCTAATTTTCGTCACTTTTAATTCCTCAAAATGTAAAATTACCAAAATACCCTTTAAGTTACCGGTATGGCCTAAAAATACCCCGGGACCCAAACTATACCCCCGGCTAGTGTTTTCTGACTATCTCGACCCTTCCGGATGCGATGGCGCACTCAAAACGACCATACGGATTATAGATTTTAAATTCACTTTTAATATCAAAATATTATACCGTGACGCGGCGGTCCCACGCGTCTCAACAAAATTTCTAAAATGCCGTATATAAATCCCACGACAAATTTTATAATACCAAGTACATATATAATCATATATGCACATACTCAAATACCAATTCGCATCACATTAGTATTATTATTGACCCGGATTAATTTCCAATAAATACGCAATTTAATTAATTAATCCCAAAAATAAATATAGCCAAAAGTACGGGGTATTACATAAACACACATGGGGTGCGGGGTAGGTTTAGGCTCGGTTTAGGCTCGGGTAAGGTTACATAAAAGGGAATTAGCTCAATTTGACTGTAAATTACCTCGAAATAATGCTTTTGACGGGCTCGGGTAAGGTTTAGGTGTACGGGGTTATAGGTTATGTGTGTGTGTGTGTGTTTAATTTGGACACCAGAAAAAATAACGCTAACTAACTAAAAACAAATTAATAAAATTAAAAATTAAAATCTAAAAATAAAATCCTACTCTAAAAATAAAATAAAGACTCAATTAAAAATTAAACTGAAAAGAAATTGAAATTAAAATTAAAATTAAAATCTATTAAACTAAAAACTAAAATCCTAAATAAATGTAAAATCTAATAAAACTAAAAAAATAAATGAAATCCTAAACAATTCTAATCCTAATAAAATAAAACTAATAACTAATAAAATAAAATAAAAATAAAATAAAAATACACTAATAAAATATAAAAATAGTAAATAAAACCTAAAAATTCTATACAAATCTAAACTAAAACGACTCTATCTAAAAATATAAAAAAAAATATAAAAAGGCACAAACTAAGCACACATGGGGTGCGAGGTCGGGTTAGGCTCGGATAAGGTTACGGGGAAGGGGATTATCTCCATTTGACTGTAAATTGCCTCGAAATAACACTTTTGACACCGCAACTGCAATCAAGCCTGCGTATTGAACATTTACGCGCATACGACCATTATTGTCGAGAATTAGCAACTAAAATATGTATATTCAGGATATAAAATGAACACTTTTGGGTGCTTATCACACCACCCCCAAACAGAGCGTTGCTAGTTCTTGAGCAATAAGATCAAGAGGAGGAGAAAGATAAGTAACCAAAAGTGTACCACTTTCGCAGGCACTTGCGATTTCACTTAACATGTGCAACAAGCCTTTAAATCTATTGGTTGCCCTACAGGACGAGTTGTGTCTCGTGAGGGTTTGCAGGGAATATACCCACAAAATTCTTATTTGCAAACGTCAGTCTATCACTTATTAGGCGTAGAATAATCGCACACTCCATTAAAACAGAAAAATATTGAGAAATATAAGCTAGAATGTGTAAAAAGGTTAGCTAAGTAAATACACAATGCACATCCTTCCTAAAACTCAACGTGTGTAGGGTGAATCCATTAAAACGGGTCGAGCATCACAAGAGTAATTCCTAGATTGCCTTTTCGGAATCAACGCTTCAACTTCAAATCTCACAGATATAGCTCTCTCAAACAAACTCTCGAGATTAGGGTTAGTGTATCGCTCATGTGTGTGAGGAGGTGAGTAAATGTAATCAAGTTTAAACGTCTCACACACATATAAGAAAGAACGAACATTACAAAAGAAAAATGATCTCATGAAAGAATGCTAATCACTACAATGAGAATGTTGAGTTATTCACCACGTTGACTTTCATTTTTTCGAACACCTATGGTAACATAGATGATAGTGGGTGAGGGAGAAATGAAATGAGAAGGATGGGATATGAGGTTGGATGGTGATGTATGGATGAATGATGAGTGATGGATGCGATGTGTGAGAAGAGTGTATAGCACATGAAGAACAAATGTCTTTATTATACAAGAACAAACAACAACTCTCTTTTTTCTCTTTTTTTTTTCTCGATTTTTCTTTTCTTTTCTTTTTTGTTATTTTTTCTTTTTTTTTTCCTCTTTTTTTTACTCTCAACACATAAGACATTTTATATTTGGAATCAACACTCTTTTTCTCAAAAAATGATGGATGAAATATAAATGGAGATGATAGGTGAGGGTGTGGAAAATGTGTGAATAGGGTAGAATATGGTAATGTAATGGGTGAAGTGAATGGGTGAAAATCTAGTAATCGGGACAAATTTTAAGACACGCGTTTCTTACAACTCGAAAAATATGTCGTTCTCAGTGATCAAGCCAAAAATTTAGTGAAGAATAATGAGATCATACAAAGATTAAGTGCGGACCCAAAAGAAGATTGAATCAACTTGTGACTCGGAGTTTGTGTAAAATTCTCTGACATGTGAAAGGCACAAATCTCACAAGCTAAAGTCTCTACTAGTGATCCTTAAGGTTTTCTTGGGAATTGTAATACTCTTCAACTCTAAACATAGTGACGTGATAAGTGCGCAAATTTTGTTGAGTCTAGAAATTCATAGTGCAACATGCCTTGTTACGTTTTACATAAGCTATTTAGAAAAAAAAAAATCATCTAGCTTGATTCCTAGACTTAAAAGGATGGATGATAGAAAATTCACGGCATTGAGTTGAGATGAAAGAGACTACACGATTTTTTTTTAAAAAATCAGGTTTAAAAATCAAAAAATTTAAAAAGAGGTACGATTTTGATAAAATCCCCCACCCCCAAACAAAAAGGAACATCGTCCTCGATATTAAGTAAAATGATTTTTAAAATGGAAAGCAGAAGGGAGGAAAGAGATTACCAGAATCAACCGCTAATGAAGTGGACAGGTGTAGCAAAACTGAACCTGAATAAATGATAAGAAGAAAAAAAAATGTAGAAGTATATAAACATGGTAAAGCATTGGGTGATGTGAAACACCACCCCCAAACGGGATGAGGCTCATACGAGAAACTACGGGCTGCCTCCCGGTAGCTCTAAGTTTAATGTCTTCAGCCATACTAAACCATTTTCAGCCTAAAGATAAGATCTATTAAAGTGCGGGGAAGAAGAAAAATTGGGTGATGAGAATCACTCCCAAACAACATTGAAGCGTCAATCTTATTGGATAATTCGACAAAGGTGAGGGTTAAGAAACACTGATCACGACCTTATTTTTTATTTTCAAGATGTTCTCTTTTTTTTGTGGTTTTTGAATAATTTGAAAAATAAAGGAAATATTTTTGGGATTTTTAGATAATGAAAGGAAGAAAATATTTTTCATTTTTTATAAAAATAAAAGAAGAAGATATTTTTCGATTTTTGAAAATGAAGGAAAGAAAATATTTATGGATTTTTTTTTTAAATGAAGGAAATAAAATATTTTTGGATTTTTTTTGAAAATGAAGGAAAGAAAATATTTTTGGATTTTTTAATAAAAATATAGAAAGAAAATATTTTTGGATTTTTGTAAAAATAAAGGAAGAAACTATTTTGGATTTTTTTTTTAAGAAAATGAAATAAGGAAAATGCTTTTGGGTTTTTTTTGGAAAAAAAGAGAGGGAAAAATATTCGGCCTCTTGATTTTGGACGAACTCACAAAGATTGATTACCGGAAAAAATTGAATTGGGCACACACAAGTCAAGGATAAATCCTAACTCGCACGTAGCCAATTTTTATCTTGAAATTTAGTGAAAGGGTAGTCAAATTTTAATTAAGTCTGCGGGCGAAAAAAAATCATGGAATTTATCTTTGTGATCGCCTTTGCAAAAATATTCTCCTAGTGAGCTACCTAGTTAATTGATTTTAAATTTAGTGATGGCTAGGGTAGCACACAATTGGTAAGCGAGTGAATCGGGTGATGAAATCTCTTCTCGTGAGTGACTGGGTGTAGGTATTAGTAATTTAATTCATCACACTATTTGAAAAATAAATGCGAGAGTAAAATCACATAAGAGCACGTAATCACACATAAGAATTAACTCGCTAACAGGAGAGGTGTGGGGGTTTAGAAAATGTACCTCCCACGGTTTTTACATAGTGGGGTGCTGAAAAATTTGAGTCGATCGGGGGGAGATTATGCCTATCTCAGTCGGCCCCGGGAGTCCTACCGACCTAAGATAGAGAGGCTTCTAAATCCTCGTCTTTGGACGCCCTCTCTCTACCTTGTCCGATTTTTCTATCACGCTTTCTTCGATTAATATAATTTTTAAAATGAAAAATAAAATAAAGGTGTCTCTATGCACCGCAATACAAGCAATGATAAAAATCATAATACAAGCCTCCTAAAAACATAAAAATGGTACAAAAAACAATACATTGCGAAAAATAAATGAACTACAAGCTGAAATCCGCTCCGAGTGCTTCATGCTCCCAAGAATGGCAACGACGCCATTTGATAGAGAAACTTTTGGGTGTTGGTAGGCAGGTTTCGGGGTTGTTCCGGGTTTGGTGCAGGTCGGGTTAAGGCTGGTGGCCGGGCAGATCCGGGTTCATGGGAGGTCATCGGTGGCATGCGGTTTTAACGCCGCCGGCGGGTTGCGTGGTGGGGTAGGTTTTCAGGTAATGGGGTCTGGTGTGGTGGTGAGGTGATGAAGGTGGTGTGTGTTACTGGTTATGGAGAAGAAGGTGGTGGGTGTTAGTTGAGTTTGGTGTTTGTTAATGCGGGATGAGGAGAGAGAAAGGTATGTTGGGGGTTGAAGATGAAAGTGAGGGAGGTAGTGTGTGAGAGGGTGTATGGTAGATAGTGTGTGTATGAGTGAGTTAGTTTAGGTGTATGGGTGTATGGGTTATGTGTGTGTGTGTTTAATTTGGACACCTAAAAAAATAACACTAACTAACTAAAAAAACTAATAAAATTAAAAATTAAGATCTAAAAATAAAATCCTACTCTAAAAATAAAATAAAGACTCAATTAAAAATGAAACTAAAAATAAATAAAAATAAAAATCTATTAAACTAAAAACTAAAATCCTAAATAAATGTAAAATCTAATAAAACTAAAAAAATAAATGAAATCCTAAAAAAATATAATCATAATAAAATAAAACTAATAACTAATAAAAAATAAAGATAAATAAAAATACACTAATAAAATATAAAAATAGTAAATAAAACCTAAAAATTCTAAACAAATCTAAAATAAAACAACTCAATCTAAAAATCTAAAAAAAATATAAAAAGGCACGAACTAAACACACATGGGGTGCGGGCTCGGGTAAGGTTACGGGAAAGGGAATTAGCTCAATTTGACTGTAAATTACCTCAAAATAATGCTTTTGACAACGCAAGTGCAATCAAGCCTGTACATTGAACATTTAAGCGCATAAGACCATTATTATCAAGAATTATGAACTAAAATATGTCTATTCGGAGTATAAAATGAACAGTTTTGGGTGCTTATCAGACTAGGCAGAGGTTGTTACAATAAGACGCGTCAGGGGCTTAGACGTAGTCGAGTCGAGTTGGGTAAGTCATATGTCTTGTAATCATAAAACCATACTTAGTTGACTTAAGGCTAGGGTCGTCCGAAATTTTTTCCATTTGGGTTTTCCTCGTACATCGCGGCGTAGTGTGACATTGTTTAGTTTTTTATCTTGCAAAATCACCTTAGAATGCATGCTTAGGTAATTCAAGATAAAATTAGGTTTTATCACACTAATGTTTAATTTGGTGCTAAAATTAGTTTGGGTGAAATTTAAGTTAATTTAATTCAAGTCAAGATTATTTTTAGTGGATAAAATTTGATTTGGCCTAATTTGCAAAATTGAATTAATTATTGTTAGGCAAATTTCTAGGATTTGAGTTGAATTAATTTGGTTTAAGTAAAAATTCCATTTGTTGTTTAATTTATTCACCTTGTGTTTAGTTTAATTTTAATTTGAAAATAAATTAAAATTTATTGTTTGTGTGTGTTGTGTTGAACCATCTTTATTTCGCACTTAAAAGGAAATCATATTTAATTTTAAAAGAATATATAAAATTGAGGGTCCTAGTATTTTCAGATTGGTATCAGAGCTTGTCCACCTATACTTTAATTCATAATTGGTATTTAACTGGTTGCAAAATATTTGTTTGATATCACATGCTTAGTCTCTTATGTTTCAAATTGATATCATTTTTGTCGCATCATAGTTGGTATCCATTAATATCTGTTTTGGATTGGTAACTTTTATTGTTGCCCGTATGCTTTCATGTTCTTATCTCCTTATGCACATTCATAATTTACTTGCTTTCCCCATATTTATCACTTAATTCTATTAGGGGGAGAAATGGTTCTTAGTTAAATTGGGGAGAAATGAGTAATTTTATTAATTCTATCACCTTTGTCTATTACTGAACAAAAAGGGGGAGAATGATAGGGGGAGAAATGGTATCTAATCCTATTATAATCGCATCTTAGTTTAGGAAATTTAACTTAGGGGGAGAACGCTATCTTCTTAGGTTGATCATAGTTAATAAATGAGAATTAATTTTAGGGGTGTATTTATTTGACCTGCATTTAATATTCTTGATATTCCCTATGCGTTTAATAGTTTGCTTAAGTGTGCAGTATTTTTCTAAGTGGCAACCTTCATCGGCAAAGCTATTTATCCTAAGTGGTCCGTGAGTCAAACTTCCTATTTTTATTTTTGGGTGGGAAGTTTTCGAGTCTAGTAGAGCTTGACGACCCTTTAGGATTTTTGCTTGGTTTTTGTCCTGGAATAGCCAAAGGGGGAGATTTGTAAGGACACAAATTTTTAATTGGGTCCTTTGTAGTTTTGGCTCAATTCCGGACAAAAACACTCGAGTCATGGGATAAAGTTCACGTGTATCCATCCAAGCCTACTACGGGTTTGTTGAAGACGTATCGGCGAGATTTGTAAAGCTTCATCATTGTCGAGTTTCTAGTGCCTCGTTTCTATGTCATCAACTTTAAGAGTCCATAGTTTCCAATAGGTATGAATGCATTTTTATATATATAGGGAGACTTTGAATAATTTTATAATGGGTGTAATTTTGTTTTAAAATGAATTTTATTTTTAGAAGGTTACTTTAGAACTTTGAGTAGAAAGCTTTTGGGCTTAAAATGAAATTTGAACATTCTGACACTTCGTAAGAAATTGTCGTTCGAACGAGAATTTCGTTCAAACGAGTTTGCCAGTGAGTTTTTCCATTTTGGTCACTTGAACATCGTTTGATGTTGGCTTGTAAACGGATCGGATTCGGATCGGATCAGGCAAATTAAAATCCATATCCGTTTATATTAAACGGATTCGAATGTCATCCATTTATTAATCGGATCGGATCAGGCAAATCCAAATCCATATCCGTTTATGTTAAACGGATTCGGATCGGATTCGATTATCAGATTATCCGTTTATGTTAAACTTGATTTGCAATATTTTTATTTTCAACTCTTATTTTATAAATTTATTTTGCAAATGTTCCAAAAAAACAGATAATGAAATAAAAAAATATTATAATAAATATTTAAAATATATATTTAAAATGTTATTAAATATAATATATATATATACATATATATAAATCGGATCGGATTATTAATGGATCGGAGTATATGAATCCAAATCCGCTCCATTTAATAAACGGGTAATCGGGTAATCGAGTAATCGGATAATCGGATTTTAGGCATGATCCATATCCGCTTAAATGGATCGAATTCGGATTCGGATTTGGATTCAGATAAAATCCGATCCATTGACAGGCCTAGTTAGATGGTTGTTCGAATGAAAATCTTGTTCGAACGAGATTTCCGACGAGAAATTTCTTTGGTAGTTTTTGGCAGTTTTCTCCATGTTTTCACTAACTTTTCCCATATTTTATATGTGCACGAACCAACTTTTTTTAGACGACTTTTGACACACTTTGAAAGATAAATATTGAGAGATCAAAAGTTCATGTTTTTTGTGTTTTCAAGCCTTCATGAATTAATTTCTACCAAAACACATACACCCATCAGTTTATGTTTATTCCAAGTTCTTAAATATATATATATATATATATATATATCTTGCTTGGAGTTCGTTTGGCACCGGTATCTACTCTACCGTTTAAAGAGTTGTTTGGGTTTACTTCTACATTCCGTAAAGAAGAAGACAAGTTTGTTATTACGCCATTCCCACTCGGAGAAAGGTTTCGGGTGCGGGTTGACGGTTGTCCAAAAAGCCTCATTGGTGGATTCCAAGGTTCCGATGGAGTCCGGGATTGTCGACTAGGCGGAGGTAGTTATAATAATATGCGTCAGGGGCTTGGATGCAGTCGAGTCGAGTTGGGTAAGTCATCTGTCTTGTAATCATAAAACCATACTTAGTGGGCTTAAGGCTAGGGTCGTCCGAGGTTTTTTCCATTTGGGTTTTCCTCGTACATCGCGGCGTAGCGTGATATTGTTTAGTTTTTTTCTTACAAAATCACCTTAAAATGCATGCTTAGGTAATTCAAGATAAAATTAGGTTTTATCACACCAATGTTTAATTTGGTGCTAAAATTAGTTTGGGTGAAATTTAAGTTAATTTAATTCAAGTCAAGATTATTTTTATTGGATAAAATTTGGTTTGGCCTAATTTGCAAAATTGAATTAATTATTGTTAGGCGAATTTCTAGGACTTGAGTTGAATTCATTTGGTTTAAGTGAAAAATCCATTTGTTGTTTAATTTATTCACCTTGTGTTTAGTTTAATTTTAATTTGAAAATAAATTAAAATTTATTGTTTATGTGTGTTGTGTTAAACCATCTTTATTACGCACTTAAAAGGAAATCATATTTAATTTTAAAAGAATATTTAAAATTGGGGGTCCTCACATTTTCAAAAGATTTCAGATTTGTTCAATACTTAATGAATCACAATTTCAAAACTTTACAAAAATGAAATATTTCTCATGAATAAAAGAATATATCAGATGAAGATCTCAGTTCTCTAATAAAATCAGTAATCTCATTTAAAAGGAAACATATAAATTTTTAACAGATTTGTAAAAGATTTTTCAATAAGTTTAAACAAACATATTTTGGTTTTAAAAACTGGTTTAAACTTTAAACGATTCAAAACTTAACCTAGAAAAAATTGTGTGCAAAAAGTGAAATACAGTTATAGGTTTAACACTCTTAATTTGTGGATTTGAAGTGAGTCAAAGACCTAAACTCTCTCTCTCTCTCTCTCTAAAGACGAAACCCAAAAATTATACAAAAAAAGTGAGGTCAAATGACTTAAAGGTTTAGATATGAGAGCATAAAAGGATTTAGAAATAAGTAACAACCGCTTGAAATGAACGGATGAGATGGCTTCTCATCATTGAGTATAAATCCAAGGGTCATAAAAAAAACGTACCAAGCAAGCTACATTAGTCGAATCGATAACGAGTTTAAGTGAAGGTAGTGATCTAGGTGAAGTTCCAAACTCAAATCTCACTAGATTGATCCAATGGTGATACACACGTCTCACAACACAGACACAAAGACCACAAAAAAAAATACACCTTAATCAATTAAATATATTTTTGAAAACGGCAAAGTGATTTTTAAATCACAAAAATGTTTATTTAATAAATTAAAAATTCTCAAAAATTATTTTAATTTTGAAAAAATCATGAAAATTATTTACACACATTATTATACCAAAAAATATGTTTACATATTTTTAGCATTATTAAGCATATGGTTAATTTATCAGATTAATTCCTAAACAAATCCAATTTAAATCAATTAATGCTTAAAAAGTGTTCAATATTATTGCAAAAATTATATTAATGCATGTGTGTGGAAAGTGAGTGATGTAGTATGCGTTCCACTATACTCAATTGATGTGTCTACATCTTCCTAGCTAGGATCATTTTGTGTAGATAGGGTTCCCCTGAGTCTTAAATCTTGAATGGAATTTGATAAGGGATTTCTACTAAAATATTTTGCACAAACCATCCAAACTAGTTGAACACCTTGTTAGTCTAGACTTAAGAAAATCTAGGAGAGTCTTTATTAAAGGTTGCTTTAGGAAATACCCATATTAGAGACCGTTGGGGTAAAGCGAAAGGGAGAATTATGTGGTACAAGATTATCCTTGAGCGAGAAATCCTAAGGTGATTTGTGATTATATTTTTATGGCGTTAGTGTATGTTTATGTAGTGGCAGATATTCGAATGAGGTTTCAAGGTGTTTTAAGAAAAAACTAAAGACAGTTTAGTCGAGGCTTGTAAATTTCATGTAATTGGTGTTACTGCCAACTTTGAGTGATAGTCATAAGTTCGATAGGATTCGAAATATAACAATCATCGATAATGGGTGCAATAATGTGGGGATTAAAGCATGCGTGATATATTTGGCTTGTTAAAGTCGTCACCTGTTTTAGAAAAAAAATCACTAGTAAGATAGTGGGAGTTTTATGATACCTGGACTGAGAGTTAGCCTGAGATTTGAATATTCTGGCATAGTTTTGGCTAAGGTGTGAGGGAGTATGCGACTCACCACCTGGTGAAGATGAATGAATAAGTGTACCTACTGTTATACATGTTGAAGCGTGAATTGATGAAATCTAATTTTGGGGTACATAGATTGACGCGTGTAGCTATTGTGCGCATGTTTGTTCTTAGGGTATACCTATTTTCGTGATGTTATTTGTGGTTACACGGGTCGAGTGCGTACACGTGTCATGTGGATATTTTAGATTGCTTCTTAACGTAGTTCTTTTATTAGGGATAAAACGAAGCACACGATTAATAATATATTTATGTTGTATGATGACACATTTTGTTTGGGCATAGTTGTTTTACCAAGATTTATCTCTTTATACGTGGATGGATGTTGACGCAATCCCGTGGATTATGGTTTGATTTTCACTAGGATATGGCTTGAGCGATGAAAGACACCATCCTATATGGAAGTAACTATGCGATTTAATGTGTTCGAGTTCTTTAAGTGTGCGTTCCCCCTTAGATTTTCAAAAATTATGCACATATGAGTGTCCCATTTGGTGTATTACTTATTTATGAGTTATGTGAGGACCCTAGTGATTAATGAGTTCCGTGAGCGTCTTATGTTCTTTGTTAGTTATTCTTGGGTGGGGGCAAAGCCCTACTGTGAATTCACAAGGTGAATGTAATAATGAAGTTTTTATTTTTGGCATGAGAATATGCTACTCGTTTCACACTTTATAGGATGGATACGTGATTTGGTTAACCAATTATGAATTTCTCTTATTGTATGAGGATACATGTGTTGGAAGTATTTAAAATGCAAACGATTGAATTATTTTGAGGACTATGTATCTAAAGATGGCCATGGTTACACAAAGTAATATACGGTGACGTGTGATATGAACACCTTGACATTATTAGGGAAAATTGTGATAGTAAACCCTCATTAGACTGTATAGATGTTCATATGTAAAAGACTAGTTAAACTATTATGTTGGATTGAGGTTAGGCGGAGTATGCCTTGTTGGATGCAAACTTTAGATGTTTTATTTTTGAGAGTCGTTGGATCGATTAACCCAGGGAGTTTAGGTATCACTCTTGGAATGAGTGCACTTTTTATTAGAGTAGTCAAAGTTGGGATTTACCTTATGATGAATCTTGATTTATGTGGATAGTGAGAGTGCTACAGCAGAATAATGCGACTTCTCAAATGAATCCAATTTTAATTAACCCAAATTTTAGTTAAACCCTAACACATGCATCTAGGTGATTTGATAACATGAAATCAATAACATGAAATAAACCTTTTATTTCATTATAATTGTAAATCGCAACTTACACGATTACAACGAAATAGATTTTGACACACAAATACCCGCAGGTGTAGGTCGGTGTCATCAGCAATAGATCCACGCGCAACAAACCTACAAGAACCGTATTCCTATCTTCAGTCTAGGAATACCGCAACACTCCCTATGAACCTCAGTCCAAATCAGCAAAGAATCTTCACGCAGTAAGATCCTCAATAACACGCAACCATATGATGTAGATTTACCCTTTCTACAAGAGCAAGATAAGTAAGATCGTATTTTGGGTTCCAAAGCAATTCACTAAGGACTGGGATGTTTTGTGAATTATAAAAACAAAGGATTAAACCTTTTAAAGTGAGAAAACAAGTTCGTACAACTGTTTGCAGAAAAGGTAAACTGTTTTTGCACAGGTATTCTTTTGCAAAACGCGACATACCGTGTCGTTTGAACGACATACGGTGTCGTTCGAACGAGATTAGAATTAAATAATTTTTATTTTCTTTTTCTCGTTAAATGCACCACCTCAAAAACTCCGAAATTATATTTTTTTGACGAAAAACATATAAAGCTCCTCTAAAACACTTAGAAAATATTTTGTGAAAAATATCCCAATATCCTAAGTGAATAATTATTGAATAAAACATAATCTTTACCAAATTCGTCTTGCAGAAGCTTCCTTGATGAAGAACTTTGATATTCGGATCCGTCTTGATGAATGATCTTGAATAATTCTTCGTCGGTTGTAGCAGCATACGACATACTCTAATGTAAACAAGACGTATAAAATATGTCCTTACAAATCTCCCCCATGTCTATGCCGGTACAAAATAAAAACAATCCGAATTATCAACTCAAAATGCCTATACAAATCTAATACCCTCACATGAACCCAAAAGTGAAAAGGTACTTGAAATGAAAGTCTTCAATCTTTTCTTAAAAAATGTTCATCAATCTTCCTTGTTATCATGAGGGTGTGCATCTTGATCTTCAATTGTTCCTACACACACACGAGACAATAAATAAATACCTTCGTGACACATCAAGTTTGAAATGATATAAAAATAAATCAATCAATGTAATCAAATCTCCCCCACAATGCAAACTCCCCCGTAATTCGTTCTCCCCCTTTTTATTTGTTCAAAATAGACAAGTAAAATAATAAACAATCAAAACAAATTATATGGAGTGTCACGACAAACAGAACAAGTATGGATCAAACTACGCGCATGTAGAGGAAATACTCAAAAGATCCACAAACTATTTTTTATTTTTTTTAAACAAAAATACACCATGAATAACATTAAAACAACCAAATCATAGATATGTAATGAATGGGTGTGAACATATTCAATAGGTAATAAAACTCAATCAAGCATATGTGCGCGGTGCATAAGTGTACTCCTATCGAATGAATATAAAAAATACCCTTAGGTGTAAAATTGTTGAATTTAGATGATATAGACTAAATCAAATCAAAAAATCAAAGCCTAAGTGATTTTCACACCAATAACGTCCCAAACATTTTAGTATCGTTTCGAGAACTTTTCAAAGGACGTGCAAACCCATTGATTACTTTCCAACCAAACTCCTTCATATAAAATATTACAATTTTTTTTAATATCTAATGAGGTTCTAAATTCTCAACTTAGAGAAAACCTATTAGCCCAAATTTTGGCATATATCATTTTTTTATTGCCTTAATTTTTTGTGCGGGCTCTTTTCAGACGGTGACTTTCACGCAGAGTCAATTTTACACTCTCGTAGCCCTTTCCCGTGCCACTCATCATTTTTTAAATATAAACAAATTCCTCACAGGCAATGTTTTTTTACATGCACTACTTTTATTACTCTCGTATTAAACTTGGTTCATTTTAAGGACATGATTGAGATGAAAACACTCGACTAACACATGATAGACAAGTACAATAATCAAACAAATCCATGCATGTGTGTATTAAAGGAAATAATGAGTCAAACATGTAGGAAGTATCAACTAATTACATCTCAATGACTCCAACCATTGTGAAGCACATGGATGACATGATATATTGTCTCAAAACACTATCAAATTGTCACATGGATACATGGAATGGAATTGTGACTCGATCATCCTGAATGTCCATTCATATACGGTGCTAACAAAATACAAAACTCTTTTTGTCTTTTTCAATTTTTCTTAAAAAATGAAAATCTTTTTGTATTTTTCAAAAATAAAAACATAAATACAAACATGGTACACACTAGAAATAGGCATAATATCGGCATGAGCATCATCCGACGCTAGCAAACAATAAATCACACAAAGAATAATCAATATAAGCAGGTTTGATTAGACGAGCAATGCAATATTAGCAATTAAGCATAAATACCAAAAGTAACTGCATATAAACGGCCAGAGGCAACCCAACAGTACCAAATAATGTAGCCAAAGAACACAGGCTACTACAAACAAAATTGTCAATAATCAAACCGATCGCTCGAACGAGACTCCCTGTCATTCAAACGGCATAGAATCTCGCGAGAAGGCTTTGCGCGAGATTAAAAGTCGCTCGAACGAGAAAATTAAATTTTCACAGATTCCCCATAATGTTAAACAGTGTTGCCCAGTAGAATTTTTTTTAGAAAAATATGCCTGAAAGGTGCTGACATATCCAAAATAGTGCTAAAACAGTAGCTAAAACAAATAAAACAATGTAAACTACAACAAAGTGAGTCATAACACTAGTAAGAGTATATCATGGAGCACAACTAGCGTATGGCATATAACTGATACATCAACCAAAAGATCTGATATGGGGATAATCACGTTCAAGCAAACGGGAGTCGTCAACAATTAGACCATATGCTTCTAAGTCTGATTTCCTAACCCAAATCGATGTGTAACGAGGTGTGGGGGGTTTAGGAACCGGTATAACTTTCTCTTTAAACTTCCTAGGATAGTTTTGAAGTTTATAACAGAAATGCCTAAGGTGACATTTTCGATCGCAATGAGTACACGTGTATATGTGGCGATGAACGTTATCTAAAGGTGTCTCTCTCTTAACATCCCTAGGAGGCTCTCTCCTCAAATTCATAAGTGGCTCTCTCACATGTGTGGGGGTGGCTTTGGAAATGGGTGCAACCTGTTTTTCAAAACTAATCCCACCCTATCCTTTTTTATTTCGACAGTGCCTAAAATCTTATCAAGCTTTTCAGACCTAGACTCCAAATCAAATTTCACTTTACTCGAACCTCTTAAACTTTTCTCAAGTTCACCTATCCTAGATTCAAGTACGCGCCTAGAATCCTCAAACTCAAAAAGCTCCTTTTTCCATTACCTCCATTACCCCTCGAAGACTCTCTCTCTCTCTCTCTCTCTCTCTCTCTCGACATACTCAAGCTTCTCTCTCGAAATTTTCTCATGTTCCCTGAGATCTTCAATTAAAACATCAATATTTTTCATGGCACGCTCTTTCAATTGAGCTTTTAATTCAAAATTTTCTTTCTTTATTTTCAAAGCTTCAGCATAAAGTTCATTGAAAGTCGTTTGCAAGTTACGCTTATCTACACTTCCATCCTCACTCCCATCACCCTCACTTTCATAGGACACACTACCAGTGGTTGTGGAAGAAGTATCATCGTCATTCTCAAAAGTAGACACACAGTTGGGAAGGACACGCTTACTTGAACAAAAATTTTCTTCACTCGGGGCACTCTCACTAAGGGTGGCAACATAAGCAATTGATTTATTAAAGCTCTCCCTAACTTTGGTGGGGCACTCATCTATTTTATGGCCAATCCCCTCACAACAAAGACATCTCTCAGATTCTTTCTTTTTAACGAGAGTTTTAAAAGCAGATTTCAACTGAGATTTCCAAATAGTTGCGTCAGACAAGTGACATCTAAAATCGTCGATTCCCCCAAAAGGCATATTTAAGAAAATCGGGATTTCAAAAATAGATTTGGAAAAAAAATCAGGATTAAAACACAATAACTTAGTGCAACAGACTCTGATATCAATTTGAGATTGCTACAGCGGAATGATGCAACTTCTCAAATAAATCCAATTTTAATTAACCCAAATTTTAGTTAAACCCTAACACATGCATCTAGGTGATTTGATAACATGAAATCAATAAGAATGCAAAGGAAACCAATATTAGAAAAAATCCTCGAAAGGGCAAAACCTTTTATTTCATTATAATTGTAAATCGCAACTTACACGATTATAATGAAATAGATTTTGACACATGAATACCCATAGGTGTCGGTCGGTGTCATCAGCAATAGATCCACGTGTAGCAAAGAATACCACAACACTTCCTATGAACCTCAGTCTAAATCAGCAAAGAATCTTCACGCAGCAAGATCCTCAATGACACGCAACCATAAGATGTAGATTTACCCTCTCTACAAGAGCAAGATCAACAAGATCATTTTTTGGGTTCCAAAATAATTTACTAAGGATTGTGATGTTTTGTGAATTGTAAAAACAAAGGATTAAACCTCTAAAGTGAGAAGACAAATTTTTACTGCTGTTTGCAGAAAACGTAGACTGTTTTTGCATAGGTATTCTTTTAAAAAACGGAGTTGGAGAGTCCTATTTATAAAGGACTTAAGGCGGCAAGTCGCTTAAACGAGATATCATGTCGTTTGAACGAGATCTAGTGTCGTTTGAACGAGAGTTGGCACTTCGCATGACATACCATGTCGTTTGAACGACGTACGATGTCGTTCGAATGAGATTAAAATTAAATAATTTTATTTTTATTTTTCTCATTAAATGCACCGCCTCAAAAACTCCGAAAATTATATATTTTTTACGAAAAATATTTAAAGCTCCGCTGCACCTCTTCGAAAATATTTTATGAAAAATATGCCAATATTCTAAGTGAATAATTATGGAATAAAACATAATCTTTACCAAATTTGTCTTGCAGAAGCTTCTTTGATGAAGAACTTTGATATTCGGATCCGTCTTGATGCTTGAATGATCTTGAATAATTTTTCGTCGGTTGTAGCGGTATACGACATACTCTAATATAAACAAGACTTATAAATATGTCCTTACAGATAGTGCATTGTTGCATGTTGGGTCTTAGGCCTACTAATCTTGATAATCGACTGAGCTAGGCAATAGTGTATTAGGGGGATTCCTTAATTGGATTTCGCTTGCAAGACATCCCACGTCCAAAACTTAGTAAGTGTCGAGAGTTGAGAGACGGTTGGGGTCTAATACACTTGTTTACTACGTTAGATGTTACTTATATGTAGAGATAACGCTTCGAGCGAACATATATTCCAAGACATAGAGTGAGCGAGGCCAAGGAGTGCAATAACAAGAGTACCAATAAACATTTGAATCACTAGTAGTATAGGTGGGGCAACCTCAGAAGAGTCAAGGCACGATTAGTAGGGTGGTAAAGTACGCTTTTACCATATTCTTAAACATTTTATATATTGTCGTTGGGTCGTGCATTTTTATGTTTATATGTATGAATGTGATATTTGTGATGTGTGTGTACACGTGGTATTGGGTGTATAAACCCCTCCCCCAGTCTTAACATGTTATGGTAGGCATGTGTGAGCGTTTTTTATTTATCTCATGATGATATGGGCACGAGCTAGTTGCGTATAAGCCTATGATGTTTGTGCAGTTTACATTTTAATATTATGCTTTAACGAATTTCGAGGACGAAATTCCTACATTTGAGAGGGGGGGGGGGGGGGGGGGAGAGTGTAATACCAAGTATTTTTGTGGAATTATTTATTATTTATTAATTGAGAAATAAATAATTATTTATTACTCGAAATAATTAGTAACAACAATTGCTTATTTTGATGATGATTAAATGTGCATATTATGTGAATTATTTGTGTCGCATACTCTTATTAATTATTATGTGTAATTAATTAATTGTATGGGACTATATATGATTACCTGTAAAATAATTAAATTAATTGTTCTATTTTACTTTGTGAGATTTTATCGTGAGATATGAGGTATAATCAGTTGGAGCAGACTCGAGAGTGATACAAAGATTTAGTTACATGTTTTTATCGTCTTAAGTTGGGTCCGAGGGATAGGTATATCCTTAAGCTAAATTTTTGGCTATTATGGGTAGTATTCTGGGTCCATTCGGGGGCCCGAAAATAGGCCTAAAGTGGAGGTGCATAAATTATAAATATTTATTATAGTTAAATATCTTTAATTAGTCATTTATTATTAGAGAGAAAATCCTAGCAACCATAAGACTTGTGGGAGAAGTAAAAAAAGATTGGAGAGGAGAAAGTACACAGACTCAAGCCAAGTTTAACCGTTCTTCAATATTTAAGGTAATAAACTTATTGAAATACACTTTCAAATATGTAACTTATTTAGAATACATATTTCCTATGCTAAATTGAGATTAGAACGCAGGCTTAGAACCTGATTTAATTAGTTTTATCATGTTTTATATATAGGTTAATTACGAGTTGAATTAATTGCTTATGCATTGAGAATTCGTAATTTTATAAAGAGTATATGAAATTGAATGTTGTAGATGTGTATATTTAGAATATGACTCACGTTTTAGAGTTTATTTTCGTTATATAGTAAAAACCTCATGCTAATTGGTAGATTGAATCATGTTAATGGCTAGTTATGTTTAAATATGTGAACTTTAAAGATGTAGGCCTTAACTGATGTTTTAGATCTTAAATAATTATTAAAAATCGTTTAGGATCATGAACCCGTTATTAGATTTGGTTATGGTGAAATTTTAAGGGCTGGTTCGAAGCTTAAAATTCATTAATGAAATTTGGTTCGATGTTGTTGTTTCCGGGACGAAGGAACTGGATCTTGTTAATCTCATTCGAATGAGATTGTTGTCTCGTTCGAATGAGATGGGTAGTTTCATTTAAATGGGGATTGGTGGTCGTTTAAGAGACTTGTGCTAGCAGCGATAATTTGGCCAACAATCGGATGATTTCGGATTATATTTGCATAGTTAATTTTTGTGAGAACTTTATGCATTGAATTTTTTTGTTTAATACAAGGGTCAACCTAAATAATAACGAGATGAGATGTAGTATGGGCTTCGAGTTGATTAAACCTTACGATACTTAATATAATTCAACGACGCTGATAGGGATATTTTCGAGTACTTTTGAGAGTATGCGTATCCTATTTTATTATAGATATTATATGCAGAAAGGTTAAGTTTTAATAAGGTCCGATAGTTAATAAACTTAAGGACGTATTAGACAATCCAACGATGGGGATTAAGATAGTTGGGTATGCTTGAGATAATTTGATACATTGTAATGTTAGGGATAATTAAGGCTTTGAGATATGGTAAACTTGTAATTAAGTTGGCAATCCGATGTTTGGGGATTGAGATGATTTGAGTAAGCTTGAGAGTACACGCTATCCTATATTTTTATATATATTCTGTGTGTGTATATATTTATAATTTATTTAATTATATAAACATACCAGTTATTCGTGGTGAATCTATTAGTCGGTGTGTTGGTTTCAAGTGGTTGTGACCGTGTACCGCATGCCTGGTTGTTGATCCACGATTTTTGAGGAATTCGATATCACACGTTCAATTGACGGCCATTTGTGAATGAAAGACATAACAACTTGATATATTGGGCGAGATTTGTTATAGCCAATGGTATGAGATTACGTGATGATATATATTAATCATACGTTGAGTCGGTCTACACTTCGTGATGAGAGAGGTTGGTGACCCGATTCATCAATTGAGCTTTGGTACGAGACTAACCGATAAAACGACTGCGTAATGATCTCTCGTTCTCATATTTGTGTGAGGTTAATTTTGAAAGTCTCTTTTGTGAAACCCAAAATTCAAATTTACTTTCCACATTTCCCAATTTCCCTTTCAAATATTTCAATCTCCACCACACGTACACCTCGCGCGCTTCTCTTCTCTCTCTTCAAAATCGGACAATTCGCGTTGGATTTACGCTCACCACCAAAACCCTAGTTTTCACTCTCACACACAAAAACCCTAAATTTCACAAACCAAACCAAACCAAACAAATCAATCAAATCAATGAGGAAAGGTGCTAAGAGAAAGGATAATAAGAAAGATGAAGCTACAAAATCCATCGAGGATGAGGCTACCAAAGCTGTTACAAAGCCTAAGCGAGTTAAACCTTCTAAACCTGAATCAGAGCCCGAGTTTTTCCCCGATAAGCGTAATTTGGTAATTTTTGCCTTTTTGTTATAGATTTTCATTCAATTAGATCTTATAATTTGTTATATTCAGATCTGCATTCTATGATATACTAAGATCACAGTGATGGTGTGGAAATTTAACTGTTTCTAACGGTTATACTCTCCCAATTTTACATTGTATTTGACAAATTGAGTGATTGTGTTAGTTTGTAAGATAATGTGTCTCCCTAAACCATTTTAGAAGGGAGGAACCACAATCTAAAGCCATTCGCTTACTAAATTAAGGCCCTATTTGGTTGCGCAAATTGTTTGATTATGGAAATTGGTTCATTGTGAATTAGTGGATTTGAAATGAGTTTAAATTCAATTTTACACAAATTGATGTTAAGGTTTCACGACAAAAAAAGATAAAAACAAATTAAGAGAGAGGGAGAGAGGGGAAAGGAGGGGAGGGAGGGAAAGAGAGAGAAAAACATGCACTTTATGTAACTCTTATTTCAAATGGATGCATTTCACGTTTTTTGTACAATAATCCAATTTTAGATTTTACACATAAGTTAAAATGGGACAATTAATTAATCATTTCATTAATGAAACCAAACACAATTAATGGATTAATTTGTAAATGGACCAATTATATTTGGGCCAATTTACAATTTTGGGACAACCAAACGGGGCCTAAGGGTTTGAGTAATTATACATGTACCCTCAAATTGTGTTGGGTCCACATGGGGTTTATTGAAAATGCAACCTATGATTTTTTAACAACTCATTGGGTATGGTGTGAGGGTAGAATTTAAGAGTACATGTAGAATTATTACTCTGAGGCCTCGTTTGATGAGCGGGATAAGGAGGTGGGATATGATAATCCCATGTTTGATGTGGGATGGGATTATGTTTGGTGTTGGATGTGATAGGATTTCAAGTGAGATAAGCTAACCCACTAGGTGCGGGTAGAGGTGGCAGCTGGTGGGTTTGGGATAAAGAATTCGGGTGGGCCTAATATGGGCAACCCAAATATGGTTTGATGTAAAGGATGGTTTGGGTTCGGGCCGGAAAAACCCATTATTGTGATTTGTGTTTCTTTTAGAAAAAAGTACGAAATGTTCCTCACATGTCCAACAGCAAAGACTTAAGCGTTTTTTTTACTGATCGACTCTAACCATTTGCTTCAAAAGGAACCATCTCTGCTTTATCTAGATATATGTTCAACAAAAGAGAGACCAAATCTAAAAGAGAGAGAGAGAGAGAGAGTAGAGGAAGATCTGAAGCAGAGAAAGAGAGAGAGCAGCAGATCTGAAAAATGAGCAAGAAAAAGAGAGATGTCTTTCATTATAAGTCTGATTTCCGTGATGGGTGGGTTAGCCCATTTTGCCCCGTAATATAATCTTATGGGCCCCATATATGGTTTACAATTTAAAAATGGGCCCCATGACTGAAAACATGGGCTAATATGGATGGTTTGAGGTTGGCGGGCCAATTTTGCCGGCTAGGTGTAGGATAAAACCATCCCACCGACGAGATGGGCTTATTTTTTTCGTCGGAATGGATAACTCTTTTCCTATCTCACCTTCTTATCCTGCGCATCAAACGAGGTCTTAAGTGTTTAAGGCTAAATGCCCTTAGAACAATAAGGGCAGGATTAGATTGTATTTTTCCGTAAAGAAATACTTTCGGCATTTTGTAATGGCTTTCTTCAAATGATGAAGTTGAACTCTCTCATTATGAAAAACAAACATAGTCTGTCGCGAATTAAGAGTCCACTATTCACTTTTTGCTTTTGGGCTGTCCCGAATTAAGAATCTATTTTTCCTTTTTTTCACAACATAATTAATAAACCAAACGCAATGATAGTGAACAAGTGTTGATCTTTACCATTGATGGAGTTTTCATGAATCTATTCGAAAGGGACTCTTAATTTGGGATGAATGGAGTATTTTTTAATGTTGAATAGACCTCAGTTCAACACTAAGAGGAAAATACAAACACCCTCTAAGGTAGAGGGTTATTTAAGTAGTAAATAGTTTTTGTTTTTTAAAAAATAAAGTGGATAATGACAACATTTGCCTCTGAATCTCTGAACATTGAATCAGAATCTATCCAAAAAGGTCAAATTAGAGGTTCGTTCAAACATAAAACAAATCGTAACGCAACCTAAATCTTCAACATGTTGATGCTTTGCAATATGGATTTGTTGGGTTGTTCATCTTGTGATATCTTTGGTGATTTGATGTTTGTGATATGTTGTTTTGTAGGAAGATCTGTGGCAGCAAGTTTTTCCCGTTGGGACAGAGGTTTGTTATAACATTATTTCTCACAATTTTAGTTGCCAGAACTGTTTGATGAACTAGTTTGTTTCTCATTAGTTTTGATATTTGAATGACAGTGGGATCAGCTGGACATGGTTTATCAATACAAATGGAATTTCTCAAATCTAGAAGTGAGTTGCATCATTGCACGATGGGTTTTGCCCTATAAGTTGGTCATTGGCGGATGATTTATTGTTATCTTTATTTTTTATCTCTCATTAAAATTGAAATTAGAAATGTATAGTGCTCTCTCTCTCTCTCTCTCTCTCTCTCTCTCTCTCTCTCTCATGCTCTAAAATGTTTGTTAAACTGTGATCAGAATGCATTCGAAGAGGGTGGGGAATTATATGGGGAAAAAGCCTACCTTTTTGGCTGTACAGAGCGTAAGTGGCAAGGGAAAATTGTATTCTGACTTTTCTCATCGTAAAGACTTTGCATACATTTATCCTCTTTCCTTCCTTTGTGTTAGCATCCTTTACATTTGTTACTAATGTTATTGCAGCGCAATTGGTCTTTTTCGAGGGCCAAGGAAAAGTAACTTGCATACCCGTGGTGGTTGCTGTAAGTTGTTGATACTTTTTACAGAGATTCAAGGGATAATTCTTATGAAGTTGGTATCAATTGTCCAAAAAATGAAAACTGAGACTGCTAGCACTTGTTACTTAAAGAGTGTAAATCAGCAGATATGTTAGCTTATTTAAGAGTTGTTAAATCCGGCACGATATTATATCGCCTAAAGTCATATTCTCGTGGCAATTTTTTAGGCATTCAAGTGCAGAGCTCTTGCTGGGGTTTGTTTTATATAAGTAAATTTTCAAAAAATACATGTACCTCACAAATATTGAAGAATTTATTTTGTTGTTTATGATGGTCTTGTTAGTAAATAGGTTGTTCAATCTTTAAGTGTATTTTTTACTTACTGTATATGGGATTTAGTTGTCAATGTTTATAATTTCTTTTAGGTAGTTTAAGTTCAAACAGATTCAGTTCAGGAGTACCGAGTCTACTACAACCAAACATTCTATTCGTAATTGAATAGAGATTGGTGTAGAGAACTTTTCTTTAATTTCTAAAGCTCTTTTGAGATTGTGCGACACAAGTCCAAGCGTATTTAGGATGCCTCGACCTTTCTTCTCTTTCTCCCCTCTCTCTCATTGTAATTGATACTCTTCACACTATCCAGAACAAACAATATAAAAAGCCCTCCTCTTTTTTAATTTAAGTTTAATACCTCTTTCCTTCTCTTCGCTTCTACAAACCTTAAAGCTGAACATCTTCACTACAATTTAGCCATAAAGACGACTTTAAACAACGGACAAACCCGTTTTGAATGCTGCCCAAATCAGTTTTGGTTTCAGTTAGGGGTGGCAACGGGCTGGGTCGTGTTCACTTTGTGTCAATTTCAGCTCCACTCAAACCTTGTCTGTTATGTCTTTTGTCTCTACCGTGTTATGCAGAGTTCGTGTTGTGTTCAGGCTATATATTAATGAGGTGTGTTGTGTATTTCCACTGACTCAACTTAAACCAGACATGTCAAGTTATCTTGTTTAGTGGGTTCACCAGTCAAGGTTCCAGCGAGACCCCCTAAACATTGCGTGGGTTGTGTCGTGTTATTTGGTTGTGTGCCATTTTGCCACCCCTAGTTTCATTGTTGTAGGAGTGCGTTCTTATACAATCGTTCAATATCTTTTAATCCATTCATGTTTGCTTATATGTATCTTTAATCTGTTTTGTCATCAGTTTGTATTTTCTCTGTTGTTGAACAGGTTGTATCTCCTTTTCCACCTTCGGATAAGATTGGGATCAACTCAGTACAAAGAGAGGCTGAAGAAATTCTGCCAATGAAGCAGATGAAAATGGATTGGGTTCCATACATTCCACTGGAAAATAGGTATTATTTTTTTGTTTTTTTACAGACCTTTATCTAAACGTATTCCATGGCATGTTTTTAATTACATGCAACTTTTGAAATTATTTATCATATAGCTGATGTTGTGCTACTTCTTTCTTCCATAGGGACTCTCAAGTGGAAAGACTTAAATCCCAAATTTTTATTTTAAGCTGCACACAAAGAAGGTAAGTTTCCCTTTTGTCCCTCACTGCGTGTATGCCATTTGTTTGCTTCTTGCATTCTCTTATTATTCAATATATCCAGTCGTTTGTTAATATAACATATTATAGTCATAATGACTACGAAGAGTTAAGCACGTGGTATGTTCAGCTAACCAAACTTCTCTGGAAAAAAATATGATATAGTTATGAATAGCAAATTTAGCAATTGCATATCAGCGATGGGAAGATATAAAATAATTTAAGCTACTATAGTGTGTGTGTGTGTGGGGAGGGGGGGGGGGGGGGACATATTTCAGCAACAAAACTTAAAAAATTCTCATCTTAACTACTTGTGGGTGGTTACTGGAATTATATTTTGCGACTCGATTTTGTTTAGGGTAATATCTTATGTTACACTAAACACCATCAGGATGTAAATAAAAGTATGGATACTAATTTGTAATTAATTTTAGTCATTGTTGTTAATAATTTCACATCCTTAGTTTTGCTTTATTTAGTAAAGTGTGAGTGAACATGTAATGAGGCTTATTTGTTTTGTCCTTTTTTCGTATCTTAGTCCTTTAGTATTGTTGCCCTAGTCTGTGTAAGGCACACAAAAATGTGATGTAATATGTAAGCCCCTTAATTATTCATTCAAGAATCAATATACTTTGAACAAAAGAATCTTTGTTTGAGAGCTCATTTTTTGCTTGCCATTGACGAGTTACATCAACTGGTATCGAAGCCTTACTAAATCCTCGTCGCTTCACCATTGTTAATATTGTGCGAGACAAATGTAACAAATAACAATGGCGCCCAAAAAGAACTATTAGCCAGGTTGGCAATGGAGAGCGTCGCTAATGTTGGAAATTTGGGGTACTACCGTTAGTGATATGAGGTCTAATATCTAAAGCCCTTATTCTCTCAATAATTGCCTAGTAGCCCTGAAATGCGGGTGACATTGGTTCAACTCTCGCCCTTATTCGTTCCATGTTAATGGTGACTTCGTTGGGGTCATCCAACGACTTGGCATCACAGCCCAGAGCTTGTTTGGAACCACCTGGCCTCTCGGCTACACCCTCTACCTTTGATGGTCACCAACATCACATAAACCCCTTCCCTCGTCAATCTAACCCTGCCCACCATCTTTTTGTTTTGAACCAAGCCTTATATCCCAGCCAAATCCCCACGACACCATCCATGGCCTAAGATAAACCCACTAAACCTTGTTTAACTCTATTGCAGTTGCTCCAACCCTAGAGGCTTGGAGCTATTTGATGCAATGTCACTCCTTGTGCTTGTGTGAGCTTGATCCTATGACTTCGTCCACCCACCCCCAACCCTGTGTTTTGGTTGAAGGAAAAGATCTACTGAGGTTCTCACCAGTCTCTCCCTCTAAATGGAAAAAAAATGATTTAAGCGGTACGGTTTGGTCGGTAAATAGTAGATACCAATACCAAAACCAAACTCTAGATGGTAAAACCAAACCGTACCAGTTTACCACCCGGTACACCAAAATCAATACCAAAACCAAACCGCCTGGTATTTCGGTTTTTTCGGTAATTTCGGTTTTTTTCTGGTTTCGGTAAATTCTCGTTTTTTCTGGTTTAGTCTGGTTTTTTCTGGTTTCGGTAAATTCTATTTTTTTTCTGGTTTCGGTTTTTTATGTTTCGATAAACAACACTAAAAGTCCCCAAAAACCAAAAACAAAACCAACCAACTTTTTTAAATATTAAATCCAAAACCAAAACCAACTTTTTTTGGTTTTGGTAAATTCGGTACGGTAATTTTGATAAATTCGTTACGGCACGGTAATTTTGGTACGGTTGTTTCTGGTTTCGGTAAATTCGGTACATAATGGTAATTTCGGTACGGTTTTTTCTGGTTTCATAAAATTCGGTACGGTAATTTCGGTAAATCGGTTTTTTAAATATTAAAACCAAAACTAACCAACTTTTTTGCGGTAATTTCGGTTTCGGTAAAACTGGTTTCTGGTATTTTAATATATGAAACCAAAACCATTTTTTTCGGAACCAAAACGGTACGGTACGGTAAAAACCCGTACCGCTTCCACCCCTTCTTTCCAATTTAAAAGAACACATGAAAATAAATATCCTTAAAATGCTTTTTTGAAGAAGGTAGGATGGTGGGTGACTATTATAAATTGCATCTCTCTCTCTCTCTCTCCTTCTTGCATATATATATATCAAGGTCCTGAAAAACGCAAAACGTGACCGAGGCGTGGATGCCAAGCCTTAAGCCTTAGAAGCCTAGGCAGGCCTTAGGCGTAAAAAGGCATTTAGACATTTTTTAATATTTTTTTTGCTATAACAAGGTTATGAAAAATACTAAAATAGTACATACCTTAAAAATATGTCCGAATATTTGTATTTGGGGCCCTTATACATATGCATGCTCCATAAGTCCTCATCATATTATTACCCAATTACATGCAATCAAAATTCAAAGTAGTCAATAAAATAAATAATATTAATCAATATGAATGAAATCAAAATAAAAACATATAAAATGGAAAATGATACATTCCTTAAAAATTGAATACTAATATTTGCATTGGGGGTCCATTTCCATGTGCATGCTCCATAAGTTCACATCACCATATCCTTTTCCATGTGCATGCTCCATAAGTCCACATCACCGTAATAAACTTGCACTACAATCAATCATATAGTAACCTACCTACTCATAAATAACAATATGACCAAAATTTAAATTAAAATGCTGAAATGATCCTTAAGTTAGTATAATCCAAGTTTCAACCAAAAAAACATGTCTCAAACAAGCTCATAAATATTACAATCATTTAAACTTAAAACAAACATGTTCAACCATCTAATTCCTTGTCGGACTCCAATTCAAAATCTTCTTTATCCATTTCATCTTTTGTGCCATTCGATACAAAATCATCTTCATCGGGCTCCCTTATTTCACTTTCATCACAGGCATTTCTGTCGCTTCTTCTAGTTTGTAAAATCTCATTTGTAACAACAAATTATTAACAGGAGAAATAACAACCCTAAAATTATTTTGATAGCCACAAACATATACTCTGTTTTGACACAATAATATACATTTACTCTATCTTAATAGCTCTAAAATTATTAACTAACAACCCTAAAATTATCAACAAACAATAAAATAAAATATATACCTGTTAAGATTATGGCTCATACATATATATACGGTTTATATGTATAATCAACAACAATACACATATATATATATACGGTTGATAAATTATACTTGTGAGATGAACTTGAAAAATTAATTTATATAAGAAAAGAAATAAAACAATATACCTGTTACGATTAGGGCTGAGATTGAGAACTAGGAATGATTAGGGCTTGAGAGAGAGAATGAACTAGGAACGAACAGGTATATACGGCTTGAAAGAGAAAGAACGAACAAGTATGTTAGGGTTTTGTTTTTTGGCTCTGGTTATTTGGGTCGAGAGACAGCGAACATAAAAGGTATGGTAGCTGCGTTTTTTTTCTTCAAAAGGGTATAACAAAACGACGTAGTTTTGTGTTAAAAAAATGCGTTTTAAAACGCGCCTTAACTAAAAAAAGCGCACTTTTTCACTCCTTACCCTAAAAAAACGTTGACCATGCCTTATTTCATGCTTAAGGCCAAAACTTGGCGTATCTAAAACGCCCCACGCCTAGACGTGCATTTTAGAACATACATACATATAATATATATATATATATATATATATATATATATATATATATATATATATATATATATATATATATATATATATAACAAATCCCTATTCCTTTTAAATATATCCTTTCTTTTTTTTTGTTGGAGGATGGTTATTTTTACCAACGAGAGTAGGTGTGATGTGGAACAACAACAATTGTTCATTGTTCGTATGAACAATAACAACAGTATTCTGCTCTCACTTTGGATTGGAATAAAACACAAATCAATTGCTTTTTGCACTATGATAAGTGGTAGACCTCAATATACACTACAATATGTACCATGTGAAGTGATAAGCCACAAAGACCAAATCTATAATTTTTAAAGATTTCTTTCTTTAGGTGGTTTAGGTGTTAATTCACTTCCTTCATTCTTTTATCTAGTGGGTTAGGTGAGTATATTTTAATATTTTGTTTTCTTTTTACTTGCTTATGTATAGGCAAGAGGTGTGTAAGCTTGTAATCTTATCATATTTACTATCAATATAATTTGGAGTTTATTCACTCTTTTGCGGTTTTGTGAAGCTTTTGCCTTATGGGTTTAAGGTTTGAACCCTTTATTTCATCGCTTTCCGCTATGTTCATATTAAAGCCTTGATTTCGCGTGGTTCGGTGGCCAACAACGAAATCGGAAGCGACCACTCTGAAGATGCAAATCGAGGAGTGCATGCCCTTTTGGCGACCATGCAGGTTCAAGAACGACGAGAGGAAGAAATGCATCAGATTGTTCAAAGTATGAATTGGATGGTACAAGATACAACGAACTCTTGCTACACTTGCTCTAGGTGGCAACACGGATCAAAACTCAGGTAGGGGTTAAGTCTGTGAGGTTGCTCATGGACGCCAAATCATGGGTAGAGGTGGTGCATATTCAAACTCATGAATTTGAAGAATATATCTTGAACGGCCGCGGTAGGAGAGATCATCGCGACTATAGGATTGCTGATGTTCTTGAATATAAGATGAAAATTTATATTTCACATTTCAATGAACATCTTCATATTGAGAATTTTCTTGATTGGATAAGTATGTTGGAAAGTTCCTTTGATATCATGAATATCTATGAAGATAAGCAAGTGAAATTGGTGATCTACAAACTAAAAGGAGGCGCGTTAGCTTGGTGGGAGCAAAAATGCAGTGCAACACGAGGTGCCAAAGGAAACAATCTATTAGAATATAGGTGAAGATGAAAAGACGTATGCAGGCAAGATTCTTACCTCCAGACTATGAACATATGCTGTATCAATAATATTTGAACTGTGAACACAATTAGTCATTGATTATACGGAGTTTTACAAACTGAACGTACATGAGGCTGATAGCCAACAAATTACCAGATTCATAAAAGGACCGTGACTAGAGATTCGTGATCTGCTTAGCCTCCGCACCATGTGGAGTTTATCAGAAACAACGAATATTGTAACCAAGTTGGAGGTTCAGTTGACGAGATTGACAAAGTAGACGCCCACCAGCACTAAAGCGTTATATGTAGGACCAACAATAGACAAAGGGAAGTTTATACGAGCAACCTAGTTTTAATCTCGAGTCAACGTTTGTGATCCTGGAGTGGGTACCATCCGTACCCAAAGTGATCAATAGAATCCTCGGCCGCAACAGAACCGACCTAACCTTATCTACTTATCATGTATTACTTGGGAGGTCGTATTCCGTATAGATATATTTTATTTATTTTATTTGGTGTTTTTAAGGGAACAAAAGTCCAAACAGTGAGGCAACAATGATCACAATCAGATCACATTCCCAAGTATAGGAGATTGGAAAATCTCACTTTTGTTAGGTTTTAAATTTCCTACTTGTTCTGAGTCCAACTAGGGTTAGTTTGTTATGATTTATGGTTGATGCATACCAAGTACATTGCTGTTGAAAAACTTTCAAGTCGTTTTTTTATAAAGAAAAACATATCTCATGTTTAATATAATTTGCTTATTTTCTAAACTGCGGAAAAAGAAATGAATATGAGGGGTCTCAGAAGGTTATTGCATCTTCATGATAATGGTTTCCAATATGCTTTTTGTGTTAACTGAAAGTGCATGTGTACTTTGCTTGATTAAGATTGTTTAGCTCTGTTAGAGCATTGTATAATATATGGTCCACTAATTGATGTAAATCTTCAAATACGGAAGCGTTATTGTTACACTACACAACTATTGACTGCACAACTACACTACACAACAACAACAACAACTAAAAAAAATGAAGCGGGTTTTCTCTATTCACAATTCTTAATATTAAAGGTTAAGTACAAATGAGGGCCAAGGGGCCTATTTATAGGAGGAGTTAGCTTGCTAATCAAGCTATTACCCAAAATGACTAAAAGGGGCAACTAGTAACAATCAAATGACATATTAGTCCCAAACATACTCGGAAACTAATTTGGCACTAAAAATAAAGGAAAATTACAATTAAACCTTAAACTAAAAATGCAAAATAAAAGATAGTCTTCTCTCGTAGGCACAACCACGCGCCACGTGTCGTTAGAGATCCCATACCCATCATTCTCCCTGTCTTCGAAAAAGCTCGTCCTCAAGCTTGGAGGGCGAGTCATCAATGCCACAAGAACACGTGTCGGTACAAGTGTTATCTTCCAATGTAAAGCAAAACCCCAAATCAAATTCATCATGCAAATAGATCGTTTTTTAAATATTAAAAGCTCGGTTTTTAATATTTAGTAGATACCAATATCGGTAAATAGTGTACCACCCGCTACACCAAAATCAATACCAAAACTTTGGTCCGATCTGCTTTTCCTACCCCAACCTGATCCAATCTCCTCCACCGGAGTTTGGTTTGGGTATTGGTATCTACTATTTACCGACCAAACCGTACCGCTTACACCCCTAGTTTTGGGGGGTGTTTTTGCACCGAAAATGGGGTATAGGTGGCTGGGGTAGGGTTTTGGGTAGGTTTTGTTGGGTTCTTGGCTAGGGTTTGTAGAGTCTTGATTTCTTGAGGGTTAGGGTTTCAAATTTTGGTTTGGTGGGTTTCTTGGATTAGGGTTTGGAAAAAAATTTGAAGACAGAGATTCATGTAAACGGGGTGGTGGTTGTGTGGTGGTAGGTGGAGATGGAGGATGGTGGTGGTGGAGATGGAGGTGGAGGAGCTAAAAGAGGTGGTATACCTCTTTTAGTGGTGATGGAATTTAGGGTTTTCATTCATCCGATTCTCTTTTCAACATTTATCAATCTTTCGATTGAAGGGTTGCCGGAGTTGGAATCTCCACTCGTGCCCCGCTTCACGCACCCCGATGAACACCAAGAATAAACCGAGCTCTGATACCAATTTGATGTAAATCTTCAAATGCGGAGGCGTTATTATTACACTACACAACTATTGACTACACAACTACACTGCACAACAACAACAACGACAACTAAAAGAAATGAAGTGTGTTTTTTTCTCTCTCTATTCTCAATATTAAAGGTTAAGTACAAATGAGGGCCAAGGGGCGTATTTATAGGAAGAGTTAACTTGCTAATCAAGCTATTACCCAAAATGACTAAAAGGGGCAACTACTATCTATAAAATGACATATTAGTCTTAAACATACTTGGAAACTAATTTGGCACTAAAAATAAAGGAAAATTACAATTAAACCCTATATTAAAAATGCAAAATAAAAGATAGTCTTCTCCCGTAGGCACAATCACACGCCACGTGTCGTTAGGGATCCCATACACATCACTAAGATAGGTAGGTTCATACATGGCAAATGTTGCCAAACAAAACACACCCTTATAATTAAGTGTTGAAAAGAGAAATTAAAGAGGAGCTCATGAAAAAAAGATTCTTAAAAGAGTGGCTTTAATATTGCAAGCTTTAGCTTTTTTATTTGTTGATTTATTTATGCATCAATTTGGATACTTTAATTTGAAATATGTTATACAATATTTCCAAAACAGTTGTGCACATTTTTTCGACTTCTATATGTATTTAGTTGTGTTTGTTGTGAGTTGGATCCCTTTTTCCCAGAGTTTTATAGAATATACATTTCCCCCTTTTCCCGTTCCACTATCTGGGTTTTGATATTCGAGTGCATTCTGGGAAAAATGTGTCTGGAGAGAGTTTTGGTTATTTATGTCTTTGATGTTTGCTGCAGGGCTGGTTTAAAACATATGAAGATAGAGCGCGTGAAGAAATTTGAGTACTGCTTACCTTGTGAGTCAGTTTATTTTCTTTGGTGTCAGCTTAAATTTTATACACAACAGCATTTTTAAATAAAATATCCCTTTGGGGGGGGGGGGGGGGTTGTATATATTATTAAACAACTAGTTGACAGATTTCTTATCAGAAAAGGCTTAATGAGCAGAAAGTTTAGAGACTAAACTGAAAACACGTGTGAAGTTCGTTGTGCTGTTCGGTCATTATGCCTTAATAAAAAAAGTAGAATTTATTGTATATTTAAACTACTTTGGAAGGATGTCTTGCACATAGTTCTTATGAGTCTGAAAAAACATGTTTATGACATGCTGTTGATCTGTAAATGTAATGGTGAATCTGAAGCTTGTGGCATTTGTTCCACATAATCTAGAAAAGTATTTTCTTGAATTTACTGGTTTAAAGAGGTTGGAAACTTCATATGAAATATGTGGGGTGAAATAATTAAGTTTCAAATAATTTGATCCTGAACATATCAAATGATCTTTTTGCTTTCTGCGAAATTTTGTCAATGCTGGGTCTATGAAAATAAGTTTGTTGATATGAGGCTATCTTAGTTTTTTTTGTCCGCTCCATTTTGGTAGTTGAGTCCACTTGCTTGTCTCATTTTGCCCATTCTATTTCAATTCTACTTTTAATATCACCATCTATATGACCCAGCCATTTTGCATTACTAATCACAAATATGGAAACTGGTTGTCTTAAATTATCATTTGCTCCTCAATTTTATAATCATATCATTAGGTTTTGCACCTTTATTAAATTTACATTTCATATACTTTGTTTTAGTTCTATTTCTTAGCTATTATGATTCCAAGTCATTTATTGTGTAAAACTATATCATCATTAAGTTTGGCAGATGGGCAGACCCAGCTAGATGTGGCGGTTTGGGCTGGGTATGGGCGCACTAATAAGGGGTTGTGATTACGAACAGTCCAGGTTGGGTCGGGTCAGCCTGGGAACCAAAATATTCACAGCAACAAAAAACTCGCAGAACGAGAAAGATGAGAAACTTAAGTTTGAGAGAGAGAGAGAGAGAGAGAGATCTATCTGTTGTTTATCAAGAGCATGAGAGAGAAACCGTATCCCCTAACTACATATTCCAAATCTTAACTACAAATTGGAGCTCTAAAGGGTTTCCTTCTTCCCCTTTCTTTCTTAAAACTCGGAAGTCATAGACGAAAATGAAGGATGCAGTGAGTGGAGCTTCTCTTGTGTTGCCAGCTTAAAACATAAGGAGGCCGATAGTTAAAAGTGAGAGACAATATTAGGGTAGAACTTATTTTATTTATTTGTTTTTTTTGACTTAAATTCATTATTAAACTTTGATTTTAGACTTAAATACAATTTTATCTAAAAATTAAACTTTGCCCAAATCGTTAATTAATCCGTTAACTATAACTGTCACTTGGCAGTATGAATTAAAATAATACAAAAATCTAAAAAACAATTAAAAATAAAAAAATGAAAAAGAAAATGCATAGGAAGTTAAAACCAACTAAAAAAACGGGAAGATGGTGAAAATTCCCTTTAACTTTATTGTAATTAATGTTAAGAACAAGCGTTTTTTAGACTTTTCAATAAGTTCACGTGCGTTACAATTATTAATGTAGATGCAGTTACTGGTGTGAATAAGGGCCTTAGTGTCATTTTTTAGTCATTTCATTCTTTCCTATATTTTTAGCGTTGTATTGTATTTTTTTTGTTTAGTATTTAGAGGAAGGAAGGTTATTGGCATCTAGGGGCGTAATTGTAATTAGATTGATAGTTTAGAGCCCGAGCAACTTCCTTCCTATAAATACTCCTTTGTACCGTCATTTGAGGCATTCTTCTCTTTTGAGATATATTGATTTGAGAGAGTTTAGATGAGAGTCACCTTCTTCTTAATCCCATTTGACGTCATTTACGTTAATTGGTATCAGACCCTAGTCAATCTATCCGCTGCTGGAAAAAAAGCAAAAACTCGTAAGCAACGTCAAGATGGGTCCAAGAAAGAAGTACACCTCCGTGGAAACTTCTAACGAGCATCTTGAGGAGGTTATCAACCAGTTGATGGTCTGGATGGATGAAATCGACGCGAGTCTTCCTCCACTGACAACCACCACTGGCCACCCTCGCACCGCTCCGGTACCATCTCAAAACTGTAACCTAACTCGACTCCCCAAAATCGACTCATTCCACGCCCCTACCATAAAACCCCCCCAATGCTACAGACCCTAGCCCCGTATACATCCAAGAAGGCACCACGACAAGGGGTGGCACCCCACTGCCCCAAATCGTTGGCCGAACAACCCAAAATACACCCAAAGACAATCGCAACTGCCCAATTCAGTCTCGACCACCATCGATTACTACTTCTGAACCTCATCTGACCCAAAACACCTCCATCCCGAGGCTGACCACCCTCCAGTCCACCAGAGATCACATCCCGACCACCGGGTATCACCTTCGTAGTCGATCGCACCTAGAAAACTAACAGACAGGCTGGAATTCTACGTTGGCAGTCCCCGACGCACCTACTGCCTCGGACTGAGACCAACGGTTGCGGATCAGCCTTAACGGAGGTCGTCCGGCTCCCACAACTAATTCTGGTACTTTTCCGATGTCTTCTTCTCCAAGATGTGTTCAAATTGTCCAACCTAGGAACCTACTCCCCGACAATAGCCGAGATGATCCCTGACATTCGGTACGCAAAGGGACCAAATCCGACTCAACCACATGCAAATGTAACAATTTCGGTGTTAGATGATCCCATGGTGAACATTAACCCAAATTTTGGCCAACAAACCCTAGAGTTTCAACCTCTACACATCCCACATACCCTCACCTTCCAAAATTCCCAAGAATCACCCAAACACCACCATCATCTCCCATCCTCGCATTTTCCCCCGCCTCGCATTCTTGTCCCACCCCATTTCCCCCACAAAATCACCAAACTTATTCCATAAACCCTCAACATGACCAAACCCTACATCACATCTCCACCTACCCTTGCCACCATCCACAGAGACACCTCGAGCCCCATCATCTTCCTCCCATGCCACCGGCCCCACCTACTACTATTGACCCTCATCCACACCATATTACCTTTCCAGCGCTTTCGCCCCCGCCTATGCTACACCCCACCCCCCCACCCACCACCACAGGACACCCGAGACATGTCCCCCACTCCCATGCACGCTTCGCCCATTAGCCCCCGTTGATTCACATGAGAGGGTATGTGACTGGATTAGCCGACCTCCACATGACGGTTCACCCTCACCCCGACCCCACTCTATCCCAGATATATGGAGCCTCCTCCACCTACTAAGTGGCCCACGGATGTGTCACCTTTTCACTCATTGAGTCCGAAGGTCACCCCATATGTGCCTCTCACGGAGCGACATTGCTTTTTGTGCTACCAGAAGGGGCACCAGATGGACCACTGCCCCTACCGACAACTTATAGATCTTGCTCCACCTACTTCCCCACCCACCTACTTCCCCACCGCAGGAGGTCATTCCACCCTATATTCCTCTCCCTCCACCAGTCCCTTTACAGGCACTCTCACCAGATTTTGATTCTCATCCACCGCCTCGAAGATAGCCACAGTAAGCACAGCTTAACGAGCCTTCGCTAGGCGATGATGATGCGATGTATTGATTTGAGAGAGTTTAGATAAGAGTCACCTTCTTCTTTATCCCATTTGGCGTCATTTACGTCAGTGCACTGGTGAATATATATACAATTGCACTTATTAATGTAGACGTAGTTACACTTATTAATGTAGACGTAGTTACACTTATTAATGTAGTTGTATTCATCATTGTAACTATATCTACATTTTAATAAGTGTAACTGTATCGTTGGGCCTTGTCATTAATTAGTTGAGGAGTTTGTGGGTTTAAGATACCAACAAGATTGTTGCTTGGACTGATTATATATATATATATATATATATATATATATAGAGAGAGAGAGAGAGAGAGAGAGAGAGAGAGAGAGATGTCTCAGTTTGAGGTCTCTGAATGAGGTCCATTTTTTTAAAATAGTAAAAAAAATATTTTTGGGCTGATTTTTTTTATTTATGATTTTTAAACGTCAGTAGTGCCATATAAGAAATCAGCTCAAAATGATTTTTTTTTGAGCTGATTAATTTAAGTTGATTAATTTTTTATGGTCCTACTGAAATGTTTAAAAACCATAAAAAAAAATCAGTCAAAAAAGATTTTTTTCACTATTTTAAAAAAATGGACCTCATTCAGAGACCTTAAACTGGGGGACCTCATGAGATTTGCTCTCTCTCTCCCTCTCTCTCTCTCTCTCTATATATATATATAGAGAGAGAGAGAGAGAGAGAGAGAGAGAGAGACTTTCAAGGGATTTATTAGCTAATGCCCCCTTCCCAATACTGCAAAGTAAAAACAAAACCGAAAAAAAAATAATACTTCAACTTCAAAAGCCCCCCGTCAGCAACCCCCCCCCCCCCCCTCTCTCTCTCTCTCAGTCACACACACACTCAACACTCTTCAGAAAACTGTACCTCCTAACCTGATCATGACCAAACCACTCAATACCCACCAGCGTTCCCTCCCATTGACGCACGCCCCCTCACTGCCCTCATCAGTTAATGCCGCATCTTCCAACCCCCACTCCCACTGCTCTCCCCTTTATGATATTTTGAGTTATTAGAAATTGGAGATATTTGTTTATTTGTGATAATATCCTCAGCGTTTCACATCATTTAAGGTGAAGCCTTTTTTTGCATTTAATTTTTAATAAAAAATATATGAATATTTGTAAGCAGATAACCTTCACACAATCATTTTTAAATAAGTTTAGGGTTAATTACTACAATGGGTAATGTAATTTCCTTGATTTTACACACGAGGGTAATTAACTTTTTTGCAACAAATATAATGGTGTACTTTTCAAAATTTTTCGTTTCGGGTAATCGTTACTTAGAAAAACTGTTACTAAAAAGTACAATGTACCTTATTTTTTTATTAATTAAAAATGCACTTTTGAAATTTATTCATTTTGGGTGACAGTTAATTAGACCTATAAGGCTATAAAACTTCTAACATGTGAGAGCCACATGTTAGGTTTTATTATGAATGTTTAAAAATGCGAAAGCGAGGTGTAAGCCTTTAGTGCATTTGATTTTTATAATTAGAAAAATTATAGACATGTTTGTAAAAATAATATATACACAATGAGTTTGAAACATTAATTACAATCCAAAAAGACAAGAATTTAAACATTCTAAGTTCATAATACTGGATGCTTACTAATAGTCTTAGGTTTACAATAGACAGTCAAACCAACATTAACAATTACTTAAAAGTTGTAATGACATAATAAAACTTCACAAGGCTCTTCAATTGCAATTGTTGCATAAATATAACAACACAAGAGGTTAAAAGTCAAAGCATTAGAAAAACATAGAGAGGAAGGTGATAAATAAAATAGAGCATTGAGGAGATCTCAGAAAAAAATGAAGTATCGAAATAGTCACAAAATAGAATGACTTGTTGAGATTCGAGATTTTTTGGGTTTTCCCTCGAGTTTCGTTCAATATTAATAAGATTTATGAGAAATAAAAAAAAAAATACTTGAAAGTTTCATACTGAACTAAACAAAGACTTAATCTTATTAATTGGGGACTTGAAGGTTTCACACAATGCAAAAAATGAGAGGTTGGTCTAAGAATCTAGTTTAAATTATATTGATTTGATTTTTCTAGTCGACGGGTGAAAAGCACAAATACTTTAAAAAGGCGCAAAAAAGCTTGAACTTTTGAGTATTACCAAGTGAGCCTCAAGGCACGTTTTTTTTTTCTCTAAACATTAATTTTCATTAATGTGTAGTGTCTTAATTATGTTTCAACACCTACATAGTATCCATCTGTGCCACACATCTCACGTTTATTGTTAATCTTTGTAACAGTTACTGAAAGGAAAAAAATGGAAAGTACATTGTTCAATTTGTTGAAAAAAGTACATTACCCTCGAGTATGAAATCACGGGAAGTACGTTACTCTCTTTGGTAATTAACTCATAAATTTAATCTCATTCAAAAGAGCAAAAACTATGATTCAAAGTATCGACTGAGTCAACTCACTATCGGCCATGTTGACTCAGTTCGCAGGTGAGCGTTCTGATACCATGAGTGAATCGAATACCAAATGAATCAACTGGTGAGGTATCACATGACTTCTATGTTAAATCGTTCACCCGGATGAGTCTTTACCGAGTCGCATCGAGTTAGTCTGAGTCAGCAAAAATATAGATGTGAATATCAGCGAAGGGGCTTACATTCCATCTCACATGGAATAGAGATTTTCTCCCTCTAAAAAGACCATTGCACTGTGCCATGTCTGATTATTTAACAAGTTTTTGATGCCTCCAAGCATTGTTTGGCCTCGATTTGCTTGTTTTCTTCAGGTTCTCTGTGAGTTTGATTGACACGCGACAGTAAAGTTAACCGAACAGTGTTATGACTCACCTCTTCTTTTGACAGATTTCTATCAGCCTCTTCATGAAGATGAACTCGAACAGAGCACCATTGTGCAAATTATATTTCCAGCAGAAGAAAAGCCGGTAAGACTTTTGTTGCTCGGAAAATATTTGATTTCACCATATAATGGTCCAGATTGTATGGCTTACAATTGCCTAAGATTCTCAACAATGCCTCAAAGGTGGGATATAGTTTTATTGGGATGAATAAACTGAACATGTCTGGTTATACATTTAGTGATACTCAGTAGGTGATGCTAAATGTTCCAAGAAGATAATCAGTTAAGTACTTAGATATTTTGAGGTAAATTTGTAGCAAGTGATTTAATCTATATGATTGTAGGAATTATACTTGAAATAGGTTGATATCTTCAATTAGGTATTACTATGTAGTTATTAACTAGACTAGTATTATTTTATTAGGATTAGGATTTCTCAATATCTAATTATATTTAGGATTTCTTAGCTCAATATTAATTATGTACTTTCATTAATTAAATAGATTTGATTTTTGAATTGCGTAAGCATGCTGCTTGGCCTCTATGCCATTGCTTGTGGGCATCTTCTTTTTCCTCTTTCTTCTCTCTAGTCTGTATTTTTATCCTTTAGCAGTATGCTTACCTGAGTTAGCTGCGCTGAAGTTATTTTTACAATCTAACCTTCCTTTCGCTTGTTTTCTTCAGATTTTCTGTGAGTTTGATTGGGAGCTTGATGAACTTGAGGTACCTCTAATTTTTTTTTATATCTGCTTTTTAAAAACTGAAACGAACAGCAAAAATATGAAAGAAAACTGAGCTGGAGTGGTTTGCAATTTGTCCAAAATTATATATTCACTTTATTTGTAAAATATGGTGAAGTAATTTATATATATAATTGATTGTCTGCGAAAGTTATTTTTGTGAGTGGCCTTTTTGTTTTTTGTTTTTTTGGTGTAATTATATTGACTTTGCTCCTCATTTATTTGTGATATTCTAGTCTGGTCCCAAGTTCTTGACTTTTTCGTACTTGGCCCAAAAATAGCCGTTCGCGACACAATCAGAGTGCTGCAGAAATGCTGACAAAGTAAAAAGTCATTTTGAAAGTCGAATGCCAAAAAGGGAAATTTGGAAGCCAGACTAGGTCGACTGACATAAATAAATCTTCTTTACCTTGGGAAGTTTCTATAACCGTATGATCGTATTATTGGTCTCTCGTATGTATAAGAATGATCTCTCATATTGGGTAGCTTCATGTTGCAATTGTCTTGGGGATGGACTTTTTCGTACTTATTTTTTCCACTTAGCGTATAAATAAGTACTGACATTTTAAATAAAACTTCCCTTTTCTAAAGTAAGTTACCAATGTGTAGGAGTTCACTGATAAACTCATAGAGGAGGAGGAGTTGTCTGCAAATCAGAAAGATGCTTTCAAGGTAAACTTAACTAAATAGATGCAAGTAACTTATGTCTCCATTTCTTTCCTGTTTCTTTTAACCCCTGAAAACAGGTGCGACACGAATCCTTCCGTGTCCTGAACATGACTTTGATTTTTAGTTCAACTTTCTTATCTCTATCCAGGATTTTGTCAAGGAGAAGGTTCGAGAAGCAAAAAAAGCTAATCGCGAGGTGTTTTTTTTAATAGATTTTGGTTGCATCTTTAATTTTGCCCGACATAAAGAATATACATGTTGAGCATTGTTGCATTTCATTTCCGATAGGCACGGGAAGCGCGAAGGAAAGCGTTAGAACAAATGAGTGAGGAGACAAAGGCTGCATTCGAGCATATGAAATTTTACAAATTCTATCCTATGCCGACACCTGATTCACCCGATGTCTCCAATGTCAAGGTAAGAACTTAATCACTTTTATGCACAGGATTTTTTTTAATGAAGAATGTATTAAAATAGCAAATAACCTTCATGCAATCATTTGAGAAAAAATAAATATCTTTTAAAAGAGCAACGACTCGTACATTATGCCAACATAAGTTCACAATGCTAGATAATCTACAAAAAGACTTAAAAGTTTGTAACCCTGTATAGTCATTAGTCAACATGATTATTACACAAATTTATAACACAACATATTGATAAGTCATTAAGATAGTAATAAGGTATACTCGGATTTATAACAAAAGTATAACTAGGTCACAAGTTCAAAGATATGTTGTAAACAAAACAAATATAATAGAGATTAATCAACGGTTTAAGACAAATAAATTTAGTTTTGACTCCTCTGTCAAAGCAGAAAAAGCCAAAAAATAAAGTGAAAAAAGGTGCAGAAAAGCTAAAAAAATGTTCAAGTTTTTTTTGCTTCACAACAAAACAAGTGAGCATTAAGACATTTTTGCACCAAAAAGAACAGTTGAGATTTTTGAAGCAGATGATAGACCTTAGCTTTGGGTACATTGTCATGTTTTAAGTTAAGATCAAGGGCATGTTTGGTTTCGGGTGAAATATATTTCAGTTTAAGCAAGTTAAAAAAATATCCTTTTCACCCAGGACCTGGACGGAGACAGGAGAGTAAATGGTTGAAATATTACGTTTTGGGTTAAAACAAAATTTGTTGGCATATTTTTAATTGTGTTGTTTACATTTTTAATTTTACAAAATAATTACCTCCTTAGCAACCAGCCATAAAGTATATTTTTTTCTTAATTCCAGTAAAATGCATATACTTATTAGGTGTTTAATTGCTCTCCCTATGACTTGATCAACTTGTTAAAAAATCCATGTTTTTACAATGAATATGCCTAACCCGTGTTTTTTCAGACTTTATTTTGTGGTATCTGTTAAAATATTTTTGTGGCATAAAATATTCGTGCGAATTATAAAATATATACTTTAAGATATCTTTGGGGGCTGTAATATATAGGTTCTACACAATAAATTGCAAAAAAGGTAATATGTTCTCTAAAATATCTACTCATTGTGATTAGTAAGGTGAATGAATTTGTGAGTACAAGAAATTGGGTATAGCAAGTTTAGCAAATATCTGACTATCTTCATTTTGCTTTTGCCTTGCAGTCTCCATTTATAAACAGATACTATGGGAAGGCTCACAAAGTTCTGTGACTAACTCCCATGTGTTGTAGTAAAATATTCAATTGAGCTTATAAATTTAGAATTAATGAAGGGGGTTAAAAGAAGAGAAATAGCATCTGCTTTGGATCCCACAGGATGTAATTTATAAGAAACAATGCTGAGCCTTCCAATTTTGGAAACAATATATTGGGGTTCATTAAGAGATGAATTCCCAGTTCTTTCATTTTGGTTAAGTAAGTCCTCTGTAATCTTTATTATGATCTTTTTGTGTTACTAGAAGTTCCATTCTACAAATAATTGTATTGCATTATTTATGCAAAATGATTCATACTCTTGTGAGCTTTAAAAAACAAAACAAAACAAAACGATGTGATAAGTTGGAATAGCCAAAAAATTATTAGCCTGCTAATCTGAGAAATCAATTAACTAATTCACATTAGTAGTAATAATAGGGAGATTCTTTTTCGTGACCCTTCTGATGTGATCAACACATTGGGTGATGTCTGTAATTCACATGAGTTCATTTGAAATGTCACGCAATGTGTGTTTGACACATTAGAAGGGCCACAATAAAGGATCATAGAAAAGAGTCTCCTTGATATTACGATTCATTGTGAAAGTTGCGAGGGCTAATTTTGAAGAAAATGTGCTCCAATTTTATGTCAAGAAATGTGAACAAATCAACAATGTAAAAGGAAGGTGTGCTTTACATGGTTTATACATAATAATTCTGTTAATTACCATTTGTTTTAGGGAAAATTACATCTAACCCCATTCAACTATCATGGTCTTGTGTGTCACCTTTGTCAAAAACCCCCTGGCGAATTTACTCCCTCAACTATCAATTCTTCGTAATCAAATCCAAATGTTGGGTTCCCTTTAATTTTAGGTGTGAAATGATTAAATTGCCTCGCAAATTTAAAAAAAGTACAAAAAATAAAAAAACCAAAAAACCAAATTCAGATTTTAAAACCCAAGCATAACCCATCATCTCTCTACTCAATAACAAAATAAATAACAAATTTAAAATTTGAAACCTCTCCTTCTCTCTCTCTCTCTCTCTCTCTCTCTCCCTCTCTCTTCCTCACCATCACTTAAATCACCCCACCAACACCCTCACCCAAACCTGCTGCCTCACTCCATCCAAACTCGCTGCCTTAATCCCCCAGTCTAACCACTGCCTCAACCACCACCATCTCCTCTTTGGCATACCCAACTATAGTAACCACAATACCCATTCGTTCATTCACCACCACTACCCAATTAGCTCGCCACCTAGCAAACCCCCACACCCTCACAACCCAAGCTCCTTAACCCCCAAACCAATCCCAAACCTCCATCCAAAACAACCAAACTAACCCACCATCATCCACCCACCAATCACCATAATGAACGGCAAGAAAAAGAGAGCTAGAGGGGGGATTCACCGCCGATCATAACACCAACGAAGTCGTCGAGGAAGGAAAGCCACCCCCGATTTTTGTTGTTCTTTGCATAAAGAGAGGGGTTTAGGGGGTTTGATAGTGAAGGCGGAGGGGGAGGGGGAGATGGTGGAGGGGGAGATTTGGGGCTTTGAAGTGGGTAGAGGAAGGTTTGGGTGTTTGATGATAGTAGGGGGAGTTGGAGATGTGAGGAGAGAGAGAGAGAGAGAGAGAGAGAGAGAGAGAGGATTGAATTTGAATGTCTGGTTTTGTTTTTCATTCATTTATTTTTTAGGTTTTATATTCTATTTGAGGGACAGTTTAGTCATTTTACCCCTAAAATTGAGGGAACTCGACATTTGGGTTTAAATGCAATAAATTGATAGTAGAAGGAGTGAGTCTGTCGGATATTTTTTTGAGGGGGTGACCTGCAAAAATGTGATAGTTGAAGGGAGCTATGTGTAATTTTTCCTTTGTTTTATGCAGTAAGGCTTTCTAACCTTGCTTGTTATATTTGTACTAACATTGAATTTTTAATTAAATCCAGAAGATCGTTTGGGAAGAAATTTAAAATAGTTGATTCTACAAGTCAATTACATTGACCCTCATCACTATCCTCATCGTTGTCGTCGTCGTCGTCGTATGTTGGAGCTTGGCCACGAGGATCTCTATTTGAAAACTTGACCTTAGCCATGGCAGAGATGGGTATAGCCATTGGTGGTCGGCTAAACGCCACCTCTACTCTCGGCTCATTATCATTCAAAAGTTCAACAACCTCAGGTTCAGCGCCTTCTAACTGGTTTGATGGGATTTGGGGGTGACCCTTATTGCTGGACTTGACGGCCCCACTCTCCTCTAGACGAGGGACCTGCATGGCTTCCTCAAAGGAGTTAGCCCTAGCCCTATGCCGATAATTTGGTGGTCTAGGAATGTGCTCTGGGCTATAATATGAGGAATAAGTGGATTGAGAGCCACCAGAAGAAGCAATCGACATTGAGTCACTACTAATACTAATGATAACCCTAAGCTCGTCTGGAAAATGGTAAGTACAAAGTAGAGGTGGACGAACAACGGGCAGAGGACATGTTTATGGGAAGTCTAGACTCAGCCTCGTCTATCCTCTTAGCCTTGGCCTCGACCTTGCATATCTCCCTCAGAATACATTCTCTAAGATGGGGGTACTACTCTCCTACTTCGTATAGTCTATGATACATTCAAACATAAATAACGTTTGACCAACGTTGACTTAAGGATTTAACAGTGGAAACTCAATCATTTTCACAATAAACCAGTCAAGAAAAGGTTTGAAGGCTCCTGGAGAAGACAACCGAAAAACCCGTCGAAAAAATTAACCAGTGCCCCAAAGGACCATTTCTCTTAAAAACTAACCTCTATACACTCTGTAACCTAAAAATCATCTCACAACCACCAAATAAACCCTAAAGCCACCAAAAACAGTGGTAGAAAAATATGAATATTTGTCAGAATAAAACAAAACAGAAATCACAAACAGAAATGGGAAATGAAGGTAAAAGAGGGGAAATGAAGATTACCTGAGGAGGAGAAGAGCTTGGAACGAATAAAGAGAGAGAAATAGCACCCGGGACAAAGAAAATGGAGGAGAGAGAAAGGGAACTCTGTTTGCTATCGAGGCTTAAACAGGAAGAAATGATAAAGAAAGAGAAAATGTGATTTTTGAGTTTTTTGAACCTTTGTGATGATTAAACACGTTTACCAAGGTGCACATCATTAGGGCACAACTCCTTAAGGTGCACACTTACCGCCACTTCTTGGACCACACGCCATACCATTTACATGCTGACAAGTGTCCACTTAAGCCAAGACGTCATGTCTGTCAAATGCTTTGAAATGGCGCTCCTAACACCTCTCCAATTCATTCACGTCACCAAGGTACCCTGGCACTAAGGGGACATTTCATCGCAGGGGGTCAGACGATTTTAAACCTGATCCTCCCATACACATTAAAGACAGGTCTAGGGGTGATTGATATTCATAAGTATGACTTCGTCTGGACGAAACTTAGCCTGATTCCATGACCCCCCCCCCCCCCCTAGTGGAACTCATATTCATCCATATATGGGCCACCATCTCGATTCTGGCCTCCGAGACCCAACAGGAGAACACTTACAACCGTACATGAATGCTACTATGCTCAAATAGCCTCGACCCTGCCATGTGTCGACCACGTACGACTTCTTCACGCTGAGACCGACTAAACCCTTTGAAGAACATGTGTTGCATTCGGCCTGTCCACTCGGAAGGCCCTTTCAACAACCTCGACTAAGCCGAGACCTTACAAAGCCGACATCACTCTTTCACATCGAACATGTGATTTGGACATCGATGGGACACGCGGAAGAAAACCGTTTATAGAAGATCAACCCCTATGTGGGAGAATATTCTTTCATCATGATACACATGTGCATAAGACAGCTGACCCTCTCCTATTGGTGCATTGAGCTCATGCACGGAGGGTGCATGTCTGGGGGTGACATTGCGCACCCCCAACGCTATAAAATTCCACTTTATCTTCTTTACAAAGGATCGAAAAATAGAAAACCCTATTAAAACTCTGCTACTTCATGTACTTAGCGAGAGGAAGCTTGGGTGTGTATTTTACTGGCCATTAGAGCCTTATTATAGTGGAAAAGGCCAAACCACTGACATGCTGCGTCTTCCTCTATCTCTCATCCAGTCTTTAGCTATATACATATCTCTTGCATTGCTGTGTTGTTCTCACCATTGTCAACGAAGCTAAAATTTGAGCTATGTACTGACTGGAGGTGGTGATATCTCCGGTATCATCATATATCCACTGTTGTACACACACACACACACACACACACACACACACATATATATATATATATATATATATATATATATATTGTGTGTGTGTGTTTTACGAGGAGAAAGAAAAATCGAGAAAAAACTGAGACAGATTACGAGATGGACAAAATATTGGTCGAGGTCAAATTTTATCAGATGTCTATTTGGTTAGAAGGAAAAAAACCATTCTTGTTAAAACCAACGGTATACACACACACACACACACACACACACACACACACTAAAAAGTCATTTTTTATTCTTTAAAAATTCATATCTTTTAAACCGAAAGTACCGTTGGGTTCGCAATGTCAAATAGAAAATTTTGGTATATAAACATATTATAGCTGATACTATTTTTAACATAGCCAAAATTAGGCATTTGTGTTAATTAAGGGTCCTAAATACTGGTCAATGATATCATTTTTAACATTTAAAGCTTATACAAAAAATTCTCCTACATTATTTACCATGTTTTACTATAAGTCAAATTATCCATTTACAACTTCAAAAAAATTATTTTTATTACATTTTTCTCGAAATTTGTTCTGATAAGTTGTATTTTTCTTGCAAGAATTGAAACTCAGATCCTATATGAAAATTGTGTATAAAATATTACTTTGCTATTCGAATATCCAAGACAGTTTAATACAATTATGAACCGCGCTACGTGTAAAATGAAGTTTTTATCACCATACAAAAATAATAAATAGTATAAATACATATAAACTGGTGAAAAGTTTTTGTGATTATCCTTAGTAACATCTCCATTAAAAATCATAGCCAAACATGAGAAGTAATCTAGCTGTTTACTTATTCCCTAAAGGTTTTGGGTTGACATTATTATTTGATTATACTAATCATGCTTAATTATTTCTATACCCATAGTAAACTGGTAAGTATGGGATTATTGGTTTAAAAATCCCTGACTTTAAATATGAATTTTGTTGTTTATGCTTCATTTGGCAAACAGTTAAATCCATACACACTTCAACTTCTCTCTCTCTCATTATTTGTTATAAAACTGGTTAAAATCTACGTAACAACTTTGTTGATTATTTTCTTTCCAGTTATTTTGAACAAGTATCTATAGGCACTGATGAATGCTTCAGGAGTCACTTGATAGATAGAGACAATGAAAGATCTTATGGGAAGGAATGAAACATAGAGCAACATGAGAAATACATGTATAAGTCTTATATAGAAATGAGTTTTAAACTACAATTTTAAAACATTTGAGCATCAATAAATCTTTCAGTTAGTTAAGAATTTATGGCTTATTTGTGGTTTAGCATTATTTTAAGATAAAACTTGCACCCAGAAATTTGGGATATGACAAGTTGGTATTAGATCCTATCCAGGTTTAGTTAGCCTATATGGGACACGGGTTGAGGCTACGATTAGAAAAGTTGTTCAAGTCATAAGGATGATAACGAAAAGATGTTTAAACATTAATTAAGAAAAATCAATCTTTAAATTACATCATGGATATATGAGAGATTATGTCACACCCTGCTTTTTTTTTATGAATGTACGAAAGAGTATACATAAAGCAATGAGTTAAAGTTAAGGCAAAAAATATAACTTTATTCATTAAAACGTCATATATAGTGTATTACCACACCACAAGAGGGAATTATATCTTATTATCAACACGAAATATAAAATAGGTAATAGTAAAATGTCACTCCTTGCTACCATCTAATTTAGTCTCCGTCCAAACAGTTACATATGAAAACATGTGATCCGCATTTGTCACAAAAAGGGAAGAGAGATTATCCTCTTTTTCTCAAGCCATCTGGAGGAAAAAGAAATTAACACAAATATGCAAAGCAGGTTCTACCAATTTTATAACAAATTATATGTATAGATGGAAGGTGGAGTGTGTATAGAATTCGAATGTTTAACAAATAAAATAATTACATAATAAGAAAGTCAAGGAGTTTTAAATTGATAAACCAACACTTACAAGATTACGAAGTGGGTATAAAAATAAAAAATTCATTAGTAAAACTAAATAATAATTAATCCGAAACTTTCAGAGAAAGTTAACTGGCTAGGCACACAATTAAAGTGTCACTTGTAAGGACAAATTTCCAAATAATGTCAATTTGTATGTATTGGTATTATTTCAGATAGTTGTGAAACCACTGAGATTCCTTTGTATAGGAGGATACAACGGGCAGGGTATTTTTGGCCTTCGATGAGACAAGAAGCCGCAGCAGTGCAAAGAGAATATTCGTGTTGCCTGTTTAATCAGGCAGAAAAATGCAATTTCATTGGCCAGTCACAAGATTGGAGACAACCCTATATGGATTTCTTGATAGATGGAGTGATGCCGATAGATAAAGAGGATGCTACCAAAATTAAAAAGGCGAGCACCAAGGCACTTAGTACAAGATGGGCATCTGTACCGACGGGGCTATCAAGACAGGCCCTTAAGGTGCATAAGAGGAGAAGAGGATAAAGAAGTATTAAAGAAAGATCATGAACCAGGTCATATCGGAGGAGCTAAACCTTACTATCAGCTAATCACCTAAGGGTATTTTTGGCCTTCGATGGAGAAAGATTCGGCAGAATTCGTTCGAAAGTGCAAGGCTTGCCAACTACATGGGAATATGATTCATGCTCCCTCGGTGGACTTGCACTCCCTCTCTACACCGTATCCATTTCATACTTGGGCGTTCGATTTGGTAGGGGCCATAAACCCCTCGTGAGGCAATATATGGATTTTAGTAGCCATAGAATGTTTCACGAAGTGGGCATAGGCAGTATCGCTCAAGAAGGCCACAAGAGGTGTAGTGTCTCGATTCATAAAGGAGTACATTATTTGCTGTTTTGGTATCCCGAAGGTGTTCTTGTCAGATAATGGTACCTCCTTCGTGAACAGTGAGGTGCGCCTACTAAAAGGGAAATACTCAATCATCCATCAAAAGTCAACAGTAGTATACCCGAAGTGCAATGGGCAGGCAGAGGCTACCAACAAAACTTTACTAAACATTTTAGCAAAAATGTTAGAGGACTTTCCGGGCACGTGGGATGACAAGATCCCCGAAGTACTATGGGATTATCGAACGACGAAAAGAAAACTAACGGGATACACGCCATTTTCCTTAGTATTTGGGGCAGAAGCTATATTACCGGTCGAGATCGAGGCACCCTCTGCTCGCTACAACTTGCGAAGTGCCATGCTTACTCACAGTCGTCATGTACAACTCAAAGCCCTGGAGGAACACAGGGATAATGCCGCGAGGTACTTCGAGATATACAGAATGCAGTTGTCCAGATCCTACCACCGTCTGGTGAGACTGAGAAAGTTTAAAGAGGGGGACTTGGTCATGAAGGAATTCACGAGGCATATAAGGGGTTTGTCATTACCTAAATTCGAGGCCAATTGGGAAGGGCCTTATATCGTTCGAGTAGCCCACGATTCAGGTTATTGCGAGATATCTAAGCTGGAAGATAATGTTACTTTCAAATTGAACAACAAGTGGCTGAAGATCTATTACATTTAAATGTATGTTTTGCCAGCACTATTGTTCATTATGCTGTAACTTTCTCTTTTTCTTGTTTTTGTTAAAAAAAGGGAGGGGGGGGATGTAAGTTTTGAAACCATTGCCTATTTAATATAGCCACCAACAATGTCTATGTGGAAAATGTTGGGTCACTACTTTCTTTTAGATATTGACATTTACCTTCTTCGTCATGCACGATGTAATTTACATTGTTGTAATAAGTCTAGCCAATGTCAAAAGAAAAATATACAACAACAAAGGAAATGGAGGAAGACACCAATGTTTCTTTATTTAATAAAAGATACGACTGTGGTTACATGCAAGCAAAGAAATATAAATTCCCAAAAATGACAAACATCAGTTTTAGAATCATGCATCAAAGGAGCTAGGGGCCGTCCATGATAAAGCGGAGGTTCGCTGATTCAAGTAGCTTATGATGATGTTGGGGAAGAATCTGCACAAGGTTGCTTTGGTTTGAAATGAGATCAACCAAGTCTTTCTGACGAAGCTCTATCGCCTGATGAACGGACTCTAACTCCTGCTCCTTCTTAATCAGCTCGGCCTCTGCACGAGCAATGACTTCGCGAGCCTCCTGTACCTCTTGTTCAGACGTCACCAGCTTGGTCTCCAACTCCACAAGTTGTTCTGAAATAACCACATGCGACCTATGTGAACTTTGGAGCCGATGATAGAGGGTGGGAAAGTTATCCTTCTTAAAACCGCGAAGCAACTCTACCAACATGGACATGGAAAACCCATCATTTGTGAGCACATTAACTCTTCCCAGTAAAGTCTTGATGGTATCAGGGCTAAGAGATTCGAGGGGAGTATTGAGGATTTCTTCCAAGACCATAGTGAGGCCGAGCAAGCGACATGCCATCATCCCAGGAATAGGCTGAAGGCAACGGGTGGTAAAAGTTGAGGGAAAGTGGACCAATAACTACTCGATCAGTAAGCGGGGACCCTCAGTCAGAATATAAGGAAAATTGGCCAGAGTTTGCCTCACAACCACCTCGAGGGCTACCTCAGGGGGGTGCACGCTAAAAACACTGTCACTTGCAGAAGGGCGTTGAGTATGCGAGGCGCTATCACTCGCCTGAACCCGAGGAGCAACCACTTCGGGAACATCACCAACTTTAGGGGCCACCTCTTGATCCCGGACAACAGGGGCCCCGCCCAAAGAAGCAACTTTAGCTAAGGTCCTCACTTGTACCATCTCCTGAGTAATAGATTCAAGTTCGGGTTTACGGGTCACGGGTTGGTCGACCTCCACCTAAAATAAAAGAAATAAATATAATATGAGAAACAAAACAAGAAAATCATACACAAACCATCTTGAAAGTATGAGAGATTATGCCAATAATACTTGGCCCGCTTGACTCTCGATTATGGGAATTTATGCCAATAAGACTTGTCCTGCCTGACCCTCGGTTATAGGAGATTATGCTAATAAGACTTGGCCCGCCTAACCCTTGGTTATGGGAGATTATGCCAATAAGACTTGGCCCGCCTGAATGCCAATAAGACTTGGCCCACCTGACCCTCGTTATGGAAGATTATGACAATAAGACTTGGCCCGCTTGACCCTCGGGTATGGAAGATTTCTAAAGCCCAATACTACTTGGTAAAATTAACAAGCTTACTTGCAGGAGATGGGTGGAAGAGAAAAGTACCTCTAAAATCGCTCGCCGATAAACTCGTTAGTGGCCATTTCTACAACGTCTTCCTCCTCAATCGGATGAGGAGCTACCAAAGGATGTTGACCTTGGGGGCAATCACATCCTCCCTACTTTATAAACCAACTCCTGTCCGTCCTCCCCCTGACCCACCCCAACAATATCGACGCCTTCTTTGTTCAGGATGGAAGGTCCTATACAGACACAAGCATTTGGTCATTCGATGGAAGGGGAACTGATGGAGCAGTCTGAACAAGTACGGGAGCCTGCAACATAGAAGTTAGAAGTTAGAATAACAACTTGAAAGAGCAACAATAACCTAAACAAGTAAGGAAAATAAACTTACCATAGGAAATGAAGGAACAAATATATAGGACTTGAGTATATCCTCAGTAGCTCTCACATCAGGAACATCCCTCTCAAGGCTATCCTTCTCGCGCAAAAAAGAGGAATCAAGGGAATAGCCGCTACTAGACTCAGATGAAGAATAAGTTATATCTGATTCTTCATCTGAGTCTAGGGGAAATGGGAGATTACCTGCGAAGTAATAGGGGAAAATCTCTCAAAAGGATGATCCTCTCCAACATCATCACGCGTATCACCTCACACATCAACCTGAAAAAAGAGACAAAGGCAGGATAAGAGAATAATGAATTTATTAACATGAAAAGATAATAAGAAGAGAAACGTTCAAAGCAAGAGGGATTGAGGGGCTTACTTCCTTCTCCAACACATCTTCCAGAACCTCATAATCTTGGGGAGGCGATGAGGGTTTAAAGGAGAAACCATTCTCCTCAACCTACACCTCCGAACCAATAAAGTTTCCTCTTCTTCTTCTTCTTCTTCTTCTTCTTCTTCTTCTTCTTCTTCTTCTTCTTCTTCTTCTTCTTCTTCTTCTTCTTCTTCTTCTTCTTCTTCTTCTTCTTCTTCTTCTTCCTTCTCTCTCTCCTAATCCTCCTCATCTTCATCATCATCACCACCATCATCTATAACAGCATGTTCCTCGGGCAGTTCCTCCTCGCCGTATTCAAATGATTCCTCAATCACGAGCTTAAGAGTACTGATCGCCTTTCTTTTCTTACCATTACCAGCAGTGCGAGGAGCATATGAGAAACCTAGAGAATCCATCTGGGCTGGAATAAACGCCCTATCTTCTTCACTAAATTCTCCCAGGTTTGAAGAAGATAATCAAACATTGAGCTCACCTCTTGGGTGACTTTGGGATCGGGGGTATGGTCAGTCGGAGGCTAGGGGATGGTTTTGATTTTCTTTAAAGGCACATTTCGGGTTATCCTAACTGCTGCCCCGGATGAGGTAATGCGTGGGGATTCAGTCCTTTCAACTGGACTCGAGGGACCAGGGGCAATGGCGACAACCTCAACTGGGAGGGAGATTTTCTTCTTTTTCATAACTGCTTGGTCCACAGACGCTACTGGGGTAGTTTGGACGGAAGGCTGGTGTTAGCAGTACTAAGAGAAAAAACAGATGATAAGGTGGTGCAATTTATTAAACCAACTCTGTGGGTGGAAATCTCTCAACTTCAGGGTATCGGGGTTCCTTCAAAATATTGGTTTGAAAATGGACCAGTTGGTTATGCTAGAAAATGTTTAGGTACATAGTCGACCTATTCCCCCGAGCCTCTTTGCTCGGGACCACGGGATTGGCCAGATAACTGGAACACAGACTTACGACGGCCGAAGTCAGATAGTTAGAACAAGTAAATGATTTGTCAATTTTTCACAGGTGAAATGACTCAATAAGGGGGCTCCTTGGTCATAGCCGAATTGAATGGCTACACGGTGGGGTTGTAAACAGAATAAAAAGAAGACCACTCTGTGTATGATGGCAGGTAAGATGGAATTAGCAAAAGGGGGACGCACGGTTTGGCAGCTTTGTCTACACGCGCGCACCCTAGGGTTACTGCGTGTCGTAATACGAAAGAGCAAACAACAATTCCATTTAAAGCGGCATGCTCGGAGTCTTGTTTGCCTTGGGGAACGAAGAGCTTTGGGGGAAATTTAAATAAACCTCTTCATTTTTCCTAAGGAAAAGACTGAAGATCAACAAAGGTTTCGTACAAATATTTATTCATGCAATAAATAAATATCTCTACGAAGGAGAAAATGTAGGGGGGTGTCCCCACCAGAGGAATAGTTACCTTAGTCAAGAAGATTGATTGGCTCACGAAGAAAAAGAAGAAACATTGCCCTATGGACCCAGCTCGAAGATTCTTCACAGAAGTGGCTCGAAGGACCCAACTCGAAGATTCTCCACAGAAGCGACTCGAAGGACCCAGTTCGAAGGATCCAATTCGTAGATCAAAGTCACTTGAATAACAATAGTTTGTAATAAGTAATAGAATACTGTGTCATTTTCTTTATCTTATAAATGTATGTTGAGCGAGGTTGCTTGGTACCCACGAGGGACCTTGCCTGGTAGGGCATGAGAGAGCTAACATGCTCTATCGAATAACCTCCTCTTAGGAACCTCGCAGGGACATGGCTTGGAGGATTGAGAACAGGGAAGCGTTGGGAATGCAGTTACCAACCCTCTTGGCACACTTGGGTAAAACTTTATCCAGAACAAATGGTCACTCGAGCCACTTCGGCCGAGCCACCTTAGTGCTTACCCATTCGAGGGAACCTCCTCGAGGTACTTCTATCTTGAATAGTGTTAACCCAAAATAACTCTTAACAAACACATAGAGGCCAATACACTCGAGCCACCTACCAGTCGAGTAACCTCATAACATATACTAGCCCGCCTAACCGATGTGACCAAATGTATGACAGGGCCACTGTTTAAACCACTTTTTGACGTCATAACGTCTGGCATTTAGGGACTCAAAAATGTAGTAATCAAGTGGGTTTATCCTTAGGATGGAAGGCCTAGTTCACCAAACCTGACCATTTTGCCATCCTCTAGTAAGCCTCAAGCTGACATGTCACGTCCCTCATTAACGCCCACAATGCCTCCAGCCAATAGAATGGTTTCCCACCTAAATCATGAGATCGCATGCATTTAATGCAATATCTTGTGCATTTAATGCACTTGATCAAATCGATCGCCAGCGAGCTCACTCGAGCAGCCTTGCCCCCCATATATATACACCAGATGAACAAGTTAGAAAGGGAGAGAAGTATTCTAAACCTAGAATTGCTGCCCAAATTCCTCCATAATCGAGAGTCCTTGAGAACAACATTAACTTCCCCACACCCATCTAATACACTCATCATTGAGCATTAACTGAGCCTGAAGTTCCCGTCTTGCCCTCATTGTGCCCAGAGTGCTCGTTCTTTCTCCCTCCGACCACGCTTCCTGCTGGTCCCATTTATTTATTGTGCTTGTCATGTATCTTTTATGCCAATAGGCTATTTAATATAAGTCTGAACATTGGTATCACTTGTCTCTGACTTGCCTGTGGCCATTGCCAATATTTAATATTTAACGGTGTTAACCTCGGTCTTGATAAGGGGTTACGCCTCACTTAATACTAATTGTATTTAAAGAACCCACATCTTACAGTCAATTTGTATGTATTGACATTATTTCAAACAAAAACCAATTTGAGTCATAGATATATTTTATCTTGTCATGATTCCCACATAGTCTATGACGTTGTTTTGAAGACGTTGTGACCAAGCTTTAAAGATAGATCATGCCGTGTTTATTAGTAAGTTTCACGCTTCCTATTATATTGCCTTCCGAGATACTCTCAGGTATGAACGCATAATGTTTATGGGACTCGAAAAATATTTTAAAGATGTTATTTTATAAAAAAATGATTTTAAACTATTTTAGCTTCGTTTTTATGAGATAAATATTGTTTAGAATCATGTAGACCGTTTCCTCTTATTTTAAAGGATCAAACGACTTTAACAGCCGTTCAAATGACATGTGACTGTAGTTTAAACGACATAGACATCTCGTTCTAATGAGATGGCTATATCATTCGAACGACATACACACCACATTCTAACAACTTACTGGCTTAAGATTTTTTATTTAAGGCAGTTTTCTCTCAGAATTTAGGGTGTGCAGAACTAAAATTACAGAACAAAACAATTACGTTTTCCTGCACTGGTTTACAAAGGGTTTTTAAGTCTAAAAACATCCTTTGTGTTTCAAGATCCGATATTTCATAAACATGCTATAAAGATCTTATGTTTAGCACCATCTGGAGTTTGTTCATCTCTTTGAACATTGTTTCGCCGAGTTTTATGGTGAAGAAGCGGAGGACTCCGTGTTTCAAATCGTAGGTAGTTGCCAAAGCTGTTTAGTGGATACTGAGGCTCATGAGGACTCGTGTGTTGTGGATCTGGCGTGGAAGGATTTATGCGTTGCACTATGGAGGAGAGGTTGAAGGATAGAAGAGAGTCAAGGCTTATGGGGTATCAAGTGGTTTAGTAAGTCTACTGTCTGTACTTTGTAAAATCGTATCAAAGTGATTTTCTGACTTGAGCCGCCTGAGGGTTTTTCCCTTAGTGGTTTTCTCGTACATCGACATTGTGTGTTTTGTGGACTTGATTTATTTTACTTGCTTAATCACACTAGATGCGTGTTTAGGATTAATAAGATAAAATTGGGTTAAGTAAAATTGGTTCACAAAATTGGTGCAAATTAAAATTGAAAAAGTTTGTTTTTGGAAAAATTGTTTTCACCTAAAGCACACATAAGAAAAATGGGCCTACAAATTAGTACCAGAGCTAGAAACACTTTTTTTTATTGTGTAGATCCTTATAATTGTGCTTTTTGATTGTTGTGTTTATCTCTTTTGGTTTGTTTTTCTCTCGATTGATTCTCAAAGTTTTGATGAATTAAATCTTTTGAATTTGAAGTTTGCAAAACAAATTGAAATTCTTGAAGAAGAAAATTCTTGTTTTAAACATGTGATTGAATATTTGCAAACGTTTCAAACTAAAGAGATATCGTTCGTGAGAAATTTGTGGCTTTGTATGATAACTTTAAATCTTTAAAATTGGCCAAAGAAGAGAGTGAGAATAGACTTCTTGTTTTATAAAAAGAATTAGAGGACTTCAAGAATTTTAGGGTTTGTGCCAAAGAGGATAGTGTTTTGATTGATGAATTTAAGGCACGTGAGAATATATTTAGGGATAAGTTTGCTCACATTGAGGGGGAGAGAGATAACCTTCTAGGGTTAATTGAAAGTTTAAAGATGGAGTCCCAAAAATTTGAGGAATCTAACTTTTTTCTTGAGTCCAAAATTTTGAAGTTGAAAAATGCTTTAACGATTCAAGTAGTGATGGTAGTCTTGTTCTAGTGCTTCGAATGTTAAAGCCAAAACCATAGTTTTTATTAGAGCATCAAGCACATCCCAGGGTCTTAGAAAAGGTCAACTTAAAGGTCCCGTTCCTCATTGTGTTTTCACATGTTTGCATTTTGGTAGGAAAGTTCACCTTAGGCATTTTTGCTATGATCTTAGAAAAGATCCTAGGAAGTTTAAGAATAGTGTTCCGTCGGTTCCCAAAACCCGTTTAGTTAGATATACACCTGTTTGGGCTAGGAAATCTATTTTGGATATGCTAAATGCTGCGTTGGTTGATTCTCACATGCTAGCACATGATGCTTCACATGCTATATCTTATGGATGATTGCTTAGATGATCATGTTTGTCATACGCTAGTCTTTGCTTCATGATATATATCTTGCTAGTGATATGACATGTTTATCTCTTTGTGTTATATTTTTCTTTTATTAAGTCTTATTTGAAAAATACAAAAAGATTTTGTTTTAATAATTTTTTTTGAAAATACAAAAAAAAATTTGATTTATTTTTTGCATCATGAGTTTACATGTTTGATATGACATATTGGTGTGCTTGGAACCCCATCATTTCATTGTCCACGTGGCTAGGACATTTGGTCATATTTGTAGATGCGTTGAATGATCTTAGCCATTGACTAATGGGGTTGTTTCGAAGTTGATTTGCATTTTGATTCAACTTTGTATATATGCCATCATTGCACACATGCACGACCGTTTATGAATATTTGACTTTTCATGCATATTTGAGTTTGGTGTGACGTTCTCCTCTCAATTTTATCATTTATACGTAATTAGACTTAAGAGAAGGTGTGCATGTAAGAACCTTTTGCCGTGAGGATAAATATTGCTTATATTGAAAAAAATGATGAGTGTTCAAGATAAAGGGATGTAGGAGTATAGTAAACTCGTCGTGAAAGCCACCATTTAAAAGAGACCGAGAAAAAAATTAAGCAATAAAAAGAAATATATGCCAAAATGGGGCAAATACGATTTTCTAAGGTGAGAAATATAGAAACTTCAAAAGATCTAGAAAAAGAAAATATAAATATATGACAGTGTTTGGATATAAAATAACAACGAATTTACACCGAATCCAAATGTTGAAAAATCGTATTATGACGCTATCGTTCGTAGAGTCATCAAAATTATGGATTTGTGTGCATGTTGTTTGATTAGTTCATTTAGCTCAATATATTAATTCTAACACATGACTATGACTTAGTTTGATTAAGTTTAGCTATTAGTTGTCACATATGACTAAGGCGGGTTAATGATAGATATTCTTACTCTTTTCGTCCACCCATTTGGTATATTGTGCCGCTCCTCTCGATCCCAAGGTCTTGGTGATAGGGAACATTTGGAGTTCCTTCATTACTGAGGTATATTAGATATGATTTCACAATATTCAGGACTAGGGTAAAGTAGTTTCATACGCATTTTAAAGGTTGCTAAGTTCAAGCATCTCGACATATCGTGATCTATGACAAAGAAAAAAGATCCTCCTATAGTTGAGTCACATCGCCGTTTTGTATATAAAAAACCTCTAGGTACACACCCTTTTACACCAAAGAACATATAATGTGGGACACTCACTTCGATAATATTTTTAAAAATTCTTAGACGACAGAAGGCTGGTCTAAGTCCCTCAAATTCTAGACTGACTCTCGTTTCCCTTTTAAACGGGAGACATAACAGTATGAATCCTTAAGTTATCACCAAAACAGAATTCCCTTACGTTGGATTACCTACCCATTTTTTTATTTTTGGAAAGATATCAAGCCTTCGCTTGCTATTTCCTCGCTCCTCGTGCGCAAGTCGAGAGCTCACTCTAATTCACCCGAATTCAACGAGACTTTGCCCCAATTCCACCCATAATAGAGTACTACCAAACGAAAATATAAAAAAGAATAAAATAATGCCCACATGCGATTAAAATAATGTAAAAGGCTTGCATCAAACAAAACATACATATGCGAGTCCTTCTTCTTCTATGTTATGTCCTTCTATGAGTCATTCCGTCTTAAGATCCTAAATAAAGGTACCCCTCCCTTTTCTGCAGTTATCCTTACGCTCAGAATACCACGCAATCGCCTACCCTGGAATCACACGTGCGTGCTCTGTGTCAATGAAATTCATACCCACAATTATTAAATTTGTTGCCTAGTATGGTCCATGTCTAGCGATGAATCAGGCCCCATTCATAATGGAACTAGTGTTACATTAGTTTTAGTATACCACAACATCCCAAAGTACCATGCAATATGAGATTCGGGCACTAGGCCAAGCAAAAATACGCCTCCGAAGTGGTTCTATTACACTAAAAATTGGGGAAAATGGACCCCAACCCTTTCCCCAGCACTCGTATTCCCCTAACAGTGGCTGATTCAATATCAAAAAATCCCCAAGATCTGCCTGTGCAAGTTCAAGCCCCCATTTCCCCTGTTAATACCACCCCTTCTTATAAGTTACATTATCTCACCACGGGTACTTTGAGACCTATCATTAGTACCCCGAGTACTCTTACCCCTCTTATTAAGAACCTCCCAAGGCAGAGCCAGTAATTCTACCACCAACAGATGAAATTTCTACTCTTACCCCGAATCAAAAGATAATGTAGGACCCGTCAACAAACGAGATGCCCATATTTAAGACGTATAAATGATTGTGATCCCTATATGAACACCTGTCCAACTACCACCTCAAAATGAAAAGTAGGACGCAAACCTAGGAGTTCTGGAATGGATGTTCTCTCTCCCTTTGGATGGAAGATCCTTTACCTGGTATATGGATTCTAAAGTGCAAAGGGATAAAAAAACACGGGATGAAATTTTCAGAGATTTCCTCAAGTATTACAAAAACAACATTCGCAAGAACTTAAAAATGCTAAAATAGGACAAATGTTAAACGGTCGGAGCATTTGTCACCCGTTCAAGGGAAAAGATAATCCATATGGTCAACCTGCCCTTAGATAAGGATCAAATCGAGACTGTGATCAAGAACCTCGGCAAAGAAGTGAAATATTAACTTAGGCATACTTGGATCCTTGAATTCAAGGCCCTCAACCACAAAGGATGCAAGATCTTGGAAAGCTTGTCATCTAAGGCAACCAGATACTCTGAAGAGGATCGCCGACTCGACAATCAAGTCATTGCCAAGAAAGGATTACTTGAGGCCTTCACATCCAACATCAGTACTATGATAGCAAACTCGCTAGCTAGGTCGTACTAAGGACAAAACATTTCTCAGGCCCTAGTAGCCACCACCACTCCTTATTAGTTGGGGCCACCCCCATGGTCCTATCTCCAGGCCCCTCCTCCAGACAAGCCTCATACTAGACAAAGACATCTTACGGACATGTAGGCCCCCTTGAGTAGGGTCTTTGAAACCATAAGGTTGGATGGATGCCTTAATCCACTCAACCCTCAACCACCGCCTCCTAACCCAAACAGGTACTGGTAGCCTAATTCACACTGTGAAGTTCACCATGGAGATGGCCACACTACAGATAATTGGGGGAATCCAATATTCCATTTAACACCTCATGAATGAAATAATCCTCATCCCACCAAGGCCCGATGTAATAGGTAATCCACTCCTGTATCACCTTAACCCCCCATTATAACGCCAGTCTACTCTCCTCCAAACATTGACCCCTTTACTCTAATCGTTCCCATCCATCACAAACTGAGGATGAGTACCCACTCCCCCCATAAAAAAACACCCCACTTGGGTAAATCCTCATAACAATACGTATAATCCTTGAAACTAAACCCACCATCGACCATATGTCCTTCATCAAGGCCATACACCTTCTTTAGTCCAATTATTACATCCCGAACCTGATCCTTCTCACATAATTCATGCTCTCCAAAGAGATAACACTGCTGAATCCCATATAAGAGGATGAAGATCACTCAGTTGAATGGGAAAATATGTACAATAAGTCCCTCCACAAAATATATTATATCACCTCCTTTACACCAATTCAACTCACTAGGTGGAATGGAACATCTTTCGAGGTATATCTATATGCCCTCAAAGATTCTAATGCAAGAGGTAATTGTTAATCTCCTGCCACCCCAAAAATCTCCATAGACAACGCCTCAAAGTTATAAGGGAACACATCGTTCCCCAATTATCATCTAGAATTACCCTTGGTCTGGGTGCTAAATACACAAGCCCACCTAGTAAAGATGAGTGAATATGAGAGGAAACTTTGAGTCGATAACTCATCACATGGAAATACAGATCCCCTTTATAATCAATTGTATAAAAAAGATTAAAAAGATTCAGGGTCCTCGCCACTCGTAGATAATTTGCATGGTTATATGAATTAAAATCTAACCCCGACCCAACAACTTACACAATGCACCCTCGTTTAATATGGGAAACGTGGAATCAACTCCAAGAATGTAATTGGTTTATGGTCTCATAGATTCTATTTCCTAAAGCATATTATAAATTCAATGAGATCCCAACTTAGACCCCCTGAAAAGTAGAATCTAAGATCCCCAAAGTCTGTCATCCATATGATCAGGACAAACTCAAACAACGACATCAACACCTCTCGACTAATTGAGAGAAATTTGGGACCTCTTCCCACAGATATAAACTCCGCATCCGATAGTCAAATATAGATTATAGAATCCATAATTACTGAGTCGAAAGATACTTACTATAACCACCCCTATGGAAATGGCATAACATATTGCTTATACCAAGTCTTGGTCACCGAATGCGACTCCTTCCTTGAGAATAAGGTTGAATTCATCCTTAACCCCCGTGTTTGAGAAATCATGGAATAATTGGACATTCTCCCGACAAAGGATTGGGACTCCACGAGCAAGGACGCGCCTTCTTCAAAGAATCCAATGTCTGAGATCACAATTTTGGGTTAGGGTACAAGGCCTCTCTAAAAGAATGTGGTTGTCATGAACAACATAATTAGTGGGTAAGGCGCATGAGGCAGTGAGGGTACACATAAAATAACTTCCTGTGTGCATTATCATTGGGTGACAACGATTTCGAAATCGTAGTCACCCAATGATAACGCATAAGGGAAATTTTATACCCTCCAATATGTAGTTCTCCACTTTGGTTGTCGCTAGTTTCATCAAAGGACTCTCGCCATAGGGGACTGAGAATGCAGAGTATCGATACTACTAAAAGGACATTTATTGTGAGGCTATCGACATAGTACGAGACATAAACCCAGGGAAATCTGAAACCTCCTCTTCTAATGAAGATCCCGAATAACCCGCCTCTGACGATGAAATTTGGGAAGTTAAGTTAGGATCGTTTACATCTTAGGAATCTCTCCTAGACGCAAACAACCACAAGGATAAGCATGTAATTGCAACAATATCATATATCAATACCTGATAGACTGGGAAAAATCGAACGTTCGTGTTATTATGCCTGTCGTTATTTTTGGCTCCTACGACAATGTGAAAACCTTAACTATGACTATACACTTTACAGGAGTATATAGGATATTCCGGGTATCGAATCCACATAGAATGTTGCTAGACGTTAATTGACTTATTACTTCTGAATAAAAGTGTAAATGGTGACTATTTTATATATTAATAATTAGGCATGTATTTAAACTAAGATGAATAAAATGAATAAAAACTATAGATTGAGAATAATATCCTTATTCTCGGGTTAATTAGTATAAATGGTTACATGGGAAGACAAGTTTATCAATATTAAATCTCATTTAATCAATTAATTAGATCTAGAGTTGTCATAAAAGCCTACCATGATTATGGCGTCAACAAATATCCTAAAAACTACTCATGCAAGGTCGTAAATACGATGCATACGTGATATACACGGTTAAATGTCCTAGGCGCAAAATCATGAACAACCTAACCCGTTTAAACTAGTTTAACCCATTACCAAAGCCAAGTAACCATTCAATTTAATGTTAGTTCAATCATCTCAACCAAAACTAAATTAGCTAGAAAGTATATCGAATGGCATAAAAATAAAGGATATCAAGAAATTAAGCGATAACACTAATTTTCAAAATAAGAATCTAAGTTAACAAAGAAATAAACAAAGAAATATAACTTCTATACATTGAGAAGATGATAAATAATACCCTTACACACAAACCATTGGAGAGAGAATGGAGGAAAGCTCCCAACACTAACCAAACCTAACTTGAACTAATACAAAATGTGATATATATTGAAAAATATACAGTTACATATATATAGTAAGGGATTAAAAAAGGGAAAAGAATTAAAACTGGCCGATTTGCCCAATAACTGGTATGACGTATCGATTGGTGTTTTTGAAAAATGATCATTGACTTCCTTCGAAGACAAAACCTAATTTACTGATCGACCGGTTGTTTTTCACCAGTTGATCGAGACTTTATTTTTCGTGATCCTTTTGCTTAAAAAAGGGGAAAAGTTACACAAAACGGAAACAACAATAACTTGATAATACATACTCAAAATAATGCGCCATTTGTGGTCACGCAAAGATAACTCAACAAACTACGCTCCCATAGAGTTCCATTGTCTGGACCAAGAACTTTGAAATTATGAAAATTCCCTTAAAGTTGCATCGAAGGATAAAAGTTTTCCAAAATGTAACCAATTTCTTCGTTTAGCATTCCAATACCTACAACAGTTCAAATAAAACTTGCATAACATATGTATATTGAATATTAAGGTTAACCAATATATGGGAATAAGAGTAGAAAATAACAGAGACAAGTTCTAGAATGCATGAGATTAAAGGGTGAAAATATAAAATATTCACGACTAAACTATACCCCTTTCCCGAGCCAAACATGACGGTACGTTGGATAGAGGATACAACATCTAGGGATCCCCCTCGGACTCGGGTAAAAACTTTTCCCTCAACCAATGACCGGTCCTAGATCTTCACTGGGCCAAAGTAATGATCCTGGATTAGGTCTTCCTGTAATTAACCCACTACTATAACCCATCTCTTAATTCGCTTGGAAAAAAATGAGAAATACAACTTTCCAAAATTCACTATAGCAGACCTCCAAAGAAGAAGGTCGGGCTCTGAGAAAAATTTCTTAAGTGTCAGACCATGAGGTCATGACCAACGAACATGCCATTCGTTAAAGTGATGGACCTCTTCATTTAAGTGAAAGTGGATCACTAATATATAAATTTTTATCACTTTTGCTATAGAGGTCGTGAACAGCGTATCATAGCTTCGTTACATCGAGAGGAAAAACTCACGATACTTGTCCTAACTTATGAAACAAGTTTTCTAAAATGACAAGGAAGAATTTTCTAAAATATATTTTATAAGAAAATTAATGCATTGTGTTTATTATAATCTCACGATCCACAAGGTTAAATTAAACAAATTTTAATTTAAGAAAGCATATAACCAATGGGGTAAATTCTAAGTCCTCTAATTTCCTTTACCTTCGCCCTAAAAGTATTAAATTTGTATCTATGTGAAATTGATAAGACATTGCTATGGTGAAGTTTAGAATTGAAATCTTTAATGTGAAGGTTCATGGAGACCTTGTAGACTAAAATTCTAAGTCGATTTTGGCAACGGAATAAGACAACCTTCAAACCTTAATGAAAAATGAATATACATATACTCTTACATATTTTCGACACCACCTTTTAGAACATGAGATTTACTAAAGGTTTTAAAAGTGTTTGGATTGCTCAAGAAATTAAATCATTATGTGTTTTAAGATATAAAAAATCTAAAGTTTTCTAAGAACAAAATATATTAATATCTGTTCAAGAAAAAATATGAATTAATCGAAATTCAATAAAACTTTAGATAAAAGTTTAGAACAAAAATATCTCAAATATATAAAGAGAGGAATGAAGAAGAAAACATGATAGGGGTTCTCTTAAGTTTATAATCTAGATAGTTTCTCTCATAAAAGCCTTCTTGACCTCTAGACCTATCTTTGATAATGAGGAAAATTCTTATCTAAATACACTCACAGTATTTAATAAAATCTTAAGAGGATATATAGGTATGACTAGCTTCTTTAGAGTAGATCCAATCAACCAAGTCTCAAAGATATGGATGCAAACCTATTTTTTTCATAAACTCCCATGAAAAAGTGACAAAATCTCGAACATATTCACTTTTCCAAGAAAAATCGCAACCATGAAAGCTTATTTACTAAAGCGAGACTGAGCTTCATTGAAGAGATGTTTCAAGGACGTAAGTCATGATAAATATGACCAAAATCTCTGCTCTGGTTTGCTACCATCAAAGGCTTCCTTTTCTAAATTGAAACTGGCCTTCGCGGGCGCAAATATTACAGCGATGGGTATGGTACTAAGGTAAAAAGGGTTATGAAGTTTGGACTAAAAACAACTGATTCATATAATATATTTATACATTTTTCTTCAATTTATATATATAAGAACATACTTGCATACTTATATCACTAATACCAAAAATCCATATCACCACACACACACACACACACTTAAACAAATTTTACAATTATAAAATTTTAATTCGAATATCATAAAGTGTGAATTAAGTCCTCTAAGTCCTTTTACCTTGACCTACGTTGTCATCCTCAAAGGTGTGGGTAGACACCCCATTCTGTTACCCCCTAACTCTCCTTAGGTCCCTAGTACCTCCCTTCATCACTACAAAACCAGGTCATGTCCCGAGTCATGACCTAGAGTTCATCGGGCACTCCCGAGCTCAATTTGACCCAAAAGTTAAACTCCTCATCTCGACCGAGACTGAATGAATCTTTGAAGGGCACTGAATACCCTTTTCGACGGTCCGTCCCGTGCGCGATTCCGACTTACCACACGGACGAACGATCCGTTTGCGTCCGAAACCTGACCTAGAGGCCACCGGGCGCTCTCGGGATCTATTTGACCTAAGTCAACTCTTCATCTTGACCGAGGCTGAATGAATCTTCGAAGGGAACTGAATCCACTTTCCAACGGTCCGTCCCGTGCACGATTCTGACTTTCCATGCGGACGAACGATCCGTTTGACTCCGAGAGGTCACCGAATGCTTCCCGGCTCGGTTGACCAAAGTCAACTCTCAAAATCGGGTCAAACTCTTTGGAATGTCTAAGTACATCTCCTAACCTTTCCAACAGTCTACTCCACGCGTGATTCGGACTTACCATGCGGACGAACGATCCATTTGCGTTCAAATGATTCCCCGTCCAATGGATCGACAAACGCTTCCGAGCCTATTTGACCCAAAGTCAACTCCCGAACCCGGGAGCGGTCCAAAGGAATTTCAAAGGTATCTGAATTAACTTTCCAACGGTATGCCCCGTCCATGATTCTGACCAACGGTTTGCCCTCGACGTCCGATTTTCCGAAATAGTCTGAAGCGCACTACCAAATGGCAGGTTCCACACCCTTCCTATCGGCAGGTGCCGATAGGCAGGAATGTGCCAATTCCGATCGGCAGTTACCTGGGCCTATAAAAGGAGGCCATCACCTCATTTGCATAAGGAGCCCAAATCTGATCAAAATCGCTCTCAGCGAATCCCATAAACCTCTCTCGAAGGGAGCGTGATTTCAACCCCCAAATCCCTTTTTTACTTCCACTTTTCATCATCCTCTTCATCAAAATTGGTGAATTAGCCACTCTCCATCATCATTCAAGTGCAAGGCATGCTCTCCAACATTCAAGATCAAGCTCAAGATCTTCAAGAAGGTCCAACTTTCTCAAACTCTCTCTTAAATTCTCCTAAATTCCCAATAACTTGTTTTCTTACTTAGCACTTTTATCTCATCTCACACATCCTAATATACTTTTTATTTAGTATTATTGCACATCTCTTATTTTCATAATATCCCAAAAAACAAGAAAAAGAGGGTTTGCTCATAAATTCCACATAGGGATTCTCACACTTCTTCCACACTTCTCTCACAACTAAAACACTTTTTCTACACACACACACACACACACACACACACACTCACAAATAAGAGATTCTCCATTTAGATTTATGGGATAAACCCCACCCCTCATTTTGTATGCGAACTACGTGGACTTTGATACCTTTATAGGCTACGTAGGCATCTCGGGGTAAAACCCGAGACTCGAGTCCTTTTCTCATTTTTTCTCTTATTTTCTATTTTCTCTAAATTCAATTTCCTTACAATCTATATACTTGTTCTTAGTGACGTATTACTCCATATGCGTTATCGTTCCATCATAACGATCAACATAGGGGTAATCGCGTAAATCTTATTTTGTAATATTATTCCTATATCTTCCTACGGATGACTCGCTTTATCTTTTCCATGATACGAGTCAAGGATTCCTACCTCCATTCTATATATACACATGCACACATATCATGGGGGGAAATATAAAGGAAAATAGAAAATATTCATGAGAGACCGAAAGGGTGGAATGGGTGCCTAAAACCTTCCCATTTCGTAACTAAGCCTCCGTACCCTTCTCGAATCATTTTGGTTTTGCACGCACCAGTATGTCTTTGGATGCCATCCTTCGGGGTGGCTTCCCCTTTTTCTTTTGTCTGTTTTGAGTAAAATAGACTGGCGACTCTGAATCTCTCTACATTTCTACACCACATCTCAAACGACGCCGGTCGAAGCGCTCCCGAGAGGGACGCGCGGGACCCGAAGGATCCTTCCTCCATGCGCTCTCCCACATGGCGAGGATCGGGGATGGCCACAATGGCGACTCTGCTGGGGATATGTGTTTTTTTGAGGGCTTGACTCTATTTACATGAATGCTATAATTGCTTATGTTTCCCCCCATATCTGCATGTTCCCCTTTCTCATGTGTATCCCATGCTTATGCTTCTGTTCACACACTTGTAGAAAATTCTCTATGTACACTTCACACCACGTGCACCTAGGATCACATATATCTGCATGTTGCACGCATCATCCATCCATACTTGGTGTACCTTGGGTACTGCTACTTTGCTCCCTGTTTGGCATAATCAAGAAAGGCATTCTCATCATAAGATACTAATAAGAGAATCATGCATGATTCACACGACATCACCAAAGAGCATTGATATTGACCAAATTTTACCCATTAACTGGAGGGTCACTTTGTGATGGGCGCTGGTCCGGCAGGTCGCAGTTAGCCTAAGCGATATGACTCTCACCTTCCATTGGCCAAGTACCTTCGATGTATATCGAACGGTTCCGCCGTATCGTACCACTTGGCTGAAGTCATGATGGGAGGTATATCGCAGGTAATTCGTTCACGTATGCCGAGTATATCGAATTCGCTCTCACACGTACTGTCCCCATGAGGTATATGGTGAGGCAATTCATGTACACTCAGGTATATCAAATGGCTTGTCCACACGTACCGATTGCCCGCAAGAGCAAGACGTATATCGTGGAAGTCATGTCAAAGGGGGGAACCCATGCCGATTCACCTAACCAACTGCATACCCGCATATAGGTGTCAAACCTAGGACACGCACTTTAGATTACCGGTTTCAACTCGAAACTCTCCCGAAATTCCGAGTCGACCTGCTGCCTAATTTTTACGCATTTTTAAAATGAGACCCTGTCCGCAAGCCTGGTTACAAGTCCAACCGTAGCTTTGCATATATTAAAAACTTCACTTTTCCAAGCTCGGGTCCCGTCCGGCATTGCATTTAGGAGAATTAAATGTAAGTAAGAACATAATAATCATAATAATCATGCTGAGTCCCGTATCCAAAAACATTTCTCCCTTCTTTATTAAAAATCCAAAAACATTTCTCCCTTCTTTATCAAAAAGAAAAAATTCAAAAACATTTCTCCCTTCTTTATCAAAAATCCAAAAACATTTCTCCCTTCTTTATCAAAAATCCAAAAATAGTTCTTCATTTTTTTCAAAAATAAATCTCAGCCTACGCCTTCTCAGGTCGATCGCAAGCCCTTGGCATGGCTCCCTACTGGCTTCAGTCTTCAGTCAAATCTCCCTGGAATTCGATCCGTTCCTCTACTAATTCTTTCGAGTCCGAAATCCATCCATTTCCCATGGAGAATACAGATCAAGCACTAGTCATACAGCCGGATCTGACGACAGTCCTAGCTCAGCTCGTGTCCAATATTGACAACCTCCAAACTGAGGTCCGAGAGATGAAATAAAACCAGGATCCTATTCCTCAAGAGCCCGAAGCCCTATTCACTCGTGCTATGGGTCCACGCGAGATGATCCGGGTTCTCAAAGAATATCAGCACGCTCCACGTGCCCCTCCTGCCAAATGGGCCACCGCCTGCCCAGCTCCCAATGCCCAACATTGCCCAGCCTACGGCTAACCTACCCGTGGTCGTTGATCCAAAGGAGGAGGAGTTGAGTAAAGTCAAAGAAGATCTCAAGATGCTCACCAAGAAGTTCGACCAAGTCAGAATCTCTAGGAATTACATGGACTACACCCACGTGTCTCCTTATCCTAAAGCAAGGTTACCTGAGAAGTTCAAGATGCTAAATATTGAGAAGTTCGAAGGGAGTGGACCCCCGATTATTCATCTTCGCAGTTATCATCGTTCCATGACTCTACTAAGGGCTTATGAAGAGGTGATGGCCCAATTATTTCAGCAAACTTTGAAGGATAATGCCTTCCGATGGTTTTTATCTCTCGAGGAATCCAGAATCCGTAGTTGGGAGGATGTAGCCCGAGAATTCATATCATAGTAAAAATATAACGAAGAGCTTGAGGTCACCCGTCATGATTTAGAGCTGCTCAAACAGAATCCTGGAGAATCAGTCAGCAACTTCATAACCCGATGGAGGGAGCAGACAGCTATTATGACCAATCGGCCATCTGAAGAAGAACATGTCAACATAGTGAAAAAGAACTTCTTTCCCCATGTCCGAGCGACGATGGTAGGATAATATTATCCCCACTTCCAAGATCTCAGAGAGGCTGGAGTGGAAATCGAGGAAAGCCTCGTTAAAACAGAGGTTGAACCAAAAAAGGTGTCCGGACAGTTCACCCCTAGAAAGTATGACAAGCCTTCCAGTGCTACAGTCTCGACCATCAACAACATCTCTCAACCAACCATATCATGGGCACCAGAAAGCTGCCCTGCCCCCATCCGAAGGGAATACACTGAGCTCCATGCTCCCCTCTCCAAAGTTTACGAAGCCTGTTAAGACGAAACCTCATTAAACCCTTGGACCCACGTCCATTGCCAAATCCACTCCCAAGAAACTTCAAGACCGATGCTCATTGCGCCTTTCACCAAACTGCCAGCCATACCACCGACCAATGCTTTCACCTTTGAAACATAATCCAAGATCTCATTGACCGGGGTACCATCGCCCCACCAGCCAATCCTAAGCCAAACACTACTCACAATCCACTTCCGAATCACACCAATGCCATCTTCTTGGAAGAAAACCCAGATTTCGATCCCTCAACTCAAATCACACCCATATATTCTCCTAAACCTCTTCAAATTTGCCCATATTTCTTCCTACACCCTACTAGCCTCGCTGAACAGGCACTGTCACTCCTTACCAGAGCATGCATCGCTGTCCGTACTCATTCTGAAAATGGAGGTATGGAATTGTTAGAAGTGTTAAACCAACTCCTAGAGTTTAGGCTGAAATTTCCCTCACAGATAGTCATCGATTGCCAAAAATTCAGTACACTGTTCTTAGAAGCACGAAAGTGGGCCCGGGATTCAGATAAATGGGTGGTATCAACCGATGAAGTCAGCTTAGATGATGTTGTCCAGACTATGGCAAAATTATTCGAGCAAACCAACAGCATTTGCAGTATCACCGGGTTACTTGACACTTTGAAGCTACAAGGGTGCTTGGTCCCTTTGATCACATATATCCCCACAGAATGGGAGAACTTGTATGAAGAAGCCATTGAAGTTATGGAATGCATCGACTTAGATGGAAGGACATAATTGTTACCACCGGATGGGGGGAAGAATTCGAAGATTCGAGTGAAGAACAAGCTTCAGGAAGGACTGGCCCAGTAGTCGACATATGTGGGATGATCTAATTTGAAGAACTCCTCAGAGAAATAAATAAGGTGGCAGAATAACCTGAGATTGACGGGGAAACGGGATTCATGTTCTTTCCTTCTTCAGTAAATCACATGACCAGATTAGGGAGACATTACCAAGTTCCAAGCTCACTACCAGCAAATGACAAAGGGAAGGGCGTTGAAAACCTTCCTATGCTAGAGATGACCATTGAGGAAAGAAAGATCCTCGATCAACTGAAGAAAACCCAAGCTAAAATCACTCTATGGGGGATTTTCATATCTTCCCAACTGCACAGAAATGCTTTAATCAAATTACTCACTGGACCCATAGTTCCTCCCTCTACCACACCAGAAGAAGCGATAAATCTGGTCGGATCCTTGACCTCTACCCGAATGCTATCATTTTCTGAAGAAGAGATCCCCATAATTGGGCCAAATCACAATCATGCACTCAACATCTCCGTTGAAGTTATGGGGAAGGTCGTGCCACTCTCTCTTGTCGATAACGGATCTGCCTTGAATGTTTGCCCTCTGAGAACCTTCAAGTGTTTAGGACTGAAAGAAAGTGACCTTGCTCCAACCTCCGTCGTTGTACATGCCTACGATAATACCCGTCGTGAGGTGATGGGATCCATAAAATTTGTAATAGGGGTTTGGCCCTATAAACCCTGTCGTTGAATTCCAAGTCATAGACATCCCAGCTTATTTCAAACTGTTGCTCGGACGACCCTGGCTCCACAATATCAAGGGTGTGTCTTCCTCATTCCATCAGAAATTGAAGTTCTTCACCGACGGGCGAGTCATCACCATTTTGGGCGATGATGGAAATGTCGAGGGTGCAAGCACCAGCAGTCCAATTCTTGAGATACATCACGGGTCAAATGATATGCTCCTATCAGGATTTCGAGTTGAGCCACTCCTACTCTCGACAGGGGACGGTTTCAAAGAAAGGGTTTGTCCAGAATATGACCCTCATGGCAATGTCAATGTGATTCAGATGTTCAGAAATATGCACTTCATGCCCGGACTGGGGGTAGGGCAAAGGCAGCAAGGGATACTTGGGCCCATCGAACTGAAGAAATCTTTCCCTCCTTGTGGATTGGGGTATCAACCATCAGAACAAGAGCTCAGAATGATCCATTAGTCTCGACCAAAGAGAAGATTAGACTGCATACAAACTATCCCAGGAGACTCCTTGAATGGACGATTCATCAAAGAAGGCGAAGACTTCCCCTTTTGCGGTTTTCCAGAACCATGGTATGACCACACAGACAAGAAAATAAAGCCTGGAATGGAGATATTTTTCCAAGATAGCTACCCATGGGCCGAAAGTTCCCCACACCACGTACAACTGCTCATCAAAGATACCGAAGAGACTGAGGAAAGTGATTCTGAAAATTCCTTCAACTTGTAGATACTGGGGCTGGCACTCTGCATGGTTCGTTCAGGCACTACATCAATGGATCCATCCCATCTGATTAAAGCTGCTGACACTCCTCTCCTCAACTGGCATGCGGCACAAGTTCTACCTCTTTAAATCTCCCCTAACCCCAATGTTTACCCTATTTCTTCTTCTATTATCTATCCTTACTCAAATGTAATCGAGACCTCTTTTGATGAGGTTCTCAATGCTGTTTTTCCTATCAATGAAATAAACGAAGATTTTGAGTATCTTACTATGACTTACATTAATTGCTTGGATTCTAATTAAACTGAGAAACGTGTGTGGTCGCGTTCAAATGATCAAACCATATATAAAACCCTTTTAACACAAACAAACCCTAAACATGCAGCAATATGTGATTGAATAAATAGATAATCTACGCAAGAACATTCAAACACATGCAATTAAGGAAAAATCCCCCTCAGGGGCAAAACCATTTATTTTCACTATAATTTGTAAGAAAACGGCTTACAATCGGATTACAATGAAAATGCAAGTTGACTAAGAATTACCCTCGGGTATCGGATTCTGTAGTCGCGGCTGGAATTATCCCTTTCCAGTAGGGCTGAAATGAAGAAGAAGAACGGTCTCCTCCACAAGGGTTGAACAAACCAAAGTTGTGTTCTTGGGTTGCAAAAGGATTCACAAAGGTTTGGCAATGATGTGTGAATCAAAACATGAGTCTTGGGACTCAAAAATATGAAGACTAGATGTATTTGGACTCTCAAATTCGTCTCCTAAAGTCTTGCAAAACAACTCCCCCGAAGTTGGTATTTATAGAAAAAAATATGAAGAGTCCCACGTTTTTAAAACTCTAAAATTCTATCCAGCGTACAAAAAAAACAGCATTCTTTAAGGAATTTTCTCTATCTTCAAAAGGTCATAACTCCTTCACCGTAGCTCGGATTGAGGTGTCATTTTTTCCAGTATCTTCGTTGCGGCGAGTTATTAAACTTTCTAGTTGACCAGACCTCCGAACTATGGATGTGAAATTACGAAAATTCCCTTGAACTCTCCTATTGTGCCTTTTTTTTCACTGTTTTGACTTCCCTTGCGTACCACTTGCATTAAGTCCCTAAAATCTTGGAACGTGAAGTCATTGAGGTAGATGTGGGGCATATTAGTGGAGATAATGCATGCTTGATTCCCGAAATTCGGATAGAGGCCGTCATGTGAGAGCGTGAGGAGACGTGCCAAATGTAGCGGCGTACGACATAAATAAATGAAACATTTCGGACATGTGAAAAATGTCCTTACAAATCTCCCCCTATGTCTATGCCGGTACATACATAAAACATCCGAATTATCAAATATGAAATTGCCTATACAAATCTACCCTCCCATGGACCCAAAACTGGAAAAGGTACAAATGAATAGTCTTCATCGTTTGTTCTTTAATTCTTCAGGAATCTCAAAACTTTTCTCATCAGGGTGTGCAACATATAGATCTGCAATCTTCATACCTACACACCTGAGACAAAGCAAATACCACGTGACATATCGAGTTTGAAATGAGATAACATGGATATCAATATATGATAAAAATATAAGCAACATCTCAAAAACTCCCCCAGAATTCAAACTCCCCCATAATATGATAATTCTTTCTCCCCCTTTTTATGATGTCCCCAAATGGACAAATTAGAGAAATAAATCAAATAAGCAAGTGCGAGGTGTCACTAGGATAAAAACACACCATGAATAAACAGAAAGCAACCAAGTCAATGATAGCGTAAATGAAATGGTGTGATCAAATTCGATAGGAAAATCAATGCATACAAACATGACATATGTGCATGATGAATATTGGATATTCCTAGCGAATGAACTCAAATGCTTCCTTTGGTGTAAAAGAGTGACAGTATAAGATATTGACTCAATCAAATCAACAAATCAAAGCTCAAAATGATTTTCACACCAATAACGTCCAAAATGATTTTATGCTTTTTCAGGACTTTCAAGGAAGTGCAAACCCGTTTAGATTCTCCAACCAAACTCCCTCAGATATTGTATTGAATAGAGGCATTCTAAATTCTCAAACTTTGGAGAATTGATGGTGAAACCTAAGTGGCCCATATTTGGCATGAATTGCTTTTTATTGCCTTTAAATTTTTTCGGGCTCTTTTAACCTCTTTGGACCTCGGATATTAATATTCCTCCATTTTTTAGGTCCTTTTTAACGGTGGCTTTTGCGCAAAGGATAGATGATTACCTTTCGCAGCCCCTCCCCGTTATACAAAAACACACAGTCTCACCAAAACGGTTTTTACATGCATTCCAATCTTGTCAAGTTTTATCGCATATTTTACATTGCATAGACAGGATTGAGATGAAAACACGCAAGCCAACATGAGATAGACAAGTGCAATAATCAAATATAGCCGTGCATGTGTGCAATAAAGGATATAGGAGTCAAACATGTAGGAAGATATCACTAATTACATCTCAAAGACTCCAATCAATGTAAAGCACATGGATGAAATGATGTAGCCTCTCAAATCTCTATCAAACAGTCACATGGATAAATGGAATGAAGTTGTGACTTGGCTATCTTACATGCTCATCCATAAAAGAAGAAAAATACAAAAATCTTTTTGGATTTTTTCAAAAATTTGGAGAAATAAAATCTTTTTGTGCTTTTCTCAAAATTTTTCTTAAAGGAAAATCTTTTTGTATTTTTTTTTAAAAGAAATATAAAAAGCAAAAGGAATAAAACAAAGCTGTACAACAAAGTAATGGTACATATAAAACAGACTAGCAATAGGAAGCATATGATATGAACATGAAGAAGCATCCTATTCTAGACATAGACCAACCCCTCAGTCAACTGTGCAAATCCCTAAAGATTTCCTAAGACTCTCAAATCTAAGGGCATCTAAAGGTTTCGTGAAAATATCGGCTAACTGACGGTCGGTAGGAACAAAACTCAGGGATACGACTTTCTCTTCAACTAACTGACGAATAAAGTGCTCACGTATCCTGATGTGTTTTGTGCGCGAATGCTGAACTGGATTGAGGGATATGTGTATCGCGCTCGTGTTATCACAGGAAATGGTCATGGTGTCCTGTGATATCCCATAATCCTCCAGCATTTGCTTCATCCACAAGAGTTGTGTGCAACAACTCCCGGCGGCTATGTACTCAGCCTCCGCAGTGGACAAAGAGATGGAATTTTGCTTCTTGCTCAGCCAGGAGACAAGAGCAGAACCAAAATAGAAACACCCACCAGAAGTGCTCCTACATCCATCTACATCCCCAACCCAATCGGCATCCGAGTAGGCGGACAGACGGTCATCGGTATCAAAGGAATACCAAATCTCGTATGAGAGAGTCCCACTTACGTATTTAATAATACGTTTTAGAGCAAGTAAATGTGACTCTTTTGGGTATGCCTGATAACGCGCACAGACTCCAACACTAAAGGCGATGTCGGGACGACTGGCAGTCAAGTAGAGGAGACTACCTATCATACTCCGATATAAGGTTTGCTCTACGTCCTTGCCTGAAGTGTACTTACTAAGCTTGGTAGTGGTACTCATAGGTGTACGTGCATGCTTAGCGGAGTCTAAACCAAATTTCTTCACTAGGTCTCTAGCATACTTGGATTGGGAGATGAACATCCCATCCTCTAGCTGACGAACCTGGAGACCAAGGAAGAATGTAAGCTCACCAACCATGCTCATCTCAAACTCACTTTTCATCTCCTCCTCAAAGTGGTGAGCATGCTGATCCAAAGACTATGTCGTCCACATAGACCTGGGCAACCAAAATAGCACCGTCATCTCTCCTGACAAACAACGTCATATCTACTCCCCCTCTCTTGAAGCCACGAGCTAAGAGATACGAAGTAAGCCTCTCGTACCAAGCACGGGGTGCTTGCTTCAAACCATACAAGGCTTTCCTCAGATAGTAGACGTGCTCAGGGTGCTGAGGGTCTTCAAACCCTTTTGGTTATTCCACATAAACCTCCTCCTGTAGAATGCCATTCAAAAAGGCACTCTTGACATCCATCTGATACACCTTGAAGCGCAGATGACATGCGATGGCGAGCAGAAGACGGACGGACTCAAGCCTCGCAACATGAGCAAATGTCTCCCCAAAGTCTACACCCTCTATCTGTGTGTAGCCTTGAGCGACCAACCTAGCCTTATTTCGGATTATGGTACCATTTTCATCCATTTTGTTCTTAAAAATCCACCGGGTACCTATCACATTAATCTCACTAGGTCGGGGGACAAGTTCCCAGACATCATTCTTTTTAAACTGAAGCAACTCATCCTGCATAGCAGATATCCAGTGTTCATCCTTGAGTGCTTCTTTATGGTTCTTGGGCTCGACTTTGGACGTGTAGCAAAGATGGCTAACAACGTTCTCTAGCTGAGCACGAGTCTTGACCCCTAGAGTGGGATCACCAACAATGGCAGAAGGGTCATGACTCTTGCGAACCCAAGCAGGTGTGTCCCCTAACACAGGAGTAGGGTCCACAGAGTGTGAGAGAGGAACAGGTAAATCACTGTCAGAACAATCCTCATCCTCACACTGAAGGTTAGGATCAATAACCGTCGGAGGTTCGTCATCTTGCACGGTGACGTTTATTGATTCCATAATCTTAGAGCTCTTCAGGTTAAAAACTCAGTACGCTCTGCTATTCGATGAATATCCTAGAAATATTCCCTCGTCGCTTCGGGAGTCAAACTTTCCTAATTGCTCTTTATCCCGTAGGATGTAGCATTTACTCCCAAAGACACGAAAATATGCCAGGTTGGGCTTCTTGCCAGTCCACAACTCATAAGGAGTGTGAAGTGTGTGTGGACGCAGATACACCCTATTCACCGTGTGGCATGCAGTAGACACTGCCTCTGCCCAAAATCTCCTAGAAACTTTACGACCTAGAAGCATAGATCTAGACATCTCTTGGATCGTTCTATTCTTTCTCTCAACAATCCCATTTTGCTGAGGAGTTCTCACAGCAGAAAACTCATATTTGATCCCAAGGCTATCACAGTACAAATCAACCTTTGCTTCCTTGAATTCAGTGCCGTTGTCACTACGTATTCTGTTAATAGTGACACCGTGTTGATTTTGCAGGACACGGCACTTGGTCGTTAAGAAATCTACAGCATCGGATTTCTCTCTCAGAAAACCTACAATGGAGTATCTGGAGAAATCATCTACCATCACGAGGATGTACCTCTTACCACCTAGACTCTCAGTACGAGTGGGACCCATAAGATCCATGTGAATCAACTCCAGAACACGAGAGGTGGTAATGGAATGTAACTTCCTATGAGGACTACGAATTTGTTTTCCCAACTGACAGGGTCCACAAACGGTCAAAGTTGACTTTCCAAGAGATGGTAAGCCACGTACTAGGTCCTTTTTAGATAAACGATTGAGATCTGTAACGTTCACGTGACATAGACGTTGGTGCCACAGATCCATAGGAGTGATCGTGGCGCTGTTGCAGATAAGTGAGGATGTGGGCTCAGTCCCATAGCAATTATCCTCGGTCCTCACCCCTTGCATCAAAAGTTTACCGGCTTGATTGTAGACTTTACACGCGTCCCGGTCAAACTTTACTGCAAAGTTAGTGTCGCACAGCTGGCTAATGCTGAGAAGGTTTGCTTTCAAACCTTTGATGTACAAAACATTTTCTAGCTTAGGAAAACCAGGTAACTTGATAGTACCTCGTCCTATAATGCTAGACTTACTCCCATCTCCAAAGGTGACTCTGCCATCTTGATAATCCTCAAGAGTAGTAAAAAATGAGGCATCACCTGTCATGTGTCTGGAGCACCCACTATCAAAATACCACTGTGAGGTATTATGTGCTTTGAGAGCAACATAAATAACAAAGGCCTTTTTATCTTTCTTAGGCACCCAAGCAGAGATGACCTTTTGTTTGCCTTTGTTGGTTTTAGCTGGAATGTAAGAAGCATTCACTAACGGCGAAGACATCCGTCGAAATTCTTTCATCAAACTCTGAGTCGTGGCAGCTAAGAACTCAACTCGCTCTCTCAGACTAGAAAACTCATCAGTATGTCGTGGTGGAGCATTAGTACGTCGTGTCCGACCCATGCTATAGCAAGTTTCCCTAAGGTGGCCTGTTCTTTTGCAATAAGTACAAAAGAGCTCAGTCAAAGGCGGACCTTGGTTTGCTTTTCTTGGTCGAACTCTCCTTCGAGGTTTTTTACGGTGACCATAAGGAGTTGTAGTAAACTCAGGAACTGGTCCAGGTGCAATTTGGGACGTGGAGGCACCATCATATCCAATTCCTTGACGATCACCAAAACCTAAAGCGGGGCCGAGGAGCATCTTTCCCATCTTCCCAGATCTGTCCTCGATTTGTACCTTGACTTCCCGTGCGTTCTCAAGATCATGAGTCAGCTGGGCAACAAGGGCTTCAAGTTTCTTCCGAGTCTCCACGGAGGAATGGAGCTGACTCGTAAGACTAGCCACTTGCTTGATCAAGTCCCCTCTCTCTTTCTCTAGAGTACTCTCTCTCTCTCTAAACAAATTCTCATTCTCGACACAGGTAGATTCTCTCTCTCTCAGGGCGGTGCAGGTGGAGAACTCTCTATCTCTCGCTTTCCTTAAATCTTCCTCTAGGCAAGTGATCTTAAGAACTAACGCTTTGTTACGCTTTTTAGTTTTAAAAGACTCAGAATATAGCTCAGCGTAGGCGCGTTGTATATCACTCTCGCTCTCACTTGTGTCATCCTCCCCCTCACTCACATCGATCTCACTGTCGAGGTGTCCCTGTGAAGCATCATCCTCATCATCGTGAGGAGAACTAGGAGTGTTCACTTGGCTAGCCATGAATGCGGTGAAGTTACACTCATGCGGTGACTCATCTCCAGAATCCACCGTCTCGACCTCACTATCGTCACTAAGGGTAGCATTAAGGACAGCTTTCCCTTTCTCTCTATTCAGACGATTGGCACACTCAAAAGCTCTATGACCCCTACCATCACACTCAAAACATCTCTCACTTTCTTTCAGAGAAGGATTTTTGGAAACTTTTTCATTTTTCTTTTCAAACTTATTTTTCTCAAATTTCTTTTTATCTTTAAAATTGCCATTTTTCTTAAATTTGGGAATCCTCTTGAAATTTTTTGCGAAAAGAGCCAAATCATCTAAGTTAAAATCGCACTCAGAATCTGACGTGTCAGTCTCTCTCTTTCTAGATGACTCTACCCTCTTTCTAGCTGACCCCTCACTCCTTCTCTCTTGGGCTTTAAGAGCAATTCCCTTATCTTTAGATTTAGCATTTTTAGGGAACATATCAATTTCATAAGTTTGCAAATCTCCTACAAGTTCTTCCAATTTTAGCGTATTTAAATTACCCATAGAATTTAGCACAGTGACTTTAGGGATAAAACGCTTAGGCAAAGAACGAAGAATCTTTTTAACAACTCTAGCATTCGGAATTTGTTAACCAAGATTAAAACTAGTATTCACAATGTCAGAAAGTCTAGCATAAAATTCATCAAAGCATTCAGAATCATGCATGGTGATTGTTTCAAATTGAGTTGTCAAGTTTTTCAACTTAGACTCTTTCACAGCATTAGTTCCTTCATGGGTGAGTTGTAAAACATCCCATGCCTCTTTTGACGTGGTACACGTCATTATGCGTTTGAACTCATCAGGTGTGACAGACCCAGAAATAGCACTTAGACCCTTAGAATTAAAAGATGACCATTTAATTTCTTCATCAGACCACGAAATGTCAGGTTTCAAGTTGGTCACATTATCAACAGTCACGGTGGGAGCAGTCCACCCTCGTTCAACCAAAATCCAGACACGTTCATCAATGGCTTTTAAAGCCGACCTCATACGGGCTTTCCAATAAGCATAATTTGTCCCGTCAAAAATAGGCATTTTATAATATGACTTCTCCATTTGAACACGTACTTTTTCAAAAATCAATTTTTTCAGAAAATTGATATCTTAGAAAAATTTTGCGGAAAAAAAGGGAATACGCGATAGATTAGCGTAACCTGCTCTGATACCAATTTGAGAAACGTGTGTGGTCGCGTTCAAATGATCAAACCATATATAAAACCCTTTTAACACAAACAAACCCTAAACATGCAGCAGTATGTGATTGAATAAATAGATAATCTACGCAAGAACATTCAAACACATGCAATCAAGGAAAAATCCCCCTCAGGGGCAAAACCATTTATTTTCACTATAATTTGTAAGAAAACGGCTTACAATCGGATTACAATGAAAATACAAGTTGACTAAGAATTACCCTCGGGTATCGGATTCTGTAGTCGCGGCTGGAATTATCCCTTTCCAGTAGGGCTGCAATGAAGAAGAAGAACGGTCTCCTCCACAAGGGTTGAACAAACCAAAGTTGTGTTCTTGGGTTGCAAAAGGATTCACAAAGGTTTGGCAATGATGTGTGAATCAAAACATGAGTCTTGGGACTCAAAAATATGAAGACTAGATGTATTTGGACTCTCAAATTCGTCTCCTAAAGTCTTGCAAAACAACTCCCCCGAAGTTGGTATTTATAGAAAAAAATATGAAGAGTCCCACGTTCTTAAAACTCTAAAATTCTATCCAGCGTACAAAAAAAACAGCATTCTTTAAGGAATTTTCTCTATCTTCAAAAGGTCATAACTCCTTCACCGTAGCTCGGATTGAGGTGCCGTTTTTTCCATTATCTTCGTTACGGTGAGCTCTTAAACTTTCTAGTTGACCAGACCTCCGAACTATGGATGTAAAATTATGAAAATGCCCTTGAACTCTCCCATTATCTTCGTTACGGTGAGCTCTTCGGTCTCAAGAATGCTGGGGCTACCTACCAAAGGGCTGCCACAACTATCCTGCACGATCTAATTCACAAAGAGGCCGAGGTTTATGTGGATGATATGGTTATCAAGTCCAAAACTAGAGAAGGTCATGTTCCCGCTCTCCGAAAGTTCTTCGAACGACTGCGACGGTATCAGATGTGACTTAATCCACAGAAGTGTGTCTTTGGCGTTATAAAGGGAAAACTCTTGGGATTCATGGTCAGTGAGAAGGGGATAGAAGCAGATCCTGCCAAGATGAAGGCCATACTTGAGATGCCACCATCCCGAACAGAGAAAGAAGTTCGAGGTTTTCTTGAGAAATTACAATATATTAGCCGGTTCATCAGCCAGCTAACCTCCATCTATGAACCAATCTTCAAGATCCTTCGAAAGGATTCAACCAAGGTTTGGAACGTGGCCTGTCAAGAAGCTTTTGACCGAATCAAACAATATCTGACCCAACCTCCAATACTCATGCCACCACAACCTGGTCTCCCTTTGCTCCTATACCTAACCATAACCGACACTGCAGCTGGGGCTTTTCTAGCCCAATACCTTGAAGACTCTCGCAAAGAAAGAGCCATCTATTACGCCAGTCGCAAATTGGTTGGGTACGAGGTCAACTACACTGCTTTAGAAAAGGCATGTGTCGCACTTGTCTGGGTCACCCAAAAGTTGCGACACTACATGCTCGCCTTCCCCATCAAACTTATATCCCGAATGGATCCCATCAAATACCTGCTTGAGAAGCCCGCCTAATACAGTCAAATGGACCGATGGATGATGCTCCTAACTGAATTCGATATTGTGTATGTCACATAAAAGCTGTTAAAGGAAGAGCCATCTCTGACTACCTCGCTGACTACCCCATAGAAGAAGAAGATGTCCGGATCTCCGAATTCCCAGATGAAAATATCCTCTGCACCACTCAAGACCGCCTTCGATGGAAAATGTTCTTTGATGGCGCTGCCAATAAAAAGGGATATGGCATTGGGATACTTCTGATCTCCCAGATGACTCCCACACTCCCATCACCATTAAATTGGATTTCCCTTGCACCAACAACATGACGGAATACGAGGTATGCACAGTAGGCCTCAAAGTTGCTCTCAAGAAAGGTATTCAATACCTTGATGTCTACGGGGATTCTTCCCTCATCATCGGTCAAGTGCTCAGAAAGTGGAAAGTCAAGGACGAAAAGCTCCAACCCTTTCATGCCCAATTAGAAGAGTTAGCCTCCCGGTTTTGAGATATCACCTTCCATTACCTACCCCGAGCAAAGAATAACCTAACCGATGCTCTCGCCACCTTGGCCTCCATTGTCGACATGCTCGAGGGAATAACAATGACCCCCTTCCTAGTTCAAAATCAAGACAAACCGACCCATTGTTACCATATTGAGCTTGTCTCCACCGAAGATCCCGAACTATCCGATTACTGGTACTATGATACGTGCCTCCTCAAACATGGTAGGTATCCCGAAGGTTCCAATAAGAAAGATCGAACAACCCTTCGAAGACTGGCCACCCAATACATCATCTGTCATAAATCCCTACTCAAGAGGAACTTCGATGGAACTCATCTACACTGCATCGCAGGGGCCGAGATTGAGAAAATAATGCAGAAAATCCACAGCGAGGAATGCGGACCCCATATGAACGGTCACATGCTTTCCAAGAAGATCATCCGACAGGGATACTACTGGACCACTATGATCCAGGATTGCACCACCTATGTCCGGAGGTGCCTCAAATGCTAAAAATTCTCCAATCTTCAACACCTACCTCCGCGAGAATTATACAACATGACCTCTCCCTGGCCGTTCTCCACCTGGGGTGGCGACATCATAGTAAAGGTTATACCAAAGTATTCAAACATACATGAGTTCATCCTGGTTGCCATTGATTACTTCACCAAATGGGTCGAAGCTGAGTCATACGCAGTATTGAACGCCAAGAAAGTGGCCAAATTCCTCAAGAAAAATATCGTCTGCTGATATGGGGTCCCGCACGAGCTGGTGTCAGATAACAGGTTACACTTCAAAGCAGAGGTTACAGAAGTAGTCAACGAGTACAGGATTCAGAGACACAAATCTTCTCCCTACCGACCTCAGACCAATGGTGCAGTTGAAGTCGCCAATAAAAACCTCAAAGCCATTATCAGTAAGACGACCGGAAGTTATAGGGATTGGGCCGACCAGATCCCGTACACCCTCTAGGGCTATCGAACCTCAATTCGAACCTCTACTGGGCTACCCCTTACTCCCTGGTCTACGGCATGGAAGTAGTCCTACATGTGGAGCTGGAAATACCCTCACTACGCGTCATGCTCGAAAGCAAAGTTAGTGAAGAAGACTGGTGCCAAAGCCGTCTTGATGAGATAGCCCTCCTAGATGAAAGAAGGTTAAAAGCACTGTACCACGTACAGGGGTACCATCGCCGAATAGCGCGATCATTCAACAAGAGAGTCAATTGGAACGGCCCCTACATTGTGAAGAAAATCTTATCCGGCGGTGCCGCCATGCTCACTGACCTAGATGGGGAAGAGATGACTCGTTCAGTCAATCTCGACCATCTTAAGAAATTCTACCCCTAAGTCCAAAATCTCGGCGCGCTACGACTCTTCTCATCCCCCTTCTATTCTAAAAAAAAAAAAAAAAAACTCTACATTTCTCTCTACCTAGAACTACGTGGGCCTGATCCTCTGCAAAAACTATTTTCAAACAAATAAAAACATTTTCAAAAACCCCAGAGATACGTAGGCAGCTCATGCACCTCACATGAGCGCGACCCTTTCTTTTTCATAAAGTACTATTCTTTTCTTACCTCCGAGAACGACGGTTCATTCTAAAAATACTTGAACAAAAGGATCATGTATGCCTTAGCGATCATTATAGATAATTCAAAATACAAAACTCATCAAAAGGCACAACTGGATGATCAAAAACTTGTTTATTTCATTAATAAGAAAATTCAGCACGAATTACATAAGAAAAAGGAACGGATAACTCCCTTCCCCCTACTACCATAAAAAGCCAAATAAAATCCCCATATCTGTTACACAAATAAACTCTCCAAGAGTCCTACCCACAGCTACCAGAGGAGCCTGCACCCTCATCATCTACATCCCGAGGTCCCCAAGTTTCCCCTGCCTGAATAGAGTGCTGTAAACATTCCATTGATCGATGAGCCTTAACCATCTTCGAAAAGACCACAACACCCCCTTCCATGGTATTAGATAAAACAAACCATCTTTGTCCAGTCTCCACTGCCAACATCTTGCTGACTACTTTCCTCCACAACCAATTCATATAATCTTTGGGGACATGCCAAACCTTCCCGACAGACTGAGAGGGACGGGTCGACGGACGATGATTTTCCCACAGAGACCCAAGAAACAGACGCAGGCGCTTAGTCAAATCTTCTACAGGAAAGAAATTTGAGGTTCGAGGGGGCACGACCTGTGCCCAGCCGAATTGGCATAAAAGCCACCAAGAGAAATACAAAAGAGGTCTGTCTGAGACCAACCAGCCGCACATATGAATACTCTCCTATCTTCAGAACAGGCTGCAACTGTCCCCACTAAGGCACTGACCAATACAGCCCACGAGCCCCATGCTCCATAAGCCAATTATCCCAGTTCTCAACATATAGGCCAACGCTGATGAAGTGGAGTGAAAAGAAGTTGGGTACGGTTGATAAGGGATACTCTGGAGGAGTTTCCAAGCGGAATCTTTCACACAGCCACATGAACAGCATCACAGGGCTACCCCTAAAAAAGTCAGAACGACCTTCTCTCCAGGCATCTAGGCCATTCTGGTTCTTCGCCAGTATCACCACCGCAGGATTACGCCGGTATGACATCCACGAGGTAATGGCTGTAAGTTGTGGGTCCACTTGCACCTCCCCAGTCACCAGCAGCAATTTGGAAACCAGACCCAGAACAACAGCTCCAGCATAGCCAGCATCACCTACTTCCCGCAAATGCACGGACTGCAGGACCACCGGGAGGGAGATCATTCCTCCAGTAACCAATGATCTAGCCACCGAAGGCGAAATATGAAGAAGCTCGGCCAACAAATCCCTGGGAGAATGGGAAAATTTGGGCAAAGCCGCAGCAGCACTGGGATTTACACCCAGCATGGCGGAAAATTCCTCATAGGTAGGGCAAACTTCTTCCAACCCAAAGCGGAATACATGGTCTTCGGGGTACCAGAATTGTACTGTGGCCATCAGCACGTTCCATTCAATAGGCCGAGATCTCCACAAGGAGACTCGACGCATGTTAAAAGCATCATAGTCGACATTATAAGAGCTCATAGCTTCCAAGGCTTCGAGGTAGTTAGCAAACTCAATGCTACCAAGGAGAGCCATCTTGCAAGGCTAAGAGATAGTGGGCAAGTGGGTAAGAATGCAAAGGTGTGATGAAAACACTCCACCCTTACCCCTTTTTTTATACTTGAAAACCCTCACAAGGGACATAATCCCTACAGAAATCGAAAGAAATCCTACCCCACAAGGTACCAAAGTCTGAAGAAGGTACCATTCAAAGCTTTTAATCGATGAGACTGGACTAAACTGCCGATAGGCAGGTCAGGGTGCTTGCCGATCGGTAACCCCCCATTTTTAGAAATTTCCCTTTTTTTCTCTTTTGACAAATCAGAAAACTCAATAAAAATAAATTGATATTGTCAACAGAATTTTAAAATCCCTTTTTCTCCTTATAAAATTTCCCCCTTTTTTTTAATCAAAAACTTTACTTCAAAAAACTTCCAAAAATATTACTTTTTACGGTCTCAACAGCAAAGTAAAAAGGGCATGTGCATGCACTCATTCATCATTAATAAGAGATAATAAAAAACTCCATTGCATTGCATATATTTGTGTTCTGTATTACATCAGTTTTGCAGGAAATAAAAAGAAAAAGCAAGAACAACGGGACTCAGCCCGAACCCACATTCTCTCTCTCTCTCTCTCTCTCTCTCTCTCTCTCTCTCTCTCTCTCTCTCGCTAAGAGCTTCCACCCTTACGACGTTCTCTCTTCCCCCTACGGCGAGATAACGCATCACCACTACCCGAGCTAGAGTCCTCTCCAGACGAGGCAGATGGCACCAAGCAAGAAGGAACAAGAACCGCATCCCGAATATGGGCAGTCGCCGAAGATATCCAGTCTCTGATGTCCCTCAGCCAAGTGGTCGACACCCGAACTTGCTACAAGAAAAGCTAAAATCAGTATCAAAGCAGAAATGACCAAAATAGAAAAGAAAGAAAGAGAGGAACATAAAGATATACCGCAAGTCGAAGGACCTCCTTTGTCAAACCCAACTCCTCCGGATCCATCGCATGAGGACGGTGCAACATAGGCACCATCCCTCCATCATCTTGCCGGATGTAGTACGAAGGGGTATGCAACCGTACAAAAGGGACCTCCGAGGTCGCCGCCGCCGCAGATGCCGATGGACCACCGCCCGACTCGAACCCGCCGGAGGGAAAGGCAATGCATCATATATGATGGGCGCCATCAACCAGCTCGTCACAAAATCCATATAATCATACGGCGCAATCGTATCGATGTACACTAAGTAGGATTCGCCGATCATCGTCGCGATCCTCTCATCCTCCAACATCAGTCGCTCCTGCCTCATAGACGTAGGAGGCTGCACGGGTGGCACCACCACCTCCCCCTACCATATCGATCATCACTGACCCCTTGCCTTCCCGAGGTAGCCCAAAAGTCCGTGCCACTGCCGAATGACACCCTTCATACTATGCCGACCAACACCCCCACTTAATTTCATACAGAAATTCCCAGAAAATACCAGAAAGCCTCGAAAAATCCCAGGATGGATTTTGAAAATTTTCACCAAGAAAACTTCACATTCCCTCAAGTGGAACCCCTCTTTCCCCAGCGGAATCCTCAAAAACCAAGTGAAACTCCTCCCGGCAAAGCTCCGAAGGATCTCTAAGGATCACCTGATTACTTCCCCAGCGAAATTCTCCTACATCACCCAAAATAGGTTATTCCCCCCTGCGAGGTCTCCTAAAAGCTTCCCCAGGTATCAGCTCCCCAGCTCAGATCAAAATCACAAAGCTCTTTCTCCAGCAGAATCAAAATCCAATCTTTATCCACTCTTGGGTCAGAATTGACCCCGGTCTTGGATCGTCACCTGAGTTAGATCAGAATTGACCTCGATCCTCGGTCTTCACCACTCTTGGGTCAGAATTGACCCTGGTCTTGGATTGTCACCTGAGTTAGGTCAGAATTGACCTCGATCCTCGGTCGTCACCACTCTTGGGCCAGAATTGACCCCGGTCTTGGATCGTCACCTGAGTTAGGTCAGAATTGACCTCGATCCTCAGTCGTCACCACTCTTGGGTCAGAATTGATCCCGGTCTTGGATCGTCACCTGAGTTGGGTCAGAATTGACCCTAGTCCTCGGTCGTCACCACTCTTTAGGTCAGAATTGACCTCGATCTTGGATCGTCACCTGAGTTGGGTCAGAATTGACCCCGGTCCTCAGTCATCACCACTCTTTATGTCAGAATTGACCTCGATCTTGGATCGTCACCTGAGTTGGGTCAGAATTGACCTCGGTCCTCGGTCGTCACCACTCTTGGGACAGAATTGACCCCGATCTTGGATCGTCACCTAAGTTAGGTCAGAATTGACCTCGGTCCTCGGTCGTCACCACTCTCTAGGTCAAAATTGACCTCGGTCTTGGATCATCACCCGAGTTGGGTCAGAATTAACACCGGTCCTCGGTCGTCACCACTCTTTAGGTTAGAATTGGCCTCGGTCTTGGATCGTCACCTGAGTTGGTTCAGAATTGACCCCGGTCCTCGATCGTCACCACTCTTTAGGTCAAAATTGACCTCGGTCTTGGATCGTCACCTGAGTTGGGTCAAAATTGACCCCGATCCTCGGTCGTCACCACTCTTTAGGTCAGAATTGACCCCGGTCCTCGATCGTCACCAATCTTAGGTCAAAATTGACCTCGATTGTTAGACCTTTACCCTAAGCCCACAGATTCAACTTTGGCCCGCAGAATTGATCATCCCCAGCACACTCCTTAGGTCCTCAGAATCGGTCTCGACCCTCTGAATCGATCATACTCCCTCAAAAGCATTATGTGGTGTCAATTCGACGATCATCATTTGTTCTAAACTCACCCATCGAGGGGTTCTATAGACACCCCATTCTGTTGCCCCCTAACTCTCCTTAGGTCCCTAGTACCTCCCTTCATCACTACAAACCCAGGTCATGTCACGAGTACTGACCTAGAGGCCATCGGGCACTCCTCGGCTCAGTTTGACTTAAAAGTAAAACTCCTCATCTCGACCGAGACTAAATGAATCTTCGAAGGGCATTGAATACCCTTTCCAACGGTCCATCCTGTACGTGATTCTGACTTACCATGCGGACGAATGATCCGTTTACGTTCGAAACCTGACCTAGAGGCCACCGGGCGCTCCCGAGCTCTGTTTGACCTAAGTCAACTCTTCAGCTCGATCGAGGCTAAATTAATCTTCTAAGGGCACTAAATCCCCTTTTCAACGATCCATCCCGTGCATGATTCTGACTTTCCATGCGGACGAATGATCTGTTTGACTCCGAGAGGTCAACGAATGCTTCCCGAGACCGGTTGACCAAAGTCAACTCTCCAAAATGGATCAAACTCTTTGGAATGTCGAAGTACATATCCTAAACTTTCCAATGGTCCACTCTGTGCGCAATTCGGACTTACCATGCGGACGAACGATCCATTTGCGTCCGAACGATTCCCCGTCCAATTGACCGACAAACGCTTTCGAGCCATATTTGACCGAAAGTCAACTCCCGAACTCGGGAGAAGTCCAAAGTACTTTCAAAGCTTTCTGAATTACCTTTCCAACGGTATCCCTCGTGCACGATTCTGACCAACGATTTGCCCTCGGCGATCGATTTTCCGAAAAAGCCTGAAGCGCACTACCAAATGGCAGGTTCCAGACCCTGCTTATCGGCAGGTGCCGATAGGCAGGAATGTGCCAATGCTGATCGGCAGTTACCTGGGCCTATAAAAGGAGGCCATCACCTCATTTGCAAGAGGATCCCAGATCTGATCAAAATCGCTCTCAGCGAATCCCATAAACCTCTCTCGAAGGCAGCGTGATTTCAACCCCCAAATCCCTTTTTTACTTCCACTTTTCATCATCCTCTTCATCAAACTTGGTGAATTAGCCACTCTCCATCATCATTCAAGTGCAAAGGATGCTCTCCAACATTCAAGATCAAGCTCAAGATCTTCAAGAAGGTCCAACTTTCTCAAACTCTCTTATAAATTCTCTAAAATTCCCAATAACTTGTTTTCTTACTTAGCACTTTTATCTCATCTCACACATCCTACTATACTTTTTATTTAGTATTATTTCACATCTCTTATTTTCATAAAACCCAAAAAAACAAGAAAAATAGGGTTTGCTTATAAATTCCAAATAGGGATTCTCACACTTCTTCCACACTTCTCTCACAACTAAAACACTTTTTCTACACACACACACACACACACACACTCACAAATAAGAGATTCCCCATAAGGATTTATGGGATAAACCCCACCCCTCGTTTTTTATGCGAACTACGTGGACTTTGATGCCTTTATAGGCTACGTAGGCGTCTCGGTGTAAAACCCGAGACTCGAGTCCTTTTCTCATTTTTTCTCTTATTTTCTATTTTCTCTAAATCCAATTTCCTTATAATCTATATACTTGTTCTTAGTGGCGTATTACTCCATATGCGTTATCGTTCCATCATAACGATCAACGTAGGGGTAATCGCGTAAATCTTATTTTGTAACATTATTCTTATATCTTCCTACGGATGACTCGCTTTATCTTTTCCATGAAACAAGTCGAGGACTCCTACCTCCATTCTATATATACACATGCACACATATCACGGGGGAAAATATAAAGGAAAATAGCAAATATTCATGAGAGACCGAAAGGGCGGAATGGGTGCCTAACACCTTCCCATTTCGTAACTAAGCCTCCAAACCCTTCTCGAATCATTTTGGATTCGCACGCACCAGTATGTCTTTGGATGCCATCCTTCGGGGTGGCTTCCCCTTTTTTTTTTTTTTTTTTTTTTTTTTTTTTTCTGTTTTGAGTAAAATAGACTGGCAAATCTGAATCTCTCTACATTTCTACACCACATCTCAAACGACGCCGGCCGAAGCGCTCCCAAAAGGGATGCACGGGACCCGAAGGATCCTTCCTCCATGCGCTCGCCCGTATGGCGAGGATCGGGGATGGCCACAGTGTGAATCATGAATAATGTTGGATGAAGTTTTATAACATCTGGTGAGTATATCTTGATGTGAAGCTTTGCTCAAACGACCTCAAGGACTACAGAATCGAAGTATATTTTAGAAATTGAAATAAGATAATCTGAATTACACGAGGTACACAAATATGTATAAATACTCTTACAATCTCCCATTTTGTCCATTCCATGGCAACATATACAAACAAAAAAGATTACAAGCAAAATAAAAAAATCTACCAATATATTGATCAAGACAAAGCCTAGTCAAAGGGATCAACCTATCACTTATAATCTAAAAAAAAGGATTCAACACATCTGCAACTATGTTAACCTGTCACAACACTAATGTGTTCGAAAGTAAAATATAATTATGATGGAATAAGATGAAAGTTATTGTGACAACCCATATATAATTATGATAAATCATGTTTAAATCGTGCTTATCTTATGTGATATGGATATTGTGTTATTAGGGTATATAATATTAAGTTATTATGTTTAGTCTAATATTACCTTCATAACTCATGATATATCAAATTAGTTACAAACACAAAATTTTGTAGTTTTCGGTAGGAATGTTCATGTTGGAGACTAGTTTTGACCCTTATAATATAACAAACGACTTGAGGTGAAAACTAGATAGTTGTAGATATATGAGTTATGTTTGTAATACAACAAACGGTGTGTAAAACAAAGGTCCGCGTAAGTAGTTATGTCGAAATTACAAAGCAAGGGAAAAATCTGTCCATTCGTTAAGTGATATTTTGTCTTATTAGTAAAACAAATGGGTTGTTTTGATTGGTTGGAAAGCGAGGTGGGTTTAGCCGACTTATAACCCTTAAAAACATCCCCTTGCTTTATAAAATTCAGCCTTGGTTTAGTTTTGGAGAGTTTTATCTTGAGGAAAGGGAGTCGAGAAGTTCAGGATGAAGAAAGTGACGAAAACAATTGAGAAAAATCAATAGGAAATTACCTAAACGTCCCTAAGGAAAGGAAGGGGAAAGATTTGAACAAGTGACAGATAAAGACAATGGAAAAACCCATTAAGTGGATAAGGTAACGTGATGTCACTGCCAAATCTAGCAGGTCGGGTGGGGTTAGCAAGGGATGCATAAAGCCATGATTTTGGTCAAACGTAAATGGGGTAATTTAATCCTACTTATCCTTTCAGCATGTTTGAATAAGCATAATTACTTTAAAATTGTGAAAAGTTTTTAGTCTTATAGATTCATGTTAATAACTCAAAAAGGATACTCGTGTTTATGGTTTGGTTAAGACAATTATGGTTTGACTCACTTTGACTTTCAAGCTTAATTATAAGTAATTGGCTATGGGTGTGTCAGCTTTTGGTCTCAGAGCCTAGGTTTTAAAGGTCCTGGAGTTAGAAGCGCCTAGATTTGACAGTGGACATAGAAATTATTTTGAGTCATAAGTATTCGATTTTAGAGGGTACAAATAAGTATGTTGGATTCTCGAGACATGAACGTCAAGAGTTTGTTATTAAGTTTTAAATTAGCTTTATTGACTAACATCTATCAGTTATAAATATATATTGTTGTACGGGATAAGAAATGTAAGGATCTTGCAGGAATGGAAATAAGATATTAAGGTTTATTCAGGGATGACAACGAATATAGGTATTTTAATATGAAGCATTGAATTGTTTTATATGTTGCAAACGTGTCATGTAAGGAAATTTTTTAAAGACAAAATTTGGTATGCAAAATTGTGAAGAATTAATATTACATGATTATGATGAGACTTAAATTGTTAGATGAAATGAATATTCACATAGTAAAGGAGAAAGGAGAAGATTAGTAGTTGTATATGTTTAAATTTAATATGTGAAATGGTCTGAAATATAATATATCACAATTGATCTTAACATGGGTTCATAATGAATTATGATAAATAGAAGAAAAGAGTAATGAGAGTTGAGATGTGCTTCTTTAATAGTATGAGTATATGCAGTGGATATTACTCTTATGATGTTTTGGGATGCTTATATGAATAGTAAAGTTGAGATGAGGTGTTAAAGAGTTGGAATTTTAAAATATTAAGGAATCCTTTTAGGAGCATGTGTTGTGTATTAGGGTAATGAATTTCTTATCGGATGAGAGGTAAGAATTATTTATGAGAACTGAAGACGTATTTGGGAATAAAGGGTGAAAAATTATTGATATCTAGTGTATATGATAACTGAGTAGGAGTTATTATATAATAAAAGAGGGAGCGAGTGTATTCTTATACTCAATCAACAAAACCTAATGGGATGTGGCCATGGTGAAATATAAATGAAGTATGATGGGGTGTGATGACTTTGTGATAAAATATTATGGGGGATAAATGAGATTTTCACAGTTAATAAATAAATGAGCTCTAAACTTTAACTAATGACGAATAAGGAATAATGTATGAGTATGAGAAAGATGCTAGTTGGATTTGAATATCAACAACTAGTTTGGGGGGATATTGAGTTGTATTTATCATTGTACGTATGTGTTATCACTAAGAGTATGACATATAATGAATATTATTGACATTATACGGATTCACCAAGAAGTATGTGTAAGGATAATGTACTATGCGAGATACTATAATGTGATACATTAAGGTATTTGTACAGGCTATTTGAAAGAAATGCGACATATAATAGTTAGAGAAGTATTATGGGGTTGATAAGTATGGTAAAAGTTTTAAGTGATGATATTATGTTTAACATCCATGTTATCAAACGGGTAAGATAAGTGTATTAATGATGTTGCATAAGACTATCATGTTAATAAGATTGGGGTAAGGTTATGATTGTAAAGTTATTGTGATGGATAAATGACTTGTTAAGGTCATTGTACGCTTAGTTAAAGAACAATCAAACGATAATGAAAAAGGAATATAGTGAGAAGTTATATTGAGTTCATAGTGCATGATTGCACAATATATATGAAAGTGAATATAAAATCTTAGTTAAGAATAAACATTTAGTGAACGATTGTTCAATTTCGATATATGAAAAGTAGTGAGGCTATATTTAAATTAAGAAATTATAAGGACGATATTTAACATACTCTTAAACTTTAGAAATGGTGCGGATAGTAGTTAAAGTCAAACACATGTATTTGGTATTGAATGGAAGATGAAAATATGACGTATAATAAGCTAGTCTGGTAATATGATATTTATGATTTGAGATATTGAGTGGAAGTTGGAGAGATAAAGTATGAGAAGATAGTATTGTAATAGAATAATTATGATTTGAAATATTACACGATGATAAGGATAGACTATTGGAATGAAGGGAGAAACATAAAGAATGATACTAGATTCATTAAAAATGTTCACTCATTGTGAATATCTGATGCCACAACTGATAATCTATTATGTGGGAATGTTCGACATACTTATATAAAGGTATGAAGTAATATATGAGTTGGGAGTTGATTTTCATTGATAAGAAATCATTAGACGATTATCCTTACATGCAAATGATAAAGAAACTGAAGATATTATGAAAGAAGATTTGTCGTACATCGCGAAACTGGTGGAAATTATTAATCGTAAGGAGCAAGTATTAGGGAATAAAGTTAGTCCCGTAGTTAAAGTGTTGTGTGGGATCCATGAAATTAAAGAAGCAACTTGATAAAGGGAAGATAGCATCAGTAAATTGTATCCCCAATTGTTTGGTAAGTGAAATTTATACTAAATTTCGGGGACGAAATTTTCTAAGGGTGAAAGTTGTGACAACCCGGAGATAATTATGATAAATCATGTTTAAATTGTTCTTACCTTATGTTATATGGATATTGTGTTATTAGGGTATATAATGTTAAGTTATTATGTTTAGTCTAATCCTACCTTCGTAACTCATGAAATATCAAATTAGTTACAAACACAAAATTTTGTAGTTTTTAGTAGGAATGTTCACATTGGAGACTAGTTTTGACTCTTATAATATAACAATTGACTTGAGGTGAAAACTAGATAGTCGTATATGAGTTATGTTTGTAACACAACAAACGGTGTGTAAAACAAAGGTCCGATTAAGTAGTTATGCTGAAATTACGAAGCAAGGGAAAGATTTGTCCATTCGTTAAGTGATATTTTGTCTTATTAGTACAACAAATGGGTTATTTTGATTGGTTGGAAAGGGAGGTGGGTTTGGCCACCTTATAACCCTTAAAAACATCCCCTTTATTCATAAAATTCATCCTTGGTTCAGTTTTGGAGAGTTTATGTTGAGGAAAGAGAGTCGGGAAGTTTAGGAAGAAGAAAGTGAGGAAAACAATTGATAAAAATCAATAGGAAATTACCTAAACATACCTAAGGAAAGGAAGGGGAACGAGTTGAACACGTGAAAGATAAAGACAAAGCAAAAACCCATTAAGTGGATAAGGTAACGTGATGTCACTACCAAATCTAGGAGGTCAGGTGGGGTCAGCAAGGGATGCATAAAATCATGATTTTGGTCAAATGTAAATGGGGTAATTTAATCCTACCTATCCTTTTAGTATGTTTGAATAAGCATAATTACTTTAAAATTGTGAAAAATTTTTAGTCTTATGGATTCATGTCAATAACTCAAAAAGGATACTCGTGTTTATGGTTTGGTTAAGACAATTATGGTTTGACTCACTTTGAATTTCAAACTTAATTATAAGTAACTGGGTTGGGGTGTGTCATATATATATATATAGGGAGAGGTTCACAAGTGAACCTAAAAGATGAACTTTTTAATGAACCTTAACAAAATAACACCTAACAACTTATTAATGTTAACGAACGCGCGTGTCGATCGATCCCCAACTCTCTCACCCCCCACCCCCACCATCACCATGGCAGACCTTATAGCATCCCTTATGGCAGTAGGTCCGTCATGGGGTGGGGTGGGGTGGGGTGGGGGGCGCTGGTTGGGGTGGGGGGATCAATCGACACACGTGTCCGTTGCCATTGGCGCGGACCAATTACAACATAGGAATTAAAATTAATTAATTGTTAAGTATATTTTGTTAAGGTTCATTAAAAAGTTTATCTTTTAGGATCACTATATATATATATATATATATATATATATATATAACCTAAAAACTGAACTTTTTAATGAACCTAACAAAACATTTTAAACTAACCCAATTAATTGTAATTCCTATGTTGTGTTTGGTCCGCGCCAGCAGCAGTGGATATGCGCGTGTCTTAATACACCCCACTCGAACCTCCCCCCACCCACACCACCCAAACCAGAACTTTTTTGACGAGATCTACCCCGGACCTATTCTCCCAAACCAAAACCCGCCCCTGTCACAAACCCATCCCTGGTGATCTCTACTCCCTTTGATCATAACCCGACCAAACCACCTGCTAAACTCCGGCGATCCATAGCTCCTGCCGGAATCCCAGTTGGAAAGAAAAAACGATCGTTGAACTCCGGAGTTATTTTGAGCTGAACTTCGTCCACTAAAGTATTCCCTTGTGTTGCTTCGTATAAAAACTAGTGTGCTATATGTGGTTGTGGTTTCTATTGTTTGGTGACTAGATGAAGAAATCAGATTGTTGTCTACTCCGACCAACTTATCCAGGGGATCCACATCTCCAATATTCTCGAGAAGTAGATGTGGAGGTTTCCTTCCGGTTTAATGGTGGGGTAGGGGTTGTAAAAAAAATATTAGATCTACACGCGTGTCCGTTGCCGTTGACACGGACCAATTACAACATAGGAATTTATGTCTTATTGGGTCATTTTTTAATGGTTTGTTAGGTTCATTAAAAAGTTCGGTTTTTAGGTTCACTAGAGAACCTTTCTTTCTCTCTGTGTGTGTGTGTGTGTGTGTGTGTGTGTGTGTGTGTGTATATATATATCAAATTTTAATCATCTAATCATAAATATTATAGGCAATGTCTAGGAAGTATGCATTTTAAGATATAATAATGATGCATTATATTTCTTCTCTTTTGTGGATATACTCCTCCTTATTCTAATTTTTGTAACACCCCATATTTCTAAGCATTTAAATATTTAATTAATTCGGGTATATTTAAATTATAAGTGTATTGTATATTAATTGAATTAATTGTTATGTGTGTATTTAAATATTAATCGGTAGAGAAAATGATTAAAAGAAACGGAATAAAATTGACTAGGTGTGTGGTAAATAATACGTGACTATTATTATACGTTGTAGCGAGATAAGCAACGGGATTTTATTATATCTCAACTAGGAGTCGGGTATAGATTATTTTAAGTTCAAGATGGAGACTTTTACTTAAGTAACTCGGAAGACGATTTTGAGTGCACGGTTGATTCCGAATGGGTCGAGATAGCTAGAAAAGAGTACTCGAGGGGTAGTAATTGGGTCTCGAGACATTTTTAGGCATAACCAAGCCCACAGGGGGGTGTTCGGGTCATTTGGGCTAGGCCCATAAGCCTAGTTTTGGGATTAATAATATTTAATCTAAATCGACGAGGGTGAACGGCACTTAATCAAAATCTAACCATAAGAAATTGAGAGAGGAAAAGAGAAAGGAATTTGGGGAGCTTTTGGGAGTTAAATAAAGAGGAATTAGGAGCGTTATTCGAAATTCATCTTCTACCGTAAAGGAATCAGAATCTACGAATCTAATTAGACAAGTGGTTAACTTTCTTTCAACTTAATTTGCAGAATTTTGGTTCATATCATAGTGGGTGTAAATCATAATCCATTTTTGGGTGGGTTCTCGCATAAAAATGGGCTTTTATGATTGGAATGTAAGATTAAACATGAAATCGATGATGAAATAACATGTAGTACTATTTAAATTATATTCCTATTCGAAATTCATGATTAGATGTGTTGGTTTGATGATTGGAAAATCGAATTTAGGAAGGTGATCGGATAAATGGGAGAAAAACTCAAATTCGTGAATTATTGGATTAATACGAGAATCATTGATATAAAATGGTGATTTGGATGATTAGTAAGGTTTGAGAACATATATAAATCATTATTAAGGTTTGAGTGAGAATAGAACTGAAATAGAAAAGATATAAAAATTAACAATGGAGGAAATCAAAACAGAGTAGACGAAGAAGGTGGACTGCTCGCGTCGAATCGATTTGGTTCCCAAGATGAATCGATTCGGCAAGGCGAATCTATTCGGAATAAGATCGAATTGATTCGGCTGCCCAGATTTGGGGAAACATTTATGTTTATGCCCTTAATTCATGATTAACTGTTGGGGAAACTTTTGGGTTGTTTTAAAATATGGGGAGGGACATATTTAATTTCAGTAGGCTATAATAGGGGAGTTGTTTAACCAAATTGAAAGAAATCCAAGGCTAGGACCTTTATGGATATAAATTATGAAATTGATAGAATTTTGAATATCGGGATGGGATTTAGGGAAGAGTGAGTAAACTCAAAATTATGAATCAGTATAAATAAAGAATAATTTGAGTCGGGTTGATAGACTCGGTTATCATAGCTAGTGCCAGGAGAGATAGGAACGGGTTAGACGAACGTAATAAATTTTAATGTATATTGTGGTGAGAATTATTATTCAACACAAATAGATAAGAGAAGCGCAATCACCAAGCACAATAAGAAATATAAAATGCCAGTCACACAACAAGAGATGTACGTGGTTTAGCAAGAATGCCTACGCCCACGGTGGTGTAGTCAGTATTATTTCTATATACTCCGGGGAGCGATTACAGAGAATACAGTGCGTGCTTATTAACCCAGGCCTAGGGTTTATTATATACATGTTATTTTTAGAGAGTGGGCGTGTAGGACTCCCCCAAGTTTTCCATCTTCTCCTGGAACACCTCTTTATGAGATCATGGGGGAAGACCAAGTCATAACTGAATCGATGTTAAGATATGAAGGATTTGGACTTTGGGCCTGTCTCAATTGGGCTATTCGTCCAGGACCTTTATTCTTTAAATCGTGTACCCACAATTGCCCCTAAGTTTGTTGGGCCATGATCTCGGCTCAATAAACTTAAATGATTTCTCATAATGGCTTGTGTGTACATCGTGCAACTCTTCCCAAAGTTTGAGGACTGATTTAGGCGGCACTGGCTTCGTGTTTTGTGCACTATGATTAGTAACATTCAAAAGCTATCCCAAGCAGTCGTTTCACAATCACCGTTTCAAGCTCCTCAGTATTCTTCCATTTTCTGCGAGTTCTAGCGATTCACGTTCTCTTCTTTCGATCTTCATTCTTTTCGCTTTCGATCTTCCTCGTTATTTGGGCCTGTGATTCTTCATCATTCAAGTAAAACTTACATCTTGTAAGTCTCCTGCGCTTTCTCTTTGTGTTTTTTCTTTGAATTTAGGGTTTTCAAATGGCAAAGATTGGTAATAGACCAGTGTCTGAGTTTAGGAAGTTTTATAATATCCCAGAATGGGTAGAGATTGAGTGCGCCTCTACGCCTAGAAATGTTATAGAGATAGAGGGTGCCGGTTAGATTCATGTAATGTTTATTTCCCAAGGGGGGCTTACTTTTCCTCCCAACCATCTATTCTTGCACTTCTTTGGTTATTTCAACATTGTTCCTGCACAGTGTTCGCCCAATGTTTGGAAGATAATTAATGGTGTCCATAGAATTAATCAGTTATATGGTACCAAATTAAGGCTCGCCGAGGTCTACTTTTGCTATTCCTTCTCTCAAACTAGTTCTGGTGTCCTATATCTCAAATCCAGGAGTCCTGATAGGGTATTGGTAGTAAACCTACCTGATTCCCATAAAGACTATTGGCAAGATGGCTTCCTTGCTAGAAATTGACAGTTTTCCCCCCAGACTGAGGGGTCGAGGTCTGATAGGTTCTCTGTTCCCTTTTATGGGGAAGAGAATATCAGTAGTCTTTGCTCTGTTCTTTCAATTTCTTTACTAATTTGTGATTTTTCTAACTCTTCCCTATTTTTTCTTCAGCGAGGTCGAAGAGCTTGGAACCTGCTCTCAGCGAGGTTTGCCTTTCTGAGCTGGTCAAAGCTTGGAATATCAGGGAGCCCCTTGCTGACGGTGAGCATCCCTGATCTTTTGCTTTCTTGCTTGAGTATAAAAATGTTGGTTCTAGTTTTATAGTGAAGCCAGTAGATAAAATTCTCGAGTTTGATACCTCTGAAGAGACTGCAGCTGATCCTATTCAGTTAGACGATGAGGAGAGTCGTTCTGAGAGTGATATCATAGGCGGTTCTGAAGGCAATTTTAGGGAGGGGAGCTCCAGTGGTGATAGTTCCTCTGATTCAGAAGAGGTTTCTGAAGCCCGAGAACCTTCGAGCACGTCTAGCAGCTCAAGCGAGGATATGGTTCCTCCAAGGAAAAATTTGATTCGGGACGACGATGATGATAGTCATGTGCTCCTCGCTCAGAGGTCGAAGAAGCAGAAGTCTAGTACTGGGGCTGTTGCTACTAGCTCTCGGTCTACTTCTCAGGAGCAGGAGAGGAAGAGGAAAGAAGAAGAACATATGAGAAAGAGAGAGAGGAAAAAGGAAGAGGAAAGAAAAAATGTGGAAGAGAAGAAAAGGATGGAGGAAAGGAAAATAATGGAGAAGGAGAAGGAGGAAGCGAGGAGAAAAATGGAATTGAGGATGAAGGATGGGTAGGCCTTAGTCCCGGTGTCTGCATTACCCGAGGGGGCCTCAGTTGCCATTTCTCCTCAATTGGCCCCTGTGCTGCTCGAGAGGGCAGTTCTTCCTGCAGATCGCCAAAGGGCGCTGGGGTCTGATCAATTATCCCTACAAGCTAGCCAGAGGCTAGCCTTGGTAAGGTCTTTTCCTTTCTCTAATGCTCAAATAAATTTTAGCTGTTTACTTTTCCTGATATCTTCTTTTATTTGTAGTTTGTGACTGACTTTGTCGTGCTCTATCGCTCTCGCGACGAGCTCGTGAGCAAGAACGACGAGATGGAGCAGCAGAATGCTACTTTAAAAGTGAGGGGACACAACTGGAGGCAAGTCTGAAAACTGCTGATGCTGCTTGAGCTTCCTCTGTCCTGGACCTCGCTAACTCTAATCGAGAGAAATAAGCGGCGGTTACAGAACTGAACCAGCTGAGGCAAGCCTATGACCTAGTCTGCTCGAGCAAGTTGGCCGTCGTGGAGAAAAATAGGGTGCTGACCGATCAACTGAAAGAAAAAGATTCTCAGGCAGCTACCATCAAGGAGGACTCTTATAAATCTAGGTGGGTTCCTGTATATGAAGATGCCAAGGCTCAGATAGGCTACATCAGTCGTCTAAACTTCAAGAAAGGTTGGAAAAAGGCCCTCATAGCTGCTGGTGTCGATGTTGCCTCTCCTCTGTTCGACGATCACGACCCAGGTACGAAGCCAATTACGGAGGAAGCCCCTGCCCCAGCCATCGAAGGTGTTAATTCTGTCTCCCAAACGGTTCTTGCTGATGCTCCTCCTGCTCAGGCGACAAAGGTTATCCCAGCTGAGGGAGGTGCTTCTACTGCCGTTGACAAGGGGAAGAAGCCAGACTCTTCAGATCAGCCTGAGGTTGCTGGCTAATTTATCTTTAGGGTTACTTTTTGTATTTTGTATTTATAATTTTCCCTTTGACCCTTTACTGTATTCTGATTCTCTTCGTATTAATGAAATGAGAAGGTTTTTCATACCCTTAGTGTACTGAATGATTTTATCTTTCATTGCTGTTTTATTGCCTGTAGTCGATTGATGTTGATGATTATATACCAGCCACTTCTCAATTGGGAAGAATGCTTGGACCTGATGTAAGCTCTGAAGTTCGTCATACTTTTGTGAGGATTTGTAAATCACTACGATTGTGGAATAAGCACTTTATGGAGCAGACTGAGCTTATCATTAAACTGAAGGACAAGCTCTAAGAGATGGAGGAAGTTGGTGCCTTAGTCCAAGAGGAGGTGAATACACTAAGAGCAAAGCTTCTAGACGCTTCTGAGATCAACCAGGTTGGGGAAATTCTTCAGGAAGAGAATGAGGCTTTAAGGAGAGAGGTCTCGCGTCTTAGGGAGCATGCGCCAAGCATCACTCCACCAGTATCGAGGTTCCTCCTCATCGCGAGCTGGAACTGGCCCAAGCGATGTTCCTCCGGTGCTGCGAGGCCCTACTCCTCCGACTGCTCTGCGAGCTGGTACTCGAGCAAGGAGCTCAGCTAGGGAAATGGAAGAGCTCCGAGGTGATGTCCAACGAGCTTATGTGATTGTTGCTGGTCTTCAAAGGGACGTCACTAGGCTGAGGCATCTATTTAGGAGAGGTCCTCGCCAAGTATGGGCCGATGGTTATAACCAAGGTTGGCTAGATGCTCCGATGAGGTTAACGGAGTTTGAAAAGTTTGCCTTTATCAGGGGGTGGTTGAGTGCCCTGAAGGAGATGCAACTCCCAAGGAACTCGATGCTTTGGTACGAGATTTCTCCTTCTACTCTACTGCCTAATCCCTTCCGGAGAGATGATCAGTGGATCCATATTGATGCCATCGCTCGACAACTATTAGAGTTGGATGCGAATGAAGTTGAGGAGGAGCTGTCCCCCCATCTTGACGACTCTCGAAGAGATCAAGTGGTTGATTATCTTGTTCGGAGGCTTCAACCCCATTAAGATTTTTGCCAGTAATGATCCAGTGTATAAATGTAATGAAGCGATGTAATTTTGATGTCTTGGGCGAGCTCGCCGACTAAACATGTATTATATTTGTTGTAAGTGTGATGAATGAGTATAAAATTTATGTTTTGGGCGAATTTGTCGACTAAACAATTGTCTTATATCTTCTATATCTTTGTTCAATAATCATGAGCCTCTCTTGGCTGACTAGATTTGTAAATTTGCATTATCAAGCAAGTGTCCCTCCAGTCCAGTATGCTAACGAGATACCATTCTGCCCCACTTTACCTTTTAGGTTGTGTCATCACACTCCCTTAGGCCTAAGTGTGGCAATTGGCGAGGACACACCTGGTATTGGATGCTTTATCCGATCAGGATTTTATTCAACCGAACATAGTTTGGTGACCAATTTTAACTTGGTCATATTGCCTAAGGGTCTCCTGTAGGGATTCATATATTTCCAGGGGCAATGCTAAGAGGTCATTCGTGTTTCATAATGAAAACTCGAGGAGGGACATCTCCCTGCTACAGTGTAATGATAAATGTGATTGTCACTTGGAAAAGGTGTGTGGGGTTATAAAGTTCATAATCTGATAGAATGCAATTGTCAAACGATTTTTATTAATGACAAGGAAAATGAACTTTCAGTTCCATAACTAAAGAACAAAAGAAGAATCTTAAATGAACTTCCAGCTTCATAACTAATCAAAAGAAGAATCTAAAAATATAATTTCTTGAGATTGGCTGCATTCTATGCTCGGGGTATCTCTATGCCTTCCAGCATTTCTAAGTGATAGGCGCCTTACAGATCATCTCTTGTTATCTTAAATGGTCCTTCCCAGTTTGACCCTAGCTTACCGTCTGATGGTTTTACTGTGCTGCCCAGGACTTTCCTTAGGATGTAGTCCCCAACTCGAAATGTCCTCGGGTTGACCTTCTTGTTATAGTGCCTTGCGAGTTGTTACTGATAGCTCGCTAGTTTTACTAGGGCTAGCTCTCGACGCTCATCCGCTAGGTCGAGCTCAGCGAGCAATGCTGCATCATTATGGCCCTGGTCGATAAGGCTGGACCTCATTGTTGGTAAGCCTGCTTCTAATGGGATGACTGCTTCCATTCCATACGTTAATGAAAATGGGGTTTCCCCCGTTGCTCGTCGTGGAGTGGTACGGTAGGCCCATAGACTATGCGATAGTTCATTTACCCATGTGCCTTTGGCTCGCTCTAATCGTTTCCTCAATCCCTCGATCACTGTTTTGTTGGAAGCCTCGGCTTGGCCATTACTCTGAGGATAGGCCACCGAGCTGAAATAGTGTCTGATTCCATGCTCGTCGCAGAAACTCTGAAAGGATCAGCTTTCGAACTGCGTTCCATTGTCAGTGATGATGGTCCTGGGGATGCTAAAACGGGTGATTATATGTTTCCATATGAATCTTATCATATCTGCATCTCGAATGTTTGCTAGGGGTCCTGCCTCGATCCATTTGGTGAAGTAGTCAGTTGCGACCAATAGATACTTGTGGTCCTACAATGTCCATTCCCCATTGGGCGAATGGCCATGGGCTAGAAAGTGATTTTAGTTCGCTAGCAGGTTGATGGACCATAGGGGCATGAAGTTGGCATTTCTCACACTTGAGAACATATACCGCAGAATCCCTCTTCATATATGGCCACCAATAGCCTTCCTTCATAGCTCAGAAAGCCAGAGACCTTCCTCCAATATGGATTCTGCAGATTCCCTCATGAAGTTCGTGTAGAACTTGCTCGATATCCCTCGGGTGAACACATTGAAGGTAGGGACCGAAAAATGACCTCTTATATAACTTTCCCTCAGGAGATAAGTGAAAGCGAGCAACTTTGACTCTTATCTGGTGAGTAATCTTCTTATCATCTGGAAGTGTGCCATCCTTCAAATAGTCCCCTTAGTGGGTCCATCCAACTGGGTGCTGACTCAATTCGGAGCACCTGCTCCACGCCTGGTAGCTCGCTGTTACGGTTAATGCTCGGGTGAGCGAGGAAATCGATGGGGATTGTCCATTTTAAATCAGAATTAATTGCCAAACTCAGGGCTGCTAGGGCGTCAGCATGGCTATTCTTCCCTCTTGGAAACTGCTGTACGCTAATTTCCTCGAAGCTAGCCATTAGCCTTTTTGCTAAGGCGAGGTAAGCTGCCATTCTTTTATCCTTTGCATTGTAGTCTCCACTTATCTGATTGGAGACTAATTACGAATCGCCAAACACATGTAAATGTTTTGCTCCCAAAGTGTGTGCCTTCTGGAGTCCGGCTATTAATGCCTCATATTCTGCTTCGTTGTTGGAGGCTGTAAATCCAAGCCTAATACCTTGTTCGAGGATTGTATCCTCCGGGGTGATGAGGACAATGCCTAATCCTGCCCCCTTTGAGTTGGAGGCTCCATCAATAAATAATTTCCAGACTCCTTCCATTGCGTGGTTTTCTCCTTGCTTCCCTGGTTGAGGTTGGTCGAGGGGTTGTTCGCCTGTGAATTTGGCTATAAAATCGGCAAGGACTTGCCCCTTGATTACGCTCCTTGATTGAAATTGGATATCAAATCGTCCGAGCTCGACTGACCATTTAGACAGTCTGCCCGACAAATCTGCCTTCCTCATGATTGCTTTAAGGGGGTACGATGTAAGGACGACGATAGTGTGAGCTTCAAAATAGTGCTTCAGCTTTCTTGAAGCCACCACTAGTGTAAGAGAGAGCTTCTCCAGTGGTAGGTACCGCTGCTCGGCATCCAATAAGGTCTTGCTCGCGTAGTAAACGGGGTGCTGGATTCCCTCTTTTTCGCACACCAATGCAGAACTGATGGTGTGGCTGGAAACGGCGAGGTATAAGTACAAAGAATCTGTTTCTTGGGGTATGACGAGCAGTGATGGCGAGCTAAGGTAAGCCTTGAGTTCTTCCAACTCACACGAGCAATCTTGATTCCATTCTACTGCTTTGTTTCCCTTCAGCAGCTGGAAGAATGGTTTGCACTTCTCGGAGGATTTTGAGATAAAACGGTTCAAAGCAGCGAGCATGCCGGTGAGCTTCTGTACATCTCGGATCGTGCAAGGAGGTTGCACCCTATTTATTGCATCGATCTGGTCTGGATTAACCTCGATACCTCTCTTACTGACCAAGTACCCAAGAGATTTTTCTGACTGGACACCGAAAGAACACTTGCTTGCGTTAAGTTTCATTCGGTAACTCCTGAGGATTTCGAAGGTTCTTGATAGGTCTGAGAGGTGGTCTTCTTTCTTCTTGATTTTGACGAGCATATCGTCGATGTAGACCTCCATGGTGTTCTCCATCTGGTTTTTGAACATCTTGGTGACCAGCCGCTGGTAGGTTGCCCCTGTATTTTTAAGCCCGAAGGGCATGACCTTGTAACAGTATAACCCAACCGTGGTGATGAAAGCTGTCTTGTCTTGGTCTGGAGCGTATAGAGGGATTTGGTGGTACCCTGAGTATGCGTCCAAAAAGCTGATTCTTTCGTGAGCTGCTGTGGCGTCCACTAGTTGATCAATTTTTCGTAGGGGAAAATTATCTTTAGGGCATACTCTGTTAAGGTCAGTGAAGTCGATGCAGACTCTCCATTTCCCATTGCTTTTTGGAACTACTACTGGGTTGGATAACCATTTAGGGAATTGGACTTCCCGTATGGATCCTGCATCTAGTAGTTTCTCGACTTCTTTTTCTACGGCTTTGGCCTTCTCGGGGGCAGTTCGCCGTGCCTTTTGCGTGATAGGTTTGAAAGTGGGGTCGATATGCAACCAATGATAAGCCACACTGGGATCGATCCCAGGTAACTCGTATGGTTCCCATGTAAAAACATCTACGTTGCTTCTCAATAGAATTATCAATTCCTTCTTCTCTTGATCTGTGAGAGAAGCTCCGATTAAGAAAATCCTGTTATTGCTGCTATTTTCGACTGTAACTTCCTCCAGGTCCTCGATGACTTTTTCAGAGGTGAGGAGCCTGGTCTCCTCCATTCCGGGTCTTCCGTGCTTTAACTGCTATTTTGAAGGTGTCGAACCTTCTTGTTCCTCAACTTTCTCTCTGGGCTTATCGGCCTTCTTCTCTGGCCTTGGATGAATGGCCGCTATGAAGCACCTTCCTGCCATTGCTTGATCGTCATGGATCTCCATTACTCCTCGCTCGGTTATATACTTGAGTTTCTGATGGTAGGTCGAGGAGACTGCCTTCATCGCATGCAACCATCCTCTACTGAGGATGACTGGGTATGGCGAGTCGATGTCAATTACTAAAAACTCAATCATCTTGGAGATGTTTCCTGCTCGTACTGGCATCACGATATTTCCCAAAGGCATAGTCACTTTTCTAGCGAAGCCAACTAAAGGGACAATGGCTTCCCTTAGGTCGGCTATGCTTAGCTTCAATTTCCTGAATAGGTCGAGATACATTACCTCGGATGAGCTTCCTTGGTCGACGAGTAATTTGTCGACGTCAAAGTTAGCTATCCTGAGGCTAATGATCAGAGCGTCATGATGTGGGGTTCTTACTCCCACCAGATCTTCATCCGTGAATACAATATGCTTACTATAGTCGACGTCATCTGCTCGCCGACGGTTTCCTGACTGTGTCTTTGCTGGATCGATCTGAAAAACTTGCATTACCGCTGTAAGCTTCTTTACCTCCATTCGAACTGAATTTCCTTGAATCTGTTTTGTGTCAAATACCCCATGAATTACTGCGAATTCATGGCCGGCGTCGTCTTCGAGCACGTTGTCAGGCCTTGCTTCTTTATGGGCAGCAACCTTTTCTGCCCCTTTGTCCATGAATTCATTCAGATGCCCGGATTGGGACAGCTCTTCGAGTTGGGACTTAAGAGCCTTGAAATGCTCAGTCTTATGTCCTCCTTCTTTGTGAAAAGCGCATCTCAGCGCGTTGTTTCTTTTTGAGGGATCTCCTCCCATCTTCCTAGGCCACTTAATAAATGGCTCGTCTTTGTTTCTAACCTTCTTTTGAGGAGAGCATTCTCAGCCTCGTGCCTGCGAGAAGACTCCCTCTGCTCTTAGAGCCTCGCCTCATAAGCATCAATTAACCTAGATATTTGTGTGGACCTTGCTGGTCCTTGGCTTTCTTCTGAGGCTGGCCTTTCTAGGCGAGCTCTCTGATCTGAACGTCGAACTTCAGATCTGATCCTGTGAGGAGCAGGTTGTTCTTGGATATCTCCTTCCTGAGGAGCATTACTAATGTGACCAGACATTTTAGACTTCTTTGTTGGTGTGGGCTTTCTCAGGGAAGAAAAACGTTCCCACAGACGGCGCCAATTGTGGTGACAATTATTATTCAACACAAATAGATAAGAGAAGCGCAATCACCAAGCACAATAAGAAATATAAAATGCCAATCACACAATAAGAGATGTACGTAGTTCAGCAAGAATGCCTACGTCCACGGTGGTGCAGTCAGTATTATTTCTATATACGAGAATACAGTGCGTGCCTATTTCCCCAGGCCTAGGGTTTATTATATACATGTTATTTTCAGAGAGTGGGGGTGTAGGACTCCCCCATGTTTTCCATCTTCTCCTGGAACACCTCTTTACGAGATCATGGGAGAAGACCAAGTCATAACTGAATCGATGTTAAGATATGAAGGATTTGGACTTTGGGCCTGTCTCAATTGGGCTACTCGTCCAAATTGTGGGTACACGGTTTAAAGAATAAAGGGCCTGGACGAGTAGCCCAATTGAGACAAGTCCAAAGTCCAAATCCTTCATATCTTAACATCGATTCAGTTATGACTTGGTCTTCTCCCATGATCTCGTAAAGAGGTGTTCCAGGAGAAGATGGAAAATGTGGGGGAGTCCTACACCCCCACTCTCTGAAAATAACATGTATATAATAAACCCTAGGCCTGGGGCAATAGGCACGCACTGTATTCTCTGTAATCGCTCCTCGGAGTATATAGAAATAATACTGACTGCACCACCGTGGACGTAGGCATTCTTGCTAAACTACGTATATCTCTTGTTGTGTGATTGGCATTTTATATTTCTTATTGTGCTTGGTGATTGCACTTCCTTTATCTATTTGTGTTGAATAATAATTGTCACCACACACACACACACACATATATATATATATATATATATATATATATATATAGAGAGAGAGAGAGAGAGAGAGAGAGAGAGAGGCTCATGTGCACACTAAGTTTGCACATCATTTTTTTAAAATAGTAAAAAAAATATTTTTCAGTTGATTTTTTTTGTGTGATATTTAAACATTTCAACAGACCCATATAAAAAAAATCATCTCCAAAAAACTTTTTTTGCTATTTTTAAAAAATCGGTAAAACTTTTGTTGCTTTTAAGCACTTTAAAAGCTGTGGAAGTTTGACCGTTTTTTTAAAAATAGTAAAAAACATTTTTTTGAGCTGATTTTTTTTACATGGGTCTGTTGAAATGTTTAAATATCACATAAAAAAAATCAACTAAAAAATATTTTTTTTAATGCTTTAAAAAAATTGATGTGCGCTAGCACTGTGCACAGGAGCCTGCCTCTCTCTCTCTCTCTCTCTCTCTCTCTCTATATATATATATATATATATATATATATATATATATATATATATATATATATATATATATATATATATATATATATGTGTGTGTGTGTGTGTGTGTGTGTGTGCTTATTATAGATATCCATGTGAATGATATTTATAGGAATACATACCCCTCTAGTGTTATCATAGGAGGTTGCGCGATGTGGGTGAATCTCCTGGCTCGTGAAAGCAGGGAGAGTATAGTCCTCAGGTCATAGCATTCGATATATTATGTTGTGATTATTTTTGGGGTGAGACGTTTTGGGTATGATTCGATCTCACACTTGGAGAACTATGACCGCCTGCATTACGCTTATTATTTTATTGTCTGATTCGGTGTGAGCTAACCGTCTCGTGGTATCCAGGTTGGATTGAGTATACCTAGGGTGAAAGCCTTTTAGAGAAAACATCCGGTGAGTGATTCTTCGGGAGGATGAATATTATATACGGCATGTGTGTGAATGTTGCAGTACAATTAAATGTGTAATTATAAATGTACGGATAAAATACATGAAGTGAAATTGTATTATTTATATAGCTAGTGAAAACGTTATATGAGTTTATTTCACCTGAATAAACGAGTTATTGGGTGACGTAACTTAATAATCTATAGTAATATTACTCAAACTAGAGTAGTGGATCGGGAAGGGTTCATAACAAGGCTAGTTAGACGGGGTAGGATAACTAGGTGGGTTATGAAGTAAGCGATAAGTGTGCACATTAGTTGAGGGGTGAGGATTATCTCAAGGGAGTGCGACACTAGCTTAAATATGAAAAGACGTCATGCATTTTAATTACTGCAAATTTAATCACTAGCAAATAATTTTCAAATATTTTGGGTTCTAACCCTTGCCAAAAATATTTTCAAAACCTTTTAGGTGTCAAGTCACAGGGACGCCATTCTTGATTATAAAATTCAGGGATGTGCAACTGCGGCATATGTGGATGCATGCAAGATTTGGACTAGACGCCTCAGTTGTTAATTATAGATTAGGATTTCATTATCTTAGTATTTCATCTTTGGGCATGTTGCCCTTACAGTATTTTATTCAGCTTATTCAGTTTAGACTTGTGCTGGGATTTGTTTATTTATTTGTTGGATTTATTATTTGAATTTGGAGTTTATAGTCAATAGTTTATTCGGCAAGACATTTATTTATTTATATCCTGTGATCGATGGTTTAGATTCTGTTACGGTGTGAATAGTTTAATCCAGCTTCAGTATATTGTCATCTATTAAATGAAAATATAAAATTTGACACCGACTTTATTAATTAATAGATGATTAGTAATGAATGGTTTTCGACAATGATGCCAAGAATGAACCAAATGGAAATCCTATTTAATTTAATAAATGACTGATCAACGGGTATTTAATTAGGTGGGGTGTCACGATTTTCATATAAAAAGTGTCATAATATTACTAATAAGATTGTCCTTTAATTTAACATTATCTCCGCTTTTACCATGGAATTGACAAAGAAAAGAACCTTAAATCAAGAAATAGGTCTATTAAAGGATAAAATGAATTTTCCATATATAATTGAATAAGGTGGGATATAGCGTAAAAACGTGGATTTCACTTCATCATTACATATAGCAATATGAAAACAACTATCTAAACAAGAATATACGAGCTAAAACGATATACGGTATCAAAGATAACACTATTAATATGACCGACCACAACCTATTAAAATAACAAAAATAACTTTAAGACGCAATAAGCTAATATAGTATCATCCAAAAAATGCGTAATATAAGAGTTTTTTTTTTATATATATATATAAAGTAAGGATACAATACTATCCTAACTCATAAAATAAACAAATACTTACCAAATCAGCAACACCCAAAGAAGATTTAAAAAGTAAGGGCGGATCTAGGATTGGCCAACCAGGGCTCCAGCGCAGTCCATTTTTTATGTTACCCACTGTTAGTCCAGACTATTTATACTAAAGTGTCCCAAAGCTAGCCCTCCCCAATAGACACCTATTTCCAGCCGTGTTAAATTAATCCCTAAAAAAAGAAAAAAATGAAATGTGTATAACTATAAGTTTGTAACTGTTTTAACCAAAAAGACTTCCTTCCTAGTGCTGCTCCATCACATCTAACAAGCGTATAGTTTAAGTTTTCTCTCCCTAACCAATTCAGTTCACATCAAAATTTTGCAAGTTGGTTAACAGCCTTGTCCACATTTTACCCCCTCCCCCCCAATGGCAATCAACTAAACCGGTATGTGTGAACGAACTTGTTTAATTTTGTATATTTTATTTTTTTTCCTGTCCTTTTCCCCCTTTATTTCTTGCTTTTTTTCCCTTTCCTTCCTGCTTTTTTTAATCTTTCAAGATTAAATTAGTATATTTTTTAGGCATTAGATTTATGCATTAAACGAATTGATTAATCATTTGATTTAGGTTAATATTTTTTTCTTAAATATTACAATTTCAAGTTCAAACTTTTTAGATTACAATATATAACCTTAATTAAGTGCTCGCTCCTTGTTTACACAACCTCAACCACCCATGTATAGAAAATTCATTAAACACTAATGCAGTACTATAAAAGGACTTTTCATTCCGTAAAAATATAACAGCACTTCATTGCTCATTTGAAGTAAAAATATGGCAGTGGAGATGGTCTAAGGCCAACTAAAATTTCATACAAAAGAGCCACAAAAGATATCCGAATCAGGTTTAAACTAACATAAATACAAAATAATAGCATCTTAAGCCTAAAACACAGGGTAGAGTCTCAAATCAAAGTGCAACACACCAAAATTGTCATACAATCAAAAGCATCCCTCTAAATAAGAATATTTGACATTGAAATGGGTATAACAATCACATTTTTTTTTTATTAATAAGCATGAAAACTTCTCTAAACTTTCTCATCATCCTCAAGAAATGTAATGAAACATATCATTTATAGAATAAGTTACAAGAGCAAATTGTTTTTTTTAACCAAATCTAAGAAATCAACTCAAACCTAGTCAAATCTAGATGAATAGAGTTGAAGTTGGCTTCCCAATAGATTTAGATGGATGAGGATGGGTAAAGATGAGTTTGAAAAGCTTCAATCGATCCTTTGTGCGAGAGATCAGAAAATTGAAATTGCCAAACACAGACAATTTCTAAAAAGTCTAATGCAACAGTGTGTCATAAAGTCCATCATCTCAAAATATTTTAATTAATGATCAAAACATACTCATTTTAGAATCATTATAAAGGTTACTATATACTTCAAACAAAGAATAAACTAGCATTCAAATGGCTTAAGACATATTAAGGCGAATAATATAACGTAAGCAAGGTATAACTCGTTTGAAAGAAAAAAGTGAACATGTTTGATCCTTGAATAATGAATTCAAAATCAAAGTTCAATGCAAACACTCTTTTGAAAAATCTACTTTGATTAATATCATGAAAAAAGTCCCATTTTCTTTGAAAGTATAAAATTTTCAACTAATACTTTTTTCTTTCGTAATAAGCAATGTATATTTAAAATCTTTTGGTCTTATACCCTTGGTGTCAACCAATGTTGGATAAATGAAAATATTTGAGACATTATTTTTCAAAATTCTTTTACAAGTGGCAATTTTCCCTTTTTAACAAAGAAGAGGTACTATTTTTGAATATAAGGTAGCATCACACATTCTAATGTTATAGTCCTAACCATTTCATTACTCATGATATTTTGAAAAACATATTTTCAATTCCAAAGATGAACAAATCTCATATACAAAAAGAAAAAATACACCCTTTTCCAAATCATAACCATTTTGGAAAATCATGAAGCATAAGTCAATCGCTTCATTTTATTTTTCAATTTAAAAATGCTCAAGAATGTTTTGTGGTGTAAAGTACATCGAGCTATAACATATATTCTACATTAATCAATCTTAAAAATCTAATTTTCAAGCTTGTTAATTCTAACCAAGATTATATAGGCATAAAAACAATTGTGATACAATATCATATGCAATAGTTCATACAATAATTTGGCAATTGAGCCAACAATTATAAGCAAATAATCAACAATTGTATACAATAACAAATAAGTAAGGTTTATACAGAGCACAATGAAAATAACATAATGGGCCGTGGAACAAGATACGCGTTATAAGGGTCCTAGGCGTATCGAGGAATCACTATATCTAGCGGAATTGGAGGGAGCCAAATTGGGATATCTTTTGGTCTCTAATCTATTCTATCCAAAATATACATCCCAATACACACTTGACTCACATGAGATGTATTGGGTGTAGGTTGAACGTGGGGCACATTTTAAATATATTTTTCCTTATTATTGTGAATCTTCTCCTTTCGATCATTCGTACCAAAACTCCTATTCTTCCTAAAACTATGTAAACTCAAGATCAGATCGAGTAAATAACAAAAATATTGTAAATGACCCAACTCATGACAATGATTAAATCTAAAGGTTTAAAATCTACTAACAAAGGGAATGCTTTTTAGGACCATTCTTTTCCAAATAGCGAACTTTCTTCAACTTGGGAAAAAAAATCTGTAAAGTGATCCCATTCATGAAAGTAGAAAAAAAATACCATTGCTTACAGTGGCGGATCCAGGATTTTGTGCGAACTGGGGCGAAAGTTTCAATAGTTGCCGGGGGTTCGGGGGCGTGAGCCGCCGAGGCGATTTTTTTTTTTGGGGGGGGCGAATTTTTTCGAGCATTTTTTTGGGCTGTTTTTACTTTTTTGGGCATTATATTCATTTTCAACACTGATTGAAGTGGGAGATGATTGAACCTCAGCTTCAGATACGGTTGGTGCATTGTCTTCTCTTTTTCGTTTAAAAAATTTCTCTATTGATTCCCAAGATTTACAAATTTAATTTAATTTCACATATAAATTTAATTTCATATAAATTTACACAAAAATAAATAAACAGACACATATAAACAATACACAAAATAAATTTATAAATTCACATTATAAATTTAATTTCATTTTAGTATAAATAATTTTAGTATAATTTCAGTAGTATAAATATAATTTCACATATAAACAGACACATATAAACAAATATACACAAAATAAATAAATGATGAAATAGGGTTTCAACACACATAGATGCAAAATTTTTATAGAGAGCAGGGCAGCGGGTGGAAAACAGCAAGGCAGCGAGTGGAGAGTAGCAGGGCGGCGGGTGGAGGACAACGGGTGGAGAGAGCGGCGGACTCTTTAAAAAATAGGGTTTTTCTGTTACTTTGGTACGAGAGGAGAGAGAGCACCATTTTAAGTTATGTTTTTTTTTGTTTATTACAGATTTTTCCCTGAACTTTTAATATAATTACAAGTCACCTCCAGGTTTAATTTTTTACCAAAAAAAAAAAAAAAATTTTTTTTTGAAAAATGAACTGGGGCGGCCGCCCCGGGCTGGATCCGCCCCTGATTGCTTATATCCTTATATTGCATGGTTGATTTTTATTCACAAAGGTATGAGTAACAATATCATTCTCCTTCAAATGGTAGTGTATTCTCCTTCAATTGTTTCACATTACCATGTGTTTTTTTGTTTGAGAACTTTTGGGGATATGTTTAAACGTAGGTGATTAATTTTAAACTTTGACATGCAAAGTTTCTCCCTTATGAATTTTCATGTTGACTACAATCAAGTCACTTACAAATTTTTAAATTTTAGTATTGATAGTGGATTCCTCACAACTTTGAAACTTCTTTTTCAAATTATCCAAAGAAATGTTCAAATAATATCTTTTCTTTTTTCAAGGTGGACACACATTCATTATCAACCATAGGTAATTCCTTATTCTCTAACAAATCATCAAGAAATTCTAAGTCGTCATGAAGTTTAAATCAAGGACTTTGATTCTAGAGAAGAGGGAATAATTACGAGCTTTTAAAACTTGAAAGAATTATTTTTCTTCCTCAACATTATAAGCTCATTAAAAAATTCGGTTTTCTTAGTTTGAAGAATTTTAATATTTTCAAGTAAAACATCAACTTTAATAAATAGCTGAGAAAAAAAGATGATCCTCATTTTTTTATAGTCTTTTCTTCTTGCAATCATTTTATTTTCAAAGAAAGTATTACATTATTTTTCAATAAGATTTAAGATTTCGAAACAAGCTTATCATAAGAAGTTTATAAATCATCATTTCACTGTCACTATAGCTATTACTAAAAAAAATATTGTTAAGAAGAGAGTGATTTACAAAATCGGACGGGGTTACAAGTCTAATATAAGCATGATTATCACGTGCATCGATTAAATCATAAATATGGTCACAGATGTTTAGCTCCATTTCACACACATGATATATTTCTCAAAGTGATTGATCCCATGAAAAAATGACTAACTATGATATGGTTCAAAGTGCGTATTCTAAAAATTAAAATGGAGAGAGGGCACCCAAATTGAAATCTATTGTTGAAATGGAGGCAATAGTTTCTTTTTAATACTTTTTAAGGAACAAATATAACAATGTGGGTACACGTGGCAAATATTTACTAATTAAATTTCCCAAATTTTATCTAAAATATTTTAGGTAATGAATCTTAATGTGAAAAAGGTACTCTAATCACATAACACCAAGTTCTATGAGGAAAAATGCACAAAGAAAAATTTTATGCTAAACCAAAACAACAAATGAACTATAAGACTTACAAAGCAAAATCATGACAAACACTCCTTTTACACAAATTTCACTAACATTCTTTTCATACCATAACGATCGCAACGGGAATGAGCCAGTGCCTGGTTGCAACCGATATCTTCATTGACACCACAAATTAAAATTTCTCTTTTAAGTTGAAGATAAACTTCGTGTTCAAATGGAATAAATGAGAAAGAACACATGTTATAGGTAACATTTTCAAGGATGTGAAATTTTCTAAATGTTTTGAAAGTTTTTGGAATTCTACAAAATAAACTCCCATTATATTTTTGAGATATAAAAAATCTAATGTTTATAAAAAAACAAAACATATGAATATTTGTTCAAGGAAAAGTATCAAGTAATCAAACTTCGAAATAAAATTTACATCAAGGTTCAAAAGAAAAACATCTCAAAAATATAAAAAAGAGGAATGAAGAAAAAAATTTGAGGCTAATAATGTTTGTCTTAGAAATCCTCTAAACCTCTCTTTGATAATGAGACAAATCCTTATAAAATACGCTTCCAAGATTGCAAGAGAATACTGCGGGGACAACCAGGTAATATTGTCTTAAAATATCTAGCCAATCACGTCTTAAAGATATGGCTACAAGACTAGTTTTGCATGAACTCTCATGAAAAGAAGCAAAATCTTCAAAAGACTCCAGTTTTCAGGAAACATTGTGACCAACGAAGCTCCTTCGCTGAAGTGAAAGTGAGCTTTGCTAAAGCGATGTATCCGTGATGGAAGGGTTCCTTCATTGAAGCGAGTCTTGCACTTGGGCTATGAATCCTCGGACAAAAAGTCATTAATACATATGATATGCATCTTTCTTCAATTTTTTTTGAATATATAATAATATTTACACATTTACATCATCAATAGAAAAAAGACATCACACCACACACACACACACAAAAAAAAAAAAAATCAATTATGAAAATTTAATGTGAATATGACAGAAGTGTGAATTAAGTCATTTTACCTTAACCTAAGGTGACATTCTAAAAGTTGTGAATCATGAATGATATTGGGTTGAAGTTTGAAGAAGTCCCCCCATTAAATCTTGATGTGAAGCTTTATCATCACGAATTCAAGAACTAAAGACTCAAAATATATTATGACAATTGGAATAAGACAATTCAAATAACATGGGGCTCACAAGTCTACATATACTTTTATAGTGTTCTTTTAAAAATGGAGTTTTTTACCAATTAGTCCCGTTTATTAAGTATATAATTAAATAGCTCCTAAGATCTTTTTTTTGCTCTAACAACTCATGATAAAATAATAAGTCCTATTTGTAAACAAGTAGTGAATATTCATTACATGTATAAACAAGATCTATTGAGAAAATTACTTTGATAGGACCAATTAGAAACTGTCTTGCGTAAATAAGACTCATTTGTCAAATTCCCAAAACGTAGATTAAGAGGGGTACGTATATATATATATATATATATAAACAATTGTGTGGAACACTATTCTAAAATTTTCATTAAGAATTGCTTGAGAAGAAATTGTAAAATGTCGATTCATTTCTATTTTAATTTACGGAGCTATTATTTTATTAAATAAAAAGATGTACTACATAATGAAACTGCTGTAGCGGGATTTCTATGGACATTTGAATTTGGTTGTTTGAGTAAAACCTCGATAAATTAAGAACCTTGCTTATCTACGTGTGTTAGTTTTTTTTTGTGTGTGTATATATATATATATATAATTGTAGTCTTTTAACTCCTTCTAATAACGTCACATGTCAACAATATTTAATATCTACAAAATACAGTATTTTTAAGCCTTTGATATATTCTATGTGGCCACCTATTACGACCTCTAAATAAATAGTATGTCTATACAAATCTCTACACATCCCTCCCTCTTCATCTGTACATCTTCTCCCCCCCCCCCCCCAAAAAAAAAATGATTGTTATGACCTCCTAATGAATTCTTTCTATGCCCTATCTCTTTAACTCCTTATCTCTTCATTTTTATATTTTCCAATCATAAAACGATATAAGATATATCTTTACTTTGTAAACTGGCTTCATGGGGATAGTAGACAGTACAACATAGAGGATCCTAAAAGTACCAAAAAGGAAGCTCTATAGTTGCCGAGGCTGAAGATAGTGGAACGTACCGGGTTGAGGTCTCACAGATACAGGGTAATCGATTGAGAGGATGAACTTAGATGATCCAGTTAAGTTTAGATGGGATGGGGCTTTATGTCATAAACTCGCTCTTGAGTGAATGGTACATCCAGTTTTAACCCAAGGTGGTTGAGAAGGGTTCCGAGATGCTACAGATTGACATCGACACTGCGAGAGATGGTCTTGCAATAAACCCTAATTTTTACATTGACCTTGCATCTGAACCTGAAGGCCCTTCACTGGCTCACGAGATGAGATATCCCAGTGGTGACTGCACTTAAGATATATGGATTTAAGCACCCTGTATGTATATTTTTCATGAATAAATGATATACATTTAGCATAACTTAGCCAAATGAAATAAAATAAATTGAAACCCAAAATGAAAAAAATGGACCTTTAGATAAGTCTTATTTGTTACTCAAAGAAGCAGGATATGTGAAATCATTTACTTTAATTGATGAGTGTAAGTCAGTTTATTTACATGAACCCTAAGATCGTGAACATCATGATAACCACCTAATAGGTATGTGAAAAGAGGAATAATGTAATACCTCCTTTCATCGTCATGGATGTGATGTCGTTGTTTGTTGCCGTTGATTGTCGCCGGTTCGACCACCCTAACAGTCCTTCAACGGAGATTTTTTAGCTTCTTTCTCCATGCCTATAAACCTTAATATGTGTATTTGTGGATACCTTTTAGATGTAAGTAAGACATATATTAATTATGACACCCCATTCAATTAAATACCGGGTGATCAGTTCTTTATTAAATGAAATCAGAATATGGAGTTGGTTCATTCTTAGTATCACTGTCGAAAAATAACTTCCGTATTAATCACCTAATAGTTAATTAAGCTAGTGTCAAAACCTTCAATTTTAATTGTAAGGACATAATTTTATAAATGTCCGGGATAGAATCTAGGAATTTTTTATTTTTCCTAAATCACAGTACGTATATCTGATACCGCTATATTCGGCACGTCAACACGATCATCCACGACGGCCTTGATCCGAATCCATGCATCCACCATCTTCACACGTGCATCATATGCTACATGCGACGTGTTGCTCATCTGTTCCCACTACTCCACGACGCGTTATTGGTAAAATGGTTTATTGGAGTTGTTAATATTCGCATAAATATTTGAGAATTTTTTAGAAAATATTTTTCGAAGTCTGATTTACTTTTAATACAAAAGCAGAAATTTTTCTAAGTGTAGAAGCAGACTTTTCTTGGTCGTCAAGCTCGTTTGAACGACATCGCTCCGTCGTTCAAGCGATATGAGAATGTCACACTATCTCGTTCGAGCGACAAGTGGTCTCGTTAGAGCAACATGCCTATGTCGTTCGAGCGACGGTGCTGCCTCGATTTTCGTATAAATATATGTATCCATTCTATATGCTTTTCCAAGTCTTTTTCGTACACGTTTATGCGATTTACAGTCCAAAAAATAGACTTCAAGGTTTTAAGGTTTCATGCCTTTTTGATTCACAAAACCATTCCCATATATGTGTGTGAATCTTTAAACCTTTAAAGGATCGTTTTTACTCATCTAGAGTAACTTGTAGAGAAGCCGACTCTTTACCATTGCTGCCCATCTGGAGTTCTTACAGGACATTCCAGCCGACGACATCAGAACCGATACCTGAGGGTATTTCGAATGTCACTCATGTTTTCAGTATAATTCGTATAAACCGTTCTTTACAAATTATAGTGAAAATAAAAAAGGTTTTTTTCCCTTTGGGGGATTTTTCCTCATTTGTGTATTTGTTTGTGATGGAATGTTCTTGCATGATCATATTGTCTTCAATCACACCTAGATGCATGTTTTAGGATTTAATTAAAAAACTGAGTTTAATTAATTAATATCTTTGTTTGAACAAAAGGGCACTCTCAAATTGGTATCAGAGCCAATTACACAATTATACCATGTAATTTTTTGCAAATTTTTTCTGACGATGTCAATTTTCTGAAAAATTAATCTTTGGAAAAAAATGGCGTGTTCAAAATGGAGAAATTATATAATAAAATGCTAGTTTTTGACGGGACATATTATGCTTACTCGAAAGACCGTATGAAATCTGCTTTAATAGCCATAGATGAAAGAGTTTGGGTTTTGGTTGAAAGAGGGTGGACTCCTCCCTCCATCACTATTGACAACGTAAAAAATTTAAAATCTGTGACTGCATGGACTGAAGAAGAATTTAAATGGTCAGCTTTTAACTCTAAGGGTCTTAGTGTTATTTCTAGATCCGTCACACCTGACGAGTTTCGGCGGATAATGATGTGTACCACGTCAAAAGAGGCATGAGATGTTTTACAGCTTACCCATGAAGGAACTAATGCTGTGAAAGAATCAAAATTGCAAAACTTAACAACTCAATTTGAAACTTTCACCATGCTTGAGTCTCAATGTCTTGATAAATTTTATGCTAGGTTATCTGATATTGTAAACACTAGCTTTAATCTGGGTGAACACATTCCTAATGCTAGAGTTATTAAAAAGATTCTAAGACCTCTGCCTAAGAGTTTTATCCCTAAAGTCACTGTGCTAAATTCTATGGGTTATTTAAACACGCTTAAATTAGAGGAATTGGTTGGAGACTTGCAACCCTTTGAAATTGACATGTTTTCTAAGTCTGTTAAACCAAAAGATAATGGAATTGCATTTAATGCCCAGGATAGGAAGAGTGATGGATAAAGAGAGTAGAATCATCTAGAAAAAGGGAGATAGAAACGTCAGATTCTGAGTGTGACCTTGATTTATATGATTTGGCCTTGTTTGCAAAACAATTGAAGAAAATTCTCAAATTCAAGAAAAATGGAAATTTCAAAGATAAAAAGAATTTTGAGAAAAATAAGTTTGAAAAGAAAAATGAAAAAGATTTTAAAGACCTTCCTAAGTAATACGGTGAGAGATGTTATGAGTGTGACGGTAAGGGTCATAGATCTTTTGAGTGTGCTACTAAACTGAACAGACTTGCCAAAGAAAAGGGCAAAGTTGTCCTTAGTGCTACCCTTAGTGACGACAGTGAGGTCGAGTCGGTGTACTTTGGAGACGAGTCATCGCATGAGTGTAACTTCACCGCATTCATGACTAGTCATGTGAGTACCTCTAGTGCTCCTCACAACGATGAGGATGCTAATTCATAGGGAAACCTTGACAGTGAGAATGAAGTTAGTGAGGGGGAGGATGCTGCAAGTGAGAGCGAGAGTAATCTTCAACGCACCTACGCTGAGTTATATACTGAGTCATTTAAAACTAAAAAGTGTAACAAAGCGTTAGTTCTTAGGATTACCACTTTAGAGGAAGATTTAGGAGAAGCGAGAGAGAGAGAGAGAGAGTCATCTACCTGCACTACCTTGAGAGATGGAGGGTTTGCCTGCGTTGAGAGAGACAGTTCGTTTAGATAAAGAGAGAAACTGTTTGGAGAGAGAGAGAGATGTTTTGAGAAAGAGAAAGGGGACTTGACTAATCAAGTGGATAGTCTTACGAGTGAGCTCTATTCCTCCCTGGAGACTTGGAAGAAACTTGAAGCCCTTGTAGCCCAGCTTACTCATGATCTTGAGAGAGCACGGGAAGTCAAGGTTCAAATCGAGGATAGATCTGGAAAGATGTGAAAGATGTTCCTCGGTCCCGCTTTAGGTTTTGGTGATAGGGAGGGAATAGGTTTTGATGGTGCCTCCACATCCCAAATAGCACCTGGACCAGTTCCTGAGTTTACTACAACTCCATATGGCCATCGTCAAAAACCACTAAGGAGAGTTCGACGAAGAAAAGCAAACCAAGGTCAGCCTAAGACTGTGATCTTTTGTACGTACTGCAAAAGAAAAGGCCACCTGAGAGAGTATTGCTATAATTTGGGTCAAACTTCACGCACATACGCTCCACCACATTGTACTAATTATTTTACCAGTCCGAGAGAGCGTGTTGAGTTTTTAGCCGTCACATCACAGAGTTTGATGGAGGAATTGCGACGGATGTCTTTGTCGTCAGTGAATGCTTCTCGAATCCTGGCTAAAACCAACAACAACAAGGGTAAACAAAAGGTTACCACTTCTTGGGTACCTGAGAAAGACGAAAAGGCCCTTATTGTTCTTGTCTCTCTCAAAGCACATAATACCTCAAAGTGGTATTTCGATAGTGGGTGCTCCAGACACATGACCGGTGAGGTCTCATTTTTTACCTACCTAGAGGATTATAAGGAAGGTAGCGTCACCTTTGGAGATGGGAGAAAGTCTAGCATTATAGGATGAGGTACAGTAGAGTTACCAGAATTTCCTAAGCTAGAGAATATTTTGTACGTCAAAGGTTTGAAAGCAAACCTTTTTAGTATTAGCCAGTTGTGCGACGCTGACTTTACCATAAAGTTTGACCGGGACGCGTGTAATGTCTATAATCAAGCTGGTAAACTTTTAGTGCAAGGGGTGAGGCAGAGGATAACTGCTATGTGACTGTGCCCAAATCCTCACTTATCTGCAACAGCGCCATGATCACTCCTATGGATATGTGGAACCAACGTCTAGGTCATGTGAACTTTAGGGATTTGATGCAATTAGCTAAAAAGGACACAGTACGTGGCTTACCAACACTTAGAAAGACAACTTCCACAGTTTGTGGACCCTGTCAGTTGGGAAAGCAAATCTGTAGCCCCCACATGAAGTTGAATTCTATTACCACTTCATGAGTACTTGAGTTGATACACATGGATCTCATGGGTCCTACTCGTACAGGGAGTCTGGGTGGTAAGAGGTATATCCTAGTGATGGTAGATAATTTCTCTAGATATTAGATTATAGGTTTTCTGAGAGAGAAATCCGATGTTGTAGAGTTTTTAATGACCAAGTGTCGTGTCCTACAAAACCAATACGGTGTTACTATCAATAAAATGCGTAGTGACAATGACACTGAATTTACGAAACAAAAAGTAGATCTTTACTGTGATAGCCTAGGAATCAAACATGAGTTTCTGCTATGAAAACTCCTCAGCAAAATGGGATTTTTGAGAGAAAGAACAAGACGATTCATAAAATGGCTAGATCTATGCTTCTAGGTCGTAAATTTTCTAGGAGATTTTGAGCAGAGGCAGTGTTTACTACATGCCATATCGTGAATAGGGTTTACCTTCGTCCACACACACTTAAAATGCCTTATGAATTTGGACTGGAAAGAAGCCCAACCTTGCATATTTCCACATTTTTGGGAGTAAATGCTACATCCTACGGGATAGAGAGAAATTAGGAAAGTTCGACTCTCAAAACGATGAGGGAATATTGCTAGGATATTCATCAAATAGTAGAGCGTACCAGGTTTTTAACCTGAAGAGCTCTAAAGTGATGGAGTCAATAAACGTTATTGTGCAAGATGATGAACCATCGACGTCTATTGACTTAACCCATTTGAGTTAAGATGACACACTCCTTTTTGATGATCCCACTGTGTCTCCCACATCCAGGGTGTACCCTACTCCTGTTCTAGGGGACACACCTACTTGGGTTCGCAAGACTCATGACCCTGCCAACATTATAGGCGATCCAACTTTAGGGGTCAAGACTCGTGCTCAGATAGAGAACGTTGTTAGTCATTTTTTCTACACGCCCACAGTCGAGCCCAAGAATCACAAAGAAGCACTCAAGGATAAAGACTGGATATCTGCTATACAGGATGAGTTACTTCAGTTTAAAAGGAACAATGTTTAGGAACTTGTCCCTCGACCTAGTGAGACGAATGTGATAGGTACCAGGTGGATTTTCAAGAATAAAATGGATGAAAATGGTACCATAATCAGAAATAAGGCTAGGTTGGTCTCTCAAGGCTGCACACAGATAGAGGGTGTAGACTTTAGGGAGACATTTTCTCCTGTTACGAGGCTTAAGTCAGTCTGCTTATTACTCACCATCGCATGTCATCTGTGCTTCAAGCTATATTAAATGGATGTCAAGAGGGCGCCTTCCTAAATGGCATTATACAGGAGAAGGTTTATGTGGAACAACCAAAAGGGTTTGAAGAACCTAAGCACCTGGAGCACGCCTACTATCTGAAGAAAGCCTTGTATGGTTTAAAGTAAGCACCCCGTGCTTAGTACGAGAGGTTAATCTTCCTATCTCTTAGCCCGTGGCTTCAAGAGAGGGTGAGTTGATATGATGTTGTTCGCCAGGAGAGATGACGGTGCTATTTTGGTTGCCCAGGTCTATGTGGACGACATAGTCTTTGGATCCATGTGCTCCCAGAATGCTCACCACTTTGAGGAGGAGATGAAAAGTGAGTTTGAGATGAGCATGGTAGGTGAGATTACTTTCTTCCTTGGTCTCCAGGTTCGTCAGCTAGAGGATGGGATGTTCATCTCCCAATCCAAGTATGCTAGAGACCTAGTGAAGCAATTTGGTTTAGACTCCGCTAAGCATGCACGTACACCTATGAGTACTTCTATCAAGCTTAGTAAGGACACTTTAGGCAAGAACATAGAGCAAACCATGTATCAGAGTATGATAAGTAGTCTTCTCTACTTGACTGCCAGTCACCCCGACATAGCCTTTAGTGTTGGAGTCTATGCACGATATTAGGCGTCCCCGAAAGAGTCACACTTACTCTCTCTAAAACGTATTATAGAATACGTGAGTGGGACTCTCTCCTATGATATTTGGTATTCCTTTGATAATGATGGCCATCTGTCAGTCTATTCGGATGCCGATTGGGCTGGGGATGTAGATGGTTGTAGGAGTATTTCTGGTGGGTGCTTATACTTTGGTTCTGCTCTTATCTCGTGGCTGAGCAAGAAGCAAAACTCCATCTCTTTGTCCACTGCGGAGGCTGAGTACATCGTCGTCGGGAGTTGTTGCACGCAACTCTTGTGGATGAAGCAAATGTTGGAGGGTTATGGGATTTCACAGGACACCATGACCATCTCATGTGATAACCCGAACGCGATTCACATATCTCATAATTCGGTCCAACATTCATGTACAATGCACATCAGGATATGCGAGCATTTTATACATCAGTTAGTTGAGGAGAAAGTCGTATCCCTGAGTTTCATACCCATCGACCTTCAGTTAGCCGATATTTTCACAAAACCTTTAGATGCCCTTAGATTCGAGAGTCTTAGGAAGTCTTTAGGGATTTGCACAGTTGACTGAGGGGATGGTCCATGTCTAAGATAGGATGCGTTGTCATGTTCATATCATATGATTCCTATTGCTAGTTTGTATCATTTGTATTATTATTTTTTCTTTTGCTTCATATATATTTTTTTCGAAAAATCCAAAAAGATTTTCTTTTTATAAATTGTTTTAGAAAAGCACAAAAAGATTTTTGTAGTTTGTTTGTACCGTTTATGGATGATCATTTAAGATAGCCGAGTCACAACTTCCATTTCCATTATTCACGTGACTATTTGATAGTGATTTAAGACGCTACATCATTGCATCCATGTGCCGTACATTATTTGGAGTCTTTGAGATGTGATTAGTGATATATATTTCTACATATTTGGCTCCTTATATCCTTTATTGCACACATGCATGAATTTATTTGATTATTATACTTGTCTATCACATATTGGCTCGAGTGTTTCCATCTCAATTCTGCCTATACAACGAACCATATGTGATAAAACGTGACAAGATTGGAATGCATATAAAAACCGTTTGGTGAGATTGTGTGGTATTGTAAAACGGGGAAGGGCTGCGAAAGGTTCTCATTTGGCCTTTGCGAATAATAAGCCACCGTTATATCGGACCTAAAAAATTGAGAAATTTTATTATCCGGGGTCCACAGAGGTTAAAAGAGCCCGAAAAAAGTTTAAATGCAATAAAAAACAATACATGCCGAATATGGGCCATTAGGTTTCACCATCAATTCTCCAATGTTTGAGAATTTAGATCACCTCTAAACAAAATATAAATCTTCGGGAGTTTGGTTGAAGAATTTAAACGGTTTTGCACTTCCTTGAAAGTCCTGAAAAAGCATTAAATAGATTTGAACGTTATTGGTGTGGAAATCACTTTGAGCTTTGATTTACTGATTTGATTAAGTTAATTTCTTATAATTCCATCTTTTTACACCTAAGGAAGATGTTGAGTTCATTCGTTAGAAATATCAGATATTCATCGTGCACATATGTCATGTTTGTATGCATTGGTTTTCCTATCGGATTTGTTCACACCCCTACATTTCCGTTATCACCGACTTGGTTGTTTTTGTGTTCTTTCATGGTGTGATTCTTTGTTGTATATTTTGTGTGAAAAATTCAAAAAATAGAAAGTTTGTTACCTTGTGAAATATGCAGATATGAGAAGCACAAAATTGATGATTATTGGATTGCACACCCTGATGAGAAAAGCTGAAGATATGACGATGTTGAAGTTTGATTGACAACATATCAGTTAGTATTCTCAGTTTGAGGGTTTAATGGAGATATTATCTTATAGGTCTTTGCTTTATGGAGATAGCATAATTCGGATTTTTCATGTATGTACCGGCGTAGACATAGGGGAAGATTTGTAAGGACATAATTTTATAAATGTCCGGGGTAGATTCTAGGAATTTTCTTTTTGTCCTAGATCACAGTATGTATGTCTGATACCGCTACATTCAGCACGTCAACACGATCATCCACGATGGCCTTGATCCGAATCCATGCATCCACCATCTTCACACGTGCATCATGCTACATGTGACGTGTTGCTCATCCGTTCCCACTACTCCACGACGCGTTATTGGTAAAATGGTTTATTGGAGTTGCTAATATTCGCATAAATATTTGAGAATTTTTTAGAAAATATTTTTCGAAGTCTGATTTACTTTTAATACAAAAACAGAAATTTTTCTAAGTGTAGAAGCGGACTTTTCTTGGTTGTCAAGCTCGTTTGAACGATATCGCTCCGTCGTTCAAGCGATATGAGAATGTCGCACTATCTCGTTTGAGCGGAAAGTGGTCTCGTTCGAGCAACATGCCTATGTCGTTCGAGCGACGGTGCCGCCTCGATTTTCGTATAAATATCTGTATCCATTCTACATGCTTTTCCAAGTCTTTTTCGTACACGTTTCTGCGATTTACAGTCCAAAAAATAGACTTCAAGTTTTTAAGGTTTCTTGCCTTTTTGATTCACAAAACCATTCCCATATATGTGTGTGAATCTTTAAACCTTTAAAGGATCATTTTTACTCATCTAGAGTAACTTGTGGAGAAGCCGACTCTTTTTCATTGCTGCCCATCTGGAGTTCTTATAGGACATTCCAGCCGACGACATCGGAACCGATACCTGAGGGTATTTCGAATATCACGCATGTTTTCAGTATAATCCGTATAAACCGTTCTTTACAAATTATAGTGAAAATAAAAAAGGTTTTTTCCCTTTGGGGGATTTTTCCTCATTTGTGTGTTTGTTTGTGATGGAATGTTCTTGCATGATCATATTGTCTTCAATCACACCTAGATGCATGTTTTAGGATTTAATTGAAAAATTGAGTTTAATTAAATAATATCTTTGTTTGAACAAAAGGGCACCCTCATTAATTTAATTAAACTCATCTTAACAATGTAAACAATTGATCGTGTAATTAATTCCACAATAATGAATAATCATTAAGTGATATCACAACTGAACTCAATGTAATTGGAATAAACTCTCGGGTATAAATGTCTCAATACCATCATCCAAATAAAACCGATTATAATAATACCGACATAAATAAATACAATGTCTGAGGTAGAAATGGAATAACTAGAATCTTGGGCGACATGCCCTAACTGAAATAGATAATCACTCCACCAAAAACAGGATTCTGGCATGATTTAAAACCGTGCCAGATCAAATCTCTGGCACGGTTTTGAACTGTGCAAGAATCAGGTGTTCCAAAATGGGAATTTTTTTCTGGCACGGTTTAAAAGTGTGCCAGAAACAGCCAAACAGGAACACTTCTGGCACACTTTTAAACCGTGCCAGAATTTGATATTTCTGGCACAGTTTTTAACTGTGCCAGATTCAGCATAGTTTAAAAAAAATTAGCACAGTTTAAAACCGTGCCAAAATATGTTACACTTTTGCGACGGTTTTGAACTGTGCCAATTTTTTAATTAAAAAAAATATTTGAAAGCACAAAATTCACAAATTAATAATATTGCGCGTTATTAATAAACTAATATACATACAAACTTCAAAATATTACAAGTCTTTAACTGCTCACAGGCCCAAAAAAAATTGGGCAGAGTTTCCTCTATTTTCTGGACATTCCAAAACCTGTTAATACAAAACCTGCCTAACATAAAGCCCGCACGGCCACAAAATATAACAATTAACTTACAAAAGCCCTCATGGCCATAAAAGTCAATAATAAAACAACAAAAGACCATACGGTCATGACACAAAAAAATGGAGTCATTAATAAACCCCTTGTTGTAAACCATTGAGTTCTTTGCGTTCCACGCGAATAAAAGCCAACGATAAACTGTTATCCTGCAAAAAAAAAGATACGATATTAATAACCCAATAATTTACAAAAAAAAATACTCAAAACAAAAAAATTACATATATGAATGGAAATTATCACCATACTCACAAACCGGGTGACCCGGGACTACGCGGTCAGTTCCTACAAGTTACATTGGTCCCGTGCGAGGTGTTCGTGCCTCCTACGGGGTCGTTTGGGGGGTGGTTTGGGTTTTCACCCTTTAACGGCATGTTTTTAAGTTTAAGTGTTGATTTTTGCCAATTATCGTCCTATTCACAAATCGGGAGATCCGGGACTACGCGTTCAGTTCCTATAAGTTACATTGGTCCCGTGCGAGGTGTTCGTGCCCCCTACGGGATCGTTTGGGGGGTGGTTTAGGTTTTCACGCTTTAACGACTTGTTTTTAAGTTTAAGTGTTGATTTTTGCAAATTATCGTCATACTCTCAAACCGAGAGACCCGGGACTACGCGATCAGTTCCTACAAGTTACATTGGTCCCGTACGAGGTGTCTGTGCCTCCTACGGGATCGTTTGGGGGTTGGTTTGGATTTTCACCCTTTGACGACATGCTTTTAACTAAGTGTGATTTTTGCAAATTATCGTCATATTCACAAACCGGGAGATCCAGGACTACGCGGTCAGTTCCTACAAGTTACATTGGTCCCGTGCGAGGTGTTCGTGCCCCCTACGGGATCGTTTGGGGGGTGGTTTGGGTTTTCACCCTTTAACGACTTGTTTTTAAGTTTAAGTGCTGATTTTTGCAAATTATCGTCATACTCTCAAACCGAGAGACCCGGGACTACACGATCAGTTCCTACAAGTTACATTGGTCCCGTGAGAGGTGTTCGTGCCTCCTACGGGGTCGTTTGGGTGTTGGTTTGAGTTTTCACCCTTTGACGGCATGTTTTTAACTAAGTGTGATTTTTGCAAATTATCGTCATATTCACAAATCGGGAGACCCGGGACTACGCGGTCAATTCCTACAAGTTACATTGGTCCCGTGTGAGGTGTCCGTGCCCCTACCGTGTTGTTTGGGGGGTGGTTAGGGTTTTCACCCTTTAACGGTTTGTTTTTAAGTTTAAGTGTTGATTTTTGCAAATTATCATCATATTCACAAACCGGGAGACTCGGGACTACGCGGTCAGTTTTTACAAGTTACATTGGTCCCGTGTGAGGTGTTCGTGCCCCCAACGGGGTCGCTTGGGGGGTGGTTTGGGTTTTCACCCTTTAACGGCTTGTTTTTAAGTTTAAGTGCTGATATTTGCAAATTATCGTCATACTCTCAAACCGAGAGACCTAGGACTGTGCGATCAGTTCCTACAAGTTACATTGGTCCCATTCGAGGTGTTCGAGCCTCCTACGGGATCGTTTGGGGGTTGGTTTGGGTTTTCACCCTTTGACGGCATGTTTTTAACTAAGTGTGATTTTTGCAAATTATCGTCATATTCACAAACCGGGAGATCCAGGACTACGCGGTCAGTTCCTACAAGTTAGATTGGTCCCGTGCGTGGTGTTCGTGCCCCCTACGGGATCGTTTGGGGGGTGGTTTGGGTTTTCACCCTTTAACGGCTTGTTTTTAAGTTGAAGTGCTGATTTTTACAAATTATCGTCATACTCTCAAACTGAGAGACCCGGGACTACGCGATCAGTTCTTACAAGTTACAATGGTCCCGTGCGAGGTGTTCGTGCCTCCTACGGGGTCGTCTGGGTGTTGGTTTGGGTTTTCACCCTTTGACGGCTTATTTTTAACTAAGTGTGATTTTTGCAAATTATCGTCATATTCACAAACCGGGAGACCCGAGACTACGCGGTCAGTTCCTATAAGTTACATTGGTCCCGTGCGAGGTGTTCGTACCCCCAATGGGGTCGCTTGGGGGGTGGTTTGGGTTTTCACCCTTTAACGGCTTGTTTTTAAGTTTAAGTGCTGACTCTTGCAAATTATCGTCATACTCTCAAACCGGGAGACCCGGGACTACGCGGTCAGTTCCTACAAGTTACATTGGTCCCGTGCGCGGTGATCATGCCTCCTACGGGGTTATTTTGGGGGTAGTTTGGATTTTCACCCTTTAACGACTTATTTTTAAGTTTAAGTGCTGATTTTTGCAAATTATCGTCATATTCACAAACCGGGAGACCCGGGACTACGCAATGAGTTCCTACAAGTTACATTGGTCCCGTGCGAGGTGTTCGTGCCCCCAACGGGGTCGTTTGGGGGGTGGTTTGGGTTTTCACCCTTTGACGGCTTGTTTTTAAGTTTAAATGCTGATTTTTGCAAATTATCATCATACTCTCAAACCGGGAGACCCGGGACTACGCGGTCAGTTCCTACAAGTTACATTGGTCCCGTTCGAGGTGTCCGTGCACCCTACGGGGTCGTTTGGGGGGTGGTTTGGGTTTTCACCCTTTAATGGCTTGTTTTTAAGTTTAAGTGCTCATTTTTACAAATTATCGTCATACTCTCAAACTGAGAGACCCGGGACTACGCAATCAGTTCTTACAAGTTACATTGGTCCCGTGCGAGGTGTTCGTGCCTCCTACGGGGTCGTTTGGGTGTTGGTTTGGGTTTTCACCCTTTGACGGCTTGTTTTTAACTAAGTGTGATTTTTGCAAATTATCGTCATATTCACAAACCGGGAGACCCGAGACTACGCGGTCAGTTCCTACAAGTTACATTGGTCCCGTGCGAGGTGTTCGTACCCCCTACGGGGCCGTTTTGGGGGTGGTTTGGGTTTTCACCCTTTAACGGCTGGTTTTTAAGTTTAAGTGCTGATTTTTGCAAATTATCGTCACACTCACAAAGCGGGAGACCCGGGACTACGCGGTCAGTTCCTACAAGTTACATTGGTCCTGTGCGAGGTGTTCGTGCCCCCTACGGGGTAGTTTGGGGGGTGATTTGGCTTTTCACCCTTTAACGGCTTGTTTTTAAGTTTAAGTGTTGATTTTTGCAAATTATCATCATATTCACAAACCGGGAGACCCGGGACTATGCGGTCAGTTCCTACAAGTTACATTGGTCCCGTGCAAGGTGTTCGTGCCCCCTACGGGATCGTTTGGGGGGTGGTTTGGGTTTTCACCCTTTAACGGCTTGTTTTTAAGTTGAAGTTCTGATTTTTTCAAATTATCGTCGTACTCTCAAACCGAGAGACCCGGGACTACGCGATCAGTTCCTACAAGTTACATTGGTCCCGTGCGAGGTGTTCGTGCCTCCTACGGGGTCGTTCGGGGGTTGGTTTGGGTTTTCACCCTTTGACGGCATGTTTTTAACTAAGTGTGATTTTTGCAAATTATCGTCATATTCACAAACCGGGAGACCCGGGACTACGCGATCAGTTCCTACAAGTTACATTGGTCCCGTGCGAGGTGTTCGTGCCTCCTACGGGGTCGTTTGGGTTTTCACCCTTTAATGGCTTGTTTTAAGTTTAAGTGTTGATTTTTTCAAATTATCATCATATTCACAAATCGGGAGACCCGGGACTACGCGGTCAGTTCCTACAAGTTACATTGGTCCCGTACGAGGTGTTCGTTCCCCAACGGGGTCGTTTGGGGGATGGTTTGGGTTTTCACCGTTTAACGGCTTGTTTTTCAGTTTAAGTGCTGATTTTTGCAAATTATCGACATACTCTCAAACTGAGAGGCCTGGGACTAAGCGATCAGTTCCTATAAGTTACATTGGTCCCGTGCGAGGTGTTCGTGCCTCCTACGGGGTCGTTTGGGGGTTGGTTTGGGTTTTCACCCTTTGACGGCTTGTTTTTAAGTTTAAGTGCTGATTTTTTCAAATTATCATCATACTCTCAAACCGGGAGTGCCGGGACTACGCGATCAGTTCCTACAAGTTATATTGGTCCCGTGCGAGGTGTTCGTGCACCCTACGGGGTCGTTTGGTAGGTGGTTTGGGTTTTCACCCTTTAACGGCTTGTTTTTAAGTTTAAGTGTTGACTTTTGCAAATTATCGTCATACTCTCAAACCGGGAGACCCGGGGCTACGCGGTCAGTTCCTACAAGTTACATTGGTCCCGTACGAGGTGTTCGTGCCTCCTACGGGGTTATTTGGGGGGTGGTTTGGGTTTTCACCCTTTAACGGCTTGTTTTTAAGTTTAAGTGCTAATTTTTGCAAATTATCATCATATTCACAAACCGGGAGACCCGGGACTACGCGGTCAGTTCCTACAAGTTACATTGGTCCCGTGCGAGGTGTTCGTGCCCCCTACGGGGTCGTTTGGGTTTTCACCCTTTGACGGCTTGTTTTTAAGTTTAAGTGTTGATTTTTGCAAATTATCGTCATACTCTCAAACCGGGAGACCCGGGACTACGCGGTCAGTTCCTACAAGTTACATTGGTCCCGTACGAGGTGTTTGTGCACCCTACAGGGTCGTTTGGGAGGTGGTTTGGGTTTTCACCCTTTAACGGCTTGTTTTTAAGTTTAAGTGCTGATTTTTGCAAATTATCATCATACTCTCAAACCGGGAGACTCGGGACTACGCGATCAGTTCCTACAAGTTACATTGGTCCCGTGCGAGGTGTTTATGCCTGCTACGAGGTTGTTTGGGGGGTGGTTTGGGTTTTCACCCTTTGACGACTTGTTTTTAACTAAGTGTGTTTTTTGCAAATTATCGTCATATTCACAAACCGGGAGACCCGGGACTACGCGGTGAGTTCCTACAAGTTACATTGGTCCCGTGCGAGGTGTTCGTGCCTCTACGGGATTTTTTTGTGTTGCTTTACGTTTTCACCCTTCGATTGCATGTTTTTATGCTGAAATCTAAATATTTTGCAAATTTACGTCGTACACTCAAACTGGGAGCCCCGTGACTACGCGGTCGGTTCCTATGAGTCGCATTGAACCCGTGCGAGGTGTCCGTGACTACGCGTGTCTCATTCTGGTATGTTTATTAGTTGTTTTACGTTTTCATTCACCAATGTTCAATTTTCAAATGTTGTATGCTAGCCTTAATCAATTTAGAACACTTACTTATTTCATAAATTTCGATAGAGTTTCCTTTGTTTATTCATGAAATCCAACTTATTTTAATATTAACATAAGCCCAACAACAACAACAAGCACAAAAGCCGCAGCTAAACCACCAATAAATCCCTTCCACCGATTTAATATCTAAAAATAGTATATAAATCCATATATAGCCCCTTCCTCCATGTCAACCACTTATTATGACCTTAAGACACACATTTTACACAACACACACACGCGCACACAACTAAATGAAGAATTTACTTTGGTAAAGGTGCACTACATTATAAAATCTTCTATCATCAATATAAAATACTTACCAAATTTATTCACAACTTGAGATCCTCCGAATAAGCTCCCTCATTCTTGATCCTTGCGTATTTGTGCAAAAAACTTGAGATATTCCCTTTTCCAATCACTTCTTCGAGTTTCGCTTTGGCTTTCACCAGTGTGCTGATGTTGTATCAGTCCCGACACAAAGAGGTCCTGCAATACCAAAATTATATTTAAAATGATATATTAACCATTATGTAGGGAAAGTAGTCATTTTACAACATGTGACTTAATTTTCTGACTTGTGAAATGTTCTTGGTTTTTTGTTTTATTTACCAGTTTTTCAATTTTGGCATACATGAAGAATTAGTGAAAATGAGTAAGTAATTGAGAAAGGCCACAAACCAAGCACACGTGTTCGATGTAGGTCCTATCGATTTGTCGATTTATTCCGATTCCTATTGTGAAATATTGAGTATTGTCCTCACCCTGGGTCCTATTCATTATACTAAATAATTGCGAGTGTACAAAATAAATAAGACAGTCATAAAGTCTATAAGCATGAACTATAATGTTACCATAGAAGTAGGATCTTATTTAAATTGACACCAATTACTACTTAATCACTACACAAATTGACATCAATAACTATATCTCATATAAACTAAGGTTGTGCAAGTAATGTAAATGGTAAAATCTTAAATTACCAAAGAAAGTGGGGTTTCCAAGGTTGTGCAAGTAATGTAAATGGTTAATTTTGGATCTTTTAGAGGTTTGATATCAAGGTTCAATGGATCTTTGGGGTCGGATGTGCTCTTTAGCCAAGCCATTGAGGATAGTGGATTATCAGACTTAGGCTATAGGGGACAATATAAACTTGATGTAACAACAGAGATGAGGTAAGTTTGGTAATGGCCAGGCTAGTGTTAAAACCAAGCACTAAAAGCTTAGGATTCACTCCATTAAAGATGAAGAGGGTAATACTTGGGAGAATAATCAAGACGTTATTAATCATATTGTGGGATTATTTAAGAAACAACTTACAGAAGACCAAACTACCATCTTTAGTAGTGTAACTGCAAACCTTATTCCTTCTCTCATTTCCACTCCAGAGCTAAGAATCTTAAAAATGTATGGGCACATTATGATATACAATTGCAGTTACGATGATTTCAAGCCATGAGATGAAAAATAGATTAAAAAACTAACACAAACTTGAACTTTTAAAAAATGTACTAAATTGAAAACATAACATTCTGAATAACATCCTTAAACTTACCGAAGGCGTTCAACAAAAGGTTTTAGGGACATTATCTTTTTCTCCTTGATCCGAGGAAACACATTGCAATGTAGAACTGTGATGGAGCATACTTGGGAATGTTTTTTACTGTCCGTCTAGTATGCATAACACAATATTGTCCCAACAAAATACATGTTAAATTACAGAACATCTTGTAGGTTAATAACAAGTGAAAGAATAAAATACATGTCAAATTAGTTAGAAATTACTTATCATGGGGCAAAAACTAAAAGATAAAATGGAATATTAGTAGCTCTAGAACCCCGGGCACCATTGTTAGGATTTTGAAGTGGAACATTCAATCAAACCTAAGATTAGTTTTATGCCATAAGGGGCTTTGGAAAACAACATGTCGAAGTTCATGATGGGTTCAACAATCTTCCTTATAAACTGTTTTAAGAATGTGAAATCCCCATGCCCCTCTATCGATAAGTTTCATGCAATTTCAATCATATAAAGACCAAAACTGTTCTCCTCTTTGCACCATCATATACTAAGCTACAATGAATAATCTAAATACAATAAAACAATTTGAGTGTCACCCCCTTGGTGCCAAATTTTTTTGAGGTTATTTTTAGAGATTACGAGTAACAAGACATGGCTTTTTTTAAAATCTCCATAAGTTAACTTTTTTAACAAAAAAATTATATTCATCAAACTCAAATTTAAAACAAATTCAAACCAACAATATCTCTAAAATTAATCATAAAATTGACCCTGAATATTAAACCAACAATAACTGTAAAATATTTCTAATAAATATCAACCATTTACCTAATATGAACTCTAAATTTAACATCTAACATAAATGTTAGACGCGTTGTATATTCCCTGTATATAGGTTCGCACCCTTTGCGAGATTTCTTAATGGCATTTAATTATCTAAAAAAGAGGTAAAACAACACTACTGTGATACTAAAAGGGGTAAAATAGTTGTGCCATTTATACTAATAATTACTATAAATCAATATTCACATTTATATTAATATTAGAATGGGTAAAACGACACTAATCTCAGCAATATTTTTAGAACCTTAGCAATCTCATAATATCAACAATGTGTACATATATATATTAATAAAAAAATGGGAGGATTTACCTGGGCTGGCTAGGGCTCCGTCGTTGCGTCTATCTGTATTTTTCCGCTCAGGTGGGTGGATGGTGGAGGATGGAGATGGAGATGTGTGGATGGTGAAGGATGGAGAGGATGTCGACGGATCGGGACTGAGCGAGGATGGCGATGGTCGAGGATGGTGGATGACGAGGACGGCGGCGATAGAGGACGGTGGATGGCGAGGATGGCGACGGTCGACGATGGTGGAGGATGGCGAAGGTCGGCGAAGATGGTGGATGGAGAATTTGTTGAGCGTGTGAGGGGGAGAGAGAGAGAGAGAGAGAGAGAGAGAGAGAGAGAGAGAGGGCTGAGCGAACGAGAGAGGGAGAGAGCGGGAGGCTAAAAAATTAAGGGGGATAATTTTTTTTTTGGTTATTTATATTTTAGTGAAGTGTACTTATGTTTGGCACACTTTTAAACAGTGCCAAATTTTGGCACTGTTTTAAAGTGTGCCAGATTGTTATTAAACTGTGCCAGAATTTGGCACAGTTTTAAGCTGTGCCAGAATTTTGATATCAAGGTGTGCCAGATTGTTGTTTTTGGTGTAGTGAATACATATGCTTGAGTCAATAGAATAGAATCGTCTAATACAAAATTTGCAACTCCCAAAGCATCCATAGCACGTCTAATATCCAACATTCTATGTTGGGCGTCCCTGTGGCTGGACACCTAATATAAAAGATACAAGCGAGAAGAGAATATGCAAGAAAATGGGTCAGATCCCGATTGTAAAATATTTTAAAAATAGCAAGTGCTTAACAAGTGCAATTAAGAAATTATTATGTACATGTTAGCTTCTCGAGCACTCCCTTGAGAATCTCACCTCTCATCTAGAGTGCACACCTAACGTACCTCATAATCCTTCTAGTTAAGGTTCCCAACTAATAGTTTACAATAAGAGTCATTATGATTCTAACTCATATCATTTCCCCATATTTTTCACGCAATACGTATCATAATTATACATGTTCATTTCTCTTTAATATGAACTAGACTTTTCAAAGCTTTAAGAAGACTAAGTATTCACTTACTTAATTCAATTTAGATTTCATTATTCTTTTACATCTACTAATTTCACACAGTATATATATATATATATATATATATATATATATATATATATATATATTCATTACACTATTATATATACTAATATGGCACCTCCTAGACACAGCTATGGTGTCTGCATACTCTGCTATCATGTCCCGATACATCTCTCACTGTATAAAGGACTGTTGGTTCGGCGTCTCTCATAAACCATAAATCTCATAACACATATATTGGAGGCGAGCAAACTCCCCAGTCAAATGGGTCACGCACATACCTACGCTTCCATTCAATCGTCGAAACTATTGTTCTCACTGATAACACGTGTACACGGTCTTATGCTCAGGGTACGAATCTGAAATCCCCCCAATGGGCTCATCAGGATAAGATTGCCCACAACATGAAACCTCCACCCCGATAGCAAGCAGCGTAGGTATGCCATACACAAAATAAATCATAATATAGATATTCACCCCACTTATATATATAATAACAATAGGACATACGCATAACCCATATGATAAGTCCCAAACGTAGTATATTCATATCTCGAATATCCTACGTATTTATAGATTATGACTTTACTTCTTAAGGTATATTCCCGAGCTTTTCTCATCACTCGAAGGGTATCGTTTATTCCTCATGTAAATTCAGTAGGTAAGCATCTATACCCTACTGGTCCATGTCATTATAATCCCCAAATTTTCGTGAATTAAATTTATCTTCAAAATAGGCTTATTCGTCGATAATACTTAATTCAATTTAACCCTTTATTCCATCTCATAGGTTTAAGTCCATAGATTAACATGGCCTACTAGTATACCCTTATACTCTCATTATTTTAAAATTTTAGTCCCATAATTAAATCCCAAATGATCCCACAAAAACAATAATCAAAAGGGAAAAGTTGACCAAATCTGGGCAGCTGAATCGATTCGGCCTGGTTCGAATCGATTCGCCGCTACAGGTCTGCGAAATTCTGCATTTTAATTGCTAAGTATTTCAATCTTTTTCTTCCTCAAAACCATCACCAAATGATCCCAAACTCCCCATAAATCATCCCAAATTATTTTAAAAGGCATATGAATGATTTCTAACATCTATACAATACAAAATCATTAAGGAGTTTCAATTAAATGAAGTTAATTCCATGAAAATTTAGAAAACTCTTAATTCATCATCCTTACTAAAAAATTATCATAAATCCCAAATTTCTTCACCATTTATTTCCAAATTTTGTGGAGTTGATTATATATTAAAAAATATGTCAATCCTAATTATCTTTCATTTCAAGGATTCAATTAAGATCATCAAAATTCATCTTTGATTCATGTAATTTTTTTGAATTTCATTACTAGCCTAACATGGACAATATACATGCTATATTTAACAATAATTAACCACTTGCCTCTAATTCGAAGGTCTAAACCATTGGGGAAGATGATTCTAGGGATGTTCCTCATTTTTTCGATTAGCCTTCGATGGTGGTGGTGGTGGTGGTGGTGGTGGTGGTGGTGGTGCAAGGTGACTCTTGGCTCTTGGTCTCCTAGAAAAGCCTGTTCCTCTCCTAGAAAAGTCTCTCGCTCTCCTCTAAGCTTTTTCCTTTGATATTGGTGAATGAACCTCAATTCTACAAACTCTACACTTATATAATACCACTACAAATTCGTGGGTACTGTTCACCTGATTTGACAAATGACCAAAATATCCCTCCGGGGTGTCGGGTTAGTTCCAAATTGACCCGAGACCCAAATTAATCCCCCGGGTAGACTTTTTTGACTAGGTAAACCCTTTCGGACACTTAGGCGCATTCAAAATGACCATTCGGATGACATGAAAATAAATGACTTTTTATTCCATTTAAATATAGTCTTGACACGAGTCACACGCACGTCTCGACTTATTTATCGTTGATTGTCGTATTTATAACTCGCGAATTAAGTCATAATCATATGTAAAGTTATAATCATATGTTACTTTTAATCACTAAGTAATATTCAATATAAATCACATACTACTGTATTCTCGAGTAATATTTAAATCCAGATTAATTTTCAATTATCCAACAATTAATTCTAATTAATCCCATTTTTAAAAGTCATTAAAAATATGGGGTGTTACATTTCTAGATGGAGAGAGGGCCAAAATTCCAAAGATCAATTAATCTAAACCTTTTTCCAAAGGTCAATTAATCTAAACCGTCCATCAAGGTAGAGATTTAATTGAAATTTTAACTCCTTTTAATATCCATTTTGTTTTGGAATATGAACCATTTTGTTAGGAAACAACATATTGTAATTGAAAACCTAAATACTAATGACCATATTTCGGGGAAGGAATTACAACTATTAAGTAGCCCAAAGGTTAATTAATAATTTCCTTACAGTCTCCCACTTGGTCGCTGGGAGAATCCATTAATTTTTTAATTGAGAATCATAAGGTGCGCATTATATGTTAAATCCTTTAATAATAGGTTTTCATAAATGCCTTGTCTAGTCCAGTAGTCAATGGGAGTCATGGTGATTGCATATCATTATGTAACATGATTCCTTCCCTGTACTACGTCATCGACGACCTTCTTAATTAGGTCATAATCAGAAGTTTACATAATGGTCCCATAATGTCTTAAAGAAGACATTTTTTTGTTATAATTCATCCAATAATAATATGTGTACACAATGGAAAACATAATAGAATAAATGTAGAAGTTTTATTAAGAGCTCAACAAATGTCAAATACAGGCATAATAAATTGCAGAAAAGAAATAACTAGGAATTATCTTCAAGACTCATGCTTTCAGTATGTCTCTGAAATGTCTTTGGAGGTAGTCTTTTTGTAAAAATATCTGCAACCATGATATATGTGCTTGTGTGTTCAATGACAACCTTTTCTCTTCTAACATCTTGCTTCAGTGAGACATATTTAAGATCCAGTGTTTAGATCCCATATATATCCTGTCATGCTTGGAGAAAAAGATTGTGGCCAGTAAATAGTTAAGGGCTTGAAACCCAAAGCTCTGAACTCAGAGAAAAAATTCCGCAGCCATGCTCCTTGATTTGCAGCCTTATAAGATGCCACAAATTCAGCCTCCATAGTAGATGTGTAGATTAATCCGGACTTCTGGCTTTTCCATGATATCGCACCTCTAGCTCGGAGATGCAAATATCCAAGAGTACAATGTCTAGTGTTAGGACATACACAAAAATTTGAATTTGAAAACCCAACCATATGTCGATGAGCTGATTTCCAATATGTGAGCATATAATTCCTCGTTCCCTTTACGTATCCTAGTACTTTCCTTGCAGCTTTCCAATGAGCGATTCCTGGGTTGCTCTGAAATCTACCCAATATGCCAACAACATGGCTAATGTCAGGTCTGGTGCAAACCTATATATACATCAAACTTCCCACAAGGGAAGCGTATGGATAATTTTCCATTTCTTTACGTTCTAAGTCATTCTGCGGACATTGGCTAATATCAAGCTTGTCTCCTTTCTGCATTGGAACAACACTAGAAGAACATGTCATCATGCTAAATCTCTATAGAACTTTGTTAATATATGCTTTCTGAGACATTCCCAAAATTCCAAGTGACTTAGTCTCATGTAATAGACCAAGATTGTTACTTAATATATCATCAACATACAGTACCCAAAATATGAACTTACTCCCACTGATCTTGAGGTATATACATGGATTAACTAAGTTTTCTTTAAAATCAAAGTTCGTAATGATTTCATCAAAATTTAGATACCATTGCCTCGAAGCTTGTTTCTATCCATATATTGATTTCTTAAGTTTGCAGATCATGTCTCCCTGACCTTCGATTATGAAGCCTTTAGGTTGACGTATATAGACTTCCTCTTGTAAGTCTCCATTAAGAAAGGTTATTTTCACATCCATTTGACGTAGCTTGAGGTTATAATGAGATACTAATTCCATGATAATTCTAAGAGAATATTTTCAAGACACAGGAGAAAAAGTCTCAGTATAGTCGATGCCTTCTTTTTTATTAAAACCTTTGGTTACAAGTCGAGATTTATGTCATTCAATATTGCCATTGCAGTCGTGCCTAGTCCTAAATACACACTGTAGGGACATATTTTTATAAATGTCCGTGAAAATTAATTATATCGTATACCGTTACAATCGTCGAAGAAGTTCAAGAACAATCTACATCAAGACGGATCCGAATATATCAAGGTTCTTCATCAAAAAGACTTCGCAAAGTTTACTTTGGTAAGGTTATGTTTTAAATACCTTAACTTTGCACTTAGAGCTTTGGGATATTTTTACAAAATATTTTCTAAGTGTTGAAGAGGACTTTTTCGTCAAAATTTAAGAATGAATAATTTTTCTAAGTCATGTAGCGTACCTCGTTTTTTATGCCAGGCCGTTCAAGCAAGATGTCATCTCGTTCAAGAGACATGTTGATGTCACGCGATGTCGTTCAAACGACACGTGTACATCATTCAAGCGAGATCCCTATTTCGTTCGAGCGACTGAGGCAACGTGTTTTTCTATGAATACTCATTAAATGGTTTCTTTTTCATTAATAAGTCATAACGTTTTGAAAGACAGAAAACAACGAAACTGTAAAATCCTTTTGACTTCTTCTTTTAGGGTTTAATCCCTTTTTGTTTTCAATTCACAAAAAGCCCATATGATTTGGTGAATTGTTTTGGTGTTCAAGAACACACTTTGTTGTTGTTCATTATTTATGGGGAGAACTCTACAACCGACAGCTGTGTGTTATAGTGGAGGGAGTTCTTATGAAATTCACTCTTGTGGAGAAGCCGTTTCTTTTCCATTGCTGACCATCTGGAGTTCTTGCTGGATATTCGAGCTGACGACATCGGAACTGACACCTGAGGGTATTTCGTATGTCACTATTATTTTCATTGTAATCCGTGTAAACCATTCTTTACAAATGATAGTGAAAATAAAAGGTTTTTCCCTTCGGGGATTTTTCCTCAAATTTGTGTCCCATGCTTTATCTATTCATGGTTTGACACACGCACACATGCAGTTGCATATTTAGGGGCTGAATTGATTTGGTTTAAAAATAGATTCTAATTAAATAAGTGTGCCAAAGTAGAAATTTATGAATTTAATCAATTATCACACAATCATACGTTTTACAAATTGGTGTCAGAGCTTATTTAATCGATCATCACCTCATCACACACTTATACCCGACTGGTTTGTGTCTTGTTGGAAATTGAATAACATCCCAAACTTGATTTTCAACCATAGATTTTAGCTCATCCTTTATGGAATCAATCCATTTGCAAGAATTAACATCTTTAATGGCTTGTGAATATGAAATCGGATTTTTAGTTATCCCAACATCATATTCTACTTGGTAAGGCACGTAATCATCAAAAATATTAAATCTCCTCTGACGATGAGACCTCCTTAATGCTGGTTCCTCAGGTGCGTCCTCCATAGGTTCATTGACGATAATCTCATCATGGAATTGTTGATCATTTATTGGGTGTTCCTCATTGCCTAAAGTTTCAACAATGGGGGGATTCCCAACAACCTGCGAAATTGAGGGTCAATGGATATTTACCCTAATTTCCTGAATGATCACATCATTAATTTTAGTACTCCCACTGATTTCGTCTTTCTCATAGATTTTGGCATTATCCATTTCAACAATTCTCGTACTATGGTTAGGACAGTAAAACATATATCCTTTGGACTTCTCAGGGTAACCTATAAAGTAACCATTGACCATTTTAAAGTCTAATTTCTTTTCATGTGGGTTGTAAATTCTATCCTCAGCTGGGCATACCCAAATTTGGAGATGTTTTAAACTAGGTTTTCAACGTTTTCACAGTTAAAAGGGTGTCTTTGAAACTGCCTTGCTAAGAACTCGGTTTAATATATAAACAGCCATGCATAGAGCATCCATCCACATAGATGTAGGTAAATTAGCATAACTCATCATAGAACTAACCATTTCCATATATATATATACGATTTCGCCTTTCAGCTACACCATTCTTCCATGGAGAACCAGGCGTTGTGTATTGAGAGACAATTCCAAGCTTTTAGAAAAGTCTTATAAAAGGTCCAGGATGTTGTCCAGTTTCATCATACCTTCCATAAAACTCACCACCTCTATTTGACCTTATGATCTTCACTTTTCTATCTTGTTACTTTTCGACTTTAGTGATGAACACTTGTACAACATCCAAAGATCGAGATTTTTCATGCAACAAGTATAGATAACAATAACGTGAATAATTCTCGATAAAAGTAATGAAATACTTCTCCCTTCCAAAGGTTGGAATGTCGAAAGGTCCATAAATATCTGTATTTAATGCAACAAGTATAGATAACAATAACGTGAATAATTGTCAATCAAAGTAATGAAATACTTCTCCCTTCCAAAGGTTGGAATGTCGAAAGGTCCATAAATATCTGTAAGTATGATTTCAAGAAGTTGTTTACTTATTGTGGCTCCTTTCCTTGTGTGTTTTGTTGTTTTTCCTTTAATATAATCCACAAATACTTGATGGTTGGTAAAATTAAGACTAGAAATAATTCCACCTTTTACCAATCGCTTGATTATATCACTGGATATATGTCCCAGCATTTTATGACACAAGAAATAAGAGTTATTTTTAGACGACTTACGTTTTGTTTCAACATTAGAATGCAGTGAGATGAGTTTTAGAAAATTGAATATTAAGATGCAATTTATAAAGACCATCAATTAAAATTCCTAAACCAATATGATTTGAGTTCAAAAACAAATCAAAACAACTATTTCCATGATGAACCGAATAACCAACTTCATCAAGTTTACTAACTGAAACAAAATTACGAGAAATAGAAGGAACATAAAGGGTTTGAAACAAATCTAAATGATATCTATTCTTCAAAATGAGATGATAAGTGCCAAGGGCTTCAACTTGGACTTTGTCTCGGTTTCCCATGAACATAAAGTTTTCACTTAGGCCTATGGTTTGGTCGTAAGGAAGCCCTGCATTGAATTAGAAACGTGAATGTTAGAACAAGAATCAAGCCACCAAGTGTTCGAAGAAACATAAGTAAGATTTATATATTTTACGACATGAAAATAAGATGCTCGTGTGGGTAGTCATCATAAATTTAACCTAATACCATTAATGGTCTTAATATTCAACATACATAATTGAGTGATGTATCTATTTAATTTTAATAAGGTATTTGTGGATAACCTTCTATGGGCAACTAATTTATATATGTTAAATAAACAGACTTGAATATTATAATGGTAATAAAGGGCTAATTTGGAATGGGTAATGATAAGGATCATTGTGGTGATACATAAACTTAACAATACAAGTGTATTCATCAAACAACTTAATATGAATATTGGTGTACATGTTACCATAGAATTCCAAAGGCCATAAAATTACATAATTGTAAAATTCTTGAATAGCAAAAGGTATACAATCTAGAATTTCATAAGTCTAGGATTCCAAAAACTTAGAATTTTAAAAGTCATAAATTTTGAGAATTTGGAAAGAGATAATTTCTAGAATTCTAGAAGTCATAAAATTTTTAAAAATTGCCAAAAAAATGCATAATTTAAAGAATTATAAACGACATTAAGAGCATGAATTCTAATAGACATAATTTCAAGCAAGTGTCCAAGGTCCGTTCGATGGAAAAGCAAAAAAAAAAAATTAGGATACTACCTTAATGATTATGAAAAACAGAAAACACAAACAGTTTTTAATAGGCATGAAAAACAGAAGATGAATCAACACTATTTCAATGAATTATGAAGAAACAAAAAAAACATAAAATGTTTTAATAGTTATTAAAAATGGAAGATAAATCAATACCGTTTCAACGAATTATGAAGAAACACAAAAAAACCATTAATTATTCTAATAGTCATAAAAAACAAATAATTATGAACAGTTATAGGACAATTCATATATAACCTATTTTATGGACAATCACGTGTTCCTAAATATCAACTCTGATACCACATGTAAGTCTATTTATTTACATGAAGCCTTAGATTGTGAACATCATGATAATAACCTAATAGGTATGTGAAAAGAGGGATAATGTAGTACCTCATTTCATCGCCATGGATGTGATGTTGCTGTTTGTCGCCGTTGACCACCCTAACAAACATCTCAGAGATAAAGAGAGGTAGGAATTTATCGAATGAACCGCACTTCTCGTATACGTCAGGAGTCCATTGATGAGAAGGGGTTGGGAAAATCTTGAATCCAATTCCTACAGTGATGAATACAAGCACAATTAAAATTCTTAGGGAACTATCTCAATGGAGATTTTTTAGCTTCTCTCTCCTTGCCTATAAACCTTAATATGTGTATTTCGTGGATACCTTTTAGATAGAAGTAAGCCATATATTTATAGGTGAAGAGAGGGCCAAAATTCCAAAGGTCAATTATCCAAACATTGTTCTAAAGGTCAATTAATCTAAACTGTCCATCAAGGTAGAGATTTAATTGAAATTTTAACTCCTTTTTAAAATCTATTTCGTTTTGGAATATGAACCATTTTGTTAGGAAATAACATATTGTAATTAAAAACCTAAATACTAATGACGATATTTCAGTGAAGGAATTAAAATTATTAAGTAACCCGAAGGTTAACTAATAATTTACTTACAATGAGTACAAATAATAAGTGAATGGAGTCAAATCAAGCTTTTTATCAAGCAGTAACTAGGGAGTGAGATACACTTATAGTTCCAAACCCAATGAAAAAAGAGATATGTCTAAAACCCAAATCTACAATCAATACCCTACTCTAACATTTGAAACAAACAAAAAAATCTTAAATAAAACCCTATATTTCTACCTTGCAAATCGAGAGAGAGTTTTTTTATTGCTAAACATTGACCATTTGTTTCTCTCGCACTCGAGGATTTGCACTAAACATGCTACTTATTGAGGAATGAGGATAATTTCTTATTCCTTTCATGAATACGGGTAGTTTTCTTCTACTATAAAGTGTTGTTTCTATAGCATTTGATTGTATTTATATAAAATTTATTTTCTTACGAAAATATATTGAGTTCTCCATTTGATCAGGTTTCTGTTTTCTAGAGTCTCTCCATTTGATCATGTTTTGTAAGGACATTTTTTTCCATTAGCATTTTATATGTCGTACGCCGTTACACCGTTGAGAAAATTCAAGAATCATACGCTCATCAACGGAATCCGAATATCAAAGGCAGAAAAGGAATCAGGGAACATCCGGACCGATCCGCCAAAAGAGACCGGACCGATCCGCCTGCTGAGGTAAGGCCAGTGTACTCCGGATCCATAGCGAACCGATGAAGCTAAAAATCCGAACCGATCTGATGCCAACCGGATCGATCCGTCTTCAAAAAGGAACCGATCCGATGTCACCGGACCGATCCGCCTAAAGAGACCGGACCGATCCGACGAGGATAATTTCAAACAGATCGTGTTCAGATCATGTTTCGAATTTTAGGGCTCAAGTTCTCCTATTTAATCCCACTACGGGAAGTGGTTTTTCTAAGACTTCTACACGATTTTCTGAGTTCCAAAACTCTAAAGTCTTCATGGTATTTGAGTCCATTGATTCATACCTTTGATTCACACAAATTCCATACCTTAGTGAATCACTTGGCAACCCAAGAACGCACTTTTGTTGTTCAACCCCTTGTGGAGGAGACCGTTCTTCTTATCCATTGCAGCCCTACTGGACAGGGATAGTTCCAGCCGCCAGCCCTACTGGAAAGGGATAGTTCCAGCCGCGACTACAGAATCCGATACCTGAGGGTAATTCTTAGTCAACTTGTATTTTTATTGTAATCCGATTGTAAGCCGTTTTCTTACAAATTATAGTGAAAATAAATGGTTTTGCCCCTGTGGGGGATTTTTCCTTAATTATGTGTGTTCGAATGTTCTTGCTTAGATTATCATCTTATTCAATCACATACTGCTGCATGTTTAGGGTTTGTTTGTATTAAAAGGGTTTTATATATCATTTGATCATTTGAACGCGAGCACACACGTTCTCAAATTGGTATCAGAGCAGGTTACGCTAATCTATCGCGTATTCCTATTTTCCGCAAAATTTTTCTAAGATATCAATTTTCTGAAAAACTGATTTTTGAAAAAGTGCGTGTTCAAATGGAGAAGTTATATTATAAAATGCCTGTTTTTGACAAAACAAATTATGCTTATTGGAAAGCCCGTATGAGATCGGCTTTAAAAGCCATTGATGAACGTGTCTGGATTTTAGTTGAAAGAGGGTGGACTCCTCCCTCCGTGACTATTGATAATGCGATTAACTTGAAACCTGTCACTTCTTGGACTGAAGAAGAATTTAAATGGTCATCTTTTAATTCTAAGGGTCTAAGTGCTATTTCTGGGTCTGTCACACCTGATGAGTTCAAACGCATAATGATGTGCACCACGTCAAAGGAGGCGTGGGATGTTTTGTAACTTACCCATGAGGGTACGAACGATGTTAAAGAGTCTAAATTACAAAATTTGGCCACCCAATTTGAGACTATCACCATGTCTGAGTCCGAATGCTTTGATGAGTTTTTTGCACGCTTATCGAACATTGTTAACACTAGTTTTAATTTGGGTGAGGTAATTGATAACACGCGTGTCGTTAAAAATATTTTGAGATCTCTCCCAAAACGCTTTATTCCTAAAGTCACTGTTTTGAACTCTTTGGAAAATTTGAAATCACTTAAGATGGAAGAACTTGTAGGAGATCTTCAAACCTATGAGATTGACATGTTCCCCAAAACCATTAAGGCTAAGGATAATGGGATTGCTTTAAAGACTCATTTTCAGAAAAAGAAAGAAAAAGTTTTTGAGTCCAAGTCTGAATGTGATTTTGACTTAGATGACTTGGCCTTGTTTGCAAAAAATTTCAAAAGAATTCTCAAATTCAAGAAAAGTGGAAATTTCAATGATAAAAGGAATGTTGAGAAAAATATTTTTGAAAAGGAAAATGAGAAAGATTTCAAAGACCCTCCTAAGAAAGACAGTGAGAGATGTTTTGAATGCGATGGTAAGGGTCATAGAGCGTTTGAGTGTGCCACCCGTCTGAATAGAGAAAAGGGCAAAACTGTCCTGAATACTACCCTTAGTGACAACAGTGAGGTCGAGTCGGTGGACTCGGGAGATGAGTCACCGCATGAGCGTAACTTTACCGCGTTCATGGCAAGTCATGTGAGTACCTCCAATGCTCCTCACGACGATGAGGATGCTACGTCACAAGGACACCTCGACAGTAAGAGCGATGAGAGTGAAGGGGAGGATGAGGCAAGTGAGAGCGAGTGTGATCTCCCACGCGCTTATGCCAAGTTATATTTTGAGTTTTTTGAAACCAAGAAGCGTAATAATGCTTTAGTCCTTAGGATCACCGCTTTAGAGAAGGATTTAAGATTGTTTGGAGAGAGAGAGAGTTGTGGTGAGAATGAGAGAAATAAAAAACTTGAGAAGATAAGATGTTTTGAGTGCGATGGGACAGGGCACAAGAAATTTGAGTGTCTCACTAGACTTAAGAGAGAGGGCAAGAAAGTTGATATGCCCACTTCTCTAAGTGATAGTGAGGATGATAATGGTGATGATAGTTTGATCCAAAAAGCCTTTAGAAAGTTGTTTATCGAGACCATGGAAACAAAAAGGACTAATAGGATCCTAGGTCTTCGGATTGGTGAGTTGAAGAGAGAGAATGATGAGCTTAAAAGGGAAAAAGGTGACTTGACCAACACGGTGTCTAGTCTGACGACACGTATATCCCATCTCGAGGATGACCTCAAACAAGCACGGGAGGTTCAAGTCACATTAGAGAATTCACCCGAGCCTATATCCACCATTGTGAGTGAGTCCCATGAGTGTCCGTCTAGGAATGTTCATCCCAAAATTGTTGATAAATTACTTCCTAGACCAGTTTATGTTTGCTCCCACTGCAAGAAGCGAGGACATCTTAGGGAATTTTGTTCTAAGTTGGGTTTTGTGCCATATCATGCCACTTCACACATTCATGCACATGCACCCACTCATGATACTTTGCCTGTTCATTTTGATAGAGAGTTTGCACATATTCGCGAGCAAGTGAAGTTTTTGATCAAGACTACACATGATCTAGTGGAGTTGGTTCAAAAGATGTCACCACCTTTAGAAAACTCCACCGTTACTCCCGGTTGAGATCTAGTCTTGATTGCTAGCATAGGTTGTTTATCATGTTTTTTTTTACCTATTGCTAGCATGTATCATTAGTTAGTTTTTCATTTCTTTAAAAAAAATACAAAAAGATTTTCCTTTAAGAAAAATTTTGAAAAGCACAAAAAGATTTTATTTTGATAAAATTTTAAATAAAAAAAAAGGACCAAAAAGATTTTTCTGTTTTTGCTCCTTTTGTGGATGAGCATTTAAGATAGCCAAGTCACAACTTCATTCCATATCTCCATGTGACTGTTTGATAGAGTTTTGAGAGGCTACATCATTTCATCCATGTGCTTTACATTGTATGGAGTCTTTGAGATGTAATTAGTGATATCTTCCTACATGTTTGACTCCTATATCCTTTATTGCACACATGCACGGCTATATTTGATTATTGCACTTGTCTATCTCATATTGGCTTGAGTGTTTCCATCTCAATTATGTCTATACAATGTACAATATGTGATAAAACTTGACAAGATTGGAATGCATGTAAAAACCGTTTTGGTGAGACTGTGTGTTTTTGTATAACGGGGAGGGGCTGCGAAAGGTCATCATCTATCCTTTGCGCAAAAGCCACCGTTAAAAAGGACCTAAAAATGGAGGAATTTTAATATCCGAGGTCCAAAGAGGTTAAAAGAGCCCGAAAAAATTTAAAGGCAATAAAAAGCAATTAATGCCAAATATGGGCCACTTAGGTTTCACCATCAATTCTCCAAAGTTTGAGAATTTAGAATGCCTTTATTCAAAATTATATCTGAGGGAGTTTGGTTGGAGAATCTTTAAACGGGTTTGCACTTCCTTGAAAGTCCTGAAAAAGCATAAAAACATTTTGGACGTTATTGGTGTGAAAATCACTTTGAGCTTTGATTTGTTGATTTGATTGAGTCAATATCTTATATTGTCATTCTTTTACACCAAAGGAAGCTTTTGAGTTCATTCGCTAGGAATATCCAATATTCATCGTGCACATATGTCATGTTTGTATGCTTTGATTTTCCTATCGAATTTGATCACACCACTTCATTTACGCTTTCATCGACTTGGTTGTTTTGTGTTCATTCATGGTGTGATTTTATCCTAGTGACACCCCGCACTTGCTTATTTGATTTATTTCTCTCATTTGTCTATTTGGGGACATCATAAAAAGGGGGAGAATGAATTATCTTATTATGGGGGGGGAGTTAGTTTTGAAAGTTTGAGTTTGTTCATAAATTGGTATATATATTTATCTCACTTCAAACTCGATATGTCACGTGGTATTTTGCTTTTTCTCATGTGTGTAGGTACTACATGGATTATCATTGTATTGCACACCCTGATGAGAAAAGCGTTGAGATCCCTGAAGATTTGAAAATCAAACGATGCAGTCTTATTCACTTGTACTCTTTCAGTTTTGGGTTCATGGAAGGGTAGATTTGTATAGGCAATTTTTTATGATTGATAATTCGGATGTTTGTTTTTATGTTTGTACCGGCATAGACATATGGGGAGATTTGTAAGGAAATTTTTGTCCATTAGCATTTTATATGTCATACGCCGTTACACCGTTGAGAAAATTCAAGAATCATACGCTCATCAACGGAATCCGAAAATCAAAGGCAGAAAAGGAATCAGGGAACATCCGGACCGATCCGCCTAAAGAGACCGGACCGATATGCCTGCTGAGGTAAGGCCAGTGTACCCCGGATCCATAGCGAACCGATGAAGCTAAAAAGCCGAACCGATCTGATGCCAACCGGATCGATCCGCCTTCAAAAAGGAACCGATCCGATGTCACCGGACCGATCCGCCTAAAGAGACCGGACCGATCCGACGAGGATAATTTCAAACAGATCGTGTTCAGATCATGTTCCGAATTTTAGGGCTCAAGTTCTCCTATTTAATCCCACTACGGGAAGTGGTTTTTCTAAGACTTCTACACGATTTTCTGAGTTCCAAAACTCTAAAGTCTTCATGGTATTTGAGTCCATTGATTCATACCTTTGATTCACACAAATTCCATACCTTAGTGAATCACGTGGCAACCCAAGAACGCACTTTTGCTGTTCAACCCCTTGTGGAGGAGACCGTTTTTCTTCTCCATTGCAGCCCTACTGGACAGGGATAGTTCCAGCCGCAACTACAGAATCCGATACCTGAGGGTAATTCTTAATCAACTTGTATTTTCATTGTAATCCGATTGTAAGTCGTTTTCTTACAAATTATAGTGAAAATAAATGGTTTTGCCCCTGTGGGGGATTTTTCCTGAATTATGTGTGTTTGAATGTTCTTGCTTAGATTATCATCTTATTCAATCACATACTGATGCATGTTTAGGGTTTGTTTGTATTAAAAGGGTTTTATATATCATTTGATCATTTGAACGCGAGCACACACGTTCTCATGTTTCTATTTTCTGGAATCTTTAATAAAATATCAGATTTGGTTAAAATTATGAGCTTCTTACTTTTTGGTGCAATGTGTACTACTAAAGGTTCTAAATCATGTCTACTCATGTTTTTTCCTTATGTATGGTAGTAATTTATCTTTCCATTGGTGGGGATGAATTTTACATTCTCTACTTCTCATGTTCTTTTATTCTTACTTGGTCTTTTCATTTTCCTATTTTTGTTTTAGCTTATTTTACACCAAAATCAATCATTTGCGAGAATTTCGTAATAAGGTCTAAATGGGAACTGAGACTCATCATCTTTTTCGGCTATGCAAAGTGTTCAAGCATAGGACTCATCATCTTCTTCGGCCATGCAAAATCTCTGGTAAGAACTTTTTGGCTAGATTTTTCTGTTACTCATATATGGTCACTTTAAAAGAGATACATAGTTTCTTGCATGTGTATGAATTTTTACCAAAACCAAAAGTTGTGGATTTCTTTAATTTATGCTATGTGTAATTATAAAGTTTTTGATTTATTGATTTTGTTCAAATTTAATTTATATTTGTTATTTATAATTGTATCAGGTTTATTTATCCTTGAAACTTCAATAAAAACAATACAATTTAGATAAATTCGATCACGCATCACGTGCCTGCATGCTAGTATAATGTAATGTTATTTTCCCAAGTGTGGCTAGTGTACTAATTTAATATCTCCAAACGCATAAGAATATATAATTTTTTTAAACCCTTAAGGGCCTATTGGAGTATACTTAATATTCAACCAAGTCCTTTAAAACATAGCACACAAAAATTCATAATAAGTAACTTTTTACTTAACATTCTATTTTCTCAATTCAACTTTTTACTTGTATCTAAATTGGATTCACACTCATCCTTCATTTTTGCAATTTTTTGTAATGAAGCAGACACCACTAGGCCTATAAACGGATCGGATTCGGACCGGATCAGGCAAATCCAAATCCATATCCGTTTATGTTAAATGGATTCGATCCGATTATCCATTTATGTTAAACTCGATTGGCAACATTTTTATTTTCAACCCTTAGTTCATAAATTTATTTTGCAAATGTTCCAAAAAAAAATAGATAATGAAATAAAGAAATATTATAATATATATTCAAAATATTATTAAATACATTAATTAAAAACATATTAAATATAATTTATATATATATTAAAAATATTCATCGGATCGGATTATTAACGGATCAGAGTATATGAATCCAAATACGCTCCATTTAATAAACGGATAATTGGGTAATTTGATAATCGAATTTTAGGCATGATCCATATCCGCTTAAATGGATCGGATTCGGATAAAATCCGATCCATTGACAGGCCTAGACACCACCTTTGGTATATTTTTTTTCATGTTGGAACAAGTAGTTTACCATATAATAATTTTTTGCAATGCAAACCCATTAGTTTTTCATTTAGGTTCTGCTTAAATTGATCAGCAACTACTCATCAGGAAAGCACATTCTCCACAGAATAAAATGAACTAAAGAAAATTCAGAATGCAAACTTTTAATTTTACTTCAAAAATTATATGATAAAATACGGTTATAATACAAACCAAGAGCCACTCAAACCCTTCAACTTGATAAGTTAACCAACTCCACAACCAGCTTGACATAAAGTAATCCCTAATTTTCTATAGTTAATAACTTAATGCACAATACCGTAAGGCTGCTTTTCTCGCCACATTGGCAAATTATCCGCGGCCAACGAATAAAAGTGATCTTTCCACTCACTGAAACCCGCAAACGGTAAAAACCCGCATAACGACGGTAAAAATAGCAGCATAGTAGCGTAGAACAAAACCCGTCTGATCCAGTACGGAAAATATAGTGTTGTACTTTTTTTCGAACTTTCTGATACGGTGATGGGCCCATGTAGAATTATGAATAAAGTTGGGGTGCAAATATTTGAGAAGAAATGTAATAAGCAAAGTGTCTCCCAGTAGAAGAGCCAATGGTATCCGCTCCCACCTAATGTGTCGATGCAAAGTCTCCCGCAAAAGCCACACGCGACTCCTAATAGTAGGAGTATGAAAGTTACGGGCATTGTTTGCTTTGGAGTTGATGCGCGAGTGAGGAGTAAATACACGATTGCTAATATCATTAACGCGCCAAAGAGCATGCGGCTTATAACTTGAATTTGACATGTTAAAACTTGTAGTCCTGAGTTGAATGATGACATCGGATTTGGCATCCACCAAGACGACTTGGAATCCTGAAACGAAAATATAGTATCATAATTGTGCGTGTGAGAGAGAGCTGATTAAAATAATCCTTCTCCGTCACCAAAAAAAAAAATGAGGGAAGTGCAAAAAAAAACCTTAACTTTTTAAGTTTTTGCAAACAACCCCTTCGTTCAAAATAACTCTCAGGACTTTTTTTTTTGCAGACTCCCCTTCCGGGGGACTTTTTAGCAACACAAAGGGATAGGGGGATTTGAAACAAAATGCAATGTTCAGTTTTTTTTTTTTTGGCATTAAAAATAGTTCAAGGGGTTTCTTGCAATACCTGCATAATTCATTTTCACCCTGAAACTTACCCTAAAAGATAACTAAAATTTCAGCTTGAGACGTTCAAACCTTCGCCTCCTATGCACATTTTTCGTGCCTCAATATTAAACTAGTTTTTTATGTCTTTTTTTTAATTAATCATTCCATATTTAGACATAACCCCTCAAAGTTGTTAGACCAGACACTGATTGACGTCTAACTTCGTTAAACAAACCCCCGATAACCTGTGTTTTGACTTGCCCCCTGCAACAAAATGCATAATTTAGGGAGGGTTCTTGCATTAAAAATAGTGCAGAGGGTACCTGCATTGTTCATTTTTTCTTCTGAAACTTACTTTAAAAGGCAATTAAAATTTTCAGCTTGAAACATGCAGACCTTTGCCTCATATGCATATTTCTTCATGCACTAATATTAAACTAGTTTTATTTTAAAAAAATTATACTTGCTCCCTCTAATAATTCCATAATTAGACATATAACCCCTCAAAGTTAAAAAATTAGATATAACCCCACGCTGGGAACGTAAAAAATTGTAACTGTATACGTATGGAAATGAGAGCAATAGAGTACCAATTCTCGGGCTTTATTTGTCAAGTCAATCTTCTTTTGTAATTGAAGCCAAAAGATCTAAGAGCTAGCTCATGCTTGAATAGCTAAGGGCATCTAGCTTTGTTAAATAACCCCCAATAACCAGTGTTTTGACTATTGATTTTATTATTTGGGTCATTTTGAGTTAGCCATCAAATTTTAATGCCTAATTGACTTGCCCCTCATTTTCAAAATCTTTTCACTTTGCCCCCAACATAGGGGTTAAGTCCAATTTCGCATTATAAACGAGGTGAAGTCAGATAATTCCTCATACTTAACCCCGTATCTTTATTCAATATTTTGAGATAACCCCCTCGTGCAGGGGTTATATCAAATAGATTAACAAAGTGGGAAGTCAAATATCACATATAAGCACCCAAAGTGTTATATTTATACCCCCAATAGACTCATTTTAATCATTAGTTCTTGTTAAAATTGGCCTTGTGCGTGTGATAGTTTACTTTGTAGGTCAATATGATTTTGTGGTGTCAACATTTAATTCCATGCAATTGCGGCACAAATGTGGTCAAAAGCTTTAAAGTCAAATTCTCTGTGACCCGAGAGTCGAGTTCCCAATTAAAAAACCAACCACTTACCCATGTCCCAAACCATTTCCATCTCCCCTATCTTATGTGTGTGTACGTGTGTGTGTTATATTATTATTAGATATATAAATGTGTGTTATATGCATATTCATATTTATTATTATTTTATGCGTTTTATTATATGCAAGTAAAGTGTATGTTTGTTCAAGTGTTGTTATTATTATTATTACCAGTAGTAGTAGTAGTAGTAGTACGTGTTATTTTTATGTATTCGTGTTATTTATTTGTTAGGGTCATGTTATTAGTACGTAGATATGTTGTGTATTTTATTACATGTATATGCGTATGTGCGTGTCTTTACTAATATGTATGGGTAGTAAATATTTTTGTGATTAAATATTTTACTTTTTGTGTTTAGTATGTAGTTGTGTGTCTTGCATATGTTGTTTTCTTTTAGTATGTGACTTCGTGTGTAATGGGGTGAGACTTTTAGAAACAACACGACACATCATTCTATTACAAAATGTTTCATGTCATGTTTCGTGCCTAAATGTTATTTGTCGTGTTGTGTCTAAAATACCCAATATATATCCCCTACTAATATTAATAGCATTTACACAATTTATATATATATAATTTGTGTGTGTGTGTTACATCACATTACAGCTATAGTTGTAATGTAATGTAATACACACACACAGTGCTCACACCTTCCTCTCCAATCGAGACCCACCAAGCCCATTCACCCATCTCTCGCGCATATAATACACACACACAGCTAAGCTACCCAAACCCGTGAGAACCCAGCTCTCTCAACCCGAGACCCACCTGTTTCTTTCTCTCAGCCCGAGACCCAGCTCAGCCAACCTGAACCACCATAACCCACCTGTTTCTCCCTCAACTCGAGACCCACCTGAAACACCACCACCCAAACCCAACCATTAACCCACCTGTTTCTCTCTCTCAACTCGAGACCCACCTGAAACTACACCACCCGAACCCAACCATTAACGCACCTGACCTGCCCATTCTCACACCGAAACCATCTCTCCCACCATGCTGATGCTTGTACCCCATTACCCAAACCAGGTATGTATATTTGGCGCCTGTATGTGTGTGTGTGTGTGTGTGTATATATATAATATATATAAATATATGTGCGTGTGTAAGAGAGCCCATTAGGAGATGTCCCCCACGCTCTCTTCTCTCCATCAGAAAACCGTATACACGATACACACACGAACCATATGGTATATAGACAGACCTAGTTGCAAAAAAAAAAAAAGTGTGGGAACTTTGTCAAGAATATATTTTTCAAATAGTGTTCTTGTTGAGAGTTGTGTTATCTTTAAGGGAGAGCCAACTGAAACAACATATTTTCAGATTGTGGAGGTTGAGTGAATGTAGTGAGGCAAAAAAATTGATATAGAGTGAGTGTTTTACATTATTGAGTGTGTATTTTCTGTTTGTTGGAGACAATATTCTGTGAATCGTTTTGATAATAATACAAAAGAGTATTCTTCTCATATTTGTATCAAATATTGGGACTGATATTTTTAGTGTTCAAGAGACTTGATAATAAATATCATTTCTCTCATATTCTTGTATATTAGCCTTAACGGGATCACTAACACTTTTTGTTTGTGTTAATCCAAATGATTGGCTAAAGTCCTCATTCAAGGGGCGGAATGATGCATATAATTTCAAGTTTTAGTTAAATAATTATTTATTTATTATGCACCTTTAAATACCATTATTATTACTTTTAGTTCATGACTTGAGAAGGTATGAATTTATTTTCAAGAGAAAATAATAATTTCAAATATAAAATGTGTTTCAAATTAAACTAGAGATGTACTTTTCTCAAACTATATTTTGTATCTTGTTGTTATCCAACTTTAAATTAATTTTTTTTATGATAAAAAATGACTTTAAATATTTATTCTTAGCAACATCATTTGTAGAGAAATTAAGAAATCGTCATTTAAAAGATTTTATTATAGTCTAATAGTATTTTGAAGTTGCAATTATTAAAACCACTAGTAGTAATGAAAGTTAAGTAGTGACTTAAATAATTATATTGGCGCATTTTAAATGACAAATTAGGAAATTAAGGCAAAAGAATTAAATAGCTAATTCCACCCTATAACTTGTCTCATATACACTCTCACACTTGATATTTTACCCTAGCTTTCACTTTTATTACTTAATATTAGTTCACCATTTTAGATAAATTAGAAACCCTTGAAAGACGAAGTTTTAAAATATGAAAATGATTTTTGGTAGTTCATTTGACTTCTCTCTAGTTAATGGGCATGGACTGACCCCTTAACTTGCCATTATACTCGTTTTTAGTGTGTATTGTGTAGGTACTTCAAGGGAAAATTGATAGATAAATATTCCTACTACATCGACGAAGGAAATAATTTGTCTATCAAATGGCCCGTTGTCGGGCTCCTAAGAAGAGGAGTTTTCATGTCCCATTTGTACATTTCATTAGATTAATTGTAATAGATTATTGAGGCCTTATATTATTAGTGATGATTTTTTATAACACCAATTATTTGTATAATTATTCAAAAAGCGAAAGGAAAACTGGACAAAACAGAGAGCGAGCATCGTTAGCATGGATTTAGAAGTCTCTCTATTTTGGGTCGGTAGGGCTACCGGGGCCGACATAAGTTGGGTATACTTCCTCCTGATCGACTGAACTCGACCTTTACCCTATGTAAAAGCCACAGGAGGTAATTTTCTAAACACTCCAAATCTCCCGCAAGCGAGTCAATTTTGTGTGCTCGTATGTGATTTTCATTTCTGCATTGTCTTACGTTAAAATGGCGTGATGAATTAATCAACTTAAGGCCTACATCGATCATTGAAATGGAAAGGGATTTTATCGCCCGACTCAATCATTAATCTATTGTGTGCAACCCTAGCTCTCACTAAATGATGGGAATGGGTTTATTTCCTTTTGTTTTAGGACTTATTTTTCATTTTAATATTTCTTATTAATTTTCCTTTTATTTCCTTTAATGTCTTTTAATTGGTCTCCAAGCATCTTTGGGACTAATTAGGCATATTTTTGTTAATGATTGTCCTTTTTAGCAAGTAATTCTCCCCATATAAATAATCTATATACTTCGCATTTGAGGACAATTCCTCCATTTTTGAATATAAGAAATTCTTAATTTCTCTCTCTAAAGTTGGTGTTTGTTTTGTTTTGGATATTTGACGTGTAGTTTATGTCACCAACATGTTGTGGTTGCGATGGAGAGGGATTTTTGTCGTACTCATACAAAAAATAAGGATGGTTCCTATTATTGCAAGTTTTGATGCTAAAAATTATTCATCTACGTGGACCAATCAAACGTGAACATTTGTCATCCTACGTGGCTAAAATCCTAGGCAACAGATAGTAGCTCGGCAGTCATGCCGACCAACATAAAGAATGCCGGCCAACATAAGGAAGGCTGACCATCAAGATCAATTAAACGTCACCATACCAAGGGTTATATTACACCTGGTTTATACAACCAATCATCATATTTATTATGTAAGGATGTAAATGCTTAAATGTATAAAAGCATTCCATCCCTTGACCTCCGGGTCACTATAAATATGTTGTATCCCTTTCATCAAGGGCAAGGCAGAACGAATCCTAGGCTATTCTTCTTGACAAGAATACCTAGTTTTTTGTAATCTCTTAAAGCAATACAATAATAGTGGACGTAAGGTTTCTTACATAGCTGAACCACTTTAAAAACTACCTCTTTTTATTTACCATTGTTATTATATATTTTATCTGTGATTATAAAATTGGATCAAGTCCAGTTTTTTACATCAACAAATTGGCGTTGTCTGTGAGAATGTGTTTTTAATTACCGTTCTCATTCTCATATACCCTTGTTCAAGGCAAGATGAATGACCCTAAGTCCAGTGTCAGAAATGAAGGCAACCCGCCTATTCCATCTGCTCAGCCTACGGCAACAGAACTAACTAGAATCCCGCCATGCAGGAAACGGTGAGGCAATTGGCTAAGTCACTGCAAGCTAATTCTCCATCCCTTTCCTGACAACAAATGGCTCCCTCGTTTAGAAGAGAAATGCCGCCTCCACCTCCAAGATCCATCAGACATAGTTATTCCAGATCTTCATAAGATACGTCTTATCTTCCAGGAGCAAGTTCATCACTCAGATCCACGGAACCCTATGATATCCATTCTTTTTCTCCCGAAAGGCCAAGTGTCTTGGAAAGGCTAAGCAGAGCTTCGCCCTTTAACCGTTTGAGACCCCGAGCAAATAAAAATCCTCCTAGTGTTCCGGTCGACCAGCGTGAAGCATCAGCCAGATCAAGATCAAGCGTCTGACGATCTGTACGCGTCGAGCAGACTTCTCAGGAAGAGAGTTCAGCACAGACACATGATCGGAACAGCTGAACTGCTTCGCATAGATATGATGTAGGCAATCCTTCGTGGAAACAATCAATCCAGAGGTTGGAAGATCGGTTGGGTGATGGCAAAAGCAAAGAATCCTTTACAACGGAGCTTCGTTAGAGGATCTCCTTTTATTCATGCAATTGTGGATTTTCCTACTCCATCTAAGTTTAAAGCTCCCGTGGTCACCCCCAAATATGATGGTAAAATTGACCCAGTTCTCCACATTGAGCATTATCAAGCTGCAACTGATATTTATTCAGTTCCTGATGAAATCAGGTGCAGGGCATTTTCAAGTACCATCACGGGTACCACCCAAATATTGGGCAAATTGCCAACTTCAATCAGCTTGGTGAGCTATTCATTAGCAACTTTTGTTTCAGAGCTAATCCAGTGAAAAGAGTAGCTCATCTTTTGAGTGTAAGGCAACAATTGGGGGAAAGTACCAGGGAATATATTACGCGTTTTAACAATGAGAAATTGGAAGTTATTGATTATGAGGAGAAAACAACCATCACTGCTCTTATGAGTGGCTTGCTTCCCGAGAAACTATACTATAGTCTGGCCAAAGATCCTCCTAAAACTATGGCTAAACTCATGGTGAAAGCAGGAAAAATAATGAACGCCGAGGATGCAATGGCCGCAAAACAGAGTCCAGCAACAAAGCCTGATACGAAGCCCAAGAAGAAAGAACAAAAGGAGCAGAAGCCGAAGAAAGAGGAACCTATACTCCATTAAGTGTTAGCATTCACAATATCGTAGAGAAAATGCACAACAAGGATTTGCGATGGCCTGAGAAGTTGAGGGAACCTTTTAACAAGAGGGATAGATCCAAATATTGTGAATTCCATAAAATTATCGTCATACAATGGATAACTGTGTCGCTTTGCAAAATGAGATAGAATCCCCGAGGAAAACTCAATAAATTTGTTGATCGGCGTGATAGCAAAGAATCTGGAAGAAGGTCGAATTCTCCATGCAAGCGCAGAGATGACAGAAAGAGAAATCATGAAGATGATTATGAAGATGATCCAGACCTGCCGAAGAAGCCCAAGCAACCAGAGCGTGAGCTAGCTATGATCAGTATTGGTTCATTTGCTTGTCATGTGATTACAGGTGGCGATGCAACAGGAGGCGATCACACTGCCGAAAGAAAAGCTTACTTGAATGAAGCCCAGGCTTGCTCTTATATCCAGAGAATTAATCAGAACGAAGGAAGGTCAACAAAGACAAACCGATGATCGACTTTTCAAAAAATTATCTCTTTGGGGTACTTTAACCCATGATGCCCCATTGCTTTTCAAATTCAGGATCCAGGATACTGTCATCGCTAGAATTTTGGTGGATAATGGGAGCTCCACAGATATTATGTTTTATCCTTGCTTTCAGAGTTTGAACTTGAAGCTCAGCCAACTAGAGCCCTACCACAGGCCATTAATAGGTTTTTCTGGTGAAAAAATTTACCCTCTTGGGACGATCAAGCTAGAAGTGTTGTTCGACACCTGACCAACAAGTCATACAGAGAAAATACGCTTCTTCGTGATGGATAAAAACGTTCAATCTGCTTATAATGTGGTCCTCAGCTGGGTAGGATCGAAGAAGTTTGAAGTAGTACCGTCAACAGTCCATTAATGCTTGAAGTTTCCAACTCATTTTGGGGTAGGTGTTGTGAAAGGCGACCAGAAGGTGGCCAGAGAATGTTATTACTCTTCGGCGGAGCAGGAGGACCTGATTGAATTGAAGAAGAAGACTACAACTTACCAGGTGGATACTACTGAGCCTAACCGTGAATCTGAAACTTTAAATCCTCAAGATGAAACAGAATTAGTCAAGGGACAGATTGTGGAAGCTACTGAAAGCGTTATCCTGGACGACAACAAACTAGAAAGAACTACACATATCGACTCAACAATCGATCCCGTCCTTAAACAAGAATTGATTATGTTCCTGAGACAACATAAAAATGTATTTGCTTGGAGCCATGAAGATATCCCAATTTCCTCTGTCATGAGCTCAACATTAGTAAGAATGCCAAGCCGATCAAGCAGAGACACAGGTTTTCAGTCCTGAGAAGAATCAAGTTATCCAAGAGGAGGTCGAGAAACTTCAAAAAGCCTACAACTTTACTCTTCAGCGGAGCAGGAGGACCTGATTGAATTGAAGAAGAAGACTACAACTTACCAGGTGAATACTACTGAGCCTAACTGTGAATCTGAAACTTTAAATCCTCAAGATGAAACAGAATTAGTCAAGGGACAGATTGTGGAAGCTACTGAAAGCGTTATCCTGGACGACAACAAACCAGAAAGAACTACACAAATCGACTCAACAATCGATCCCGTCCTTAAACAAGAATTGATTATGTTCCTGAGACAACATAAAAATGTATTTGCTTGGAGCCATGAAGGTATCCCAATTTCCTCTGTCCTCAACATTAGTAAGAATGCCAAGCCGATCAAGCAGAGACACAGGTTTTCAGCCCTGAGAAGAATCAAGCTATCCAAGAGGAGGTCGAGAAACTTCAAAAAGCCTGGTGTATTGAAGATGTGAAGTATCCAGCCTAGTTAGCCAACGTTGTAATGATCAAGAAGAAGAATGATAAGTGGAGGATGTGCGTGGATTTCACTGATTTAAATAATGTAATGCCCTTTGGACTGAAAAATGCAGGAGCAACGTATCAAAAGTTCGTAAACAAGGTCTTCAAAGAGCAGATAGGCAAGAACATGAAGGTTTATGTAGATTATATATTAACAAAGAGTAAAAAAGTCTCAGATCATATCGCCAACCTCAATCAGACTTTTGATCAGTTGGAAAAGCATCAGATGAAGCTGAATCTGACCAAGCGTGTGTTAGGAGTACAAGAAGAGATGTTCCTCAACTTCATAGTTAATCAAAGGGGAATTGAGGCTAATACAACAAAGATAAAAGCTTTGATCGAAATGCAATCGCCGACCTGCAAGAAAGATGCACGAAGGCTCACTGGAAGAGTGGCAGCTTTAAATAGATTTGTTTCCTGAGCAACAGACAAGTGCTTACCATTTTTCAAGGTGTTGAGAAAGTCTTTTGCGTGAAATGCAGAATGTGAAGAAGCGTTCCAAGAGTTAAAGAAGTACCTGGGATCACCACCATTGCTCTCCCGACTAGTTTTGCGAGAGAAATTGTACTTGACTATTTCTGAGTCAGTAGTGAGCTCGGCCTTGGTCAGACAAGACCATGGAATCCAAAAATCAGTTTACTACACCAGTAAAGCATTCAGAGGAGTTGAAATCAGGTAACCACGTATGAAAAATTAGCCCTAGCGCCTATTGAGGCTTCTAGGCGTATCAAACCTTATTTCCAAGCACATACTATAGTTGTGTATACTGACATGCCCCTTCGGCAAGCACTCCACAAGCCTGAGAAATCAGGAAGATTGATGTACTAGGCGGTAGAATTGGGAGAGTGACATTGTCTACGAACCAAAATCTTCATTGAAAGGCCAAGCTTTGGCAAATGTTGTTATTAAATTTACTTATACGGAGGTCCCCGACCAACAAAACTTGCCTGCCAAGCAGACTTCGAAAGAAGAAAGCTCAGCTCAAAAGCAAGCTAAAATTGCAGTCGATCAACCTGAGTCATTCAGAAGTCAATAAATGACCAAAAAAATATGTGGAGGAGAGTAAGAAGATATTCCGGCATTGGTCATTGACATCAAAAAATTTCAACAGTGATGTCCCGTTATGGAATTTGTACGTGGATGGATCTTCATGTGCTACTGGTAGCAATGTTTAAAAAGGCGAAAGGCGAGGCGAGGCGTTTTAGTCGCGGAGAGGCGAGGCGTAAGCCTCGAGGCGTTTGAGGCGTAAGCCTCACCGAAAAGGGAAAAAAAGAGCAAAATAATATTAAAAAATACTAATAAAACCATAAAAATAAAATAAGAAAGAAATATAAAAAAAAACATCCTTGAGGACTTTCTCACATATTTTGACATTTTTTTGTTCCCCAATTAGAGAAAATCAATTTTAACATATTGGTTATTTTATAATATGACAATAAATTAATCAATGCAAAATCATATTGGCAAAATCATTTTTTTAGCATCATTCACATATTGGTTATTTTATATTATGATAGTAAATTAATCAATGCAACTTAACAAACAAATTTATTAAAAAACATTGATTTATTAGCTAAGATTAAAAAAACAACAATTTTATTAAAAAAATAATAAAACATATCAACCTAAGTTTATTAAAAAAAACAGCAACCTTAAAAATATATTAGTTTCTTAATATATATTCAGTTTAGTTAAAGATAACATATTAATCTAAGTTGAAAACCAAAAAACAGAAAACTTAAAAAAAAAGTCATATTGAAGTTAATTTAGTACATTTATTTCAAACAAAATCAAATTGACAAAATAAGTTTTTTAAGTTTCATTACCATATTGGTTATTTTTTTAAAATTTCTCTCAAGTTACAATAGTAAATAGTATAAGTTAAGTGCAGTTTTAAAACAAAAAAAGAACAAGATTTTTTTTTTTGCGCCTCAGTAAAAAGGCGCGAGGGGCGCACCGAGACATAAGCCTCGAGGCGCATTGAGGCGTAAGCCTCAAATTCAACCCTGAGGCTTAAGCCTCGAGGCATTTTTTGAACGCCTCGCCTCGAGGCGTAAGCCTCAAACGCCTTTTTAAACATTGACTGGTAGTGGAGCATGTATAATACTTAATACTCCTGATATTGATATTAAGTATGCTCTCAAGTTTCAGTTCAAAGCGTCAAACAACGAGGCAGAATACGAAGCCTTGATAATTGGGCTAAATTTGGCTCATTCATTAGGAGTCGAGCAAGTAGTGGCGCATAGTGATTCACAGCTGGTCATTAACCAAGTGCTGAATTTATATGGAGTCAAAAGGAGAATTGATGACTAGGTATCTTGCTAAGGCCATGGAAGTTATAACCAAGTTAAATGAACAGGATCCCAAGAATAGCAAACGCCCGAGCTGATGCCCTTGCTCGGCTAGCATCAACAATAAGAATTGAGCTCAAAAGAACAATCCCAATAGAAATTTTAGCTCCGATGAAGACTTGATGGTTAGTTTCATTGCGCTAGATCTGGGTCCTTCCTGGATAGATCCCATCAAAGCTTATATTGAAGATGGAACCCTACCATCTGATCCTAAAGAGGCAAAAAGCTCCGATATAAAGCAGTGCAATGTGTTAGACAAAGGAGTTATACAAAAGGGGATTGACGATCTCCTTGCAGCGCGTTCATCCATAAAAGATTTGATCAAAGAAGTGCACCAAGATTCCTATGGAGCTCATTCCGCTGGTCGATCATTGCTCCAACAAATCAACACTCAGGGATTATACTGGCCAACTATGAGAGCAGATTGTACCGCCTTTGCAAGAAAGTGTGACAAGTGCCAAAAGTTCTCTGCCATTCATAAAATGCCTAATGCTGCTTTAACACCAATAACTTCACTTTGGTCGTTCTCTATATAAGGGAATTGACTTGGTCAGCCCACTGCTGACCATCAAAGGCAGGTTCAAGATTTTTTAGTCGTTGATTATTTCACCAAATGGGTGGAGGCAGAACCATTGGTTGAGATGCCTTATGAGAAAGTGTATATGTTCATTTGGAAGAATATAATCTGTCGATATGGTTTACCACATGCCTTCATTACAAATCATGGCACCCAGTTTGACAACGAGGAGTTTAAAGCTTATTATGTCCAGTCCAAAATCCAGAAACTGCATTCTGCACCATGTCATCCTCAAAGTAATGGTCAAACAGAAGTAACAAACAAGATTTTTGCTCAACGGACTGGAGAAAAGGCTTGATACTGCCAAGGGCAACTGAATTAATGATTTACATTATGTTCTTTGGGCTTACAGAACAACGCCGAGAACAGCAACTGGAGAGACACCATACATGCTTGCGTTTGGGACTGAAACCATGGTACCAGCCGAGCTCGGCCTACCAACCCACAGGGACCTAAATTTTGATTCTCCAGTTAGTGATTTGATGAGGTGATTAAATCTCGACATGTTGGAAGAAGTACGAGAAGATGTTGCTTTGAGAAATGTTGCATATCAACACTGAACTGCTCGCTTTTATAATAAAAGGGTCAGGCCGACCAACCTGAAAGAGGGTGATTATGTTCTTAAGAAAGTTATCCCAGATAATAACAAGCTTGAAGCCAATTGGCATGGCCCATATCGCATATCAGCTGTCATCCGACCAGGAGCCTATCGGATAGAGACTTTGGATAGCGAGGAATTCAAAAATCCTTAGAATGCCGAGCACCTCCGAAAGTATTATCAGTAATTCAAAGGATTGCCATTACAGAACAACACTGAGAACAACAACGGGAGAGACACCATACATGCTTGCGTTTGGGACTGAAGCCATGGTACCAGCCGAGCTCAGCCTACCAACCCCCGGGGGGCCTTGAATTTTGATTCTCCGGTTAGTGATTTGATGAGGCGATTATATCTCGACATGTTGGAGGAAGTACGAGAAGATGCTGCTATGAGAAATGTTGCATATCAACACCGAACTACTCGCTTTTATAATAAAAGAGTCAGGCCGACCAACCTGAAAGAGGGTGATTATGTTCTTAAGAAAGTTATCCAGAAGAATATGGCCCATATTGCATATCAGCTGTCATCCGACCAAGAACTTATCGGATAAAGACTTTGGATGGCGAGGAATTCAAAAATCCCTGAAATGACGAGCACCTCCGAAAGTATAATCAATAATTCAAAGGACTGCCACTATTGTATTTCTTTTGCTTTTATTTGAGTATCAATAAAATGTTGATTTTCGTCCCTTCAATTTTCAATTCTTTTTCGGAATACGGTGATGATATACATCCCTTAGAACAAAAATAACCCAGTACAGTACATATATCTCTTGGTCTTCAGCTCCGACCAAGCCAAAACAAGATTCCAATCCTCAGCACTTGGTCAGCAAACAAAAATAATAACCGACCAAGTCAAAACAAGATTTCAATCCTCAACACTTGGTCAGCAACAAAAATAATAATCGACCAAGTCAAAACAGGATTACAATACTCAACACTTGGTCGACAATAATAATTTACTTCATGTATGACTTCGTAAAAACAAATCACGAACAAGAGGTTGGTTACGTCATGTATGATTTTGTATAAACAAGTCAAGAACAAGAAGTTGGTAAAACTTCGTATAAAACTTAAGCAGTTATAAACAAGTTTTACCCGACTAAGTTAAATGCAGGAAGACGTGTAAAATTCCAAAATACTGGAATATAAACATATATTCCTCATACGCTTGGTCATCACTGATAACTATTGCTAAATTTCAATTAATATATCTACGTGCATTAGTAGAATCAATCGCATTACAATCACAAGTTAACTGATTGATTCAAATAATCATAAGTTAACAAAACAAACATATGGATTTTCATTCATATAAACTGTATTACATTCAATTGAATAACAAACTACAGGTATTTATTCGGCTAGACACTTCCCTTCAGCTTTGGAGGATAGTTGTACTCTCTCCATTCCAGCAGGAGGATCATCTAATGTATAGGGAGAGTTGATAAAGTTGAAGTCTACCAACAAACATTCTTCTGTTACTACTGCTTGGGGCATTAATCAGATGTGAAGGACGAACTATTTCATGAACATTATGGAGATCGTAATCTCCCAAGTATTTAGTGATTAAACATTAGGAGATGGTGTCAGGAGCATAGTTTTAAAAATCGATCGTTACGTAACGAATCGACCGTTACGTAATGGTATCTTGAAGCCACGTTTCGGATACACACCGATTTATCGGCTTGAACCAAATTCACACCCGTATCACGTTACGAATCCGATACGTAACGGTAACGCCGTTACAATCCGTTACTGTCCGATACAGTTCATTTTTTTGTAAGGAAAAAAAAAAGGCGGATGAAAACACAAGGACAACAACTTTATCTCATGAAAAGAAAGAAAAAGAGACAGAAAGAAAGGGACAAAGACAAACCTAGTAAGGAAAGAAAAGAGACCCTTGTAGTAGCATCTGTAGGTATAGGCTTTGTTTGAAATAAGATTCCCACCATCTTTTGAGTATTTATTTGTCTCAAGAACACCCACAAAGATCCATTCCATACTCACTCTTACACGGTTACTTACAGCTTTCCAATCTTTTCTTCTTCATCCAAAGAAACCCAACCTCACGTCAGGTCACTCAATCAGCCGCCGACGGTATATCAGGACCAGGAGGAGGCAATACCTAGCACAGGACAAGCGAGACATCAGAAAGGAAAGAGGGCAGGTGGCATATCTCAGGGATGGCAGGCGCCGGAGATCAAGGTGAGTGAATATATGGTGGTGTGTGGTTTTGGGTTTATTTTTGTCCCGTAAGTGTGTTTTTTTTTTTTTTTTTTTTTTGCCAAAAGAGAGGGTTTCTTGTGTTATTAACGAATGAGATGAGATGAGTTCAATTTTATACTTAAAAAAAATGTTCTAAAATATGATGTGTCAAAAAAAATGTTAACAAAACACTCAAAATGTTACAAAAGTTTAATCAAAAATTAAAAAAATTTATTTAAGTCAACTAATTATTATCATGTCTTATAAAATAAATTATTATTTAATGTGTTATTATTTAATATGATATTATGTCCCAAAAAAATAATGTAAAAAAAATTAATAAAAGTACCAAAAATAATAAAATTCTGTTAAACTAAAAAATGTTAACAAAACTATTCCATGATTGCTATATTAATGTATTTAAAAATTCATTATATAAATGCATTAATCTTTTTTTAATGTACTTAATATTTTTTAAAATTTATTTTTTAATGTATTTAATAAATGCATTATATAAATTCATTATAAAAATTCATTATATGAATGTATATATATATATACATATGTACATAATATAAATTGTACATGTACTTAATATTTTTTTAAAAATTCATTATTATTCAATTTAATATTAAGTCAACTTATTATTTTTTTTCTTTATATAAATACATAAAAATAATGAACTTATTTATTTGTTTTCTATGATAGTTTAAAAAAAGAAAATGCCTCGTGGAAGGATAGAGGAAGATGAGCCGGAGATCGCCCCAAGTGGGGATATTTGGTGGAAGTTTACTACTCCGGTATTAAATAATAGGTTGAAATTAAATTGCAAATTATGCGGAAGAGAAATAAATGGTGGTATAACTAGACTAAAACAACATTTAGCTCATGCAAAAGGACAAGTAAGAGGGTGTCCTAACATCACAATCGAAATTAGGGAGCAAATGATGAAACATCTTCAAGGAGCAAAAGCAAAAAAAAAAGATAAAGCTGCCCAAAAGGAAGGAGTCATTGATTATATTCGAAATGAGTACGAGGGTGATGGCTTTGAGGGGATTGTTGTTTCAAGTGATGATTCAGATCCCGAGATGACCATGGCAAGAAATATGAGTAGAAATGAATATAGGAAATGGGAGCAGACACAAAGGTCTAAATCAAAGGGTGGGTATGAGGCTAGAAGTTCAAGTAGAGCGGGTTTACCTAAAGCTCCTCAACGATCTTCTAGTATGTCTAGAATGCGACATAAGGAATGGACGGATATAAATTCGCCTGAATATAGATTAGCTAAAGTGAATGTGGATCTCCATCAAAGCAAGGGTCCTAAGCAACCTAAAATATCAACAAAACTTATGAAGGGTTTGCGAAAGAAGTTAGGACGAGCAGTTAGTCAGTCTGTGTTGTTTGGAAAACATTCTGCAAATATTGTTGTAAGTCTGTGGTTTGACCGGATGCTTGATGTTGCTAGAGAAGTTGGATACGGAGTGAAGCCTCCAACTCCGTATGAGGTCAATGAAGTTTTTTTGCCAATAGAGTTTGCTAGCTTAAAAAAATGGATTGAATCTCAAAAGTCAATTTGGAAGGAGAGGGGTGTCACTATTATGTGTGATGGTTGGACAAGACCGACCAGGAAACATTTAATTAATTTTTTAGTTTATAGCAATCATGGAACAGTTTTTCATAAATCCATTGATGCAACAGACGTGGTGAGTAGGAAAGCAAACTACTACTTTCGCCTCATGGATAAGGTGGTTGATGAAATTGGAAAGCAATATGTTGTCCAAGTAGTAACTGATAATGAAGTGGCTATGAAAGCAGGTGGTAAGTTACTTATGCAAAGGAGACCAAATTTGTATTGGACAGCATGTTCAGCTCATTGTATCGACCTTATCCTTGAAGATATTGGTAAAAAGAAGAGCGTGGCAAAAGTGTTGGATGAAGCAAAAATTATCACCAGCTTCATTTACAATTACAATTGGGTTGTTGATTACATGAAGCGATTCACTAATGGTCGAGAGTTACTGTGTCCAGCCATCACTCGTTTTGCTACTAATTTTATCACATTGGAGAGTATTGTGAGGCATAAGAAGGGTTTAGAGGACATGTTTCGATCTGATGAGTGGAAACGATGCAAGTGGTCAAAGTTGCCAAAAGGCAAGGAGGCGAAGAAGGTAATATTTGACAGGGACTTTTGGTCTAAAGCAACGGATATTTTGAAGGTGCAGGAGCCTTTAGTGAAGGTTCTTCGATTGGTGGATGGAGATTTAAAACCTACCATGGGTTTTATTTATGAAGCTATGGATAGGGCAAGGAAAGCGATTCAAAGAGATTGCCGCTATTACATAGATTTTCATAAAATCATTGACAAACGATGGCAGTTCCAATTATATCAAGACTTGCATGCAGCTGGTGAGTACAAAAGTAAAAAAATTAGTCGCGTTTTATTTGTTCAATAATTTGGTTATTAGTTGAATCTAACTTTTGATATATTATTCTTATCTCAATATATTAGGGTATTACTTGAATCCTCAATTTCAATAAGGTGATAATTTTACAAGCCTTTCCGACGCAATGGTAGGGCTTAGAAAAGTGATTCAGAGGTTGGAACCTGATATTGATAATTTGATAAAGACAATTAACCAAGTAAGTCGAGATATATTTATATTTTGTTAAGGTTTTTCACTCACTCATGTATTTGATATTTCGTGAAATATTATAGATTTTGTTATTTCGTTACAAATAAGATTCTTTTGGAACCGAATTAGCTCAAACAGCAGTGTCACGAACAAATCCGGGTAATAATATGTCTTAATTTATTTGCTATCAATTTCACTTTATACCTCAGTATACAATATAAATAAATCATTGTGTTCATCATGTGTAGGTGAATGGTGGATTCATTATGGCACATCGACTCCAGAACTTCAACGAATTATTGTGAGAGTATTGTGTCAAACATGTTCATCTTCCAACTGTGAACGAAATTGGAGTACATTTAGCCTCATACATACAAAGACAAGAAATCGTTTAAAATCCCAAAAGTTAAATAAACTTGTTTTTGTATACTATAATATGAGGTTAAAGATCAGAAATGTGACTAGAAGAAGTCAACAAGACATTGAGGAATCTTTTAATCAAATTTTTGACAAAGATGACCCATTGTCTCCGTGGTTGGAAGAGACGGAAGAAGCTCTTTTAGACCGTCAAGACAATTCTGAATGGTTGGATGCTGATGAAAATGACCAAAATGATCATGCTACTTCAGTTCCTTCTGGTAGTGGAACTAGTAGCGGTGGTAGTGGTGGTGTTGGCTTGAGTCAACCAAGTAGTGGTACTCATAGAGATACTGCTAGTGGTAGTTATGGAGGTGGTGCTAGTGGTAGTTATGGAGGTGGTTTTGCTGGTAGAAATGTGCAATATGAAGGTAAATAAATATTGCAGTCTAAATTTTATTTGTAGGGCCTCTTTGGTTTAGATCAAGTGGTTAAATTAGAGTTTGGACCTCAACTCAACTCAACAAAGCCTTTTCCCAATTATTTGGGGTCGGCTACATGAATCCTATTTTTCCATTCCATTATGTCCAGTGCAATATCTTCGGTTAAACCACATGACATCATGTCCTTTTTTATAAAATCCCACCAAGTCAATTTAGGCCTACCTCTACCCCTTGTGTTACCATCAATACTAACTAAATCACTCTTCCTTACAGGAGCATCCATTGGTCTACGCTTGACGTGTCCAAACCATCTAAGTCGATTTTCTCTCAATTTATCTTCTATAGGAGCTACTTTTACCGTTTCACGAATTTATTCATTTTTAATTTTATCCTTTCAAGTTTTACCACAAATCTATCTTAGCATTCGCATCTCCGCCACACTCATTTTCTGCACATTTTGTTTCTTGGTTGCCCAACACTCTATCCCATATAACATGACGGGTCTAAAGGCCGTCCTATAATATTTACCTTTTAACTTCAAAGGTATACGCCTAAATATTGAGGTGGTGCTAGTGGTAGTTATGGAGGTGGTACTAGTGGTAGTTATGGAGGTGGTTTTGCCGATAGAAATGTGCAATATGAAGGTAAATAAATATTGCAGTCTAAATTTTATTTATAGTATTATATTATTCTCATATTACACTTCTAACAAAAAAATATCATTTACTGAAATAGGTGATAGTTACTCACCGTATCAAGGAGACGCTGGAAGTTATGGAATTCGGGACGATAATGACAATTTAGAGGATAGACAAAATCTACAACCATGGGGTGGGACACGAAGGTGTACACGTCGTCCAATGTGAGATAATTTAGAGAACCGTTTTGTTGAGCTTAATCTTGGAGTTGGTGGAAACGAAATAAGAAACCCACAAGCACAACCCATGTATACCCATCCCCCTGAATTCTCATATTATCCCCCACCACCACAACACTATTATCCACCCACCGGGTCATATTACTATCCTCCTCATCCACCCGAACCTTCATATAATACCGTTTCATCTACCGAGAACTATCCACATGGGTATATGGTTCTGCCAGTGCCTCAAGGTTATTTTCCACAACAAGGGGCATCAAATGAAAGTAGCAATTTTGGAATGGGTGCATCTAATTCAAGTACTTCACATTCTAATTACTTTGGATATGAACAACATGAATGGGCTAATAATGATGATGATGATATGGAGATTCTTAGAGACCCGCCACTAGGGGTGTGCAAAAAAACCGACCAAACCGAGCCTAAGCGAAAATTTCCGGCCGGGTTTTTTTAAGGGTCGGGTCGGTGGGGAAGGTTCGGTTTTCAGTTTTGGCATAAAAAAATCGATTTTGAACCGAACCGAACAGAACCGAATTAATTTTTATACATTTTAATTTTATATTTTATATTATATTTATATTAGTGTTGGCATATTATATTATATTTTTTAATTTTATATTTATATTTATATTAGGTATTAAAAAAAAATCATTAAAATAAATGAAAAAAACGAATCGTCCCTGTATAAAACCGGCCCTGTAAAAAACCGATGGGCAAACCGAAACGGCCCTGCCAAAAACGGACCCTGTTTCGGTTCGATTCTTCTCCTCCAAAAACTGACATGGTCGGTTCGGCTCAAAAAACCCGACCAAAACCGAACCGATCGATCCGTGAACACCCCTACCCGCCACGACATTCTTTTTGGTGGTGAAAGCATGGAATCATTTATAATATATGTAATTTAGTTTATTATCATATTTGTTTAGTGGTATGGTGGTAATGATTCACAATTGTGCAATGACTTTAAGTATGTTATTAGTTGTTAAATTTAAGCATGTTACAAGTTGTTATTGAGTGATGTATTTTTAGTACTTGATTAAGTAATAAAATGCTTTTATGATGTGTTCTTAGTATTTGATTAAGTAATAAAATGCTTTAATGTTCTTTAATGCTTTGTAATGAACTCACATATTAATTAAATTCAACATTATATAGTCAAAATAGGAGTATCATTTTAATTTATGGTATTTGTGAATGGTAAAAAAAAATTCACGCTTGCGGTAACCGATTCCCGTTACATTACGTCACCGATACTGCAACTGTTACGTTACCCGGTATCGTTATTTAAAACCATGGTCAGGAGGGATCCATAATTTATCCGGCTTGAATGGAGGATTGTTACAATCTAGCAGACTAGGTTCATTCCAATACCACAGTTTGCTGTCCCGATTATGTTTCAGCAAAGTTTGACAATTAGTCCATCCCCACTTGTACCCTTCATCACGACTCTGGGCAAGATGATCGTTAATATGACCCAAAGCTTCATTATAGCCCTCCATCCACACTTCTCGGGGCTGTTTGTGAAACTGAAAGGTCAACCTTTCAACTTGTTGTTGAAGTTTCTTCAAAACATTATCCTTTACCTTCAACTATGTGGATTGGTCGGCAAGAGCTTTATCCTTAGCTTCCAGTTTTGTAGACAAGTCTACAATCCTCATTCTTTGCTTTTAGTTGGACAGCGTGGTCGGCCAAGGTTTTCTTAGTCCTAGCCTCTTCAACAGTTGGTCGGCTCGTTCTTGATCATCTGAAGGATTGCCCAGGGTTGGATTTCTTTAGAGTCTCAAGTTCCTCCACAAGCTTAGCATTCTCCTTCTCTAAAAAGGAAGCCCCTTCATCAACATCAGTAGCATAAGATTTCTTCAAAGTATCAAGTTCATTCCGAAGTCTATTGTTCTCTTCTTCCAGGAGCTTAGTAATTTTCCGGGCTTCATGTACTTCTCTGTTCAGAAAGAATTCCTTTTTTTCTGTAAGCAGAAGCATACTTTTCTAGCTTCTCCTCAAAACCCCAACCTTCACCCAATGCCTTATACTTGGCTTCGTAGTCAACATGCAATAGGGCTATAGCTTCAATATGGTCTGCCTGCAAGTCTTCAATCATCTCAAAGTATGCAACACTGTTGGCTACGACGCGATCAAGAAGATATTTGAGATTAGTATATGCACCATTTGCCCGATCAGAAGCATCTACGCCGAGCAAGTCTGTTAATTCTTCATCTGTCAAATCCAAGTGGCTAGCTTTGAACAGATTGTTGCAGCGTTTGAGCAGGTCGAAGTCAGTGGAGGCAATTTGTTCCATCTTGGCAATAAACTAGAAAGATAAAGTAACACTTGATCAATAATAAAAAGGAGACTGAATAATAGCAAAGTGGCAAGTAATTGAAGAAGAAGTTTTTTCATTGATAAATAGCAACGTTACAAGTACATCAGAATAAGACAAAGGAAAAAACAAAAGAAAGGTGCAAAATACAAAGACCAAAAGCCGAACAAGTTTACACCTTCTTATCCTTCTCAGCTTCAGGGTTTGTATCCTGGTCGGTAGGAGGGGCACGAGGGGCACCTGAGTCCCCTGAACCTGCATCATCATCTAGATTTGGGGGGGGGGGGGGGGGGGGAGAGCCTGTATTGTGCCTCATAAATAGCTCTGAGTTTTCAGCAGTGCCAACTTCCTTCAACGCTGCCGACCAACCTTCCTTGAAGAATTTCTTTTTGGCATACACTATTTGGGCAGAAGTAGCAGAGATGGCCTTATCCCACCCCTTGTTGAAGGAATCCTCCCTGGTTTTCTTTCTCTTGGCCTTCTCAACAATAAGGCTGACAATTTGGATACTTTCTGATGTAAATCTTTAAATGCAGAAGCGTTACACTACACAACTATTAACTACACAACAACAACAACTAAACTAAAGAAATAAAATGGGTTCAATTCTCAATTCTCAATATTCAAAGGTGAGTACAAATAAGGGCCAAAGGGCCTATTTATAGGAAGAGTTAGCTTACTAATCAAGTTAATACCCAAAATGACTAAAAAAGGCAACTAATAACCAAAAATGATATATTAGTCCCAAACATACTTGGAAACCAATTAAGTACTAAAAATAAAGGAAAAATGACAATAAACCCTAAACTAAAAATAGAAAATAAATGATAGTCTTCTCCCAGAGGCACAACCACGCGCCACGTGTCGCTAGAGATCCCATACACATCATTTTCCCCGTCTTTGAAAAAGCTCGTCCTCGAGCTTGAAGGGTGACTCATCAATGCCACATGAACACATGTCGGTACAAGTGTTAATTTCCAAAGCAACGCAAAACCCCAAATCAAATTCAACACGCATATGGACCGGCTGAACTTCGATTAGACCCATGTGGACCTTCAACAAATGAGCTAATATACCCAAATCACAACGATGCCTCCCTCAGAATCCGAGCAACCAAAAACAGACGATCACTCCGTCTTATCAACACCATAAGCACATGGTTGCAACTTGGCTTGGTGGACCCTTGAATCTGACCGGACGGTAACTCCGACGACCGCACATTTGCGAGTACGATGGCTAAACAAGAGAAATGAAGATGGCGACATCATGGAAAGCCGGAGCTCATAATGGCAAATAGTCAGAAAATGTATTCCAAGTGGGTACATTTCTCATGGAAGTCCCATATGTTGTGTAAAAAATTGACCGGAATAGAGGTCAATAGGGTGGGTGAGATCGGGTTGAAGTAGGGCAGGCCCGTTTTGGATTGAATTGACTTGTGGTTGGAAATTAATGAGTGGAAAAAGGGGGGAAATTAGTTTTAAAAGGGGGTAAAATTCGGGTTAAAAGAGTGTGGGGCTCTTTTGGGTTAAAAAAAGAGGTTAGGGTTTGGTTTTAGAGTAGGAAGGGGGACAATGGGGTCTAATCGGAGAAAAAGAAAAGAAAAAAAAAGGTTCAGGAGAAGGAAAAATTTGGCAGGCCGGCCAGTGGAGTTTGTCAGGATAGGATGGGGGTAGGTTTGTTGGGTTCTTGAATAGGGTTTGTAGGTTCTTGATTTTTTTTTTTTTTTGGGGGGGGGGGGGGGGGGAGTAGGGTTTCAATTTTGGGGTGGTGGGTTTTCTTGGGCGAGGGTTTGGGTAAAAATTTGATGACAGAGATTTATGTAGACATGGTGGTGGTTGTGTGGTGGTAGGAGGTGGAGATGGAGGATGGGGGTGGTGGAGCTAAAAGAGGTGGTATCTCCTCTTTTAGTGGTGATGGAATTTAGGGTTTCCATTCACCCGATTCTCTTTTGGGCATTTATCAATATTTCGATTGAAGGGTTGTCGGAGTTGGAATCTCCACTCGTGACCCGCTTCACGCACCCCGACGAACACCAAGAACAAACCGAACTCTGATACCAATTTGATGTAAATCTTCAAATGCAGAAGGGTTATTGTTACACACTACACAACTCATAACTACACAACAACTACACTACACAACAACAACTAAACTAAAGAAATGAAATGGGTTTCTTTCTCTCTCTATTCTCAATTCTCAATATTCAAGGGTGAGTACAAATGAGGGCCAAGGGGCTTTTTATAGGAAGAGTTAGCTTACTAATCAAGCTAATACCCAAAATGACTAAAAAAAGCAACTAATAACCACAAATGACATATTAGTCCCAAACATACTTGGAAACTAATTAAGTACTAAAAATAACGGGAAAATGACAATAAACCCTAAACTAAAAATAGAAAATAAAAGATAGTCTTCTCCTAGATTCACAATCACGTGCCACGTGTCGCTAGAGATCCCATACACATCATTCTCTTCATTTGCCCTGCGCTCAACTTGAGCAGAGGCCAAAGAAGCCACAGTCAGAGTTTTAGAAATACCCACACTCAGCCATTTGCCGAGCTTCTTCGACCACTTTGATTTTCTCCTCCCAAGCCTTTTGCTTCGTCTCCAAAGCCTGCGTGGACTCCTCCAAAGATTTCATAAGACCTTCAAAGGCCTCCTCAACTTCTTCTGATAAAGAACGCAACTGATCATCCTTCTCCAACATTTGGTTGTAATCAACCAAGAACTGCAAGAAAAGAACCAAGTCAGTACAAAATCAAAGAAGATATGAACAATATCCGACCAACTTCAAATATTAAAATTTACCATGGCTAAACTTTGGGCAGCCTCTCTGATAGTTTTGATCGGGACATTGAACCATCAGCAGCTCTATGGCCCGGAAGGGTACCAGCTTTGATCAACTTCCTAGCCAAGCTAGAACTAACGGCTACAGATGAGCCAGTAGCGGATGGAACCTTACCCAACCAATCCCAGTTGGTGGGCATCAATAACCTTCTCAACCTGCTTATTAGCAGGACATCTCCTTAGTCTCTCGAGCGGAGACTCATCACCTTTGGTGGTTGGGGGCTTCTTGCCAACATCAACTTTCTTCTTCTGGGCAGCAGTATCAACGGGTTTCTTGGCACCAGCAGTAGAGTCAAGATTGGGAATTTTCCATTTTCCCATGCTGACGGATAAGGGATCCAACTTCAGCACCAGCACCAGCACCAGTAGATTCAGTGGCCGAGGAAGTAAGCACTGGATCCTTCTCCAAATCAATTACAATTGAAGGAACAACAGTTGTTGGCCAAGCTACAGAGGTGATGGAAGTTTTATACTCTACCAACATAGAAGCTGATCGGGGATGATCCTCTCATGTCCTTTGGTTCAGTACACACAAAAATTTGAGTTCTTCAAATTGAATTCACCGATTTAGGGCATTCTCTCTTACGCTCTTCTGCAAAAAAAAGCAACAAACAGCAGCAGTTAGCATATATCAAAAAAGAAATCAGTAAAGAAATGCGAAGTACTAAAATAACAACCTATCCCATTCCCTAGCTGAGGGCATCTGGGACCATGGTAGGCAACTCCATTTTCAAGTGGGGGCCATGTTGCCAGTTCTTAACTATCAAAGTATGACTCCAATAATCCTTATTGGAATCAGGCAGATTTAATACTAAAGCCTTATTGGCTTGTCTAGTTTTCAAATAATAAGTGTTCTCTCCTGCAATAGCCCACTTATAGCAAAACATGATTTCTGGAATCCCAATATGGGTCCTATAGATTTCATTTAATCTATTCACCCCACTAACAACCCTCCAAGTGTTGTGAGCTACTCTTGCTGGAACAATATCGAAATATTGGCAGAAATGAAGAAGAAAAGGATTTGGTGGAAAGGTGAAACCACACTCAGCTATAAATAAGGTTGGGATCCAATGACCCTCAGCCAAAGAATATATGTCTATAGGATCATGGGGTATTTCTAAATCAACCCAAGATGGGATTTTCTTTTCTACCATAAATTCATCTAGAGAATCCTCGTCAACTATGTGAACCATGGTTTAGAAAGAAAGGAAATGAAGAAAAACAGAGAGAGAATTCTTACAAAAAATTAAGGATTCAGCAAAACTATTGAAGAAAAAGGCGAACGACGGCAAACGATCGCACAAAAGCCCATAAATAAATGCTACAGTTTGAAGATTTGAAGTAAGATAAAATCTGGAAAAAGCCTCCCGCCTTTTATAGCTTGCCTCGAAAACAGCGAAAGTAATGATTAAATGTATTAACGATTGACATTCCAACGACTTTGCTATACAGAGGGTGTAAAATACCCATTTACCGTTTCGCGGTTCGTTAAAATTCAAATTATTTGCAAAAATGTCATCTTCAAACAGTGCCAACGAAATTTTACAAGTGTGGGAGGTCGGTTGCCGACCAAGCATCATAAAAATACTCCGAGCTACTTCCAGAATCATATGCTCCATACTTTTATGCAAGTATCAAGCATGGAACATTGGGGGCTTTTGTTGATGCCAAAAATTATCCATCTACGTGGACCAATCGAACGTGAACATTTGTCATCCTACGTGGCTAAAATCCTAGGCAGCAGATAGCAGCTCAACAGTCAAGCCGACCAACATAAGGAATGCCGACCATCAAGATTAATTAAACGTCACCATGCCAAGGGTTATATTACACGTGGTTTATACAACCAATCATCACATTTATTATGTAAGGATGTAAATGCTTAATTGTATAAAAGCATTTCATCCCTTAACATTCCGACCCTTGACCTCCAGGTCACTATAAATACGTTGTATCCCTTTCATCAAGGGCAAGGCAAAACGGATCCTAGGCTATTCTTATTGACAAGAATACCTAGTTTTCTGTAACCTCTGAAATCAATACAATAACAGTGGACGTAGGCTTTCTTACATAGTTGAACCACTTTAAAAACTCTTTTTATTTACCACTGCTATTATATATTTTATCTGTGATTATAAAATTGGATCAAGTCTAGTTTTTTACATCAACAATAAGTAAACGACGATGGAGCGAATTTGCGGACGACATTAAAGGCCCAAGCTTCACAATCGATTCGGGATCATTTTGAATAAGGACACAAAGGATCATGACTTAAGCATATAATGTACGAACACAAACTAGCAAGAGCCAATGTTTTTAATTGCGGTAGCGCAAGGTGTCGCATTTTGGCTCCCGAGTCGCGTCGCGCAAATGGCGTCGTGCAAGCAATTCGTGCATTTCAGTTTTTTATTAGAAAAACATATAAAATAACATTTTAAACTGATATTTGTAAACTATTTAACATTTTAAACTGAAAATTATAGAACAAATAACATTTTGGGATAAAAATTGAAAAAAATAATAATAACATTTTAAGCTAAAATTTTATAAATAACATTTTAAACTGATAATCTTTTTCATATGCATGCTTCCACCCATAATCTTTTTTGCTTGCCATTTTTGAAACAGAAAAGAAAAATAGAAAACATCTACCCGGAAATTTATTAAAAAAATTACACTTTCTACTGAATTTATTAAAAAAATTACATTATCTAAGATTTGGAAAAAAGTTAACTGAGAGTTATTGAAAAAAAAATTTAAAAAAGTGAGCTTTTAAAGCTCCCAAACAAAAAAAGTTAACTAAAAAAAGGTGTTAGCCTCCCAAACAGGAGTTGGCATCTTGGCATCTTAAAAAAAAGTGTTAACATAACTTAAAAACAGAAGTCAGCAGTAGAGTGAGCTTCGAACTCAATCAGCGACTGGTATGGAGTATTTTTTAGGTTTTTTTTTAGATATCTGTTTGTGTGAGGGAAAAGTTTTTTTTAACAGCCCGTGAGTTTTTTGAAGGGTTAAGGGTTGGGTTAAAGTTTAACCCAAATCGCGTGACTGGTGCGCACTATCGCGCACTTTTGCATCAAATTACGATCAATAGCGCTCAATCGCGCACGCAACAAAAGCATCCTGAATAGCAGACCCAATAGCGTAGCTTTTTCCCTTCGCAATAGCGCGCTTTTAAAAACACTAGCAAGAGCGTCATTGGTTTTAGTCAAAGTGCTTAAGCCATTTGTCAAAGTTTTAAAATCCGTGTCATTCTTGATCTCACAAGTGCTCCCTTGAAGTGGTGGTTCAGATCTCGAAAAAATATTCGTTCCTTCCCAATCTTGAGAGTCATCACCTAAGTCAAGAAGAAACTTATAGGCGCCAGGGAGGTCAAATGCATGAACTACCCTTTATGCATGGACTCAATCATGGTTCGAGACGCAGGGACGAGACCATTATAGAATCTATGGACAAAACGACTTTTCTCGAAGCCATGATGTGGGAAACTATTGATGAAACCTTGGAAATAGCTCCATGCCTCACAAAATTGCTCAATTGGATTTTGTCTAAAGTTTTGGATTGCTTGGCGTATTTCATTTGTTTTTCTCATTGGGTAAAACTTATACATTTACTTCTTCATGAGTTGTTCCCATGTTTGGAGAGAATCCGGTGGTAATGAGTGGAGCCACATGGATGCATTATCATGTAAAGAGAATGGGAACAATCAAAAACAAACATTTTTTTCATCTAAATTTTGAATGTTGGACAAATGGTGAGAAATTTTCACAAGTGAGTATACGGGAACTCACGCTCAAGAGCATGGAAGTTAGGCAACATAGCGGAGGGTTGGCCGTAATTGGAGCGAAATAGTCCCGTAGGGCACGCTCGTCGACCATGGTGGGCGGAGATCCAGGAGAACTTGGAGTCTCCGAATATGAACTTTATTCTGGGATAAAGAAGAAAATATTTTTGGATTTTGATATATGGAAAAGGAAATGAAATATATTATCAGATTGTTATGAGAAAATATTTTTGGAATTTTTCTTTATTTTTTTTAGAAGAATGGGAATGTTGAACTCGCATTGAATATCGTAGGATGGAGCATGAGACTGACTACCAAAGGATTTTGAATTGACACGTACAAGCAAAAGGACGAGTCCTAACTAGCACATAACCAATTTTTAATATTTAATTAAGCGATGGGATAGTTTAATCCACGGGCTATAAAATCATGGAATTTGGTGAGGTGGCCTTTGCAAAAATGTATCCCTACTTCCTTCACAAGACAATTAGAGGCTTGCCAAAGAGATTCTCCACAAATCTACAACGACGAAACAGTAGGCCAATAGAGCACAAACCCGTTTTACTTAGCGACCACTCTTAAAACCCAGTTTCCTTGTACACTGACGTGCCTCAAAGCAACTGATTAAGGATTTGCCCGGTGGAGAGGACTCTTCGGGTTGTCCTACAAGTTAACTTGTTGAAAAAGGGTTATATGAGCATCGTATCTTATAGGGTTAACTAGTTGATTGATTTTAAATTTAGGGATGGGAATGGGTTTATTTCCTTTTATTTTAGAACTTATATGTCAGTTTAATAATTCTTATTAGTTTTCCTTTTATTTTAGTTCTTTTATTTCCTTTTATGTCTTTTAATTGGTCTCCAAGCATGTTTGGGACTAATTAGGTATATTGTTGTTAATAATTGTTCTTTTTAGTCTTTTAAGTAACTACTTGGTTAGTGAGTAATTCTCCCCATATAAATACCCCATGTTGTCCCTCCATTTTTTAATATAAAAAATTCTTAGTTTCTCTCTCTAGAGTTTGTGTTTGTTTTGTTTTAGGCCTTTGAAATGTAGCTTACGTCAGTTGGTGGTCCCCCCGTTCCCTGCAAACCAACAACTTGTACCCGTCCCACCCGCTTCCTATGAGTACTCACCACCACTTAGTTCGCAAAGAGAGTTGATTCCCTAACCCTCTTATGCCATTCTACCCCAATCGTTCACCTCTTCTCTCGAGAACCTTTTAAACTCAATTCATTACGACTCAACAACAAGCCATGCAAGCACAAAATCAAGCCATCCAAAGGCTTGAGCAACGCTTCAACCATCTTGAGTCCGAGTGAGAAAAAGGGAGATTTCCTAGTCAACCCATCGCTAACCCTAAGGGATCCTTATACCAGGAAATCTCCGTTGACGTTAGGGGAGCAACCGGTACGGGTTTTTACGGTACCGTACCGTTTTGGTCCGGAAAAAAATGGTTTTTGTTTCATATTATGAAATACCGAAGACCGATTTTACCGAAACCGAAAATACCGTAAAAAATTTGGTTGGTTTTGGTTTTTAGATACAAAAAAAAGATTTACCGAATTTACCGTACCGATATCGTACCAAAATTACCGTACCGAAATACCGTACCAAACTTTTTGTGCAGTATTTTGGGTATCATACTACTTCTATTTATTTTATTTCTCATGAGTGAGTTTTTATATTCTCTTTGAATTTAAATTTATTTATTTGAGTATTTGGTTTAAGTGTTAAATAATCATGTTAATTAAACATATACTTTGTTTAATTAATCAAACATTTAGCACAAAATGAATTAGGCAGCATTTTGTTAAAATAAAAAGAGCCGTTTGTTTTGTTGGTTATATTTCCGCTTTGCCCTTATTTCATTTGGGCTTTATATTGTGGTTTGTGTAGAGATCTTTTTTTAGGATTTCCATTTCATTTTTTTTACCTCTCTCTCTCAAAAAGTGTGGCCGTAATTTTTGTTTGAGCCATCTCTCTCTCATTTTTTTTTTCTTCTTCAACCTTGGGTTGATTTTGAGAAATAATTTTTTGGGAACTTTTATTTGAGAACACCATTTTTTTGTTTTGAGATTTGGCTTTCTATTTGGTGTGGTTACTACGTTTTGAGATCGGGTTTCCGGTGACAATTTTTTCGGCGCCAGCTGTATTCGGATCTGAGTTCCCTCCGTGTTTTCCGATAAAAAAAAATTCCCGACGAGTTGGCTTTTCCGGTGAGTTGGCTTTTCCGGCGAAGGTTTGTTTTTCCGGTGTTGGAGGTGTGGATGATTTTGACTTTCCGACAAACATTTTTTGAGGTAACAGCTCCCTTATTTTTTGAGGCTCATCATTTTGGCTCACTCTCCTCAGGCACCAGCTCCCTCATCTCGTCTCACTCTCCTCCGGCTCCAACAAAGCAAACCGGTTAGTTTGGTCTCGTATCTGTTTAAATCTATTGTTCCAAATGCTAGAAATTGTACCTGTTTGTGTATGTTTCTAATTGTTCCAAACAACTAGAAATGCTAGAAATTGTAAAAGCTAGAAATGCTAGAAATTGTAATAGCTAGAAATGCTAGAAATTGTAACACCTAGAAATGGGTATATCGAAATATATACCAGATTTACCGAATGCATAAACCGATTTGAAATTCTGGTATTTACCGGGAAAAAATAGAATTGAAACCGAAATTACCGAAACCAAAAAAACCCGAAAAAACCGAAAAACCGATCGGTTTGGTTTTGGTTTTGGTTTTTGTTTTGATGTTCCGGTCGGTAAATTGGTACGGTACGGTTTTACCATATAGAATGTGGTTTTGGTATTGGTAAGGGGACGTTACCGACCATACCGTACCGGTTGCACCCCTAGTTGACGTGGCGGTTCGGATATCGAAAACCCATTCATTTCCTCCCAATCTTAGGAGTCAACACATAATTCAAGAAGAAAATTGCATGCGGCAGTGGGGTCAAATGCATGAACTTCCCTTTATGCATGGACTCAATCATGGTTCGAAACGCGGGGACGAGACCATTATAGAAGCTATGGACTAAACGACTTTTCTCGAGGCCATGACGTGGGAAATTATTGATGAAACCTTGGAAACGACTCCATGCCTCAACAGAATTGCTCATTTTGATTTTGTCTATAGAGTCTTGGATTGCTTGGCGTATTTCATTTGTTTTGCTCAAAGGGCAAAACTTAGACATGAACTTCACGAGTTTTTCCCATGTTCGGATAAAATCCAGTGGTAATGAGTGGGAATCACATGGATGCATTATCATGTAAAGAGAATGGGAACAATCGAAGATGAACATTTTCTTCGTCTAAATTTTGAATGTTGCGCAAACGGTGAAAAAATTTCACATGTGAGAATACGAGGACTCGCGCTCAAAAGCATGAAGTTAAGCAACATGAAAATGGTAGCGGGCCGGATCTCAAATTGGGCGGCCGGGGTGGGGGAAAGAACTATACACGACGATGGGTTAGTCGTAATTGGGGCGAAATAGTCCCGTAGGGCATGCTTGTCAGCCATGGTGGGCGGAGATGTAGAACTCAAAGTGAGTCTCCGAAGATGAACTTGAATCTGGGATATAAGGTGGCTTCTTTTGAGCGCTTAAAGCCGAGCTCACTTCTGCTCCAATCATCCAATCTCCCGATTGGTCTCTCCCATTTGAGATCATGTACGATGCTTTAGGGGCTGTGCTAGGTCAAAGGCTTAACAAGCGCCCTCATGTTATCTATTATGCTAGCATAACCCTCCAAGATGCTCAACTCAATTATACGGCAATCGAAAAAGAGTTGTTAGCGATCATCTTTGCCCTTGATAAGTTTCAGTTTTATTTTCATAAGTTCTCCCATCATCTCATACAGTCCTTCAACACCTTCTTCACAAAAAGGATTCTAAACCACGATTGATACAACAGATTCTCTTACACCAAGAGTTCAACCTTAAAATCCGTGATAAAAGGGTTTTGAAATGTTGTGGCCAACCATCTCTCCCGCCTTACTGTTGTGATTGACAGTGATCACGTGCCCATTTCTGAGTCATTTCCTGATGAGCAATAGCGTGTCGAACCAATGACCATCGCGTTGTGGTCAACTTCCTGAAAGAGTATATATTTTCCCGTTTTGGTACCCCTAAAGCTATCATTAGTGACGGGAGTAAACATTTTTGTTATCGAGTCTTTGAACACCTTGTCAAAAAGTATGATGTTACACACAAGGTTGGTCTCTCCTACCATCCTCAGACGAGTGGTTAAGTTGAGGTTTCCAACCGAGAAATCAAGCAAATTCTTGAAAAGACCATCCTCAGACGAGTGGTCAAATTGAGGTTTCCAATCGAGAAATCAAGCAAATTCTTGAAAAGTCCGTCAATCCTAATAGGAAGGATTGGTCTTTACGCTTAAATGACTCATTGTGGAAAATATCATACCTCTTATAAGACTCCGATTGGTATGTCTCCTTATCGTCTGGTTTTCGGCAAGCCCTGTCATCAACCCGTCTAGCTTGAACACCATGCCTATTGGTCTATCAAAGCCCTTAATTATGATCTCGACAAGGCGAGAGTATGAGCATATGAGGAATGATGCTCATGATTTGTCCATGAAATACGAAGATAAAATGAAATGGATCCGTGATCAAAGCATCATGAGAAATGAATTCCACCCAATTCAAAAAGTCTAATTATACAATTCCCTTCTTCATCTCTTCCTCGGGAAACTCAAAACCAGGTGGTCGAGCGCATTTACTGTTACGTCTCACTCTTTATCGTCCCATCACCGTCAACGTTTGAAACCTTTCTTGGAGTTAAGCTCCACTCAAACTGAAAAAATTAACCTTAATGAACCAATTTATAAAGACTGACTTTTCAGTCTTGTTTGGAGGTGATTTCCATCCGTCTCACTGCCACCCCCCGTTCTATCTTTAAGGTGAGTACTAGTGAAGACTTAAACCCGTGAGATCTGAACTTCTCACATTTTTTAGGGTTTTACGCAATCTCCGAGTTACAAGTTGGCTCAACATTCTTTGAGTACCGCATGTAGTTGTTACATGATATCAATTACTTTAAATTTCGCAATATCACTGAGAATGACATTACCATCGAGTTGTAAGAAACATGTCTTGTAGTTTGTTCCGAGCACTAAACCTTCACCCATTCCATCTATACACTTATCATGTCCATATTATCCCAATTCCTATCATTATTCATTATATTTAAGGAAAGAGTGGTTGAAATTCTAAATATAAAAATGTCTTCATTTTTTATGTCAAATGAAAAATGCATCGTAAGAAAAAAAATATATAAAATAAAATAAATTATTATAAAAAAAGGAAGAAGAAAATACATAAGATCAAAATTCTCTAAAATGAAAACATTAGTTGATTAAGTTGTAGTCCACCACTCTTCTCAAAATCCATAAAGCATGATATCATCCCACCTATAATTTATTTTTCCCCTTCAACCGTTACATAAAACCCATTTTTGCCCTTGGCGGTGTTCAGCATAACCTTGTAGCAATACAATCTAATGGGGGTAATAAAGAGGTATTATCCTGGTCAGGCCCAAATAAAGGGATCTGATGGTAGCCAGAGTAGGCATTTAGGAAGCTCATCCTTTCGTGCGTCGGTGTAGCATCGACCAATTGATTTATTTTGGGAAGAGGGAATCTGTCCTTGGGGCATGCCCTGTTGAGGTCTGTGAAATCGATACAAACCCTCCAACTGCCGTTGCTCTTTCGCACTACCACTAGGTTGGACAACCATTTGGGAAACTGAACTTCCCTAATGGACCCTGCATCCAGTAACTTCCCTACTTTGTTTTTCACCGCTTTAGGGGGCTGTTCGGTGAGCCTTTTGAGTGATCGTCTTGAAGGCCGGATCAACTTGAAGGTGATGACAGGCTATTTTTTTATCAATCCCTAGCAAATCGTAAGGATCCCAAGCAAAAACATCCAGATTGCTTTTAAGGAACGCAATCAACTCTTTCTTCTCTCAATCGTCTGAGCGTGATTCCGACCAGAAATTTCCTTTTTGTTAAGTTGACATCAGCTACAACTTCCAAGTTCTCAACGACCCTATCGGCAGGGTGGACCCTGGTTCCCTCCACCCCTGGTCCGTCATACCGTAGTTGCTATTTAGAGGGCACAACCCCCTCCTGGCAGCAATACAGCACTTCCTGGGTGTGGCCTGATCGTCACGGATTTCGACCACCCTGATCAGTAACACACTTCAACTTCTGGTGGTACGTGGATAATACGGCCTTCATGGCATGGAGCCAACCTCTACCTAAAATGGCGTGATACGAGGACTCAATGTCGGCCACTAAAAACTCAACGAGTTTTGAGATATTGCCCGACCTAACTGGCAGGACTATCTTCCCCAGCGGCATGGTAATCCTTCCTGCAAAGCCGCCCAACGGAACTGTAGCTTCCTTGAGGTCGGCGATGTTCAGTTTGAGCTTGTGGAATAGCTCCAAATACAATACTTTTGACGAGCTCCCTTAATCGACAAGCAACTTGTCAACGTCCTAGTTTGCAATTCGAAGAGTAATCACCAATGCATCGTGATGTGGGGTTCTGACTCCAACCAAATCCTCCTCTGTAAACACAATATGCTTGGTGTAGTCGACGTCCTCTGGTCGCCAATGTTTACCAGCTTGTGTCTTAGCGAGGTCACTCTGAAAAGCTTCCATAACGGCTGTCACCTTCTTAAGCTCCTTACTCACGGCCTTCCCCTGGATATGCTTAAGATCTAACGCCCCATTACTGCGAACTTGTTGCCTGTGTCGTCGTCAAGGACGTTGTCTCGCTTCTAGTCGCCTTTCCTTGCGACCTCTGATTTCTTCTCGATGTACTCATTGAGGTGCCCGGCTTGGGCCAGCTCCTCCAAGTGTGATCCAAGTGTGATCCAAGTGTGATCAGGGCCTTGCAATTCTCATTTCTGTGACCGCCCTCATTGTGAAATGCGCATCTCAACGCATTGTTTCTTTTGGTCAGGTCGCCACCCATCTTTTTGGGCCATTTGATGAATGGCTCGTCCTTGATCTTGCTCAGGATTTTGTAGACGGGTTCCTCGAAGACCGTGTCAACAGCCTAGAACGCCTTAGAGGGATCAGTCTTATTCTCATTCTTGGAGCCATTATTTCCCCCATTCTTGTTTCCCTTCATCGGAGTATCGCTTTTCTCTGTTCCCTTGTTCGCCTTTGCTCGACCATTGTCCCCTGCATTAGAGTAAACCACATCTTCCACCTTGGCGTATTTCTTAATACGAGCCATAAGGTCGTCGATGGTGCTGGCCTCCTTTTTAGTGCGGGGCTGGTGCAGCAAAGAGGCAGTCAGCAAACCAATTTTGAAGGACGCTACGACTACTTGCTCCGAGCAATCCTCAATCTCGGTGAAAACTTCTCAATACCTTTTGGTGTAATCTCGGAGATTCTCCTGTGGCTTCTTTATCGTATGCAGTGCATCCATCCGCTTGGGATGGGAGCTGTTGGTTATAAAGCGAGCAGTGAAGGCCTTTGCCAGCACTGCAAAGTTTCTGATCGACCTATGGGGCAACCTCTCAAATCACTTATGTGCTACGTCATGTAGGCTAGCAGGGAAGATCCGGCACAATAGTACATCGTTGTGGCTCCATAAGGTCATTGCTTGCCTGTATTGCAGACATGATCTATGGGATCTGTTTTTCCATCATAGATCTTGAAACTGAGAACAACAAACTTCTTCGGGGGCTCCTTTTCCTCGATTGTTCTTGAAAAGGGAGACTTCATCTGAGTATTGAGAGGCCTTCTAGCTAGCACTCTGGTGGATCTGGCCCCTCAATGGGCTGGATGTTGGTCCATCTCTCTACGGACCAGAATTCTAATATCTTCATTTTGTCGATCGCGGCTCCTGTGGCGTCTCTCTGGTTGGTCACACTCTGATCAACCATGCCCTGACCTATCACGTTCAGTTCTTTCTTAGTCACGCCTGGAGCTCCTCCTTCGGCTGCGAGTGTTACTTGTCTGAGGACTAGGAGTCCTGTTATGACGCTTTCCAGTAGCCCTCTGGAGATCTCTCTCCATTCTTTTAAGTCGCCACTGTAAGCAAGCATTTTCTTCTACCTGTGCAACCTCCTCTTGTTCATAAAGCCTGGCTTCATAAGCGTCGACCAACCTAGAGATCTGCATAGACCTAGGCGGCCCCTGGCTTTCCTCAGAAGGTTGCCTTTCCTGGCGAAACCTGGGATTCATATGCTGGCGAATTCCAGATCTGACCCCAGGAGGAATTGGGTCTTCTTGCACATTGCCAATTTGAGGAACATTGCTGCTATGGTGAGACATTACAGGCTTTCTTTAATGAATGTTTTCGCGGGAATAAAAGTCGCTTCCTACAACGGGCGCCAATTGTGAGTACAAAAAATATTACAATAAAAATATCCAAGAAAACAATCACAAAGGCAGAAAGTAAAGAGCAAACACAACGATATACATGGTTCGATAACTTACCTACGTCCACGAAAAGGTTACTGTTTATATTAAGTGTCTCTCAAAATCTCAGGTTACAATCCCTTTACCCCGGATCAGGGTGTACAATTTATAGGTGTATTATCATCGAGTTTGAGTTGTACAAGGAACACAAAATAACACGTGGATAAGTCAAGGAATACCTGAATATCTCCTCCGAGATTGTTGGTACTTGATTTGACTATATCCGTAAGTGTTCTAAAGTATCTAAAATAAGTCGAGTATAATCTAATTCATTATTTGGACCGGACAACGTGTTAATTCATCAGGGTTGGTCAGCTACTTTCACGAATTGTATTAAATGGGCTCCCACAGTACAAATCTATCTTATTTGGATTTCATATAATATATTTATTTGAATTTCATATAATATATTTATTTGAATCTGACTCTTTAGATTTCATATGATTTTTTTTTGTGTGTCAAACTTCCAATTGCTCACCTTAAAGCCTTTTAAGTTGCAGAACTAAAGATAGAGGGATTAACATTCCAGGCTTTACTTCATTGCATTTTTATTGGTAAGTTCTTAAGCAGTTAAAAGTTTTTTATAGTAGAAAAGGTATGCCTGATTCTTTTTTTCGAAAACATGTTTCTCTGACTTCCCTTTCTAAAGATTAATAACATGAGCATAGACATCTAAAAATTATGTGTTGGTTTTTATTTATGTAGGTATATTATTTTCGATTTGAACGTTGGAAGATTTTATTTCTGATTCTTTATGTTAATAACATAGTTGTTTACTTGGTGTTTCTTTTGACATGCATAATGTTTATGTCTCTTTTTATTTTATAGCCTTTGATATTTTAATTTTAAATGGTTTATGGGTTCGATTAAATTAGGCTGCCTGATTATTTAAGCCCCATATATCAAACTAGAAACAGTTCTCAGGTATTCCTAATAATTCCTAATATTTGGATAAGAATTGGAAGTTACCTTTGAAAGTTATCTATTTAACCTATTTAACATTTGAATCACTCAATTCACATTAATGTTTTTTCATGTGTATCATTTGCTGGACAGGTTTGGCTTTCTGCTGAAACATTTGGATAGGTTTGCTCACAGAGGGCCATTTTACTCTCTCTCTCTCTCTCTCTCTCTCTCTCTATATATATATATATATATATATATATATATATATATTTTAACCACCAGAAGCTGTGAGCCAACATCCAATCTCACTCTCTCACAACATCAAGAAAATGTAAATATTTTTGCTGTCTTCATTCTGCTTTCTCTCATGTAATAATCCTGTGTTGTTTTAGTTTCAGGATTTGTTAGGGTTTTGTAATGAACATAAACAAAGTTTAAAAGGTATTTTTTTCACACGAACATTTTTTATTTGCTTATTTTTAAGTAAAAATTAGAAATTTTGAGACCCTAACCTAGTGTTTAGATCTCTCAATCTATTTACTAATTTTTAGTTTAATACTTTTTGGGTTAGTTTTTGGTGTTGTTTCTAGACAGGTTTTTAAAGTTTTTGGTGTTAGCCCAGTATGGCAGCGGTGGCGATTTCGGCTAGACCAATATGGTATTTTACTACCCACATTCTCTTTATCTGGGCAATTTTTAGGACATGTGAGGGAGTTGATTTCGGAAAAAAAAAATCAGGTATTTTTTAAATTCGTTGACCAATCCACATTCACATTCACTTTCCTTTTTGTTTTCTTCTCATGAGTTTGTTAAAAAGTTACTTATAGTTTCCAGGTCATAGCATTGAACGTAGAAACGTCTTCGAAGTAATCTAACTGTGTTTTTTGCTCTTAAATTCAGTTTTGTAGTTCACAAAATATATGTTCTCAACTCTTTTCCCAACCATATGATGTATATTACTCTAATACTCACTGTTTTGGGGTAAGAATCATCAATGAAATTAAGACCATTTTCCAGATGTTTGTGCATTTTGTAACTACATGTTTTGCAATCTTTTCTCATAATCTAACTATGTTTGACATTATCGATCTACCTCCGAGCTCACACACTATCACTCTACCTCCGTACCGAAAAGTTAGGTCTTCGCGTGTGCTTTTATTTTGAACGAACTTTGGTTTTCTTCCTATGGTTTTGAATTTCTTTTTTTGGTTCAACAATTTTTCCTAAGTAGCTATTCAATGTTTTAAAAGGTTGTATACTACAAGTGTTGTGAAATAACCAAGTAAACATTTCATTAAGTGGTTTGACAAATTGTTTTTTTGGTACATCTCCGTTCTATACTCTGTTGTGAATAGTATATATCTTAACCTTATTGTTTGAATTTAGTATTTTTCTATTTTGATCTTTTTGCAGGTTTCATTATATCGGTATGAGTTTTAGCAATTAAAACTATTCAATATTGGATTGTTTTATGTTCTATTTTCCCCATGGTCACATTTTGGAAGCAAATACCTTTATGGAGAGTAATTTTGTTTGCAATATTAAGATAATTTGTCAATTTTATTTTGTAGATTTCTTATAATATGGTTTGAAATTTAGAATTGTGTTTTGACTTTGTTTGGGGATTTTGCAATTAGGTTCCACAACACCACCATTTGATTTTTGTTATCAAAATGTGCAGCAGGTTATTTCATCGTTACTTTGGCTTATAAAAAGTAGTGTATGTGACTGAATTAGTGCCCAAATCTTATTTTGGGAGGATTTATGTGGAATTGAATCTAGCATTCTTTATTTTTAAAATCAGTTCTATTGTGTTGCGATATCATCTTTGTATAAGTTTTTGCATTAAAAACTGTTTAATCTTTTCATTTTATGCCATTTCACCGGTATGCGACTTCGTCATTCTTTATTTATAATTCTCGTACGCTTTGCACCATGGTTGATTTAGGTTTGTTATGACATTTGGGTTTGTTAAATTCAGAGATGATAGTTTAATATCTGTCCAGATTTATCAACTTGATTAATCTATGGGAATTTGTTTTTTGTCTAAAGTGTAATCATGTGGTCCTTTGATGCTTTTGGTTATTTTTTTCAGAACATGGTGCAAGGAAACCTTACCTCCTAATTAAGACCAAGGTTGTAGGAGCTATTAATGTCTTTTTCATATCTTTTTCATCAACAAGACGGGTAAAATAAAAACCTCTCTTTATTTCAAACCCAAAATCTAGAATATATAGATGCCATTTGCCTACTTTTCATACAAATTGGTTGAAATTTTTTATTGTCAATTTTATTTTTCAGATCATGATAGGATAAGCAAAATATTGAGAGAAGGGAGGGTAAAAATTCCGGGAAGTTGATGTCATGGAAAGCAATGAAGAAGAAATTGTGTGATTCCAAGAAACCTTGGCTGGTATTTGTAGTTGAATATGAAGTTTATTTTGTGGTCATTTTGATTTTGTTTTACAAAGACTTCATAAATTTAAAAACGGTTTTGGTTTTTGCACTAGTTTCTTTATTTATACTTAAAGATGGGTGGACGAGAAGTAGAGGTGGCCTCGGATCTGCCACTCAGATATGCCATTGTTTGTTCCTATTTGTGTTAACAGTGTAAACTAATGTGCTATAAATATCATGTATGGCAAAATTCACGTGCATGCCACGGTTACATAACGTGATAATATGTAGGAATCGGGTACAAGTGTGTGAATTCCCATAGGAAAGTTAAAACAGTGCCATCGGCACGGCCATGTACTAGTATATATATATATATATAATAACACGGCTCAACCCATTGATCCAACTGCTGAACAAAGAACTTTGTGTCTTACGTGCACTAATCTTGAACCAGATTTCGGTTTTTATGCCTCGTAACTAAATACGAAACTTAATATGCATATATGCTTAAAATATCAAACCCTTAAACCTTTGGACATAATAAAAAGGGCAATTTACAATTAGGTCCCTTGGTAACAATTTTTAAATATTTAAGAGGACAATTTACAATTAGGTCCATTTGTTATGCCACTAGCGTGGACTTCTACAAGAAGGGAATTAGTGGACCTAAGTGTTTAAAATTTGTCAAAATTCCTTTAGTGTTTAAAATTTGTTCGTGAGGGACCTAAGAGTACTTTCCCCTAATAAAAATCAGTCAAAGCCAAAAAAAAAAATTTAAGTTTTTTTTTCTTCTTATAACACATTTTAGACATCGCTCTAGATTTCCAAAAATTAGACTTACCCATATTTCTGTCCGCAAGGGGCTAAGTCTTATTTTTGAATTTTTAGGAAGGTCTGTCTAAATGTGCAACTATCAAACGAGGTAAAAGTCACAAAAATTGACAGAGTACTTACCTTGCTAGGTGTACAAGATGCAGTAGCTTGAATAATCCTTTGGTGAGAATAAACATAAGTCCCATATCCAAGGAACATCAACATGATGACCAAACCAGCAACAAGACAGTCTATGCATTTCTTAATCAACTCGGCGTGTCTCGTTTCTTCCAACTCATTCTTGAAATTCTCTGCTCTAAACGTCGCTTTAGAAATACCCATCGATAATTTAAACCTCTCCAAACGATTCAAATCGGAACTGAGACCAAGTTGCGTTTCTTTCAGTTTCAACTTTTGCATCATAAGGCTCATCTCAAACGTCTTTAGGTCATTAGAACGGGCTTGCTCAATGACGGATTTTTCGATCGTGCTAAGCATCGATTGGTTCATTGAAGATTGTCGCGTGTTTTGAGAAAGGCATGATAACTGGTTGTTTAGTTGTCCATGATGAAGGACAAGCTCACAGTTTATTTCAGATTGAAAATCTCCTGCACCGGAATTATAGGTAGAATCCTCTTCGCTGATGAGAGATTTGGATGGATCCCGATCCAAGAGATTTTCTCGGTTTGAGTGTCTTAGGTTTTGTTCTCCGTTGCTTCGAGACAATTCATTGATTGATCTGAGAGTCTTCAATGTGGTACGAAATGATTTCTCGAAGTTGCTCGTAAAGCAATCGAACTTGTCCCCGAAAACCTGTTTCCACGCAACAGAATCAAAACACATAATATACAACTTAACATCTTGAATTTGCTAAATAGAGATCTCGGCACACGCGTTTCATCCACGGCGTGTATTAAAAATCAAAATAAGGGTTCTTTTTACTGGCCTCCTATGGTAATTCGGTATATAGAGATACCCCTACATGGGCTTGTGCATCAACCACTTGCACGCGTGGGGGTATAAAAATTAAATTATCATGTTCAATTCCAATAATATGGCAATGAGTCAATTATGGAAAATATATTTCAAAGAGAGTAGTATTAAAAGTATTACGTTTATTAAATGAAGGTATTATTGACTGTTGTAGAAAAAATAAATAACTACCTTCTCATCTCCCTTAATTGTGGCACGTGCACACTCGTGCAATAGTTTAAAAAATATTTCTCATTTCAATATGAAGATTTTATTTTAATACCATTATTAAAACTTTGGGGTATATTTTTATAACTTTTTGATAAGTTTTAATATATATATTTAACTAACAGGAAATTAGTTGATTTAGTCGAGACACGAGACAATTCAATGAATACCAATATAACCACCATCTCTCCCTAGAGCAAGAAGAAACTCGACGATCCGAGTTTATGGATGGGACATCAATTTAGATCTTACCCTCTATAATTATGCACATAGAGTTCTGCCAATCACAACCATAGTTGTCAAATCGCGAATCGTACCGTGAATCGTTTACCTCCCGAATCGCGAATTGTGAATCGAATCGGAACCAAATGATAACAATGTAGTAAAACATACGTAAATGGAATTTAACACTATAGAATTGGTAATTAAGCATAATATGAAGAAAAAAAACTAATTGTAGTACATAATATACCAAAATATATCATGTTCTCATTCATTTCAAGCTTAAAAATGTTGCAAAAACAAAAATATATCATAAAAAGTCATCATCAAAAATAAAACAAATTTGAACATACATAAAACAAAGTTTAACACAAATTTGAAACAGTATTAATTTAAAACAGCCTACATATTAATTTAAAAACAATAAAATAGATACTAAGGTTAATTTAAAACAGTAAAAACTGTAAAACAAATACTTCCAAAAATTTTAAACAACCTACCTACTAAGATTAACAATATTAATTTAAAACAACCTACAAAATTACAACAATATTAATTTAAACCAGTAAAACATATTAATTTAAAACAATAAAACAAATACTAAGATTGAATATAAAACAATATTAATTTAAAACAACCTTCATATGAATTTAAAACAACAAAACAAATACTAATATTAACTATAAAACAATATTAATTTAAAACCACCTTCATATTAATTTAAAACAACAAAAAAAATATACCTTCAACGATTTTATAACAAATACAAAGGTTTTATAACAAAATAAAAACAGCAAAAAAAAACAATAAAACTTGTCGTTTTGAGAGAAGCAGCAACAGATGGCTTCGATTTGCAGCAACAGATGGTTCGTATGGCTGGAATAGGGTTTCTATGGCTTCGGTTTGCAAGTCACGGCTGGAATAGTGTTTGGTTTTTGAATTTACGGCAGCAACAATTTCTATGTCCGGACAAAAAATCGTAATGTTTGGGTTTTTTGGTTTTGTACCGAACAGGTGGGTTATAAAATAGTCACGTGCGCGAACAAAAGGGTTAAAAAAACCAATTTAGTGAATCGGTTAAACTGTATCGGACGATTCCAACTCGAATCGAACGATTCCAACTCAAATCGGACGATTCTTTGAGCCTTTAAGATTCAACTCTTGATTCGAATCGTTATGCCCCTGAATCGAACTGAATCGGACGATTTTAATAACTATGATCACAACCATTAATTTTAAATTAAATGGCCAAGATTAAGCCACATCACACAATGTTCAAAAACAAACCACACTTAAAACATGAATATCTAACTTACATTGGCCAAAGACTCCCTGACGGCCGAAGTGCACATCTGCAAGTAGATAAAGTCCAACACAATTATATCAAATGCTTAAACACATAGAAAAAGATGCATATAAAGGAAATAAACAAAAAATCCAAATGGGGCAAAACATGATATTAAATATAGGATACAGAATGTAAAGTACCATAGAGAGATGGTCAACGGCTATCCTTTCTCCAGCTGCATTGTTCCTTTCCAAGACCTAATTTTAACATACACAAAGTACACATTAGCAACCAACAATTACTTAAAGCTAATTAAAAAGATACGAAAAAACAAGAGATTGTCAAACAATCCACGTCGTGTTATATATAAATATACATGACTTCTAGCTTCTCCCATGCAACTATAAATTTGCAGAAAATTAATAGCCACATGAAAAACATAGACAATATACGTGACACATCAATGGCACCAAAAAGAAAGAATAACAACTACGCATAAACTCTAACAAAATGTATACACTATTTGCCCCAATATATCTATATAAATGCTAACTAATTGGGGACACTTCTAATACTATTGTCACCTATCAGTGACATCGGCCATGACATTACCAATAGAAGACCCTAGATTCCCTACTACGAACTAATATTACATCTAAATAATAAAAATAAAAATAAAGAAGATAAAACAGTACTTTTAATAGATATTAAAATTAAACCCCATTTACTCTTAATTCACATCAAGGTCCCCCCTTAAAGAAAGCTCTTCCACGAGCTTTAAAAATCAGAGATAGGACACACAAAATTAATGAGGTATGAGATAAAACTGATCCAGTTAGGTCTTAAAATTTAAAGTAACTTATGACCTCTCCAGCCCAATTATTCAAACTTAATTTGTGTGGGGTTCACAACTCATCGTCTAGTTAGACCGTAAGCACTCGAAATCACATGGAGATCCACCAACTCCGCTCTTTCGAGCCCGCCACAAACCTTTTAGGTCTGTTACAAGACTTTGTGTGAGCTGTGACATAGGGAATGATTCCCTCTAGAGTTCGCATGTGATGCATGAGCGAAAAAAGGGGACTAGACTTCGAAAGGTCATCGTCGCTGGCCGTTACCACGGGTGGCCTTTTTTCGGATCGACTAGGGGTGAATGAGATCGATAAAAGATTCTCGAAGCTGTTGACGTCCTCGAACACTTTTTCTAATTTTCAACGCGAAGATATCCCTCAGGGTCGAAAATAATCATAGGGGTGAATGAGATCGAATGGGGCTGCAACTTGGAAGGCCCACCCCCTCTCCTCTTCCTCTTAATCATAGCCACAGAGAAATCGCAACTGAGAGCTCATCATCCCTTTCTTCTTTAGTTTGCAATGCTTTTTGGTCTGGGGCAGCAAACACATGGGGATGGTGGTGGGCGGTGAGAGCTCGTTGCACAACAGTGACTACGGGGGTTAGAGCTGCAGTGTAGTCTATGGTAGCAGGGTTGCGGTGAGCACTCTAACTTGTCGATTAAACTTCCAAGGAGGCTTTGATCTTATTGGTGCAATGTCTGAGGCTTGGTTACGGTCCTCTCTCCTCAGCGCTATTGATGTATGGAGATGATGAGACATATTAATGCCTACAAAAAAAAAAGAACAGAACAACTAGGGACCATCTCTCACAAGACACATTTCCAATACGTAGTGAGTAAAATATTCTAAAATATTCTCATATAGCTGGTAAGTAATGGGAAAAACATCTAAAGCTAGTGAAGTCATGACATCACCAATAAAAGGCCCTAGATTGCCCAATACAAACTAAAATAGTGAAGACGATGTGGCAAATATGGGGAAAACCATTGTGAAGGAGATCCTAGATGTTAGGCTTATCCTAGACAATGTCTTATTTGCCCACTCACCGAAAACATTGAAGGCAACCACAAAGGAATATATCTTGAAAAAATGTTGCTTCCCCAATGCAATCATAAAAGTGTGTACGTGTACAATCCACTTAAATCGACTAGAGTTCGGCTACTTGATCAATCCACTTAAATCGATTGTGTCAATATTAATCATTACGGCTAAACTTATGGTTCTTGTTTATTATGATAATTATATGCCTCAAATATGGGACATGGATACGACACAAAACAGACAGAGGCGGATCCAGGATTTTATTTCGGGTGGGGCAAAAATCATTGTCAGGGGTTCGGGGGCGGGAACCCCAGAAATTTTTTTTAGGGTTAAAATTTTTTTTAGTGGTAAAATTTTGAATTTTTTTCTTTTTTGGGGTGGGGCACGACTCTAAATTTACAATTTTCTAGGGGTAAAATTTTGAATTTGAGATTTGGGGTGGGGCACTTGCCCCACCAACCTCCCATGTAGATCCGCCCCTGACTGACAAATTGAGAACATGTCAACAAAGATAAAATATTCCTTATTGGTGATGAATATTTTCTTATGACAACTAAATGAAATATCGCATGGCTAACATGAATATGAACAAGGGAAAGTGCAAAAAAGTCTCTGAAATTTGTATTTGTTTCAAGAAAACCCTGAACTATTTTCTATGCCCCCCCCCCCCCCCCCCCCTCCTTCTCCCCCTGAATTGTGCACTTTGGGTGAAGAACTTTTTTTTGATAAAAAATGATGTGATCAACTTATTTTCAGATCTTTTGCCAGTGTTACAGTCACATGGGAGTTTGATGCGTAAACATGTTGTAAGCATTAAAAGAATCATTAAACTGTCCATTAAGGGAGCCTTGCACCATGCCCTCGAATAAGGAAATTTTACTAATAATGTCCGCGATGATATAGACGATATTTTCTCGGCCCATCTAATGTATACTTACAGTATTAACATAGAATGATGACTAAAGTACGTAGGATTGAAATTTAATATGTACACAGGAGACACTTATAATACACGCTATTATTTACATAAACATTATGGGAAATGCTTTGGGTCCCAAACAACTCCTCCAAATCCTCCCCCAAATAGCATTAAGTGTTATACCTTGTGGTATGGGTCCCGCCAGGGCACAACTCATTAATGCTATTTGGGGGAGATTTGGGGGATTTGTTTGGTACCCATAGCATCACTCAAACAAAATTACACAGGTGGAGATACATAAAAACATTAAATAGATGGAGACAAAAAGATTTATGTAGATACTGAAGATCCATGACAAAAAAAACTGACATTAGTTTTTTCTTTGAAAAAAGAAACAAACGCTCGTAGTACAAAATAAGTAGACTTTAAAACGAGACTTATATTTGATTAAGTATTACACGTATCTTTTTATGCCCTTCTCAATTCATATATATACAACAAGTAATCTGTGGCCTTTCCCATCCTCACAATTCCACCTCCACCCTATTCTATTAATTGCTTTGTGTTTGTTTAATTTTATCTTGTAAATCTATATCACTTAGTAGGTTGATAAGAGCTGTCATTTAAAGTCTTTTCCAAGTTTCTCTTGTAATCCAGATAACGATTATTTCACAAGTATAACCAATGACATGAGAAATTAAGACTCAAATAACATTTAAATGTGACAAGTTGAAGTAACTTAAAACTCCTGGCTTGACATTGTCATAGAATTAGAACAAAATTGCAACCTTTGACAAAGTATATGTTTTATCTAATAATTCACTCAATCTTCATCTTCGTACTCACAAAGAAAAGAACTTCAGAAAACAAAAAGAATATTTTTATACCAGGCTACCTCGCTAATGGTCCAAATTAGAATTTGATGCTACCTTTTGACTTTGGTACTTGTTTGATTATTTTTTCTTGGGTCTTATAGACTTTAGTACCTGTCACCAATTAAAAACTAATGTAGGATTAACCCCCAAATAAAAACTAATGTAGAATTAACCCCCATTTTTCACTTTTAGCGACACTTTTTGGTTGTCGTTAAAACATAAAAAAGATTCAAAAAGTGTCGCTTGAAATTTTACCGTAGACATTCAGCGCCCTTCTCGCAAATAACAAAATCTTTAAACCCTAGTTCAAAATTTCTTGGGAAAATTCGCTTTTTTTCTAAGAGAGACAAACAAAGGCTAAATAAGCAAACAAAAACAAAGTTTGAAACACATTTGAAGTAAAAAAAACGATTAATTGACATCATAAGATGAAAAGCAATCACCTCAACATCCTTCTCATTTTGCCTAAGCAAACCAATCCAGATTCTAGGGTTTCGTTGATTACTCGAACCCCAAAAAAACCTTGCAGATGTACAACAAGATCCTAATGATAATGAAGATGATGACGATGATAAGGGTTGTTGGGGATCATCCGAGTTTTCAATTGGGTGTTTATTTTTTCTTCTTCTTTGTCCCTTTCATGTTGTTAATGGTGACATTAGCCAAAAAAGTACCAATGACTATAATTTTTTCTGAATTTTCCCCCAAAAATTTAGAAATTAGCCTTAACCCGCATGCGTACCAACCCATTTGTACCTAATAGAGTGAGTCTAATTTTTTGAACCCTAGGGTAAGTCTAATTATGTAATTATCAACGTGGGTGAATAAAAAAAACGTCAAAAATAATTTGGGAGATATCAAATTCTAATTCTTACCACTAAATAGGTACCCTAGTCAAAATCACCAAAAAGAAGGAAAAAAAACTTCACAAGCTAAACCCAAACTATTACCTCTAGAATTGGACGAAAACCAATCATGCAAATTCCCTGCCCTTAGTGCAAAAACAAATCTTTTAACCCTAATCGGAAAAATACAATATTTTTTCATGAGAAACAAACACACAAATTGAAGTAAAACACAATATTAATCAAATCTCGACAGCAACTGCAGCATTTGACACTTGAAAAGCTAACCCAAAATATTACCTCCAGCAATGGATGAAAACCCGTCACAGAAATTCACTGCCCTTCTAACAAAAACACATCTTTATACCCTAATTCTACATTTTCCAGGAAAATGCAATCTTTTTTCTCGAAACCAAAATTTATAGTAAAACAAAGAAATTAAGCAAACCTGGGCAACAACAGCAGCAATTGACATCCCAAGAGGAAGAGCAATGGCCTCAACATCACTCTCCTTTTGCCTAACAGAACCAATCAAGATTCTAGGGTTTCTTTTATTACTTAAAACCCTAATTTTTTTTTAGATGTACAACAAGATGATAATGAAGATGATGACGAAGATGAGGGTTGTTGAGGATTTAAATTGTTTTTTTTTTTTTTTTTACTTTCTTCTTGTTAGTGGTGGAGGTTGATTTTGGAGGGATTTAGAAATGTAAAAATTAGACTTACACCCGCAAGTGAATCAACCCACTTGTACCTTGTGCATTATCTCCTAGGAGGTAAGTCTACGCAATTATCTCCGCGGTAAAAAAAAAAGGTAGTACGAAAGTCTAAATTTGACCATTATCGAGTTGTCCAAGTCAAAATCACAAATCTGACCATTATCGAGTTACCCAAGTCAAAATCACCATAAATAAAAATAATTACTTGATGACCTAAACCCAAAATTGGATAAAAACCCATCATAGAAATTCACTACATTTCTCACACAAACATATCTTTATACCCTAATCCTACATTTTCTCGGGAAAATGCAATCTTTTTTATCGAGAACCAAACACATAAATTATAGTAAAAATAATTACCTGATGACCTAAACCAAAAATTGGGTGAAAATCCCTCACAAAAATTCATTTCCCTTCTCACAAAAACACATCTTTATACCTTATTCCTACATTTTCACGGGAAAATACAATTTTTTGTCTCGATAAACCAAACAAAAAATTTATGGGTAGAACAAAGGAAATCAACCAAACCTGGGCAACAACAGCAGCAATTGACATACGTAGAGGAAGAGCAATGGCCTCAACATCACTCTCCTTTTGCCTAATTAAACCAATCAAGATTCTAAGGTTTCTTTTATTACTCAAAACCCTGAACTTTTTTGTAGATGTACAACAAGATGACAATGCAGATGATGAGGAAGATGAGAGTTGTTAAGGGCAACTGAGATTTCAAATGAGTTTTTTTCCCTTCTTTTTCACACTTTACTTGTTAAAGGTGAGAGTTGATTTTGGAGCAATTTCTACCCCTTTGATAATTGTATAACTAGACTTACGCCCGCATGTGCATCAACCCACTTGTACCTTGTGCATTATCTATTGCATGTGAAGGGGGTAAAGTCTACCCAAGTCAAAATCACCATAAAAATACTTACTTGATAACCAAAACTCAAAATCGGATGAAAACCCGTCACAGAAATTCACTATATTTTTCACAAAAACACATCTTTAAACCCTAACCCTACATTTTCCCGGGAAAATATAATCTTTTTTCTCGAAAAACAAACACCAAAATTTATAGTAAAAACAAGGAAATTAATCAAACCTGAGCAACAACAGCAGCAATTGACATCCCAAGAGGAAGAGCAATGGCCTCAACATCACTCTCCTTTTGCCTAGCAGAACCAATCAAGATTCTAGGTTTTCCTTTATTACTTGAAACCCTAAACTTTTTTGTAGATGTACAACAAGATGATAATGAAGATGATGATGATGAGGGTTGTTGAGGATCATCTGAAATTTCAATTGGGTGTTTGTTTTTTTTCTTCTTTTTCACTTTTTTCTTGAAAATGGCGGGGGTTGAATTTGGAGGTATTTCTACCATTGCATTTGGGTCAATGGGGGTATCCATGGTGAAAGTTGAAAAAATGGGAAATAATGTGATTGAGATGTTGAAGAAAATAGGTGGGAGTGTTTTGGCAACGGTCAAATTTTGGGAGATTTTTACAGAACAGATTTTTGGATGCTAAGAAGTTTAGGACACTAAAATATTCGATGAAGCTTCCAACTCCCTAACCCTTCGATTATGCTCTTTGTAAGGCTTTTGCTTTTTTTTTTTTCTTTTTCAAGTCCCCAAACTATTCACTCATGGAGACTCCAACTAAAATAAGTTTTCTCACAAGGAGTAATAGGTAACAAGTGTCTTTCATTTGGTTAATGATACAAGAAGTCTTTTGATTGAGTTAATGGTGTCAAAAATTTTATTTTGTTAATCCAGCGCATTAAAATAATTAATATATCCCAATACTATCTTTGACCGCTAACTTCCTCGTTTTTCGCTAAAAAATTCATCAAATCTTTAAAAGTCTATAACTTCAAATCTATGAATCCAAAATTCACAAAATTTATATATTTGGAATCTACTCGTCAAGATATATCAAACAACACTCATATTCGATATTTTTTGACGAAAAATCGAAACAAATAAATTTATTGTTTCTGTAAAATCTCAATTTTTTCCAGGAAAAACTCCATTTTTTCTAGAGAAAACCCTTCTTCATCTCCGGCGTGGCGCGGGTGCGGATCAAAAAAGTAAAGAAATAGATGAAGAGAGAGGGAGAAACACTCCGACGATATTTTTCGGCGAGTCTGAGGTGGAGGTGGGGGTTGCTAGAGAGAATGGGTTTTTGTGTTTATTTTTAGAAAAATAGTGAGTTTAAATGGGTATAGGTGAGAGGTACATTTGTCTAAATACATGTGATCTATTTATAAAAAGGACTTGGTGCAATAAAAAAAGTCAATAGGATTTGATGCATCGTTGACTCAATAAATGGAACTAGCCCATAATAATGCATTCTTTTAAACCTAAGCATTAAGTCATTTTGTTTGAAATTTTGATTGGGTTGTCTGGAAAAACTTTGGCTTCGAATATCAACGTTATCGGGTTTGCAAGAGTGTTGGCCATGTGTACATAACCATCATGTGCTCTTATTTGGTCGGGTTTGTCATTTTTTGTTGTCAAATTTCATCGGCGGTAGTATTTTCAAATTGGTTGAACTAAACAGCAATTAATAATTTTAAACAAACTAAGATAAAACACATCCAATAATATTTTTATAATATATTGTGTATTACTAATCATTATGTTTCACTAATGAAGTACATCTCTACGAGACAGTGCCCTGACTACGTGTCTGAATGCACCTTTTACATCGTGATCTTGTTCCAATAACTCGTCGACTTTAAAACTCGTTGGCTACTCTCTAAGGCTCTCTATTATCACTTGTAGCACACTCGTTCCTGCATACCTCTTTGACTCACTTAGACACAACTCTTAGTTGGCTCATGAGTCAGTATTTATCATGTGAATAGTTAAACCATGTCTCACGTAATGCTTGCTTATGCCACAGAGAACCTTGTCCTCAAATCATACATTAATATCATGTAAATATGGAACGAGTTGTTATAGACGACTCTTATGCACATCAACCAAGGGCATCATAATCTTGAAACTCAATAGCTTATAGGATCAAATCTTTTGTGGTTTGAGCTTGCGATACTAAAACAATATATAACAACGTACCATCCAGGTGTGTGTGGGGGGGGGGGGGGGGTAAGCAGAGTTGAGTGGGATACGTAGACCAACCCATATCCCATAGTTGCTAACTTCATCATATATGGCCACCCAGGGTATGAATGATACCAAGGATCCTCCTCATATGTCTGTAATAAACATCATAGTGGGCACGAATATCCACAAAAATGAAGCATATAACCAAACATATTGTCGGTGGTGTATAATTCAATCCTGGTTCACTATAATATAGGTCATATCAATAGGATGCAGAGTGGAGACTGCTGGAACACATAAGCTTAGCGTCGTCAATGGTATCCTAAGTACCATATTCACAAGTTAAAAACAAAGATAGTGGCATGTAAATACATAAATAATATTGCACATTTTGACATTTATGTTTACCAATCCACTAACTTACATGCCAAGTGGTTTTAAATAAAGTCATCACCTTTAAGTAATGCAGGGTAAAATCCATAAATAGTAAATCTCACCCACCACACATTATTATATGTGGTAAAATCTAATTATTTAAGATTTAATACAAACCAACTAATGAAACAAATATATCATGCACACACAAAAAATAATATGTATATGGTTAAATAATGTGCCTACGTATATAGGTGGTTCTTTTCTCTTATTGGTAGAAACTCAATGTTCTTGATAATATCTCCCTTTTTTTCCTTGAGCATGGTTAAACTTTATAACAGGATCTAGTGGTATCTCTGGGACTTCAATCACTGCCATAATTACCCTCCTTTGATCAACTTGATCTTTTCATTCATTCTCATATATTAATTACCTTCAAGAACCTTTATCTGTACGATGGAAATAATTGACCGTGAAGTGGTAAGGTTATATGAATTTAGTTCAAATTCGTAGAATACACTCCTTAGTACAAATATTAATTAGGCCACCAAGTTGATACTTTCCAAATTTTAATCTTACTTACTAAATCCTAAGTGGGCGTGGGAGATTACAAAAATGCAACTAGAAAGCACAAACACAACATGCCGATGTACGAGGAAAACCCAAATCGTAAAAATCTCGGACGGCTAGGCTTAGACAAATCCACTACGAATATGGTTTCTACAGAAAAACACAAAAGATTTACAGGCTTGGCACAACAAGACCCGATGATATCGTCTTTAATACCTTCGTCCGTAGTAGGTGTAAATCCAATGCGCTACACAATACCTCCAGTGTCTCGGTATCCACCGAAAGTCAAATGTCGTCTCCAATCTAAACTTATGCGGAGATCCACCGCACCCAACTAGGGAGGAATGTATAAGAGGATGTAATTGGGGTTTATGGTTCTTGAAAAATGATCAAAAGATCACATAAAATGGTTGGAGACTCTTTTGAAAAAAGGATATGTATTTTCTGTTATAATTCAAGAAGTGTTTAAGTGCAGATTTTCAAATTGGTATCAGAGCCTGTTTTTAAAAGTTATTTAGATGAATCTTTGAGGTTATTTGAAAAGTTTTTCTTCGAATAGACCACATATGTTTGATGGAAGTAATTATGTATTTTGGAAAGCACGCATGAAATCTGCATTAAAATCAATTGATGAACGTATTTGGGTTGCTGTTGAAAAAGGGTGTTCCCCTCTTACTGTTTTTGTTGAAGGAGAAATTGTTTTAAAACCCCTAGAGGAATGGATTGAGGATGAGTTGAAATTGTGTAATTTTAATTCTAAAGGTTCAAATGCATTGTTTAGTGCTACTAATCCCGAGGAGTTTCATCGTATCATGACTTGTGAAACTTCAAAGGAGGCATGGAACATTCTTCAAGTTACTCATGAGGGAACGAGTGCGGTTAAGGCATCTAAACTCCAAACTTTAGTCACTCAATTTGAAACTATCACCATGAAAGAAAGTTAAACATTTGATTAATTTTATGCCTGTATTTTCGATATTGTTAACTCATGTTTTAACTTAAGTGATAAAATTCCTGAAAATCGAGTAGTCAAGAAGATTCTTAGATCTCTCCCTAATCGTTTCATTCTGAAAGTCATGGTTCTTAATTCTTTAGGAGTGTTAATCCATTAAAACTTGAAGATCTTGTAGCTCATCTCTAAACATATTAATTAGACATGTTTTCTAAAGATAACAAAAAGAAAGATAAAGGAGTAGATCTAAAAGTTAAGAAGGAAGAAATGTCTGAATCCGAAGAGTCTAATATGGATTTGATGATATGGCCTTATTCACTAAAAAATTTAAAAAGTTTCTCAAGTTTAAAAGAGCAACACTTAAAATTTGAAAACACTAAATTTGAGAAAAACAAAAATAAGGCAAGTAGAAGTTTTAATAATCAGGATCAAAAGAAGTTTATAAATGACAACTCTAAAAGAGACAACTTTAAAAAGGATGATTCAGATAGATGTTTGAAGTGTGAAGGACGAGGTATTAGAGTGTATGAGTGCCCCACTAAGCTTAAGAGACAAGATAAGGATAAAGCCATTTATAATGAAACTCTTAGCGAAAGTGAGAATGAGTATGAGGACTCCGATGATTCTGTTCCTTCAAGAAACAACTTCACTGCCATTATGGCAAGTCATGCTAGCGCTTCAAGTGAGTCACATCCTAGTGTTGATATTTCTGAGCATGATCTTGAAATTATATCCACTCACTCACAAGGTAGTGATGAAAAGGAAGTCAAAGTGATGTTGTAAATGCGGTGGGCGATCCCTCTATGTGTGTCCTTTAGGTAGAAATAATTTTTCTTTTCAAAACCCTTTTTTCAATTTTATTAAGCACTAATTTTGTGAACTAAACTAATTAAGACAATTTTATCATCTTAACCCTAAGCATGCACTACACCAAAATGGTCAAATTGGCACCCTTCAACTGGTCAGCCTTATCACGGTCAATGACCGTGACAAGACCGTGACAAACCTTATAAACTTGTCACGGTCAAAGACCGTGACATGTCCGTGATAACTTTTCCAGTAAAAAAAACCCTCCCTATTATTTTTTCCCATCGTTTTATGTTCCCTCCATTTCTCTTTCTATAAGCGACCGCTCTCTCTCTCTCTCTACGATTTTGGTACATTTTCTCTCTCTATTTCTCTTCCATTTGTATATATGTGTGTGTGTATGTGCGTGTGTGTATATATGTGTGTGTAAATGTGCGTGTGTGGTGGGGGGAGGGGGCAGGGGTGGGGGTGGGGAGGAGGGTGTATATGTGCGTGTGTGTGTGTGTATATATGCGTGTGAGTGTGTATATGCGTGTGTGTGTATATGTGCATGTGTGTGTGTGTATATATGCATGTGTGTGTATGTGTGTGTGTGTGTGTGGTGGGCAATGGCAGTGGGGGGAGGGGTGGGGATGTGTGTGTGTGTGTATGTGCATGTGTGTGTGCTTGTATGTGTGTGGGGGGGGGGGGGGCAGGGGGAAATGGGGCCGGGGGGGGGCTTGTTAATTTTTTTTAATTAAATTTTGATTGGTTTATTAGATATTGCCCCTCATATGCAAGTAGTGCCCCTTATAAAAGAATTTGTTGATTAAATATTGATTGGTTATTAATTTTGTTAGTAAATTAATAATTAGTGCCCCTTTCATATGCAAGTAGGATTGCCCCTCATTGTAAATTAGTAAATTAATAATTGTATACTTTAATTGTTAGTTTAATTGATGAAAATAATTAATTGAGTAGATGATTTAGAAGGAGTACGGGATACACATTAATTATTGCTATTGCGGTTGGATTATAGTGGATCGATGTTCGGTTGGTAAATTTTAGAAGTGGCATGACCACTGGAATATTGTCCATATGGGGGTGGGATTTTTCAACTTTTTTAAAAATTATTTTGTATCACGAACAATATATATATATATATATATATATATATATATAGTATGATAATTAAATGAAACATACTTGAAAATACATATAGTGCGCATAGATACTAGTCTTCTAGTTCTTATGCGTACGCATTCAATAGCCCTCAGACCCGTTCGAGAGTCATTACCCTTGTAATGAGATCTCTCGAATTGTCCCATTTGGACAGTTTGGGACTGCATAATTTCTGTATAATAATATTCTTAGTGGCTTAAAGTTGTTACTTTTGGAGGAATTTCTGCAATCGTATCCTAATGTTCTCTGGGTACATTCTAGATTGACAAGTGTGACTGTTATTTCAATTGATCAATTGAAATAATACTCACACTTGTCAATCTACGTCATGTACTTGGAGAACTATGGGAATATGCTATCGAATTTTTCTCAAACCGTAACAATGTGCATGAGTTGTTAAGTATATTATAGAAATATGCGATCTTGAATGGGATAGGACCACTCACCCTTTAGAGGAGATGGAGAAAATAGAAATTTCTATTATAAATTGAATTTGAATTTGAATTTGAAATTTAAAAATCGAATATAAATAAGACATAATTAAATGGAACATATTATAAATCTAAGTTTTGTTTATACTAATCCAGGAATATACGCTTCTCACCTTTAATAGGTTATTAGTTGTGGTAGCTGTGATGGAATATCCTAAATATAAAGAGTGGATGGGTGAGACAAATAGAATGAAGGATTTGTTTCGCAAAGGTGCTAATGAATTTGTGAAATACGCAAAGAGATGTCATAATGATGAAGAGTTCCCGTGTCCGTGTGCTAGGTGTAAGAATGGTAAGGTGTTTAAGTGGAAAATAGTTGAACTACATTTGTTAAGATGGGGTATGAAAGATATTTATCGATTTTGAAGTTTTCACAGTGAATTGAAAGTTCCTTTTGTCCCCGAACAACCTTCACAACAACCTTCAATAAGTAGGATAGATGTAGAAGGGGACGACGTAGATCATAATATATTAGAGGATTTAGTTGATGATGCATAAGGAGTTTATGAAGCTGTAAGAGGGTACTTTAGGTAAGATGGAGGCGTAACCCCTTTGAAGTATGGTAATGATAAGTTAATTAGCTAAAACCTTGGGTTAGTGATAGAACACGCAAAAACAAACTCAATGAAGATAAGACTTAGTTTAAACTCACAAACCTCTCGTGTATAACTCAGAAGATAGTAATGAACTTTAGAGGTAACTTAGCTAGAGGGAGAGAGAAGTAAGCACCCTAGATACACCTTGGTAGGCAGACAAACACACCAAAATACTCTCAAGGATCTCTGTCACATATTAAAAGCTTTGTAATAAATGACAATGGCGGGTGAATAAGACCTCTGGTTCGTAATAACTCTCTCTCTGATGTGTATCATCTCTAGCAATAACTTCTTAAACTCTCAAAAAGATCATCCTCTCCTCAGGGGTGGTTGGGGCCCTTAAATAGCCCCCCACACCATCCCCGAGGCAACTTAGTCATTAAAAACTATGAAAGACATCCCTCATACTTTATGTCACAACATTAAATGCCTGATGCACTAGTTATCTCCACGTCATAAACATTAAATGCCAAGACATGCCTTTTGCCTAACTACTGTGTGTCAGGGGGCTGTTATCACAGAGATGGCTCACCAACTGCCTGACAGCCCCAAATACCACGGTGGTTTACTCAAGTGCAGGTCTAACATTGTTAGCTGGCTAGTGACATCACCTACAGTAGATTTGAAATTAAGTAGAGGGTTATTTGGTTCACAGCTCAACGTCCGATGGAACTCCAAGCTGCTCCGCCCGAGGTTCCACAATCAGGGTTCTTCGGTGTTTTACCAGGTGTATCTAAGATGGTCAGGACAAGACCCAACGGTGCCTCACTTATCAATCCTCCAAACTAGGTCCCTCTAAAGTTCCCGCGGTGAGGTCATTCGATAGAGCATGAAAGCTCTCCCAGTCCCTGCCAAGCCTGGTCTCTCACAAGTACCATTTGACCTCACACTAAAACTCTTTATTATTCTTGTTACATCATTACAACCGTTTATAGCTTACAGTCAATATAAACAAAGCTATAGTATGACTAATACAATAAGGTAAAATACAAGTTTTCATGTTGAGCTGCCTCGCTTGAGCTGCCACGCTGCCTTAATCCCCAAAACACTGTTGCTACTGTAGAATTATCTCCAATCTCAAAATTACCTTCAAGCCCCCACTACATAAGCGGAGGAGAATGAGGTTACTGATGATGTACAAGGTTCAGGTGCTCATGAATATATCACGATAAACCTTGACGATAACTACCAAAGTTTAAAATTTAAGGCGACCCAACCGTTATACTCTGGTTGTGAGAAAGATCAAACAACTTTACATGCCATGTTTGGTTTGCACAGTTTGAAGACGCAGTACGTTTTGTCTGGCAATAGCATGACAAAAATTCTGAATTGGGAGAAGGGCTTACTACCCAAGGAGAATACGCTTCCAAATAGCTATCCTATTATGAAGAAAAGTTTGAAAGGTTTGGGAATGAAGTATAAATCGATTCATGCTTGTGTGTATGACTGCATACTATACCAAAAGGAGTATGAAAATCTCGATCGTTGTCTGATATGCGATAAACCTAGATATGTCCAATCTACTGGCAAAGAAGGCACAAGCTCAAAAGTGCCTCAAAAAGTGTTAAAATATTTTCCCGTTAGGCCTAGATTAAAGCGATTTTTCACCGTACCATGGATAACGGATGAAATTACTTGCCATGCTAGGGAAGAAGTAGGGGGTAATCTCATGCGTCATCCTATTGATTCTACAGCTTGGAGGAGGATGAATTATGAGTATTTCGATTTTGCTCGAGAACAACGCAACATTTGTTTGGCTATATCAACAGATGGTTTTAGTCCATTTGGAAATCTAAGCACCAATCAGAGTGTATGGCCAGTGATCCTAGCCCCACTCAACCTCCCTCATTCACAGTGTATGAGACCTGAATTTTTAATGTGGTCTTTGTTGATACCTGGGCCAAAGGCACCAAGTGATGACATCGACGTCTACCTGGCTCCTTTGGTAGAAGAATTAAATGAGTTGTGGGAAGAGGGTGTGCAAGCATTTGACTCTTTTAGAAAGGAATAGTTTACACTGAAAGCTATGTTGATGTGGGCAATTCATGATTTTCCAGCTTATGGGACATTATCTGGTTGTGTAGTACATGGTTATTTGGGGTGTCCTATTTATGGAGAGGAGACTGAATCTCTTCGTCTATCCGCTAGCTCAAAAAATGTATACCATTTCCATATGAGGTTTTTACCCCCGGCTCATAGTTTTAGATTTGATAAAGGTGCCAATTTTTTATCGAGCGGGGTTGAACACAGGCTACCGCCGAGATAACTTTCAGGTTCAAAAATTAAAAGTAAATCTTCTGATTGTGGCCCTAATATGCCAGGTAAGAATCCTAAATTTAAAAATGTCAAGTATAAGAAGACCCCAACTGGGAATAAAACTGAGACAGGAAAGGCATGGTCTAGGAGGTCAATTTTATTTGACTTGCCTTATTGGAAGAATAACCCGGTGCGCAATATATTAGATGTGATGCATGCAGAGAAGAACCTCGCTGAACATATTGTGGGCACTTGCCTTGGGGGAGTCATTCGACGGATGGAGAAAATGCACGAAAATACCTTAAATCGTTGAAACTTAAGCCACAACTATGGTTGAAAGAAGATAGTAAGGGAAGGACAATAATTCCACCTGGTGCGTTTACTTTGACGAGTGGGAAAAGGAAGGTGCTTTTAGACACAATATATAATTTGAAGGGTCCATCTAATTTTTTTTCCAACTTGCAAAGGATTGTGAATTATGCTACTCGTGATTTACATAAGTGTAAGTCCCACGATTGGCATGTGATCATGCAATTGGTTCCTCTATTGTTTAAGCATTGTTTCTCCAAGCACAAGGATTTGCGGAGGGCTATTATGAAAATTAGTATTACCTTCTCACTTTTATGTGAGAAGGTAGTCAATAGAGAACACATAGTGGCCGCAAAATTGGCGGTGACCGAAGCGATTTGTGTGTTGGAGAAGTACTTTTCCCTAGCATTCTTTGACATAAGTGTTCACTTGTTGGTACACCTATGCGACAAGGCACTTCTTTGTTTTCCAGTTAGATATCGGTGGATGTATCCGTTTGAAATATTGATGAAAGTTTTTAAAGATTATGTCAAGAATACGCGATACACTGCGGGGTCAATTACAGGGGAATACATCACCGTGGAGCCATCAATCTATACTCAGGAATATATGCCTGACTCGACCAGTGTTGATGACACTGGTGAGTTCATCGATGATGGTGGTCATGTGATGGGAAAACGAGTGAAATTAACGAGTTTGCAACATGAACAAGTAGCTCGTTATCTATTTGACACACATGAAGATGTCAAAGAATGCAAAAAGTAAGTTTAAATTATTTTAAGTTTTACATTATTTTAGATTATTTTATACATGATTAATTTTGTAATATGCAGAAAAATGAAGCCTGTGAGAACAATAAAAGACGAAAAATAATGGTACAATCAGACAGCGAATATAGGCTGTGGTTGTCACAAGAGGTAATTATAATGAAAATGGTCGTTATATAACGTTGCTTTATACTCAAACTTTACAACTAACCTAATTAATTTATCTATATTCTTAGCTCTTAAAGACGGGTGATGCGACATCAAGGCTTGCTCGTCTAGACAGTGGACCCTTGTTCATGGCACAAGAGAACAAAAAGTATTGATTGAACGGTTACGTATTCGGTGCAAGGCTGTACGAGGAATGTACAAATGTACAGAACGCGGGCATTTCATACAAGGCACTTACTTTCTTTCGAGCAAGCGCAAAAGATAAAAACCTCGTTGAAGCTGAAATGACTTACTATGGTGTAATTCGAAATATATTTGAATTGGATTATATAAGCTTCAAAGAGGTTATATTTTACCGTGACTGGGTAAGAGTTGAGGATAAAAATGCTTGTAAAGTTGATCCTGGCACCAATTTGATCATGGTTGACTTGTCCAAGTTGAAGAGCAACGACCACGTGAGCGATGAGCCGTTTATTTGTGCATTTCAAAAGGTCAACCAAGTATTTTACTCGGAGTATATCAACAACAAGCCGTGGTCAATTGTCCTACATGCGCCAAAGCGTTTAAATAGTAGTGTGGATAACTTGGGTGCTCCTACCGAATATCAATCCATTCTTTATGATAACTCGAATTTGAAATAATTTTTTAATTTGTAATAAATATTCCAATTTGTACTTTATCAATCCATTTTTAATGCGTTTAATTGATTTGCACTTTATCATTTTCACTCTTGTGTAGTGTTCGTGTGTGTGGGCAGTAGGGATGGGGGTGGGGATGTTTCGGATTTTTAGTAATTGTACATATTCTGAGTTAGATGCTGTTGTTTTGGAATTCAGAATTGAGGTGTTAAACAATAATAATTCATTTGGATTTGCAGTAATTGTACATATTTGCATGTCTTCTTCTAATTCATTTGGATTTGTACTAATAACAATTTTTTTTTACAGAAAATGTATCATTCAGGTATTAAGGCGAGGATGATGATGTTGATTATGATGATATCGTCTGGGCTCGGTGGTAGCGGAGGCGACGAGGGCTCCTCGGCCCCTAGGCTCCCCAAATATGGCAAATTGGGGATGGTCGTCGAGAACAAGATGGGGATATTAGTGAGATCCCTCGAGATGGTAAAGATAATCATCAGCCCGGGGTACAGTAGTTGGAGGGAGGTGTTAAATGAGTTCGAGTTAGCTATTTGGGTGGCACTACAGGTAATGTATTTATATTTATATTAATATGAATATTTCAATTTCAATTTCAATTTCAATTTCAATTTCAATTTTAATTTTAATTTTAATTTTAATTTTAATTTTAATTTTAATTTTAATTTTAATTTTAATTTTAATTTCAATTTATATTTATTCGCAACTAACATTGTATTTGTTGGACAGGAATAACTTAGCCTGGCCCCAGAACTACGCGATTCCATCTTGGAGCAGTTAAGGGAGCAATACAAGACGTGGAAGATAAATTTACGGAGCCGGTACTTTGGGAAGACCCGAGACTCCATTATTCGAATGCGTGACTCCGTCCCGCCGAAGGAGCCGATCTCATTGGCATAATATCAAAGGTTCATTGACAATGAGATCGGGGAGCGATAATTATCATCACGCCAATCGAGGAGGGAAAATTGGGCGAAAAAGACTGACATACACTACTCCGGTCGGACGTCTTACGCCGAGGTGGAGCATAGGATGATGGTAAGATTTTATTTTTCTATCATTACAGAAATATGTTATTCTGCATTATTTTACTTTGTGGGGCCGATACTAATTTTGCATTATTTTATTCCAGGGTACGGGGAGTGGCCCTGGGGTAGGCCACATAGGCTCGATGCTGATGTGGCTATTCAGACGAAGAAGGGGAAGGATAAGGAGGTGTACCCAATTGCCGCGTCCACGATTGTAAGTAATCAGACAGTTTACTTTTTATTAATTACGTTATAATTTTTTTATTTACTTATTTAACTAATCATGTGCTTTTTGTAGTTTCGGGCAAAGCTTAAGAAAGTGCATGAATCGCAGTCTGATGCCGGCAAGGCATCTTTGTCCACAGACGCACTCAGTCAAGTGCTTGACACTGATTGCAAGGGGAGGACAAGGGGGTGAGCTCGGGGGTGGCCATATCTAGAATCATCGGATTGGAGACGAGCAACGGCGGGTTGGCTCGAACGGTGGACTCGCATGATGCGAAGCTGTCCCGTTTGGAGGCAATGGTCCAAGATATGTTCTCATTCATGAAGCGTTCGTTGGGCGAAAAGCGTAAGGGGAAAGGGAAGGAGAAGGAGGTGGAGGAGGATGAGGACGTGGACCTCACTGCTTCATCGCCAACACATGCGGACTCTGATGATCCAGTCCCCTATTTGGCTCCCTTCGACCGATCGATGATGACACTTGGTTAGCCGAGCGTGTTTATACAGGACATATTTGATGGCCAGCGGATAGGGAGGGGGTTGAGAGACCCGAATACCATCCAGGGTATGCTAGTTCATCGACGTGCGCTTCAAGACATTGAGGCCAGGGTGATCGTCATGCATGTGATACCAGGAAGGAGAACTCTCCATTGTGGTTGCGTGAACAATAAGGCACGATGCATATTTAAGGGTGTATCAATTCGTATATCGTGTGGCCTATCCACCTCCTCAAACCTATCCCAGACATGTAGTGACATTATTTGAATTGAATTGAATTGTTTTAAGCTGTTACATTTGAATTATATCGTGATGCATATTATTTTGAATGTATATTTACATTATCTCTATTTTATTTGGATATATGATATTTGAACAGGTACAACGTTGCTATAATAGGTACAAATATACTGTTGGGCAGTGGCAGTGGCCATATTGCCCAATAGATTTTTTTTCAATTCTGCTCTGATTTGTCACGATCATTGACCGTGACAAGCCCGTGACAAGTATGATTTGTCATGGACTTGTCACGATCAATGACCGTGACATTTTTTTTAAATGTCACGGATTTGTCATGATCTTTGACCGTGACAAATATTAATAAGGTCAAAGACCGTGACAAGTCCATGACAACAAACGTTGTCACCCCCAGACTTGTCACGGGCATTGATCTTGACAAGTTGAACTTGTCACAGTTTTTTACCGTGACAATCCGAAAGATTTAGTGTAGTGATGCATCTAATGTGATTAAGCAAGATAAATTAAAGAATGCTCACAAAACACGCCAATGTACGAGGAAACCACAACGAAAAAAAATCTCGGATGGCCCAAGCCAAACAATCACTATGCTACGGTTTTACAAAGGAAGATTTAAGTCTTACACAATGACTCAATCCCCACAAACCTTGATGCATTCTCTTCTCTTTAATCGCTCCACCACAGTGCAATGCAGGAGTCCACCTATGCAAGGTCCACAACACACGAGTCCAGGTGCGCCTCGGTATCCATCGATACAGCCAGTAATCGTCAATCAACAAGTACAGAGTCCACCACACAAAACAGGTTCTTCAATGATGGAAGAATGAAATAATGGTGCAAACACAAGATCTCTATAACATATGGTATGTAAACTCAGATCTTGTAAACAAAAGGATGTTTTTTTCTTTGAAAATCTTTGGTAAACAAGTGCATAAAAACGTATGTGTTATGTTCCGTATTTTATATTCTGCACACTTGTTTTTCTGAGTAAAAAACACCTTAAATAAAAACTTGAAGTCGGATCGTCGTTTGAACCATATTGGCATGTTGTTTGAACAAACTGACCATCTCATTAGAATGAGAAGTCCATGTCGTTTGAACGAATTCCACATATCGTTTGAACGACTATAAACGTCGTTTGATCCTTCAAAACGCAAGGGAAAGATCCATACGACTCTAAACAAGATTTATCATAGAAAAACTTATTTTAAAAACATTTTAAATTTATTTTAAATAAAATAACATCCTTAGAAAATATTTACTGAGTATCCATAAACTAATATGCATCCAGACCTGAGAGAATCTCGAAATACTAAATTTGAAGATGTGAAACGTACATAAAAACTATGGCATGATCTATCTTTAAAGCTTGGTTTCTACATCTTCGACACAACGTCGTAAACTTAATGGGAGTCGTGATAAGATAAAATCTAATTATGAATCAAATTGGTTTTATCTGGAATAATGGCAATACATATAAATTGACATTATTTAGAAAATTGTCCTTATAAATCTCCCCATTTGACTATTCCGGGACAAAACCAAAAAAAAGTGAAATGCCTAAGCTGGGCCGTCAAGCCGTATGACCTAAATCCCATCCCATAAAACCCAAAAAGAAAATTATAGGACATGGACTATCAAATGTAGCTATCAAATCTAGGACGATCGACGAGCATGAACCATCTCCGTGTGACGTTGTCTCAAAATCTTGAATCTCTAAAGAATCTCTACACAAACGAAACAAACTAATACCATGTGAAGTATGGAGGAACAAATGATATATAGTCAATATGATACCAATATAAAATACTAGCAAAAATCTCCCCCTACATCACATATCTATCTCTCCCCTTTTTTGTCTCGAATAGACAACTAGTGAGAAAAATAAACATATAAATGCATATCTAATATGAATATAATATGAGAAGCATATCTAGATAAACATGGTGTAGCCAGCTAATATGAATCAGAATATCTCAAATCGTAGCTAGCAAACAGTCACATGAATGAAATCATCAATATCAGGAATGATATGACTAAACAAATCAATGTAGTGTATGAATTAAACATGAATAATCAATATTGACTGCATATAAACTGTCTAAAATAACCCAGAAGTACCAAAATAGTGTAAAATCAGATAAAAAATCAAGAAGGTACTGAAACAAATCGAATGGAAAAATTCTAACCAGGTCGTTCGAGCGATAATGCGAGGTAGTTTGAACGACTGAAGCATGTCGTTCGAACCAGGTAAGAAACGACCCAAAACAGTATGCTGTTGCACAAAACATCTTTCTAACTACCCTTCTAAATACCATACCTGACACTTTCTGTAGGTCATTTCTAAGGTTGGTTAATCCACTCTTCGAGCGGCGTGGACATGCCGTTTGAACGACAACTACAAGTCGTTTGAACGACTTCAAAAATTTTATATTCCAGCTCTAAAAATGTACAGGTTCCGCCCAATGATTTTTTTTTTTATAAAAGCAACTGGGATTACGAAAACTCTAGCAAAACAGACCCCAAAACAAACATGTGAGTTTACCGTTAACATAGTATCAATGTGCCCAAACATGGAATGGAATGAAGAGGTGTAATTAACACAAATTAATCACAATCCAAACACAAAGATACGTTCAAGAAGCTCTAATTGATCGCTAAATATCATCAAACTATATTTTAGTCATATGTAGCAATTAAACTTGAACCTAATGAACAAAACATACATCACACACACAAGTCTAGAAATTTTGACGATTCTACAAATAATAGCGTCATGACACGACTTTTTCAATAAATGACTTATTTGTGCAAACCCATTATATTATCCAACCAAACTCCCTCATATTTGATAATTCTTCTTATTTCGAGGTTCTAATTCTCTTTTACGAGATTTCCTATTGGCCCCTTTTGGGCATATGTTTCTTTTTATGGCCTTAATTTTTATTGGAATCTTTTAAACGGTGGATTTCACGACGAGTTCACATGACTCTCATAGCCCTTCCCCGTGCACACTCATCATTTTTTTAATATGTAATATAGATTCTCACGAGTAATGGTTCTTACATAAACAACTCTTTCTAAGACTAATATGCGCATATATGATAAAATTGAGAGGAGAACGTCTCACTAAACTCAAATATGTATGAGAAGTTAAACATTCATTAAAGTTCATCTATCTGCACAATGTCATATGCATAGGCGAATCTGAATTCAAGTCAACTTCGAAACAACTCCATTAAAATAATGGTTAAGATCAATATTTGCATCCAAAATCATGACCAAATGTATTAGCCATGTGGAAAGATGAAATGATGGGGGTTCAAACATACGAATACGCCACATCAAGTGTAAACTCACGACACAAAAATAAATCGAAAATATTTTTGTGTTCCAAAATAAATTATCAAAGCAAAATCTTTTTGTATTTTTTCAAATAAGACATAAATAAAAGGAAAAAATATAATACAAAGAGATAAACATGTCATATCAATAGCAAATATATATAATGAATCAAACTAGCATGTGACAAACATGCCAACACAATCATCCGTAAGAAATATCATGAGTAGTATCATGTGCAAGCAAACGAGAGTTATAAAGTTTAATTCCTAAAGCCTCTAATTCCAATTTCCCAACCCAAGTAGGTATATAATGATGCACAGGGGTTTTGGAAACTGAAATAACTTTATTCCTAAACATCCTAGGGGCATTTTTAAGGTCATAACAATAACGTCCCTTCCTACCGTAATAAGTGCAAGGGTAAACATGACGAGTAATGTTACATAAATGTGGACCTCTCCTAACGTTTCGAGTTGGCTCTCTCACACGATTGGTATTATCGTTGGGAATGGGAGAAATACGATCATCGAAGCCTATATCTCACCTATCATCCTACCTAACCTCCAAATCAAACTTCACATTACTTGAATCTCTCAATATCTCCTCAAACTCATTAATCCTAGACTTGAGCAAATGCCTAGACTCCTCAAACTCTAGAATCTCCTTCTTCATAGCCTCCATCAAACCATGAAGTCTATCTCTTTCACCCACAATGTACTCTAGTTTGTCCCAAAGAGTTTTCTCCCGTGCCCTAAGATTCTCAATCAATGCATCATTATTTTTTTATGGCTTGTTCTTTTAACCTAGCTTATAACTTCAAGTTAACTTTATTCACCTTTATCGTTTCCTCATACAAATCATTAAAAGCAACTTGCAACTCGCTTACATATATTTCCTCATCCTCATTCACTTGGGACTCACAAACTATGGCCTCAGAAATGTCATTCACACGAGTATGTTCATGAGAATATTTAACGTCATTGCTCACATGACAAACCATAAACGCGGTGTGGTTGCGCTCAATGGGAGAATCTACTCCCTCTTTCAACTCACTATCACTTAAGGTGGCATCATATGCAATCGGTTTCTTGCCCTCCTTCTTAAGTCCAGTGGTGCACTCCGATATCCTATGTCCATAACCCTCACAACCAAAGCACCTATCCGACTCATCCTTTTTATCATTCTCACTTCAATTCTTAGGAACCTGGTCGGCCTTATTATTCTTGAATTTCTCAATTCTTTTGGCATCTTTCGATTGCTTTTAAAACTTATCAGCAAGGCTACATCTTCGAAATCAATGTCGGATTCATTATCCTACGAAAATTTTATTTTCTCCTTCTGGGCTTTCAAAGCGATGCCATTTTCTTTCTTTGGCACTTGCTTGGAGTTAAATATGTTAAGCTTATAAATTTGTAGATCACCCACAAGCTCTTCTAGTTTTTTTGAGTAAAGTAAACCCAGGGAGTTCAAAATGGTCACCTTTGGATCAAATCTACTAGGCAACGACCTTAATATTTTCTTTATGACTCGATTGTCGGGTATTTTCTCTCCCAAGTTAAATGACGAGTTGACAATATGGGACAATCTAGTGTAAAACTCATCAAACATCTCACTCTCTAACATCTTATTTGTCTCAAATTGGGTGGTGAGATTTTGGAGTTTAGACGCCCTAACTATGCTAGTTCCCTCGTGAGTAAGTGCAAGGACATCCCATGCCTCTTTCGATGTTTCACACATCATAATACGATTATATTATTTCGGTGTGACAGACAAAGAAATAAAATGTAAACATGTAGAATTATATAATGCAAGTATGTGTTTGGCTTCGGTCCATGACTCAATAGTTTTAAGTGTGTGGACTCACCCTCTCTTGTGACTGGTGGTGTCCACCCTTTTTCTATCGCTAACCAAACACGCTCATCTATAGCCTTAAGTGCACTCTTCATTCGCATCTTCCAATAAGCATAATTTGACCCATCAAAAAGAGGTGTTTAAAAACCTTCATAAATAATGAAATTCATACCTAACGACAAGTGGGATCACTCACACAGTAAAATAGTGTTTCTAGCTTTGATACCAATTTGTAAACGCGATGGTTCCTCTATGTGTGTCCTTTAGGTGGAAATATTTTTTATTTTCAAAAACCTTTTTTTCAATTTTATCAAGCACCAGTTTTGTGAACTAAACTAATTAAGCCAATTTTATCTTCTTAACCCTAAACATTCATCTAATGTGATTAATCAAGATAAAATAAAAAATGCTCACAAAATACTTCGATTTACGAGGAAACCACAATGGGAAAAAACCTTGGACGACCCAAGCCAGACAATCACTATGATACGGTTTTATAAAAGAAAGATTTAAGTCTTAGACAACGACTCGATCCCCACAAGCCTTGACGCCTTCTCTTCTCTTCAACTGCTCCTCCATAGTGTAACACGGGAGTCCACCTATGCAAGGTCCACAACATACGAGTACACGTGTGCTTCAGTATCCACCAATACAACATGCAACCATCAATCTGCAGGGTACGGAGTCCATCGCACGAAATAGGTTCTTCAATGATCGAAGAATGAAACAATGGTGCAAAAACAAGATCTCTATAACATATGGTATGTAAACTCATATCTTGTAAACACAAAGGGTGTTTTTATCTCTAAAAACCTTTAGTAAACAAGTGCAGAAAAATGTATGTGTTCTGTTCTGTATTTTATATTCTGCACACTTGATTTTCTGAGTTGAAGACGTCTTACATAAAAACTTTAAGTCGGTGCGTCATTTGAATGATATTGGCATGTCGTTTGAACGAACTGGCCATCTCGTTAGAACGAGAAGTCCATGTCATTTGAATGAATTCTATATGTCGTTTGAACGACTGTAAATGTCGTTTGATCCTTCAAAACGCAAGGGAAAGATCCATATGACTCTAAACAAGATTTATCTTAGAAAAACCTATTTTAAAAATATTTTAAATTCATTTTAAATAAAATAACCTCCTTAGAAAATATTTACCGAGTATCCATAAACTAATATGCATTCATACCTGAGAGAATCTCGAAAAGAAAATTTGAAGACGTGAAAGGTGCACTAAAACTATGGCATGATATATCTTTAAAGCTTGGCCGCTACATCTTCAACACAACGTCATAGACTTAATGGGAGTCGTGACAAGATAAAATCTATCAATGAATTAAATTAGTTTTTGTCTGGAATAATGACAATACATACAAATTGATACTATTTGAAAATTTCTCCGTACAAATCTTCCCCTTTGGCTATTCCGGGACAAAACCAAAAAAGTGAAATGCCTAAGCCGAGCCGCAAGCCGTATGAACTAAATCCCATCCCATAGAACCCAAAAAGAAAATTACAGGACATGGACTATCAAATGTAGGACGATCGGCGAGTATGAACTGTCTCCATGTGATGTAGTCTCAAAATCTCGAATCTCTGAAGAATTTCTACACACACAAAATAAACAAATACCATGTGAAGTATGGAGGAACAAATGATATATAATCAATATGATACCAATATATAATACTAGCAAAAATCTCCCCCTACATCACATATCTATCTCTCCCCCTTTTGTCTCGAATAGACAACTAGTGAGAAAAATAAATATATAAACGCATATATAATATGAATATAATATGAGAAGCATATTTAGATAAACACGGTGTAGCCAGCTAATATGAATCAGAATATCTCAAATTGTAGCTAGCAAACAGTCACATGAATGAAATCATCAATATCAATAATGATGTGACTAAATAAATCAATGCAGTGTATGAATTAAACATGAATAATCAATATTGACTGCATATAAACTGTCTAAAACAACCCAGAAGCACCAAAATAGTGTGAAATCAGATAACAAATCAAGAAGGTACTGAAACAAATCAAATGGCAAAAATCTAACCGGGGTCGTTCGAGCGACAATGCGAGGTCATTTGAACGACTGAAGCATGTCGTTCGAACGAGGTAAGACCCTACCCAATACAGTATGCTGTTGTGCGAAACACCTTTCTAACGACCATACCTGACACTTTCTGTAGGTCATTTCTAAGGTCGCTTGATCCACTTTTCGAATGACTTGGACATGTAGTTCGAACGATAGCCACAAGTCATTTGAATGACTAAATTTTTTATATTCGAGCTCTAAAAATGTGCTGGTTCTGCCCAGTGAAAAATTTTCTGATAAAAGCAATTAGAAGTACGAAAACATTAGAAAAATAGACTAAAAAATAAACATGTGAGTTATGCATTAACATAGTACCAATATGCTCAAACATGGAATGGAATGAAGGGGTGTAACTAACACAAATGAATCACAATCCAAACACAAAGATACGTTCAAGAAGCTCTAATTGACCGCTAAATATCATTAAACTATGTTTTATCTATATATAATAATTAAACTTGAAATTAATGAACAAAACATACATCACACACACAAGTCTAAAAATTTTGACGATTCTACAAACAATAGCGTCATGACACGACTTTTTTAATAAATGGCTTAATTGTGCAAGCCCGTTGTATTATCCAACCAAACTCCCTCATATTTGATAATTCTTTTTCTTTTGAGGTTCTAATTCTCTTTTAAGAGATTTCCTATTGGCCCCTATTTTGGCATATGTTTCTTTTTATGGCCTTAATTTTTCTTGAGATCTTTTAAACGGTGGCTTTCACGATGAGTTCACATGCCTCTCACAGCCCTTCCCCGTGCACACTCATCATTTTTTCAATATGTAATATAAATCCTCACGGGCAATAGTTCTTACATGAACAACTCCTCCTAAGTCTAATATGCACGTATATGATAAAATTGAGAGGAGAACGCCTCACTAAAAAGTTAAACATTAATTAAAGCTTGTCTATGTGTGCAATGTCATATGCATAGTCGAATATGAATTTAAGTCAACTTCGAAACAACCCCAATAGAAAAAATGGTTAAGCTCAACCTTTGCATAAAAAATCATGATCAAATGTATTAGCCAAGTGGAAAGATGAAATGATAGGGGTTCAAGCACATTAATATGCCACATCAAGTGTATACTCACGACACAAAAATAAATCGAAAATCTTTTTGTGTTTTCAAAAAAAAAAATATCAAAGCAAAATCTCTTTGTAGTTTTCCAAATAAGACATAAATAAAAGGAAAAAAATATAATACAAATAGATAAACATGTCATATCAGTAGAAAATATATAATGAATCAAACTAGCATATGACAACATGCTAACACAATCATACGTAAGAAATATCATGAGAAGTATCATGTGAAAGCAAACGAGAGTCATGAAGTTTTATTCCTAAAGCCTCTAAGTCCGATTTCCTAACCTAAGTAGGTGTATAATGACGCACGGGTGTTTTAGGAACCGAAAAAAATTTATTCCGTGGGGTTTGGGAATCGAAACGAATTTATTCATAAACTTCATAGGATCATTTTTAAGGTCATAACAATAACGTCTAAGGTGACCCTTCCTACCACAATAAGTGTAAGGGTAAACATGACGTGGAATGTTACCTAAATGTGGACCTATCCTAAGGTTTCTGGTTGGCTCTCTCACATGATTGGTATTCGCTTTTAGAATGCGAGCAATATGATCATCGAAGCCTATACCACACCTATCATCCTTGATTTGGACGGTGCCTAAAATCTTATCCAACTTTTTTAACCTAGCCTTCAAATCAAACTCCACATTACTCGAATCTCTCAATTTGTCCTCAAGCTCACTAATCCTAAACTCCTACAAATGCCTATACTCCTCAAAATTTATAATCTCCTTCTTCATAGCCTCTATCAAACCACAAAGAATATCTCTTTCACCCTCAACGTACTCTAGTTTCTCCCGAAGAGACTTCTCCCGTGCCCTAAGATCCTCATTCAATGTATCATTATTTTTTGTGGCATATTCTTTAAACCTAGCTTGTAACTTGAAGTTAGTCTTCTTCACCTTCATCGTTTCCTCATACAAATCATTGAAAGTAACTTGTAACTCGCTTACATATATTTCATCATCCTCACTCACTTGGGACTCACAAACTATGGCGTCGAAAGTGTCATTCACATGAGTATTTTCATGAGAAGATTTATTATTGTCGCTCACATGACAAACCATAAATGTGATGTGGTTACGCTCAATAGGAGAATCTCTTCCCTCTTTCGGTTCACTATCACTTAAGGTGGGATTATATGCAATCGGTTTCTTTCCCTCCTTATTAAGTCCAGTGGTGCACTCCACTATCCAATGTCCATAACCCTCACAACTTAAACACATATCATACTCATCCCTCTTATCATTATCACTTTGATTCTTTGGGACCTGATCGGCCTTATTATTCTTGAATTTCTCAAGTCTTTTGGCATATTTAGATTGATTTTGTAACTTTCCAGTAAGGCTACATCTTCGAAATTGGTGTCAGATTCATCGTCCTCTGAAAATTTTAGTTCCTCCTTCAGGGCTTTTAAAGCGATGTCCTTTTCTTTCTTTGGCACTTGCTTGGAGTTAAACATGTCAAGCTCATAAATTTATAGATCACCTACAAGATCTTATAGTTTCGTTGAGTCAAGTAAACCCAAGTAGTTCAAAATGGTCACCTTTGGATCAAATCTACTAGGCAACGACCTTAAGATTTTCTTTATGACTCGATTGTCGGGTATTTGCTCTCCCAAGTTAAATAATGAGTTGATAATATCAGACAACCTAGTGTAAAACTCATCAATCATCTCACTCTCTAACATCTTAATCGTCTCAAATTGGGTGGTGAGATTTTGGAGTTTAGATGCCCTAACCGTGCTAGTTCCCTCCTAAGTAAGTGCAAGAACCTCTCATGCCTCTTTCAATGTTTCAGACATCATAATACGATTATATTCTTCCGGTGTGACAGACGAAGAAATAAAATGTAAACCTTCAGAATTATATAATGCAAGTTTATGTACGGCTTCAGTCCATGACTCGACAGGTTTTAAGTGTGTGACCTCACCCTCTCTTGTGACTGGTGGTGTCCACCCTTTTTTTACCGCTAACCAAACACGTTTATCTATATCCTTAAGTGCACTCTTCATTTGCATCTTCTAATAAGCATAATTTGACCCATAAAAACAGGTGTTTTAAAACCTTCATAAATAATGAAATTCATACTTAAAGACACGTGGGATCACTCACACAGTAAAGTAGTGTTTCTAGCTCTGATACCAATTTATAAATGCGATGGGTGGTCCCTCTATGTGTATCCTTTAAGTGGAAACAATTTTTCTTTTCAAAAACCTTTTTCCAATTTTATTAAGCACCAATTTTGTGAAATATACAAATTAAGATAATTTTATCTTTTTAACCCTAAACATGCATCTAATGTGATTAAGTAAGATAAAGTAAAGAATGCTCACAAAACACGCCAATGTACGAGAAAAACACAACGGGAAAAAAATCTCGAATGACCCAAGCCAGATAATCACTATGATATGGTTTTATAAAGGAATATTTCGATCTTTCACAATGAATCGATCCCCACAAGCCTTGACGCCTTCTCTTCTCTTCAACCACTCCTTAAAGTGCAAAGCATGAGTCCATATATGCAAGGTCCACAGCACACAAGTCTACGTGTTTCTCGGTATCCACCGATACAACCAATAATCATGAATCATTAAGTACGTGGTCAACCGCACGGAATAGGTTCTTCAATGATGGAAGAATGAAACAATGGTGCAAACACACGATCTCTATAACATATGGTATATAAACTCGGATCTTGTAAACACAAAGGATGTTTTTATCTTTGTAAATCTATGGTAAACAAGTGCAGAAAAACGCATGTGTTATGTTCTGCATTTTATGTTCTACACACTTAATTTTTTGAGCAAAAGATACCTTAAATAAAAACGTTAAGTCTACGCGTTGTTTGAACGATATTGGCATATCGTTTGAACGAACTGGCCATCTCGTTAGAACAAGAGGTCCATGTCATTTGAACGATTTTCACACGTCGTTTGAATGACTGTAAATGTCGTTTGATCCTTCAAAATGCAAAGGAAAGATCCATACAACTCTAAACAAGATTTGTCTCGGAAAAACTTATTTTAAAAACATTTTAAATTCATTATAAATAAAATAACATCCTTAGAAAATATTTACCGAGTATCCATAAACTAATATGCATCCATACACGAGAGAATCTCAAAAAATAAAATTTGAAGACGTGAAACGTGCACCAAAACTACGACATGATCTATATTTAAAGCTTGGCTCTACGTCTTCATCACAACATCATAGACTTAATGGAAATTATGACAAGATAAAATCTATCTATGACTCAAATTGGTTTTTGTCCGGAATAATGCTAATACATACAAATTGACACTATTTGGAAATTTGTCCTTACAGATGTGGATGAAAGTGAATTTCAATCCGCATATTCTGAGTTGTATACCGAGTCTATGCGTATTCAAAAGATAAATAAAAGGTTAACTTTTAAGGTGTTGACATTAGAAAATGGAGTTGAAAATACTGAAGGAGAAGGAGGCTTTAATTAGTCAACTCGAGGCAATTAAGATTTCTCTCTCCGCGAAGCTTATTTTGGTGAGTAAAGAAAAGTATGATTTGACTGACTCTCTATCTCGTGTTGACAAAGATCTCCATGAATACCTAGAGATTAAAAAATACTTGAAGCAAAAATTTTCAAACTTGAGAAAGATCTCGAGACCTCTCGTGAAGTTAAAATCACACTTGAGGATAATTATAGAAGAATGGGAAAGTTATTCCTAGGTCCAATTTTAGTTTATAAGAAGAGAGGTTACCATGAGAGAAAGGGTATAGGATATGAAGATAGTGAGACATCCAATGTTAAATCCGAACCCACCTAAGAGAAGTTAACCTAAGCAACCTATGAAAGTGACTCCAAATCAACTCTATGTTTGTACCTTTTTCCATAAAATGGGTCATCTTAGAGAATTCTGTTACAAACTTGGGAAGAATTATTATTTCACAACTCCTAAGCCATACTATAGATCCTTAGCTAGCCTTAAAAACTAGGTTGGGTATCTAGGCAAGACATCCAAAGGTTTAATATAAGAGTTTTGAAGGTTCTTTATGGCCCAAGGAAAGGATTCCAATAAAAAGACTAGAGTCAATAAAGGGAAGAACACAACTTAAGCTTGGGTTACGAAAGATAAGACCAAGAAGGCTTTTGTTGTTCATGTTGCTCTTAAGGCTCAAAATACCTCACAATGGTATTTTGATAGTGGATGCTCCAGACATATGACAGGTGATAGATCTCCTTTTACCACTCTTGAAAACTACAAAGATGGTAAAGTCACCTTTGGCGATGGGAGTAAATCTTAAATCATGGGTAGAGGCACCATTAAAGTTTCTAGTTTTTCGAAACTTGAAAATGTTATTTATATTGATGGACTCAAAGATAATTTGATAAGCATTAGCCAGTTATGCGATGAAAACCTAGCAGTTAAGTTTAGCTAAACTGAGTGCACCATTTTTAATAAATCTGGTGAGACTATTCTACAAGGTGTGAGGACTAGTGACAATTGTTATGATTTCATTCTAAAGTCTTATTTCATCTGCAACAGTGACAAGGTCTCATCTGTCAAACTTTAACATCAACGTCTAGGTTATGTAAATTATAGAGATCTTGATCGTCTAGTGAAGAAAGACCTAGTTCGAGGTTTACCATCCTTAGGAAAACCAATCTCCTCAATTTGAGGACCTTGTCAACTTAGAAAGAAAATTAAGAGTCCTCATAAGAAGTTAAACTCTATAACAACCTCTAGTGTCTTAGAATTAATTCACATGGACCTTATGGGTCCCACTAGTACCGAGAGTATATGAGGAAAGATATATATCCTAATGATGGTAGATGACTTTTCAAGATATTCTATAATAGGATTTCTAAGAGAAAAGTTCGATGCTGTTGAATTTGTAACGATTAAATGTCGAGTCCTTCAAAATCAACATGGTGTCACCACAAACCAGTTTAGAAGTGATTATGGAACTGAATTTAAAGAATTCGATGTGAATCCTTTTTGTGATGAAGTTGGAATTAAGCATGAATTTCGACCATTCGAGCTCCAAAACAAAATAGTATATTTGAGGGGAAGAATCAAATAATCCAAGAAATGGCAAGGTCCATGCTTCTTGGTAGGAAAGTGCCTTGTAGGTCTTGGGTGAAAGTGGTAAGCACCGCTTGTCATTCCGTGAGTAGGGTATACTAGTGTCCCAATACTAATAAAACTCCATATAAATTGTGGATCGACAAGAAACGCAACCTAGCCTATTTTCGAGTCTTTGGGAATCCTTGTTACATCCTTAGGGATAGAGAGCTTATAGGTAAATTCTACTTGAGGAGTGATAAAGGTATTTTCCCAGGGTATTCACAAAATAGTAGAGCTTTTAGAGTTTAAAACTTTGCAAGTTCTAAAGTTATGGAATCAATAAATCTTACCATAAAAGATGATGCTCCAGCTACATTTGTTGATGATGAGGATAATTTATCATGTGAGTGTGATGCACCTTCCGGTGTTGAAAATATTGAGTCTCACAATGACTCTGTAGACCCCACATTTGAAAAAAAGGATCCATCTCCCTGGGTTCATAAAATCCACGACCCTTCCAAAATTATTGCGAATCCTGAATTAGGTATCAAGACTAGGGCGCAACTAGAAAATGAGGTTAATTATTTGTGCTATACCTCTAAAATCAAACCCAAAAATTTCAAAGAAGCGCTAAAATATGAATATTAGATAAATGCCATGCAAAAAGAGTTACTTCAATTTCATAAAAATAATGTTTGGGAGTTAGTTCCTCGACCCAGTGATACTAACATCATTGGTACCAAATGGATTTTTAAAAATAAATGGGATGAAACTAGTGTCATTGTCCGTAATAATGCTAGGTTAGTTGCCCAAGGATATACCCAAATAGAAGGTGTTGGCTTTGATGAGACTTCTGCTCCTGTTGCTAGGTTAAAGTTCGCTCGCCTTATACTAGCCATAACATGTCATCTTAAGTTTAAACTTTATCAAACGGATGTCAAAAGGGCCTTTCTAAAGGGAATTCTTTAGGAGGAAGTCTATGTGGAACAACTGAAAGGGTTTGAGGACCCTAAATATCCTAATCACATCTTTTATTTAAAGAAAGATCTATATAGTTTAAAGCAAGAACCTCGTGCTTGGTATGAGAGGCTTACTTTATATCTCCTTACTTTCGGCTTTTTAAGAGGGGGAGTAGATAAGACGTTATTTGTTTGTCGAGATGAGAATGCGATCTTAGTTGCCCAAGTGCATGTCGACAACATAGTTTTCGGATCCACATGTGATAAACATACTCAAATGTTCTCAAAATAAATGCAAAATGAGTTTGAGATGAGTATGGTCGACGAGCTCACATTCTTCCTAGGTCTTTAAGTGTGTCAACTCGATAGTGGTATATTTTTATCCCAAACTAAGTATGCGAAAGATCTTGTGAATAAATGTAATCTGGTCTCCGCTAAGCAAGCACATACTCTAATGAGTTCATCCATTAAGCTTAGTAAGGACACGGAAGGAAAGGATGTAGAGAACACTCTTTTTAGGAGTATGATAGGTAGTTTACTCTACTTAACCGCTAGTCGTTCAGACATTTCCTTTAGTGTATGAGTTTGTCCCCGATATCAAGCCCACTTAAAAAAGTCTCATTTACTTGCCATTAAGCGTATTATTAAAAATGTTAGTGGACCCTGTATTTTGGGATTTGGTATTCTTTCGACAGTAATGATTGTCTATTGGTATATTCAAATGTCGATTGGGCAGGAGATGTTGATGGATGTAAAAGCACATCTAGCGGATGTTTCTATTTTGGAAGTGCACTTGTCTCATGGATGAGCAAGAAACAAAATTCCATTTCTTTGTCCATGGCGGAGGCCGAATACATAACCGTACGGAGTTGTTGCACTAAACTCATTGGGATGAAACAAATGTTGGAGGATTACAGTATTCCACGAGGCACAATGACTTTTTATTATGATAATTCAAGTGTAATCCATATTTTTCGAAATCTCGTTCAACATTCTCGAACAAAGCACATTAGGATTCGAGAACACTTTATTCGAGAATTAGTTGAAAAGAAAGTCATTTCCTTGAGCTCTGTAGGCACCGTTCATGAATTGGACAATATCTACCAAACCTCTAGATGCCCTTAAGTTTGAAAACCTTAGGAAATCCATTGGGGTTTTCTCCATTGATTGAGTTCAAAGACGGCCATCTAGTTTAGGTTGAGCCTTATGTCTATCTGTTTACCTATGAACTGGATTATATTTTGTACATATATTTTTCAAAAAATTCCAAAAAGATTTTCATTTTTCCTTGAGTAGAAAGGACTTCATAAAACTTTTGTCCATATAGGTTATGTGTGAGATATTTTCAAATCAATATTTCATTCCATATCCATGTGGCTTTCGATGAGTAGCTAGTCCGGACTTTGTCTCACTTGTGCGTTTTGATGTTTGTTTATGATATATTCTTCTATGATTACCTCATATCTTTTCCTTTCTTGCACACACCTTTCACGGAATCTTGAGAATGTCTACATCGCTTTGCATACGCAAGTTGAAGTATGGTGTTGTCTTATCAATTTTGTCACCTCATCTTGTAAGCAATCGATTTTGTGCACGTAAGAAACTATTTCCCGGACTTGGAAAAACAAAAAAATATTCATGCGGTTATGTTTTGCTTAGCAATGGACTCGGGCTGCAAAAAATAAAATATTTTTGCGTGAATAGCCTCCATTTTCAGAAGAAAAAGAGCCTAAAATCTGTGGCACTGAAAAAAGTAGCCAAGACCAATATAGTTTAGCGTATTTGATCTTTCAAAAGAAAGAGCTTCAAAAGAATATTTGATATTTATGGGAGACATAGGTTGAAGATCAATGGGTTTGCACAATAATGTGACACCCCACAAATAAGAATCTCATCCAGTTCATTCTTAGCATCATTGTAAAAAATCTTTTTAAATTACTAACCACCTATGTTAAATTAAACCAGTTTTAAAATCTTATATTTCAAATATATAATAACATGCGAAAATGAAAATAAATAAACCAAACCATCCCCACAATAATAGTATGAATAATTATATGACAGATATATAAATAAATAAGACCGAATAAACTATCGGTTCTAAAAATAAATCCATATACAAGTCTGAAACAATAAAATTGAATCTGAATAAAGTCTACTAAAAAAACTAAATAACTAAATAGTCTGCAGCTACGCATCCATGGAATGAGTCATCAAGCTTAGCTTCCCTATGACTGGACACCTAATTTTTTTTTGGAAAAATAGGAAAATAGAATATGCACGGGTCAGAGCCCGAGAATTTTTTTTTTTGAAAATATTTAGCAAGTATTTAAATCACAATTTAAATACAATTATTAGAGACACATGTTAGTTCCGCGTACACTCTATTGAGTTTCTCACCTCTCATCTAATGTTCACTCCTAACGCGTTCTACCTAGCTATGTTACCCAACCTAACTAGACATCCATATCTAATTAACCACAAAATGTTCCTCTCTCACGTGTTGCCCGCACAATACGCTATCGTACTACCAATAACTAATATTTCTCCCATATTATTATTGAATTATTTTAATTAAGTTTCCCGTACTTAATTCACTTTTAGATATGCGCTATCTATCTTCCTATTGTCACACAAGTAGAATAATCACATATTATTTTAACACCATTAATTAAGTTTCATCACACTTACGTTACTTTTAGATATATACTATCTATTTCTTCTACTATCACACATAAGTAGAATAAATCACACTTGTATATATTTATCACACATACAATATATACAACTATAGCATCCACGGAATGTCCCCTCGTGATGCAGGCATACTCTGCTATCAAGTCCATGTACCTCTCGTACCAAATCAAGGACTACTGGTTCAGTATGTCTCCTCGAACCCAAAATCAATTACACATAATGGAGGCAAATACAGTTCTAAGCCCTTAGGACATGCACATACCTAACATACCCAAACGACACGCCGATATCACCAATACACACACATAGTGAGCCGCCCTAAGTTCCATGCTCTGGGGCACAAATTCAGACCTCGCTGGAATTGCCCAGGTGGGATCGCCCTCTGCACGGAAACCTTCGGATAGCAGGCAGTGTAGGTATGTTCACACACATAACAAATCACATCATAGGTATTCACACAACCTATACACACACACACACACACACACACACACACACACATACACATACACACACACACACACACACACACACCCTATAAGTATGTCCAGTATAGGTATACACATAACCTATAAGTATAGCCAATATAGGTATACACACCACCTCTAATTATATCCCGTACGTAGTATATATGCCTCTCGAATACTTATCATACTAATAATCCTTATACGATATTTATTCCCTTTTTTTCGAGTATCACTCACTACCCGAAGGGTCCCAATTATCCATTAAGTCATTTCAGTAGTTAACACATCACTATACTACTGGTATTTTCCTTAAGTTATCATTTACTCTTCCTATAACCCCAATTTGTAAAATTTCGATACATTTTTCAATCGGTTAACTCTCGTCAGTCCAATTCCCAACCTTACCCTCATTGATATTGAAGGGAACCAATATGTGTGTTTTAAACATAACCAATTTTTCTCCTAAAATTATCCAACTTTTAATTATGCACCAAACCAAGTTGTGAAAACACAATTCTTACTTTAAACTAATTTTATCTTGATCAATCCTAAACATGCATCTAATGATTAAAGCAAGTAAAGTAAAGTAAAGAATACTCACAACGCCGAATGTATGAGGAAAAAACCCAAAACGGGAAAACAACCTCGGACTACCCAAGCCAGACAATCACTATGAATAATGGTTTTACAAAGACATATTTGCCTTACTCAATGACTCGATCCCCACGGGTCTTGACGCTCCTTCTGATCTTCAACCGCTCTTCAATAGTGCCCACGTAGAAATTCCATCTTCCACGATACCTGTACACAACACTCGACTCCACGAATGTCTCGGTATCCACCAATTGTCTTTGATTCGTCTACGATGTCGAATAAGAAGTCCTTCTCTTTTGTTCACCGAAAAATCCTGATGTTCAATGGTAGAACAAACTTTCTTGGTGCAGCAAGATCACGTAAACATATAAGAATGACAACTCGAATCTTTGCAAACTCTAAGGATGTGTTTATGCTTTTTAAACCTTAGAAAACATGTGCAAACAAGTTTTTGGTTCGAATACTATTTTCCAGAATGCACACTACCGAAACTCTGACGAAAACACGCTTTAAATAACAATTAAGCGCTGCCTCGAAAAGAGTGTCGCTCAAACGAGATTGCCATGTTGTTCGCGCGACATAAGCATCTCGCTCGAACGATCTGACATGTCGTTCGAACGACGCTGCGTCAGTTTGATTTTCTTTGACTTTTTGTTTAAAACGTCTCTTTTAAAAGAGATCAAAATTAGTCAAACTCCATTTCGAGTTTATCAGAATAAAACATAGTGTAAACCTTTAAAACACTTTTAAAAACATTTTAAAATATTTTTCTTTATAAAAATACATCCTTATCTTTTATAAAAATAATTTCGAGCACCATTAATTATACGCATTCATACTTGAGTGATCTCGGAATGCAATTAACTTGAAGACAAGTAAACTTGCACCAATTAAACTTCGACATGATTAAATCTTTGAAGCTTTGCCGCAACGTCTTTAATTTTCTTCAATACGTCATAGACCAAGTGGGATCGTGACAAAATAAAATCTCCTATGACATATTACAAACACAGTTTTGTTCACAGAATTAAGTCAAAACAATACAGGGACTCAATTGAAATTTTTTGTCCTTACAAATCTCCCCCTTTGACTATTCCGGGACAAAACTAAACTAGTGAAATGTCTAAGCCGAGCCGTCAAGCCGTATGATGCCTAAATCCCATCCCATAAACCCAAAATAAAAAATTACAGGACATGGACTAGAATATGTAGCACTGGCAAGCATGAACTGTCTGAATGTGATGTAGACTTGAAATCTCAAATCGCTGAAGCATACCTGCACGCATGAAACAGACAAACAAATACCAAGTGAAGTATGGAGGAACAAATGATACCAATTTATATTTCTAATAAGAACAAGTCATTTGAAACATGTGAGCAATTATTTTATACCAATTTGAAAGGAATATAATCAAACAATATGTAAATCCATATATCAATAAAAACGCTCAACAAATCTCCCCCTACATCACATACATCTCTCCCCCTTTAGTCTCGGATAGACAATCCGGTGAAAACATATACCAATCAAAGTATCTAGCAAGAGAATATACCAATTTAAATCAATTGGATACCAATTTGAGAATTGAAAACGCTAGATAACCATGAAACAACCAGCTAAAGATGATCAAGAGATGACAAATCAGTAGCTAGTAAACCAGGAATCACACAAAGAGTATAGCAATCTAATCAGGTGTGATAAACGGACTATATGAAAAATATCAATTATGTACCAATAGAACCTGCATAAAAACCAGTCAGTCCAGAAACACTTCCAGCAGTACCAAAAATATCACCAAAATAAACTAGTGGACTGCAAATAAATCAGAAGCAAGAGTTCAGCTTGTCGTCCGAACGAGCCAGGGACATCGCTCAAACGAAATGAGGACGTCGCTCGAACAAAGGACATATGTCGTTCGCACGACATAGAGATGTCGTTTGAACGACTTCTTGCGACCTGCCAAAATTTCACATTTTCCCATAAATATAATATATTATTGCCCAGTGAAAAAATTTCCATAAAAAAATTCCAGGAAGGGGCTGACAGTAGCAAAACAGTGTCAAAATAGTAGACTTTTAACACAAAATGAAAAAACTCATAAACTAAAAATGCAAGTTACATGCAAACATAGTACCGATGTGCTTAAACATGGATATGGAATGAATGGGCGTGAAACTACAACAAATGAGTCACAATTCCAACACATCGAAATGTTCAAGAAGCTCTAATTGATAACGATAAATCATCAAACTTTATCATAGCCATATGACAATAAAAATGTGAGCTTAATGAACTAAACATACTACATGCACACAAATCCAGAATATTGACGATTCTACAAACAATATCGTCAAATTGCAATGTTTCAACATTAGAATTAGTTGTGCAAACCCGTTTAAATTTTCTCCAACCAAACTCCCTCATAAACATAATTTTTCAAGTTCTTTTGAGGTTTCTAGCATTCTCAACTTAGAGAAAATCTTATTTCCCCTTTTCTTAGCATTTATTTTTCTTTTGGGCTCTTTTAAACTGTGGCTTTCTCGACGAGTTAATTTTGAACTCTTGCAGCCCTTTCTCGTGAATCACTCATCATTTTTACCAATTTGAAGGGACCCAATATGTGTGTGTTTCAAATCAAACCAATTTTAAATCCTCACGGTAAACGATTCTTACATGCACACTTCTCCTTAAGTCTACTTACGCATAGATGACAAGATTGAGATAAGAACGCCTCACCAAATTCAAATATGCAAGAGAAGTTAAACATCCATATAAACTCGTATATGTGTGCAATGTTGGCATATATACAAAGTCGAATCAAAATGAATATTAACTTTGAAACAACCCCATATAAACAATGGTTGATATGCCCCAAGAGCACCTGCCAGCTCAGAGACATTAACCTCGGCCTGTATGACAACCGAGGTAATAATAGATCAGGATTACCCATCAGTGATGTCATCCTTCATAGGGTCGGCCACAACCGACGTTGCAAGTGCCACAATGATTGGGCATCAGCCGAGGTCTGCATGACTCATGGGGTCAGTTATCCATCAGTTTTCCCATAGCCGACGTTACAAGTATCACCTCGGTAAGAGCATCATCTGATGTAAGTATGGACATGGGTTATCCGCCAGCATCACCATCAACATTGGACATAGCCGACGTTATAAGTTTCACTTAGAATCAGCAAAGCCTTCCAGGCTCAGCATCAAGTGCCAAGACAACATCGACCCTGGCCGACGTTTTACATATCTAACCTCGGCTAACATCCTAGCCAAGGTCACCATATAATCCCCAACCAAGGCAGGGGTCGTACTTCACCAACCTCGTACTCATCCAGGCCTAGGTTGGTACCAAGCAAAGATAGCCGAGTAACTGCGCGCACATGTATGGCTTAGAACACGTGGACAAGTGTGTTATAACTAAATCATTCTCTCCACGTGAGGGAATATTGAGGTCATCATTATTTAGTTGAGATCAACCAGGTGTCATCCTTATACTGGTTGGATCTTCATGCACATGCTCATTGCATGCTTGGGGGGGGGGTACATTACACCCCCAAGTACTATATATAGAGGTCATCCTCTACCTTGTAAAGGGATCGATAATTACAACCCTAGCTAAAATTCTGTCATTTTACATAGTAGAGAGAGAAATCTTTAGAGATTGTATCCATGGCCATTAGTGCCTTCATTCAGTGATATTACTCACACACACTCACAGTGGACGTAGGCCAGATTGGTTGAACCACTTATATTCAAGTGTTCATCCTCTTCTCGTCAACTCCTTCTATATAGGTACATATATATATATTCTCCTGTGCTGCCATAGGTACATATATATATATATTCTCCTGTGCTGCCAATGTTATCACTTGATTGATCTTGTCAACACCTTACCTGGTGGTGCTATTTCCAGCATCATCATTTTGGCGCCGTCTGTGGGAACGAGAAGTTGTCTCTTACTTTTTTTCTGTTTAACCTCACCGGAGACTCCGGTGGTGAACCAGGCCTCACCCCTTGCGTGGAGCTGTTTCACCATTGAAAGAGGTCCCTTAAGGTATTAAGCTCATCTTTTTTACAAGCACTTTAGTTTTAACATATGGCACCAGAGCTACCACCACCTCGTCCACCATCTGGCGTTGGAGGACCTAGTTCCATTCAGACACCACCCTAGTCCGAAATGACTGAGGTGGCAACAACCTTGAAGTCATTGGCCGCAAATCAACAAGTAATGTAGGAAAAATTTTCACAACTCAGTCAAAATATGATGAGGCCGCCGGGGGTCTCACCGGAGATGATTACTCCGGCAGCTGTTCAAACCCATCCTGAAGCCAGGGGACCACCCCAGGCACCGCGAAAGGACCAGCCTACTCCTCAATGGAGGAGGGACGTTGCTGACCCTACGCGTTTACGTCTGGGGAGGTAAGGAAACCCTTACCCTGAGGATAGATATGACGATATGGAGGCAGAGGATGCTTCAGAAGATTGCTGAGAGCCGTATGAGGTTTCGAATAATACGGTACGTCCTATCCAGCAGAACAGAGGTTGCGAGGGTAGAAGAGATGGTGGTGTCCAACAAAGAGGATCAACTTTTGATTCTTGAGCAGGGGGTCAACCTTTGAAAGGCTCGACCCAGTCAATGACCTAAGGCATAGGTTATCCATGTCAAGAAGTGTAGCAGGCTCACAAAGGGAAGATGGGGAACGTCGACCTCATCAGGGCCGACCCCAGTATGACTGACCCCATTAAGGCCGAGATAGGGATCAAGAGGAGGTCAATAGCCGACGTTGTGTAGCGGCTGGGGAACCCTCAGTTCACCCATTGGAGGTGGCTGGGGATAACCTCGGCCAGGCCGACGTTGCAAAGCCATGGAACGATTCCATTCAACGTCTTAAAGAGAAGATAGGGGACCTCATCAAAAGCCGAGACCCACTACAAAGAGGGTTCTTAGAGGGATCCCCATTTATGGCAAAGGTAGTGAACTTCCCAACCCCTGCCAAATTCAAACCACCTACGGTGTCTCCCAAGTATGATGGTAGTACCAACCTTGTGCATCATATTGAGATGTACCAGTCTATAAAGGACATTTATTCAATCCCAGATGAAATGAAGTGCCGAGCCTTCTCTGGGACTTTGACGGGAGATGCACACATCTGGTTCACCTCTCTTCCAAAGAACTCTATTGAGAACTTTAAGGGCTTGGCCGAATGGTTCATTCATAATTTCTATTTTGGGGTGAGACCTCAAAAGAAGACCACCCATCTGTTGTATGTCAAGCAAGGCAAGAACGAGAGCCTAAGAGACTACATTGTTAGATTCAACAAAGAAAAATTAGAGGTTGAAGATTATGAAGAGAATATAGCTACGATTGCCCTCATTGGAGGACTTCAGAAAGGGAAGTTGCTATGGAAGCTTACAGAAGACCCTTCCAAGTCCATGACATAGGCTAAGTCAGTGACCAAAGTAGAGGTTGTAAATTTGGCATCTTCAGAGGCTAAGCAGAAGAGAAAGAAGGTGGATATGGATACTCTAATAGTTGGGTTCTCCCGACTTGATTTTAAAGGTATCTTAGCTCCACACGATGACCCTTTGGTAATCACCATAAGGGTGCATGGGTGTGAGGTTACGAGGATCCTTGTTGATGGAGGAAGCTCCGCGGATGTTATATTCTGGCCCTGCTTCAAGAGACTAGGCCTCAGTAGAGCAAGGCTTGTACCCTATCATCATTCGTTGATTGGCTTTAGCGAAGAGAAGATCCATCCCTTGGGCATGTATGAAATGGATGTACGAATGGGTGGCGAGTGGCCTAAGAGGTTGACCAGGAGGATCAATTTTTTTGTGATGGATGAAAATGTCTTTTTGGCCTACAACCTCATTATAGGACGAGTAACCCTCAAGGAATTTGAGGTCGTGCCATCAACGGTCCACCAAATGCTAAAATTCTCGACCCCTTATGGGGTAGGGGAAGTGCAAGGTGACCAAACCACGGCACGAGAATGCTACTTCAACTCGGCGGAAGAAAGAGAGGCACATAAGAGGGCAACAACAACATATAGCATTGATACACCTGATCCTAGGGATGAAACGAAGTTGAATTAAGGAGAGGCCACGAAAAAGGTAAAATCCATCGTCCTCAATGAGGATGAATCGGAAAAAAACGTACAAATTAGTAAGGCCCTAAAACCCGAGATCAAGAAAGAGCTGATAAGATTTTTGAAGAAGAGGCAGAGTGACTTCGCTTGGAGCCACGCAGACATGCCTGGCATCGACCCGGGGGTTATGTTCCATAAACTCAATGCAGTGCAAGATGCTAAGCCAATCAAATAAAGACGAAGAGTTTACTCCAGGGAAAAGTATGTTGTCATCAGGGAAGAGCTCAGAAAGTTGGAAGAGGCAAAATTCATCAGGGAGGTCATATACCCATAGTGGTTATCTAACGCCGTCATTGTGCCCAAAGCTAATGAAAAATAGAGGATGTGCGTAGGCTTCACTGACCTGAACAAGTCCTGCTCGAAAGATAGCTTTCCCTTACCTCAGATTGATCAGATGGTAGATGCCATAACAAGACATGAACTTATGAGCTTCATGGACGCGTACTCAGATTACAATCAGATCTTCATGGATGCTAAAGAATCAGAGAAGACAACGTTCATCACCGATAAAGGGACCTATTACTATAAGGTCATGCCCTTCGGCTTAAAAATATAGGGGCCACGTATCAACGTCTTGTAAATAACATATTTGAAGATCAAATTGGCAAGACCATGGAGGTATATGTAGATGATATGTTGACGAAGCGCTTGAAGGCCTGCACTCACGTAGCCGACCTAAAGAGAACTTTCGACACCATAGACTTATACAGGATGAAACTCAATCCTGCCAAGTGTGTCTTCGGAGTAGGAGATGGAAAATTTCTTGGATTCATCGTCAATCATAGGGGAATAGAAGCCAACCCTAAAAGATCAAGGCTTTACTTGATATAAAGACACCAAGAAGTATAAAAGACGTTCAGAGGCACACTAGAAGAGTTGCATCACTCAACAAGTTTGTTTCTAGAGCCACAGACAAGTGTCTTCCATTTTTCAAGGTGCTTAGAAAGGCCTTCGAGTGGGATGAAGAGTGTGACAAGGCCTTTAAGGAGCTCAATTCCTACCTTGGGTCCCCTCTACTCTTATCCCGACCCATTCTGGGGGAGAAGTTGTATGTTTATCTGGCAGTCTTAGAGTCATCTATAAGTGCAGCCATAGTACGGGAAGATGATGGGGTACAGAGGCCTATATACTTCAACAGTAAGGCCCTTCAAGGGTGTGAACAGAACTATCCTCAGATAGAGAAGTTGGCTTACGCATTGATATACGCTTCCAGGAAGATGAAGCCCTATTTCCAAGCCCACTCTATGGTCATCCTCACTGATTCCCCACTAAGGCAAGTCTTCCACAAGCCCGAGAAGTCAGGCAAATTGATGACTTGGGCCATCGAGTTGGGAGAGTATGACATTATTTATCAACCCAGGGTGGCCATCAAAGAGCATGCACTTACAGACGTTGTTACCGAGTTCACATGAGAGGAGGCTGAGATTGAGAATAGCCAAGAGATTACAGAGGGATCTAATAGTAATGTCTTCCAAAACCCGGAAGAGGTTGTGTCTAGCAGAGCCAGAAAAGGAGTAGCTGAGAATGAGGAAGACAGGTACCTATTTAAGCAAGGGACCCTATCAGAGAGGAACTTCTCTTCAAATAAAGATATTTGGAACCTCTTCGTTGATGGGTCTTCTTGTGAAAGTGGAAGAGGCGCAGGGCTGATACTATCAGCTCCGGATGGTACCGACATTGAATATTCACTAAGGTTCAATTTAAGGCTTCAAATAACAAGTTCGAGTATGAGGCGCTGATAGAGGGGCTCTTCTTGATAAAATCCCTTAGAGTTGTCCGACTCCTACTATACAGTGATTCGAGGTTAGTTGTCAACCAAATACTTGGAGTATATGAGGCCAAGGATGAAAGGATGGACAAATACCTGAAGAGGGTAAGAATGGCGCTAGGAGGCTTCGAAGAGGTGAAGATGAAGAGGGTACCTCAATAAGACAACAGCCGTGCAGATGCACTGGCAAGGTTGGCTTCAGCAACAAGGACATGCATCAGAAGGACAGTATCAGTCGAGATCCTAAACTGATCAGTGAAGAAGAAGAGGTGGCCAGCTCTTGCCTCAACTTGAACCTAGGGTACTCATGGATGGACCCCCTTATCAGATATATCAGACAGTGAGAGTTGCCAGAATCTAAGTTAGAAAGGAGGAAATTGAGGTACAGAGCTACCAAGTTCTCAATAATAGGAGATGTCCTGTATAAAAAAAGGGTTCTTACTACCTCTCCTCAGATGTGTCCATCCCACAGAGGTTCCCCACGTCCTGCAGGATGTACACGAGGGTTCTTGATCCAATCACATAGGAGGAAGACCTTTAGCCAAGAGGATAATTACACAAGGATACTGATGGATGGCCTTGGCCAAAGAAGCTGCTGCCTACGTGAAGAGGTGTGACAAGTGCTAGAGATTTTATACTATCCCTCATCAACCTCATCAACCTATGACATCAATCAGTTCTCTTCGCAATATTAGGGATTGACTTGGTAGGACCATTGCCAAGAGCTGCTAACAACTATCGATTTCTGATAGTAGCAATTGATTACTTCTCCAAGTGGGTAGAGGCTGAGCCGATGATCACGATTACAGAGCAGAAGACCTTCCAGTTCATCTGGAAGAGCATCATATGCAGACATGGCCTCTCAAACACCCTCATCTTAGACAACGAAACCCAGTTCAAGAATGCTTCTTTGGAGAAATATTATGAGAGAGCCGGGATCAAGCAGTTCTTCTATTATCCTGGTTGACCTCAGGTAAATGGTCAGACCGAAGTCACAAAACGAACACTCCTCGATGGGATCAAGAAGAGGTTGGAAAAAGCCAAGGGGAGATGGATATAAGAGGTTTATGAAGTGTTATGGGCCTACAGAACAACGACAAGGACACCAACAAGGGAGACCCCATTTATGTTAGCCCATGGCTCAGAAGCCGTCATACCTACAGAATTAGGAATCCCCACTCACAGAGTTCGAACTTATGACCCCGAGAAGAATGAAAAAGAGAGAAGACTCAACTTATATTTGGTTGAGGAGAGAGGAGAAGATGCTGAGGTCAGACAGGCAGCTTACCAGCAGAGAACAATAAAGTTCTGTAATCAGAGGGTGAAACCAAGACCAATAGCTGTAGGAGACCTAGTGCTGAAGAAGACATTGCATAAGGCAAACAAGCTCCAACCAAACTGGCATGGTCCTTAAAAAGTAGTCGATGGGGTTGTACCCGTTACCTACCGGCTAAAAGATTTTGAAGGGGAACCTTTCTCCAATCCATAGATAGCTGATCGCCTGAAGAAGTATTACATATGATGTTGCAGTTGTTTCTTTGTAATACATGTATCATTTCATGAAGAGGATATTAATGAGAAGAGCAGTTCCTGTGTCAATATTGTTTCATTATCATTAAACATCATAATTTGGTGGAATTTCTGAGGCGAAACATCATAATTTGACGACCTCAGACCTTAAACATCATAAATTGGTGACAAGGTCTAAGGTGAGACATCATAATTTGATGACCTCAGACCTTAAACATCATTAATTTGGTAAAATTTATGAAGTGAAACATCATATTTTGATGACCTCGGACCTTAAACATCATTATTTGGTGACAAGGTCCGAGGTGAGACATCATAATTTGATGACCTCAGACCTTAAACATCATTAATTTGATGAAATTTATGAGGTGAGACATTATATTTTGATGACCTCAGACCTTAAACACCATTATTTGGTGACAAGGTCTGGGGTGAGACATCATAATTTGATGACCTCAGACCTTAAACATCATTAATTTGGTGAAATTTATGAGGTGAGACATCATAATTTGATGACCTCATACCTTAAACATCATTATTTGGTGACAAGGTCTGAGGTGAGACATCATAATTTGATGACCTCAGACCTTAAACATAATTAATTTGGTGAAATTTATGAGGGTAAACATCATTATTTGGTGACAAGGTCTGAGGTGAGACATCATAATTTGATGACCTCAGACCTTAAACATCATTAATTTGGTGAAATGTCTGAGGTGAGACATCATAATTTGATGACCTCAGACCTTAAACATCATTATTTGGTGACAAGGTCTGAGGTGAGGCATAATAATTTGATGACCTTAGACCTTAAACATCATTAATTTGGTGAAATTTATGAGGGTAAACATCATAATTTGATGACCTCAAACCTTAAACATCATTAATTTGGTGAAATTTATGAGGTAAAACATCATAATTTGATGACCTCAGACCTTAAACATCATAATTTGATTATAAGGTCTGAGGTGAGACATCATATTTTGATGACCTCAGACCTTAAACATCATTAATTTGGTGAAATTTATGAGGTGAAACATCATATTTTGATGACCTCAGACCTTAAACATCGTTATTTGGTAATAAGTTATGAGGTGAGACATCATAATTTGATGACCTCATACTTTAAACATCATTAATTTGGTGAAATTTCTGAGGTGAGACATCATAATTTGATGACCTCAAACCTTAAACATCATTATTTAGTGACAAGGTCTGTGGTGAGACATCATAATTTCATGACCTCAGACCTTAAACACCATTAATTTAGTGAAATCTATGAGGTAAAACATCACAATTTGATGACCTCAGACCTTAAACACCATTAATTTGGTAAAATTTATGAAGTGAAACATCATAATTTGATGACCTCAGACCTTAAACATCATAATTTGGTGACAAGGTCTGAGGTGAGACATCATATTTGGATGACCTCATACCTTAAACATCATTAATTTGGTGAAATTTATAAGGTGAAACATCATATTTTGATGACCTCAGACCTTAAACATCATTATTTGGTGAAAATTATGAGGGTAAACATCATACTGTGATGACCTCAAACCTTAACCATCATTAATTTGGTGATAAATTATGAGGGTAAACATCATACTGTGGTGACCTCAGACCTTAACATATCATTAATTTGGTGATAAATTATGAGGGTAAACACCAAATTATGGTGACCTCAGACATTTAAGACAATATCACTATATGATTAAAACAACATTCAAGAGAGATCATTTATTGAAACAAGCAAAATCCTCTGAAGGAAATGGTATTACATTAAGTAATCAGAGTTATGGATCAAATATGCCCCAAAGTATGTCATCAGAGTTTACAAAATACAGATGAAAAACCAAAAATTACAAGTAAAAAGGATTCACAAGTTAAGGCTTAAGGGTCGGCAGCTGCAGACGTGTCCACTTGGCTGACTTTGGTAACCTCGGCCCCATCATCTCGAGGGTTAACATCCTCAGCAGTCTCTGTGGCTTCCAACTATGCAGTCTCTACAGGAGCAACATCTTCCTCCTCAACCTCTTGCAAGGCCTGAGCAAAGCGAGAATCGCCGAAGCCCAGACCAACAAAGTCCGAGGCAGTTAAGATTCCTGTCTCCTTCTCCTTTGAAGATGCCCACTTCCTAGTTGCCTTAATACCTCTTTCGAGATATACAAAGCCGAAGCTTATAAACTGGTCAGAGACTTTGTAGTTGGCCAAGATCTGCTCAGAGGTATTCTCAAGGGCGGCCTTTACTACAACGTCAACCTTTGCCTGGAGGATGTCATCTTTGGCCTGCAAAGCAGAGGTGTGGTCCTTCTTAAGCTTGGCTATGTACCTATCCCTCTGCTTCACCTTGTTCTCAGACTCAACCAAGGCAGTCTTCAGATGTTCAACCTCTGTATTTAAAGAGGCTTACACCTTCTGGGCCTCTTTTCCCTTCTCAATAAGGGGAAACTTCCTCAGGGTCCAGTCAATGAATTGGTGCATAGACAGAATACCCTGAAAAACAAAGTCAGATGTCTGAGTTCAAGACTTAATCCATTTAAAGCTGAGGTTACACTTGGAATGAAAGTTTTTACCTGGATAAACCTGTGAAGGCTAAACTTGGCCAGCAGGGGGTATCCAAGGAGCGTAAGAAGCGCTTGTCAGCATCGGTCATCACAGAGCCGATGGAATCCATGGCCTTAAGACCATGGACTATCAAGCTGTCATTGATCTTAAGCTTCTCCAGATGAGCAACCAATGCGTCATCAGAGGAGATTGGGATGGCACGATCTCCTTTTTGGGTTTTTCTCGGCCTCTGATCCTCCGAGCCAGCAATGACGGATTTCCACTTTTTTGTAGCGTCGGCCTTTGATGTACCGACGTTCTGCATGGGTGGAGGAGGGGATGTATTCTGCCATGCTTTCTTCATCAGTTTAACGAGACTGGGGACAGACATCTCCCACAAGTCGTCTGAGATGCCTTCTGGGCGTTCTACAAAAAATGTACCTGAGTTAGTAAATCAGAGATATAAAAAAGGCATAGGTTCAACTTATGGAAAATAATACTTATGAATCTCGGTTAGAGGACTTCCCCCCAAGACAGTCTCATAGAGGTAATAGGGGGTCATCATATGTTCGTACTTGACTAGCCAACTATGCTCCCTCTGATATTGAAGATCCTTAACCTTTTGTAAGTTGTCTTGGCTAAGCCCAGGGTTGGACTTGGCAGCAAGTGACACCTTTCCCCACCTCAGAGGTATCCTCGGCTCCAATGATGAAGAAGTGGCAGAAGCACCAAATTCCTATGCCCCTGAGGCAAAGAAGTACCGTGGTTTCCAGTTGTGATTGGAGGTCTGGGTAACCAATAACATCTTTTTATCTGACTTCCTAGCTAGGAAGTGATAATAGCTGGGGTGGTTTCTGACAGAGGATGGGATATAGCATCCTGTGAAGACCCTAACAGGAAGGTCTGAGTGGTGGACTGCCTTCCAAAGGATAATAACACCAATCATCACCCTCCAGGCATTGGGGGATAATTATGAGGGGGCAAGGTTGATATGGGAAAGTATGGCTCTGATCGAAGGATGGATGGGGAGACGGAATCCCTGCTTAAACATCTGCTCGTACACACAGATTTCCCCATCTTGGCCACCGAAGGCTCTCTCACCTCTCAGAGGTCTCCTAAGTATGATGGAGGGACCTATGGAATAAAGATGAGAGGTCATACTCAGTAACAGTGCTCTCTATCTCGACAGCCTCTGAGGTATCAAGGTCACTCTCATGACCATCATCTTCATCCCTGGCAACGTCGGCCAGGTCAGGTATGGGAACTCCACCAGGGAACCTCTGAGCGAACTCAGCCCCTGTGGTGGCCGATAATGGGATAGCATCGATGGGAGGGGGAATAGACACTCTCGGCCCCACAATCTCGACATCAGAAGAAGTCCGTGAGGTGCTAGCACTATTATGGGACGAAGCACGACTATGGACCTCATCCTGATCAGGGACCTGATCTTGCCTAATAGAGAAGTACATAGCCTCTTAGAATGAGTCTACAGATATAGGGTCTGAGGTAGATGATTCAGACTCAGACATTAGAGAAGGGTCAATTGGACCCTTTGCTGGCTCAGCGGGATCGGCTGGCTCAGGGTATATCACCTTCAGAGGTGGAGGAAAGATAAGTTTGAGGAGGAAGGCCTCAGCCCTATGAGCTTCCTCTTGGGCTAGTTCTATTTGCCTAATTTTTACAACGGTCTTCTCTCTAAGAGAAGGGAAATCTTCTATGAGCTTATAAAGAGGTCTGAGCAGAAGATGACCCTACACTTGGACTCTAAACCACAAAAAACAACTGGGGACTACTTAAAATAAGGATCAAAACTTGGTTTTAATCAAGTTCAAACCAAGAACAGTCAAGAATAAGAGCTACCAAAAAACTCAAAGAGCCACCAAAAAGCTCAAAGAATCATCGAAAAACTCAAACTATCTCCAGAAAATGCAAGAAATGGAAAAACAAGGCTGAAAAATGGCAAAGGAAAGGTAATAAGAAATACCTGACAAAATACGAGGAAAAGAATGAGAGCATTGATAAGAGAAATCCACAAGACACAGCCTCAATCAAAGCTCTGGAAGAGAGAGAAAACACAGAAGGCTCAGGCGGAAAAAATGAGAGAAATGAAGAAGAAAGAGAAAGGAGAGGGCTTTTAACCCTCAAATCTGATTGCATGCATCCCAAGGCCCATCATTGCCTTGGAAGCCCAAAACACAATCAACATCATTACACTGATAGGCATGCTACCCACTTCAGAAGTGGACACCTGTCAAAGAGATATTGGTACATTATGAAATACAACCTCGAACATATATACCCCTTAGTCACCTACTTATATAGGTAACTAAGGTCTAGGGGGTGATTGATATGCCCAAAGTTCACCTGCTAGCTTAGAGACATTAACCTCGGCCTATATGACGATCGAGGTAACAATAGATCAGGATTACCCATCAGTGATGTCGTCCTTCATAGGGTCAGCCATAATCGATGTTGTAAGTGCCACAATGATTGGGCATCAACCGAGGTCTGCATGACTCATGGGGTCAGTTATCCATCAGGTCACCCACGGTCGATAATACAAGTATCACCTCGGTAAGAGCATCATCCTATGTAAGTATGGATATGGGTTATCCGCCAGCATCACCATCAACATCGAACATAGCCGGCACTACAAGTTTCACCTAGAATCAGCAAAGCCTTGCAGGCTTAGCATCAAGTGCCAAGATAACATCATCCCTGGCCAACGTTCTATATATCTAACCTCGACTGACATCCCAACAAAGGTCACCATATAATCCCCAGCCAAGGCAGGGGTCGTACTTCACCAACCTCATACTCATCTAGGCCGAGGTTGGTACCAAGCAAAGACAACCGAGTATCTGCGTGCACATGTATGTCTTGGAACACGTGGATAAGTGTGTTATAACTAAATCATTCTCTCCACGTGAGGGAATATTAAGGTTATCATTATTTAGTTGAGATTAGCCAGGTGTCATCCTTACACTGGTTAGATCTTCATGCACATGCTCATTGCATGCTTGGGGGGTAATTACACCCCCCAAGTAATATATATAGAGGTCATCCTTTACTTTGTAAAGGGACCGATAATTACAACCCTAGATGAAACTCTATCATTTTACACAGTAGAGAGAGAAAGCTTGAGAGATTGTATCCATGGCCATTAGTGCCTTCATTCAGTGATATTACTCACACACACTCACAGTGGACGCAGGCTAGATTGGCTGAATCACTTATATTCAAGTGTTCATCCTCTTCTACTCACCTCCTTCTATATAGGTACATATATATATATATATATATTCTCCTCTGCTGCCATTGTTACCACTTGCTTGAGCTTGTCAACACCTTACCTGGTGGTGCTATTTCCAGCATCATCAATGATTAAGATCATTTGAAGCATCGATAATAATGACCAAATGTCCTAGCCACATGGATAATGAAATGATGGGGGGGGGGGGGTCTAAGCACACCAATATGACACATCAAACATGTAAACTCAAAAATAAAAACCGAAAATATTTTTGGCTTTTCATATTTTGACTCAAATAAAAGCAAAATCTTTATGGCTTTTCAAAAGTTTTCTCAAAAATAAAATCTTTTTGTATTTTTCAATAGGACTCAAACAAGTGAAAACTATAATACAAAATGATACACAAGTCATAATACTAGCAATGAATATATCATGAAGCAAACTAGCATATGACAAACAAGGCAACACTATCATCCGTTAGATTTAACATGGGAAGAATCAAGTAAACCCAAACGAGAATCATGAAGTTTAATTCCTAAATCCATTAAATCCGATTACCTAAGTAGGTGTAAAACGATGCATGGGGGTTTTGGGAATCGGGGAAACTTTATTCCTAAACTTCCTAGGAGCTTGTCTAAGGTCGTAACAATAACGACTAAGGTGACCTTTATTACCACAAAACGTTCAAGAGTAGCGATGGTGGGAATGATTACCTATATGTGGACCTTTTCTAACCTTCCTAGTGTTTCTCACAAGAGCGGGGGGAATGGGAACAACTCTCTCATCAAAACCTATACCTCCCCGATCTCCCTTAATTTGGACGGTGCCGAGGATCTTATCTAACTTCTCCGAACTAGCCTCCAAATCAAACTTAACTCTAGACGAGTCTCTCAATCTCTCCTCCAACTAATGAATCCTAGACTTTAGCAAATGCCTAGACTCCTCAAAATCTAAAATATCCTTTTTCAAGGACTCCAACAAACCATGGGGATTATATCTCTCTTTCTCCAAAAACTCTAGTTTCTCCCTAAACTTATTCTCTCGTTCCCTAAGATCCTCAATCAAACTATCATTATTTTCTATGGCACGCTCATTCAACTTAGCTTGCAATTTTGAGTTAGCCTGTTTCACCTTCACCGTTTCGGCATACAACTCATTAAACGTAACTTGCAACTCTTTCACATCTATCCCCTCCTCGTCACTCTCTTCACCCTCACTAACATGGGATTCACTCAAAACCTCCTCGGAAGTTTCATGCACACGAGAATCGTCGTCCCTCACATGACATGCCATGAACGCAACAAAGTTATGATCAATGGGGGAACTCTTTCCCTCTTCCGGATCACTATCACTTAAGCTGGCACTATAGACAATGGGTTGTTTGCCCACTTTCTTAAGTCTAGTGGGACACTCCTTGACTTTGTGATTGTACCCCTCACACCCAAAACACTTATCCGACTCATCTCTCTTAGGCTTCTCGAACTTATCCTTAGAGGTAGGATCAACTTTATTGTTCTTGAATTTTTTAAATTTCTTGGCATCTTTCGATTGCTTTTGAAACTTAATAAATTTTTTAAATTTCTTTGCCAACAAAGCAACATCCTCAAAATTGGAATCGGAAACTTTAATTTCCTCCTTCCGAGTTTTCAAAGCTATACCCTTTTCTTTCTTAGGCACTTGCTTGGAGGTAATCATGTCGATTTCATAGGTTTGTAAGTCACCTACAATCTCTTCTAGTTTCGTCGACTTTAACTTACCCAAGGAGTTTAAAATGGTCACTTTCGCATCAAACCTACTAGGTAACGACCTAAGGATTTTCTTAATGACACGGTTGTCGAGAATTTTCTCACCTAGGTTAAACGACAAGTTGACAATATTGGACAACCTAGCATAAAACTCATCAAAAGTCTCACTCTCTAACATCCTAATGGTCTCAAACTGTGTAGTGAGATTTTGAAGTTTTGACGCCCTAACCATGCTAGTGCCCTCGTGAGTGAGTGCCAAAATATCCCAAGCCTCTTTTAATGTTTCATAAGTCATAATTCTATTATATTCTTCCGGTGTGACATGTGAAGAAATAACGTACAGACCCTTAGAATTAGATTGTGAAAGTCTATATTCTGTTTCGATCCATGACACAATAGGCTTTAAACTAGTGACCTCACCTCAATAGTGACAGGGGTGTCCAAACTTTCTCAATTGCTAGCCACACACGCTCATCAATTGATTTTAATACACTTATCATTCTCATCTTCTAATAAGTGTAATTAGTGCCATACAAAATAGGAGTTCGAGAAAGTTCGTTAAATTCAAAATTCATCTTTGTAAACACACGGGATCACAAAATAAATAAATATGTTTTCTAGCTCTGATACCAATTTAAAGGGACTCAATATGTGTGTGTTTCAAATCAAACCAATTTTTCACAAAAAAATTATCCAACTTTTAATGTGCACCAAACCAAGTTGTGAAAACCCAATTCTTACTTTAAACCAATTTTATCTTGATTAATACTAAACATGCATCTAGTGATTAAAGCAAATAAATTAAAGTAAAGAATACTCACAACGCCGAATGTACGAGGAAAAAACCCCAAATGGGAAAATAACCTCGGACAGCCCAAGCCAGACAATCACTATGAACAAAGGTTTTACAAAGACATATTATCCTTACTCAATAACTTGATCCCCACGGGTCTTGACGCTCCTCCTGATATTCTACCATTCTTCAATAGTGCCCACGCAGAAATTCCGTCTTCCATGATACCTGCCCACAACACTCGACTCCACAAATGTCTCGGTGTCCATCGATTGGCTTTGATTCATCTACGATTAGAACAAGACATCCTTCTCTTTTCTTCACCACAAAATCCTGATGTTCAATGGTAGAACAAACTTTCTTGGTGCAGCAAGATCACGTAAACATATAAAAATGATAACTCGGATCTTTGCAAACTCTAAGGATGTGTTTATGCTTAAACCTTAAAAAACATGTGCAAACAAGTTTCTGGTTCGAATACTGTTTTCCAGAATGCACACTACCAAAACTCTGATGAAAGCACGTTTTAAATAACAATTAAGCGCCGCCTCTAAAAGAGTGTCGCTTGAACAAGATTGCCATGTCGTTCGCGCGACATGAGCATCTCGCTCGAATGATCTGACATGTCGTTCGAATGACGCGGCTTCAGTTTGACTTTCTTTGACTTTTTGTTTACAACGTCTCTTTTAAAAGAGATCCAAATTAGTCAAGCTCTATTTCGAGTTTATCAGAATAAAACGTAGTGTAAGCCTTTAAAACACTTTTAAAAACATTTAAAAATATTTTTCTTTATAAAAATACACCCTTATCTTTTATAAAAATAATTCCGAGCACCATTAATTATACGCATTCATACCTGAGTGATCTCAGAATGCAATTAACTTAAAGACGAGTAAACTTGCATCAATTAAGCTTCGGCATGATTAAATCTTTGAAGCTTTGCCGCAACGTCTTCAATTTTCTTCAATACGTCATAAACCAAGTGGGATCGTGACAAAATAAAATCTCCTTTGACATATTACAAACACAGTTTTGTTCACGAAATTAAGTCAAAACAATACAGGGACTCAATTGGAAATTTATGTCCTTATAGATATTAACCGGGCCTTAATCATATGTCTACTAACCTTCACTAAGTCTCTATATGGTCATGATAACATCACCAAAGTTCCCCACTAACTTCGACAAAGAAAACTTCATGAATAAACATAACGTATCATTTCAGCCTTGGTCGATCAATCGACGAAATTGATCGATCCTATGAGATCCTATGATTGGTCAATCGATCCTGGGTTCAACAGCTTCATCCCAGCTACGTTTTTCTCCATGTTTAACACCAAAAACCTTTATGGATCTATCCCAAACTCCCAAACAACATACTATAACATCAAATACATGTCTAGGGATGATTTTTAACGCAAACAATCCATTAAATCCATAATAATCCTATTCAAGAACCGATTAAGTCCAATAATTCTCAAAAGCCTAGTTTATAAATTTCTTCATGCTTGTACTACAAGATTTCCAGATTTCTTCAAGGTTATTCATCATATATCTCTGATTTCGTCTTATTAATCTAAATGAAATATTTCTACATGCATTCTTACTTCAAATCATGGATTACATCTACCCAAAACCCAACAATTCTTTCAAAACATGTAATTTAATTCCTACATTACATGGGTATTATGACATGCTAAAATAAATCGCATAATATATACTTGACTTAGTCCAGTAAGTCTGATTTTCGTTAATTGATGATGGAAACGTTCTCCCCTTGCTCTGATCTCAATTTCGCCGATGTTCATGGTGCAAAACGGTGTAGGAAAGCCTAGTTTCCTTCTCCTCTTCCTCTCTTATGACCTATTTTCTCTATAAAGCGTTCTAACCCTAGTCTCCCACTCCAATGGGATAATATAATTCTCAAATTCTTGGAGTTTCATCTGCCACAAACTCCTGAATGATCGATACGCCCTTATTTGGTGTCGGCTTGGTCTAAAATCGCTCTGGGACCCAATCAGCACACCCAAGTGAACTATTCTAACTATGTCGACCCACCTTTTGGAATCAGCCGTGACCTCAAAATCACCATCCGAGTCACTCTATCATAATTTCCCATCTCGACCTCATATAGTCTACACTTGACTCCCGATTGAGATCTAACACACTCACGTCACTATCACTTGTTATGAAGTAAAATAACAAATCACTATTAATATAGTAATTTTATTCCATAAACATTAATCATCACCTTTCCTGATTAATACTTTAATCAACACGTAATAATTAGTTTCACAAAATTACGGCACACGTGAATTTCCAAAAATAATGAATTAATTAATTTTTAATTTCTCAAAAATACGGGGTGTTACATACTTCCCCTTTACAAAGAAAATTCTTCCTCAAAATTAGGATAAATTTGGTACTAATAGCTTCGGAATCTCTTCCCACAACATCCATCTATCCCCAAAATCAAATCTTGTTATGCTGTTTCCCTTTACATTTCTACAAATGGTACTCCTCAGTCCGACGGTATATACCTTACCGTTCAATACTGGTAACCAACCCATTCTAGTCACATCACTCAAAATTTCCCATTATTATTTACCATATCCTCTCAGCGACTACTCAACATATTATAATTTTGCCCAACTCTTTCCACTACGATGAGCTTATCTACTAATCGCTTATGTATTTCCTCTATTGTGGAATGCTCCAACATTCCCATGTGTCATTCGAAAATAATTCGTCCATACATCCATACGAGTATCAGTAAACAATTCCAACATACATCGATACTCGTATGGATGAACTGTTTCCTATCGGTGATGCCTTTGATTATTTTGGAACAATAGTTGTCCTGTACTTATTCGGATAAAGGCCCGAACCTTTGATAAAAGTCATCCATGTCTTGTTAGGTTTTGAAATGGTGGGCACTGAATTTCTCATCGCAAGAGTCGAAGAAGTTTAAGAGCTTCACGTTCATATATTGATCATGGACAATTAGTCGAGAGGTGTACTAGGCGTCGTCGTGGGTAGATTTATACTCCACCTCATATTCGAGATTTGCCATCTTAGGTATGGCGTTGGAAACTTGGGAAAGTGTCAAAGCTAGTGTAGTATTTTTCTAGAGTAGCATGGTGTGTGTATGAAATACAATAAAATTTGAAAACAGGCACAATTAGGCTTGAAAACGTGCTGCGAGGGGTGGGCACCCCCAGCGGAGCCCAAACGGCACCACGAGTAGCATGAAAACCTCGTGCGTAAATGCTTAGAGCTCAAGAGTTTTGTAACTTTTTAGATCTCAAGAGTCTTGTGAACAGGAAATTAATTGGAGAGAGATGGTGGGAGAAATTGGAAATCCAAAGTGCTACCTAAGATGTCACGGGACCGCCGATTTGAGAGCATGACGATAATTTGAGAATGTCTACACTTAGGCTTGAAAACATGACGTTGGAGGGAGAAATATCGAAACACCCCCTAAACGGCCCCGTGAGCAATGCCAACACCTCGAACAGGACATTTGTAAATCGTAGGAACTGAATACGTGGTCACACCACCCACGGTTTGAGAGCACGATGATAATTTGAGAATATCTGCACTTAGGCTTTAAAACATGGCGTTGGAGGGAAAAACCCCGTGATACCGCCTAAACGGCCCCGTGAGCGACACCAACACCTCGAACGGGACCAATATAACTCGTAGTAACTGACCGCGTTATTAAGAGACCCACAGTTTAAGAGCACGATGATAATTTGATAATATCTGCACTTAGACTTGAAAACATGGCGTTGTAGGGTGAAACCCCCAAAACATCCCCCAGATGTCCCCGTGAGCGTTGCCAACACCTAGCACGGGATCAATGTAAGTCGAAGGAACTTGTCGCGTGGTCACGGGTCCCATAATTTGAGAGAACCACGATAATTTGAGGATATCTGAACTTAGGCTTGAAAATATGGCATTGGAGGGCGAAACCCGAAACATCTCCCAAACCGCCCTGTGAGCAGCTAAAATACCTTGCATGGGACCATTGTAACTTGTAAAACTGACCGCGTGGTCACGGGACTCCTGGTTTGAGTGCACGATAATAATTTGAGAATATCTGCACTTAAGCTTGAAAATATTACGTTGGAGGGCGAAACCCCGAAACACCCCCCAAACGGTCCCGTGAGTGACGCCAACAACTCATACAGGAGTAATGTAAATTGTACGAACTGCCCGAGTGGTCACTGGACCTCCGATTTGGGAGAACGGTGATAATTTGAGAATATCTATACTTAGCCTTGAAAATATGGCGTTAGAAGATAAAACCCCGAAATACCTCTAAACGGCCCTATGAGCGGTGCCAACACTTCGCACGTGACCAACGTAACTCGTAGGAACTAACCGCGTGGTCACGGGACCCTCGGTTTGAGAGCACGATGAAAATTTGAGAATATCTTCACTTAGGCTTAAAAACATAGCGTTGGAGGGAGAAACCCTGAAACACACCCCAAACGGCCCCGTGAGAGGCGCCAACACCTCGCACGGGATCAATGTAACTCGTAGGAACTGACTGCATGGTCACGGAACCCACGGTTTGAGAGCACAATGAGAATTTGATAATATTTTCACTTAGTCTAGAAAACATGGCTTTGGAAGGAGAAACCACGAAACCCTCCCCCCAAACGGCCCCGTGAGCGATGCCAACACCTAGAAAAAGACCAATGTAACTCGTAGGAATTGATCGCGTGGTCAGGAACCCCCAATTTGAGAGCATGACAATAACTTGAGAATATCTGTACTTAGGCTTGAAAAGATTGCATTGGAGGGCAAAACCGCAAAAGACCCCCAAACGGCCTCGTACGTGGTGCCAACACCTCGCACATGACCAATGTAACTCATAGGAACTGCCCTTGTGCTCATGTGACCCCCGATTTGTGAGAACGATGATAATTTGATAATATCTACACTTAGGCATGAAAACATGGTGTTGGAGGGCGAAACCCCGAAACACCCCCAATGCCTTGTAAAGGACCAATAAGTTCCTACGACTTACCTTGCACGGGACCAATGTAACTCGTAAGAACTAATTACCTCATCACGAGACCCACGGTTTGAGAGCACAATGAAAATTTGAGAATATCTGCACTTAGGCTTTAAAATATGGCGTTAGAGGGCAAAACCCCGGGACACCCCCCAAACGGTCCCGTGAGCAATGCCAACACCTCGCATGGGACAAATGTAACTCGTAGGAATTGATTGCATTATCACGAGACCCATGGTTTGAGAGCACAACGATAATTTAAGAATATTTGTACGTAGACTTGAAAATATGGCGTTGAAGGGAGAAACTCCGAAACACCCCCAAATGGTCCCGTGAGCGGCGCCAACACCTCACATTGGATCAATGTAAGTCGTAGGAACTTATTGCGTGGTCACGGGCCCCACGATTTGAGAACATCAAGATAATTTAAGGATATTTGCACTTAGGCTTGAAAATATGGCCTTGGAGGGCAAAACCCCAAAACACCTCCCAAATGGCCCCGTGAACGGCTAAAATACCGTGCACGGGACCATTGTAACTCGTAAGAACTGACCGTGTGGTCACAACACTCCTGGTTTGAGAGCACGACGATAATTGAAGAATATTTGCACTTAGGCTTGAAAGCATGGCGTTCGGGGACGAAACCCTTAAACACCCCCAAACGGTCCCGTGAGTGACTCCAACACCTCGCACAGGACTAATGTAACTCGTAGGAACTTCCCGCGTGGTCACTAGACCCCCGATTTGAGAGCAGAGTGATAAATTGAGAATATTTATACTTAGGCTTAAAAATAGAGCGTTGGAGGGGAAAACCCCGAAATAGCCCCCAAACGGCCCTGTGAGCGGCGCTAACACTTTGCTCGGGACCAATGTAACTCATAGGAACTAACCGCATGGTCACGAGACCCCGGTTTGAGAGCATGACGAAAATTTAAGAATATCTGCACTTAAGCTTAAAAATATGGAGTTGGAAGGTGAAACCCTGAAACACCCCCCAAACGGCCCCGTGAGCGGCGTCAACACCTCGCACAGGACAAATATAACTCGTAGGAACTGATCGCATGGTAACGGAACCTACAGTTTGAGAGCACAATGAAAATTTGATAGAAACCACGAAACCCTCCCCCCAAACGGCCCCGTGAGCGGCACCAACACCTAGCAAAAGACAAATGTAACTCGTAGGAATTGATCACGTGAGAGCATGACGGAAATTTGAGAATATCTGCACTTAGGGCGAAACCCCGAAAGACCCCCAAACGGCCTCGTAAGTGGTGCCAACACCTCGCACAGGACCAATGTAATTCGTAGGAACTGACCTCGTGGTCATGGGACCCCCGTTTTGTGAGCACAATGATAATTTAAGAATATCTACACATAGGCATGAAAACATTGCGTTGGAGAGCGAAACACCGAAACACCCCCAATACGACCCCATGAGCGACGCCAACACCTCGCACGGGACCAATGTAACTCATAGGAACTGATTGCGTCGTCACGAAAACCACGATTTGAGAGCACGATGATAATTTGAGAATAACTTCACTTAGGCTTGAAAATATGGCGTTGGAGGGTGAAACCCCGAAACACCCCCCAAATGACCCCGTGAGTGGTACCAACACCTCACAAGGGACCAATGTAACT